>JAGSMP010000161.1:1304559-2609118 GCA_029286625.1 Parnassius orleans | reverse complement strand
ACAAATTAGAAGGAGGCTCTGTAATATTCCGCCATCCGGTACTCATTCCAAATCCTTCGTTCTACTTGAAATTGACGAGAGTGAAGTGGAACGCTTGATTATGTCATTAAGTAATAACCTAACAGCAGGATGTGATGGTATTTCTTCTGAACTCTTAAAGAAACACAAAAATGTTATTATTCCACCTCTTACATATATTTGTAATTTGAGTCTCCAGACAGGTACTTTTCCTGATTTGTTTAAAAAGGCTTCGAAAAAATGTGTCTACGTCTGATGCTGTCCATAGCCTTATTGATTTTGTTGTCAGGAAACTTGACACACGTCAAAAATGTGTCGCATTGTTTCTTGACCTTACAAAGGCATTTGACACCGTTTCAATACCTATCTTAATTTCCAAACTTCAATCTTTGGGAGTAAGAGGACTTCAGTTATCTCTATTCAAAAGTTATTTAAGTAATAGAACTCAATATTGCTTACGGCGTACCGCAGGGTAGTATTCTTGGCCCAAGTTTGTTTTTAGTATACTTTAATGACTTGTCTAACATCAATCTTTTAAATGGAATGATTTTCTCCTACACAGATGATACAGCACTTGTATTTCACTCGAATACTTGGTTCGACCTGCTCAAAATTCAAAAACTTTATTAAACATAGTTTGTATAAAAGGGTTATTATAATGTTAAGGAATTTATGGATGATAATAACCCTGGGAATGAGGTGTTCGCTGCCAGGCTGTTTCTAATTTGTTTTGTGTGGTTAATTGTGTAATATACATGATTGTAAGCTGTTATTTAAAAAAAGTCCCGCTGGGTTTCTTGCTGGTACTTCCAGGACAGAGGTTTTTTCGAACCAGTGGTAATTAGACAAAAGAGTGACTTTCAATAAGTATTATTTATAATCTATATTGAATAAAAAGTTTCTGTTTCTGTTTCTGTTTCAAAATGGTACAATACTTGTTAGTTTCATACCAAAAAAAAAACTAGTAAAAAAATAAAACCTCGAGTAACTCGACTTTTGCTAACCCATTTTACTCAGTTCAAATGTTTTTTATTCGCACAAGCTCTTGGTAGGTTCTTAATTTTACGGCAAAATGATGAGAGAGATGGATAGTGGACATGTTTGCCATGAGCGACCGAGACAGATAGTGACGCCACGCAGTGAGACGGAGATGCGTCTGACACCAGTTAGTACGTTTCGCACATTCGTCTACTGCGCACCTTTCCGTATTCGCTTGTGTTGATTTAGTACTGACAACTTTGGCTTCTCTTTTTGGACTTGGATTTTTGTGAATTGGACTTGTTGATTACATACCGGCCACTTTGGCTTCTCTCTTTTGAAATTGGACTTTTGTGTTGGCATCCTTGTTATCTACCATGCCTACGCGCTACACTTCACAAGAATATGCGAACATGCACCTCATATATGGGGAATGCAGATGCAACGCAAGTGCTGCCGCTATATGACTTTATCGTAAAAGATATCCAAATTTAGAGCGCTATCCGGATCACCGCGTGTTTGTTAATGTGCACCGTTCACTCACGGAGGGCGGCCATTTCCCGAATCAAATACGGGCTGGAGGTAGAGCTCGCTTTCCTTACGAGGAAGAAGTGTTGCAAGAGGTCGCAGATGACCCAAGTATTTCCGTTCGTAGAATTGAAGAAAGAACGGGAATACCCAAAAGCACATCACATCATATTTTACAAAGAGCCGAAATGCATCCGTTTCACGTACAACGAGTTCAAAGTCTTCTTCCTCGAGATTATCCTGAAAGTATTTCATTTTGTAGAACAATGCTACAGAGGCATAATGAAAATCCCCAATTCATCCAAAAAATTGTCTGGTGAGATGAATCTACATTTAAAAAATATGGTTACATAAACTTCCACAATTTTCACGAGTGGCATGTGGCGAATCCACATTTAATGCGAGAAGACAGATCCCAGTATCGCTTTAAAGTAAACCTGTGGACCGGAATTTTAAACCGCAAAATTGTTGGGCCTTTTGAGCTGCCTGAGAACTTGAATGGCACGAATTACCTACATTTTTTACGAGAAAATTTACCAACTTAAAGTTAGAGGACGTACCACTAACAGATCGTCGCCACATGTGGTATAAACAAGATGGCTGCCGGAATATCCGGCAGCCATCTTGTTTATACCAGGAATATCCGGGAAGGTGGATTGGACGTTCAGGCACTATCTCGTGGCCAGCCCGTTCCCCACATTTAAATCCCCTGGATTTTTTTTATTGGGGCGTTCTCAAAGAAAAAGTTTATTCAAAGCCCATTGACAGCGTAGCCGAGCTGCGTGTACGAATTTCTCAAGCTGCTGAGGACATCAACTCTCGAGGATATGCCCGACTAATAACTAGATATTTTTTAATAAGATGTAGGGCGTGTATTGAGGCTGATGGTAAACAATTTGAATATTTATTGTAATAAAAAATGTTATTTCTCTATCTGACTTTTATTCCAATAAACCTAAACTAAAGTAAGTAAAGATTTTTCATTATTTTATTAATTTTACTTACTTTTGTTGACTTTGGTAAAAGTGGCGTCACTATCTGTCTCGGTCGCTCATGGCAAACATGTCCACTATCCATCTCTCACATCAATAAAAAACATTTGAACTGAGTAAAATGGGTTAGCAAAAAATCGGGTTACTCGAGGTTTTTATTTTTTTACTAGTTTTTTTTAGTATGAAACTAACAAGTATTGTACCATTTTACAATCCGGATTAAATACGCAAACTTTTAATGGCACTTGCCAAGGCACTTTAGTACATTTTTTTTAAAGGAGGGCCATTCAAAGTCGACAAGTTTTGAAAATTTTAGATTCATAGTTTAACAAATAGTCTTAATTCTAGAAAACTTGGGGCAGTTGTGTCATTATTTTTGACTGTGGTTCTAGAAATGTTATTTAGGGTTACGGTTCCACAGTTTAAAATGGTTACAGTTTGACCAAATTTCTAGGTTTTTCTTAAATGCCCATAATTTCCAAACTGCATGGGATGGATTTTTTTTTCTGATTTTTCTCATGATGGTTACAATCAATCCTGTCACCCTGTTTCGGCTTGACGTTAAGTTCCGGGACACCTGTATAACCTAAAATTAATGTCAAAACTGATGTCTGTCCAATGTTGGAAAACAGGATGCATTAGTTATAAAATTTTCAAACACTAGATCTCTATATTCTCTAGATATCTAGATTGGAATTCGGAGATAGGTGTTAAGGAGACCATTAACCGATTCGTTGCGACACCAATTTTCGACGACTTTTAGCTATGGCGGCGAACAAATATTTCGTGACACGGCTGTCGTGTCTAGCGCCATAGAAGTTGATGACACGCCTATTGTGCCATCAGCCATGTGTAAAAATAATGTTCTTTTTTAGGCTTTTGTTACTTGTTTAGACCTGATTAAGTTTAGTTGACATCAAACATCAGTTGCAAAAGGAAGAATACTTGTTTTTAGTGCCTAACTACGTGTTTTTCTACGCGTTTTCCTTGAAATGGAGAGTAAGTGATTTTTTTATGCAGAGATTACAAACCCTTTATACTATTTTTGTTTTATAAAAAAAAATATAAGTAGGTACAGCTAAATCACCCCGAAAACCCTGGTTTTTATTAAATTAAATTTTCAACTAATATAACGTTTGTAAATATCAAACCATCAAGAATCTAATTTGGAAAAAATAAGGTTTATGATTCATAGATATTTACAAATGTTATATATTATTTAATGTTATACAAATGTAAAAGTAAAGTCGATCTGAAAACGTCTAATTAGTAAGAATAGCAAAACAAAAGTGTTTTCAAAAAGAAAAAACAATAGCCAGATGACTATTTATTAGCGAACTTTTTTTATGCATGAACGAGTTCGAACTGTTTCAAGCAAAAATAAAACTTATACCATATCACAAGAGCACATGAGTAATTCTCAAATAAATTGTAAATTCGAGAAAAAAGCTTGTCGCAATTTTTATATTTAAAAAATAAATATATTTTCTTGTTTATTTTTGAAATGTTATATTTCATCTATCAGAAGATATTCTTATTATTTCAGAATAGATGATAGTGCATTAGCTCTATTGTATGTAATAAACGCCCAGTGTTATGTTTAATAAAACCTCGATTTCGTTGTCAATACAAAAAAACTCATGTCACTCTATGCCTTTATAGGTTCCGACTTGATTTATAGTTTTTTTTTTTTTTTGTAGATATTAATTTATTTACACATTTTTAACTCAACGGATTCATGTTCTATTTTATTATCTTTACTAATAGGGACTCTATCTCCTAAATTTCTAATACAAATTAATAGTTATTTACTTGTCACAAGTTTCTTACAATTTAGTAACAAACATTTTCGTAACGTTATTTTACAATGATTTCTCAAGATTATTGAACGCAACTTATGCCATTCAGTTGGCAGCATTGACTCGATTCTGATTGGTGGATAACGAAACTGTCATGGCGTATTTAGACGCGAGTGACCGCCTTGATGTGTGAAAGTCGCAGCTTTAAACTTCAGTTACAATTTCGTTATTCTGACAAAGAAACTTAATTTTTTGCCGGTAAGTTGTTTCAAAATGTATATCTCATTTAAATATGTCGTAGTTTTTACATTTATCTAGTGATTTATTCATGTTTTCGTGCTACAGATTATTTTGTTGTAATGAAAAACATTTTTGAAGTTAGTTTTTTCGTACAACTTAGTTACATTTCGTTACGTAACGAAATTGTTTTCTATAAAGCTACATGCACATTAGAATAACGATAGTAAGATGTTTTTGGCTTGTGTTTGTCTCCAATTTCCTCACTAACTATAAATTGTTGTACACACAAAGATTATAGTAAAAAAAATGTGTTTGCCTCATTTATCACCCACGGTGGCTTATTACTTTACATTATAATAGATGGTATAATAATTAATATCTGGACGTCTTTTAAAGTTTACTTTTGTTGCAGACATGCCACTTACCAACTCCGAAAGGCAAAAGCGTTACAGGGACCGCTTGAAAACCCAAAATCCGGAGAGATATGAAGAACTTAGGATTAAACATCTTGAAAAAGTGAAAAAAAATACAAAAAAAATTGCAGAATTAACAGAAGAAGAGCAAAACCTTCGGCGCAAAAAATGGAAAGAGGCAAACGATAGAAGAGCAAAGCAAAATATTAGAAGAGAATCCAAAATGTCTACCAATGTCGCGTATGTAGCTCAATTTATTTCTGAAAACGTTACTAAAAAGCAGACAAAAGATAAAATACAAGAACTCGAAAACGTCACTAAAAAACAGACAAAAGATAAAATACAAGAACTAAAATCAGAAAATGAAGTGTTAAAAATAAAAAATAAAAATTTGAAGAGACAGCTGTACCGTTACAAGGCCGAAATAGCAGATCTGAAACAACAAATAGTATCCCAGCCGCATCTAGTACAGACAACTACAACAGTTGACAAACCTGAGGTTGTCACTCCTACCAAAGAAACTCCAATGACGAAAACGAATAAGTTTTTAGATGAAATACCATCAATCTCTAAAGAAGAAAAAGAGAAAGTCAAAAAGAAACTCCTAGTACTGAACACATTGACAGACTCATTAAAAGAACAATACAAAAAAGCTGATACACGGGAAAGAAAAGAGTCCTTAAACAAGTAGCTCTTGGAACGACAGTAAAAAAATATAAAGTAAAAGCAAAAATGTCACACAGTCTTGGACTTACAGGCAAATTAAGGATGACAGAATCGACTAAAATTATCAGAGGCAAATACATGAGGGAGATTCAAAGATTTTTTAACAGGGATGATATAAGTCGACCAACAGCAGGAAAACAAGAATGCAAAACAAAAAATAAAGAAAAGAAACAACTAAGATACCTGGTGGATACAATGCAAAGACTACATACCAAATACAGAGCTGAAGGAGGTAGGGCATCCTACACGACATTTGCTCGCTATCGACCATTTTATGTGATTTCACCTAAAATTAAAGATAGAAATACTTGTGCATGTATTAAGCATGCCAACATTGGTTTCAAAGCAGCAAAGCTCAAAACACTAGATGTGCTCCAAACATCAAATATTAATGATTTGATACGTACAATTACCTGCAGGGAATGTTTTGATTGTATGTATTCGAAATGCCCTATTTGTGTCAATAAAACGCCAGATATAAATTCAGAGATCAAAGGTGATGGCCCAGTGCAGTGGTTAGAGTGGCGGTTGAGATCACATGTATACTCAGTCGTAAATAAATAAGAATAAAATAGAGGAAAAAACAACAAAGAAATATACAAAGGAAATTGTTAACGGGACCGTTCAAACACTTACTGAACAATTTCTGGGGGATTTACATAAATTTAAAACCCATCATTACAATATAATACATCAACACAAAGCATACAAGAAATGTATTGAAAATCTTAAACCGGACGAAGTTGCTATAGTATGCGATTTTTCAGAAAATTATTCCTGTAAGCAATCCGAAGAAATATGATATATATATTGACTACACTGTATATATATACACTACATACCTGTTTTTTATATGAAAAAGATAAAAAGCCTATGCCAATTTGCTCAATCTCACCAGTGAATGAACATGGACCAGGCGCTATTTGGGCGCATCTAGATTGTATTCTTAAGTATTGCAAAAACAACACGAACATTAAGAAAATTCATATATTCAGTGATGGTCCAACTACACAATACAGGCAAAAACACAATTTCTATCTATTTACAAAAAGGCTTTCTGATTACGGATATGAGCAAGGAACATGGAACTTTTTCGAAGCATCACACGGAAAAGGCCCTGCTGACGGTGTTGGCGGAGCAATAAAGAGGAAACTTGACCAGTATGTAGCTCATGGACATGACATCACAAATGCTGAAGAAGCATATTCTTATTTACTAGATAATGTCAATGTCGAAATACACTATGTTAGCGAAACAAATATTGAACAGATGAATCAAATGATTCCTAATGATGTGGTTCCTGTAAAGGGAACTATGACATTGCACCAGATAATTTATGACCGCCAAATAAAACATACAATTTACTACAAGACTTTGAGCTGTATTTGTGATAAAAACGAGCCATGTGTGTGCGGAGAAGACATGAAACAGCATGATCTTGTGCAGCCACAGCAGACAAATGAGCGAGAAAACATGAGACTTAAACAGAAAAGAGAAGAAAATACAAAGTCAAGCTCGGCACTATCAGCAGACGATCGTACTAAAAGTAACAGTAAGAAAAAGATTACTATATTATCTTCAGTCAACCTTACACCCAAAGATCTTCCCTTATTGCCGTTGCAACTAAAATCTATCAACAAAGATTTTGATATTTCTACGGGCCATGACTTACGTCAGAAATCTGAAAGCTTAACAACACAAAAAAGACAAAATCTGCCAAAGAGGCCTAATGAAACTGACAAAAAAAACGAAAGAATCAAACGCATAAGAAGGTCGACGAGATCTTTAAGCAATTCATCAACATCTGTTGAAACCAATATTAGTATTTACAGTGATTCCGAACTAGTTGATGTAGTGAATGAGGATCACAGTTCTGATCAAGATGATAATTTACAAGTGGAGTATGGAGTCACCAAGGTGCAACTGCACACAATCGGCCCAGAGGTGCAAAAAATACCACAGGATCGTAGAAATAATATGTTGTTGCAGAATTTGGATGAAGTAGAGCTAATAAGAAACAATCGGAAAGAAAGTCAAAAATCTGAAACTGAAAGAGAAACTAATAAGAAACAATCGAAAAGAAAGTCAGAGAAAAAAATTGAAAAAGAAAAGTTAGCAAAAGCATTTAAAATGGAAGATGAAGATGCAATTACAGAGAACCTTGAATTTCTCAACATTGATAAAGGGAAGAAAATTGTAATAGCGAAGCTTTACAACATCGAACTGAGAATGGGTGTAGAAATAGGTGAACCAGTGAAAGACAGAGGATGGAGAATTATTCATTGGCGAAACAGTTTTAATCCGATATTATGAAAAAAAATGTTGGAAATACTATATTGGAGTCATAAAACACATCGATTTTGATACAAACATGTACACAATATTTTTTTATAAAACTGTCAGCAGGAAAGAAAATTTGAAATTTATTGTACCGAAACGTACGGATAGAGACATTGTTCCTTATGTTTCAATTGTTAAAGAAATACAGCTTCAAAAACAGGAAAAACCCAACGAATTTAAATTAATGAATATGGAAGATTATACATATTTTGATTAAATCGACAAAAAGTAATTAAGATTTAATTTTGGTTATTTTCATTTTGAACTTGAACCGAGTTAAGTTTTATAATGTTTTAAGAACGTGTGATTGTATTTTATATTCAATTAAAAGAGATGCCTGATTACACCAAAGTATTTTAATAATAAATGATGGTAAGTCAATAACTGTGCATTCGTATGGGCGGTTATGAAGTTTTTTTTTTCATACAATCCTTGTCCTAACAATAGCGAACAAAAAATTCTCAAGTGATAAAACTATATATATATACTGATTCCGATAAAAATACAGTGTAAATGTAGCTTAATAAATACATTTTCGTTATTTATTTACAATTTCGTTACAACAACTTCGATACAACATTTTCGTTACGTACAATTTATTTGAGAATTACTCACATGGTACTTCGTAGGTCCATTCAGCCATATACGGCAGTTCAACCATTTTAAGCAAAATTAAACAATAAGACAGACGCATTGTTTTTTTTATAACTTGTTTTCTAGAAACTTCTTTACAACTTGAATTTGTGAGCGATCGCAATGAGTGCTACTATTTGTTACTTATTAGAGTATTTTTCCACAACATGATTCAAAAAACCCACACAGTAAAAAGAGTACCATGTTAAAAAAGGTTGTCAACCCCTAAAAATTTCAAATTCTCAAAATATCCAGAAACGAAACTGTAGGCATGAACTACTTGCAAAATAATAAATATTTTGTTCCGGATAAATCTTCCAAAAACGCAATTTGAGCGAGTTATAACGATTTTTAAAGTGACACGACTCGCTTGTCATACACCACACATAAGAAAAATTAATTGATGGCACGCCTGGCGTGCCATCCGCACTGAATCAATTAAATCATTAGAAGAGTCTACTATGACACATACTTTCTCGGTAGAGAGATTTTATCCTTTCAGCTATAACTCCGGATACCTGCACGACCCAGTTAGCTCAAGGGCTCAGAGAGAGAGGATGTGGACTGCAGATGGAAGGAGTTCCACCATCGTAGGCTGCCAACATAAACAATCTTATATATGCCCATGGGATAAAGAACCGGTGAAGGATTACACAAGAGCTATTTCTTTGACCCTCAGAGGCGATCATGGTACAGATTGGAGAACATCAGTAGGACCAACAACCTTATATATTTGAGCTCCTACCAAGATAAGAGCCAAGAGGCGACCCCTGCAAGAGATAGAAGCATACAGTTACAACCAGGCATTGCTACAATCCTTACCGCTTCGTTCGTGGGAGAAAGGGGATTAGGGCCTAACTCATTTACTTGATACTCTTATAAAAGAGAAGACACATGTATAGTATGCAGAATTAGAAAGAAGGACAGCTCATGTATATTCTGGCTCCTTGACACACAGGCTCCCCTGTCCTACAATGAGTCGCGGACGGCAGAGCAACTCCACCAGCAATTTTGCCAACCACTTTTAAATTAATTTAAGTACAGCGACAGATTTCGCCAAGAAGGGAGAGGATTATACTATATGCTTTGATATCATCTGTCTTCCTGTACGGTTTAGCTACTCTGTCTCTCTTCTACCGAGAGGTTCCAACCATGGCAGAGATTCGCTGTTGTTCTTCACAAAGGGTGTTGTGCGTGGAACATACCTCCCGAAGTATTTACTTTGGCAGGGTCGTCTTAGCAGGGAGTGCCTATAGAATCAGCCATGACAACAGAAACTTTTTTATTCAATATAGATTATAAATAATACTTATTGAAAGTCACTCTTTTGTTTAATTTCCACTGGTTCGAAAAAAAATCTCTGTCCTGGGAAGAACCAGCAAGAAACCCAGCGGGATTTTTTAAAATAACAGTTTACAATCATGTATGTTATCAAATTAACAACACAAAACAAATTAGAAATAGCTTGGTAGCGATACCTCATCCCCGTTATTATCATCCATAATTTTTTATATTATAATAACCTTTTATACAAACTTAGTTTAATAAAGTTTTTGAACGTTGAGTAGGTGAAATTTTGTATATTTTCTGGGATTTTGTTGTAAAAGCATATGCTGGCCAAAAGTTTAAGACCACACTTAAACAAAATAATTATCTATAAATTGTAACGAAATCTCATAAGATAAATAAAAGAAATATACACCTGCATATTCTATTGTTAATATCGAATATCTAAAGAAGTTATTCTTTTATTTACTTTCAAGTTATTGGACAATAAACATGTATTGTTTTCAAACACCGACAAACGCTGCGTTATAGAGCCAGGTGGTAGAGTCGTAATAATATTTTTATGATGTGCCAATAACTAATTGCTTTACTTTTGTTTCCATTGGTCAATAATTAGAATTATTTAGCTTCTAAAACACGTGTTTCCCTTATTATTACCTGAGTTTACATGGTTTTGTTCACAAACAATCTCAATTAGTCTAAACTTGTGGTTTCTGCAGTGAAGACGACTTAAAATGGGAAAAGCACGCGAAATTAGCAGTGAAGTGTGTGTTGCCATCGTTGTTTTACATAATGAAGGCAAATCCCAACGTGAGATTGCTTTACAATTGAAGTTATCGAAGACTTGTGTTCATGGCACAATAACTCGATACAGGGAGACAGGCACTTTTCAAGATCGTCCACGCTCGGGAAGGTCTAGAGCTACAACGTCAAGTGAAGATCATTTCATTGTTGTTACCAGCAAGCGAAATAGATGCTTAACAGCACCGGAAACTGAAGCAACCAAAACCCTGAGTTAAACCTTTATCATTGACTACAGTAAAACGGCGACTGAGAGATGCGAAATTGAATGGTCGTGTCGCTGTTCGAAAACCTCTGCTAAGGCCACAAAACAAAAAACGGATAAAATGGGCCTTGCCCATCGAGATTGGACTGAAGAAGATTTTAAAAAGTTCTTGGACCGATGAATCCAAGTTTGAGCTATTCGGTTCAAAACGAAGAATTTACGTTCGACGCAGTGACCAAGAAAAGATGATGCCAGACTGTAGTCCCAACAATCAAGCATGGTGGTGGCTCAATTATGGTCTGGGGTTGCTTTTCTAGCCAAGGAACTGGCGATTTGATCAAAATTGACGGAATTATGAAAAAAAATTAGAACAAAATGCCGTTCCTTCGGGGTTGCGATTAATTGGAGATGGATTCATTTTCCAACAGGACAATGATCCTAAGCATAGCTCAAAATTATGCAGAGGCTATTTGGAAGAGAAAGAGGCACAAGGTGTTAAAACATGGTTTGGCCTCCTCAGAGCCGGATTTCAATCCCATTGAACTTTGTGAAAAGCTTGATAATAACGTCCGTAATTGTGGTCCATCCTCGCGAGAAGAAATGTGGAATGCTTTGTGCGAAATTTGGAGCAATATATCACAAGACACTATCAACAAATTGATTGCCCGTATGCCGAGACTTGTGAAAAAAGTCATAGAATGCAGAGGATTTTTTGATGAAAAATCAGTTTAGCTAACTATAGCCTTTTTTAGCATCGACTGTAAATATTTCTTTACGCTTTTCAAGTATATTGATTGTCAAAAAGTGTTTTAATGAATGATTTAACAGTTTAATTAAACATTTAATATTTTATTGGAGTTTTATTTACTTTTCCTACTTTAATTAAGGTGGTCTTAAACTTTTGGCCGGGAGTGTACATCGCCCCAAGAATGAATTACTGACTCGATGGAGTCGAGTAACTGGTACTACTAGCTTGTGTCTGTTCCTAGTATTTACAGAATGAATATCACTTATTTTTGTAAAACTACTTTTATTTTTGTTTACGTACATTACATTTTCATAAATATAGTGAGAGGCCAAAGTTAATATATTAATTTCTTTCAATTCCAACCAACTCCATTTCCAACGTTACCTGAAACTAGTTACAATATAGTTCCCGTGCGCACTGTTCAAGTAGAGCGAAACCATCATATTCTGCCCATATGGTCTTTAAATTCGCCACATGGATTCTAAATAAACGGAATGCATCTATTATTTCTACCTTGGAAAGAAGGGCTATAGACGAGACAACCAACCTCCTTTTGTGAATCTATCGGAAACATCTCGTCTTAATCTTTCAGAGTTCTTGTCCTTATTAATGACTTATCTAATACTCTTAGATCCCCTGGTATCAGGTCAAGTAGGAATAATCCTCAGTGAAGTGAGGAAGGCAAAGGTTAGAACAGGATTCGATGATCTAATAGATACCCTCATCCTAAGTGGGCTGACCAACTCTCGAGGCTTTAACACATGTAGAAGCGGGTCAAGAGCTGGTAAGAGAGAGTAGTTATTTAACCCTTAAATGCATAAAGTTGTAAAACTGCAACATACCATTCAAACGACCATAAAATTATTAGTATGAGTTCATTGCATGCTGTTGCAGGATTATCACTATCATGGTTATATATTGAATCGAGTGGCAACATTTTTTTCTTCACGACTGTCAAATTTAAACTTGACATTGACAAATCAAAGCCGATCGTAATTTTGGAGCGGATGAAAATTGTGTACTTGCTTTGCAGTGTAATTATTTGATTTTCGAAGGTAAGTTCAAACAAAATTAGTTATTTTACGTAATAATTCATCTTCTTTTCAGTACAATTTATAAGTTATAAAAAAAACTTTTGGTGTGTTCGGAAATTTTGTTTATTTTGTTGTTGTAAATCTGCAACAATATGCATTTACTAGAAAATGTCCCTGTTTAGATTCTAACTATCACTTTTATTGGTTTTCAGATGCCAAACTTGAATCAAAAGCAAATAGAAGAGTATTTAGCTCTAATAAATGATGGAGAGAGGTCGGAAGATGATCTTGAGGAGTCGGATACAGAAGGTCATGAGAATTTTTATGAAAATCGAGACGATTTGTTTCACGATCTTGAGAGTCCATTAGAAGAGGAAAATGATGACCCCGATAATGATCCATTCATGGCAGGAGACCCGCCATTGATAAATGAAGCTACAGCAAATGATCAAGTGCCACAGGTTCCATTCCCCAACAAGCAAGCTAGTCGCCGAGCAACTATGAGAGGACTCGTATGGAAGGTAAAAAATTTGTTTTGAATTCTGACCAGACAGCTTTTCATGGAGACACTACATACCCACCAGAACTGAGGGATGAGGCTACTACTGGTACCCCTATAGTATTTTTTCACATTTTATTACATCAGAAATAGTTCAAAGGATTGTGGAAGAGTCTAATTTATTCCGTACAAAAAATGTGACTAAACCATTAAATTTGTCTGAAACTGAGCTAAGAAAGTTTATGGCGATACTGATATACATGTCTGTTATAAAATATCCCAATGTACGGCTATACTGGTCAAATACTGTAGGTTTTCAACCAATCAAGGACATAATGACTGTCAACAGATTTGAGACTATTCGTAGATTTCTACATTTCAACAATAACGAGAAACATTTACCCAAGGAACACCCACAACATGATAGGCTCCATAAGATAAGGCCTATAATTAGCCATCTAAATGAAAATTTGCTTTAGTTCCTAGAACAAAGACTCTCAATTGATGAATAGATGTGTGCCACGAAAGTGGCACACTTCATGAAGCAGTATTTACCTAATAAGCCCCATAAGTGGGGTTTAAATTATATGTGATGTGCAGTGAAAGGTTATGCTCATAAATTTGAAATATATACTGGCCAAGAGAATGAACGGCTTCCAGATGAACCAGATTTTGGCCAGTGGGAAATGTTGTAGTCCGCTCTAGAGGTGTCCCAAGGCATATAAATCATATAATTTATTTTGATAATTTTACACCTCTGTACCTTTAGTTACCTATCTTGCCAAACAAGGAATCTATAGCCTAGGTACTGTCCAATCTAACAGGCTAGTGAACTGCAAACTGCCGGACAAAAAACAATGATGAAGAAATCTGTTCCTCGGAACTTATGAAGAGCAGATGACTGAATTTGACGGTATTGATTTGACAGCAGTTACTTGGAAGGACAATAAAGTTGTAACTTTTCTATCTTCGTATGTTGGAGCTGAACCTATGGGCCAAGTAGAAAGATTTGACAAGGCAAATAAGACTAGAATTAAAATTTCATGCCCACATATAATAAAGGAATATAATGCCCATAAGGGTGGACCTAATGGATAGCTTTATTGGGAGGTACCGAATTGCAATGAGAAGCCGAAAGTGGTATCTTCGTATCTTTTACCACTTATTGGACATGACGGTAATAAATTCTTGGCTTGTGTATAAAGATTTAAAAACAACTGAAGCCAATTCATCAGTTCTAAACTTATGTCACTATAGACTGGAACTAGCTGAGGTATTAGCCAAAGTAAATAACTCATTTGAACTCTGCAACAAAAGAGGAAGGCCAAGTACCAGCAACAGTGTTGAAATGGAAATACAAGCAAAGAAAAGGAGAGGACCAGCTCAACATATTCCTCCTAAGGACATAAGAACTGATAATGTTGGTCACTGGCCTGGTAATTGTGTTCGCAGCAGATGCAAAATGCCTGCAAGGGATACACGCAAACAGGTGTGAGAAGTGTGGAGTAGCTCTTTGTCTTACCACGACCAAAAATTGTTTTAAAAATTTTCATATGTAGTTATTGTCTAGTGAGTGCATGGTGTTGTAGTTCTGCAACATATGGTTTTTATATAGTTTTTTTTGGCAACCACAGCTTATTAATAAAAATAGCAATGAAAAAAATATTAACGATTTTTTTTATTATTTTTCCGTGAATCAGCATATTCATGGCTCCAAAATATATTTTTTCTCGGTCTAAAAATAAAATCATGCATTTAAGGGTTAAAGGCACATTTCCACCATGAATATGGGCGCATCGGGTATGTATGCCACAGCTCTATTATACAGGGTTATTTTGCAATAACTGGCCAAATCTGCAGAGAAGGTTCAGAATAAGTAATATAGGCCAATGGTGAAGAAAAATTAATTAACAAAAATCTCAAACGTTCTAGTTTTTTTTATATTTTAAATTCAAAATGCGTGGTAATTACTGCGCACGCACACATACATAAGGGTCGATCGTTAGGCAAAAACGTTGCTGCCCATAAATCACATTCAATTTAGGATAATTTCAAATAAAAGTAGAAGCCTTATTTAGTCGTATTTTCAAAAACTGCAATAACGGTATATCATTATTTATTTATTTGAACATAAGTTTAAAATTTGGCCACTATTTGAAAAATAACGATCGTTTGTTTTTTCGGCGTTTGCAATATTAAAATTGACAAATAAGAAACAAAATTCAAATTAATAAACAATTAATTGTCACAAATATCCGTTATATTTTATTTTATACATACTTTTTTTCGTTCCTTAGAGTTTGTTCATGAGTTTATATTTACATATATGTAATTCTTCTGTCTGTGTATTTGTGACTGATATCTCCTCAATGGATGGACCGATTTTGATGTAATGATGTCTGTGTGTGTGATTAAGTTGATTCGAGAATGGTTTAGATTCACAATTGGCCCCAGTAGGTGGCGCTGTTGTCGAGATCCAGAAATCATCCGTGCGAAGTAGGGGCGGATCGCTAGTATATAAGTAGTATTCAAAGTAACCTCCGTTCTCTTGTGTCACCTTCCCATCGAACCAGATGGCGATCCCGTCATATTCGGTGCTCACATCACGAATTCATTCGGCGCATTCTGCTGTACTTGTGTTTCCCACATGATGACTTCACGTCTTAGAATTTTTAATCTCCTAAGATACAGGTATCTTCAAGATGTTTTCGTTGATATATCATTATCTTCATTACAGACCTTCACAAGTCCACCGAACATAGGACTACCTCAAGGAATGCCACAAAGCACCGACAGTCCGAAAGTCCCGACATGCATCTATCGACTTCCTGCATAACTTTACCAGGTCGTCGCTCCATCTAGTGATCATCATCATCACTTCATCTATCATCTTTGATATATACGATGATTTGTTTGTTATTAACAACAATGGCAGTCTCCAAACTCTTGCCGGGACTTCACATGTTCACTCGCGGCATCGACACTTGGATAATTTTGTGCGCAAACGTTTCACTTCGGTTTTCAGACACTTAATTTTTGCCTGAAGCAATCTCATTTGTGAACATTTGTGTGCAGGTGATCTATTGAAAGCGTCTGCAAAATAAATAACACTACATTTAAAGGTTAGTTAAATATACTATTTTTATATACCGATGAAATGATCATCTGCTAAGTGATGATCATTAAGCTTAACCGTGTAGTAGCGGTGTAAGAATAACCACCGCACCATATCGTCCCGTGGGTGTCGTAAGAGGAGACAGAGGGAAACTGAACCAAGAGATGGGCAGCAGCGTCTTTCTTATAACAACTGAATAAAAATAGCTGCATTGCCAACCCGCTCTCCAAGCGTGACAAATATCCCTCCTATGAGGCAATCTATGTTCAGCAGTGGACTTTAATAGGCTGTAATGGATGCATGTATCGAAGATAATCTACCAGGAACACATGACCCACCGAGAGGTGAAATCATTAAATCAACAGTAATATTACAACTATGACGATATCCCCCTATGAGGCAATCTATGGAGGAAGCCTTATGTTCAGCAGAGGACTTTAATAGGGTGTAATGGATGGATGTATAGAAGATAATCTACCAGGAGCACATGACCCACCGAGAGGTGAAATAATTAAATTAACAGTAACATTACTACTATGACAAAATACCCCTATGAGGCAATCTACGGGGAGGCCTATGTTCAGCAGTGGACTTTAATAGGCTGTAATGAATGGATGTATAGAAGATAATCTACTAGGAGCACATGACCCACCGAGAGGTGAAATTATTAAATTAACAGTAACATTACAACAATTTTGATTTGATAGGCTGTGAAGGATTACGATTACGATTATTGCGCTTAACAATCGACATTACGATTATAATTATTTCTGTTCTTTTAATAAAACATATTATTAACGATAAAGGAGAATAATATGCATTACCATAAACTAATTCAAATAATGTTTGCTGAAGAATTAATAATCAAATTTAAGGAATTTTAATTTTTTGTTTATAAAACATAACACTTCTAGCTTTTCAGGCGCCAATCTCTTACTTTTTCTATTTGAATCTTTCATAAACATTTACATTTATCTATACAAATAAATAAAATTGAAGTGTCTCTTTATAATGTCAAAATAACAGCTTTTTACTTAATGCATATGAAAGTATATACGGTACTTCTAACAAAAACACAATTTATAAAAAATTTGTTTGTCTGTCTATCTGTCTGTCTGTTTGTTCCGGCTAATCTCCGAAATGGCTGCACCGATTTTGACGGGACTTTCACTGGTAGATAGCTGATGTTATAAAGAGTAACTTAGGCTACTTTAATTTAAAGAAAGGATTAGGGTTCCACGCAAAAAAATTAAAACCCTAAATTACACGGGAGTCGCGGGGAAGTCGCAGGGAACAGCTAGTCCTCAATTAAGAATCAAAACACAGATGTGCGGTCATTCCTAGGGACTGAGATGGAATGCCTAGCATCCACTTACCATCAGGTGGACTGTGTGTTCGTTTGTCACCCTAATAATATAAAAATAAAAGTAAAATAATAATAATGAGAGCATTTATTAACAAATTTTGAAGTATAATAAAGTTAAAAGAGTTATAATAAAGTTTCAATTGTGATGTAAAACATAAATAAGAAATTAAAGAAATATTTTTATTGATGAGCGTTCTTTTTAAGATATTTTTTTTTTTTAATTAATAACTTACCTTTAAGAAATATTTTTCTTTTAAGCCTTCGTCTAGGTATTACATTGTAACTCTGCTCCCATACTCCAGAGGATGCATTATCAAAATTACATTCATCTGAAAACAATACAGAAGCAAGTTCAACATGGTAAAGCCACGCTGAAGCTATATTACAATTAAGAATGGACCACACTCTCACAGAATACCAGTGTAAAATACAGCTTACTGCTGCTGTGTTTCGTATGGTGAGTGTAGAGAACTGGAGACCCTTTTTACTGGAAACGAGGCATTCCATCTTAGTCCTCACGGGTGACAACGCATCTACATTTTGATTTGTAATCGAGGATGGATGTAGATGTCTATGGGCCACAGCAACCACTTACCATCAGGTGGACTATGTGCTTGTTTTAAATGTTTGTGTTGTACTTTGTTACCTATCACAAATTATAAAAAACAAGATTTTATTTATTTTGTTGTCACTCCCATAACTGACATGACATTGGCAGAATTCTATTAAGAGAAGCCATAAAGTAAAGAAGAAGAATGATATGTATATTGTAATCAGTTAACTTTGACATTGGGACGTCTCAGCAGACAATGGGTGCTGCAGAGCACCAGAAACGTCGGAAATTAAAAATAAGTAACTTAAACGCGATACAATCCGTAAAAATAGTTTTACTCAATGTGTAGTGTTCGCGTAAATATAAGAAATAATTTTGTAAGATCAATTAATAACCTGAAAGTGCACCAAAGCCGGCGGGAAGTACAAGATCAGGGTCACAATCACTGGTCGTTGTAGTTTGCTGGTTGACCGTTTCTTCTGAAAAAAAAAAACAAAATAACAAATAAATACATAATATTATGGTTATGATTTCGATTGATAATAACCCCTGGGAATGAGGAGATTTTGATTCATAATTGTACAAAATATTACATTGTAAATTAGTGTTTAAAAAAAATCCCGCTAGGTTTCTTGCTGATTCTTCCCAGGACAGAGGTTTTTTCCGAACCGGTGGTAAAGCTAAAATGACTTTCAATAAGCATTCTTGTAATTATATTGGATAAAAATTAATCTATTCTATTCTATTCTATGGTCAGGCTGTCATAGGCAGCATCAACTGAATGCACCTTTCACACTTCACAAGGAAAAAAAAATTGAGTAACAAAGTATTTCTTAATTGAAATAAACTATATCTGAAACTAACCGGAGACCCTTTTTACTGAAAACGAGGCATTCCATCTTCTTCCTCAGGCGTGAGGGTAGTCGTAGATGTCTGTGGGCCATAAGCATCTACATACTATCAGATGAACTGTGCGCTCGTTTGTCACCCTTATTCTATTTAAAAAAAAACATTTTTGACTTAAACAATAATTACAAAAGTTCCTTAGCACAGGCAAGTGTACTAAATATACCAACCAACCTAATTCGGAGTAGGTCACAATTATCATTACGGTTACAGCCTATTAAAGTCCACTGCTGAACATAGGTCCCCATAGATTGTTTTGTTTTGTTAGCGGTGGCAACTATGACGGATATCCATTCGTCATAGTTGCCACACTTGGCAAGCGGGTTGGCAAACACAATTTTTATTTTAAGTCGTTATTATAAAGACTCTGCTGTCCATCTCCTTTGTTTCCCTCTGTCGCACAGTCGTGGTCAAGTTGGAATAGGTCACAATTAATTTCTTTTTAATATTTTGCCTGTAATAGTTTGTATGGATCTCTTCCATTTATGGAGGATTTGACATAACTGCATTTTTTAAATATAAAACAATCGATCATTAATAAAAAAAACTAGATACACAATCCCATGCAAAAGTTCTCTAAAAACTGTCGCCAATTGTTTTGACGTAATTCTAGTTGAAATAAATATACATTAATGTAAATTCAACCTTAAATGCATTTCCTAAAGTAGTATTCACAAGGCTACGTACAAAATAAAAGCGCACCCAAATGTTCGAGTGGTTCAAGTGGGCGCTCATTCCGTAAGTACATTTTTTGTCACTGATTGTATTTCTAATTTTTTATTAGTGATCGATGTATAAAACCGAAGTAACAAACAAACTTACAGTCCACCTGATTGTAAGTGGCAACTGCAGTCCGTGGACACCTGCAGCTAACTTCAAACAAAAAACGTTACAATTGGGTTGGTATTTTGTTTTCTCTACAAAGTCGCTTCCCGTCGTCTGTACGCTTAGATGTTTTAAACTACGCAACGGATTTTGATGTGGTTTTCATCAATAGACAGAAAGGTTTATATGTATAATACACGCATATTATATAATTCTTCTGTCTGTGTGTATATAACTGAACTCCTCCTAAACGGTTGGACCGATTATAATGAAATTTTGTGTGTGTAATTAAGTTGATTAGAGAATGGTTTAGATTCACAATTGTACCCGCTAGGTGGCGTTGTTGTCGAGATCTAGAAATCAACCGTGCGAAGCCAGGGCGAATCGCTAGTATAAAATAAACTTATAAACAAAAGTAAAACCGTATTCAAAGAGAAGTGGTAAGACGTAGTGAAACCACAATATGTAGAGCGGGTTAAGATTAATTAATAACCTGAAAGTGCACCAAAGCCATGGGAAGTACAAATTCAGGGTCACAATCACTGGTAGTTGTGGTTTGCTCGATGACCGCTTCTTCTGAAAGAAAAAAAATACAAAATTACAAATAAATACAATGCGATTCAAATAAGAATGGCACTAACCTGGCGCCATATTGTAACCTGGCGCCATATTGTAACCTGGCGCCATATTGTGACGTCATAGCTGTCAATTCAAACTAGTTAGGTAGGGTGAGCAAAATAGATATTTTTGAAATAATATTTATTTACAAAAGAACCATGAACGAAAAAGTATTGATCTGAATCTAGCATTTCAATTTTGCTCATCTCTGCATCACTGTCTGAGTAGTCATTATTGTCATCATTATCATCACCGCTGCTTTCCATTATAAAAATAGAACATGGATTGATACACCTTATGTACGATGTGAGAATATCCACTACCCCACATCATCCCGTGGGTGTCGTAAGAGGCGACAGAGGGAAAGAAATCAGGAGACGGGCAGCAGCGTCATCCTAATAACAACCAAAATACTCGTAAAAAACTGAGGTTGCCAACCCACTTTCCAAGCGTAGCAACTATGGCAAATATCCCTACAGGGGAGGCCAATGTTCAGCAGTGGACTTTAAGGCTTTAAACGTATGTACCGTACATACATGTTATGACTATGATTTTAATTGTTAATAACCCCTGGGAACGAGGTGATCGCTACCGTAATGTTTTTAAATGTTATCATTCTTAATTTTTACATGGTAGTGCCATGCTGCAGCTATATTACTGGTATAGTTGTAGCACGAATGGGTCGGCCTCGACTGGAACCACCGCTCTCACAGAATACCAGCGTAAAATAGCATCTTAACACTGCTGTGTTTCGTATGGTGAGTGTAGAGAATCGGAGACCCTTTTTACTGGAAACGAGGCATTCGATCTAAGTCTTCACGGCTGACAACGCATCTGCATTTTGATTCGTAATTGAGGATAGATGTAGATGTCTATGGGCCACAGCAACCACTTACCATCAGGTGGACTGTGTGCTCATTTGTCACCCTTATCCTATAAAAAAAATATATTGGTAAATCCAATTGGGCATGTCCTAAGCGCATTAAAAAATTACGTATAACATGATTATACGGAATTTTTTAAAGTAGTTTAAATACACACAAGTTGTCACTAATAACCTTATTATACTTCCAATTTTCCGATATTTTTATGTCAAACTTCAATTTTAAAAAGTTTGAAAATCCAGTGCACGACTCATAATGCTCATATGATCATCATATTATCATTCAGGTCACCCAAAGTCCAAGACGTATTTGTTAAATATTACATCCTACTTACTTTTAGTACGTACTACTATTATTTATTCTGTGCTTTTAAAATATTGTAATAAAATCTCTGATTATTATAATCAAGTATGTAAGAAATTTGGTTTTCGATTATTATGTATTTGTACAGCGATTTTGAGCCGCTGCAAACAACCGATACAGTGTCCACTTACGACGGCGATTGACGCCGAACTAACTGAGTGAGTGACGCAATCTCATTTAGTAAAAATAAATTCATACAAGGCTGCTAAAACTAAACTAAACAAAATTAAACTGCCATTTACATTCAATGGCTTCCTACATGATAGATGAAGAGTTTTAAACTAGATTGAGTTGAACAATTGATATTTTCTTAAAAATTATCGTGTTTACGAAGCCATGGACTTGATAAATCCACACCATGCCAGTAAACCTTTTTATGTAAAATAGCAATTAATCGATTAAAAAATATTAATAAGTTCAACAATCATTTATCTTTCTGACAATGTGCTTTTATATCACTTATATGTATAATATGTTAGATACGATTTCATGACAAAACGTTGGAATCTTAATTTTTAGGTTCTAGTAGAGCATACCTGCGCGCTTAGCGCTTACGGCATGCAATTATATAATATGTATTATTGTAAATTAATGTTAAAAAAAATCCGCTGGGTTTCTTGCTGGTTCTTCCCAGGACAGTGGTTTCTTTCCGAGCCAGTGGTAAAACATAAATGACTTTCAATAAGTATTCTTTTAATCTATATAGAATAAAAATTAATCTATTCTATTCTATTCTATGGTCAGCATCAACTGAATGCACCTTTCACACTTCACAACGAACTAAGTAACAAACTATATCTTAAATTAACCGGAGACTCTTTTTACTGGAAACTAGGCATTCCATCTTAGTCCTCAGGGGTGACAGAGAGTTTTTTTTTAGAATAAGGTTGACAAACAAGCACACAGTCGACCTACTAGTATGTGTTTGCTGTGGCCCATAGACATCTAAATCTATCCTCGATTAAGAACCAAAATGCAGAATGTGTCATTACACCTGAATACTAAGATGACATGTCTCCTTTTCAGTATCAGGATCTCCGTTCTTCTACACTCACCATTACGATCGTGGGTCGGCTCGACAAGGACCTCGCCTCACAGAATACCAGCGTAAAATAGCATCTTAATGCTGCAGTGTTTCGTATGGTGAGGTAGAGAACCGAGACCCTTTTACTGGAACGAGGCACTCCATCTTAGTCCTCAGGGGTGACAACGCATCTGCATTTTGATTCTTAATCGAGGATAAATGTAGATGTCTATGGGCCACAGCACCCACTTACCATCAGGTGGACTGTGTGCTCGTTTGTCACCCTTATTCTAAATATAAAAAAAACATACGAAACACAGCAGCGTTAAACTGCTATTTTACGCTGGTATTCTGTGAGAGCGTGGTCCTTCCCCGGTCGAGCCGACCCATTCGTGCTACAACTGTAATATAGCTGCAGCGTATCTCTTCTACATGTGCTAAATTAATATATTTCGTTAATAACCTGAAAGTGGATCAGAGGTAGCGGGCAGTGCAGGACTAGGTTCACGATTACTGGTAGATGTGGATCGCTCAACAATAGTTCCATCTGAAAGAAAAATAATCTATATATTATTAGGGATGGGCTGGCTGTATGAGGATGCTCAAGGTCGCTCAGCGAGCTATGGAGAGAGCTATGCTCAGGGTTTCTCTGTATGGTAGACTTAAAAACGAGGATATCCGCTGTAGAACCAGACTCACCGACATAGCCCAACGGATTAGTGAGCTGAAGTGGCAATAGGCCGGCCAATTTTACAGTCTTAGAATTCTCTTAACTTTTTTAACCAAATGTCTATCTCCAAGAGCATCAATCTAAAAGTCTTGTGCTTTTTCAGCAGTTTCTAGAATGAAACAAATTCTTACTGAAGCAACCAGATCATTGCAGTCCATCAAACAACTTATGCGCCTGAGCCACCTACTTTCATTACCATACTGCATGTTTCATAAGCTAAGTGTAATAAGCCGGCCATATAGCTCGATCAACCGACAACCGATGGAGAGGAAAGGTTCTCGAGTGGCAGCCTCGTACCGGTAGGCGCGAAGTGTAGGGCGACCCCCCACTAGATGGAGTGACGACCTGGTGAGACATGCAGGAAGTCGATGGATACAGGTGGCTCAGGACCGTGCTTCGTGGCATTTTTTGAGGGAGGCCTATGTTCAGCAGTGGACTTGCGAAGGGCTGTAATGATGATGATGATTCAGATGATCTTCCTGATAATATCTTCAAATAATAAAAATCAGCGGTTACGAACGCGCGCCTGCCAAGCGTGGCAACTATGTTAAATATCCCACATATATGACATAGCATTGCTTAGCAAGCGGGTTTTTTTTTTAAATTATTTTGAACTGTTACTAAAACGTTACTGCCAATCTCCTATTTCAGACATCTTAAGGCAACTACAAGATGATAAATGGTAGTGGATATTAATAAATTACAGTTACCGTTACAGCCTATTAAAGTCCACTGCTAACATAGGCCTCCCCATAGATTGCCCTCAGGGGGCATTGAGTTCTATGTACTCACGACTAGAGAAGCCGTTCCAACAAAAAAATGTGCACTACTCTGTCATGCGCGGGAGAAGAGTACATTTTAGTCTATGATTGTGATATAGTAAGTTATAAATGAAGTTTATTTTTTCTATTGTAATATTATTACCTATTTATTAACTTGAACAACAAATAATTTTACTTATTTGACTACTGAATTATTAATTACGTTCAGGTTTAAACTTTAATTTGAAATCTCGTATTATTAGCAGCTCCACACTATGAATATTGAAGCCACACTAAATGACACTAAATTTGTACGGATTGCAGTACAGTTCATTTGAACATAGTGCATGTTCGGAATGCCACATCTAGTACGTAGTACATATATATCGATGTAGGGGGGATTTCGTCATAGTTGTAATGTTACTGTTGATTTAATGATTTCACCTCTCGCTGGGTCATGTGCTCCTGGTAGATTATCTTTGATACATCCATACATTACAGCCTATTAAAGTCCACTGCTGAACATAGGCCTCCTCCATAGATTGCCTCATAGGGGGGATTTTGTCATAGTTGTAATGTTACTGTTGATTTAATAATTTCACCTCTCAGTGGGTCATGTGCTCCTGGTAGATTATTTTCTATATACATCCATACATTACAGCCTATTAAAGAACATAGGCCTCCCCAATAGATTGCTTCATATTTGCCACAGTTGCCATGCTTGGCAAGCGGGTTTGCATCCGCGATTTTTCATTTTTATTCGTTATTAGGAAGATGCTGCTGCACATCTCCTGATTTGTTTCCCTCTGTCGCCTGTTACGACACTGTTAGTGGATATTCTTACACCGCTACTACCCAAACAACTTACCTATAAGCAAGATTTTTCTTTTACGCGGAGGTTTAGTTATTATACTATAGTTGTGCTCCTCCACCAGCGGGTGCATCACAATTATTTTCATCTGAAAACAATACAAAAACAAGTTGAAATAAAACTGTTCAATATTATTAGTATCAAATAACAAACAAATACTAAATTAGAATTTCGGTACATCTGTGAATAATGTCCTCCAAACCGAATATCGGTCACGGTAGCCAAACTCAACGGAGAGCCATCTGCGTAAGACAGGATTACAGTGCCTAAGTGTATGTACGAAACACATCAGCTCAATGCTGCTGTATTGTACAGTGAGTGTAGAGAACCGTATATATAGCTGAAGCACTAATGGGTCGGCTCGACGGGGGTAGGACCTCACTCTCACAGAATACCAGCGTAAAATATCAGCTTAACGCTGCTGTGTTTCGTATGGTGAGTGTAGAGAACCGGAGTGCATTTTTACTGATTACGAGTCACTCCATATTAATCTTCAGCACGGCTAGCATGGGCTGGGGACAAAAAAATTATCCCCCGATTATATCCACTGATAAGAGATAAAATTATCTTGTTCTTATGTCGAAGCACGGCAACGGAGAAGTATATCCCCGTTTGACATAACGAGTAGACATATATGCCCAAATGAAAGATAAAAAATTATGCTTTTTTGACATTTGAAAGGAACAATTTTATCCTAGTACATTGGACGTAGGTTTAAGTTTATATTCATACATAAAATCTAAGTCTAAGTCTGTCTCCTATTTTATCTACTGTGGATATTATATCCACCGGTGTGCCCATGCTCGAAGGGTGGATAAAACTAAGCGAGGGGATAAACATTTTCTCCTTTCACTGGGGATAAAATTGTCTCCTGCCCATTCTAGCCCTGCAGGTCGCTTGTGTGCTCGTTTGTCATTCTTAATCAATAAGAAAAAAAAGATCAATCATTAAAATAAGTAACATACAAATATTCAAATCATCTCTAAAACTAGTAGTCACAAGTGGTGAAATTAAAAATGTTGTATGACCGACTTCAATATAAATAAAATGAGAACATCATCAATGTAGTCCAAGTTAATTAAATACGCATTGACCACATGAGAACATGAGAAGCACCTGCAGCACCAGACCACGCTCTCACAGAACACCAGCGTAAAATAGTAGCATAACGCTGCTGTGTTTCGTATGGTGAGTGTAGAGAACCGGAGACCCTTTATACTGGAAACGAGGCATTCCATCTTAGTCCTCACTGGTGACAACTGACAACGCATCTGCATTTTGATTCGTAATCGAGGATAGTTGTAGATGTCTATGGGCCACAGCATCCACTTACCATCAGATGGACTGTGTGCTCGTTTGTCACCCTAACCATGGTATGCGAACTACAATCAAATGATAAGTTTCTATGATTAATTAATAACCTGAAAGTGCACCATAGGATTCCGGAAGTTCAAGACGAGGTTCACAATCACTGGTACCCCTGGTTGATGATATGATAGATATGTCCTGAACGATAGTTTCGTCTGTAAGAAAAAATATTATATAAGAATATAGGTTAGGCTATAATAGGTAACATCATAAGCATTGTACGTACCTTTCACACTTCAAAAAGTAAAAAAATCTAAATTACGAATCTAAATTAACAGACTATTATTATACTTGGCCGATATTAAGAGATCTTGTTACTTATAAAACACTAACAATCCGCCCCGGCTTATTTCTGTATATCGACAACAGCGCCACCTACCAGGTCCAATTGTGAATCTAAACCATTCTCGAACCAACTTAATCACACACAAAATTTCATCAAAATTGCTCCAGCCGCTTAGGAGTTCAGTCACATACACACGGACAGAAGAATTATATATAGATTATCCCCACATTAGGATTATCTCTTGTATTGTGGAGACAGTTTATATACATAAATTACGCAAGGACAAACATCCAGGCTCGGAACGATTATTTATAGGCCATAAAAATACTTGTTTCATGCGGGATTCCATCCCGCGGCCCTAAGCGCCGCAACTCAATACTAAGCCACTGGGCCATGGAGTCCTAAAATTATCTCCCCGAACTCAATACAACAGTGTAATACCTAGTGAAAATGTATGAAAAATAGTCAAAAGAACAGACTTGTCCCATCGACTTTTATCTGCAGAAATAGAACATGCTACAACATATAAAATATAATATAGGTACTGAAATGACAAACAAACTAACACTTCTTAGTTCCTTATGTGGCAGAGCCATGCTGCAGCTATATTAGTAGTATAGTTGTAGCACGAATGGGTCGCCTCGACTGGGGTAGAACCACGCTCTCACAGAATACCAGTGTAAAATAGCAGCTTAACGCTGCTGTGTTTCGTATGATGAGTGTAGAGAACCGGAGAACCTTTTTACTGGAAATGAGGCATTCCATCTTAGTCCTCACAGGTTACAACGCATCTGCATTTTGATTCGTAGTCGAAGAAAGATGTAGATGTCTACGGGCCACAGCAACCACTTACCATCAGGTTTACTGTGTGCTCGTTTGTCACCCTTATCCTATAAAAAAAAGTCCACCTGATGGTAAGTGACCACTGCTCCTGCAACCAGCTTCAAAGCTACAGATGTGTTGTCAACTCTGAGGACCTACCTGGATTGCCTCTCACCTGTAATTATACTGGCTGTTTACACCATTCTGACTGGAGAGTGGTACAAATCCTCCCACCTAGTAAAGCCACAACCCACAAAGTGGTGGAGTTTAAATATTTGTTATGTGGTAATATTTAAACCATGGTATGCAGAACCGCAGTCAAATGCTGCATTTAAATATAAAAAATTATATAAATAACCTGAAAGTAGAGCAGAGGTAGCAGGAAGTTCAGGACTAGGTTCACGATCACTGGTAGTTTCAGTTTCTTGAGCAACAGTTTTTCCTAAAAAAAAATTTATTAAAAATGAAAAAAAATTATATACTAATATTTTTTTTAATGGAATTAGAGTGACAAACTAGCACACAGTCCACCTGATAGTAAGGATATGTGGCCCATACACATCTACATTTGTTCTCAATTAAGAATTAAGATGCAGATGCGTTGAGGTGATAGCTACCAAGCTATTTCTAATTTGTTTTGTGTGGTTAATTGTGTAACATACATGAAGTTGCCAAGCTGTAAGCTGTTATTTAAAAAAAAGTCCCGCTCAGTTTCTTGCTGGTTCTTCCCAGGACAGAGGTTTTTTTTTCGCACCAGTGGTAATTAAATAAAAGAGTAACTTTCAATAAGTATTATTTATAATCTATATTGAACAAAAAAGTTTCTGTTTCTGTTGAGGACTAAGATGGATGCTTCCAGTAAAAAAGGTCTGCAGTTCCCCTCACTCACCACACGAAACACAGCAGCATTAAGCTGCTATTTCACAGTGGTATTCTGTGAATGTGTTCCTTCCTCTGTCGAGCCGACTCATTCATGCTACAGCTAAAATATCGCTGCAGCGTGGCTCTACCACATAAAAAAGTCTGGCATCAGAAAATTCATTATATCATCCTTACAGTATTACAATCATGGAATTGAGTTTTTTTATTTTTCGCACAGTTAAAACTTTTCTTTTATAAAACTGAATTGACAAACGAACTTACAGTCTATCTTAACTTGAAACATAGAAGGCTGATGCTCGTTCCGACGACTAACACGAAATACCTTACAGCTAGTAATTATACTGGTTCTCAATTCCTTTCAGACTGAAACACATTAGTGTATGCACCATTTAAATACTTCGACAGAAAAAGAGTCTTACTACCAAGTGGCCCAAATGCTGTTACAATATGGCAAAGAGACAGCTCATATAAAAAAAACGAGCGAGCCTTACAGTAGTCACATATGATGGTAACATCTGACATCTCACCTTGTAATAAGCAACATTAACCTTATCTTGACAGAAGCTATTTGTTTTTTTTTTTAATCAAAATTAAAAATATCAATTGAGCAGTGACAAAAATTAACCTCAAAATTTGTAAAAGCTAAATACTGAAATATTTATTTTAATTATTATCCATTACTAGCTGATATTCGCGACTTCGTCCGCGTTGCTTGATATATCAAGAAAACACACATCATTGAACACATAGTGCTTATAAAAATCGTTGTTTCTTAAAACTTTAATTTAATATATCGCAAATTTTTTTTTAGATAAGGGCCAAGTGTCTATGAAATAAAACTTAGAAAACCTAATTGAAATCTATCCAGTAGGTTTTCCGTGATACGCGCACAACTGCCAAACCTCTATCATTTTATTTATTTAGATTACTCACTTGCATTTTATATCAATGATCTGCACTTTTTTCAGAAACTTAGTAAATAATACATTTATTAATACAATTTACACATATAAAGTAGTTTTTATATAACAGCACACTTTACTACCAGTGCACCCGCTCATTGGTCAAATCAAATAGCTTCTGGCTTTCTGCTACGTACTTCCATCCCTTTTCACGAAATCACTCCCACTGATGGCGGGAAAGCGAGAGTAATGATATTACACAACAATAACTTATCTAAAATATTTACCAAGGTTAAGACTAGGGTAAGCCGTTTTCGCTAGTCTTTTGGTTCGAGGATAAAGATAACAGTCTTCAAAGTGACGATTACATATACGGTAGTTTGAGTATATATACTGGTCAGTTTTTCCCTCTAAGCATGGTCCTACCATCTCCTTCCATTTTTGAAACCTTTCCAAAGTAGGGTATATCGGTTTTGGAAAGTAGTGTAATATATCTGAAATTATATTATATAATCATTAATTTTAATATAAAAAATAATAATGTAAAATTTACTTAGTAAAACTCTAGTGATGGTAATTAACCGCAACATCTATATTGTCAACATACCATGCCTTCTTTTCTACAGACTTCAAAAAGGAGGAGGTACTCAATTCGACTGTATGTTTTTTTTTATGTGTGTTACCTCATAACTTTTTTCGGGGTGAACTGATTTCGATGATTTTTTTTTATTTGAAAGCTGGTGCTACTCATGTGGTCCCATATAAATTTAATCAAGGTCTGACAAAAAGTTTTTAGTTATTCTTAATAATTTATATTGAAGTCGGATGTACAAAACTTTTAATTTTAAATTATTTTAACTATATAATATATGAGCCGTGGTGGTTAGCGCTCGCTGTAAGTTACACAGTACGCGAGCAACCCGGGTTCGATCCCCGCCGGCACCAATGAAATTGTTAATTGCAATTTTAAGTGCTGATTTACCACGTGCTCGGCGGTGAAGGAAAACATCGTGAGGAAACCTGCATGTCTGAGAAATAAAAAAATATTTCGAAGACATGTGAAGTTCGCCAACACGCATTGGGGCAGCGCGGCGGACATTTCCTTGCCCTAAAATTCTCTCAGAAATGAGAGGAGGCCTGTGCCCAGCAGTGGGACGTATATAGGTTGTAACTTTACTTTACTTTACTTTTAACTATAATAAGACAGAGAATATGGTAAGTCAAGAGTGAATAGGCTTTTGGTAAGCTATATCAGTGTGCTTCGGCTGCAACACTGCTTTGCATGAGGTAGGTCATCAACTTAAAATAGTTTAATAAAATCTGCAGCGTGAGATAGCTCCATAGATTTCATAGCCTCACCAAGTGCACATTGCGTGATAGATTTAATCTTGGGCTATGGCTATTACTAGGCCCACTAAACGATTTTTTCAGCAAGAAATTTTCTCAGTAGCTGTACGGAGTCACGAAGTTGGCTACGTCTCAACCTTGTGCCTCAGAAAGCACGTAAAGCCATTGGTCCTGCGTCTGATCTCTCTCCGGTCGTGTGTGTTTACTGTCCCATCTGACTATGAGAGTGAGGGAATAGAGTGCACCTGTGCTTGCGCAAGCGCTTGGACACTACAATCCTTTCCTGCACCAATGACTTGTTTCCGTTGAGGCTGGCCACAACATTAATAGTATTAATGATTTCTTATATTTACTTGAACACTACACACTGAACAAAACTACTTTTACGGATTTTATCACGTTTAATTGTACTTATTTTTAATTCCCGACGTTTCTTTGTTACAGAGAGCATGAGGGATCTGTGACAGCAAGCACCTGGCTGCCGAACTTTAACATGTTAAGCAGGTTCTGCACAACAAGCTTTTGGTCCTACGCCTACGTCACAGTGACCGAGTGAAACTGGCCACAGTCGACTGTTCGAGCATGTGCATGCTGTACTACCATATGTCAGAGGTGTCACAGACAAGATTTGCTACACCTTGAAGCGAGCTTCTATTAGAACATTCTACAAGCCTACGAAGATTAGTCAGTTCTTACCATCCGTCACGTGTAATATCCCTCTACAAGATGCAGAGGTGTACAAGCTTGATAGTGAATGTGGTCTCTCATATATAAGGCAAACAAAAAGATCTATAAGAACCCACGTAAAAGAACATATAGCTGACGTGAAATACCAACGCTCCGCAAAGTCTGCAATTTGTGATCATATCTTAGACAGAGATTTGATAGACCACAAATCCTCGTGAAAGGATATCGACTCCTGCCAAGGATGATGCGTGAGGCTGTTGAAATTAAAAAACAATCCTAATTTCAATAGAGGAGGCTGGGTTCTACTACCTGCTTGGGATCCTGTAATTAAAACTAAACAAGACTTCAAGTCATAGTAAGTTCATTCTGCGTAGATCGGAAAAAAAAATAATTAAAAAGCTGTAGGTACTCCAAGTTAACCCTAAAATTGGAACATCAATCACATCAATTCCCCGTGGCCATGGGTGCTGGAAAGCACCCGAAACGTCGGGAATTAAAAATAAGCACAATTAAACGCGATAAAATCCGTAAAAGTAGCTTTATTTATTAGTATTATTAGGTCACCACATGAAACAGAATTAATTTTACACTGATATTCTGTAAGACCGTGATCCTCACTGATAAAACGGACCCATTCTTGAGGTACAAGTGACTTTAACTCACATAAACCCCGTTTCTTACTAATATATACAGCGCTCACTCCAAATAAAACAATAAATGTCGGAAAATAAGCGGATACTATGCACTTACCAAATTGTTTACATTCAAAAATACATTGCGATCTGGGTTTCATAATTTTTTATATTATACAATAAAGGTCCAAGAGTTGTCCTAAAAGCCGTACATCGTAATTATTAGCCAACAAAATTATGTAAACTACTACGTTTAATAGCAGAGTTTGTAATTTCGCGCATATGCAAAGTACTTTGTAGATTTAAATAACAAATGCTAACGGAGGGATTTCACCAGATTTCTATTTCTGTGTTCTATGGATTTCGCATCACACTTAGAAACACACATTTCACAATAGAACGTAGGGTAAAAGAAAAGAACCAAAACAAAATTTAAGAAAAGAAGAAATTCTTGGATTTCATGGTTTTCAACGAGTAGGTGTAAATGTAATACAAAGATTCAAAGTACTCTGTGGATAATAAATAATAAAAATAAAATAAGAGTTTTGGCGGGAACTTGATCGGCGGCGGTTTGCTGCTCCTGTATTATTGTTTGAATAATGGTTTGAAGTGGATTTTGATATGTAAAAGTGGTGCGATTTTGTGTATTAAGTGTCTGCGCATGTGAACTATTAGTGGAAACGGTGCAACAAGTGCTCTGATGGTGGTGTGATTCTCAAGATAAGGTGTCTATCTGCTTAGGCGCCTTGAGATACCATCGCCAACTGTCAGCTGTCTGCTGACTCAAGTTGCCGTCAAAATCTCCCAAGGGCTGCACAATGTGACGCATCAACATATTGTGAAGCAGTGTACTATGAAGAAAATTATAATAAACCGAATAAAAATACCTAAGACTTGGCCTAAAGGTACCATACCAGGCCATAAACTCCAAAAAAAAAATATTTTAAGAAAGAAACGGTTTTTCTTGAGTAAGTTTTAAAAAAGAAAAAGTTTTTTCTTCTTTTGTGTAAAAAAAAAAGATTTTCTTTTTCTGTTCAAAGATTTAAAGCAATAAGCAGTTCTGTTATTGCTGTTTTGTGTATATGTTAATACAATCTGTCTGATAAGGTATATAAATAAAATAATGCTTAATGAACTTAGGTCTTAGGTTTCCTCGATACAGGCTTGCCTAGTGAGGAAACCAACAGATATTACCTATTGTATTTTTTTCTGATAATTAAATCAAACATTTTTCTGAATTTTCTGAAATTAAGATTTTTAGCTTGGATGCTTGTCTTTTAATCCATGTCTTTATTTATCATATTATCAAGTGTTAATAATCCTTTATAGTAAGCTGCTTTACAATATATGTTGATGCATCAGATTGCGTAGGTTTTGGAAGATTTTGACGGCAACTTGAACTTGAAACACACATTTCACAATAGAACGTAGGCGAATAAAAGAACCAAAATATAATTTAATGTACTCAGTGAAAAGAAGAAATTCTTGGATTTCATAGTTTTCAAAGAGTAGGTGTAAATGTAAAGCAAAGATATTACAAATAAAATATTTTAAATACAATACCTTTGGTGTAAAAAAGGTTTTTTTATTAATATTTTAGCTTGGATACTTGTCTTTTAAGCCATGTCTTCATTTATCTCAGTATCAAGTGATAATAATCATTTGTAGTGCACTGCTTCGCAATATTTTTTTAACCTTTGTGTAAAAAAAGAATAAGATTTTTTACTAAGAATTTTAGCTTGGATGCTTGTCCTTTAAGCGATGTCTTTATTTATTTTTAAACATACATATTTAGCGCCTTAATAATGCACTGTTTTTAGTATAGAATATGATTGTCAATAATTGAAAACAACACAAAGGCACATTTTAAAACAAAAATGTATTAAATATCAGTCGGCTATTATATAATTTAAATTTTCGTGTGTACAATTGTACATTTTTCAATATTATTTGTCATTCATTTATTCATCTTTATAAACCTAAAAGTCACAATATTTATTAATTATATAAATCACATTCATAAAAAATTTCTTTCAGAGGCACCACCAGATTTTTGTGGTATTTTTTCAGTATCAAGTAATAATAATCCTTTATAATACGCTGCTTAACAATATGTTGATGCGTCACGTTGCGTAAACTACGCATTGGGGGATTTTGACGGCAACTTGAGCCAGCAGACAGTTGTCGATAGTATATCAAGGTGCTTAAACAGACAGACACTTTATCTTGAGATTCATATCACCGCCGGAGCCCTTTGTTTCACCGTTTCCATTAATAGTTCACATGCGCAGACATTTAATATACAAAATCGCACCACTTTTTCATATCAAAATTCACTGCAAACAGAGGAGGGAATAGTCGGTGACTTACACGATAGCTCAGCTCATTTCTCTTGCTTGCACCACTCCCTCAACAATAGTTTTCTAAATATAATCTATACGAACAGTTCACAATTACGCGGGGTTGGATATATTTCACAGCGGGTTAATGACAGGCGGTGTCCGATGTTACTCGTAAGTGATCCGAAAACGAATTCAAAAAAACGGTCGTTATCTTTTACATCGAATCTTCTAGTTCCAGCGCATGCTATCTCCTTTCACCGAATCTTTAAGATAAGGAGTGGGAAAGGGATGATAAATAATGAACATAATTATATGATGGTACTTTGATGTGATTGGTGTACTCATTCAGTTTTTAAATATGTGCGAAAACGGCTTTAACATGTTGCCCGGGCTGAAGGGTTATGTATGAAATTAATGTAAAAAAAATTTAAAAACAACTTAAAAATAAAAAGACAGTTAATAAAAGTAATCAAAATATATACATAAGTACGCAGAAAATTTATTGAAGCGGTAAAGGACATAAACGAACGACGGGTTGTATATAAGAGCCTGTTTACGTTTTAATCTTGACGGTTCGCGTGGCTCTGTCTTTACCAGGGTATAAATCCTCAACTATTCCTAGCTGCCAATTGAGGGGCCTCTGTCCACCCCTTTTGAATAGGATAAGATGGAGTGTTCCATTTTTATCGACCTTGGAGTGAAGTTAAGTATTCAAGACTCCACCGAGCCCAATATGACTGGATTATTTTGTCAAGCAGCTGAATATCTGCTTAACCTATTTTCGGGTACGTGTCGATAATCTTCTGCGGGTATGTATTTCAAGGGCACAACATTTGAAAAGTGCGCGGGAGTTAATGCAATAGGCTCAGAGGGTCAGAACTAAGCACGCAAAGCGGGCGACTGTTCAGTATGCACTCGACTTGCACGAGAACTGTGTTGAGTTCTTCATAAGTAAGTACTTGCTTTCCCACTACTCTATACCAATGTGATTTTACTGATTTAATATTGCTCTCCTAAATCACTTCGAAATGAGGAGCAAGAGGTGGGTTTCTTTTAAACTGTATATGCATCTCTGACAGGCACTGCTCTATGTACCCCTCATGATCTGTGGAATGTAGCAGTTTATAGAGATCGTTAGTTTTCGTTTGGCACCTACAAAATTTATACCCCCGTCGTTAACTATCATTGAAATGGGATCTCTTCGACTAATAAAGCGCTTAAATGAGGCTAAGAACATCTCTGAAATCAAATCCAATACGAGCTCAAGATGTAACGCCTTTGTCGTTAAGCATATCAACAGACAAAGGTACGCTTTAATACACTTTACACCGTGGCGACGATATGGTGTTACAAAAAAAGGTCCACCATAGTCGACTCCTGTGAATACGAAACTTTTTACTAGACTAACGCGATATAAAGGAAGATCGCCCATCATAGGAAATGCGGTTTTTGGTTTGGTTTTAAAACATCCATTGCAACGCAACAAAAATAAATAAATAAATGAATAAATAAATTTGCATGTCTCCATTAGAGACTTAGTGTGTATGCATAGTATTTAACAGTATATCATGTAACATACATACTAAGAAGCAAATACATAAATAAATAAATAAACGATGTACCCGCTGACGTATCATGTTACGCGCTGCAAGAATCCAGAAATTTTGACGCAAGATTGCTAAGAGCAGGCTAGGCGTGTAAATTTAACGTGTGGTGATGATCTACCAGTAACGCTACAATCGGGTCCTTTGCAGGCAAGACAATGGGATGCTTCTGCGTGTAACTTAAAGGCGATTGATTTAGACGTCCACCGACCCTTAACATGTTTTCCTTGTCGACAAACGCGTTTAATTTACTTAAAGCTTGGTTGTTGCTGTCCTTAATATGTCTCTTTTGAATACAAATAGAAACATATTTTTCAGCGATCTCTATATCTTGTACAGAAATAAAATTTTGCGACTTTATAATTCTTGCGAAACGCAAGACATAAACAGCAGCACATATAAACTTATTCCATTTAGACATACGTTCAGCTAGCCCATAGAACGCATGCTCAGCCTCGTTTGACAGCGGTGTTTGAACTGACATCGCGACTATTTTTGATTCGGGAATTTCAACGGCGTCCTTTGGAGTATGGAACGGTTTTATTGGCCACTGACTTCTTGGAAGATTAATTCATGAAGGAAGGTCCATCGAACCAGAGCTTGTTCCCTACGAGCTTTGCCGGCGTCACTGGCCTAGAGACAATGTCTGCGGAATTTTCCTTGAAAGGGACATGAAACCAGTGTTCCGCGGTTAAAATTTTATTGATTTTTGCAATACGATTCGCGACAAAACTTTGAAATCTGAAAGGTGGTGCGTTTACCCATGTAAGAGTTACAGTAGAGTCAGAGAATGCAATAATTTTATTTATATGAACACGTTCCTGAATGGAATCCCTAACCGCGACGATTAGATTAGACAACAACAGCGCTGCACAAAGCTCGAGCCTCGTAAGCGTAATACGTTTCATTGGAGCTACTCTAGATTTAGAGCAGAGAAGCATTGCTTGACCTGGATCATACTCAGTTGGACTAGTACGCAAATAAATGGCAGCGCAAAAAGACGTTTCGCTGGCGTCAGCAAAACTGACAAGTGAGATATCGCGAATAAGTTCTGAAATTCCAATATGACATAGAATTGTTATATTTTCCAATAATCGAACTTCGCGTTGAAATTTACATTATCATCCCAATTCAAGTTCTGTTTCCAGCATTCTTGAATGAGGACTTTCAGAAAAGCGGTTACGAGTGTGAGTAAAAATAGCGGGTTGAAAAATCGGACAACTACCGATAAAATTGTGCGTTTCGAACATTTACTGTCAGCTGCAGTAATTTTAAAAAGAAGAGCATCCTCCTTCGGATTCCACCGAAGACCAATAACTTTAGTGCAAGTGTCGTGATCATAACGAATAGCATCCGAAACCCGGTGATCTGAAGGAAGGCGCGACATTAGTTCTTCGCTATTAGAGATCCATTTGACCAATTTGAAACCACCGTCTCGGAAGAGATCAACGAGCTCTTTGTAGAGTTTCTCGGCTGTTGAAATGAAGGGCATGGATGAAAGATAGTCATCCATGTAGAAATATCTTTCAGCGGCCCACGCAGCGTCGGGCCACCGTTTATTCACAACTTTTACTTGGTCAATGAACAACGCAATAAAAATTAAACAATTGACGTCAATAGATCATTTAAAATATGCCTATTTTAAATGATCTATTGACGCCATGAGGCACCCATTGTTATTATTATGATAATACTTAGGTAAGTAGGTATCACATTTTAACGTTTGAGTTTTACACAGAGCGTTGCGATTTAACGTTTAAAATAAATAATAGAAAGTAAAGATTTTTAAATGAAAATTGTGCAATTTTTTCCTTGCTACTAGCAACATTTGTATCATGATAACTTAGGTAAGTATTTTTTTGGTTTTACGAGTGATTTACGTAATATTAATGAATTAAATATATGAAATTATCTCTGAAATATCGCGCGGATGTATGAAGCTTTATCTCTGTTCCGTTTATTTACTCATGTGGTGTAGGGTGGAGGTGGGGTAGTAATTTACTTTAGATATGATATTCCTCTTAAGATAATTGGAATAACGCTTGGGCTGGATTTCGAAGTATAATAATTATTCATAGGGCTACATACTACACCCTATGCATCGTAATAAATAAAATAAATAAAAATATATATATTTCGCAATAATACTATTATAATTTAAAAAGAAAAAAGCTGTCATATATGATATGTGAGCTTAGACGAGTTCAGTTTTATTCTATGGGAATACCCTGTCTGATGCGTAAGCAACATATTAGTCTGTGGTAGCGACTGACAAATATCGTTGTATTCGGATCGTTATGACTTAACGACTTTATTTATCTATTTTAACGACCGATATCGGTAAAGCGATCGAATATAATGATTAAAATAACAGTGGCTGCAGTCTCGACAAAGATAACGATCGCTGCAGCTATGTTATGGTTGTAGCATGATTGGGTCGGCTCGACCGGGGTAGGACCACCCTCTTATAGAACACCAACGTACAATAGCAGCTTAATGCTGCAGTGTTTCGTATGATGAGTTTAAAGAACCAGAGACCCATTTTACTGGAAACGAGGCATTCCATCTTAGTCTTCAGGGTTGACAACGCATCACATTTATTCTTAATTGAGGGGATGAGTCGCTCGCGTCCGGCTTCGACCACTCAAACCCAGGCCCACCTACACGTGTCTCCCCGGGTGGTGCTAAACGAGCGACAAAGCCGAAAGGATAGACTGGCCTCGCCGTATGGTAGCGCGTAAAATCTACCACCTCTTAGACCGCACCATGAGCCAACACGTTAGGAATGGCCCCGAGTTCGGCGCCCCTTTAATGGGGCAGGTGCGAAGAATCTGGAGTAAAACTGGCGACGAGGTTCGCCACCCGTCACGTTCTGTTCCCGGAGGGGCGAAAAGTGGATTGCGGAGGCCCGTCTGGCTACGCTGAATGTATGTGAGCAATGAATGACAAGATGGATGAAATATGCGAATGATGAATGATAGAGGAATAGATGTGTAATGTGTAAATGAGACGAAAGGGAAAGGATGCCACTGTACATGGCATGTATACCGCTACTGGTCTGGTGTAGACGAGACCGAGCGGGCATGCCAGGAGTCGGTGTCATCCTTTCAGAAAGAATGGGTCAATGTGTGAAAGAGTATGAATGTGTAAGCCCAAGGCTGCTGTGGATACGAATGAAAGTGGCTTAAAGAAGTTGTTTGTGCTAGGGTGTACGCCCCAGACATGCTCTAAGCCCACTTATATCCGAGAGCAGTTTTGGGACATGGTAAGGATGGTGTTGATGAAATGTAAGGAAATGAAAATATCATTATGGGGAGATTTTAATGGAAGGGTTGGGGGAAGAGGTCTGCTAGAAAGGATATTAGGAATGTTTGGCGACGAAAGTGTAAATGAGAATGGTGAAGACCTCCTCGCCGTATGTGAGAAAAGAATCTTTTGTGACGAATACTTTTCGCTATAAGAGGATCACATGTATACATGGGAAAGAGGTAATGATAGAAGCATGATAGATTTCATAATTGTGATGAAAGAATGCGGAGCGCAGTGGTAGATACAAGAGTTTACCGGGGATCCAACGTAGGACGGATCATTACCTGGTCTTATGCCGAATTAATGGTCTATTCAGGCGTTGGCGGCATCGGACATCTGTGCTACCACTGCGTTACAACGTATAAGAACAGAGAGGTTACAAGATGAAGGTGTGAGGAAGTATAAATGTAGACTGAGGAGAATATAAATGGTTTGAATGAAATATGTATGAATGATTTAGACCTGAAGACTGTATGGAATAATGTTAAGAAAGTTTTGGTGGATGCAGCCACCGAAGTTTGTGGTGTAAGTAAGAGAACGAATGAAAGGAAAAATAATACGTTGTGGTGGGATGATGAGATTCGGATGGAAGTTGAAGCAAAGAAGAGAGCATGGCTAGATTTACTGGCAACCAAAGCTGGTAATTCTGGCGGTATGAATGATGAGATTGAAAGAAAAAAGGCAGACTTTAGACTTAGTAAGTCTAAAGTCTGCCTTTTTTCTAGAGAGTAAAAGAAGTTGTTGAAAGGAAAAAGCAAGAAAGAATGGATAAGAATGATAGAAGGATATCTGATAACTTCCAGGCAAATATTAAAATGTTCTGGAAACTCAAGAACTGCTAGGGAAATTAAAACAGCCTAGAATGAATGCTATACGAGAGAAATGGCTGTATGCTGAATGATGAAGTTTCGAATTTAAAGAGATGGAAGGAATACTTTAAAGCGTGTTTATGAGTGAAGGGTCGTCTGAATTAAGTGAAAAGAAATTTTGAAAGAAGTGAGAGAGTAGGAGATAAGTGTAGATGAAATAATGAAAGCAATGAAAAGCATGAAAGCAGGTAAGGCAGCCGGATATGATAGAGTATCACCTGAAATGCTAAGGGCTGAGAGGAGTGGCAGGCCTGCTACACCTTGTTTATTTATGTTGGGAACTGAAGCGGTACCGGAAGACTGGCAAAGCTTATAGTCCCAATATATGGGAAAAGGGTCACAGCAGGACTGTAAAACTACCGTAGTATCAGCTTGCTTAGCATTGTGGGTAAACTGTATGCTAAGGTGCTAATTGAAAGAGTTATGGAAGAAATGATGAAAAATTTGGGATGTAAGCTGGATTTAGAAAGGAATGGGGTGTACGGATCAAGTATTTATGCGCATGATTGCGGAGAAGTTTTGGCCAAAAACCAGAAAGTTTTTGTGCTATGGACTTGAAAGGCTTATGACAGAGGACAGGAATGTTATGGCAAACACTTAACTCATTTGGTTTGAGCGCTGGTTTGATACAGGCAACAAAGTCTCTTTATAGGGACTCTAGTGCTTGTGTCAGGATCAACGGGGTCTACTCGACTGGTTTGGCATCCAAAAGGTGTCAGACAGGTGTGTAGCTTCTCTGGCTGTTTAACCTATTTATGGACAGTTGTTTGCAAACTTTGAAAGTTGAAGAATGGGTTGAGAATGGGTGAGTTAACCGTCAAATGCCTTTTGTACGCCGATGATCGTCATATTTGCATCGTCGGCGGCCGAGTTGCAATGATGGTTACTTTAATGAACCGATCATTAAAGAAAGAGGTATGAAAGGAACGCAAGTAAGACGAAAGTGATGGTTTTGAAAGAAGAAAGTAAAACGTTATGTGAAATAAGAATAGAAGGGTTGATTGAGCAAGTGGATGAGTTTGTATATTTGGGATGTTTATTTAGTAGGGATGGTAGATGATAAGGATATAGAACGACGAGTGAACGCAGGAAATAGAGTGAATGGGGCTCTACACGCTATTGTGAAGAGTCAGAATGTGTCAAAAAAGGCACGTTTGGCAATTCACAATGCTGTGTTAGTCCCTACTTTAATGTATGGTAGTGAAAGTTGGGTCTGGCAGAAGAAGCATGAGAGAATAAATGCTGTAGAAATGCGGTCATTAAGGAGTATGCTAGGGATGAATCTGAATGACAGGGTGAGAAATAGTGTGATAAGAGAAAAGTGTGGTTTGCAAGATGACGTTGTGACCAGGATTAAGAAGGGAATGCTTCGGTGGTTTGGTCATGTAGAAAGGATGAATGAAGAAAGAGTGACAAAGCAAATTTATGCTGCAGAAGTGAACGGCAGAGTCGAAAGGGACGCCCTAGACGAAGGTTTATCGACCAAATTGGCGATATATTGAAATGGCCAGATTAGAGTACCCTTAACCGACGAGCGTGTATGTAGATATATGGATGTAAAGGAGGCGAGAGGTGCCAGGATCGTGCCAAGTAGTCCGTATCTCTGCCTACCCCTCTGGGTGACAGGCGTGAGTGTTTATGTATTATGTTATGAGTATTAATTTAGATGTCTATGGACCTCAGTATCCACTTTCACCATCAGATGTGCTCGTTTGTCACCCTTATTCTATATAAAAAATACAATACAGATAACATTTATTGAAAGTGATTCTCTGTTTATTTATACCATTGGTCTTGAACAACCTGTCGTTTTTAGTTGTTATTAAGAAGATCCTGCCTGCCTCATTTGTTCAGTAAACCGCTAAAATTCAAACATATGCGTTGAATAGTTTTAATTACAAAATTTACCTGCACCTAACGACATCTAGGACGGAGTAGAATAACTATACACAATTGTTGTTTTGCTCAATGAACGTAAACCTAGCGCCATCTAGGAGTGAGAGGAAAAGCTATCAATGATAGCATATGTATAAAAGCAAGAACCATATTAGGTGTATTGACTACTGGCCACTGAGGGCTTATTTGGAATATTCAATACTTTTAAATACTACAATTCAGGAAACAATGCCACCAATTCCATTATGCGCTGGATGCCATAAGAAGCTCCAAAAGAGAATTCCTCACCTGCTTTTACTGTAATAGTACATATGACTTATAAATTAGTTGCAAAATAAACAACAGATCAAAAATCTTTTAAAATAACTAAGGTGCTCACAAAGTTTTTGGAATATTTCTATCACAATTTAACATGCAAGCACTGGATGATTTAAACACTCGAACACCAATGAAACACTGCATCTATTGACATTAATTTTGAAAAAGTTTAAACACTAGACTTATTTATTTTATTTAAAAAAGTTCGGAGGTAATGAAAACGTTACTGTCAGCGGTAGTATATGGTTCCATAGTGTGAGTTCCGTAGTGATTTGTATGATCGAATACATGGACTGTTCCGGAATTTGATGCAAGTAGATCTGCGATACATTGAAGATACATATCGAATAGGCTGATACAATAGAAATGAAAACAGGCCTTTGGTTGTGGAATTGATTAGCAAGAGAATGGTAAAGTTCTTAATTGGCAAAAGTAGTTACTTATATAAAACTGGCCTATCCATTTCAGAATTCTTGATGATACTTTCACGACTGAAAAGAAAAGCCTTACGTGAGAAAAATGCTTTTGGCTCGTAAAAATGGACTTCATGCAGTACTACGGAACAACCAATTATACATAGAAGGAAAAGTAATAAATATCAATAAATACCCTGACTCTAGCGATGCATTGGACCTACTGAATAATACAGAAAAAGAGAAATTAACACCTGGAAAGAATCAACAGAATATATATAAAAACGTCCATGACCGTTCCTTTCGGAAAAACGCAACATCAATTTAATATACTTTACCAAAATATGCGGAGCATGTTCAACAAACAACATACAATAGAAGCATTTTTACACGATAACCCCTTATAAAGCTGTGTGTATATCTGAAACATGGTTGACAGAAGAAAGTTAAATTTAATACAGTTTAACGGTTACAAAGTTGCAGCCTCATTTTGCAGGAAAACCCGGATTGGAGGAGGTGTTTGCATACTTTTACAAGACCATATAAAATACGTAGAGAAGAAAGATATTACAAGCATGTCCTTAGAATATATATTAGAAATAACTGCGGTAGAAATATGTAAAGAAAATATGTTAATTGTAGTAATGTATTGGAATAGAAGGGAGGAAGATGCGTTTTTGTGCCAATTACAACAAATTTTAAAATACTTAAACAATAAATACAATAATGATTTTTATATTTACGCGAACACTACACATTGAATATAATATTGTCAGGCGGGGATTTCAACATGGATATATTAAAACCTAACAAAAAATCTCTGGTTTTCTTAACTTAATGTTAGAATAAAAATTCAGCCAACATATCAAAACACCAACTCATACAACGGGAACCACATTTACGTGTCTAGACCTATATTTACGAACTTTAATAATAAATATTTTAAATACTACCGTAGAAGAACTAGGGTTTTCTTTTCACCGGCAACAATTATACAGCTGAAAATACCCGACAAATTAAACAACTCGAATGGTACAGGAAAACGTATTTATAACAAAAAGCAATAACACAGTTTAAAACAATTACAGTTAATACTCATATTGGAACGAAATAATAGACGAACACAAAACATAAATGAAAATTACGATATATTCCTCGATAGGCTTATAAATAACCTTATTAAACCAAATCATTCGGAAACGACGAATCAAAATAAAATCGAAACCAAAAATATTGGTTAACAGGAATATGAAATCGTGTAAAAATAAAAGATTGCTAAAATACTTACAACAAAAACGAATGACCCAATACTGAAACTACATTATAAAAATATGCAAAACATTAAAGAAAGCTATAATAGTGCTAAAAAATTCAATACATTAATAAATTAAAACATTCAGATAACAAAATCAAAACTGTGTGGCAAATAATAAATGAGAAAACAAATAAAACAAATGCAAAGGAAAAGCGCAATATAAAATTAAAAGTAAATGATGTGATAAGTTTAGATCCAAAACAAGTCGCAAACACATTCAATAACTTTTTTGCGTCGATTGGTGAGTTCAACCCTGAATCGGCAACAGGCGGCGGCGTTCGCAGCCGCCCTGTTCTCCGGCCGACACAAAACACCATGTATCTGAGCCCAGTCGACTGTCCCGAGGTGTATAAAATTATTAAAAGCTTGAAGAATAAAAGAATACGGTATAGATGAACTTTCACCTCAGTTAGTCAAAGAATGTGCAGAAATTAACCATACCTTTGATATATAATAAATCAATCCTTTAACGAAGGCACTTTCCAATACAACTAAAGAAGACAATTATAAAACCTGTTCATAAAAAGATGAAAAATCCGATCCAAGAAATTATCGCCCTATTGCCCTTTTGCCGACTGTATCAAAAATTTTGAGAAGGCCATTTAAAAATGTTACTAGATTTTGTGAAAATACCAGATATTTGACGATTGCCAGATACGGCTTTCGAAAAACCGTTCAACAGTTTTAGCAGTGTACAAATATATTAATGAAGTTGTCAAAATTTTAGATAGTAAACAATACGGTGTAGGTAACTTAGAAATGACGAAGGCATATGATAGGGTGCAACATAATATACTATTAAATAAATTATATGGGTTAGGTATTCATGGCTCCGCTCATAAATGGTTTGCTTCGTACTTGAAGGATAGGCAGCATTCGTTGAGATCGAACACTCGATACCACTACCAAAAATATTTCATACGTGCGCCCGATTGCAAGGTAATAAATGCATCAATACCTCAAGGAAGTGTCGTTGGATGTCTTTTATTTTTGATTTACATCAATGAACTTCCTAAAGCTATAGAAGAAACGTCTGTCTTGTTTGCCGATGATATATCGCTATTAACTTCATGCCACAACGATACTGATATTTATGAAAAACTTCATTTATTTATTACCAAAACTTCAGACTGGTTGAATGATCATAATCTAAAATAAATTTTTCTAAAACTAAAATATTAACTTTTCATCCCCATCAAAAACACTAAATTTAAAAATCGATTACATTGGCACAATTTTAGAATCTGTGAAAGAATTTAAATTACTCGGTATAGATATAGACACTCGCTTGAATTGGAAAGCGCATGTCCATAGAGTGCGGTCTAAACTTTCGAGCTTTTCATAAACATTACACGAAATTAAAAAAACTACCAACATAGAAACGGCAATAAGAACCTACTATGCGTATGCACGCTTGGCTGAGTTACGGCATCATTCTGTGGGGCAACAGCACGGATGCAGCCTCTCTATTCACCCTTCAAAAGAAATTAATCCGGATTATAACAAATATAGATCAGACTAATAGCTGCAGACCGTTCTTTCTTAAATATAAAATATTAACTTTACCCAGCTTATATGTATTAGATGTGTAAATTTGTTCAAAAAAAGCAATTTTATACAAAACGTGAAGATTTACCATGCAAATACACGTTACGACAGAAAATAAATTAGTATTGCCAACTTTCCGATTAAAACTACCGTAGTATCAGCTTGCTTAGCATTGTGGGTAAACTGTATGCTAAGGTGCTAATTGAAAGAGTTATGGAAGAAACTGATGGAAAAATTTGGGATGTGCAAGCTGGATTTAGAAAGGAATGGGGTGTACGGATCAAGTATTTATGCGCATGATTGCGGAGAAGTTTTGGCCAAAAACCAGAAAGTTTTTGTGCTTTCATGGACTTGGAAAAGGCTTATGACAGAGTGGACAGGAATGTGTTATGGCAAACACTTAACTCATTTGGTTTGAGCGCTGGTTTGATACAGGCATTGAAGTCTCTTTATAGGGACTCTAGTGCTTGTGTCAGGATCAACGGGGTCTACTCGACTGGTTTGGCATCCAAAAGGTGTCAGACAGGTGTGTAGCTTCTCTGGCTGTTTAACCTATTTATGGACAGTTGTTTGCAAACTTTGAAAGTTGAAGAATGGGTTGAGAATGGGTGAGTTAACCGTCAAATGCCTTTTGTACGCCGATGATCGTCATATTTGCATCGTCGGCGGCCGAGTTGCAATGATGGTTACTTTAATGAACCGATCATTAAAGAAAGAGGTATGAAAGGAACGCAAGTAAGACGAAAGTGATGGTTTTTGAAAGAAGAAAGTAAAACGTTATGTGAAATAAGAATAGAAGGAGTTGATTGAGCAAGTGGATGAGTTTGTATATTTGGGATGTTTATTTAGTAGGGATGGTAGATGATAAGGATATAGAACGACGAGTGAACGCAGGAAATAGAGTGAATGGGGCTCTACACGCTATTGTGAAGAGTCAGAATGTGTCAAAAAAGGCACGTTTGGCAATTCACAATGCTGTGTTAGTCCCTACTTTAATGTATGGTAGTGAAAGTTGGGTCTGGCAGAAGAAGCATGAGAGTAGAATAATGCTGTAGAAATGCGGTCATTAAGGAGTATGCTAGGGATGAATCTGAATGACAGGGTGAGAAATAGTGTGATAAGAGAAAAGTGTGGTTTGCAAGATGACGTTGTGACCAGGATTAAGAAGGGAATGCTTCGGTGGTTTGGTCATGTAGAAAGGATGAACGAAGAAAGAGTGACAAAGCAAATTTATGCTGCAGAAGTGAACGGCAGAGTCGGAAAGGGACGCCCTAGACGAAGGTTTATCGACCAAATTGGCGATATATTGAAATGGGCCAGATTAGAGTACCCTTAACCGACGAGCGTGTATGTAGATATATGGATGTAAAGGAGGCGAGAGGTGCCAGGATCGTGCCAAGTGGAAGTCCGTAGTCTCTGCCTACCCCTCTGGGTGACAGGCGTGAGTGTTTATGTATTATGTTATGAGTATTAATTTAGATGTCTATGGACCTCAGTATCCACTTACCATCAGATGTGCTCGTTTGTCACCCTTATTCTATATAAAAAAAATACAATACAGATAACATTTATTGAAAGTGATTCTCTGTTTATTTATACCATTGGTCTTGAACAACCTGTCGTTTTTAGTTGTTATTAAGAAGATCCTGCTGCCTATTTCCTGTTTCAGTAAACCGCTAAAATTCAAACATATGCGTTGAATAGTTTTAATTACAAAATTTACCTGCACCTAACGACATCTAGGACGGAGTAGAATAACTATACACAATTGTTGTTTTGCTCAATGAACGTAAACCTAGCGCCATCTAGGAGTGAGAGGAAAAGCTATCAATGATAGCATATGTATAAAAGCAAGAACCATATTAGGTGTATTGACTACTGGCCACTGGAGGGCTTTATTTGGAATATTCAATACTTTTAAATACTACAATTCAGGAAACAATGCCACCAATTCCATTATGCGCTGGATGCCATAAGAAGCTTCCAAAAAGAGAATTCCTCACCTGCTTTTACTGTAATAGTACATATGACTTATAAATTAGTTGCAAAAATAAACAACAGATCGTAAAAAATCTTTTAAAAATAAATAAGGTGCTCACAAAGTTTTTGGAATATTTCTATCACAATTTAACATGCAAGCACTGGATGATTTAAACACTCGAACACCAATGAAACACTGCATCTATTGACATTAATTTTGAAAAAGTTTAAACACTAGACTTATTTATTTTATTTAAAAAAGTTCGGAGGTAATGAAAACGTTACTGTCAGCGGTAGTATATGGTTCCATAGTGTGAGTTCCGTAGTGATTTGTATGATCGAATACATGGACTGTTCCGGAATTTGATGCAAGTAGATCTGCGATACATTGAAGATACATATCGAATAGGCTGATACAATAGAAATGAAAACAGGCCTTTGGTTGTGGAATTGATTAGCAAGAGAATGGTAAAGTTCTTAATTGGCAAAAGTAGTTACTTATATAAAACTGGCCTATCCATTTCAGAATTCTTAGATAGGCTTTCACGACTGAAAAGAAAAGCCTTACGTGAGAAAATGCTTTTGGCTCGTAAAAATGGACTTCATGCAGTACTTCGGAACAACCAATTATACATAGAAGGAAAAGTAATAAATATCAATAAATACCCTGACTCTAGCGATGCATTGGACCTACTGAATAATACAGAAAAAGAGAAATTAACACCTGGAAAGAATCAACAGAATATATATAAAAACGTCCATGACCGTTCCTTTCGGAAAAACGCAACATCAATTTAATATACTTTACCAAAATATGCGGAGCATGTTCAACAAACAACATACAATAGAAGCATTTTTACACGATAACCCCTTATACGAAGCTGTGTGCATATCTGAAACATGGTTGACAGAAGAAAGTTAAATTTAATACAGTTTAACGGTTACAAAGTTGCAGCCTCATTTTGCAGGAAAACCCGGATTGGAGGAGGTGTTTGCATACTTTTACAAGACCATATAAAATACGTAGAGAAGAAAGATATTACAAGCATGTCCTTAGAATATATATTAGAAATAACTGCGGTAGAAATATGTAAAGAAAATATGTTAATTGTAGTAATGTATTGGAATAGAAGGGAGGAAGATGTGTTTTTGTGCCAATTACAACAAATTTTAAAATACTTAAACAATAAATACAATAATGATTTCTTATATTTACGCGAACACTACACATTGAATATAATATTGTCATAGGCGGGGATTTCAACATGGATATATTAAAACCTAACAAAAAAATCTCTGGTTTTCTTAACTTAATGTTAGAATAAAAATTCAGCCAACATATCAAAACACCAACTCATACAACGGGAACCACATTTACGTGTCTAGACCTCATATTTACGAACTTTAATAATAAATATTTAAATACTACCGTAGAAGAACTAGGGTTTTCTTTTCACTCGGCAACAATTATACAGCTGAAAATACCCCGACAAATTAAACAACTCGAATGGTACACGGAAAAACGTATTTATAACAAAAGTGCAATAACACAGTTTAAAACACAATTACAGTTAATACTCGTATATTGGAACGAAATAATAGACGAACACAAAAACATAAATGAAAATTACGATATATTCCTCGATAGGCTTATAAATAACCTTATTAAACCAAATCATTCGGAAACGACGAATCAAAATAAAATCGAAACCAAAAAATATTGGTTAACAGTAGGAATAAGGAAATCGTGTAAAAATAAAAGATTGCTAAAAATACTTACAACAAAAACGAATGACCCAATACTGAAACTACATTATAAAAAATATGCAAAAACATTAAAGAAAGCTATAAATAGTGCTAAAAAAATTCAATACATTAATAAATTAAAACATTCAGATAACAAAATCAAAACTGTGTGGCAAATAATAAATGAGAAAACAAATAAAACAAATGCAAAGGAAAAGCGCAATATAAAATTAAAAGTAAATGATGTGATAAGTTTAGATCCAAAACAAGTCGCAAACACATTCAATAACTTTTTTGCGTCGATTGGTGAGTTCAACCCTGAATCGGCAACAGGCGGCGGCGTTCGCAGCCGCCCTGTTCTCCGGCCGACACAAAACACCATGTATATGAGCCCAGTCGACTGTCCCGAGGTGTATAAAATTATTAAAAGCTTGAAGAATAAAAGAAGCCACGGTATAGATGAACTTTCACCTCAGTTAGTCAAAGAATGTGCAGACGAATTAACCATACCTTTGACAATATTAATAAATCAATCCTTTAACGAAGGCACCTTTCCAATACAACTAAAGAAGACAATTATAAAACCTGTTCATAAAAAAAGATGAAAAATCCGATCCAAGGAATTATCGCCCTATTGCCCTTTTGCCGACTGTATCAAAAATTTTTGAGAAGGCCATTTGTAACCGTGTTACTAGATTTTGTGAAAAATACCAGATATTTGACGATTGCCAGATACGGCTTTCGAAAAAACCGTTCAACAGTTTTAGCAGTGTACAAATATATTAATGAAGTTGTCAAAATTTTAGATAGTAAACAATACGGTGTAGGTAACCTCTTAGAAATGACGAAGGCATATGATAGGGTGCAACATAATATACTATTAAATAAATTATACGGGTTAGGTATTCATGGCTCCGCTCATAAATGGTTTGCTTCGTACTTGAAGGATAGGCAGCAATTCGTTGAGATCGAACACTTCGATACCACTACCAAAAATATTTCATACGTGCGCTCCGATTGCAAGGTAATAAATGCATCAATACCTCAAGGAAGTGTCGTTGGATGTCTTTTATTTTTGATTTACATCAATGAACTTCCTAAAGCTATAGAAGAAACGTCTGTCTTGTTTGCCGATGATATATCGCTATTAACTTCATGCCACAACGATACTGATATTTATGAAAAACTTCATTTATTTATTACCAAAACTTCAGACTGGTTGAATGATCATAATCTAAAAATAAATTTTTCTAAAACTAAAATATTAACTTTTCATCCCCATCAAAAAACTTCACTAAATTTAAAATTCGATTACATTGGCACAATTTTAGAATCTGTGAAAGAATTTAAATTACTCGGTATAGATATAGACACTCGCTTGAATTGGAAAGCGCATGTCCATAGAGTGCGGTCTAAACTTTCGAGCTTTTCATAAACATTACACGAAATTAAAAAAACTACCAACATAGAAACGGCAATAAGAACCTACTATGCGTATGCGCACGCTTGGCTGAGTTACGGCATCATTCTGTGGGGCAACAGCACGGATGCAGCCTCTCTATTCACCCTTCAAAAGAAATTAATCCGGATTATAACAAATATAGATCAGACTAATAGCTGCAGACCGTTCTTTCTTAAAAACAAAACATCTTTAAATATTTTCTGTATTTAATGTCTATGGCATTCGATAATGAAGGCTATTTTGTAAAAATAAACCATTATCAAAGAAATCATAATATTAAAATATTGATGCAGATCTGAGATACTGAATTGAAATTAATTTAGAAATCAATTGAATAGACCATTTTATTTAACTAAAAACATTTGAATAATATCTGATACGATTGAATAGACTGTATGGTCGTTGATCATTGCCTCTTTCGAAGGAGACTTAACTTTATAACTTCAGCATGGGCATGCTTAGAACATTATTTTTAGAACAAAATGATATTTTTTGTGCTTCCATCTATATTCCGGGACACTAGGCTAGATTTAATTTTAATCTCACTAGAGGCACGCTTATACATTAAGTCTATGCATACGCAATAATCCATGCGCACTACGCAGTTAGTGGCGGTTAGTTACTGGTAGCGACTATTATTTATTTTGTGTGATGATTGTATTAAATGATATTAATATTTATTGAACATTATTCCGATTTCTCGCACGTTTTATGTGTTATGTGTTTTCTTTCATAATAATTAATATTTTGCGGCCCTGATTTGTTTTGTTTATTCGATTTGAGCAAAACTGTGAGTGTAACAAAACCAATGTGTTTTTAAATGTGATCAATTTGGTAAGTGCATAAAGTATTCGCATAATTTTACGGTTTTTATTCACTTGAAAACAACCACAATCTAAAATCGAAGGTTCAAGGCATGGGCTGTAATAATTAAAGTCCACTGCTAGATTGTCTTATAGGTTATAAGTACTATTTGGCATAGCTACGATTAGCAAGCAGGTTGTTGCTCATCTCCTGTTTCAGTTCTCTCCAGTGTTCCAGTTATTATGACACTAGATAGTATTTTTTAAAAAATGTTACCCCTACACTAAGTTTTCTCCTGTATCGTGGAGGCAGTTTACAAACATAATTGCAAGGACAAACATCTGGATGTTTGTCCTTATCCATGTCTGGTCTGGTAAGAACAATTATTTGCAGGCGATACAATACTTGTTTATTGTGAGTTCGAACCCAGCCCCAGCGCAGCAACTCATTGCTAAACCACTGCGCCAGAGCCGTCATACAATACAATAACACAATACAATACAATAATTAATCTTTCAATAATAGTACAAATTCAACTGAATAGTAATATGGACCAGCATTATCAATTCTAAGGTATGGGTTCTACCCTCATGAAATCTGTTCCAGTGTGGCACGGGACAAATTTTATAATATTATGCATGTTAGTTGGTGTATCCTTAGAATAGAATAGAATATTTTGTTTAATACAAATTATTACGTAATACTTATTAAATTTAAGAAATAATATACAATTATTTATATAAATTATAATAAAACATCATAGTGAGATCACCTCATTTCCAGAGATTTTTAAATAGAATAAGGGTGACATGCAGGCAGCCTACCTAATGGTAAGTGAATACTGCCCATAGGCATCTACATCTATCCTCAATTAAAATCTAAATGCAGATGCATTGTCTCCCTGAGGACTAAGATGGAATACCTTGTATCCAGTAAAAGAGCATTTGGTCTTTTACACTTACTGTATAAAATACAGCAGCATTAAGCTTCTCACTTATCAAAGTTAGAGTGAGGCCCTCCCGGTCGAGCCGACCCATGACATTCAATACAATCTGGTCTATGCTGTCATCATTTCATCTGGTCTCTTTATGCATACCTCATTGTCATATTTTTTCAGGTACAATTATTAAAGATGAATGTAAAAAAAAATGTAAAATAAACAAAATAATGATTTTAAAAATTCCCAAAATGAAGGTGAAACATGCAGCTCAAGTTTTAGTCAACAGTATAAGGGCTCTACAATTTGTGTAAGTGGTATATATATATATATATACTTTGTTAAACAATATTCATGTTTGAATTAAATGAAATAGAAATTCGAAAAGAAGAAGAGATAGAGATAAGTATAGATGAATTAATGGAAGCAGGTAAGGCAGCCGGATATGATGAGTATCACTCGAAATGCCAAGGGCTGGAGAGGGAGTGGTGCAGAACCTGTGCACCTGTTTAATTTGTGTTGGGAACTTAAGCAGGAACTGGGAGACTGGTGCAAGCCATGATAATCCCAATATATAAGGAAAAGGATCGCAGCAGGACTGTAAAACTGCCATGGTATCAGCCTTCTTAGCATTGTGGAAAACATGCTAAGGTACTAATTGAAAGAGTTATGAAAGATACTGATGGAAAAGGTATTTGGGCGTTTGTGGACTTGGAAAGGTTCATGACAGAGTGGACAGGGATGTGTTATAAACACTGAACTCATTTGGGTTGAGCGCTGGGTTGATACAGGCATTGAAGGTATATTCTCTATATATATCTGTATAGGATTCCAGTGCTTGTATCAGGATCAACAGGGCCTACTCGGACTGGTTTGGCATCCATAAGGTGTCGGACGGGCTGTGTGGCTTCCCGTGGCTGTTCAACCTATTTATGGACAGTTGTTTGGAAAAATTGGAAGTTGAAAATGTGGGTTAAGAATGGGTGAGTTAACCGTCAAATGCCTTTGTACGCCGATGATCAAGTCATACTTGCGTCGTCGGCGGCCAGTTACAAATAATGGTTACATTAATGAACAGGTCATTAAAGAAGGGAATGAAAGTTAACGCAAGTAAGACGAAAGTTACTGTTTTTGAAGGAAAGAAAGTAATACGATATGTGAAATAAGAATAGAAGGGAATTGGTCGAGCAAGTAGATGAGTTTGTGTATTTGGGATGTGGATTTAGCAGGGATGATAGATATGAATAAGGATATAGAACGACAGTGAACGCAGGAAATAGAGTAAATGGGGCTACGCTCTATTGTGGAAAGTCAGAATGTCCGAAAAGCATGTGGCAATTCACAATGCTGTGTTAGTCCCTACTTTAATGTATGGTACTGAAAGTTGGGTGTGTGAAAGCACGAGAGTAGAATAAATGCATATAGAAATGCGGTCATTAAGGAGTATGTTGGGGCTGAATCTGAATGACACAGAGAAATTGTAATAAGAGAAGTGTGGTTTGCAAGATGATGTTGTGATCAAAATTATATGAAGTTGACGCCTCCTCTGTGTTTGTATATTATGTAGTCATGAATTGACGGACCGAATCACACAATTGTAGGGGAAAAATAAGATTTTACTGGTATCCCAACCTATATCAGCTCCCACTGGCAACACTAACTAATGTCATTGTGAATTTATATTATTGTTTGTTTATTTTATACTATTTCAAATGCGAACGCTAATTAATCTTACATAATAATGTTCTATTACAAAAAATGGCAAAAGTTTTGAATGTATTAGTTTGTTGACTTTCTAAAATGTTCAATTCTAAGACGAGAAGGGAATGAATGCTGGTGCTATGTATAGTAAATTAATGTATTCTTATTAAAATACTTTACCTATCTAGCTGTCTGACTTATTGCAGGAATATTATACTATTTTGCAAATTAACAACTAATTTACTGAATTTCATACAGTTTAGTGACATACATGTGATATTGTGAGGTAACTGTTAATATGTACTCATATTTTTTCTATAGAATGGTATAACTAGCAAAGATTGTTTTGTTTGGTGAAATTCAGCTGTGTAAACCAAATTGTATTTCAGCTTTGATTGTATTAGATTTTTTCATCCTATAAACACCAGAAAAGAACCCAAATCATAATAGAAAGAACAATAAGTAAATTTCTTACTTTTATGGTAGCACCCACCCCAATTTTGACAATAGACATACTAATTGTAGATAGTGATAGGGCTTAATGACTATTTTCATGCTTTACATACATAAATACCTTCCTCACAGTACTGCCGCAGCAGGTAAGTTTTGATGTAACCTATGGACAGTCCTCAAATGAGATGTTACATAACAGTTGTTTATCAGGGTAAGAATTTTAATAAGTCGGTACTTTTTTTAACAAGGTAGTATCAGGCTTATGATTAGAAGGTCCTTCTTCTTTATTCTGTGTTTTAAGATTGTGAGAACAATGCATAAAGCTTAAGGATGGTCCATGAATTTTATGCATTTATATTTTTCTAATAGCAAATGCTTCATACTTTAGTTTATCTATTAACTTTAGATAACAAACTTAGAGACAATTTTCCTGTAGGTTTAGGAATTTAATTCCCATTTTATTTCCTCATTAATTTTTCTTGATTTTTGCATACAGAGAATTACCTTGAGATTTTATTTATAAGGTAAAAAAATACATATATTTTACAAGATTAATTTTAAAGCTATGTCATAATGTGGTTATTACACGCATATGGTTTATGTATGATATAGCTGTAGTGTTATAACTAATTACAGCTGTGGGGATTTTAGCAAAACATTATAATTCAAAGTAAAGATTAAAGTAGTACCACCTATCTTGTATTTAATATTTTATTGTTCTTTATTACTTTAACGGTACTCATAACATTTTATTTCTTTGCAGAAAAGAAGTTGCCACAAGAATGTGAAGATGCAGCAGATATACTTCTCCTGTTTGATCAATTGTTTGATTATTTTAATGGAGGTTCCTATAACAAAACGTACAAGATCTATAAAAATTGTGTAAAACAAATTCAAGATTACGGCACTATGGACTTATAAAGTAGATAACTAATCATAAGATATTTTATGATACCTAATTTTGATGTTATGGAAAAAATTTGCTTTTACAGATAACCATTTCTATTTTGGTATTTTAAAATAATAATTTAGCCTGATTTCAGGTTATTAAAACATTTTTAAATTATTTCTAAATTATTTTTTTAATAGTGCAAATAGTTAGAATACCCTCTAATAATTTATCAAGGTACATAATTTGTCATTATTGTGTTTTATTTTATCATTATTAATTCTAATATGTCTGCCTATTAATATTTTATTTATATTATTGCACCAGCTCATGGGCCATCTTTGAGGTCTGAACTATGTACAATTATTTTGATCAACAAATTGATGATAAGGGTCCATACTATTTCATGTTTGTCATGTTAAAATTAAAATTGATATTTTATTAATTTAATGATTTGAAATATCCCATTTGGAATCATTGGTTAAATGTTTTAAATTATTTTGTTATATCTTCAATACATTATGTAAAGTTTTTGAAAATCATAAAAGTGTTTTCTTGAAAAATTACAAAGTTTATGTATTGCTTGGGGTGAGGATTACTCATTGTAATAGATAAAACTTTCTTCCACGGCATATGTGCTGAATTATGTTTTAGAAACTTTTATAAAAACTTACATTGTAGAAATTAAAGAAAATCAAACCAAATTGACTAACTTCAGTAAGTCAGTAATATCTTCAGTATCTGTGTCTCTAGGGGCAATTAATAATGTTTTGAAATAAAATCAAAACAAAGTTGTTAAAGAAAAGTATTTATTTAATCATTAATATGTTTCATTTGTGAAGACTTACTTGCACAAAATCTAAGAACACCTGATACACGTTGGTTAAAATTTGTGTAACTCTTTATTTTAGGTATTTTATCATGTAGCACCATAGGTTTCTGTCAGCTTACATATCCATCATTCAGTAGTTCATTTACTCGCATCAATATCTAAGAGTAATTATAAATGCTCCCATTTAGCTGTCTATGTCATGCTGTGTAAATCTTAATTCTTTTGAAATAAAATTTCCCTTTCAATAACTAGGATCAAATAAAGAATTGCTTATTATTTTAAATTACAAAAGCATTATTGCTGCCTTTGTCTTATTAACTTAATTGTTGCTTACTTTGGTGTTAATTGTAAATTGATCATAGACACATTTAATCATGTTTGTTATAAATCTCTTATTATATGTATTTTTTAATTACTGCCAGAGTAGCATTTTCAAAATCTATAACAAATTGATAGCTTATTATGAGCTTTCACCTATATCATTAAACAAAACATGTTCATCGTCATATTTTCACTCTTAACATCCCCAGTCTTAAAACCTATGAAAGTTGCATTGTAATGTAGTGAGAACACTAGCATCTCATCAAACATTAAACACAAGCACTCCGCTATGCTCAAGCTGTTTTTCATTTACTTATAATTGGGTTTATATCTGGTTTAATTAGTATTTATTTAAGGATGTCCATCTTGAGGACAAAGTGGACAGTTTCCTTAAGAATCTATATCTTTTAAGGCTTACATATTGAAAATGCCAACAATTTGTCTTTAAATTGTATGATCTTCCACAACATTTATGTTATACTGTACTTACTAAACCATTAAGTAAGTAATTAACATATTCAGGAATATGTGGGTGTGCATAGTCAAAGTATCAAAGTTTTATTAAATATTTTTTCTTGGTATTCTTTTGATGCTTTATGTAGTCTCTTTCCACAATTTTAAGATTGATAATAATTTCTAAATTGTTTGTAAAGTTGTATTATGTAAGTACGTTATAATATATAAAATGCTTATTTTGTAAAAGAAATATTATACAGATCACACATATAAACAATGATATAGTGGGCATAACAAAGTCACTTTTGTAAATTGTTTGTATTTTAAAAAGTATACTTATTACACACATATTTAAAAAATGTTATGTAACTAAAATATGATAACATTATCAAGTACATATTTTAAAGATTAATAATGCTGCTCAAAATGTATCTTTTATTTTAATTTAAAGATGCACCACTATAAATTATTTGATACTAATTCATGAAATTTTGGAAGGGGCAAAACTTTGGGCGGTTGAAATACCAATGTAGACACATTGGTATTTGAATAATATTATATATTAAATAGGAAGGAGTTGAGTCTTGTGGATACCACTGTTTTCTTCGTATTACTATAATACTATTGGGGTCATGCGACTGACATTGAAGTTATATTTGTTTTGCGATAGAGAGCCGTACAGGCGATTTATAACAAATTGTAAGGTATCTTCGAAAAATTTAAATAAATATACATATTAACTTTGGCATCACAATATCTTTATAAAATGTGATGTATGTACATTAAAACATAAAGCTTTGATAAGAATAAAGATGTTCATACTTTAAACACTAGGAAAACATAAACATAATACCAGTTACTAGACTCAACAGAATTGGTAATTCATTTATGGGGCAGTATACGCTTTTTACAACAAAATCCCAGAAAATGTACAAAATTTGTCAATAAACAAGTTCAAATGTTTGATTAAAGGAAAAATGTACAAAAGTATTTATAATGTCAAATAATCATCATCATCATTACAGCCTTCACAAGTCCACTGCTGAACATGGCCTCCCCAAGGAATGTACAAAGCACGTCCTGAGCCACCGTCCATCGACTTCCATGTCTTACCAGGTCGTCACTCCATCTAGTGGGGACGCCTACACTAAATCCGCCGGTACGAGGCCACTTATGAACCTTTTTTCCCCATCGGTTGTCGGTTCTTCGAGCTATATGGCCGGCCATTGCCACTTCAGCTTACTAATCTGTTGGGCTATGTCGTCACTCTGGTTCTACACGGATATCCTCATTTCTAAGTTTATCACGGTGAGACCCCGAGCATAGCCCTCTCCATAGCTCGCTGAGCGACCTTGAGCTCCTCATCCGGCCAGCAGTGAAGGACCACGTCTCAGTTCCGTAGGTCATCACTGGCAACACACTTCTGGTTGTACAGCATGTCAAATAATAAATCAATGAAAATAACCCATGGAATGAGGTGATCGCCACCATGCTGGTACTATTAAAATTTATTTAAAGTGTACAAAGAAAATTATTGTAAAGTGAAATGTTTAAAGAAAGTCCCTCGGTTCTTTAGGACAGGTATTTTCGAACCAGTGGTAAATAAAAAATACTCCATAAGTATTATGTAATAATCTATGTTGAATAAAAATTATTCTATTCTATTCGTTGTAATATAAGATATTTACTAACCAGTAGGGACATTGTATAAAGAAGTTAATTTATATTGTGCAAATATTGTTAAATTTAACACATCTAATGTTAATCAATAACTAAGCAAAATTTTTAAACAATAAACGTTTTAAAAATATGGTTTTTATTTTTGTAATAGGAACTAAATTAGCACAGAAACATAATAACTGTTAATTACATTTGCATCACTTGTGCATAAGTGCTGCAATGTAATTAATGGTTGTATATAAATATTTGGTAAGTGAAATAAAGGGCGAGCTTAGCTTTTAATTTAGCGCCATCTGTTAACCAAGACAGCGCAAACGGTAAATTTGAGTTGCCATCTATCTCTAGTATATACAGTAATCTATGACTTCGAGTTTCAACTTTTCATGCGCATTTGATATTGTGATTGTATTTGTGAATATATTTCGTGTATTTACTTTCGTAGATTAATTTAACTTGCCCTTGGCGTTTCTCTCGCATTAAAGGATAGTAGATTGTTGCGCCCACATAATGACAATAATGTGGTACTTGGGTTTTGGGAAGAATAGAACAGACAATTTACAGTCACCGGCTGCTTTTGTAGATGATATTTTATTAATAATTGCAGAAAATAATTAAAAAATTAAAAAGGTTAAGATTTATAATACATTATTTTCATAATAACTACAAAACTGCATTATTTTTTTTTAATTTATTTGCTTATCTTTACAAAAACAGTACATAATAATATAACTTCGCCAAACTGTAAAGACAATTTGTTGGCGAATAAATGCACTCTTGTATCCTATTACATAATTAAATAAGTACACCACCCACATAATGTAGCAAAAAAATAGAAATTCTAAATATAAACACTATTATTTCTATATTCTATAACATCTCCTCACATAACATTGCAACCAAATAGAAATTCTAAATATAACCCGTATATATTTTTCAAATATTACAAACGAATATCAGTTTTACAAATTGTCAAATACGCTATCGTATCTCCAAAAATAATTCTTAAGTTTCTTTTTTTGTAAATTTACGATCAGGTCTACCCTGCCTTATGATCTATTACATTAAGAAGCTTTGGTATTAAATATTTTGTACATCTTTACCATAGTAGTTTTTAACACTAGGCTCAATTAATTTCCTTCTCTAACTTTCCTGGTTCTATATTTATTATCCACTTTTCTTTATAATTATTTTTATTAATGTTTTCAAAACTAATAACATGTTAACTTTGTGTTCTACCGGTAAAATTTACAAATAGAGAATAACTTATTATAATCTTACAATTTTCTTTAACTTTTCATTTACAAGATATTTTAGGAATCTTGTCTGTAAATCCTTTATATAAGAAGCAAAAGTGCGACCATATACTCCAAGTCCATAAGTTATGAGGCAATCCACCAAAGCATAGTATAGAAGGTACATAGATTTTTTGTTCAAAATGTAGTTTAAATAATAAAATTTACCTAATATCATACAGCCTTGTACATACATCTGTTATTTGAGGTTTCAATTAAAGTTTTATCAATAACCAGTCCTAAATACTTAAACTTATGGACAAATTCAATTTCTTTACATTTACAATTAATTTTATTATTATGTAGCACTCAAAACAGTGGCCCACAACAGCTATCTTCAATGTGGTGTTTTTCGCTGCAGCATTGTATGGAGAGTGTATATGCATGCATTTGTTTTGTTAAAATTAGGATTATGCCATTATCATGGGCCCATTTTATTATATTCTCAAAGTCACTTAGTATTTTATTTTGCAATTCTTTTGTTTCTTTAGAGGCAAATAGCAAGCACATGTCATCCGCATACATAAACACTTGACAATTTTTTATTACATTAGATACACTATTTACATGCATATAATATGGACCGTAAATAGAACCAGTCGGTACACCCAAGCTAATACTGGCCTCCTCATAACGTCCACTACAGTACGAAGCGTTCTGTTAGATAGATAGCTACGAAAAAGTTATTTGTGGGCCCTGATTCCACACTCCTCCATCGCTTGCAATAACATATTATGGTCCAAAGTGTCAAAGGCTTTTTTATAATCAATAAACAGAACCATAACCTGTTTTCCATCATTTAAATATTCATTAACTGTATCTGAAAATAGGGTAAGTGCGGAAACTGTACTACGATTTTTTCTAAATCCGTGTTGTGCCTCTGATAATATACTATGCTGTTCCAAAAAGTCGGTTATTTGGCCTACTACCACCTTCTCAGCAATCTTATTGACAGATGATAAAATGGCAATTGGCCATTTTATCATCTGTCAATAAGATCTAAATGACTTCCGAAGAAAGAAATCTAAATGACTTCCGTGCTTAAATATGGGACGAATGATTGATTTCTTTAATAAATCAGGATAAACACCTTTTGACAAGCACATATTAACAAAATGGGCCAGTATTGGACTTATTTTTTTCTTTCATCATCATCATTACAGCCCTTCACAAGTCCACTGCTGAACATAGGCCTCCCCCAAAAAATGCCACAAAGCACGGTCCTGAGCCACCTGCATCCATCGACTTCCTGCATGTTTTACCAGGTCGTCACTCCATCTAGTGGGGACGCCCACACTAAATCCACCGGTACGAGGCCGCCACTCGAAACCTTTTTCCCCATCGGTTGTCGGTTCTTCGAGCTATATGGCCGGCCCATTGCCACTTCAGCTTAGTAATCCGTTGGGCTATGTCGGTCACGCTGGTTCTACTGCGGATAACCTCATTTCTAAGTTTATCACGCAGTGAGACTCCGAGCATAGCCCTCTCCATAGCTCGCTGAGCGACCACGTCTCAGTTCCGTATGTCATCACTGGCAACACGCACTGGTTGTACAGCTTCGTTTTCAAGTTTTGAGGTATACCTGACGAGAAGATGTGCCGTAATTTCCCGAACGCTGCCCAGCCGAGTTGAATCCATCGATTGACCTCTCGGTCGAAGTTGGACTTACCTAGTCGGACTATTTGTCCCAGGTAAACATACTCGTCAACAACTTCGAGCTTAGTGCTCCCAACAACTACCGGCATAGGTGTGACATGGACATTAAACATGATCTTTGTTTTGACCATGTTCATCTTGAGACCTATCCGTTGGGAGACACTATTGAGGTCATTGAGCATAGTGCTTAGGTCCTCCAGCGATTCTGCCATAAGGACTATATCGTCGGCAAATCGAAGGTGAGTGATGTACTCGCCATTGATGTTAATACCGTATCCTTTCCAGTCCAGAAGCTTGAAAACGTCCTCCAATGCAGCGGTGAAGAGTTTCGGGGATATAACGTCACCCTGTCTTACACCTCTCTGCAGTTGGATAGGTTTCGTACTCCTGTTCTGTACTCGGATAGCCATCGTAGCCCTACTGTACAAGCACTTCAGCACTTCGATATACCGACAGTCAACTTGGCACCGCTGAAGGACTGCAGCACCGCCCAAATTTCAACGGAATCAAAGGCTTTCTCATAGTCCACATACGCCAGACATAGTGGCAAATTGTACTCCTCGGACTTCTGTACAATTTGCCGAAGGGTATGTATGTGGTCTATGGTGCTAACCTTTCGGAAACCGGCTTGTTCGGGAGGCTGGAAGTCGTCGAGTCTGCGTGCGAGACGATTCGTAATGACTCTCGAAAACAGCACGTAGACGCGGCTCAGAAGGAAATCGGTCTGTAGTTCTTCAAGAGGCGTTGTCGCCTTTCTTGAAGAAAGACCGCACTCTGCTCCACGCCTCCGGTGTAATGTCACCATGTAGGACGGAATTAAAGTTTCTGAAGGACTTCAAGTACCGGTTTTCACCCGCTCAAAGCTCGCTGTAATTCCATCCTCGCCTGGGGCCTTGCCGTTTTAAGGTGCTGGAAGCCATTCTAATCTCGCTCAGACTGACGTCCGGGATATCATCGGAATAGTGTCGGATAAGACTCGCTCTTGGATCGTTACTCACGCCGTGGCTCCAACGATGATGTGTACAGCTGCCCATAGAACCTCTCAATCTCACTCAAAATCTCAGGTGTCCCGGAAACGACGCTGCCACACTCGGTCTTCAGCTTCGACAGTTGGCTCTTTCTGGCAGACAGATCTCTAGCAAAGACTGGGCCCTGGTTCCGCTCGATCGCTTCTTCAATACGAGCTGTATTGAAATTGCGCAAGTCCCGCCGCATGCATTTGGAGATCTGTCTGTTCAGTTGCTGTATTCTGTCATATCTACTGAAGACTGCAGCTTTATATCCCGTCTAACAGCCATGAGATTAAGAGTGTGATCGGAGAGTTTTTGTGTTCTTCTGCGGCGGGTCTTGCAAACTTAGCTCGACCGCATGGACAGTTTCCACGAGCTTGTCATTCATATCGTCCACTGCATTGCAATCTTCGGGCACTGAAAACGGTTTCGTAGTTCGAGCTGAAAGGTTTCGGGACTTTGGATTAGAGCACGAGGGGACGGGCGTTGACTTCATAGACGTGACCTCCAACTTTACGTTTAGGTTCAGTGTGCCCCTCACCATTCGGTGATCGCTGCCGGTTTTCACCCTCGCGATCACTGAGACATCACTGAACAATTGTCACTGACATCACTGAACAAATGTTTTAGAAAATTTTGTGCAAATATTATATAAACTATCATTTTTACCCAAGTACTTCTTAATTACTAAATCCAAATCTGCCTTAGTTCTTCCTAACCATGTATTAATATTAGACCATATTTTTTTGCTATCACCATTACAATCCTTTATTTGTTTTTGTCTGTACTTGTTTCTGGCGTCATTTATAATTTTATTTACTCTATTTCTAAATCTCGTGTATTCTAAATGCTTATTCTTATTTTTTGGCGACGCTTTTCACGCTCTAAATAAAGAATCCCTTTTTAATATTAAATTATTCAACTTACCATGGCTATCCATGGCTGCGTTAATCGTTTATTAGTTACTACAATATTGACCTTACTTTCATTATAAATATTTTCAAACACTAAACGTAACTTCTCATACAATAACGTTGGGCAAGATAAATCTAAAAGCTGGGACCAATCATATTCGTCCAACTTTACCCTACACAATTTATCACTAATTACTTGTTTACATTTATTTACCGTTTTTACCACATTCACTTCGCTTTGCGATCCCGATACACCTAACGTAATGCCAACAATATGATGATCGGATACATGACAGTAAATTACGTAGGAAACAGATGTAGTGTCACCCGGTCTCGCTCGCACCCACAGATGGTCAATGCATGACCGCTCGTGCCGTCCGTTGACTACCGCTTCTCGTGTTATCTCTGAACTCGGCACAGCACAGTGTAGGCCGTGTTCACAGTTAGTTTATAATTTGAAATAATTTGATTACACTTATTATTATAAATATCGATGTTCATGTCTCCTATGACAATAATATCTTCTTGAGGCGATATTCTTTCCTTTATTAGTGTATTTAGGCACTCAATTAAACCATATTTATTTTTCACAGGTGGTCTATAGATGCAGAGTATATGAAAAGTCCTTTTTCCTATCGTCAAATTTCCATGAATTAATTCTGCCACGTGAGTGTTGATTGTTTGTGAAGAAAAGTTTAGAAGTTCCTTTATATAAATAAGTAGCCCTCCTCCTCTTGAAATTTCCCTTGTATTAGCATGAGTTATATATCCATTTATATTATAAAGACCTAGTTCTTCTCTCTTAATATTTATCTCACTTAGTACTATCATATGTATTTTATATTTGATATGCTCCAACAAGACCAGCAATTCATTGAAATTTTTTCTTAAAGAACGTATATTTAGATGCTGTATTGTGTTAGGTACCTTATAAAGTCGATTTCGGTAGGTAATTGTTGTATAGGTGGGAATTTTAAGTATAAAACATAACGAGGTGTGTGCGCACGGCCTTAGCACAGGCCTTGCCAACTTTATTTATTGCTCGGTAACATTTTGTTTATGTCACTTTCAGAACTTATTTTAAATATTTTTTCATTGTCGTTTTTTTTAACTAGTATGTTCATATTCTGAATCCAAATATATTTGAAATAAGATTTAAGTTGATTTTTGTTTCCCAAAAGCTGACGCTTATACTGTAGTAAATGTTCATTTATATATATTAACTGATCGCTATTATTTCAAATTTGCGCATTTGAAATACGCACTTCGAGCCGAAATCCATTGATCACGGGCCTTCTTTGTGTGTAACGTAACAATAGGCTGTGCTTTCTTCTGGTTCAGTTTTTCCTTGCCTTGCATCCTCAATATCCCCTGGCTATAATTTTAGTATTTGAGACACTTTTTCACTATTTCTAAAGTATTTTCATTCTCCTTTTCTCTATTCCTATGATCTCAATGTCTTTTCTTTTTCTTTTTTAGATCTTGTAATCTTTCTTCCAAAGCCTTGTTGTGTTTTCAAGGTAAACATTTTTATGCTCAAGAGCTTTCATCTTCTTCTCTCTTTGAACTCCACCATTTCTTGATATTTTCAGAATAAAATCTATGAGTTCAAAGCATTATCCAACAGCTTCTATCTTATAAATCACTTGCAACTTTTATTAACTTCTTCTAAAATGGACTCTGTAGATACCTGTTTAAGATCCAAATTTAATGTTTGCGATGATGGAATATCTTCATTTTTCTTGGCACATATTTCGCACATCTCTTTCTTAAGCATTTGTTTTGACGCACACTTTTTGTGATAGACACTATCACAACTCCCCAAACACGTAATGACTTCATCTTTCGTTAGTGAAAGAAACAGCTTACACTTTTTACATTGAGCCATTTTGTTTTAAAAATCTCGTATTATAGGTAGGTACAATTGACACACGTCCTCACGCTGAGTGCGCATGCGTGAGAGTCCTTTTCAATTTATTTAAACAACTTATTACAGCAACGAGTGATTTTATTACATAACCTACAAATAATAAAACATAAAATAAAAACAAAACCCCAGGTCCTACAAAAATATGATTTCTTGACATAAATAGCAAATGTTTAAATCTTCAAAATAAGATTTATTTGAACTTTGTTCACGCCGGGCCCAAGCTTGTATGGAACCAAGTTCATCTCCTTTGTGTTTTGTACGTGGTAGAGCCACGCTGTAGCTATATTATGGTTATAGCACGGATAGGTCGTCTCGATCAGGGTAGGACCACGCTCTCACAGAATATCAGCGGAAAATAGGAGTTTAATGCTACTGTGCTTCGTATGGTGAGTGTAAGGATCCAGAGATTCTTTTTAAAGGAAACGAAGCATTTCATCTCAGTCCTCAGTGGTGACACCGAATCAATATTTTATTTCTTAATAGAGGATAACTGTGGATGTCTATAGGCCACAACATCCACTTACCAACAGGTGGACTGTGTGCTAATTTGACAATCATTTTCTATAAAAAATAGCAAGCATGTCTGGAAAATGTGCTGGAGTACTTTGGGCATTAATATGAATAAAATTGAAAATGTTCAGTACATCTAGGTATTGAGAAAGTAGGACTTCTTAGTTTAAAGGAGTGATATCTGTACTGTGAAAACTATCGTCGCTGCAGCTTTCAGAGTAAGGTCACAAAGGAATCATTATTTGAATTATTATTGTAGAAAGAGTCAAAAATCATTATGTTAAAACGTTTTATACACGGTTCATCTTGCTGTATGTCCCGCCAAGGTCATGCTTGACGCACGACGCAAAACGACAGTGAATAGGCTTGACGTACGTAATTATTGACATACATCATTCCTACTCATTATCGTTTTGCGTCGTGCGTCGTGCATGACCTTGGCGGGACGTACAGCTACATGGACCGTGTATAAGACGTTTAAGTCTCTCTTTTTATTATAAAAAAAATATATATATGAGATGGTAATGCGTATATGTAGAGAGATGTAAAATAATGCCAATAAGATATTATGTAGGTATAAAAAATATGAATAAATCAAAAATAAATTAAATCTCCTTTACCAACCAGCGTTACTAGCAGATCGCAAATCACAACTAAACAATCAATAGAAATTACACTTAATACGTACATAACAGTTAAAACAATAAGTAGTAAAAACACAGTGCAACCTTAATAATATTACAGACATATAGAACAAATTAACACTAAGTCTTAAAAGTAAAAAAAATGTACACTTTTGGCCTACAAATAAGTTTGCGTAAAATTTTAAGTACGAGGTGGATGTATGGTCCTTCACCTTTGCCTATTAGACATCAAAAGGATTTACTTTGCTATATTTGACTTTGACAGACTTTTCGTGGCCGTTCTTGCTACATATTTATTTATCTATGGACTTTTTCTTCTTTTCTAGTTAGTTTGTTGTTACTATCAGGTGGACTGTGTGCTCGCTTGTCACCCTTATCATATAAAAAAAAACTATACTCTTTGGTTTGTTGTTACACCGTGATTGTGAGGGTTTTGGCGGGAACTAGACCGGCGGCGAATTGCTGCTCCTGTATTATTGTTTAAATAATGGTTTGAAGTGGATTTTTATTAATAAAAGTGGTGCGATTTTGTGTATTAAGTGTCTGCGCATGTGAACTATTAGTGGAAACGGTGAAACAAGTGCTCTGATGATGATGTCATTTTTAAAATAAGGTGTCTGTCTGCTTAGGCGCCTTGAGATACCATCGCCAACTGTCAGCTGTCTGATGGCTCAAGTTGCCGTCAAAATCTCTCAAGGGCTGCACAATGTGACGCATCAACATATTGTGAAGCAGTGTACTATGAAGGATAATTATACATTGTAACTTCAGGCTCAGAAGGGCTAGAACCCAGAGCCGTAAAGCCAGTTATAAAAAAAAACTATTGGATTCTCTGTCTACGATAATGTACTCTGTGCTCTGTGCTGTGACACTTAAATCAATGTCAAAATGGCGTAATTTTATTTTAATTTTACGCGTTTTTATCAAACAATTGAAATCATTTTACATGCGTAAGCATCATAATAGTCTGTGCATTTTACCTTCTGATCACATAAGTACAAATAATAATTTTGGAAGTGTCGGTAAAACGTGTTAAATACAATCATATGCTGAAGTAATAATACGACAGTACCTATGGTAATGAATAAAATACAAACAATTACAGTACAAAGAAGAGAGAAATATTTACTTAAGGTATCAATCTAAAGTACCTAGTTTTAGTAAGAAATATAATAAAGTAACCTAAATATACTAAGTACTAGCTTTAATATGAAATAGAGAACAAGGAAAAAAAAACATTACACCAGAGAAAAGAGTGGCTGATCAATAAAATGTTTTACAGACTACATTTGAAGAATAAGCTATTTTGCCTTGATAACTCTCTTAGATCTAACTGCAGAAATAACCTTGCTTCCTTTAGCATTATCTTTGCCAACACTTCCCTGATAGTGACAACCCTTTCAAATCACTGGTATAGCAAGGAAGATTTCAGATCAGTGACTACGGTTGCCAACAAGGTGAATCTAAAACTTGCTAAACTGATGTTAAAATTTTGCCAAAATTATGCTAATTGCTTTATAATATTGCCAGAAAATAAGCTAACATTTTTCAATGTCAAATACAACGTCATTTAATTTTAAATGTTTATTAATCAACAAAATTTTGATTTATTCTACGTTTTAATCGACTATGTTACTAAATAAAATGTTAATATCTTCGTCTTCGGCGAGGCTCGGCAGCTGATGTGCATGTAGACGTGGAAGCCTTATTCTCAAGACTATAACTCTCCTTGGTACCTATAGAGCGATACGTTATCCGGAACTGTGTAAGAATAGCAGCATTTCCCTGCCCTCTTTAGGCCGAATCTGACGTAGAATGGCATTTAAAGTTTTTATCGACAAGCGGTTTAAAGTTTAGTTTTGACTATATTCATTTGGCTGAAAACGTTCAATTTCTGTTGGAATGAGGTAGTGATAATAATGATATTGCTAACTGAGATAAATCTGCAAAGGGTTATTACCAGCTGCATCTTTGTAATCAATTACTTCATTCCAGAATTCTACAGTGGTAGATGTGCGTTCCATTTAATGTGCTATGTTTCTCCATTGAGACATGAGCCTATCCATTGTAGCTGCATCCTCGGAATTCTTGGGCAATATCGATTAGAAAAGGCTGCTTTTAAAGTTTCTTCTACTGAAAATAAAGATACTTTCTCAAGTATATTAAAATTAATTGGTAATCTAGAACGCAGCTCAAACAAGTTTCAGTGTGAAATTCAGGCAACGTTGACGTAAATTATTTTCCACTTCAGGTTGAAGGTTGTATTCCCGTAATTTTGTTTCAAAAGCATATCCCATGTACGATTTCGGATCCAAATAACTTTCTATATTTTGTGTAAAATATCGACTCTGAGTTGGGTTCAAAATCGCCGACTTGTAGATTGAACTAAGGCACACAAATCTTTGTAAAGTTTTGTTGGGTCAATATTGTTGCTTTCAAATAGCTTGTTCACAGTTTGGACTTCCTCAAAATAGGTTTTAATACAATAAATACAAATGATTCACAGGATCATTATACATGGAGTATAGTGTTTCTGCCATATAGCAGTGGTTATCGCGCCTAGCAACTTCAAACAGGTTTTAATTCCACCCATTGCTCCAGAATACGGTTGACTGCTGGTTCAATGGATATCCATCGGTGTTGCACATCTGTGGAATTAACAATGGTTGAGCCACAGTTAATTGTTTGGTAGATATTTTTGTAATATAGTCGACGGTTCGAAATGACTAAACCAATTGTAGGTTTCTCTTATTAGAAATTCAACATTCCGTGGTAGAGTTTCTTCGAAGCATCGATAAAGCCAACTGTAATGAATGGCACACATGAACTAATACCAAATTATCATTACCAGTTTCATTTTTAATAGGGCATGTACTCCGTTGTTAGTGCCTGTCATCACCGTAGCATTATCTGTGCCAATACCGATCATTTTTTATTTCAATATTCAAAACTAACAATCCTTTAATACCGTTGACTATGCTGTTTGCAGTGCCATCTTCAATCTCGACCAACCCAAAAATGTGGATATTATTGTTTTTAAAGATCGGCTGAAATATCTGATCGATACTCCCAACATTTTGCTTACAGAAATATCCGTGGACTCATCGAGCAAGAGACTATACTCTTGGTCTCCCAAATCTGACACAATTTCTTCAATAAAATGAGCGCCAAAACATTTTTATAATATTTGTGCATTTTGTCGATGGACTCAAGTCTCCACTTTTGCTATCACCGAATCGGTGTTTACATAAGTTTGATAAATGATCGACAGCCATAATCGAACAATGCGCACACAAACATCGCTAGTGAAGATTCTGCTCTCTGTGTATTTAGATCTTTTTAACTTTGGGAAAATTAATTGTTCTTTGACTTTTACTGGTTCTATAGCTTTATGCTTTATTGACAAAATATGTAACTTTAAACAATGGACTTTTGCAATCATCTCGCACTTGCATTATTTACAATAGGCCTTCGTCGTATCATCTTTGATAGGCTGTAACCAATCCTTGAAATCCAGCATTTGCTCCCACTCAGACCGGTAATGCTGACTGTATTTAGGCGGCATATTAACGACTATCAAGCAATTAATTAATAATGCACGTAAAACTTTTAAACTTTCTTTCATTTACAGTGACAGTAAATACGTGAATACGCGGTAATCGCGGTATAGTACTTACAATCTATCTCGCTTCTTTCGTAAAGGAAGGAGGAGTGAAAGAATGCTGTTTGTCTATGGTATATTGAATTAGATTTGTTGGGAATCCTGAAACACGCTTGAGAGCGTTTGACGTAAAGGTTACCCTTGCCGTTAAGTTGGCACCATCATCAAATATCAGACAGTGATGCCCTATCCAACTATAAAGAAGTACATCAACAATAAAAACAAATGATAACTACAGTATATTTTATATATATTTTTGAAGTATTTGGACTTAAAAAAGGAAAGTAAACTTGTTATTCATAATTATTTTATATGCCAAAAAATATGCTATTTGCTAAATAACTTATAAAAATGCTAAACAACATAAAAATATGCCAAATCTAGCATAAAATTTGCTAAATTGGCAACACTATCAGTGACTGAGGTGGCGGTACCTATATCGCCGGCGGGTAAGGTTTATAATCAAGTCGCCTGAATTTGGGGGTGGGGGGAGGGGGAGGGGAGTTGTAGAGTCATCCCCCACTTCCATTTCCTGCCGGACGTGCTTAGTTTTTTTTTACAAATTTTTAAAAATCTCATTTTGAGGTTATGTTTTTGTAATGTTTTTGACAATATAAACCTGATTTGTGGGGGGAGAGAGTTGGGGGAGGGTAGCCCAACACCACTCAACGTGGCGCAGTCGAGGGAAGCTCGGTCGACGGAGCTCCGCATTGTGGGGCTCCTATTTCTGGATGGTTTATAAAAAAATAACCACGAAGGGGATGGAGGGGTCCGTTCGCTTGCTTCGCTCGCTCACTCTACTCTAACCTAACCTGTCCGAGTCGGCGTGCCCCAAGTCCCGAGCTTGCTTCACTCACTCTTGCACCAAATAAAACGCCAAAATGTTAACTTTTATAATTACTTTAATAAATAAACATATTTTATTACTTTCACCATTTCTAAAAATGGATCTTTATTATATTTCATAACATTTCACCTCCACAAGTACTCCACAATTGCATCACCAGAATTTTCAGGATTATATTGTAATTATCTTTTTTTTTTAAATGCTTCATGGCTCTCCATTGTGACTCAATCCTTTGTGTGTGAGTCCCATCTGGAGCCACAAATGGATTGTCAGGGTCCGAATGGTTGACTTTTTTGTGGGTGTACCCATGTTCGCTAGGCAGTCATATGCTCTCCAATAATCTGTGTGAATTGTGGTGCCCGTTTCTATGTGTTTTTGAATTAAGGGCACCAAAACCTCAGCAGTACGTACATTGTCAGGGCACACCTCTAGTCGCAGATCCTCAGACCCATCTTCAATCATACCAAGGACCCAATGGCCCTCAATATGGCGTCCTACAACAAATACAATTTGATTAATTACAATAACAAATAAGAAGTTTATGAGAACAAGTAGAACAAGAGTATAAAACCAAAATTACCTTTGTTATATTTCCGTTTCCCAAATTTCGACTCGTCTATTTGCTCAACTTTTCCTGGGCCTCCAATTTTTCCAACGTAATTTGTTTTTTCTAGGTGATATATAACCACTGATTTGCGACAATAGCTGAACGAATCGCAAATTGTGGCTCTGCTTAAGCATTGGTCCCTCTCTTCTTTGTAGGGATCCTTGTTCATGATCATTTCATAGCTCCATTTGTGAGCATAGGCATAAATAAGGTAAAAACACGTGCACCAACTGTATGTTTACATTTTCAAAAAACGTTCCACTCGTCCTCAATACTTTGCCTTTTTGTTTACATTGACCTTTCGTGCAAAACCAAAAACCAAACAATTTGTTGGTTCATTTTGCCAATCTCATAGGTGTGCGGTGCGTGCGACATGTTTTAAAAGAGTGAATCATGCCATTGGCTTCAGCAAATGCAACACATTGTTCGTTAGTAACAAGTTGTTTTATTACTTTTGCCAAACTCCACATTTTAATAATGTCTTCCGCATGTAATCGTCGATTGACAAAGGACCTGTCGTCTGCGAAGAAATCGTGGCTAGGAACCGTCGATTCAGTCGCAGCTCCACCAAATCCTGAGCTCGTAGATGGCCCGGATTCCGAATCTCGGTCATTTGCCGCCATTGCTTGCAAATAATTATATTCAATGTCCAGTGAGTAAGCCAAGGTCGTCCAGAGAAGCAATCCAATCGGTGTCCAAAAGCGTAGCAAAGTCGTCGTAAAATAGCAAGCAAGCGGTGTCCAAAAGCGTAGCAAAGTCGTCGTAAAATAGCAAGCAATCAGTGTCCAAAGAGGTAGCGAAGTCGTCGAAAAACAGAAGTCAGGTAATAACAATAAGGAGCACATTCACGTAAACTCGGAAGCAACGGAATGACGATTATGACGCGCGTCGCGAAGTCGAGTATATCTGTCACTGTCAATGTCAACTTAAAAAAGTAAGAATATAGAGTAATTTAAGTTCCGTTTCGGGTATTAATTAGTGATTTATAAATATTTAAAAAAAATAATTTTAAATATTTCGACGCAGCTCCGGCGGCTAAAATTGCATGGGGGCCTTGACCCCCACAGTGACAGACTCCTCAAATTCAGGCGACTCGATTCTAAACCCAACCCTCGCCGGCTATTGAAACCAACTATGACTATATGTCCGTCTTTTGTCCAACATTTATTGATGCTAAACAGATTACGAGCTGCTAAGAAAAGATCATGTTGAATCTTGGGCAGAAATTCTGATGCTGTTATACCTGTATTCTTGAAGGCAGTTTTGGAATACCATATGAGATTTTTGTTTTTAATATTATTGAACTTGACCAAAACAGGGTGTGGTTTACCTTCTTTAGAAATGTATATCTGTCAATTTTAGTTTGCCCGTGAACAATTTACATACTGTATAAAGAAGGTCTCTTTTCTCCTCTGTGATACCATGCAAAAGGATCATCTTACATCTGGATCTCATTTCAGATTGGTCATATAATTTTAACAGCTGTTGCATTTGTTCATTGAGTGTTTTTGAAGATGTGCACAAAAGATCAAAATACATCAGAATCTGTTGAAAGCGCGGAAGTACCCACTGCTTATACAGAGATACTTGCTTCTAGACATTTAAAAATCTTCCATTCAAGTGTTGAACAAGGTTGACATGTTTTCAAGTGACTTCTGTAGTGTCTCCATTTTAGTGGCAGTGTAAGGGCAGTTCAGGGACACACTGTTAGAATTATTTAGTGGCGAAATTCACTTGTAGGCTTGTAAATAGTATGGAAATTAGCTGGTAGGTAAAAAACGTTAATTTAGTGTATAAGTAACACAAAACACTTGATAAATATATTATTTTTGATTAAATTATGCTGCTTTTTATTTTTATTCGGACGAATCTACTAGTTTGTGCTAGTATAGTAATCTGTGGCAATGTACAAAACATAAACATAGTGATAATAATAACCGTTTAGCAATTGAATGAATGCGTAGATGGATGATAATGAATAAGATATAAAGCCGAGTATTTATTTACTACGTTTTAGTGACTAATTTAGTTTGATTCAATTTTTGAACTTTTATTCTCTGTTGGTCTGGAGTGAGATATCAAATAAGAAACAAGGTTAAGGTACTTTTTTAACCCTTTATAAGGCAGGGGGAACTAGGACAGGTACAAATTTATACTAAACGGATATTGTTAGTTAATATGTTATGAATGTGCTATGTATTTTTTTTCGTGAAAATGTAAGGGAAAATTTTGGAAAATTTGGTGGCAATATAGTTGCATCTGCCTGTAAAGCACTATAAAAAATAAAATGATTATTAGTTTAATTCAACTTTTTATTTCTGTTTGTGGTTGTTCAAAATGTAGGGTGAGGCGACGATGTGTTCAATTCAATACTTTGGTTAAATAATGAAAAATGATGTGTATCCACTTCAATAATTTGGTTTAGTAAATAAAGACTTACAATAATTATAACTTTTAACAAAAAGCAAAAACCAACTTCAAATTACTAAAACAGAAGTTATTTATTTGCTACCATTAGGGGTGAAATTTTTTCTCCAATTTTATATGGGACCACCCTTGAAGTATAACCTATTTAAGGGTGCGTTTGCGAATCGGGCAAAATTATGCTGTTTTCGGTACATTTTGTGACAAAACTAAACCAAATCAAACATAGCTAATAACTACCACATATAGAACAGTTCTTCATCTTCAAATGGTAGTAACTTTTTTGTTGAAAATAATAGTTTTTTATATTGTAAAAACGATCTTCCCTAGCCATTTTCTACAAAATTAACGATACCGGCTCATGTTTAGGTACATTTTTGTTCTATTATCAACATATATTAAGATTTCTAAACATACTATAAGTAGGCAGACATATTCAATAAAAAATTGTGGTGTTTACTTTTTATCAAAATGTCACAAATAGTCGTAAAAAAAGTAAAAGTGATGCTTATTTTTTCACATATCGCTCATTTGGAGAAACATGACGTAATTGCTATTTTTCCAATTTTACAGGAGAGTGATTTAAAGTGTTTTTATTTATTTTGTAATGTGTTACCGTCTCCTGATGATGACTCTTGCCTATTTTTTTATATTTAAAATGTGGCTATACTAATGTAATTTTATGTAGTTTTCAATAAAGCTGAATATTTATGTTGGTATTCTAATAAATAAATAAAAATATGTCGGATACCTACAATTCCGTCTTTGTTTCCCAAAGATTCAGTATAATGCGCAGAGTGCCGCGTATACATTTTTTTATGATTTTATGACAAAATGAAACCATATTTTGAAAGTAATCAAACTATTATCCATTTATTTCGAATAAAATTTGTAATATTTGAGGAACTTAAACTTATATAATAGATAATTTTCACTTAAAGAATCAAAAGGCACGACAATCACAGCTTCGTTAGGCCTACTTTTACAAAATATTAAATTTAACGTACCTAGCTTAATTTGAACAAGTAGATACCATTTAAATGCTTAAAACATTGTCGTAAAAACTGCAATAAAACCTTGGTATGATATTTTTTTGCATTAGTTCTTGTAAGTCACTTTTCTTATTTTGAGCAATAGGTATTTTTCCACGATACGCTGGCTTTAGTGTTAAATCTCTTATATCTTTTGTGTCTCCCTTATTTCGTCTGGAGATTTTTGTAACGGCTTCTGTCCAGTCTTCCTCGTATCCAGTTTTAAATTTATATGTTCCATTTTCCTTTTGAAATTTAATCATTTTTATATCATTCGTTTTAATGGTGTTTCCATGTACGTCTTTTGCGGTGTTTAGTCCAATTTCTTCCGCTAATTTTTTGAGATCATAGAAATCGTCATAGTTTAACTCTTCTACAATAAATGGATTGCCATTTTTTTTTGCAGACCTTATGATTTGAACGTACTGCTCTGGCACGTATATGGGCCCAGACTTTTTAGATTTTTTAATAGCTTTTTCTATTAACGAGTGCGCTGTGTCTCCTTCATTTTGGGTATGCCCGCGGATCAAAAATTTATGAGTGATGGTTTTGATTCGTAATGTTTTGACGGCATACAGATACATTGAGAAAATGAATCTGGAAACGTTAAAATAAAATGTAGTACTTACATTAATATTCATAATTTAGGTAGATTAAGAATGTAGAATTATTGAAAATAGTCAATTCATTTATCCAACTCACCTGTTCTTCTGCTGTCCACAGCAGTTGTCGGTATAAAACGTAACGTCAGAATTAGGATATTTATCAGATACTTTTTGCAGGAATTTGTAGACACAGGAACCGATCTCAACTGCACCCCGACCTCCTAAAGCCTCATGCCAGAAGTAACAAATCGTCTCCTTGTTTTTTATATCAGTGATCTAAAAAATTAATCGAAATTTATTGTATTAAGAAATAAAATTGTAGTTTATGAAATAAAAAAGTCAAGAGTAACTTACAGTTAAATTCAGACAATTTAATTTAGACTTATAAAAGAAAGCTGATGATTCTCCAATCGGTACAGGCATCACAGCTTGTAAATCAAATATAGCTACAATGCTATTGCTTTCCGCCATTTTACAAGTCTCAATGTCATTCTTTTTTTCAGCTCGACTGAGTTCTTTTTGGCGCAGATGTTCCAAATATTGATTTTCTAATACTTCATCACCGTCAACTGCATTTTTACGAGATTCACATAGATCGCACTGATCTTTCTTGGGGATGAAAAAAGAAATGTTAAACTCTTTAGTAAATATTCGGTAGTATAAATCATAGTTTGCAGCAGTTTTGCTATCGGATTCCCTCATGTTTTTGTAGTCACGATGTAAATCAGCTAGTGTGAGACCACCATCAATGTATTCTCGACTCGTGTTTGCACGGAGATAATGACTGTCAATCCTAGCTATGGAGTTTATATGAACTCTAACGGAGTCCAAGACTTCTGGATCAGTTTTAATATGATGATCATGCTTGCCACGACTGTCCATTGGTGCACTGCCTAGAAAGCCTTCACTTGTTTTAGCCTCGATCACAGTGCGTAAAGTTCTATCCGGAATTCCCAATGTGTTCAGTAAGAAAGTTTTGCAAACTCTTACATTTTGCCCATTGTTGACTAGGAAATAGTATGTGTTAGGTTTTCTATTCTTTATCGTTGTTCTGACACGACGCACGGCTGGTAGGAATACCATAACTACAGAATTAAGAAAATCACGTTGTCTCTGAAATGATGATAAAGCCCAATACATATTAAATATTTCACGCCTCTGCTCCTCTGAAAATTTGTTCGAGCACAAATATCGACACTTGTCTGAACAAGGCGGCTTCATTGCTTTGGCAGGAACAGTTTTACCAGTGCGAGATGTATATTGTTTACCCAAATTCTTTAATTGTTTTGTTTTATTTTTCTTCCACTGAGCCTCATTCCTCACCCTTTTCTTTTTATTTTTATTAGGAGATTGAACAATATTATCTGTATTTTGCGGTGATCCATCATTTGGCATCACACTGTTACTGGAATGATTATTTTGCTGTGATATAACCTCGAGAGTCTCGCCAGATTGCATTAAGTTGGAGCTGCGTGTAGTAGAGTGAAAAGAAGTGGACCTGCTTGATGATGAGCTTGATGACGATGAAGAGGAACTGCTTGAACTAGATGAAGACATTTTGCGAGTGCGTTTTGCTGGCCGATATTCATCACCACTGTCATCTGGTGAAAAATCTCCACAGTCTGATTTTAAATATTTGCCATCTACATTTGCACTATTTTCGATGGATTTTGGTAAAACTAATTCAGATATTTCTGGTTGCGAGTTATTATTGGCTGGTAAATGGAGCTGGAATTCAGACACAAGAGGAACGACATAGTCGTCTTGTTCTAATGTGGAAACGTTCCCTTGTGTCAAAATCGACTTACTTGCAGTCGAGTCTTCAGAATCAGAGCTAGATGAGGATAAAGTTGATGTAGATTTCTTAAGATCACGAACAGGTTGGAATTCGAAGGTTTCTGATTCGTGTTTACTTGTGTCATACTCTGCGACGTTATTAAAAATGCTTGAAATATCTTCATTGTGATACGGAGAGTTTCGCAAACTTGGCAAGTCAGGATAAATACTCTCAACTTGTTTATTTCTATTGGCTAAAAGAAAATTAATAAATTATAGCAAAACAAAACCAAAATAAAAAACAGTCTAGTTGTCTGCCTATTTTACACGTACCATTCCCACTCTGATCAGCAACACCAACAATATTGACATTATTTAAATACGTCATTGTGTCAATAGATGATGGTTCGTGTCTATCCATTACTAAATTGACCAACTTTCTACCACGTCCTTCCATTATTGTAAATATCCTAAAAATAAATGAATAGGAAATCAAAACAAAATTATAAATCACCAGCGCGCGTCATGTGACTTTTATTTACATTCACATAAGGTTTAAATTACAACTATTGACGCGCGCTCGTGAAATGCATTAACTGTACATGATACAACATAAAAGAAATTTTTAAAAAGTAAATCTAACTTCAAAGACTAAAATAATCCCACGTGGAATTTAGGAAGTTTACTGCGACTTCACGCAGACAAAAAAGAATTATACGAACATTTCATGTAATACAACACAACAAAAATACTTGGCCAGGTATCGTGAAAATAAGCTGGCTTGCTCTTTTTAAAATGTATATATTTAAATAATTTCACAAAGCAATGTTTAAGCGTATTTGAACCAAATAATAATATTTTTCTACCAACAACGACATTACTAATAGGAAATTACAAAAATTATGTCATTGCTTCTGCAAAAACAAATATATTTTGGGACAACAATGTCGAAAATGTTCATTCCGTCGTTGTAGCCCCAAAAAGAACGAAAAATAATGTCATAATTACCGTTACGTCGATGTAGCACCCAAACACAAATACACTTCGCGGAGCTCCCCGCGCAACTGACCGATGCGTCGCTGTTTCCGCGAGATCTTTGCGAGTTAGCATAAATGCAACAACGACGCTAGCGCTACCTACCGATAAATAGACTGAAGTTGATTTACGTCTTTGTTTCTCCTAACGTAAATACACTTTCTAAGTGATTTGTCATATTTATCTAATTTTTGGAAAAAATTACATTTACGTCGATGTTTCTCCAAATGAGCAATATTTTGCTAATACGGACGAATCATAATGGATTGCAATAAGGGTTATTTTATTTTTGGTGCCTGTTTTGATTTATTGTACAAAAATTTCGATGAAACCACAGTCCGCGCTCGGCCGCCGTCGTGAGTGGATACTGTATCGCCTGCCTGATTGCAGCAGCTGAAAAAGATCGCTGTACATACACAAAATATTCGAATTTGATACATAGGTACTTGACAAGGTAAAATAATATTGTTATTTTTATAATCACACATTTTTACTATAATATTTTGTTTCGCTAAAAGTAAGTGGGATTTATATATAAATGCCTATTCGTCTTGGACTTTATGGAGTGATCTGAAAGTGTACATCGGTGACTGCTACTGGAACTCCTAGACGAGTAGAACTAGATGTGCAGAGTTTGGGCTCGTTTTGTTAGTTATGATTAGATCTTACCTCCGGACTTGATAGAGTGACCTGATGGTGTACTTCGGTGACTACTACTGGAACTCCTCGACGAGTAGAACTAGGTGTGCCGAGTTTGGGCTCGTTTTGTTAGTTATGATTAGACCTTACCTCCGGACTTGATAGAGTGACCTGATGGCGTACTTCGGTGACTACTACTGGAACTCCTGGACGAGTAGAACTAGGTGTGCCGAGATTGGGCTCGTTTTGTTAGTTATGCTTAGACCTTACCCCCGGACTTGATGGTGTGACCTGATGGCGCACTTCGGTGACTACTACTGGAACTCCTGGACGAGTAGAACTAGGTGTGCCGAGTTTGGGCTCGTTTTGTTATTTATTATGAGACCAAACCTCCAGGCTTGATGGAGAGACTTGATGGTGTACTTCGGTGACAACTGCTGGAATTCCTGGACGAGTAGAACTAGGTGTGCCGAGTTTGGGCTCGTTTTGTTAGTTATGGTGAGACCTAACCTCCGGGCTTGATGGAAAGACCTGATGGTGTACTTTGGTGACTAATACGGAACTCCTGGACGAGTAGAACTAGGTGTGCCGAGTTTGGGCTCGTTTTGTTAGTTATGATTAGATCTTACCTCCGGACTTGATAGAGTGACCTGATGGTGTACTTCGGTGACTACTACTGGAACTTCTGGACGAGTAGAACTAGGTGTGCCGAGTTTGGGCTCGTTTTGTTAATTATGATTAGACCTTACCTCCGACATTTGCGTGACAGTTTTTGTCTCGTATACTAAAAGTACTTACTGATGAGCAAAACATTTTGCCTATATCTGTTTCCAGAGTATTTTCAATGGTGGTCAAATTCTTATACAATCCACAAATTACCGGTATGATTAATGAACCGGTCGGATATGTATCAGCACTAACAAGCTTTGTAGCCTTTTCGAATACTTCCAAAATCTTTATTATTTCTTTGCCCCTTTTTTTGTTCATAGGCGGTTCAGTAGTGTGGTGCTTGGATTAATTTTCTACACACTAATGCCAGAACATCGGATAATTGAAGAAATCTAGACACCATGAAGAATTTGCTGTCCCATTGTGTTGATATTTCTTTTATTAACTTTAAAGGAGTAGTATTGGGATTTCTTTCCTTCTGTTCTGCTTTTAGCGCTCGCCACCCTACAGACGACTTTTTTTTTTAACAATAACCTTACATTTGTTAATTATTTCCAAAATCTCAGGAAGCTCTAAAGAATCATCAACAGTTAGAATAAGCATATGCGCAAAACATGGCATGTGCCGTATGCTTAGCAATTCGCACATTCTGATCATGTTAGTAGCATTGTCTGTGACAATGATTGTAATTATGCCAGTTAGGTTCCATTTTGTTAGTAATATTTTCAGCTGTGAGTGCAGTGGGGACATCTGAGGTAGTCAAAACATAGCTTTTTAAACCTCATTTCAGAAAAAAATGAACTGTAACCGTAATAAGGGAATCCATATTTTGCTTAGACCACAAATCAGCAGTTAGTGCAGCATGCTTATTATTATCAATGCATTATATCAAGCATGCTTATTATTAGCAAGCTTTACTTTTGCATTTTGGTACTGTTGGGGCATTAATTCTTACCTGATTTTTTTGTGTACTTGGGGTAATTTGTAGTTTGGGTTCAAAACTTCTGTGAACGTCTTAAATCCTCCGTCTTCAACAATCGAAAAGGGCTGGAAGTCCGTAGCGATAATCATGGTTAAATATTTATCAATTTCTTTCTTATTACTGATCAGGGTCCCTTTCAATGTAGTTTACCTACAACATTCCCCTGCACTTCCAATGTACCCTGTGGTTGGTGTCTTTTTAAATGAGCCAACATATTAGAAGTTCTTATATTTACGCGAACACTACACATTGAATAAAACTATTTTTACGGATTTTATCGCGTTTAATTTTACTAATTTTGATTCCCGACGTTTCGGGTGCTTTACAGCACCCATGGTCACGGGGGGGACTGAGGTGTTTGACGTCCTAATGTCATAGTTAGCCCGGCTACCTTCAGTTTTTTGAATATTAATTTTTGGTCCGATTTTTGGTCTGCGTAGATCGTAGATTTTGGCACTCACATTTGGAACTATTAACTAACCGCATTAGGAAACTCATATGGGTATTCAAATCACTACGGCAGGTCATGTGCAACAAACTTAAAACCGAATCTATGTAGCCCTGGCCCAATCTGTGCTCACATACTGTATCTCGATTTGGGAGGAGCTGACAAAACTCACTTCCTTGCACTCGAAAGAGCTCAGAGATCACTTATCAAAGTCATCTACTCCAAACCTTATCGTTTTCCCACTGACACACTATATAGAATGAGTGACCTACTCACAGTACGAAAACTCTACGTTCTGAATCTCATCTTAACGTGCCACAAATCATTGCCTTATGTCGACCTAAGTCATAAAAGAAAGAAGGATGTTGTTGCCCCGTCACTGCTGTACGTACTGCTTTCGCTAGAAGACAATATAGTTGTCAGTCCGTCCATATATACAACAAAGTAAATAAATTACTTAAAATATACCCTATGTCATCTTACACTAGCAAGAAAACTTTAAAGAATGGTTGGACTCACTTAGTTATGAAGATGTCGAAAAACTTTTCATAAGAATAAATTAAAACTCCGGTTAAACTTAATGTGGTACTGTATGCGAACACCCATACTGATCCCAAGGAACCTCATCCGTAGGGCTTGCAGGTGACCGACACACACATGCACACACGCACGCACACACACACAGACACACACACGCACGCACGCACACACACACACACACACACACACACACACACACACACACACACACACACACACACACACACACACACACACACACTAAATATATACACACTAACTAATTTTCCCACCCACATTTCTATAATTGTAAGCTTCTAGATATAATATAGTTTAATAGTCTTTTTGAGCAAACCGTAAGGGAAGTAGCGAGTTATTCCCAACACAAGTGTCTATGACAACTTAAAGGGAAAACTCGATAAATCTTTGTTATAAGACTTTTTTGAAAATAAAGGAATTTTTTTTTTTTTTTTTATATCGTCATCAAAGATGTTGAAGGCCTTGTCCTGAACGAAAGGAATTGAGTTGCTTGCGAACGAACACTGTCAAAATAGAAGAGCTCAGAGCACTTTCGTGCACGTAAATTAGCTTTGATTAAAAACTTGAAACATTAAAGAACATATCAGCAAAATGCATCTCTAAAAAAATTTAAGAACTTAGTTAAACGCTTAAATTAATTGTAATAATTATTGTAAATTAAATATATATTAAATAAAAATTGCTTTTTTTGCAACCTCTGGCTGGAGCCTACATAATTAGAACAAAAACAAATAACAAAAAACAATAACAATATATGAGCAGACCTCCCTGCCAGGAGGCAGGGGGGCAAGAACTACTTGAATAAAATAAATCATTTAAAAAATCAAAAACCCGACTGCAAAAGACAATTTGAAAGTAATGCACTAAAACGACCGAAACAAGATTGAGAATAGCAAACAAAATTAAAATAAAGTATTAACGAAGTAAACTCTACTTCGGTTTATCAGACTATACTATGAGCTGAAAGCCTAAATTAAATACTCGCATTAAGTTTAGTAGCAAGCGGAACCCATTAATTTTCTTTCGGTTTATAATTTACAATTGGGTCCCGCCTGCTGCTAAGCTTAATTTGGGTATTTAACTTAGGCTTTCAGCTCATATATATCACCACTCGGGAGCGGCGGCGCTAGCGGAATGAATGTTATGCCTTTTTTTTGCGCCCAATGCAAGGACACCCTTCGGAAGCGGGGGAGGGAGGTGGTAAATGCTCATAGCATATCACGCAGTCGGCTGCGTGGTTATGTGGGACTCACTTTGAAGAAGTGCCTTACACACTAAACACCACTTGGGAACGGCTTTGGCCTTATGGCCTTTCCGCCGAATCGACCGACCTCCCTCGGGGGAGGGAGGCGTCGGGCACAACCATCCGGGGACGGAAGTGCGGGTCAACCAACACAGCCGCAAAGGGCGGCGATGCTGGAGTGAAGGTGTGGGAGTCGCATGAGCGAGAATGCACTCACCGTACGGGGACGGCGAGCACGGTCTGCTAACACAACCGCACGGGGGCGGCGGTGCTAGCCGAGGCGGGAACTGTTATGACGGAATCAAGATTTCTTATATAGTGTCTACTAGTAAGTAGCCATACTACACGACTAAATGAGGAATAGTATGACGTCACAAATCAGACATCGATTTTTCAACTTAATGACCTATGACGATTGACCACTGTGCAATGTATGCAAAAATATCGTAATCAAAGAAACGTGTAAAATATGTTGAAGGCCTTGTCCTGGACGAAAGGATTTGAGTTGCTTGCAAACGAACACTGTCAAAATCATCAATGTTATGTTGTTGAGACCATCAGTTTCAGAAAATGAAGTATCAGCTATAGTAGGAAGTTTGCTGGATGGTGGTTCAGAAGAGGAACAGTCATTGATACGTTTACGGCGTCTATCTAAATGAAGACCAGATGTTAAGGGTTCTTCGTCCGAGTTGTGTGTCACTTGAGTAGACTCATTGTTACGGCTACTGCGGCTGTCTAAATGTAGACCATATGTTGATGGTTGATTAGAAGATTCTTCTAAATTAGAGTCGTTTCTCTCCTGAGCAGGATCGGTTTCGTTCGTACCTCTAAAAATATCATAAAGCGTCATACTCTAGGGTATTAAAAATGATGATAGGAAAGTATACAAAATTTATTTTTCTACGAATAAGTAATCACTCTCTACTTCAATGCACTTCTTACATTTGTAATAAAGGGCTTTTAAACCAGTGAAAAAATATTCGCCATCTTTGGCTTCGAAATGCTCGTCTACCGCTGCCATCATTTCTTCGTCACTCGAAAATCTTCACCGCGGAGGTCTTTATTCAAATTTGAATATAAGTAAAAATCGCTGGGGGCTAGGTCTGGACTGTATGGTGGGTGATTGATTTCTTCAAATGAAGTTTTGTTCAGGGCACGCCTTGCAACTCGCGCAGTGTGCACGGACGCATTATACTGCAAAAAACAGGACTGTTTTCGCCAGTTTGTCTCTTCTTTTTTGACAACCACTTGACGCACTTTTGTCAACAATGCAGCGTAATAGTCCACGTTCATTGTACTATTCTTAGGAAGGTAGTCAATTAATAAAATTCCTTCACAGTCCCAAAAAACAGTGGCCATGAGCTTGGATGCCGATCGCTCCACTTTAAATTTGCGTGGCGGCTTTTCCCCCTTTTCAATCCTTTGCATTGACTCTTTGTTTTGACTCTGGATCGTACTGCCGGATCCATGTTTCATTAACAGTGACAATACGAGAAAAAACATTGTCAGAATTATCGCCACAGATATCTAAAAAAAGTTGTGACTCGACGCTGCGTCCAGCGGAGTAAGCATTTTTGGCACCCATCGTGCGCACACCTTTTGCATGTACTAATGAGTATGCAAAATATCGCTGATTCGTTGCTTGCTAAAGCCTATGGCTTCAGCTATCTGCCACAACTTGATTTGCCGATCTTCTAGAACAAGTTTCTTTACTTTTTCAATATTTTCTTCGTTAACGGCAGTGTTTAACCTGGGGTCATCTTCTAGCGACTCCCTGCCATGCTTGAATTCTCGGCTCCAACGTTTTACGGTGGTAAATGAAGTTCCAGACTCCCCGTAAACTGTCGACATCTCTTCAAATATTTCCATAGGCGTTTTGTTCTTCTTTGTGAGGAATTTTATGACAGTTCTGTACTCCAATTTCGTACAATGCGCGGATGACTGAGACATGATGATGTTAACGGATTAATTACTAAAAGCGTAATGATACTAATGATGTGAAACTGTGTATGTATACTAAGGAGGGTATTCGCAAATTAATATGTAAACAGCGCGAGAAAATAATCACACTTGAAGGTACTTAGGCTCAAAACTTTTCAGCCGCCCCTCGTATCTAAATTATACGGTTCTTTTTCGTATTCGTCCTCTGAAACATCGGGTCCGTCGCGTTAGCCAAATAACTCTTTTAGTGCATTTTCTATACACCATCACCCAATATCTTCGGCATTTTCACCTACAGTAAATATTGTAATATTATTATTGTTATATCAGTGGCAAATATATAGCCACCATAGTCATAGTCATAGTCATTTATTCCATAGAACAATATTACATTGTATTGGAAATTTATTATATGGATGAAGACCAACATTTACATGCAATTATAATAATAAAATTAGAATCGATAAAATTTAAACATCATATAACAAATTAATTAAATACTTTTCATGTCATAATATATTATAAGTTATACAGTACATAAACAATAAAAATTTACATTCATTAAGTTTATTTTTGTCATTTAGGTAGTCGTTGTCACGTGTGGCGTACGTCAATCAAACACGGTGTCCTTGCAAGTACTGACTTTATTTTTATTTTACATGTACCATCACATCCTTCTCCTTCAAATAAACAAATAAACAAACTTCCTTCGCACAGGTTTACTTATGTGACATAGCTACACAGTAATTATACTTAAATAAAAATCATTAAACACCAATTTATAAATGTGTAAATTATATGCTGAAATTATCCTACATCTTCTTTTTTTTTTATATACAGGGTATTTTTGAAACGCTCCCGAAAACGAAGACAGACGACAGTACTAACTATATCTTAGATGATGGGTGAAATATAAAATCGATCCTGATGAAAAAAAAATCATCTTTTCACAACGTTTTATTAGCTTCATTCACGCTCCATCGTGTTGATATAGTTAAATAAAACATTAATTTCATTAAAAAGAATCTTGAAAATACTTAAATATTAAACCAGCAGTGGAATTTAAAATAAATAAATCATAAAATCAGCTGACTAGGGTCAATATCCGCGTCGAAGCCAAACTCTTTATCTAGCTCCGTACAGGTCCCGTCACGACGCTGAGCGACAGTGGAGGGGTGTGTTTGCGCATGGGTACAGTCGCGTTCTAAAGTACTACATGGTACTAGGCTGTTGTTTTATAATATTATAATAGTAATTAATGGTTTTATTGTAGAATCATAATAGTTACTTTACTAGCTTCTTAGAACTTTGGAAGAGGTTGAAATTAAAATGGATAATGTATGCTTGAGCATTATTTTTATTTCAATCGTAAAATAAAGTAGTTTGTAACAAGAAAACTTAAGCTAAGGGTGACACGCCGTCCATTATACCGTTAGAACATGGAACATGGAAGCCGGATGTCGATGGTGTGTTGGTGTTACTGGATGCTACTTCATCAGAATCATCATCATCAATGCGAATGATAAATGTTTCCGTCATCAGGTTGACCACATGGTAATTTTTTCGGTATTCTTCCTCAATAAATTTAACTTTACTGCACAATTTTCCCATTCACCTTCTATTTACCTTTTCGTTCACTAGTTCAGTCATAAAACAATAGATATAAATAATATTTTTCCTTCCTTTTAAAACATCGTCGCGCGTCGTGCATAGAAAGCTGTGTGCGACTGTATATTAGAAACATCGCTTTTCAAAGCGCGGCAAGAATGAGGAACCAATAGCGTGCGTGCACAACAATACTGGCGAGCATTCCCCCGTCGCGCCCCCTTCGTACCACGCGCTGCCGCCGCCCGGCCGACTGTGTGTCACCTCGCGTCAGCGCCAACATATGGGGAATTCCCAAATTTACCTACTAAGATTTGTTTGCAAGCGACATAAGAATTAGAGGCGGCAATTACAATAAAACTTGCAAGTAATTTGTAATAGTTTTGACGTACCTGTTTTCAAATCAAAGTATTGGAAGGATTAAAACGGAAAGTCAATAAAAGTAAAGTAAAATAATTATTTTTAGATTAATTAACTGTGATCATAATTGCAATTGATTTTAACTATTAAATTATTCAATACCATTTTATTTCTATTTTCTTGTACAAAATCAAAGATAACCAAACCCAAGTAAGTACGTTTATTAATTTCAATATCATTTTGTAGTAACGAACTGCTTGTTTCGTCAGGGTACAATTGATTGTCTAATTGTATTAAAAATTACAACTATAACTTCTAAATTCCATATGAAAGACTAGTCGTAGGGATCATATGGAAACTAAACTTATAAAATAAAAGTCATAACATTTGACGGTCTGTGGGAATGTTCAAAGTGTTTACCGCAAGGACGTTAGTTAGGACGCAGTAGGCTTCAGTTTTGGCGGGATTCACTATTAATTTTAGTTTTTGAGACAGTTCCGCTGACTTTGGACACGCATGCGCGAGCGACAGTTCATTGGTTTTGTTTATTAAATTCTTATTGTTATTACTTGGTATTACGTACTTGTTATTACGTGTTATTCTTGTTGTTACGTTTTGTGTTTCTTTTTGTTTTAATAATGCCTAACGCGTACGTTTATAGTGCTCGTGAATACGGCAACATATTAATGTGCCTTGGAGAATCTCATAAGGCCACGGAGGATCGGTAAGCCGTTTCATACCTAATTTTTTAAATTACTTAGTACTGAACTGATCTGAAAAGGTACATAACTGAATACATCAGAATAATAAACATACCTACATAATGGATAAAAAGCATGACTCTAACCTTTTAACATTTTATTTAAGTATTTTTTTTCATTAGCGGGGAATCGAACCAGTTATTTGGTTTATTTAACCTATTTTTTTAAATAACTTAGTACTGAACTGATCTGAATAGGTACATAACTGAATACATCAGAATAAAAATATACCTACACAATGGATAAAAAGCATGACTCTAACCTTGTTAACATTTTATTTAAGTATTTTTTCATTAGCAGGGAATCGAACCAGTTATTTGGTTTATTTAACCTATTTTTTTAAATAACTTAGTACTGAACTGATCTGAATAGGTACATAACTGAATACATCAGAATAAAAATATACCTACACAATGGATAAAAAGCATGACTCTAACCTTGTTAACATTTTATTTAAGTATTTTTTTTCATTAGGGGAATCGAACCAGTTATTTGGTTTATTTAACCTGTGAATTCAATTAAAGTGGCTACGTGGAGACAAGCACAGTGGCAAATTAGTAGGTTAAGTAGATAAGTTAGGTATTTAGACAAGTGTTGTAAATTATTAGGTATTGTGGTACCATCGCTAGTTACGGGCCGCGCGAATTCGGCGTTCGCGCGTACATTGACCCCTAGTCAGCTGATTGTAATTCAGTAATTCCACTGCTGCTTTTATGTTTAAGTATTTTCATGTTTTATTTTAATGAAATTAACGTTTTATTTAACACGATGATTTATACTAACACGATGGAGTGTGAATAAAGCTAATAAAACGTTGTGAAAAGATGATTTTTTTTTCATCAGGATCGATTTTATATTTCACCCATCATCTAAGATATAGTTAGTACTGTCGTCTGTCTTCGTTTTCGGGAGCGTTTCAAAAATACCCTGTATATCTATATTTTTTTTAACCCTTTAAATCATACTTAAAATTAACATGCGTTTTTAGTTATATAATTACAAGATCAAAATAAGAAGTTTTATTTAAAACATCAATGAATTCTATCTTCAATAAGTCTAACCCATTTCAACCCAATACTGATTTGACATTGTTTTTTAATAATTTAATTATTGCTTTACCAAGATTGAAATAAAAATTTGACCTAATTAAGATTCGTATTATACAAGTTATTATTAAGTATTACTTTAATAAATTAATTCATTATTTCTTTAATATTATCTCTAATCAGCAATTTTAATCTTACAATTTTTTATTATTATTTGAACTATTAACCATTAAACAATATTGCATAAGTACTTTGAATTGAATATGAATTAAATATTAATTAAAATAACTAAATGAATAAAAATAAATTAAAAAAGTGCTAATTATGATTCGGTAAATATTATTCATTAAAAATTACAATTGTAAATAAACAATTAAAAAGTAGATTGATACAACTTAAATAATATAAAAAAAATATAGTAAATGAAATAAAAGTTTATTTGCTTACGCCCAGTTGTTTCACATACTTTGTAAGATGAACCATGTTGCACCAGTTTATGTTGAATGTCCAAATCTATTCGGTCGTTTCACTGTCCTGCCGGATCGAGTAACATAATTATTATTATTTGTATGTTCTCTATGCGTTGAGTACATATTTTGGTTGTTGTAAGATACACTGGCATTAACGTCATCATAATCAAAGTTGTAGTTAGGAGTGTCATGTCTGTTTGGCGAATCTTTTATTATATGTTTCCTATTTCGAACTATTTTATTACCGGTGACTAATTCAATTTCATATGAGCGGTCTCTTATTTTTCTTGTAACAGTGCCGGATATCCAATTTCGTTTATTTACGTCTAGTAACACTTTTACATTCTGCCCAACATTTAGGTTTTGCAAATTTTTTGCATTGCGATCATAATACATCTTTTGCTTTAGTTGTTTTTCTTTTAATTTACTTATAATATTTTTTTGTGCTTTAGGTTTTAAAAATTTTGTAGACACAGGCAATATACTTCTCAATTTTCTACTCTGTAATAATTCTGCAGGAGAAGGCAAATTTTCATCTAAAGGAGTATTTAAATATTCTAATAAAGCCAACCTGTAATCCTGCCCTTCCGCGGTAGACTTCAGAATAATGTTCTTTATTGTTTGAACGGTCCGTTCAACTTGTCCGTTTGATTGAGCGTAACGCGGCGATGAAGTCATATGAGTAAAATACCATTCTGATGAAAACTGTTTAAAAGCGCTCGGCGTAAATTGTGGACCACAATCAGTCATAACTATGTAGGGTATACCCTGTCTCCAAAATACATTTTTTAAACATGAAATAACAGTAAGCGAGTGAGTTGACTGCAATTCGACTAATTCAAAAAACTTGCTATAATAATCAATTAGTAACAAATAATTTGGTCTTTTATTTGAAACAAATCTACTCCTATTTTGGCCCACGGTCTATCCGGTATTTCATGACATTGTAGTTCTTCCTTTTGATTATTTCGTCTAAATGATAAGCATATTTGACAATTTGAGACTATGTTTTTTAAATCATTACTTAGCCCTGGCCAAAATAAAATTTCTCTTGCTCTTAATTTACATTTCTCGAGACCCATATGGCCTATATGAAGTTTGTTCAAAAATTCTTTTCTTAATATTTTAGGAACAATAATTCTCTCATTTTTCCAAATTAATCCATGCGCAAAAGATAAATCCTCTTTATAGTTCCAATACGGCTTGACTGTATCGTCCACTTCTCCTTTGACGCTTGGCCAGCCCTTTAGCACGTACTTCTTTAATTTTATTAACTCGTTATCAGTTTCCGTGTATTTTTTGGAGTTGTATGAACTGAACGTCTGTAATGTCGTCGGTGACTCGTGAGACGACCTGTCGTTGTACCGCGCACACCTCATCATGCAACGAGTCGGCGCTCGAATGCAGCGCGCTTGTCGCTGTCGGTTCGTACGCACGTGATAATGCATCAGCTATGTGCAAGTGTTTGCCCGCTTTATATACTAGTTTGAACGTATAACGCTGTAATCTTAACAACATTCGTTGCAAGCGTGCTGGTGAATCGACAATGGGCTTTTTAAAGATGCTAACCAGAGGTTTATGATCCGTTTCTATGATAATATCTGTTCTACCATAAATATAAGCGTGAAATCTCTCGCAAGCAAATACACAAGCATACAACTCTTTTTCTATGTGTGCGTATCTTTGTTCCGCTTTAGTTAACGCTTTTGACGCGTAGCATACCGGTAAACCATTTTGCATTAAGCACGCGCCTAAACCACTTTTACTGGCATCCACCGATATAGTCACAGGAATATTTAAGTTATAATACTGTAATACAGGAGTGCTGGACAAACAAGTTTTCAGTTCTTTTAAACATTTTTCATGATTTTCATTCCAATGCCACTCGGTGTCTTTTTGTAAAAGTTCTCTAAATAAGAGTGTTTTGTTTGATAAGTTTGGAACAAACGTACCTATATAGGTTACAAGACCTAATAATCTTTCAATGTCCTTCTTATTTTGAGGTTTTGGCATATTAAGTATTGCTGATATATGAGAATCGTCGGGATATAATCCTTGTTGCGTTATTTTGTGACCTAAATATTTTATTTCCTTTAAACCAAACCGGCATTTGCTTTTGTTCAATTTTAGATTAATTTTTCTACACCGTTCAAGAACTTTTATAAGTCTCCTATCGTGCTCCTCTTTGTTGGAACCGAAAACCAATAAATCATCAATGTACATACATACTCCTTCAACATCAAAATTTTCATGTATTTTTTTGTGAAACACTTCTGAAGCCGAACAGATCCCATATGGCATTCGCAAAAATTTGTACCGACCAAAAGGAGTATTGAACGTACAATAATCACTAGTGTCATCTAACTGTACCTGCCAAAACCCTGACGAAGCATCTAGTGTACTAAATATCTTTGCTCCTGATAGTTTTGAGACAATTTCATCGAGAGTTGGAAGCCTAAAATGTTCCCTCCGAATGGCATTGTTTAATTCTTTAGGGTCTAAACAAATTCGTAAATCACCGTTGGCTTTTTTAACTATAGTATAAATATATATATATATATATATATATATATATATATATATATATATACTATATATATATATAACCTTAGATATGATTTGCTGTGACTCCATTTCATTTAATTTCCTTTTGAACTCATACCTAATTGCGAATGGTAGCTTTCGTGGAGCATGCACTACGGGTACACTATTCTGCTTTAAGCGTATCGTATATTTACCCGGTAAACATCCTAAGCCCTTAAATACGTCCTCATAATCTTTAATAAATAACGGTTCATTATTTTTACTTTCTTGCACAGACATGACACGCCTCACCACATCCAACTCTATACATGCGTACTTGCCCAGTATAGGAATAGAGTCTACGTCAACTACAATAAATTCCAAAATGTACAAATTATTTTTATAACTGACCCGTAAATTTATTTTACCAACAACGTGTATGTAGCCACCCGAGTAACCATTAAGTTTTGTACTACTTTTCAATAAATCTTGCTTTGTGATCCCTATACTCGATAAAAATTTTATAGGCAATACATTGACATCCGCCCCGGTATCAATTTTAAAACATATTTGTTCATGATTAATTATTAAATTAACATTCCAATCAATACGGCTTTCTAATAAATTTATTACCTGTTCATCCGATTCTTCTATATAATACACACCACACACTCGTGCAAAATGATTCATCTTTGAACAGCGCATGCACCGTTTACCAAATGCAGGACACTCGTATTTCTTATGTGCATTCCCGCAATTGATGCACTTGTTATCGTTTAACGGGGTATAATTATGCGAAACACCTTGACGGTGTGGTGGCGCTGGTCCGCTCCGCCAGTCGCTCCGCCAGCCGCTCCGCCAGCCGCTCTGGCAGCCGCTCGCGCCGGCGGCGTGCGTCGCGCCCCGCGCTGGCTCCGCGCGCTGCACCTCTGTTGCCCCGACCGCGATCATCACACGTTTCATTCCTTTGTTTATCCCGTGACGAGTTTGAAACTTTATGTATGGCCTGTATGTCCTCTTTAACTCTATTTAAATTTCTGACCTCGTAAGTCAACTTCACGTCTTATACTTTCCGAGTAGACCTTCGAAATTATCGCCGCACGACAGATGTCCAATGCAGTTTTTAATGTTAAATTGTCCTCCCTTAATAATCTTTCTCGAATACTCGCACTAGTCACACCACAGATCAATCTATCCTTTATTAGACTATCACATAATTCACCAAATTCGCATGTCTGAGACAATTTACGCAACTCAAATACATATTGATCGATTGTTTCATTTTGTTTTTGATCTCGTGTGAAAAACTTATGCCGCTCAACGGTAACGTTTCTTGTAGTTTTAAAATGTCGGTCTAGTATTGTCTAAAATGTCTCGACACTGTTCCCCAAGCACATGTAGTAATATATTTAGTTGGATAGATACATTTTTCTTATCAATCTCGCAGGCTTTGCAATATATAATATAACTATTGCGCCATTTTGTCCAACTTTCACTTAAACTTCCAGAGGTCGAATCTATTGCGTTTCTATCAAAACAAAATGGAAGTGGAGGCGTTAAGACACTTTCCATTTTTAATACGTGCACTCGTACTTGTTACTATTACACCGATAATAAACTAATTGATATTATTAACTTATTTATTTATCTAATTAACAACGAATCTTCGCTCCGTTTTAAACTTTAAATTACCGGCTGCGCCATGTCACGTGTGGCGTACGTCAATCAAACACGGTGTCCTTGCAAGTACTGACTTTATTTTTATTTTACATGTACCATCACAGTCGTCAACTGAGTAGTAGCTTTTTTTAATTAATAATGATTTTAATTTATTTTGAAATTTGTGGTGGCAATAAATAGTTTTAAATGAGGTAGGCAAAGAATTAAATAGTCCAATGGCTTGATATCTTGTGCTGTGGCGTACAACATTCAATGTTGGTGTAATAGACATTTTTAAATCTTTTCGACGGGTCATTTCTCTCTTTTTCCTTTCTTCGGATGTTTCATAATTATTTGTGAAAGTTCTTTACTAAATAAGTAAGTGAAACTAAGATATACAGAGAGGGGACTGTTATTACACGACTCAATTTGTGAAATACGTAACATGGTACGGATCGCCCTTTTTTTGTAGTACAAACGCTGCCTTAATATTATACTTATAACTGTTGCCCCAGAATATTATGCTATAACGTAGTTTAGATTCTACTAGAGCAAAATAAAGCATTTTAAGCTGTTTTAACGTAACTTCTTCTCGTAAACTTCTTAAGGCATAGCATGCTAAACGGATAGTAGATTCTAGTGCTTTAATTTCCTTTTTCCAATTCAAATACATGTCAATGTGGATTCCTAGAGATTTAACTGATTCAACAGAGTCAATATTTATACCGTCAATGTTAACGTTTATTAATTCTTTTTGTCTTGCTGTAGATTTAAAAAGCATTGCGTATGGTTTATTTGTATTTAATAAAAGATCGTTTGTAGTAAACCAACTTTTAAAGTCGTACAGTGTGTTTTTCATTTTAGTATTTAATTCGTCTATCGAGCTAGCAGATACAATCGCATTGATATCATCCGCATAAATATTTAGTTTTATATCATGCTGTTTGGTATGTATGTAAGCAGTTAAATCGTTAATGAATATTATAAATAATATGGGTCCCAAAATGGAGCCTTGTGGAACGTCCTTCTTTATGGTTGTCAATTTAGATTTGTATAGCGTTTCGTCACCGTCTATTATTGTTTTAATCTCAACAAATTGTTTACTATTTGATAAGTAGGATTCCAATAACTTTAAAATTGAGCCTCTAATTCCGTAATGTTCCAATTTCAGTAGCAGTATATCATGATTTATCGTGTCAAATGCCGAACTTAAGTCTAAAAATAAACCTCCTACCTTATATTTATCATTGAGTCTACATACTACATCATCGACTAGCGTATTTATAGCATCTATAGTACACACATATGGTTGTACTATATACCCAAATTGTCTCTCATTTAATATGGAGTTTTGTCGTAAATGTGCTACTAATCTTACCTTTATCAGCTTTTCATAAATTTTTGATAGGATATGTAGCAAGGAAATTGGTCTATAATTTTTGGTTTCCATTTTACTTCCCTTTTTATGTACCGGAAGTACTAGCGCAATTTTAAGCTGATCAAGAAACAAAGTTTGTTCCACACATTTATTAAAAAGATAAGTTAAAGGTTCAGCCAATATATCAATATTAAGTACAAATCAAAATTTTTATGAAAATAATAAACGTTTTTTTAGAAAATACTACCTACTCGATTGAAAAAGTAACATAGGGGAAACGGTATAGTTATTAGCCAGTTAAGCAACCTTATAACTTCAATTGTAAAAAAATTGATAGTTTTAAATAAAAATATTTTAATGATATTCTAATGTATGTTTATCAAAAACACAATCATCAAATTTACATTAGTTGGCCACATATTTACAATTATTGTCCAGTAATTTGATATAATCTATAGCGTTTTCATCAAAATGGTACAAGCCACACGCTTTGAAGACATGAATTATATCATCGGGCTTTGTAGAGATAAAGTTAAGTAGTATAGAAGAACTACAGCAGATTTTAAAATGCTGGCAATATTTGATATGCCTATGTTTTGTGCCTGAAATTTTGCTACTTCTTTATATACTGGGTGTTACAAAACTACCCGTAAAGTCGAAAGGAGGTTAAATAGGGCCTTATAACGAGTCCATTCACAATATTTAAGAAACGTAGTAACGCTGCACAGAACCCGGAACCGGTTTGAAAAATAACGGTTAATAAAGGTTAATAATGGTTTTGTGTTAACGTTATGTTCAGAACAAAACCGGAATTCATTTTGTTCTGTAAACAAAATAAACCGGTTTTTTGAATCACGATCCGCGGTGCTTGATATCGGCGGAAACTCGTTCGTCAAACGTATACTTGTCTGAACCTGTTTCAACTTGCCTTTGAGCGCGCCGCAGCGTTTGTCGCATGCCTACTTTTCTCTCACCTCAGTCGATCCTCCCCCGCGGTCGATCCATCCTCGCGGAAAGCGAACGTTAAGATGTTCTCGTACGTTGCGAGCAAAATGTGCCGGAGCTCCATCATGCTGAAACACCATGTTTCTTTGGTTCTCAAAGTAATCCCAGTCAGCCACAGGAAAGTCGTCAATCGTCTCTTCGAATTCCGTTTGTAAAAAAGTTAGATAGTTCCTACCGTTCAGACGTGATGACATAATGACGGGACCGATGACATGCCCGTCATAAAGGCCAGCCCACACATTCAGCCGCTACTGGTGTTGGAATCTGCCCTGCCTTGAAGCATGTGGATTCTCACGAGCCTAAACGTGATCGTTATGCATATAAGTTCTGACCTCGCGAATGTTGCCTCGTCCGTCCAAAGAACATAGTTTACGTAATTAGGGTTTTCCTCTAACTGCCTGAGGTACCACTCGTAGAAGTTCCTCCTGGGTGCAAAATCGGGGGGTATCAGCTCCTGTGTACGGCGATAGTGATAAGTATGACGATTGTCGTCACGAAGAATTCGCCAAACTGCAACATGGTTTATACCGAATCTTGTTCCGGCTCGCCTCGTACTTGTGGTCGGCTCTTCTTCAAAATGCTCTAACACTAATTCAGCCTGCCTGGCGTCGACTGTGCTTGGACGTCCACTTCCAGTAGACCGATGAAAAGAGCCAGTGGAATGTAGTCGTCTTGACATGTTCAGAAAACACTGATGCGAAGGCAGCCGTCGCTGTTCAGTGGGGAGTCTACCATCGATAAATCGTTGCCGATACAGTTCGCGAGCACGATTTATATTGCTATCTTCATGGCCTACGCATAACATCATATCGTAATATTCCGAGTTAGAAAGAATCGTTATTTTGTAAAAAATGTTGGAAAAAAAAAACTCGAAACAGTTGTAGGATATCGATTAGAAGATATCAAATTGACAGCATATTTTTTTTTCCAACTTGACATTTTTTGAAGCCAGTACTTGAGTATAATCACATCCTTGTATTGAGGTAGCAATCATTTATGAATGAAAAATAGAAAAACTATTAAAGTAGACAATTATTAGGTAAAATACGAGGGGTGATCCAAAAGTAATGATAATGAAAATAAAACACGGTAATTAAAGTTAAAATAATAATTATTTTTCTACATAGTCTCCTAACAAATCAATACATTTAGTCCATCTTTTTTCTAAACCCAGGATTCCCTTTGAAACAAATTCTTTGTCTTGACCCTCCCAAAACGCTTCAACAGCGGCCATTACTTCGCTATCGTCTTCGAATTTCTTACCTCGGAGGCGTTCCTTGAGCCGAGGAAAGAGTTAGAAATCACTAGGAGCTAGATCTGGCGAATAGGGAGGGTGTTCGAGCAGTTCGAATCCCGTTTCTTGAATGGCAGCCATCGCAACTGCGGCTTTGTGAGCCGGTGCGTTGTCTTGGTGAAACAGCACTCCAGCTCGCAGTTTGCCGCGTCTTTTTTCCTTAATGGCCTCCCGTAATCTTCTTATTTGGTCTGCGTAGTAAGAGCCCGTAATAGTGGCTCCCTTTTCCAAATATTCCACCATAATTATGCCTTGAGCGTCCCAAAAAACAGATGCCATAACCTTTCCCGCCGAACTTGAAACTTTGAATTTCTTTGGCGTCGGTGAGGAGGCTCGCTTCCAAGTCATCGATTGTTGTTTCGTTTCAGGATCAAAATGGTGGATCCAGCAGGTCTACTCTAATTCAACGATAAACGAAATTTCGATCGAAATTTCGCTCAATTCCTACCATGGTTCCATTCGATTCGAAACTTCGTTGAAACGAAATTAGTTTGACGTTTAAATTCTCTAAGCCTACTCTATTGCACTAAAGTTACGAACGAAAATTGAAGTTTGACAGATACTTGTTCGTAATTTTAACCTCAAATTGACGAAACCAAAAGTGTTAACTTTTTATTTTCGTTTTGGTCGATTTTGTTAAAAATTTAACTAAAATGGCTACGAGACAGCTTTTAATCGCGGCTGCTTTACGTGAAGAACGATTGGAGCGTAGAAGGAACCGGCGCCGCCTGCGTAATCAATTAAATATTTCAAATATTCCCGATCTAGAGTTTGTCGGAAATTACAGACTCAGTCGGGAATTATTCGAGGAGTTGTGCCAGGACATAGTGCCTTTATTGCCTCCAAAGGGAAGACGACATGGAATCGAGCCCACACTTAAAGTAAGTTTAAATTGTTTAAACACTCCCTTCTCTTTAATTTTTCATTTTACTGTTCATAAGCCTCAATCTGTGTTAATGTATTTCAGATACTTACTGCTTTGAACTTTTATGCCGAGGAAGTTACCAGGGTCAGTGGGACAAAATATGGATGGGCCCATGGCACAACAGACAGTCCCGTTGTTTACAAGAGGTAATAACTGCACTTAATGCACCCCACATACTAAGGAAGCACATAAGATTCCCACAAAATAGGAATGAAAGGAATCTTATTAAGCGGAAGTAAGTACTTACCTTCCTATCTAGTATTGACCGTTAAACTTATTAACATGTGAAATACCTAGTAATTAAAATATTATTCTGTTATTTTAAATGAACAATTTACATAAACAGTGTGCCAAGACTAGGCAAATAAGTCATGCAAAAACAAATATAATTTTATTGCACAATTTACTATTGTATAATAATATTGTATCCTTATTGTAGATTTTATGATAAATATGGGCTACCCGCTGTGGTGGGGTGCATCGATTGTTCACATGTAGCCATAGTGAGGCCTTCGGAGCACGAGGAACAATATTTTAATCGAAAACATTTTCATTCGATTAATACTCAAGTTGTAAGTTTATGAACAATATTTTAATGTTTTTATTATGACATTCACTATTTTATTACTTACATTTTATCCTATGTTACATTGATGGAATTTTTTTTTCAGATATGTGACAGTGATTTATTAATTACAAATGTTGATGCTTCATATGGTGGAGCAACTCACGACGCTTATATTTAGAGGGAATGTGAGATAAGAAACCACTTGGAGGGTCTCCAGGATGAAACAGTTTATCTATTAGGCATGTCTTGATTTATAGTTTTGATATTCATTATGTATAAGTAATGTGATGATGCAATTTACACTAATATTATATTTTTAAATTTTTAGGTGATTCTGGTTATGCTCTAAGGGAGCATATGATGACACCTGTAGATAATGCTGTTGAGAACTCTCCAGAGGGAAGGTACAATTACCTCCAAAAACGTGCACGCTGCACCATAGAACGCACATTTGGTGTATTGAAGGGTCGATGGAGATGTCTTTTGGCAGCTAGGGAACTCCATTACTGCCCAGAAACAGCAGGTAAAATTATATTAGCCTGCTGTGTTTTACACATGTGTATAAGGGCTGGTATTGAAGGTCCCGAGTTGACTGAAGAGGAACACCAATCGGAGAGAACCAGGCAGGTTCCCTTTGAAACAGCCGCATCTTCTACTCAAGCTCTACAGGCAGGTCGAATTCATTAATACAAATGTTAGAAAGGAACCGGTAAGATAAACTCAAACCAAACAATTGTGCAAGTAGATTAAAATAAACTCAATTACAAACTTTTTTTTGTTTTAGGAGATAATCATCATCATCATCATATCAGCCACATTTAAGCCGTTTATTTGTGATTAAGTAACAATCAAAATCCATACTTTCTCATTTATAATATTATAGGATTAGGAATTAATATTACTGAAATGTATGGCACTCACTTCTTACCTAAAACATACACTTCTTCTTATCTTGTTATAATTGTAAGCAATGCCTTTTTTTATGTTAACTTTTATGTCTAATGAATTTAGTTAATATTGCATATTGTACAACATTATCTATTTAGGTATGAATTTTCGAGTAGGTACCTAGTAGACAGTGATTTCTCAACTAGTTGAAAGTTATTTGCTCTTACCTATCCGATGTGTAGATAATTAATTTCAATACCTACCCATTGTATGTAAACTTTGTTAATTTTGTGATGGAAAATTACATTACCTTAAAGGTCATTTTACAAATTTGATGACTCTGTATGAAATATACAAGGAGAAAAAAATCAGCCCTTAACGAGTTTCTTGCCGGTTCTTCTCGTTACAAGGTCTCCCGCTTAGGGTTTGAGAACCGATGGCGTAGCTTCTTTGACATTCACAAGTGCTTGTAACAGCCTAGATTAAAATATTTTTAGGCATAAAATTAGTTCTGTTTTATTTTTTCACCTACTTATCGTTATCCTACCTACCTAGATGTTCATAAAATGGCAACAAATATTTACTTAATCCTTACATATGACATTGCAGATATTTTGTCACATACAGAGAAAATAATAACTTCTATGATTTTAAATACTTAACAGTATCTTTATATTATATCGAATTATGGCCATGATAATCAACTATCAGTAATAATAAAGTTCTTATTTTAGCTTTCTTAATCTGAAAGTACAAATAGTCTCAAAAATAGTAAAAAGAAACAATAGTATTCTAAAATAAATTTATTTAAAACCTAACGCCTATTTTGCCTTAAAAACTCTAAATAATCTCGCCCTATGTCACGCAACTCTTCCAAGGCAGCCCTGATGCCTGCGAGCTCAGTGTTCCTCACTGTCTCTCTCTCTACACGTCCATCTTCATACTGGTACAATCTGCTTCTGACATCGGAGCCAGCAGCAGATCGTATTCTTCTGGGACGTGCAGATTGTGAGGCTGCAAAACAACATTCCAATATGTTACATTGCAGTAAATACTTAATCAATAAGTATATTTTTTGTGACAAACAATATTTTTCTTGTAATTTTAATCTCGGCTGTAGTTTAGTGGTAAGACCTTCATGTATCAAATACATCCATACATACCTTGTGTATCAATTTCGATCGAAATTTCGTTTTTCGTTGAATTAGAGTAGACCTGCTGGCTTTCTTTGCTTGGGTCGGCGTACTCCTCAACTTCTACATGCAAGTCCAGGCTCTGCTGCTGCAGTTGGCTTCCTTGACTGTAGGTTGATGGTCTGGATTCATTCGTCTGAAATGAATATAAAAGATTGAATGCTTAATGTTTAAGTGAAGTATTAATTTTTAATGTCTACCACAATACAAATTGTATTGTATTTTTACCTGATGGGTTAAAAAAGTAGCATACTCACATAGAGAAATAATTTTGTAAATAAAAATCATATATCATTAAGATAAATATTTGAACATATCAAAGTTTAGAAATAGGGAAACCAAAGAATGATGAGGTACTTACTTCAGTGAAAGCTGGCACTCTGGCTCCAATTTGGCGGTCACCGAACCCATCTCCCATTATGGATAAGACTTTTAATTCCGAATGGGAGTTGGGTGCCACCGATGAACCACCTCCAGTCATTGAAGCCGACCTCCGGGAATCAGCAGCGGCTTTTTTGGCCAGATGTTTTCTATCAAACCATACCTATCCAAAATAAAAGTAAATATTAAATCTTTGTCACTCACTTTTCACTGATAAATAGCTTAAGCATTTAATTATATTACTACGAATTACCTTTTGCCACTGCTGAACTGTCTTTGTGCAACCGCCCATGGAATTAAGCGTTTTGCACAATTTATCCCACAGCCTCTTCGCCTGGACTTTTCTAGACTCCTCAATCTCCCGCGAGCAAGATCCCTATGCTCGTCCAGGAAATTGAGGAGTGCATCAATTTGTTCAGGAGTAGCCGAACCCGTATGTGGAGCCATTATTTTACACTGAAAGATGAGATGAAAATAAATTATAGGTACCTATTATTACAAAAAAATATGTTATGGAAGTATTATAAGTGCAAAACAATTAACATTACTTACACTCTTTCTGAATATAAAACCAAATTAAACCAAATAGAAGTCTTTGTGGACCAAAGGACGCCCATATGAAGACTGCGACTTGAAATTGAAACTTTGTCAGGGAATGTGTATCGCGTTTGCAAAGTAGGCAAAGAAAAAAACAAAACATATTAATAACTCTTCACTTGAGCACATCGAATAATCATCACACAGGAAATAATCTCTACCTACGTCTTACACTTGAGCTTGAGAAACAAACTTAAAACTATTCAAACTTTCAAAGAATGCAAACAAAAAATCCACAAGTGATGACTGACAGCATTGTGATAATACGGATAAGTTTGGTTGTTATACGATACTATAAACACCGTTTGTTATTATTGTACACCTTAACTTAGTCGGTTAACGGTCATTGAAAGGGTTATTTTAGTGTCACTGTGATTTTCTTCGAAAACTTGTATATTTATTGCGTATGTAAGATTTTCTGGAATAATATGCATAAAAAACCACGATTATTTTAATAAATTCGTAAAATACATAACATTGTTCGTTCCATTCGTTCACGAAAATTGTCTATGGACTCGAACTTTGCGTGCGCGTCCGAAAATGATATAGAGTAGGGTCAGACACGAAACTTCGTTTAAATTTCGTTCGATAACGAAGTTTCGTTTCGGAGAAAGAGACTAGGCGTTCAGGTCTCGTCCATAGTCACAAAACGGAACAAAAAATTTTCTTGATCTGCTTGGAACTTTTCGAGATTGACCCTCGAAATGTCAACTCGATTTTTCTTTTGCTCGTCGGTTAACATTCTGGGTACCCAACGCGCAGAGACCTTTTTCATATGCAACTCGTTCGCAAGGATTCTTTGAACGCTGCCATATGAGATCCCTGTGACCTCAGCTACATGCCTGATGGTCACTCTTAGATCTGCCAACACAACATCTTCGACTTTTTTCACGTTGTCTTCAGTGAGGGACGTGGATGGGTGTCCTTCGCGATGTTCATCTTCAGTGGATGTTCTGCCCAGTTTAAACTCCTTGGCCCAGCGTGCAACTGTAGAATATGGAGGAGCAGAGTCCCCCAATGTTTCCATTAAGTCACTGTGTATGTCTTTTGAAGACATTTTTTTCAAACAGAGGTACTTGATGACAGCTCTAATTTCGTTTTTCTCCATGTTGATGTTATCTCTTTGACAGTTCGTATTCAAATAAATGTATCTCCCGGAAATCGTGATCTATTTATATGATTTTTTAGGCTGACGTAGTGAGTATATAAGCAAGCAAAAAATATTTTTTTTGGATTTTTATGCGGACCTGAAGTAACCGATTATCATTACTTTTGGATCAACCCTCGTAGGTAGGTACGTAGGCCTTTCTGTTAAATAATCTGGTTCCCTGACATGACAGCTTACTAGGATTGACAAAATTTTTGGCTTTGATAATAAATTATATTTTTACGGGGTATTTTTTGTAACACGTTGTATATCTTTTTTATCCTTTAAGTAGTGATGTGGTTTGGATGACTCATAAATGGTGATGTGACGTTTTATAGACGTCTACGCAATTTATGTCAATAGTATGAACTTAATTATTAATTAGAAATTTTTTTGTATAAAATCAAAATAAAAACCCTCTTTTTAATGATATAGACTAAAATTAAACCCAATTTAAGCATTAATCAACATTTATTAGGACATTTGGCAAAAGTTACGAAAAAATCACATTCTATAAAAGACGCACTTCTTAAGTGCTATGAAATAAACAAACAGACTTATTTTTTAACAAAAAATAAAATTTCTTACTTCTTCAACTTAATTACTAAAATAATATAGGAACTACCACAAAATCAGTCTTCTAAATTCAGTCTCAATCAGTACAGTCGCTGCAGATTGTTTTGGAACAGCCTAAGCATATAGGCTTATGACATGCAACGCATTTGTACCTTGTGCGTCGCTTCAGCCTTGCTGGACACACCTTACAAGTCTTTTTGTCATTTTCACCAACAGCTGACTCAATGCGGCTAGGTTCTGGCGGTAAATCTTCGCCGAGAATCCGTTTCATTGTCAGTCTTAGCTCTCTTGGAAGACGGTCATTGTAGACTCGTCGTTGTAAATGTGGTAAAACTAATTCTCGGGCAAGATCCTGTAAGAATTGTCCTCTTGATATGTCTGATACGTCAGCACACTGCCTATAAAGCACAAAGGCATTCACTCCGCTCAAGTTTAGCAATCTGAAAAAAAAATGCTAAAGGCCATCTGCGAGTGCGGCGGCTACAGGAATAGTTCGAACATTTTTTGTCAACTTCATCAACCCCACCCTTTGTCTTATTATACTCCATTATGATAACCGGTTTCTTGGTAACGGGATCAATTTCGGACGTGTGATGCATGGACGAAATCAGTAAAACTTCTTTAGATTTCTTGGGAACATAAGAAACCAAGGTAAAGTCTTTTGTAAATCCATGCAATACTGTTTGCATTGCAGGTTCTCTTGTTTTGGACGCTTGAAATTCAGGTGGAATGTGACGTTTATTTTTTTTTAGAGTTCCAACATAAGTCAGACCTCTCTGTTTTAGCTGCTCCATTAGCTCATAAGAGCTGAACCAGTTGTCAGCAGTGATGTTACGATTGGTGTTCTCAAAGTCTTTACAAAGTCGCAAAACAGACTGTGTAGGAATTGGGCAAGAACGCGAAAAGTAGTACACTGCTTCAAAATTGAGCTTTAATATTTTTTTGATAGAATTTCCTTGAATTTTTCACTTAATATTATCTCCAATAATTCCTTTTTCCGAAAATCGTAAAAGTTTTCTCCTAAAGTGGTTATTTTGTGAGAAATTTGCAAATTTCTTAAAGTAGGTACTAATATTAATCCTGTTCGTTACCGCTGGTTTTTGGTTCATTAGTATAGTTAAAACTTAAATTGTATGCAAATATTATTTATTGAATTAAAGAAAACATGATTTTTTTATTTATAAAATGTATTTTCAGGTTGATAACTTAGAAATACACGAGATTAATCTACTTTTCCTGTCCTGTACGTTACTAAAGGTGTAAAATGTATCCAAAAGTTTTTCATAAAATTCACAAAATTAGCGGTTCTGATATTTAACTATTTTAATTTATAGTATTTTGATGAACTACGTTATTTCCTAAAATAATGTGTGTACATATTTTAAACCTTCTCAAATAAAGTCAACATTTTTAGCAACATTTGCTTAGGGTACAGTCTCGTAACAGGACATGCTAACAACGAACAGGACCCTGTAAGGTTGAGTTCACATGCCGCTTAATATTAGGATACACTTTGGGGTGGGTGGGATCTACCTCCTAGCGGTCCACCCTGGGCAACGTCAACACAATTTGTGATGGCGGTTAAAGATCCCAAAGGCAGTGGTAGGCCCTGAAAGGGGCCGCCTGGCTCGCGACCACCATCCCACCGGAGTCCGGCGCCAAGCAGCTCTGCTGTATTCTGTCGGTGTGCGGGAGTATCAGTGCCTTCTGGGCAAGCTTGCTCCATCGCAGATCCCATCTCTGCTCTAGGGCAAGATTGGGGTCAAGAGCAAGCCCATATAAAACAAAAAAATAAATAAAAAACTTTTTAAATATTTAGTATGAGATCGTTACATATAATCAATTATTTTAGTTTTAAACTAGAACTTATGAATAAAAAACGTTTAGGTAACTCGTAGAAATAAACATGGATCGATAATATTATTTTTTATTTATTTATTCTAATTCAAAAATTTACTGCCCCGTCATGCAATTTCAAAGGAGATGTATAAAATCATGTATTCGATCCATGTTTCAGTAACAAAGTTTTTATTAAAATAAATTATAACTGCTTTTTAGTATACATCGAAGCTAAAACTTAATTCTATCAATATGTGACTTGTAATATTTTGTACCTATTTGCTAATAAACATGTATTATCTTCATTAAACTACTATTTTGGTGATAACGAGATAGCTCTAAATCACAATAAGCTCAGACTATTAAAGTAATATGTTCAGTCTCAGATTTATGATGTCTTAAACATTAAAACAAATAATCATTTGGACTCGATGAAAAGACATGAATCATTTGTCTACAAAATAAACTTATCTTAAAGTCGTAGTGTACATAATAAAAATAAAAACAAAATATAAGGGCATAGTAAAGCTCTTCGAGTAGAAAAATTGCCAAATCACTTACATAAGGCAATTATCGCAAATATAATCTTTGGTGACTTCTCCCGTGGCACAGGCCAAACAAAATCGGTTACAACAAGATATACATTTAGTAATGCAATTCGAGAGAGAGGACCATTGCAACTGTAACATGTAAATGCGCGTTTCACAATCATCTTTAATCCTTTTGATTGTTTCGGTAATCTCGTTTGTTCGGTTTTAGATTTTAAGTCAACAGAAACATTACTCAAAATAGAAACTGTACTTTTTCGCAAGCTTTTTGAAGTGCATGGTTTGCTGTTATTTTTCGAGTTTATTTCTTCTTCAATACTTTTCTTCACTTTTGGTTGCGAAACACATAACACGCTGCTGCTAGACCTTTTTTTTTAGGCTTATAAGTAAGTTTCATCTCCAAAGGATGAATGGTTAGGTCGACAATACATGGGATCTTCCTCATAGTACTTAAATTCTCTTTAAATGAATCGGCTTGGCTAACTGCATTTGTCTGTGTGTAATCCGCGGGATGTGTAGGGGAAATATGTGGACGTTCCATTACAGTTGTTTCCTCTACAATAATCTCATCATTGGTGGTATTTTGGTCCAACATTTGAATGTCATTTACCAAGTCAGTTTTGAAAACATTCGGCTTATTATCAGCTGTAGAATTTGTGTATGAAATGTTCAGATAATCCATCACTGTTGACTCTTTAACGCTCATCTTATCTTTTGCAGTCTTTGTGTTGTCCACGACTTCAATAACAATGTCACCATTGTTTTGCGTTTTGACCTTTCCGACAGAAAGGAAGTCCACGTCATCCATCGCTGAATCGCCTTGGCTAATATTGGGCTTACCAGTGTTTCCGTTTGAACAACTATTTACCTCGTCCATCGATGAGTTGGCTTTGATAGTATTTGGTTTCGAAGAATCTCCAATGAAAGAAAAGTCCTCGTCCACATTTTCAAGCGCTGAGTTAGTTTGGTTTGGCTTTGTGAGATCACCAATTGATGAAAAGTTTACATCATTCATCGCTGACAGTTCCTCAAGGTTTATCTCAACATCCACATTCATTAAATCTGATGGTTCAATATCATCTAATGTATCAGCTGCTTCAATGCCTCTATTTTCTGTCGTAGGACATTCGAATTTGTGGATTTTTGGTTCGTAACATGAACATAAACCCCTTTGTGACCCACAAAAACATCCCAAGTCTCTGTAAGTAATAGTTCCAGGTTGTTGTGTTGCAATCTGATGTAATTGCATTGTTCCAACTACAATTGATAGCTTTTGAGGCAAAAGAGCAGCAATTTCGTCAATATCTTTCTCAGAGATATACCAAATCTTAATTGTGCACAGAGAGTCCTTTAAAACTTCAAAAGCGTCCGAAGCATTTGAAATATCTCTTCCGAAACAAACATTCCTGTCTAAAACTCTTTTCACTGTGCCTCCTATACCATCCGCCACGCCCTTACCGTGCCCACTTTCAAAAAATGACCACGTACAATGGTCCAAATTCAGTTTTTGCCTAAAAACGCTGAGCAGATAGAAATTGTTTTTGGCGATACTGTGAGTAGGGCCATCGGAATAGAAGTGAATAACAGTAACTTGAGGCTGATGTTCTTTAATGTACTCAAGCACAGGTTTTAAATGGGCCCAGATTGCTTGTGGTTGGTGAACGGTGCTTGGCGACACAGTGCAAAATGATTGGGATGTGTCTTTGAAGTAGATCATGCCGGTATGTAGCGAAATCTGACATTTAGACCCACCAAAGTGCAAACTCTGAATCTCTGAGCTTAGTTTTGATTCGTAGTTCTGAGAAAAGTCACAAATGACTAAAGCTTCATTTTCTTTCAAATACGTAACGCCCTCCTGATATTTTTCTTGTTGGTGGTGTACATTGTAATGGTGTTTTTTGAATAATTTTAAGTCCGCCTTAAATATGCGTAATAGTTCACGCAATGTGCTTGTGATTTTGACTTTTTCTGTTTTTATGCAAACACAAGTCTTCTTTTCAGTCCCGTCCTTTTTCAAATATTCATGTCGTTTTCGCTCCCACTGAGTCCAAGTAACCATTTCGTCTAAATACATACCGGGTTCAAAGTTAAGAGGCTTATTTTTGCATGTTCTGCATTTTCCATGCATGCACAAGGGAGATTTTAGGTCACAGGATAGTTCTTGGAGTACATCTTTTATGTGTCGGTGTTCAGTTAAGCCACTCTTTCTCAAAGCTTTAAATTTCAGTTGGATATTATCGTGTTTAACGCAGAGGCAAGTGTCACGTGATGCAAGATGAGGAGCCAATACAAAAAATGGTTTGTATTTACGGAAAGTTGTTAATTTGTACCTCCCACCTTCACTCCTATATTTAACGTATAAGTTATTCAATGTGTCCAACAAATACCGGATTTGACGCTTTTCTTTGTTTTTGGATCGACATTCCTTCTTGCCAGCGGTGCAACGGCTAACATCGTCTCTGATGAAAAAATTTTCAATTTCAGTTATTCTGCCTTTAGATGTTGTTTTCTTCTTGTACTTGGTTCTTCCTGATAAACCCATTAATTTAGCTACGAAAGTTTTTACTTCAGCGTTTTCTACTATCCCTTTCAGTACTCTCTTTTCTGCTTGTTTCTTGCAATTCTTATACGTCTTTTTTAAAGCAGCTTCTAAAATTTCTTCGCGCGCTTTCATATTATCGATAGTGAGTTTCAGGTTTTTAATTATAGTTTCACTGGCATTTTTTTGTCTATACAATCTTTTTTTCAACCTCTCTTTTATTCTTTGCAGTGATTGTTCGTTTTTTTGAGATTGTTCAATTTTTTTTAATAATATGTAACACTTTTTTTTCATGTATTTCAATTTTGACTTTAAACTCGAATCTGACTCTCGACTTTTTCTGCTGAGCGAATTTTCCCTGAATGATACTCCATCCCTATCAATGTTTTCGTTGTCTTTATCTTGGTTCTCATTACTTTTGTTTATTTTTTTATTTTTTCTTTGCCTCTTTTTTTGATCTCGCCATTGTTTTCTTATTTTATCTTTATCGGCATCATCGAGTTGTGATATTTTCTTTCTTTTAGTTTTTATGCGTTGTAGGTCTTTTTTCTTCTGTTGTTCATATTTTTGGGGATTATCTTTAATTTTTTGGCGATAACGGCGCATTTTTTCAGCTGCAGTGAGCACCATATTGAAATCTGAAATTCCATTAAGTACAATTATTTACCTGTTGAATTGATACCTAAATTATATTTCTTACATACATGTATTATTATTTTTTTTTTCAGGAAAAATGAGCCAACAACAAACAAGCCTAACAAAAAATTCAGTAACTTTCTCTATAGAACTACAATAAAACAAAAATTAGTATCTGGAATAGCACACTTTTTCTAGCTATTTTGACTCCAAAACAAAAATAGTAGACCGATTTTGATGAAATTCTATTTGACCAATCCAGAATATAATAAATCTTAAATAAAAAATGATTTTCGAAATAACTATATAAATGAAGGAGTTCAGAGGTACCTAAAAACAATAAATAAAATAATAGAAAAAAATCAAGTTTACACCATGTAAACCTTGCTTTACGTGATCCTGTTCGTGACTTTCAAGTCCGGCCTATACGTTACCACCGCGATGGTAACGGACATGAGGTAACGGAATCGAGTACTTCTTATACAAAACTATAAAATTTCTACAATTGCTGATATTTATCACACATTTTTTCACATTATAGTAATCTTAAATAGTTCATGTAAGTTTTAGACATAAAATATGCGTTGGAAACACGTTATAACACCAAAAAACAAATTAATTTACTCACCGGACAGTGCCCGTAAAAACACAACCTCTCAAAAACGCCGAAAATGAAACAGCTGTTTGAATAAAATGGCTGATTTAACCATAGACATCTTTTTTCGGTCTCATTATGATGTTGCCGTTTAAATAAAAAAATAAATACCACATTGAACAAAAAAACTATAAATTTAAACGAAAATGCGGTAACGGTACCTGGACATGTCCGGTAGGTTCATATGCCGGGGACAAATTTAAAAATTACTTATTTAGTAGAAATTCTAGCTTTGGCAGCACAATTAACTTAAAAATAATTAAAATTCCGCCATTTCAAATATGTAACTAAAGGTTTGCCAGTGAAATAACTTTTTTTTTCACAAAACGCTGTTAAATGCCGGTTTTTTTTAAGGGACAGTACTATACAACAAAATCACGATTTTTTAAACTTAAATTTTTACAATTCAGTATAATTTCATGCGTAAAATTTTAATAAATATGACATGCCTATTTCATCTAAAATCAACTAATATGGTAATGATTCTTGTAAAACTTATCAAAGTCGCACAGCAGTACGATATAACCTGGGGACATGTAGAAAAGTCCAATGTACATCTTTTCGCGTTCTTGCCCAATTGCAAATATTTTGTCATCTTCTGGTAAACCTAAACCGTCCGATTCCTTGCCACAGTAGATATAAGCATTATAGACATAAAATGTCTCAGCATCACAAACTAACAAAATTTTAAGTCCGTATTTTGCTGGTTTTTTGGGCATATAAATTATGAACTTGCATCGGGCTCTAAAGGGAACAAGCATTTCATCTACGCATAAGTAAGCACCGGGTACATAAACTTTTTTGCAATTAGATATAAACTTTTCAAATATATCCGAAATTGATGCCAGTTTGTCAGTCTCTAGTCGTTTTTGTCTGGTTTCTACATCGTCAAAGCGAATGCAGTTCAAAAGTGTAAGAAATCTATACTGAGACATAACTGCACGAAATATCTCTCGGCCTGAACCATCTGTAGCAAAGATATATTTGGCATTCTCATGGTTAGATTTGAAGACAGATCAGTAAAATAATAACCCGAAGAAAGCCTTCATTTCTTCTGCGTCCGTGTTGCGAAGCTCAGGTTTTTCCTGATTTTCATATTTATTCGTATCTGGGCAAGTTTTTTGTTGGTATATTCAATTATTTTGTCAGTAATATCGTCATCCATAAAATGTCTCCACAAGGTTTCTAGGTTGGTGAATGCTCTAGGCTGTGATCTAGGTATGTCAACCAAGTTGTGGCTTAGTGAACGACAGTTACGCATCACTGGTTCATCGCTTGACCATTTAAAACCATTCTTACCTATGTAGTATCTTTGGGATTCTGTGTGTATATTATCTTGTATTGAAGATAGACCTGAATCTTGCATCGCAACTGAACTGCGGGGTGATCTTTTTCGTTGAGATTGAGTTTCTTCATCCTCAAATTGTTCTGAAGCCGAGTCATGATCACTGTGCAAACATAAATCTGGATCCACTTCTTCATCGTCCACATCACTGAAGTCTCGCTCCAACTCAGCCTCTATCCACTGACTTAAGGTCTTTTCATTTGTCGAAGTATTTAGAGCTACTCACTTTCGCTTTCGACTGTTTCCTGAAGGTTCAGGTTGATCCATCTAAAACAATAACGTACACAGTGAGGTGACGAATAAGAGACACTTAGAAAAAAATACACTAATACTGTAGTGACGTCTAATAAATCATTTACGCAAATACTGACCTCACGTCTCAGGGACACCAAACGGTCGTACAGGTACAGGTGTTGCTGCCACGAGCGCGAGCACACGACTGACCGATCACGCCACCGAAACCCGAAGGTAGCGGGAGGGGCGGGAGCGTCTTTAAAAAATTAACGCCACGAGACTGATTTTTGCATTGAGGCCGTCTGTGAGACACCCACGTCATCACTTAAAGGTTATTGGTCCGAAAACTGACACATCTGCAGGTTGAGTAAAACGGGTAGTTTTAGGGTACAGTGCAATTAGTTTTATGCCTAGCTCTTTGCACGTTAAGCTAATCTGTAGCGTAATGTAACTCTTGTGGCCATCAATAAATAAAATTACCGGTTTTGATATATTGTGTTCTGTAAGATATGGAGCAAATATTTCCGTTATAAACTGATTGAGCACGTCAGCCGCCATCCACCCCGTACCAGTATCACTACGGCCGATACCCCATTTTGGCGGCACCGAAGATTCTACCCGGTAACCGCTCTCGGGTAACCGCTTATAAGGGAATACTATCAATGGAGGGCATGTTATTCCGTCAGCAGAGGATGTAAAGAGAACGGTTACGTTTTCTTAGGGTTTTCCTGCTGCACGGCATAGACATTTTTGTCTCCTTTTGCAGCGAGGACACGTCCAGTTGAAAAACACGTCTAAAATCCGTCGAATTTTGAATTCCGATGAGACATCATCGGAATTAAAAACTCGAACAGGATCTTAAACGACATCTAAAAGGTTTTTATTGGTAAGGTAGTTTCTTATTTCTTGAAACCATTTCTTAATGTCACATTCAGCTACACAGGCACAATCTTTAGTTACTCCTTCGCTAGTTCTTTGGGTCAAGGTGCCATACTTTCATTCTTCAGCCATCCCTGTCCAGGCCTAATATTGACGAAAGGAGTTTCTCTTGGATTTTCAGTTAAAAAAATTTGGACGGTGTCTAGGACATCATCTGCTTTTTTTGGGAAGCCTTTGCGGGCCATTTGAATTAACCATTCCCCAATGGAATATTCTTCTTGTTTCGTTAAATAGGGTGTTGGACCAAATCCAGACTGAAGTAGGGTTTTTTAGTTTAAATTGTAAAGTTGCTCTCGGAATGTTATATTTATTGTAACTGCTCTCAAAGACATTGTTTTATTATGATTTTTTTCTAAGGCCTCCTCTAGGGTTTCTTTGGCATGGTGAGGTGTTTTTGGCATGGTTCTTTATTCTTTAATCTGTTAGAAAAAAGATAATTTAAGTAATTATTTTGTTCAAAATAAATGAATTAATGGTATAGTTATTGGCCTTCTTTTTATATGGTTAAGTATTACTTGTGACACAGTACTTGGCCTAGGCCAATAACTATTAATATATCTCTAAATTTTGTGCCCTAAGTTTATTTTTTATAAACATTATTTGTTCAATATAGTGTAAGAAACTATTCCACTTCTGCTGTTAGAAATTATTCTCAAAAGTATTTAAATAAAAGAACACTACTCGGTAACCAACACTGCTTACTATCAGGACCCCAATTACATGATAACACCAAAGTATGCAAACCAACAGCATCACTACCCATCTCAATGTAACACAGGGCAGCCTCTCAGCAACACTACCTTCCTTGCCTACACTAGTAGAATACCCCAACGGGCATAGTAACGACAGTGGGACTCTTAGAATTACAGACTGATGCCTCTTAGTCGCCTGTGCGATAGTTTATACTGCTAAAACAAGTGGGAGATTACCATTCTACCTTCATTTGTTCGTATTTCCTTTTATTTTTTTTACCTTCATTCCAAACACGGCCTCTCCAGACAGAAGTCCGTCCTCGGGCTCCCTTTAGCTTTAAATATTAGTCTCCATCAACGGCATGGGGGGTGCAGGCACCGCGTAGGTCACAGGTGATGCGCTTGACAATGGCTCTACGTTAGCACAACGTATCTATCGTCTGAGTAAGTTATAGGCACTACGTTCGCATAACTTAACACAAGTGGTAAAATTAAAATGTTTTGTTAAAAGTCAATTATTAATAAATACGCATTATTAAGAATAACTCATAAACTACTGGTCAGATTTTTTTTTACCCTCATTCCCAACTATAGGAAAAGTATAGTAATTGGCATTACCAATTACTGTAAACTTTAAAATCATTGAAATATTTTTTTGGTTATGTTAAAATATTAATGTTTTTCAGTTTTAACATGATTATGCCCGAATACTGAAACGTCCCTCAAATATTTAACGGCTTGTTAAACATTTGAGCAGCTCCTAAACTCTATATTCGTATTCTCATATTAAAATTTTAAGCATCTCTTAAATTTAAGTGTGTCTCAAATTGAGTTGCACTTAAACACTACTCAACTAAAAACTGGTATACTGAAACATCACTCAACGCGTTTTAGCTGTCAAATCAAATGTCAAATTGATTTAAGTACTCGTTATCATAGAGTGTGGTAGCGAGGACTCTCAAATCTGTTAAAAGTATTTTTTAAGTTTTAAATATGTTCGTTTCGTCGTTATCTTCTCTTTCGGACAACGAAACGCCTTTAGGAAGTGGAAGAAATGACATGAAGCTTAACGCTTTCGAAAAATATGACGACAAAGAATTTCGTGCGCGGTTCCGCGTTTCTAAAGCAACGGTGTTGTATTTGGATTCTGTATTCGGCAGCACGATAAAACCATTGACGAAAAGAAATAGATCTTTGCAGCCCATGGATCAAATATTGATAACCCTTCGGTATTACGCTACAGGCAGTTATCAACGAGTTATAGGGGACATATTCCACATTGAGCAACCGTCTGTGCATTGAATCGTGCACAGAGTTACAGAAAAAATAGCGAATATGAGAACGTCTAGAAGTAGCAAATGACTTTTATGCAATTGCTGGATTTCCAAGAGTGATGGGTGCTATTGACTGTACGCACATTAAAATTAATTCTCCGGGTATATATTCTAATCATGAGCTATATTTAAACTCCTACATTATCATATCTATTATTACACTCATTGTTATTAAATATCTTTGCAGGGGGAGCTCTATCTGAAAGTTTCCGAAATAGAAAAGGTTACTTCTCCTTGAATGTGTAAATGGTATGTGATGCGAAATTGCGCATAAGAAATATCATTGCAAGATGGCCAGGTTCTGTACATGATAATACAATTTTTAACGAGTCACCATTGTGTGCCTAAATAGAGCGAGGAGATTTTACCCCTATGGTACTTCTGGGCGATAGTGGTTATCCATGTCGCCCCTATTTGTTAACCCCAATTTTAAATCCAAGGACACCAGATGAAGAAGCATATAACCATTCACAAATTAGAACCAAAAATCCAATAGAAAGGCTCTTTGGTGTTCTTAAAAGAAGATTTCCCTGTCTACATTATGGGTTAGGTCTGAAGACTACCAATATTCCACCTATTATTGGAGCGTGTGCAGTACTCCACAATATTGCTATTTCAAGGCAGGATGAAGTAGTTGAAGAGGATGATCCTTTAACTATTGTAGAGGAAGAAATTATAGTACAACCCAGCAATGAAATAAATCAAACCTTTATTGTGAAAACATCGTTAATAAATACATATTTTTCTGGTTATTTTATTTTTATTTTACATCAATTATTTACAACATAACGAATAATAAAAACAATAATCAGTCAAAAGTTTGATATCATGATATCAGTGTAGATTCATAAAAATACAGTAACTTAATATAATTCTTCTGTATGTGTGTTTAACTCCTAAAAGGCTGGACCGATTAGGATGATTTTTTTTGTTTGAGTCCCTGGATGGTTTAAATTCACAATTAGATCCGGCGGATGTAAAAATAAATTATACGATGTCAAAGTCTTAAATCTAAATATGTTACAGTAATAAAATAAAATATTCATAACATAAACTAATTCTTTTTCTGTCTGGAAGTTTGTAACCTATTTAATTTTAATTTTAAAATTTGTATTTCTAATTTATATTTGTTTAGCTCCATTTTGTTTTTATTTATTAAATATTTATTTTCTAATTTGGCATTTCTTAGTTTTGCTTTAAAATATTGTTGTTTAATGGTTTCGTGTGATTTCCGTTTTGTTACATTGTGTTGGTGTGCTGAAAAATGTTTTTCTAAGGTTAATTTACAACTTTATTAACAAAAAACAAAGTCTTTAAAAAATCATATATGCATATTTATAATTTATATTATTCATTACCAAAAATATAATTTTTATCAAGATATTACTCGACCTCACTAATGTCACATAATATATATTAATAATTTATTCCATAATGCACCGTTGATGAAAAGTAAAATTAAGTCAATACCTTTTGTATTAGATGTTATTGTATGAGGTTTATTGCTGTTCTGCTCAATATAGTCGTTTGACAAAAGTGTTTGATGGTTATCTAAAAATAAAAATTAGTATGAAAATCAAATATGTATCTAAAAAATATAGTAATATAATATTTACCGGTATTAGCACTGTCATCATTCACTGTTAAAATAGTTTGTATGTTCTCAGAAATCAATTCTGTGTCACCTGATAAACAATAATTAATTTTATTTCTTATCAAAGATCTAAATTATAGAGATTAAACAAAATGACCAAAATAAAATGCAGCATCATCAAATGGATTTTGCAGTGGTTGCACTTGTGGAGCAACCATTGCTAAAATCTGAGCATCTTGCTAAATTAGAATTGATGTATAGGACCCACCACCAGTAGAAGTTATTTATTTCTATATAAAAAAACTAGATTACTTAATAGGTACTTAATCAATTATTTTCAAGATATATGGCCATATATACCTTATCTATTGATGCCTTTTTTTGGGCTTCTTTTGTTTTTTCATTGTACTGTAGTCTCTAAAAACAAAATGATTATGAAATAATACGACTACAATAAATCGTGACTACGTAATATTTATGGTCTCCAAGATAAATAAAAGATTACATTTTCTTTGGCAACATTATTTTTAGACCGTTATTTTAGATTTTCATAAAGATGTCTTAATTGTTGCCACGTTCTGACACCGCTTACAGCAACAGCGTTGTATTCCTTGCAGACACAATCCCAATCTTGTCGTTTCTTCAAAATAATGTGGGCGTTCGTCTCTTTATTTTCTATAATCTGTTGATATCTGAAATAATATGAAACACGAGTAACAATATAAACAACTTTTATTTAATTCGCAATGTAATAAAGGGTATTCTATTCGGTTAATGTAATTTATGTTTCATTTGACGATTTAAATAATTACTTATTTTTTTATCAATTCCAATAAACTATCTTTCTCAGATACTTTGTAATTGCATCCGCGTCTCTTTTTAACATCCATATTTACTATAATTTGTAGTTAGCCTTTAATTGAAATTTGCAAAATATGTTAAATATTAATTTGAAAATTTCAAAATCACTAGACGCCGTCGAAGAAACTGACACTGACAGTGCGATTTTCGAAAAATGTTATACTTTGAAATGTACTTTTTATCCACAATATTTAAAAAAAACCACATAAATCACATTCTAAATGAAAGTATTTATGAATATAATTTTAAAACAAATCGAACATAAAATTATTTAAATCTTTTTAGATGATGTTGCATAAAACGTATTTAAATTCAAATATCATAAAATTGTCAAGAAGAACAAAGTTTTATAAATGAATGTTACCATGACGTAAACATTTGAGAGCTGCTCAACTAATCAAGCCCTCAAATCACTTGACTGATGTTTCTGTATTTCAGTTAAATTTGAGTGATGCTTAAATATAGGGGATCTTTAATAAAGTGACAGATTTAAGTTGCGTTTCAGTATTCGGGCATTAGTGTGCTTAACATACTATATATTATAAAGATTTTCGAACACTGAACTACGATCATTATATTAAAAATATCACATTAAAAGAGATGTGCACTCTTAACAATTTATGAATAAATTTACCTGTTTGCGTATCGACGCGAAGAAATCACCGATTACAGAAGGACGAATTCACCTATCGGCGTTTTGACGAAACTTTTTTAGGGTCAATAACTGTGCTGTCATAATATATATTTTTAAATAACATTTAACAACGAAGTTGCCAGTTTTTTAGAACCAAAGTTGAAATGGCTATTAGCTATAAGGGGGCCAATGACTAAACCGTTTCCCTACGTAATTATTGAAATGAATGCAAACTTACCAGTCCCAAAAGATTTTTGAGATTGAGCTGGATTTGTTACACAACAGATGCAACTTTAGATTGCGTCCAGATCTAAATTACTTGTAAAGCATTTCAGAGATTTAGAAGCACATTATAAAACATATATTTTTGAAGCAGCAATCATTTTTGGTAAATTGTGTGCATGCCATATTGACTAGTATGAAAGCTACATGGCCATCTTTACAAAAAACATCATAATAAATAATCAAAGACTTATATTCATAACATACATTTTATTACATAGAAATTATTTCACATATTCAATGGGTCTTCAAATGTTTGTATTCTGACTTCTGGTGATCGTGACAGTTACAAAGATCCATTGTTTGTTTTGGGAATAGTGACACTTTTATATTGAAGATGGGCTAGATTAAGAGTACCCTTGACCGACGAGCATGTATGGGTAAGATACATGCTCGTCGCTCATATGGATGTGAAGGAGGCGAGAGAGGTGTGTCAGGATCGTGTCAAATGGAAGTCGGTAGTCTCTGCCCACCCCTCTGGATGACAGGCGTGAGTGTTTATGATTTATGTTTGTGACACTATTATATTGGTTTGACAAAACAGTGAATTGCAATTGTCATTGCGTATGTGGTCTATGTATCACGTTAAAGTTAATCATTTATTTTGGTACATCGCTTAAACATTTCGAACTTCAAAATGTAGCAAATGTAAATCATATTTCACGTGAACTATCGAATATTACAAAACTCCAACAAGTTAAGTTTTCTCACTGAATGCAAACTATAACTCATTTAGAAAGCCTCCAAGATTTCTTTCGACATTTGTTAACAAATTTAGGTACTTGCGGGTGCTTTTGATATAAATCGAAGAAAAGGATTTATCTTTTGGCTTAAATCATTTCTCTTTAAATCTTTTCTCTACACTAATGATACGAGAACATCGTAAGTAGGACAGCAAATTTCAAATAAAAACAGAGTCATCAATGCGAAATGCGTTATAGTCTAGTCTTTCACAAATGTATTAACCCTCACACTATTCGAAGATTATATGTGGGCAAGAAGGGGGCTTTATTCCACTTCTGATGTAGAAAGAGTCATTAGAATATAGAGAACTTAAATGGAAAGCTTTATTCCCACTTCTTATGAAGGATGTTATTATGATGTATAGAGTCACATGAAAAGGCTTTTAGAATAGAATAGAATCACTTTTATTCAATATAGTACCACTACCACCGGTTCGGATAAAACCTCTGTCCTGGTAAGAACCAGCAAGAAACCCAGCAGGACTTTTCTTTTAAATAAGGTTAATTTACAATAGATTACTTAATACAAACTATAAATTGTACCGAGACTAATTTTGTAGTTAAGAATAATAATTCCACGCCAGAGCCAAGACTGCCTTCACGGCGGCCGTTCCGTCCGTCTTATACAAGCATAACAAGTAGCTAGACACGGGCGCCACCGCAGGTGCAATGGCGCAGGTGTGCGGTGTACGTGTTGTTTACAAGAATTCTGTATAGCAACACCAGCGCCGCCGTACGTGCAATGGCGTAGGCACCGTCAAATACATTTCTCGAACATGCATAATTCTATAATGCAACTGATTGATAAGTTTAAACAAGAAAATAAAATTCAATATTGATCACAATATTTCAATTACCTTTGTAAAACAATGATAAAAGTAGTATTATATTTAATTTACAATCATGAATGAATTGGTAATAACTTGAACAATCACAAATCACAGAATGTTTACAATAACCAAAATATCAATATTTTTATCAGAAACAACTTAATTAATAAATAAGCTCCTGCATTGCACCTGGCAAAGTGTAAAAACCTAATAAATCCATTTTAATAATATTTGGTTTTCTGTTTATTTCCCTGAATTAACACTTAAAATGCTGTCTCTCTGTATTATATGCTAGTAGTGGCAGCGTAAAAAGAATAATTTTTATTCAAAATTACAAAACTAATTAAAGAATACTAGATTACAAAACTCATTGAAAATCGTATATGTTTATATTACTGGTTTGAAAAAAAAACCTCTGTCCTAGGTAGAACCAGCAATAAGCCCAATGTGTCATTTAAAAAAAATATTATTTACAAAATGTTTTACAATTAAATATAAAAACATATGATTGTAATCACCCCATTCCCAGGGGTTAATCAATCATGTATTTTAGAGTAATAACCCTTTTAAACAACTGATGTTAAACCAATGTAATAATTTTGATAATATAAGTACTTTGTAATAACAGTAGATATCATCAAGATCATCCCGTGGGTGTCATGAGAGGCGACAGAGGTAAACTGAAACGGGATAGGCATATGCATCTTCCTGATAATAACTAAAAAAAACTGCTGGCAAACCAAGTAACAAGTCAAGTGTGGCAACCATGGCAAATATTCCACTATGGGGATATAAGAAGCCTATGTTCAGCAGTGGACTTTGATAGGCTGTAATGATAATAATGATTTAATCCCTTGAATAACCAAAATTAAATTATCTATACAACATTATATTCATTTTTCGCCTGAGTGCAGCAGCTGAAGCTTTTTCGGCAAATAAACGTTTTTTAACAATGCAAAACCTTTTTAAGCATATAATTAATACACTGTTAGTTAAATTACTGAAATTTTGCTCTGAATGAATCGTGCATTCTTTGACAAAGTCAAAATTTATGACTGATATTTTCAGCTAAATTTTTTTGCAAAGAACTCATGTGTTCATTTTCTTTTAAATATGAATTTATTAAGGAAGCATAATGTTCCACATAATTTATCATTTCTTTAATTACATAGTACAAGCTTCTGTTAAAATCACCGTACTCTCGGCACTCTACAAACAAGTGACATATGTCAACAGTATCGGACACAAAAAAATCTACATTTTTTTCATTTATTTACTGGTAATTGCTTCAGCAGAAATCCACACACATATGCACAGGCCTGAACTTCTGCATTGCCCTTGTCAATATTTTGTTCTATGACACGAACGTTAGGCAGTTCACTTATTGCATGAAATTGAGGCTCTGCATGTAAGAGTGTGGATTATGGGAGTGATAATAATTTACTTAAATTATTAATACTTACATTATTATCTCTTTCGCAATTCCTGCCAATGGTCCTTATATGTGCCAAACTACTTAAAGTTGAAATTTTAAGTCCAGCAGCAAATTGCCCTGTCGTAGGGTTTGTGTTTGGCCCACAGTTACCACGAATGCAACTAAACAAATTTTCAATAGCGTGTTGTTGCAATCACCTTGTGGCCAGACTCTTTATATTGTGAGCTTTTGACATATTTGTAGATAGTTGCTCTACACCATTTATTGTCCAAATCCACCCATCGGAAAAAATCTATTTCATCGAAATCGTTGAAATAATTTGGTCGTTTTCGATATAATTTAGGTCTTCAACTACGCTTTATATCAAATATAGTATCAGTGGTGTCTAAATTATCAAAGAAATCAAATAGATCACGGTCCATCTTGTCCTCTAGAAGTCGCTTTTACTTATGTGAAGGATATCCTTTCCGTCACCGCGCCCGTCATAACAAAAAACAGCTTTGTACCGGGGCCTCTGTCGTCACCTCAGCTGGCGGCACTTGTTATAAACATTTATGTTTCTCACGACTGTTCGTTTATATTTAAAGAGGTTTCAGTTACAGTTATTTAAAGCCGATAAGATTTTCGATAAGTAGAAACAATAACTATAACATTTAGATGTTTATTTTATTTCGTACAGCTCTTTGTTTCTAACGGATCTTGATAAAGTGTACTTACTGTCAATAAATTTTATTTTATGAATGAAATATCGTAAGTTTTTATTTTATTTTTAAGTCCTTACAATCAATACAACATATTCTTCCTATATGAACCGAAAAAAAAAGTGTATAAGGCGAGTGTGAATGAAAGTGTTGGAAGAGGTAGACCTAGGAGGACGTTTCTCGACCAAATCAGGGACGTCTTGAAAAAAGGCCAGGTCAAGAGTACCCTAAACCGAAGAGCATGTATGAAGGGGAATAATGAAAGTGGACGAAGCGAAACAAGTATGTAAGGATCGTAGCAAGTGGAAAGAAGTGGTCTCTGCCTACCCCTACGGGAAAGAGGCGTGATTATATGTATGTATGTATGTATAAACCGAAATTATGCATGTAATAATTATAATAATTCTACTTTTTCACTTGCAAACATTTGCTAAAAATTCAACAATAGACAGTTTGCGCGCGCTTTGTAACCTCATTTTCAAAATCTTTTTGTGTATATATTATAGCGTCTTCCTTTATTTTTCTTATGCAATCATATAGATATAACATTTAGCAATAATATGATATCTTTATGAATATATATACATGCAATAAACTATTTATAAAAAGGCTAAATGTCTCTGAAGGTACATAATTCGTTATAAATCAATAAGGTTTGGTTTCAATGAAATTTGTGTAGGATGACCGATTTTTATCGCTCAAATAATTCTTATTTCAATTAGAAGATAAAATTCTGATTTCAATGACGTAAATTACAAAAAATTATCGCAAAACGTTTACAAAGTTTATGTTTTTTTCATATGCGTCGCTCTATTACAAGGTCGCGCGCTTGTGTAATATACACGGTTCTTTGATTATATAGACAGGTATATAATCAAAGACGGTTGTATACAACGTGTTCTATTTTTGCACGGAGTTATTAGATTTTTAGTGCAAAGTAAGTGTGAGTATTTGTACGGTGTCTAATATGTTGAAGTTTTTCGAATGTTTTTAGAAGATATACAGTTTTACTATGTTATGATATAATGGTAAATAATGAAACTGTGTCTAGAAAAATCTACATCTATTATGATATAAAGAATTTGATTATAAAAGGTAATCTCAGAAAATTCTGTGACTAAATAGAAATACATATATATTAGGCATACAAAAAGTGACAAAATGCAAGTTGTATAGGGTAAAAATTAAAGTTACTATAGTTTTGAAAGTATGTTTTTATTTTCCACTATTACAAATAAAAAGTAATATTTAAATAATATATAATATTTATTTATTTATTTGGTTTACCAACAAATGTTACATTAATACATATGCTTAATTCTAAGACAGTTATATAAACTAAGTGCACATTCAATAACAGGTAAACACCGCATGCTTAGTGCTCACAGCATTTCCTACAAGCCGTTACCAAATAGCTAAAAGTATACCATAACAACTTAAAATAAAAAATAAAACAAAATTATTAAATTAATACAAAACAAAAAAATTACTTCAAACAAACATTAATATTTTGATTAATTTTGTGCCGAAAAACGTTAAAAGAGTCGTGGTGAATATCTACTACATTATTATAGGTATTTAAAAGTCTGCAAAGTCTGGGTATTGGGGAATTAAATCCTAGTACATTTCTACGAAGAGGCGGCGAAAGAGGAGTAATGAATTTACGAAGATATCTACTTGGGATAAGTAAAGTAAAAAGTAAAGTAAAGTTACAGCCCATATACTCCCACTGCTGAGCACAGGCCTCCCCCGTCATTTCTGAAAGGGTTTTAGGATACGGATTATCTGCCGCGCTGCCCCAATGCGTGTTGGCGAACTTCACATGTCTTCGAAATATTTTTTTTTCTTATTTCTCAGACATGCAGGTTTCCTCACGATGTTTTCCTTCACCGCCGAGCACTTGGTAAATCAGCACTTAAAATTGCAATTAACAATTTCATTGGTGCCGGCGGGGATCGAACCCGGTTTGCTCGCGTACTGTGAAATTTACAGTGAGCGCTAACCATCTGAGCTACCACGGCTCTCTACTTGGATCTACTCGGGATACGAAAATTAAATTTACGTAGTAATAAAGGGCAATCTAAGTTATTTCTGAATATTTTATATAAAAGTTGCAAATCCAGAATGTCCCGGCGTTTTGACAGAGAAACCATTTTAAATGTCTTTAATCTGTCTACATATGATGCATTTTTATATGCTTTTCGTGTTGAAAAGGCAAGATGCCATAAAAATCTTTTCTGTATGCGCTCAAAGCGAAGGTTATGGGTAGCATAATGGGGACGCCAGACTGTGCTACAATATTCTAATATACTTCTAACAATTGAGAAGTATAATAGATTTTTTGTACATAATACTTTACTATTTCTTGTAACAAAACCTAATGACTGAGATGATCTTTTAATTACACTTTCTAGTTGTGGTATAAATGTAAGCTTTTTATCGAATACTACACCTAGATCCTTAACAGTCTCCACTTCTTGGGTAACTACACCATTGAGGGTATAAACTGATGGGAAAAAATTATTTTTGCGCGTGAATTTAATATGTACACATTTTTTTCACTATTACAAATAAGAAGTAATCATAGAACATTATTATATTATACAATTTACATTACAATTTACAATTTATAATTTGCATTATTTATATACCGGTGAAGGACCACGTCTCAGTTCCATAGGTCATCACTAGCAACAGACACTGGTTGTACAGTCTCGTTTTCAAGTTTTGAGGTATAGATGGAGTGACGACCTGGTAAGAAATGCAGGAAGTCTATGGATGAAGGTGGCTCAGAAACGTGCTTTGTGGCATTCCTTGGAGAGGTCTATGTTCAGCAGTGGACTTGTGAAGGGCTGTAATGATGATGACGATATACCTTTAGGCAAAGTGTAGGGCGACCCCCCACTAGATGGAGTGACGACCTGGTAAGACATGTAGGAAGTCGATGGATGCAAGTGGCTCAGGACCATGCTTGGTGGCATTCTTTGTGAAGGCCTATGTTCAGCAGTGGATTTGTGAAAGGCTGTAATGATGATGATGATGATGATGATGATGATGATGATGATGATGATGATGATGATATATCGGGTGACGGGTCGCTCACTTCTCTCTAATATAAATATAATCAATAAATATTCTTTATTGTACACCAATACACATTAGAACGAATCAAAATGAAATAAATATATACAAAGTATAATATGCGGTCTTATCGCTCTGGAAGCGATTTATTCCAGACAACTTAATTAGCAAAAAACTGTTGTTTACAGCGAATTGCAAATAGGGAAGGTGCACAAGTGTTATATATATATATATATATATATATATATATATATATATATATATATATATATATATAAATATTAGAGAGAAGTGAGCGACCCGTCACCCGATGCTACTCATGCACGACACTCAACAATCACACAGTTCTATCACTCTTCGGTGTAAATATGTACAGAGAAACAACTTCCTGCAATGTAAAAATTTCGTATTAGTATTTTTAGTCTCTACTAGAAAGTTGTTTCTCAGTTACAAATTTTCCACGGTGTGGTAGTCCTCCCAACATTTCCCTAAACATAACGGGACTTGGCACAATATGCACATAACTGTGACCACAACCCGTTTGTTTAGAACAGCGCACCGAACACAACCTAATTGCTTGTGCTTCTGTTTTCCCGGCCTCGAATCAGCTTCCGTATAAATAAGGAAGTGATTCCCCGGTTCCAAACGAAGAGCAAACCGTTGCAGTTGATTCGGTACTCTGGGTGGCACCGAGGAAACGCGTGGGTATCGGCTCAATAGCCCTTCGGCGACCTTCATCCTAAACTGGCGGTGGGAGCACATGTGATACATGGGGTTCCGCAAATAAATAATGAAAGCGTTTAGAAGACTGGTGTTTAACAGCCTTTTAAACACTTTCATGTACCACTTTTGGTTTCTTTTACGTTCTAATAAGAACATAGACAATTTTTAATCTTTTAAATCTACGCCTCCCATGTATCGGTTGTAATCCTGAACCACTGTTGGCTTCAGGACTGCCTGTCCAGCACGTCTTCCCGGTACCATCTCATGTTGGTAGTAGGTAGACAAAACGGTGACAAGTTTGACGTCTTTCCACGCCACCAACGCGATGTCACCGCAATGTCTACCTACAGACACCCCACGCTCCTGCTGCTTCGGGTTCAAATCCTTTATAGCCTGTGGTATCCCCTTTCGCCGGCGGTTTATCGTGCCCAATACATCTGTACACCGACTTTTAAGGTATCTCGTTAAGGGCAATTGGTTATACCAATTGTCCATAACGAGACATCCCTACGTCAGGTACCCTCCATGAGCTGTAAGACAACCTTCGCGGTTTTGTCATTAAAGCCATGTAAGGGTCCGGGATACATGGCAGTATTTTTGCCTGTGTACAGCCGGTATTGGAGCAAGTTTCTCTTCTTTCTTATCTTTCCGGCCGATTGAGACACCTTATACTTCTCTGGAGGGGTGTGCCTTTTTTATTGCTTTGACTTAGGTTCATAATGGTGAACCCAAGTTTCATCGCCAGTTACAATTCGGGCCATAACTTCCTCCCTTTGCTCTCCACAGCGGTCCAAAAACTCGCGACAACTTTTGACGCGCTCGTGTTTTTGATGCGCAGAAAGCATTCTCGGAACCCATCTTGCACATACTAGTCATACCAAGGTGTTGATGTAGGATGTTTAAAATGGTTGTTTCTAATACTCCAACTAATGCTGCAACCCGTTTTTTCTTTATCCGGGCATCTTCCGATACAAGTTTTTCAACTTTTTCGATTATTTCTGGCGTGGTAGCCTCAATCGGCCGTCCAGGGTGGGGGTCATCTTCCATGGAGTCCCCCCCTTGTTTGAAAAGGGCGTGACTCAAAGGATTTGATTCCGAAGCGAGCAGCTTTGGTCCGTATACACTGCCGCCAGCTTAAACGACCCTTCCATAAAAGCAAGGACTCGTCTAAGCTGAGGTACTGAGACGGTGTATACATTTCTGCAAACTTTCGGTTGCAGTGGTCCACTACCGGCGCAATTTTTTCCACTTTGCGTTCATACACCCTACTTACCAAATTTTCATTACTCACAAAGTGCAAAAATTTGGTAGTAATATCTAGTCCGCGACATAATTTTGCCGAATGAAGGCATTTCCAAGATCCCCGTGTCCCAGTACTCGTGAATTTTGGAACGATGGCAAAAAGATAAATAAATTAGCACGGCAAAATATCTATACAGCTCTTCAACCGTGGTATCGGTCCAGGAATCCAAGTAATTTGGAATCCTGCCACCAATATCAGGGTCGGAGAGCTGAGAGATTACTTCACATGCATATTCATTTGTCTCTCTGACAATGGTTTCCATAAATTCACGATCCCAGATCTTACAAAAGATAGCGGTGGGATCATGGGAAGAAAAAGTTGGGCCGGGCACGCGCAAATACGTTTCCTTCTGAGCCGTAAAAGATGTAAAATCTTCCGACCAGAAGAAAGTCGTATCGACGGGTGCAGCTGCTCCGGAGCTCCCTGTCATTCTTCCCCTTTCTCTCCTTCCATTCGCATTCTCTATTCTTTCATCCTCTATAATCACATTGTCTTCCATCAATGCCTCTTCATTCTCATTCTCTCTCGCTCTTTCCTGCACATTCACATGCCATTCATTCTCTTCTTCATTCTAGTCATTTTCACACTCTACGGCACTCCTCCTATCAATTTCATCATAATCTAATATACTTTTCTGACATTTAGCACATACTTTTACGTCTACAGAATGATTACGGCACACATTCTTCATACATTTGAGAGCACACTCTTGGGGTGTTACTGTCTTTGAGTCGTGGGCACAAATGACAGCGCGATTTCTTTGGTCTCTTATTTTGGCTCGGTCCTTGTGCAGGTTGATCTTCAGGTAGCTCAACACCAACCTCACGGAGAAACTTGTCAATCATATCTTTCAGCTCTTTTGAAAGATTTGTCATAGATCTTCTATTCATAACATGTGGAGTTACTAAAGCGTATCCAAGTTCTTCTAAAACTTGTAACGGCTCATACCTTTTGAGGTTTGAGGCGCAATATAGAACATGACTGTTTACTCCTGATATATTCAACATCGCACAGAATATTGTAGTTGGCCATCTTTGACTTCTCCTGTTGACACTGTAAGCAGCACACTTCTGGTCAAGAGCATCCACGCCTTTGTAGAATTGTAAAATTCAATGATCTCTGGTTTCTTAGTTTCAGGATTCGTTACAGCTTCATGATGCATGGAGGATATGAGCGCAATACTATTGTTCTTTTTCGGTACAAAAGACACAAGTGTTTTATCTTTTTGAAAGCCATAGATTGACGAGAGAGCTGGCCTGCTCCTATGAGGAAGAAACTGCAAAGGAATTTCTCTTTTATTCTTACGAATAGTGCCTACATAAGTTAGGCCTTTCTGTTTCAAAGCATCAACCAACTCAATCGATGAAAACCAATTATCACCAGTTACATTTCTGTTAGTTTGGTAAATTGGTTCAGTCAGTGTCAAAACGTTCCTTGTTGGTATCAACAATGTATTAGCTCGAGAAGTTTGCTCTTTTCCTGAATAAATAAAGGCATTGTACAAGTAATGTGTTTTGCATCACATAAACACATTATTCGAGTCCATACTTCGCTGGTTTTGATTTCATGTACGTACGGAAAATACAACGACCTCTGAAAGAACGAGCATTTCATCAACAGTAACGTACTCAGAGCAGCTGTAGTTAGTGATACAATTTTTATAAACTTGTTAAACAATTCTGATATTGGAGCAAGTCTGTCTGTCTTTCGTTCTTCTCGTGTAAGTAGTTCGTCAAATCGTAAGCATGATAAGATAAACAAAAATCTATTTAGACTCATAACTGTTCTGAAAATAGGTCTACCCCTTGTTTTGGCTGACCATATGCCCCGAGCATCTTCTCTCGCAGATTTGAATATGCCTGTCAAAAACATCAACCCAATAAATGCCAAAATTTCCTCTCTTGTGACATGGTAAGTATAGGCTGAGTCAGATGTATAGTTTTCTGAATAATTTGTGATTTTTTCATTAGTATGTTGTAAAATCAAGTCAATCATATCTTCAGTAAATAGACAAGACCATGCTTCCAATGGAGATATTTCATTTTTGACTTGTGCAGGACCTCTTAGACCAGGTAAATGAATAATAATGTTATGTGCTGGCACTCGTGATCGCGATGGTGGTACTTTCGACCATTTGTACCTGTTTCTGCCATAAAAAATTGCTGTTTCGGCTTTGTTCATCGTTGTCACTTGAGTCTTCGTTTTCAGAGATATTTTCCGCTTCTTCTTCACTTTCAGTATTGTGATCACTGATTTCAGACTCCGCGTCACTCAAATCCGATGATGCATCAGGAAAAATGTCCTCATTCACGTTTTCGTCAGAGTCTAAGTCATTCAACAGATCTTGTATCTGCTGGGGATTCAAATTTTTATCCATATTGCGCCACAAACCTAAAAAAAAACAAATAAATAAGTAAATGAAACAACAAAAAAACTAACGTAATTACACTCGTGGGGGACTAGGCTCCCCCATCGACTCGTACCTCTTGAACTAAGCACAATAGCCAGGCGCGTCCACTCCCCGCGAGGACCTCGGCACTGGGAATACACGAACACTCAACCGCGTTACGTTTCAAACATTTAAAATATTTTCTAAATTGTGAGCGGTGGGGGAGCTTACTCCCCCACGCGTGGTGTTAAGGGTTAATATGTATATTGTATTTATATATCTAATGTGTATATTGTATATGCATTTAAATAACTAGTGGTGTAGTTTAATAAAAACGCGAAATGTGAAATCTATGTACCTATGATGGTACGTTTACACGCATGCCAAGCCTTGGCAAACTGCAAACAGTCCCAAGCCTCCACAAATCTCGTTTGGCGTTTGAAAGGCGTTTATACGCTTGTGAATGCGTCAATCTGCAATATACATCCAAGCATGGCAGACACCGAACTTGTGACGGCTATTGCATTTGGTTTAACGTACTTTTATTTGAAATATAAGCAAAGTGAAATAAAGAAAGGAGAGCTCGACGACAGCGAAGATGGTGGATGAAAAAGATTCATCATAATCGTACCAGGTAACTACTATTTTGATTTAACCATTATCTGTTGCAGTTGAGTTATGCCACAATACTTACGATATATTTTATTTGTTACAGACAATTTATAGAAGAGAAATTTAATGAACTTTTATATGAACCATCTGGAGAGTTTGATAACTTCTGCCGAATGAGCTATTCTGATTTTGAGTTTTTACTGCAAACAATTTCACCAATGATATCCAAGCATGATACAGACTTCAGAGAAGCTATACCAGCCAAATTTCGTCTTGCCATTACGCTACGATTTTTGGCATCTGGTGATTCTTACAAAAGCCTTCACTACTTGTTTAAAGTATCTGTGTCTATGATATCAATAATCATTCGTGAAGTTTGCCGAGCTCTTAATAAAATTCTAAAGGATCTAGTTAAGGTAGGAATAAAACAAAACATTATGTTATACATTTATTTAGATTTTAATAGAATCATAGGAAATCTGTTCTATGAATGTATGTTAGCCGACTGCTTTATTGTTTAATTATTTATTAATTTAAATAAGAATTATGTCGACGAATCAAAATCTTCGAAAGCATTCAACATAGCCATGTTTATAATGTTGGTTTCACGTGGGGCTGGGTTGATGATTTGGTCCGATATGATACGAATAGATGACGAGGGTGCTGTTGATGTAGACGGAGCTGGAGCTATTGGAGTTGGTATATGTTTTGCCATGTCTGGCGCTGAATAAAGTTTGTGTGTTTGGAGAGGGAAAAAAACTTAGTGTTATGAATAGGTTCAAAATAAACAGTATTAACTGATGTTGGCCGACTCGGAATGACTTGAGGAGATGGTGTTGAATATGCACCAGCCATTGACGACGGTCGAGAATAATATTGAGGTATGGTGTATGACGCTCATTTGATTTTTGACTGATTCTGTTTATAAACAACCCATCTATTTGGTACATCATAATTTTCCGTTCATCATTTGGCAGTTCGCGTAGCTTTATATAAATAGCTTTGCATATGAATCGCAATCGTTGCCTTTGTGAGCAGGTCTATTTTCACACTTTGCCTTTGACCAAAATCATTTGTTAGTTGTCCAAATGCTACGGCCATTTGCTGTTCAGCCGTTTCAGAAGCAGGCCGACGACATTTATTAGTAGCTTGTATGGATGGTGGTATGGATGGTGGTCTGGATGGTGATCTAGATGGTGGTGTGGATGGTGTGGTAACCGTACTTGTACGGTCTCTTATCAGAGGTCATCCTCTGTCTGATCTGTATCTTCTTCTATTTGTTGTGATTGCTGCAAAAAATAACATACTGTTACTTACAGTTCATTTACTTTCATTTTTGCAGATGCACACCACAGCAGAAGGATGGCTTAATATAGAAGAAGGATTCAAGACCAAATTTCGACATTGCATAGGTTCATTGGATGGCAAGCATATAGTCATAGACTGCCCATCTTATAGTGGAACAGAGTATTTCAATTATAAGAGAACTTTTAGCATTGTCCTTTTGGCATTAGTGGATAGCCAATATAAATTTATATTCGCAGACGTAGGGAGTCAAGGAAGAATAAGTGACGGTGGTGTTTTTAATAATTCTTTATTATGGCAAAGAATAATCTGTACAAACGAGATAGATTTTCTCCCGCCATGTCCACTTCCAGGATCGAATATTAATCTGCCAAACATATTTTTAGCTGACGGTGCTTTTGCATTGAGTAAACACGTAATGAAGCCCTACCCTGGAAACCATAACGTAGGCTCACCAAAAAGGTTATTTAACCAAAATCTATCTAGATCCCGAGATGTAGTAGAAAATACGTTTGGAATTTTAACCTCAGTTTTCAGAATATTCAGACGCCCTATCAATTTAGAACCACAAACTGTAACGGAATTTACGATGACTTGTGTATTACTACATAACTTTTTGAGAACAAGTAAAAGTTCTTCAAATCGATATACTCCTCAGAGTTCGTTTGACGTATATGACAGTAGTGGAAATATGGTTACCCCTGGTTCATGGCGTAGAGATAACGAGGAATATAATGCATTGCAAAATTTACCACAAATACCACGAAGATCTCCGGTGAACGCCAGAGAAGTCAGGGAAGAATTTACTTCATATTTTAATAGGATTGGATAAGTTGATAAAAATGTATAAATAAATGTAGGTATTATAACCAACGGTGTTTTTTTTTATTTAGAATAAATAAATTTATTTACTTACTGTTTCGGTGTTTATCCCTTCATTGCAAGTATATACTGGTAGTAAAAATGACTCCATGGTTTCGTAAACAAACCAAGTTGGGTTATATATCTTCGGCACCTAAAATAAAATAAAAACATCGAAAATTAGAGTGAGATAGTTGCGGAATAATCGAGAAACTAACCAACGCTTTTAAACATAAGTTACACCTTGCTAAGCAGACTATCAAAATAATTATAAATGTATCGTAGGAACATACCTGCGCCAGAACGCATAGATTCACGTTTTTTTTCAAATGCTTGCGAAAAGTAGTCATCAATATCTCTTTTTATTTTTTATTTCCTTTGGCCTTCCAGTAAGTTCAACAGACGAATCCATGCATCTGCTTGTTTCTTCTTATCTTTATGATTTGCATCTTTCGGATTCCAGATGCATGGTTCCATTTGGTAATGTTCCAGAAACGAAAGACTCTCCTCATTCGACCAGCAACTCATTTTTTATTTATTTTTCGTAAAATCAAGCAAGCGTGTACTCGCCGCGAGATCACAATGGCTACTAAACGCGGACCAACATGTAAATGCATCGCAAGCGCTTGCCGCAAACGCCCTTTGATCTGCGTAAAAAAACCAACACTCGACTGGATCGGAAGCAAGCAGGCACAAGCCCACGCAAGCCAAGCCAAACGCCCTTTTTACATGCTTGCGATTGTAGATCCTTGCCAAGGCTTGGCAAGCGTGTAAACGTACCATGAGACAGAACGTGCGTCTCTACAGACTGTTTCAATGAAATACAATATAAATATGTATATTGATTTTAAATGAATTAATTAATTTAAAATCTTATCACTTACAGTCAATGATATTATATACAAAACATTTAGAAAATCGAAAAGTGCACATCTCTAATGCTCATGTAATATTTAATAATATTTTTTTTTATTTGCATAAAACATGGTACATTTTTAGATCTTATAACATAGTGTGAACATGCATGTTTCACCGATTTATCGGTATGCAAATATTACGTCGACATGCAACTGAATAATTAAAATTATAAAATTATAAAATTACAATAACATTTCATATCAAAATTTAATAAAACGTTATAATTTCAATAAATTTAGGGTGTAAAAAACAGAAAAAAATAAAAAATATACAGCCATGGTCATGTCATAATGCATAACGTCAAACTAGTATAATGTCAACCTTATAAATTCAATTCAAAGGAATTGAATAATCAATTTCCTTTTATTAATTACCGAAACACATATTTCGTTTAATGCTGCAAAAAAATTGTTTCTCTTTAATTAACACGAAATTTTTTTTTTGACTGCTTGATAACGGTGATTCGTATTTTGTTACAATAGTGATATTCAAAGGGCTTCCTAATGATTAAAATCTAAAGCTCATAAAAAAAAAATCAAAGCGATAAGTTCAGCTTTTCGAAAGATATCTTGTTCACAGCCATACTGACCAACTCACGTCCAAGTGAAATTATTTTCAAATAACATTTTTTTTTAAATAATAATCGAAATAAATAATCTTATAACTACGTCAGAAGTATTAATAGAAATCTCTTGCTTTGGTGTGCTTTTGTATTCTATAAGTGCAATATAAAGCTGGTGGAAGTTATTTAAGTCAAGTGGATCGCAATTTTTTGATTTGGTGACAATATTATATAATATTAGGTCCTTACATATAAAATTGGCGTTTTGTACGGGAGGAATATAAAGTCAATTTTTTGTAAAATATATTTATTTAATCAAAGTATGCACCGTTGTTATCTATGCACTTTTACTGTAGGTCATCTAACTTAGTGGTTGTTTATTGTGCAGTATGTGGTCTTGCGTTGTCGTGAGGCAGCAGTGGTCACGCTTCCACAATAGCCTTTAATTCTTCATTTTCCACTTTGGTCTCCGGCCGTCCACGGGGTTGGTTCTGAAGGTCGAAATTTCCAGAACGAAAACGTTGAAACCAAAAACGTACCGTGCTTTCTTTTGCGACACCAGCGCCGTACACATCATTAATCCTTCGAGCTCTTTCTGCAGCACTGGTGCTACGGTAGAACTCGTACTCGTAAATATACCGATATTTCACGTTTTCCATTGTGCGGTAATAAACGACGCCAAAGAATAAAATAATGAGGAAAAAACAAATGAATTACTGTTTTCAAAACTCAAATGTACCAGCTAAATGAATTTATAAATTTTAATTTGGAATTCTTAACCAAAGAGGAGATATTTCTGATCAAAATGGTCAGTACGACAAAACAGTAATTTCATATGTAAGGACCTAATATAATCGAGGACCAAACCTCTATCAAATAAAACACCTTACTCCCCCAAATTCCTGCGAAACGATTCTTAATCCAACCCGTAACTTGTTTAATAATGATAACTTATGACAATAAATAGTTAAAATGAAGCAATCAAAGGAGACAATTTCTTTTTGTATGGAGAATGGGCCCACTACAAATTTTAGGGATACTTAATGAAATGTATGTCGATTTATTCCTTATAATCTATAGATTGCAAAATTAATATTAGTTTTATCGCATCTAAAGGGAATTCAGAGAAATTAAAATATGAATATCACAATAACCTAAAAAGAAACTAAACGCTTTTTTATTAATCTGGCTTTACGGCTCTGGGTTCTAGCCCTTCTGAGCCTAAACTAAAAGTTGTTTTCTATTAGTATTGTGAGTTAGAATAGTGTATATAGAATAGAATAGGACAGCTAAATAATTAATAGCATAAAACAAAGTTGCAGGTACATTTAACATTTATAGGTACTTTTAGACTGATGGAAAATCCTTTTAGTAGTTCCGCAAAAATAGTACACTGACCAAGAAACATGGCGTGGAGGCTATTTTTACATGTATTGATTGATTAGTGAATATACATCACAAACACCATTACAGTAATTAAATAAATATGATTAAAGCCAAAATGAATAAAAGATAATATGTTCATTTATAATATTACCTTTACATGCTATATAGTAAGAAAGATGTTTTAATCTGGTTGTAAAGGATAAAAACACAAAGTAAAATACCACTGTATTTATTACTGTAATCATTTCAAAAGTAGTCTATTAATAGTGGAACAGACAGACAGGCGCGGTGTTAAGACTTTATTTTGATATATCTTTGTTGGTTAGTAAAGGTGCAGTGTGTAAACTTTGCTTTAAAATATATTAACTGATTAGTTATTATACCCCAAACACCATTAAAGCCAAAATGACTAGGTAATATCATGTTTATTTATGTTGATAAATATGAAGTGAGATGTTTTAAACTAGTTGTGTAAGGATTACAAAACACATGTATAATTTAATTGTATTTATTATTGTCAGTCATTATCATTCCAAAGATTTTTCAAAATAACTTGATAATAACATGTCCATTTATGAAATTGTTAGGAATCATAAGGATATTTTATGTGATATAAGACTGTTGTCTTCAATATCCATATACTTTTTGTCTCTGCTTACGAGCAGCTCTGCAAGATTTCAGCCTACAAGACATACATTTATTCTAAGCAACCCACCTGAAAAGTTAATGAATATTGAAACAAGTGTACTTATTTATCTAATATCATTTGCAACCAGTAACACGGTTTTAGGTGCATGTGTGCGTCCAACAGTGAACTATTAAGGGTGTTTAGCGAGTTTCACCTCTACAGCGATTGAGAAAATAAATAGCACGTAAGATGTTTTGAACTGGTCGTGTAAGGATAAAAACTCTATATTGTCACTGTATTTGTTATTGTAAAATCATCACATTCTTAAGCAGTATTAAAAGTGACACATGCCACCAGGTGCAGTGTCAGGACATTGTTATTAATTTGTATTGATTGAATAACATGTTTACATTCCAAGCACCATTAAAACCAAAATGACTGGATAGTAACATATCCGATTTTTACGATATTAACCACGAAAAATAAATAGCATGTAAGGTGTTTTGAACTATTTGTGTTAGGATAAAAAGAAACACTGTATTGTCACTGCATTTTTATTGTTTATTATTGTAAAATCATCATATTCTTAAAGCAGTCTATTATAAGTATCACAGGCCGCGAGACATTCTTTTAATATGTGTTCATTGATTAGCATGTTTACATCCAACTGCAATTAAAGCTAAAATGTAAAATTCTTGAGTTGCAGTCTCGTACCGGTAAGCTCAGTGTGGGACGGCTACCCTCTAGTTGGAGTGACGACCTGGTAAGATATTCAAAAAGTCTATGGATGCAGGTGGCTCAGGACCGTGGTTTGTATAATTCCTTGGGGGAGGCCTATGTTCAGCAGTGGACTTGTCCACTGCTGAACATAGGCCTAGGGCTATAGGCTGTAATGTTGAAGAAGTTTTAAACTAGTTGTGTACGGATACGGCTCGACCGGGGCAGGACACGCTCTGGAAAACGCTAACAGCGTAAAATAGTAACAATGCTCCTGTGTTTCGTATGGTGAGTGTAAGAAACAGGTCCTTTTACTGGAAACGAAGCACTCCATCTTAGTCCTCAGGGGTGACAATGCATCTGCATTTTGATTCTTAAACGAGGATAAATGTAGATGTCTATGAGCCACAGCATCTACTTACCATCAGGTGGACCGTGCGCTCGTTTGTCACACTTATTCTATAAAAAAAACAAAATTGTCAATTGAAAGAGATACGAAAAGTACCAGAGCATCTTTTCAACTTGCTCGGCGTTTATTTATAAATTAGGCGCTTTATTTATAATAAGGCACATAGTAGAAACAGGTCAAGTAAGCAACAATAATTACAAGTTTTATTGATTATTATTCGTCATCATTACAACAATTCGCTGCTGAACATAGGTCTTCCTAAATTAAATATATAATGTAAAATATTGTATAGCCCTTCCGTCAACTGCCATCGCGTTTCGTCCCGTATGGTGTCGTAAAAGTCGTAACAGAGTCAAATAAAGATACCAAGAGATGAGCAGCAACATCTCCCTATAGAATACCACAAAAAGCTTTGGTTGCCACAAGCGTAGCAACTGTGGCAAAAACACCTATATAGTAATGATGCATATTTATATTACTATATAAATATGTATCATTACTACTGTATAATTATTCCAATCATTGTGAGGTTCATTTAAGTGGTATTCACAAATACAGGCACAGTGGCACATAAAATGAGTTATCAATCAGCAATCTCTCTTTTAGGTTAGTAGTTCTTTTTAGGTATTAAGAATCTAGATAAATGATTACATAACTTAAAAATACAGTGTCGGGAAGTAGAAGCAGCACGCTTATACAGAATAGAATAGAATCATTTTTATTCAATATAGATTACAATACATAATACTTATTAAAAGTCATTTTTACTTTTACCACTGGTTCATAAAAAACCTCTGTCCTGGGAAGAATCAGCAAGAAACCAGCGAGACTTTTTTAAAAAAGCACATTTTACAATATAATTTTTTATACAATTGTTTTGAAAACATTTAGAAACAGCATGGTAGCAATCACCTCATTCCCAGGGGTTATTATCAGTCATTTACTCTCTAGTAGTATAATAACCCTTACTAGACAATTTTTGCTTAAGAAATAATTTAAACCTTTTGATAGAAAAGGTCTGCATATTATAGTAATTCTTGATGCCTCTCTGGAAATGGCAGGAGTTACAGTTACAGGCATAGGAGGTGTTTGTTGGATGTTACCGATGTCTTCAATATTCATGAATTGTAATTGCATATCCCTGTTATCATTTGTGTGTGACTAAAAAGTGTTTTTTTTTTCATCAACTAACCGAACAGACTATAGTTTTACAGTGTCTTCCACCTAAATAATGATATTTATTAATATTTTATTTATTTCAATCTTTATTACTAATAAACAGTCTTAATGTCTCTTAAATTATATATAAATAGCATGTACTCGTTTTCCTTCATAATACTTTTGTAGTAAACCAGATTCCACTAAGGTAAAAGAAATAAAATACATCAAATCAGAAAGGTAAACAAGTGAAGTAGTTATTTTAGAATTATAACATTATTTGACTAAGTACAAGTTCCTAGACGTTTTACATTTACACTAATTTCATTTAAGGTAAAAATATTACTTGTGTATTAAGTACAAAGGCAGACAAATATGGGGTAAGGTAGGAAAAGTAGCAACTAAAGAAAAAAAACTGTGGTTATCGAATATCTCCCCTATAAGACAATCTGTGGGGGAGGTCTATGTTCAGCAGTAGACTTTTGATAGGCTGTAAAGTTAAAGATAACCTGGTGGTGAATAGCCAAATTGTTTGTAGTGCGAGGTGTGATACTACAAACATTAATCTGTGTGCCAACAGCCCTTATCCTCCGGGCAAGCCTATTTCAGGCAGGGATCACTTACAGGCTGTTAAAGTAAAGCAAGTACCTGGTGTGATGGTATCCACTGCAAAATAATATCTCTTTCTGCTGAGTTCTTAAAATGAGCTCTTAAAATTGAAGATCCATGGAATACAAATCTTCTAATGGAATGAGCAGTTTCAATACTTTCTTGCAATATTATTAGGCAGTTACAACAAACTGCATCAAGTAGATGTAACTGAAAAAATTAGAATGCAAATAAAAATAAAGTAAAAAATATTAAATTCAGAAAGAATGTACATTACCTACAATCAACAAAATAACATAAAATAATGTAAACAAAATTCTTGCTTCCCTGATGGAGTTTAAATATAATAAACATAAATAGTACATGTATTTAATTAAATATTAACACTAATATGTATTCCTAATAACATCCATTTATTTTTATGTTATCTATATCTATAAATATTAAATTCAGAAGGAATGTGTGTACATTCCTTCTGAATTTAACAACATCTTCTATTAACAACTACCAATAAAAACTGTGGTTGCCGACTCGTCTACTAAGCATGGCAACTATAAAGTATCCTCCTTTGAGGAAATCTGAGGGAAGGTCTATGTTCAGCAATGGGCTTTTGATAGGATGTAACGGTTGTGGATATAGTTACTCTAACAGACACTTTTAACATAGATTTGTGATTTTATTTTCTCTATTAATTAAATTAGATTTTACCAATAACATAACACTTCAATACTTTGACACTTTTAACATACTAATAAGAATTGTGTTTGTCATATGTTTTAGGTAATTCAACATAAATTATAGATTTTCCAAAATTCTAGTATTATACACTCACATATACTTTTAATTAAACTCGTCAGTTTTCATTTTCGAATGTCATTGGCGAATTAAATACATAATGTGGAATATTTGGCTAACCTGTATAATATAATCCAACACTTGTTGCATTGATTAGACATTGACATATTAATATGTTAGTAATATGAAGGGATATTTATTAGTATTTTTACAAACTTAAAATAATTAAGTACTAAAACATGTATAGATCGTTAAGTGTCTGTGGGTGTGGGTCGTTTATTTTTATTTCTAAAAAATTGTATACCATATCTCAATATTCAGTAAAAATAAAATAAAATGTAATACATTATAAACGAAACTTAGTAGTTTTCGTTTCCGTAGTATAATATTTTGGACTAGAACTTCGAGGTGACAAAAATAAGATATATTTCACATAAAGTTTGAAACTTTAAATCAATTGTAGGTTTTGTACAGTTGAATTCTTCGCATTCCATAAGATAAGATACTCACCTCTTGAGAAATCCACAAATCTAAAAGTTGGCGCACATCTGCTCCTGTCTCGGCTAGTTATTGTCTTCGCACAGTGCGTTGAAATCCACAAATATTATTTAATTGTTTTCAGTGTATGCTGATCTTCCAGATAAGTAAGTAAGTACAAAAACAGCAGCCTGACGAATGTCAATGCCGTAAAGTAATACCAGTCCCGGCACAGACATAGATATGATGCTTATATTATGATAATATGGCCGTCGGTTTTTACCCAGCGGAAGTCAATGACAAAATAGCGTTTCGTTCCACGGTGTTTTGAACCATGTTATATGATATAAGCTAACACTTAGAAATAGGATAAAATCTCAGTGGTATACCTTTTAGTAATAAATATATAATATACAAATAAGTACAAATATAATATGTATATAATAAGTTATCTTGGTAAAAATACATTTTCTTTTAATAGAAACTGCAAAATGATTCATTACACGCATTTTCCCACATGTTACATTAAGAACACGGAATATCAAAACCACTAATTTTTTAGATTTCTTGATTCCGTTTAGATATTCATAAAATGTATAGGCCATTTATTATAATAAATTGGTAACTTTTTTTTGTTATACCATTAAGGGTCGTTAAAATTTCTAGTGGGCCCAAAAACGACTGACTCCTTTTTAAACATCTACATAGTATACAAACACAGAGGAAGCGTCAAGGAATATAATTAATAGATAATAATAATAATAATAATAATAATAATTGTTTTATTGTTTCTCAATACATTGTCATGCATTACAGAAATTGAGATAGCTCCAGTAAGTTATAAAATACTTGTGTTGGAACTACCTCGCTGCTTCATAAAAAGCTACCTAATATAGTATTCAGTAATCCATACAAAAAAAAGAAACAGAAAATAAAATTCAAAATGAAAAGAGAAAGTGGACAGCTAAAACGTGTGTGTGTGTGTGTGTGTGTGTGTGTGTGTGTGTGTGTGTGTGTGCGCGCGCGCGTGCATGCGTGCGTGCGTGCGTGCGTGCGTGCGTGCGTGCGTGCGTGCGTGCGTGGCGATGTGTATGCGTGCGCGCGTGCGTGCGTGCGTGCGTGCGCGCGTGCGTGCGTGCGTGCGTGCGTGCACGTGCGCGATATGCGTGCGTGTGTATGCGTGCGTGTATGCGTGCGTGTGTATGCGCTACTAGCTGATACTGATTAAATAAGTTCAGTTTCCTCGTAAGTAAGAGCTTTTAGCCACTCTATAGGCTTGTTTACAGGTATGGACAACATAGGATATATATTTAATTTAAAGTTCAATTTATTATATATATATGTTGATTGTGTGGTTGCTACTGACGTCTGGCAAAAACAGTATGGACCCTAGGGGAGTGTGCCACAATATCTTTGCGTCTTCTATCCAGGTTAGCTGGAGTGTATGAGAGTGTCTTATGCAGGTGCAAGGTTATGTTTAAAATATATAGTTTTCTGACCGTGAGTAAATTACTAAAACTGTAAAGTTCTACTGTAGGGTACCTGTATGACTTAAAATACATTACTTTTAAAAGCGCCCTTGGGGCTCTTTCTAAGTCTAAAAATTTGGTTTTTGTGGCACCACCCCATACCGGTATACAATACGTTATAACAGATTGTGCCAGAGCAATGTATACCTTTCTTAATAGTTGATGTGGCATAACGTGACGCAGAGTTTTGAAAATCCAAATGAGTTTCCTGACTCTAGTCATAATCATTTCAATGTAAGAGTTACGACAATCTGTGGTCCTGTTACTCAAGATATATTGTGGATTTGACTTGGTTTTACTCTGACAGTCGCTACCAACAAACGGTTCGCCACTATGAATCCTGACCCTAAAGTTGTCCCCAGTTGTGATCTCTCTGATGGGGTAAAACAGATAAAGTTCGTTTTATCGGTATTGAGGGTTAAGAGTTTGCGTTAAGCCAGTCAGCTATTTCAGCCAAACCATGTTCAGCGGCAGCTTGGTGGCAGCCAGGAGACAGTATGTGATGACGGCGGTGTCATCCGCCAAGAAAATTCGCCCGCCACTGCTCCGAGTGTTACAAAGATCATTTATGTATATCAGGATCAGTGTCGGGCCAGCTTTTACTGTGGAACTCGAAAACTACGCTCTCTTCCTCATAAGCAGATCATTCATTTGCCTGTTGTGTCCTGTTCCACAAGTAACTTTTAAAAGGGAGAGCTGTACCTCTTACCGATAGCTTCAGCCTCTGCAGAAGGATGGGGACGGAAACGGTATCAAATGCTTTTTAGGTCTATAAATACTGTTAAGCACTTGACTCCTTTATCAACGTTGGTTATAATCTCAGTTGTCAGTGCTATAACAGCATCTTGTTAATGAAGGCCTTTCCTAAATCCGAATTGAAAGTTAGATAAAATGTTATATTTATGTAAATATTTAATGAGTCTATTGTTTAATAATTTTTCTAAAATTTTGAAATACTAGGTAGGACAGATATAGGACGATTATTAACATCGTTTACGTCTCCACCCTTGTGCACAGGGGTTATCACGGATCCTTCAACGCAGCAGGAAATTTTCCTGTTTTGAAGCATAAATTAACAAGCTGGCTTATATACGGAACAATAAAATCCCTTGAAATTTTTAAAACTTAGTGGTACCGTCTCAACCAGGTGAACTCTCCGAGTCAAGACTCATCAGAATTCTGTCCACTTCCAGTGGGTCAGTATCAAGTAGCACAAACGAAGAAACTCGAGGTGTGTAGTAACAATTTGTTGTCGGACCAAAATATTAATTATGTCTTCAGCTAATGTTATACCTATTTTTACAAAAACTGGTTTACACGATTCAATGAGTTAAGTGGATACAGGTTGATGTTTAAAAGGCATGTGTTTGGGGATTTGGTTTTAAATTGAGTAATTTCATTTATTTTTGCAAAGCTTCTTTGGGTTTTTATCGAGTCAGTTATTTGGTTTCTCTGAAATTGTCTTTTAATTTCTTAATTAGGTTTGAGCAGAAGTTACGAAATCTTCTAAATGTAACTTTAAGTATTATAGTGTAAGGTCTTTCCTTGATTGTAGTTGCATCCTATTCGAGTTTTATACATCGTGTGCCCTAAGGACATCCACGGTTTCCTAACTCTCCACAACCAGAGACCGGCTTAATTTGAGTGTTAGAAAGTAGTGCCAACTTGTCATATCTATTAGTTTGTATGCTAGATATTCTGGGTTTTGATTTGAATTGAAAAATGTTATGTCGGTATTTATCAAATCTTTATAAGCATTTTCAAAATTTATAATTTTGGTGTATTTAGTGCGATTCGTAACTATACCTTTACGAGTTATGTTTAATATTACCATAGCATGATCTGTGATAGATGTATTCAAGACTGCAACAAAGGCTGAGGAGTTACATTTATCGATCTTCAGAAGGGCATCGAGGCAATTTTGCCCTCTGGTAGGTAAACAATGTCCGGGAGAAGACCGTGTCCAGCTAACATATTCAAATAATTCAACTTATTATTACGTTGCTGAGTTATTTCTGTATCCTAGAAATTAAGTTGATGTTTATGTCACCCACCAATATTATATTTTTATGTGTTTTGATAGTATCAAGATGAAGATTTAAAGTGTTTACAAAATTATCAGCACATTCATTTGATGGAGAGCGGTATATGCCTATAATGGTATAGTCTGAGATAGATACCTGAATAGCAGATGCGTGTGTTAATTTTATCTCTGTTACCCGATGGAGATGGTTATTTTTGACGTATGCAACCACACCATCGTTTTGATTGAGCTGATTTATAGTGTAGTAAATTACTTAGCAAAGGTAGTTGTTTATTAGAGTTTAATCTACACTCAGTTAGTATCAACACATCTACATCATGTTTTAAAAGCAAAAGATTTATCTGTAGGTCATCGAAGTTACTATATATACTTCTAATATTTTGTGTCAAAACGGTAAAGTTACAGTTATCCCGTAGTAGGTAATTGTTAAATTTTTCGATGTTAATTATAGCTGAGTTCGCAATTTCAGTGTTATCCAGTTCAGTAAAGTATTTAGATTACTATCCATTATTTGTATATAATGTCATATGGTGTGGCTTAATTTACATTCGTGTATATTTGCTTAAAGCCTTTACATAACTAAGTCCTATTGTACATAATATGCGAGGACCTGTATACAGATAAACGTAAGTAAACAGCGAAGCTGCGCAGATGTGTTTGTGATGTGAGTAGGAGTACCTTAGGAATGTGTGTGTGTAAATGTAATATATATGTGTATAAGTGTGTAAGTACATAATTTATAATATGTATGAGATCTTTTAATGTTTTTTGTTACATTATAATTTAGCTGCCCGTTATTAATTATGGAATTTTAGCTATTGTTAAATATTACATGTTAAATATGTGAGAACTATAACATAGGTTACTAGAACATGCAAAAAGTATGTGTGTTATATAAAAACCAAGAAGATTTCTTCATTACTTAGTCACAGGCCTTGCAGCTGATGTACTTGGGCTTCACTATTAATAAGAATAACACAAAATTTTCATCTTGTTTTAAAGATTCGGCCGAGTTTAGTCCAACAGAACTTATATTGTTTAGTTTTTGCAAGGTCCGAAATAAACACAGGAGTATCCTCATTTCTGGTAAGCCCGAGGTGTTTAGCCTGATTGACGCGACAGCATGCGAACCTCCAGCCGATCACGAGTAGCTGCACGACCACCCAGCAGCCCCTCACATCCATCATCCCCACCAGCTGGCTTGGTGTCGGCAGGGTCTTTGCGGGCCCAGCAATCGGCACCCGCTACTGGTGGAGTACGCCGCATGCGATGGACAATTCAAATGAACAGCAACGCATTGCGGGCGTATTTTAGGGCGAAAGGGGGAGAAGTTGGAGGTTTTGCGTACCGGGCTAGGATGCATCGACTTTTTGCTGAGCTGGAGCCATCTATAACCGTCACCGAGCAAAACCTGGCAGACCGAGTTCGGTATATCTTGCGCTCAAACATATTTGAGGGCACCGAACTCGAACGGCTACGACGTGAGGCTGTTTCCTCATCGGTTGAAAATACTACGTCTGTGAATGCGGCGCCACAAGTTGCAGAGCAACCCGCACACGTGGATGCCGCCGTGAATCCCCCAGTTATGGTTGATTCAGACGATGATGAAACAATCGCCCAGGAACTAGAACTAGAGCAAATGAAGAGTACATTGGAAGAGGCGATTGTGGAAACGCGCAGTACGCCTCTCGAAAATCGACCGCGACTTCCTCGCATAACCCTAAGCAAGCGGAATCGAAATGTCGTGACGGCCCTGAACCCATTGCTGGCAACCTATTTGGAAACCAGCCGGGACCTTTGCGATACGGACTCAATACTCTTTGGCGCCGTTTTGGCAGTTTGCCGCATTGTTGGTGCCAAACTTCCCACGTCTGGACGTGCTACTGGTCAAAGGCGCTATCAGCCTGGAAGAAGGATTGAGGACCGTATCGCAAAGCAAAACCTCATCGGCAGACTGATAAGCTTCAGGTCGGGCAATAATAGCCGAGAATTGTGCGCACCGTCAGGATGGCGTTTGCTGGGATAAATGTCAGTTTGTCCCAGCCGGATATAACGCAAAACTGACGGAGCGCAGACGACCTGAAGAAGAAATCGCTGCTTGGGAAAGCGGATTCGGCGATATACCGAGAGTTCAAGACGGTTCAACCAGAATCGTCTCTTCCAGAGTGATCAGAAGAGGCTCTGAGGTCATGGAGCGACCAATGGTACGTGGAACGGGCCCAGCACCGAATCAGCCGACACTGTCGCATTCTGGCGCGGCCTGTGTCAGAGCCCGTAAACCACAGCGAGGGCCCTTGGACGGAAGTTGTGGCGAGTCAGTGTGCGAGTGTTACACCCATGGACCCCGTCATCATAACGCCGGATGACGTAGCTGAGGCGGTCCGCAGGGCCCCGAACTGGAAAAGTCCAGGACTCGACGGACTGCATCACTACTGGCTGAAGGGGTTCGTGGTGTGTCACGCTGTACTTGCCCGACAGTTTCAAGAGGCTCTCGACCAAAAGTCGCTCCCAAGCCTCTTCACTACTGGGTACTTATATTACTTATACTCATTTGGTTCCTAAAGACCATGATTCCACAGACCCTAGCAAATACCGCCCCATTACGTGTCTACCCACCATATATAAGACACTGAGTACGCGAATCATTCGTCACCTGGATTTAAATCAGGTGATGTCGCGCGCTCAAAATGGATGTCGGGGCGGTGGTCGTGGAACCAAGGAACCACTCCTCATTGACGCGGTCATTGGCAAAGAGGTTAAACGCAACCGTCGGAACTTCTCCGCCGCCTGGATAGACTATAAAAAGGCATTTGAGTCGGTGCCCCATACATGGCTAAAGAGGGTCCTCGAGCTGTACAAGATAGACTGTACAGTTAGAGACTTCCTCGGCAGTGTATGGGGCAATGGATAATCCTTTGTCATCTAGGCGAGCGGATAACAGATAAAGCCACATAAGGATAAGAAGGTATCTTCCAGGGCGGTTGTTTGAGTCCAATCTGGTTTGCTCTCCTGAACCCTCAGTACCTTACTGGAGGACTCCGGGAGGATTTCAGCTTCGGAAAGGAGGTACAAAAGTGACCCACCTTTTCTATATGGATGATCTCAAGTTATTCGCCTCCAGTCGCTCCCATCTTATGGAATTGCTAAACATCACTTGTGATTTTAGTAATTCTATTAGAATGGAGCTGGGACTGATAAGTGTGCGGTCCTCCATGTTGAAAGGAAGGTTGCTAACTCTGAGGCATAGACTTATCTATGCCCATCAACATAAGGACCCTTTCTGAGGCTGAAACACCGATACCTGGGTATGTCAGAGCATCGGTATCGATGAGGCGGGTATGAAGCAGTCTGTTTGCGATATGTTTTATACGCTTGACCAAAGTGTTAACAGCCTTTTGTCCGGTGTGAATAAGACACACGCATATAACGGTTGGCTCATGCCTGTTCTCATATATACCTTTGGCATACTAGGTGGACTCAAACTGAACTTAACGCCCTGGATAGAAAGTCCGCACTACTATGACGTCCCATAGGATGCATCAGCCGAGATCGTCGATTATGAGGCTGTACTTGCCGCGGAAACATGGTGGGCGTGGCTTTTAAGCGCGCTTACCATGCATAATCGCGAAGTGTGCAGCCTCCGTAATTACTTTCTGCCGAGATCGGATGATCCATCTATAGGGACATTTCTTGTGATAAAGGGCTTACTCCTCTATCCTTAGCCAACGAGCAATGGCAAGACCCAGCAGTACAGAGCATTTCCGACCGGGAGACCGTATGGAAGAAGGAGCTCCACGGGAGGTTCTACAAGGCTCTACATGTGCCTTTCGTAGACACAGTTGCCTCCCTCCACTGGCTACTGGTTGGGTTTTTATTTATTTATGTATTATTTATTTAAAAGTGAAAAAGAGAAAGTGGACAGCTAAAAAGTGTGTGTGTGTGTGTGTGTGCGCGTGCGTGCGTGCGTGTGTATGCGCTACTTAGCTAGTACTGATTAAGATAAGTTCAGTTTCCTCGTATGTAAGAGCTTTTAGCCACTCTATTAAGGCTTGTTTACAGGTATGGAGCAACATAGGATATATATTTAATTTAAAATACTATTTATTATATATATATGTTGATTGTGTGGTATACTGACGTCTGGCAAAAACAGTATGGATCCTAGGGGAGTGTGCCACAATATCTTTGCGTCTTCTATCCAGGTTAGCTGGAATGTATCTATAACTCTCGTCTTATGCAGGTGCAAGGTTAAGTTTAAAATATATAGTTTTCTGACCGTGAGTAAATCACTTAAACTGTAAAGTTCTACTGTAGGGTACCTGTAGGACTTAAAATACATTACTTTTAAGAGCGACCTTTGGGCTCTTTCTAAGTCTAAAAATTTGGTTTTTGTGGCACCTCCCCATACCGGTATACAATACGTTATAACAGATTGTGCCAGAGCAATGTATACCTTTCTTAATAGTTGATCTGGCATAACGTGACGCAGATTTTTGAAAATCCAAATGAGTTTCCTGACTCTAGTCATAATCATTTCAATGTGGGAGTGCCACGACAATCTGTGGTCCACTGTCACTCCAAGATATATTGTGGATTTGACTCGTTTTATACTCTGACAGTCACAGCTACCAACAAACGGTTCGCCACACCTATGAATCCTGACCCTAAAGTCGTCCCCCGGTTGTGATCTCTCTGATGGGGTAAAACAGATAAAGTTCGTTTTATCGGTATTGAGGGTTAGAGAGTTTGCGTTAAGCCAGCCAGCTATTTCAGCCAAACCATGTTCAGCGGCATCTTGAGCGGCAGCCCAGGAGACCCCAGTATAGACGGCGGCGGTGTCATCCGCATAAGAGAAAATTCGCCCGCCACTGCTCCGAATATTACATAGATCATTTATGTATATCAGGAACAGTGTCGGGCCAAGGCACGCTGCCTTGTGGAACTCCGAAAACTACGCTCTCTCTTCCTCGCTAAGCAGATCATTTATTTTTACCTGCTGTGTCCTGTTCCGTAAGTAATTTTAAAAGGGAGAGGCTGTACCTCTTACACGATAGCTTCCAGCCTCTGCAGAAGGATGGGGACGGAAACAGTATCAAATGCTTTTTAGGTCTATAAATACTGTTAAGCACTTGACTCCTTTATCAACGTTGGTTACAATCTCAGTTGTCAGTGCTATACCAGCATCTTGTGTGGAAAGGCCTTCCTAAATGAATTGAAAGTTAGATAAAATTTTTGAAATACTAGGTAGGACACATATAGGACGGTAGTTATTAACATCGTTTACGTCTCACCCTTGTGCAGGGGTTACCACGGATCCTTCAACGCAGCAGGAAATTTTCTGTTTTGAAGCATAAATTAGCTGGCTTATATACGGAACAATAAAATCCCTTGAAATTTTTAAAAACTTAGTGGGTACACCGTCTCAACCAGGTGAACTCTCCGAGTCAAGACTCATCAGAATGCTGTCAACTTCCAGAGGGTCAGTATCAAGTAGCACAAACGAAGAAACTCGAGAGTGTGTAGTAACAATTTCATTTGTCGGATCGAAATTATTAATTATGTCTTCAGCTAATGTTATACCTATTTTTACAAAAAACGGTTTACACGATTCACTGAGTTAAGTGGATGCGGGGTGATGTTTAAAAGGCATGCATTTGGGGGTAATTTCATTTATTTTTTGCCAAAGCTTTTTTGGGTTTTTTATCGAGTCAGCTATTTGGTTTCTCTGAAATTGTCTTTTTAATTTCTTAATTAGGTTTGAGCAGAAATTACGAAATTTTCTAAATGTAACTTTAAGTATTATATTGTGAGGGTCTTCCTTGATTGTAGTTGCATCCTATTCCGAAGTTTTATACATCGTAATGCCCTAAGGACATCCACGGTTTCCTAACTCTCCTACAATCAGAGACCGGCTTAATTTGAGTGTTAGAAAGTAGTGCCGTCTTGATCACATCTATTAGTTTGTATGCTAGATATTCTGGGATTTGATTTGAATTGAAAAATATCATGTCGGTATTCATCAAATCTTTATAAGCATTTCCAAAATTTATAATTTTGGTGTATTTAGTGCGATTCGTAATATGTCTATACCTTTATGAGTTATGTTTAATATTACCATAGCATGATCTGTGATAGATGTATTCAAGACCGCAACAAAGGCTGAAGAGTTACATTTATCGATCTTCAGAAGGGCATGATCGAGGCAATTTTGCCCCCTGGTAGGTAAACAATGTCCCGGGAGAAAACCGTGTCCAGCTAACATATTCAAATAATTCAACCTATTATTACGTTGCTGAGTTATTTCTGTATCCCTAGAAATTAAGTTGATGTTTATGTCACCCACAAATATTATATTTTTATGTGTATTGATAGTATCAAGATGAAGATTTAGAGTGTTTACAAAATTATCAGCACATTCATTTGATGGAGAACGATATATGCCTATAATGGTATAGTCTGAGATAGAAACCTGAATAGCAGATGCGTGTGTTAATTTTATCTCTGTGTAACCCGATGGAGATGGTTATTTTTGACGTATGCAACCACACCATCGTTTTGATTGAGCTGATTTATAGTGTAGTAAGAGGTATAATTACTTAGCAAAGGCAGTTGTTTATTAAAGTTTAGTCTACACTCAGTATCAACACATCTACATCATGTTTTAATAGCAAAAGATTTATCTGTAGGTCAACGAAGTTACTTTATATACTTCTAATATTTTGTGTCAAAACGGTAAAGTTACAGTTATCCCGTAGTAGTTAATTGTGAAATTTTTCGATGTTAATTATAGCTGAGTTCGCAATTTCAGTGTTATCCGGTTCCAGTAAAGTATTTAGATTACTATCCATTATTATTTGTATATAATGTCATATGGTGTGGCTTGTAATTTACATTCGTGTATATTTGCAGCAAAGCCTTTACATAACTAAGTCTTATTGTACATATTAATATGCTAGGACCTGTATACAGATAAACGTAAGTAAACAGCTGCTGCAGATGTGTTTGTGATATGAGTAGGAGTACCTTAAGAATGTGTGTATAAGTGTAATATATAGTGTGTAAGTAAATAATTTATAATATTATATGAGATCTTTTAATGCTTTTTTTTTATTACATTATAATTTAGCTGTTATTAATTATGGAGATTTTAGCTATTGTTAAAATAGTACATGTTAAGTATGCCAGAGAACTATAACATAGGTTACTAGAACATGCAAAAAGTATGTGTGTTATATAAAAACCAAGAAGATTTCTTCATTACTTAGTCACAGGCCTTGCAGCAGCTGATGTACTTGGGCTTCACTATTAATAAGAATAACACAAGAATTTTCATCTTGTTTTACAAAGATTCGGCCGAGTTTAGTCCAACAGAACTTATATTGTTTAGTTTTTGCAAGGTCCGAAATAAACACAGGAGTATCCTCATTTCTGGTAAGCCCGAGGTGTTTAGCCTGTATTTTTGTTTTATTTTTTATGTTGTAGGACTTAACCTTTTGTAGTAGGTCTGATTTTAGTAAAAATGACCCAAATTCAACAACAATAGGGGTATTGTTTATCCCTACCTTTCTTCCCTGTATTCTGTAAATATCCTTTACATCTCTCGGAACCAGATCGAGGTTTATGTTTTTCGATAAACATAATATCATGTTGATTAGGTCCTCTCTAGTCTCACCATTTTTTCTTGGAACGTTCTTTAATTCAATACTGGTTTTTCGACCAAATCTTTGTAAATCTTCAATTTTTTCTTCAAGTGTATATATATACTCTTTGTCTTTTTTTGCCTGCGATTCAAGTGCTTCTATCTTCTTTTGAAACTCCTCATGCTGCATGGACAAACGTGCAATGGCTGTTTCTATATTGTTGTTTGAACGCTGAAGCTCTTTGAGATTAGTAGTAATTGCTTTGAGTTCCTTTTGCTGAGCAGACATGAAAGATGTAAATAAGTCTTTCATGTATTCCTTAAACTCACAAAATTCTGAGGGCAAGTCTTCCTCTCTCATTCTCTTATTTCGCATGGAAATATAGTTGGGAGGTGTACATTCAATGCCCATTTCATTGATGTTCGAGTCAGAGAGCGATTTGTTTAATTGTATTGTAGACATGATACTAGGGAGTAATAAATTACGAGTAGTTATTACTGTGTATCTTGCACCGGGGCCAGTGAGGCGGGCTTAATTGCTAAGTGATTAGCGGAAGGGCGTAGCTAGTCAGGTAATCAACAAATAGCACCTGAGAAGGGTGGAACTTATCATTAAGTGACTGCCCTCAAGACAACGTATGACCAATAATTAAAAGAGGGTTTACCCGAGTTATGGCCGTAGAATTATGACGACGATCGACGATCTCAGGTACTAGGGTAGCAGAATTTTGCAATGAGCGCGGAGTTTGCCTTAACTGTGTGCGTAGATGTCTCGCGATCAGTATTATCCTCCAGCTTCAGGTAGCTCCTCCGAACTTATGCGCTCCTATTTTATGCACTGAATTTAATATTATGAATTTAAATTTTTCGGTTTTATTAACTATTTATATAAAGGTCTACTACACGTCTACACCGAAAGGCGGTCCGGGGGAAGAGGCTTCGAAGGCCTTCGATCAAAATTATATGAAGTTGACGCCTCCTCTGTGTACAACTGTATATTATTACCCACCCTTAGTGATTGCTTCCGTTTTAATTATTTTTTCCTAATTCTAGAGGATATAAATTCACTATGACATGAGATGTATAGTGTTGCCAGTGGGAGCTCATATATTACATAGTATACAAACACAGAGGAGGCGTCAACTTCATATATTTTTGATCGAAGGACACGTACAGGTAAGTTACTTTGATCAATTAATTATAGTCAACAAACAGCAAAATCCATTATACATATAAAATAAAAACGAAATGTTCAACGTTTTTTCAGGTTGTTGTTGGTCCTCAAACGGAAAATTTGGTTACAGTTGCTAGATGGGCTGGTAGTATGCACGACTCACGGTCTTACGGCAAGGCAATTCGAGCGGCCGCCGAACACATGGTGCTTTGGCGCTGTAAATGGACGTCTGAGGCTTGGTCAGCTTTCGTAGATTTTGCGCAGTTGCCTCCTTCCCTTTAAAATATGTGGTGGTATCGGTCTCTCTACATAGTTGCCGTTTTTGCAATGTTTGCAATGGTTTGTGAGTGCCATGTCATACAGTTGCCGTTTCTTAAGTAAATGTGTGGTGAACTTTGGAAGCTCGGAATTCTATGGTTCGCAATACATTTCTCTACATTTCTTAAAATTTTTAATTTTGCAAAGCAGGGCGACGATTCGCTGGCGCCAGTAAGGCGCGACGGCTCGCTGGTGCGAACGCAGCGGAACCGCACGCTGATGCGCGTTTGTCTGGAGTTGGCCGTATCGGCGCGTCCATGACCTAAATGAAGTCTGGGATGGTCGAGCATTGTAGTATTTAACAAGTGTTAATATGAGCTAGCAGGTGGTGATAACTGATAGACCGTATGCTGTTTACTGCCAACCGCACGAGGACGTGTGACAGTCAGAGGTGGTCGTGTCTGCGCGTCTAGAAAATACAGAGAGGTTGCATCACTCTAGCGGAGTAATTCTTCTAGTGCAAAAAAGGAAAATGGTGTTGCTGAGAGGCTGGTCTGTCTTGCACTGGGATGTGTCGTGTTGCTGTTGGTTTGCATACTTTGGTATTATCATGTCACTACGTCCCTCACGTTACACTACTGTGTGATTGTGACGGGGCATGTTTGCGGTATGGTCGGACTGCAATTGCTGTATACTGAATTGAAAAAAAAGAGAGTAAGAAAAAAAATGGTTCTTACTATCATTGCAGGTCCAATGATAGGGCTATAGGGAATAGTGATTACGGACTAGCATAAACATTACTTGAAAAAAAAGGAGAAAATATAAAAAAGAATGATTCTGTTTAAAAAAAAAGAGAAAAGTTTTGAAGGGCATACTGCCGGACCAAAGCTGATTAGTGTTGCAGGGTTCAAAGGAACCGGTTTAATAATACTAATTGCCTGAAGGGTCGATATAGACCGGACCAGAGCTGATTGTTAATATCTGCAGGGTCATTATAGACCGAACCAGAATATGTTGCTGAGTGTGTAAACATTTATGGTTTTTGTCAGGATAATCGAACTATGTTTTTCTGTCTCCAGATAACTAAGATTGTGATGGAGCGCGTGCGAGGACGCACGCATGTCAGCATGGCCGTGACGGTGCCTGCGCCATTGCATGTGCGGCGGCGTCGGTGTAGCTAGACATAATTCTTGTAAACAACACGTGCACCGCATATATTGTAAATTAGCCTTGTTTAAAAGAAAAGTCCCGCTAGGTTTCTTGCTGGTTCTTCCCAGGACAGAGGTGTTATCCGAACCGGTGGTAGTAGCACTATATTGAATAAAAGTGATTATATTCTATTCTAAAAGCCTTTTCATGTGATTTTATACATCATAATAACACCCTTCATCAGAAGTAGGAATAAAGCTTTCCATTTAAGTTCTCTATATTCTTAATTACCTTCCTACATATTTATAGCTTACAGACTATGTTTACATTACTTGGAAGTGTTTATCAGTTCAGCCGGAGCACTGTAACTTGAAGCTGATGACGCATTCCTGTTACAATTTACTAATACATTGTAATAACATCGAATATAACGGGTGGGCCATAAGGGTGTTGGCGGTTTCAATATTCAATTAAAAAAGAACTACGAAACATAACAAAAATATATTTTTATTTTTAAAAAGTAGAAACATAGGAATATTTTAAGATCTAAAAATAATGTTGTCCAAATGACTTCCCACGGCTGCTTGGCACTCTTGCAACCGAATTTGCAAATTTTGGAAAACTCGTCGAATAGTTGTTCTCAGTATTTTGTTACTTTCCTGAATGATATTCCTCTTCAGCTGCTCTAAATTGGTCGGATTATTCTCGTAGACCACCGATTTGAGGTAGCCCCATAGAAAATAATCGCAAGGAGAGATCGGGGCTACGTGGTGGCCATTCAATATCCCCCCTTTTCGAAATGAGTTTTCCGGGAAAAACATTTTTCAGTAGCTCTATGGATACCCTAGCCGTATGATATGTGGCCCCATCCTGTTGAAACCACATCCTCGAGGTATTAAGTTTTTGCAAAGCTGGCACCAAAAAGTCTGTTATCATATTGCAATAATTGTTAGCTCTAACCGTCATCGCTTGCCCTCTTCGTTCTCAAAAAAGTATGGCCCAATAATACCGGTTGACGTTATCCCAGCCCACACGACAAGCTTAGGGCTGTGAAGTGGACGTTCATGCAAGCGTCGGGATTAGTCTCGGACCAGAACCGACAATTTTGCTTTTTCACATGGCCATTAAGGTGAAAATTGGTCTCATCACTAAACATTACGTTGTTAAAATTGTTGAACCGCTCGAGCATCAAATTGACAAAGTTAAGTCGGTTATTGGCATCATCTGGTTTTAATTCTTGGACTATCTGAATCTTATAAAGCCTTTAAATGCAAATCACGCTTCAAAATTCGTCGCAAAGTCGTTCTTTTGATGTCCAAAGACTGACTTTTCTTACGTGTTGACTGTTGCGGATTTCGCTGAACTGAAACACGAACACGCTCCACAATGTCGGCTGATCTTGCAGAAACTGGGCGACCACGAGCCGTAATTGGTACTGTTGAGCCGGTTGTTTCGAACATTCTGATCCATTTCCGTATCACATTGGCGCTCGGAACTTCACTTAAATCGCGTCTTAAACTTAAATCACTGATTTATTGTTTTCGTAATACGCTCGGACACAAAATGCACGTTCCGTGTACGGCTCCATGGCGTACACGGGACATATCCCCCCGCCACCCCGCGCCACGCGTTTCCGAGAAATTGGAGAATTAAATGGCCAACACTCATATGGCCCACCCGTTATTTAGAACATAGTTTTGATAAAGACATGAATTGGTTTTATATTTGATTGGTGACAAAAATGTTACTAAGCTACAATTCATAAACTTCTACGTTGATTACATAATTATCTGTTTTTATTTCTTATTCCTTAAAAGCTAAATATTTATAACACAATATTAAGGAAATATTTAGTTAGTGCTTTAATTGTTATACATACGGAATCAGATATGCCGATTATGTGTGTTGTATTACATATTTTTATACATAGAAAATAATAATGGATGTAAAAACTATATTGAATTTCTACTGTTTACTTTATTTTTACTGCCATTTTTAACTATTTACTTACAATTTAATATGCTAATTTCACAATTGCATAGCATGTTTATAGGCTAATTTCACAACCACTTACACTACACATCACCGATGAATTTTTTACACGACTATTCACTCACTATACTATTTGACGCGGTAGCGCCTGCTGTTGGTGCTGAGGATAATTGTCACTGCATCCTGCAACAACTTTTTGTCTGACTACTTTTCGTACACGCTGTATACACTTCTTGTATATTATATAGACGATGGCCATTATGATTACTATGATCACGATAGATATCGAAGTTCCATAATTCTCCATTTGCTCGAAATACGAATGTGTAGCATCATTCGCGCCATTTTAAGCGATAATGACTTCTTCATTTCTCTTCTCAGTGCTGTATGTTTTTTCCATTATTAACAGTAATTAATTCACAGGTTTGTTCATATCTGGACAAAAAAATCTATCTTTAATCATTTGCCGTGACGTACGCAAACCTGGGTGACTAAGGTTATGGATAGCGTGAAAAAAATCTTTTTTAAAAAATTCTGTAAGTTAGGGTATTGCAATCCCCGTCGAAATTTCACAATAAATAGCCTTATGGGTGTTTGGTATATTTCTTTTAATTGGTTTTTAGAACTCTTTAAATACATTTTGAGCTCCTCATCAGAACTTTGATCTTCTGCTAATTTTTCAAAATTGATAACGCTTGAAGTGCATTCTATGGTATCCACTCGGGATAATGCGTCTGCGACAATGTTATCTTGCTCGCTTACATGTCGAATATCCGAAGTAAACTCGCTTATAAATAATAACTGTCTGAACCGCTTCGGGCCGGCCCTCTTTGTTATTATTTTTTACACAATTTAGAAAAAGCGAATGCTAATGGCTTGGAATAAGCATCTAAAATGTTCCATGGCCAAAAAAATTGCGAGTAACTCTCTATCGTACGTGCTATATTTTATGTCTCGTTCAATTTGCGTGAAAAATATCCTGGCGGATGCCATTGTCCGTCAACATATTGTTGAAAAACGGCTCCTACGCAACTATTCGACGCGTCAGCGAAAAGGGCATATGGCGCGTCAAAAGACGGGTATGACAAAGTGACTGCCTCCATGAGTTTTATTTTGCACTCCGAGAATGCTTGATCGGCATCCGGTGTCCAACAAATTAATGTTTTGTCATTCTTTTTAGCGTTACAAGTGAAACTATCTAATATTTTTAAGTATTCGGCAGCTTTAGGTAAATGATTCCTATAAAAATTAACCATGCCTAAACATTTTCGTAACTGACTTACATTTTGAGGTTTCAAACTCTAAAATTGCTTTAACTTTGCTTTCTAATGGTCTAATACCTTTTACTGTGACTTCTTAACCCAAAAATTCTATACTCGTTGCCTTGAATGTATATTTCTCTAAATTGATTGTTATACCGTATTCATCCAACCTTTTGAAAATTTGTTCTAAGTGCTCATTGTGTGTTCTATCATTTGCTGACGCAATCAAAATATCGTCGCAGTAACAGTACACGAAGTCTAAACCCGATAACGCTGAGTTATTCATGATACGTTGGAACGTTTGGGAAGCGTTTTCCAAACCAAAGGTCATGCGTTCAAATTCATAAAGTCCGAATGGTGTCGTAATGACTGTTTTGCGTATATCGTCCGGATTAATTAATATATTGTGTTACGCTTTTTTATGGTTATTTTAGAAAAAGCTGTTTTTCCATTAAGTAAATATGAAAAATCTTGAACTCTCGGGATAGGATACCTATCAGGCTTAGTGATGGCATTTAAAGCTCTATATTCACCACAAGGGCGAATTTGACCATCCTTTTTGGGAACTAAATGCAAGGGACTAGACCATGCCGATTTAGAGAGTTACATATATCTGCTTCTAACATATTTTCGATTTCTTTTCTAGCTAATTTATAACAATTGGGTGGTAACGGTCTAGGTTTGCAAAATACAGGTGGGCCTGTAGTTTCTATATAGTGATAAACTGAATGCTTAGGCGCCTCTTTGAATGACATAGGTGTGAGAACCTCTGGATATCGTTTCAATATGTCATATACCGGGTGATCGCTTCGCAAGGTTGAAATAGCCAACTCAAAATTGTTTATGATCGATCCATACACTGCAAAATTACTTAATTTATCTAGTAAACAACGGCTATTAATATCAATGATTAACCTGTGATAGTTAAGGAAATCTACCCCTAAAATAGATGGTTTGAAGTCACATATTATGAAAGTCCATTTGAATGGTCTCCTCAAATTTAGGTCAAGCGTGAGCGTCTTGGTTCCGTAAGTTTTTATATCAGAGCCGTTTGCTGCGAACAATTTAAAGTTTGAGTTATGACATACCAGCTGAAAAGTTCGCGGCCTAGGGTACTTACGATGAGTAATTAGCTTGTTACTCATGTCACTAGTTGTAACACTCATTAGTATAATAAAAGCAATCACGTTTCAAACAACAAACAAGTTTGCACTCATAGTTCAATTATTTATTGAACGAGAAACATCACCATGTCAGCCTAATCTGGAAATTCTCGGAATTTTGAACACCGCGCCGTGATTAAATTCCTTGTAAAGAAGGGAAATACAGCAAAAGCCATTTTGAAGAGATGTCATCGGTTCTTCAGGATTCTGCGCCTTCATATATACGATGGTGAAAAAATGGGCCCGAATATTTCAACAAGGAAGAGAGAGCTGTGAAAACGACCCTCGCCCGGGCTGCCCTGTTACGGTACTGACCGAAGAAAACGTCCGAAAAGTCGAAAAAATCGTTCTGGCCGACCGAAGAATTAAATTGTGGCAGATTGCTGAAGAACTGCAGATTAGCAAAGAACTAGTTGGAGAAATTTTACATGAACATTTGAATATGAGAAAAATTAGCGCGCGCTGGGTACCGAAAATGCTCACACCGCCCAACAAGCAACGTCGACTCGCAAGTTGCAAAGATTTTTTGGAGCTAGTCGGCGAGAACAAGGAAGACATTTGGCAACGGATAGTCATCGTAGATAAAACATGGATTCGCCAATATGATCCCGAGTCCAAACAAGAGTTCATGCAATGGATAAAAAAAGGAGAAAGGCCGCCGAAAAAATTCAAGCTGGAAAAGTCGGCGTCCAAGCTAATGGCGACTGTTTTCTGGGATAGCGAGGGAATTTTGCTTATATACCACCTACCCAGGGGAACTACGATGAATGGCCAATATTACCCGGCCCAGACCTAGCACCTAGCGATTTTTTCCTGTTTCCTATTTGAAAAAGGACTTACGGGGCCGGAGATTTGCAGATAACAACGAAATGAAAGCTGAGTTGTACAAACTATTTAAGTACAAAATTTATTTTAGAAACTGCTTGGTAGCGACCACCTCATTCCCAGGGGTTATTATCAATCATGTATTCATTTATACTATTTCAGTATCACTTTAGTTTCAGTTACAGTTTCAGCTTAACAAAACATATAAACTTGGTAATAGAGAGAGCCTGTACACTTTCCGGGACCTTGTTGTAATAGCGTATGCATTGCCCCAAGAATGGATTACTGACTCTGTGGAGTCGAGAAACTGGTATCACTAGCTTGTGTTTGTTCCTAGTGTTTACAGAATGTATATCACTTTTTTTACTAGAACTACCTTTGTTTTTGTGAACATACATTAAATTTTCGTAAATATACTGAGAGGCCAAAGTTAATATATTTATTTCTTGAAATTTATCTCTAAAAGACTCTCTCGGTTTTAGGTTGTAAATAACTCTAATGGCCCTCTTCTATAAAAAAAAAAGTTTCTGAATCAGCCGCATTTCCCCATAGCAAAATCCCATAAGACATTATGCTATGGAAATAACTGAAATAAACTAGTCTAGCTGTCTCGACACTAGTGACACCTCTAATCCTTTTTACAGCATAGGCTGCAGAACTTAGTCTGCTTGCTAGTTTGGATATATGGGGGCCCCACTGAAGCTTTGCGTCGAGAGTGATGCCAAAAAAAACAGTGAATTCAACAGGGCTTAGTTCTTCCCCATTTAAAAACACATTGGTACCCAGATTTTTAACATTCGTTGTTGTAAATTTAATACATTTAGTTTTATTTCCGTTTATATGTAGATTATTAACGTTAAACCAATGCACTAATTTTGATATAGCATTATTCACTTCGTCACATTTAAGTGATTGACGTTTAAGTTTAAAAATCAAGGAAGTATCATCAGCAAATAATACTATATCATGATTATCCCCTACAAGGGAAGGTAAGTCATTAATATATACTAGAAATAGGAATGGGCCGAATCGAGCCCTGAGGACACCATTAGTACAGGTGACCCGGAAGAACTTTTACAATTGATAATAACTTTCTGCATTCTATTACTTAAATATGAAATAATAAGTTTAAGCGCTGTGTTCATGACACCATAGTACTGTCGCTTCCTGATTAATGTCTCATGGTGAACACAGTGGAAGGCCTTGGAAAGGTCACAAAATATACCCAAAGCATCCTCCGTATTCTCCATGCACAAAAATATGTTTAATAAGCTCAACTCCAGCGTCAGTTGTTGAGCGACCCTTATAAACCAATTTGATTTTTATGGCAATTTATTAATATTAAAAAACTTAAGATCTGATCTAAAATTATTTTTCAAAATATTACTAAATGTTGGTAGTACAGAAATCGGTCTAAAATTGGCGGGGTCTAATGTACTACCAGATTTAAATAAAGGTATGACTTTACTATGTTTCATTAAATCAGGAAACACACCAGATTCGACGCTTGTATTAAATATAGTGGCTAGATAAGGTGCTATTATATCTATTATAGATAAAATAACTTTAACGGAAATCCCCCATAAGTCTGCCGTTTTCTTAACATCAATAGTTTTAAAATATTTAACGATATCTTTTGTCAATACTCTATGGAATTTAAAAGTATTTGAACAAGCCTTTACATTTTGTTTAGGCAATGATTCGGCGACAGTAGGAGAAGAATTTAATGATTTTGTTGTCAAAAAGGAACTTCAGTAAAATGTTTCTCAAAAGCCATAGCATCTTCTTGATCAGATCGAGTTAAACTATTGTTAATATTCAATTGAAAATCCGAGTTGCGCGGTTTGACCTTGCCCGTTTCACTATTTATTATTCTCCAGGTCATTTTAATTTTGTTAAATGCAGTTTTAATTTTGTTACTTAAATGTAAAGCCTTAGCTGTGGAGCACACTTTTTTAAATATTTTAGAATATGTTTTTAAATAATCTCTAAATATAACACTAGTATTATAGGATCTTTCATTATAAAGCTCATACAACTTTCGCCTACTTATAAATTCCTACTTATAAATTCCTACTGTCGCCCATTCATTAAATGATTTGCGACTGTTAAAAGAGAAAGTTTTAGAAGTAAATATTCTACTAAATTCACAAGTTATAATTTTAAATAACATACCATACAAATAATTAGCACTATTTTTAAATGAAAGTGATGGAAGTCTTTTTATTATATTACTTCTAAACCTCTCCAAGCGATGGTCATTTATTGGAACAAACACTATTTAGTTATGGTTACACCAGCACCACCCATAATACAGATAAAGCGTCCATCAGCATAAATACATAGACGCTGAATATGTAGTAATTTAAGTAGCCTGTAAGCATAGGATTAAGAATTGTAAAAGACAATGGACAGAATAAATTCACATCTCTCTCTGTGAACACGTAGTTTGTATTTAGTTTTAAAAAAGCTCTCGGCAGCTCCCGCAACTTGACTGGCGCAGCCGGTAGGATCACCGGAAAAGCTGTGCCACCGTTCGTGAATATCGCGTATACAATTTTACTCATTTTCGCGCATCGGCGGTCGATCCATACAGCGTGGTGATCCAGCGAACCAAAACAAATTCGTCGAGAATAAGGAGCCGTGAAGCTGATGATGGGCACTGTGGGCTGGTGAGTATGACTCTTCACCTCCTTCATATCCCTTAGTAAACTTGGAATTGGACATTTTCCATTTTGACTGTTATTTGGGCAAATATTAATCTTACGTAAATTTTATAAAGTATTAAGTGTAATAAATATTACTTAAATAAAAATTAAAACAATATTAAATTAATTGTAATACGTACATAATAATAAGTCCCATATCACGCAATAAAATTATAGAGTATATTATATTAAGTATTATACATTATATTAAGTTCTTATTGTGTAACATGTGTTGGTTAATTTTAAGATTACTCGACACGTTAATACATAATAGATTAGTACTTATACTCGAATTTTCCTTACAACATTTGTGGAACTGGTAGAGTTATAATAAATATTTTATTTTATTTTTTATTTTTGTGTAGAACCAGTGAATAAATTATTAAAAATGTCGGAAATTAAACTTATCCCTAATGAATTAACTAAAATAATACCAACATTTAGCGGCGATAAGCGTCATTTAAATTTATTTTTGCGTAAATGTGAATATATAATAAATAACTTTAAATCATCCGATGTGCAAAATGAATATACAGGATGTCCAGTAAATAGCACGACATACTGCAGGGGTGATAGCTAGGGTCACTACCTATCAATAGAACACAATATATGTTCAGCAAAATCTTACGGATTTACAGTTTTACAAAATTTTCCGAAATACCGAAAAATCTCTACCTTGAAACAGATTTTTAAGCATCTCGTAATGAAAAAATCCTTTTCTAGTACTTTTTTTTACATCAAATTATTCGTGAATAGTTACTTTACTCATTGATAAGTCTTTTTTCTATCTAAGACAAGAATGTTTTCAAGAAATACTATTTTTTGTTTAAATTTGCACAGAACTATTTTCTTATCACTTAAGTTTAACCTACAGTGGTGAAAAAAATGTATGTGGCAGTTTTGTACAACAAACTTAAAAATAGCTTGTTTAATGGTGATTTTGGAAAGATACAATACTAGTGCATTTTCATTAAAAAATACAAAAATAAGCTATTTTAGTTAATAAGAGCATTTTATTTTAAATGCAAGTAATGTGACTTTAATTCGAATCGTTGTAAGGTCGTACTACGGTTCGAATTACATAATAATAATCTACAGCCGACCGGCCGGCCGGTCTGTAAATGACATCTTGAAGGATAAGGTGATAGTAAAAAAAACAGAGGAGTTAACTTTAATAAACATTTATTTAAATAAATTACAATAAATGCTCAAATTGCTTCCTTGTGCCCTAATACACGCTCATCTTCTTAAAATGAGCTTTTGAGTCTTCTCAGGCTTATTTCCGATATTTTCTTGCTGCAATGTTAACCCTTGCTCTCAATTCATTGTCATTTTGGATCGGTTTTCATAGACTTTGTCCTTCATGGCACCCCAATAAAAAAATCCAGAGGTTTAGGTCCGGAGACCTAGGTGGCCATAATATCGGTCCCAGTCGCCCAATCCACCTGCCTGGATAAGCTTCATCTAAGTAGGCTCTTACTTCCAGCCATAATGAGCAGGGCACCCATCATTTTGAAGCCACATCACCTCTCTTAGCTCACTCGGAACATTTTCAAGGAGCGTGGGTAGGGTTTCTCGTAAAAACTCCTAGTAATTATTGGCATTTAATGTAGGTGGAAGCCACAATCTGGCCATTAAAAATCCCACACCATAAATTTATTTTGAATTGGTACTGGGACCTGTCTTCTCTTGACACATACGGATTTTCTAATTGCCAACTATGTAAATTATGCAAATTCAAGTAGCCGTCCTTTCTGCAGGCTGACTCATCACTCCATAACACCTTATTAAATAAGTTTGGGTCCTCCCGATGCATTTCAAGCATGCGGCGGCAGAATTGAACTCTCGGCAGGTAGTCTCTAGTTAAAAGAGTTTGCACGCGTCGTACGTGAAATGGATGGTATCCATACCTGTTAAGTACTGAATGAACAGTGGACTTCGGTATCCCTGTGCGCCGTTGTATCGCCCTAACCGAAGTTGTCGGGTCTTGTTCTCGTTCCTGAAGCACTATGTCTTCGTCAACAACTTGAGGCCGTCCACCGCCACGTTGACCAGGGAGTCTGCCTTCCATGTAGGAGTTATGCACTCTGGTAAACATTTCATGGTGTGGATGTCTCCTATCGGGAAACCTTTCCCTGTAGAGGGTGGCAGCAGCTCGGGAACTTTGGCCAGCTTCTCCGTAAATAAGGTGCATCTCAGCATACTCTCGCTGCGTATAACCAGGAAAAACGCGGCGGTTGGCCATGTTATAAAACACAAAAGTCCAGGTGGTCGCCAAGTCGTCGTAGTGATCACAATAAAAAATCCAAATCGTAAGGCAAACAAAGTCCGGGGTCCAAGGCACAAAACAGTCGTCAGTACGAAACAATAATTTGTGAACACAGAGATGCGTTGCGCACGGTTTAAGGTAGCGTACTGACAAGTGTCGCAAATAAGGTTGAGAGTGAGACACAAAATCACAATGCAAGAAAGAGCGGGATATCACATGCGCTTCTTTTGTTAGACAGTAACCGGTCGGGTCGGGTCGGTCGGCGAGCAGGTAAAAACCTTTAGTCATTACGCGTGCATGTCGCATTTTACGTGTCACAGCTAGTTTTATAATAATTCGCGTAAATGAGCAGCTATTACTTATTCTCATAGTGGTTTTTGTCAAAATTACGTTAATTACATTTTCAACAAAATCAGCTTCTCTGGAACTAAAATAGCATTTTTTGTATTTTTTAATGAAAATGCACTAGTATTGTATCTTTCCTAAATCACCATTAAACAAGCTATTTTTTAAGTTTGTTGTACAAAACTGCCACATACATTTTTTTTTCACCACTGTAGGTTAAACTTAAGTGATAAGAAAATAGTTCTGTGCAAATTTAAACAAAAAATAGTATTGCTTGAAAACATTCTTGTCTTTGATAGAAAAAAGACTTATCAATGAGTAAAGTAACTATCCACGAATAATTTGATGTAAAAAAAAAGTACTAGAAAAGGATTTTTTCATTACGAGATTCTTAAAAATCTGTTTCAAGGTAGAGAGAGATTTTTCGGTATTTCGGAAAATTTTGTAAAACTGTAAATCCGTAAGATTTTGCTGAACATATATTGTGTTGTATTGATAGGTAGTGATCCTAGCTATCACCCCCTGCAGTATGTCGTGCTATTTACTGGACACCCCCTATAATGCAAATCATTACTAGTCGTCTTACGGGCGAGGCTGCGTCGCTTATCAGTGAACGGGAAGATGTAGAGACGTGGGCCGAATTCAAGGAATTGTTTTTAACTCACTTCGGCGACCCACGTAGCGAAGAATGTTTAGCCATAGAATTAGAAGCTTTAATGAAACACCAAAATGAAAATTATACAGATTTTTGTGGTCGTATACAATCCGTTAAATCAGTGCTATTATCGAAGGTTAATCAAATTGGTGATAAAAACTTAAATATAAGTAAAACTATTATTTATAATAACACCGCTCTGCAGGTTTTCTTATATAATTTATCCGAAAATATGGTGCGCATTGTTAGGTTGAAAACACCCAGTACACTAGAAGAAGCACTAAGTATAGTTCTAGAAGAAGTAAACTTCTATGACCAATATCAGATGCGTAGTAAAATGTTACAGTCTAGCCATACGTCTAAGCCACAATCTAGTAGTACACTAGTGCAACAACCATCGTTTAAGTTCGCAATACCAACACAGCCTACAGGTTTTAGACCAATGTTAGCACAAAACCAACCCCCTAGGCAGAATTTCGGAACACCACCTCAATTTAAGTTTGGCATTCCCAATAGTAGACAAATGAGGATTCCGTTACCACAAAATAAACCTCAACAGCAAATGAGTTTCCCTAAGCAATATCACCCACCTCAGTTTGGATACCGACCTAATTTTGGATACCGACCAAACTTTGGATTTAGACCCCCGGGCTATAGCCCCATGCAACCAATGTTACCGCAACAGTTTGGTAACTCTCAGCATTTTAATTATCCCAATAATAATAATGTGCATAATAAGCCGGTTTCTAATGATACTGATGTTTCTATGAGAACTGCCCTCAAAGCCTTTTCAACCAGGTTTCCGCCTAAACGAATTAGAAATTTATCCATCATACTATCCCTACAATTTCCTCAAAATTACATGTATGAGGAATCATACGACAATTATTATGAAGATGAACCCATACAAGAAAATTCTATAATAGAGGCCGACGAAAACAATGATTCAGAGGATAATGACATGTCGGCACAGACTGAAAATTTTCAAGTAAAAGTCTCCGAAAACCACCCGAAATAATAGAATTGAATTGCGACTTAAATCTAAAATTACCATACATATATATACCGGAAATAGATGCTAATTTTATGATAGACACAGGAAGCACCCGTTCTTTTATAAGCCCCGATAAAGCAAATCAATACTACCGTAATTATATAACAAATGAACCCTTTATGGTTATAAGCACTCATGCATCTAGCGAACACAATCAGGTAATTAAAATTCCACTATTTTCTATATTTCAAAGTAATGACGAACATAAATTTTATCTTTATAATGTCGATTCACGTTATGATGGGTTAATTGGGAATGATTTGTTAAAGCAGTTGGAAGCTGTAATAGATTTGAAGAAACAAGTACTTACTACAAATTCTTCTAGAATACCGATAATACACAATAGCGTAGAATATGTAAATACTTCCACCTCGTTCTGAAGTTAGAGCAAAATTACCTGCTAACATGTTTTATGGCGAAGGAATATTAAATTATACCCGATTCTGTGATGGAGTGCGCACGCCTTCTGCATTGGTAAAATGTGAGAATGGCTATGCCACTACAATTATACAAAATACGTTAGATCAACAAATGGAACTATCTATTAAGAAACCTTTTGAAATTTGTGAATGTGTGGATGATAAATCGTATGTAAATTCTATAGATCACTCTGATCTAGAAACGGACCAGTTATTGCTTGAAAATTTAAACAAGTTACGACTAAACCATATGAATGAAGAGGAAATACATAGCATTCGTAAACTATGTGAGGAATACAAGGATATATTTTATTATGAACAGATTCCTTTGAGTTTTAGTAATCAGGTTAAACACTTCATTCGGACTAAAAACGAGGACCCTATATTCACAAAACCTTACAGACTAGCCCCCGTACAAGTAACAGAGATAAACAAGCAGGTCGATAAACTTCTATTAGATAATGTAATTCAGGAATCTTTCTCCCCATGGAATTCTTTTCTTTTACGTGGTAGAGCCATGCTGCAGCTATATTAATAGTATAGTTGTAGCACGAATGGGTCGGCTCGACCGAGGAAGGACTACGCTCTCACAGAATACCAACGTAAAATAGCAGCTTAATGCTGCTGTGTTTCGTATGGTGAGTGTAGAGAACCGGAGACCCTTTTATGGAAAAGAGGCATTCTATCTTAGTCCTCACGGCTGACAACGCATCTGTATTTAAATTCGCTAACGAAGATAGATGTAGATGTCTATGGGCAACAGCAACCACTTACCATCAGGTGGACTGTGTGCTCGTTTGTCACCCTTATTCTATAAAAAAAAAATCTCCCGTACATCTTGTTCCAAAAAAGGCTGATGCTTCGGGCGAAGTTAAATACAGAATGGTTATAGATTACAGAAGGCTAAATGAAATTACAATTGATGACAAGTACCCCCTACCAAATATCGCAGACCTTTTCGATAAGCTAGGTAAGAGCACATACTTTTCGACACTCGACTTGGCCAGCGGCTATCACCAAATTGAACTTAATGAAGATGACCGACAGAAAACTGCCTTCAGCACCCAAAATGGACACTATGAGTTCCTGAGGATGCCATTTGGATTAAAGACAGCCCCCGCCACCTTTCAAAGGGCTATGAATAACGTCTTAAGAGGTTTGCAAGGAATCCATTGCCTTGTGTACCTTGACGACGTTATTATCTTTTCCGCTAGTCTACAAGAACACATGGAGAAACTTCACAGTTTTGACCGACTTCGAAAGACTAACATGAAAATACAATTAGACAAATCTGAATTTTTCCGAAAAGAAGTTTTATATCTTGGACACACCATAACTAAAGACGGGCTGCGACCAAACGATGACAAAATTAAAGTAATACAGAATTATCCTCTTCCTAAGACAACCACCGAAATCAAAAGTTTCCTTGGGCTGGTTGGATATTATAGAAAATTTATAAAGGACTGCGAAAATCACGCAGCCCCTAACGTCGTGTTTAAAGAAAAGGAATAAGATAATTGTAGACCAAAATTATATAGATGCTATTCATAAATGTAAAGAAATATTGACCAGTGTTCCCCTACTACAATACCCGGATTCGACTAAGCCGTATATATTAACTACCGACGCTTCGAATGTAGCTCTTGGTGCAGTATTATCACAAGGACCAATAGGGTCCGATAAGCCTATTGCATATACCAGCCGCACACTTAGTGACACCGAGTCGCGATACAGCACAATAGAGCGGGAACTTTTAGCCATCATTTGGGCTGTAAAGCATTTTAGGCCCTACTTGTATGGACAGAAATTTCAAATTTATACAGACCATAGACCCTTGCTTGGCTCTATTCCTTAAGAGCCTAACAGCAAACTAACACGCTGGCGTTTGCGTCTTCAAGAATACGATTTTACAATAATCTATAAAAACGGCAAACAAAATACCAATGCTGATGCCTTGTCTCGCATAAAACTTAATGCTTTAGACGACGCATCAATGGATGTTAATGGATGACGATGACATACAAAAGTAATACGCCAACTGAAAGAACTTGAAAAATACAGACCTAAACCTCAACCAAAGACAGTGATAATTTCAGACTCAGACTCGAGTGTAACGGATCATATAGAATTGTTCAAAGAAAACTACCCTGTACCATCTGTAACTAACAGTAGTAGCACAGACACGATACACTCAAATGTTGAACCTGAGTCAACAGCAATCCCAATTTTGAGCGAGGCAATAGATACTAAACCAAATCAGATCCTAGTGTTTTCTTGGTTCCAAAATAAACTTCAAGTCAGAAATTTATCTAGAGAAAAACAAAAAGTACTAGAGGTATTTCTCCCACTAGAAAACGAAGAATTAATAAAACAATTTATAAAGGAATATATAACATTTAAGAGTCGATACTTTATTTATTTCGAGAACGCTGAGCATAGGAAATTATTTGCAAAAGTTATTATAGAACTCTTTAAGAAGGACGCAGTACAATTCTTTGAATGTACACAACGCGTAGTATATGTGGAGGATGAAAAAGAACAAAAAGCTGTCATTCTCAAACACCATGAAGGAAAACATGTCATCGCGGTGTGAAAGAAACTATGATAAGAATACGCAGAAACTATTACTGGCAAAAATGCAAGACACTGTAGCTGCCGTTATAAATGCTTGTGAACCTTGCAGATTAATGAAGTACGATAGGAAACCAATAAAACCTATACTACAACTCACAACAACTCAGGATGCGCCTTTTCAGGAACTATTTATAGATTTATTTACTATTGAGAAGAAGTATTATTTGACCGTTGTGGATGCTTTTAGCAAATTAGGACAAGCCTTAGAGATTGCAAGTCGACAAACCGCTGAAGTAGCGCGAGCATTAATTAAATATTTTTCTATGTACGGAATTCCTAAGAAAATATCATCTGATCCAGGCACCGAATTCAATAACGAACTTATGCGTCAGCTCCTATCTATGTATAAAATAGAAACTCATATCACAACTCCCAATAACCCCAATTCGACAGGCATTGTCGAAAGATTTCATTCCACTATAACTGAAATATACAGACTTGCAAAATATGAACATAAATGCACAGACGCTGCATGTGTCATGACATATTCAGTCATGGCATATAATCATACTATTCATTCAACGACAGGTTTAACACCCTTTGAAGTAGCATTTGGTCATACAGATTCTGGTAAAATATTCGACGTAGATTTTGAAAAGGCATATACACAGCAACTCATTAAAGACCACGCGAGACAGACCAATACTTATATAGGTATATTTCAGAAAAGTCCATACAGATAAAGAAAAGGTTAGGAAAAAGAAAAGTGGGGAATCTGGAATTGATTTTAAAGAAGGTGATACGGTTTTTATTAAAGATATTAACATAAGGAAAAGTAAGGATAAGCCTAGGTATCAAAAGGCGAAAGTGCAAGGTGATATTGAAAGAAACATAATACCTGTAACGATAGGGAAAAGAAAAACTAAAGTGCACCTCAAAAATGTGAAACGCCCTCCACAGGTTGTTGGCGATCTTCGTGAACCTGAATCTGATGATCCAGACCCAAGGCCTTGAACTTCTAAAGGTCGAGCATAACCCAGGCATGTTACCCGTAAAGCAAGGACAAGCATACAAGGAAGTAGATAAGTGGGTTATAGTTAAGCAGTTAGACTTTAGTAGCATAAAAGATGATTTAAATTTTAATATCAATAAATATAAAGAATTTAGCAGTTTAGTAGACATCCATAAGCCATACGTAAATGAATTCCAAAATATGAAAACACAAGTAAATTATCTAAGTAACTTAGCTGTAGAAAAGGTTAAACAACTCATACCTTCGATACGTTTCAAGCGCGGTCTTATTAACCCATTAGGTTCTGTTATCAAAACGCTTACAGGAAACTTAGACCACAATGATGCAATAAAATACGACAATCTCATATCCCAATTAAAGACTCAGCAAACGCACACTAATAAGAAAATAACAATAATCTCGGAGATGCTTGACTCTCTTATAAATAGTACTGGGTCTCTACAGGAAAATATGAAAATTATAGATGAACGAATGAAACGTATAGAAAGAATGGTAAAATATATAATTACTAAAGACGATAACAGCATATACTCCACATATGTTTTAAGTATGTTTAACATGTTTGTCAATAATTTTAGAACTATATACGAGTACTTAATTTTAAGCGAAATAGAAACGGCATTAGCATTTACTAAACTTCACGTTCTACACCAAGCCATTGTTAATTCCACTGAATTATTAGTGATATTAGAATCTATATCTCAAACAAATAGTTTATTGTATCCTATTACTGAAAACAATTTAGTTAATCTAGAAAGATCTATGTCTGTTAAGGCCTATGTAAAAGAAAACCAAATAACGTTCATCATGGAAATCCCTCTGACTGATAATATTACATACACTTATTTTAAAATGTATGCTTTACCTATGTTTGACCCCACCTATAATAGAACAACTGTTATTTTTTCCAAATATCCTTACCTCATGGTGAAAGATCACACGTACTTACCCTTAAATGGCCCATGTCAGGAGATAGCAGCAAACCAGTTCCTGTGCGAGGAAATTGATATCGTCCAGTATCCTGAAAAGACATGCATAGAACAGCTTATGAACTTCGCATCAAATCTAAGCCTTTGTAAATTATCAATAGTAGAGCTGGAAAGTGTTAAGATACAGTCTATTGGCCCTATTAACTGGATCCTATTTACACAAAATGAAATAGTGCTTACAAAAACGTGTGGCGATGACACTCAAAGAAATGCTGTAAAGGGCACTTACCTCTTGGAAATCGATGAAAACTGTGAGATAAAATTAGGCAATATTAAATTACACCGGAAACGATACTACTCAGGAAAACTGCAATATAAGGTGACACCAATTTTAACTCTACCCAAATTGATAGAGCAGCCTACAAATGCGGAGAAAACAGTGAATTTAAATCGAGTTAATTTGGACGAACTAAAATATCTCTCGTACAAGCTGAAAAGTGAAATAGTAGAAAGTGAAAGTGAAAGCTTAGTGAAAAAGAAAAGTGTTAGTTTAGCTACTGTACTACTCTATGTTATATTAGTTTTAATTATTCTTATTGTTGTAATTTGGAAACATAAGTCTAAGCTCTTATCTTATGTTTCCAAAATCGGCAAGATTTGGATTCCGATGATTTTGCTTGTATGCAAAATCATCGGAATCCAAATCTTGCCGATAACTTTGCAGTTGAGGAGGGAGGAGTTATGGTTACACCAGCACCACCCATAATACAGATAAAGCGTCCATCAGCATAAATACATAAACGCTGAGTATGTAGTAATTTAAGTAGCCTGTAAGCATAGGATTAAGAATTGTAAAAGACAATGGACAGAATAAATTCACATCTCTCTCTGTGAACACGTAGTTTGTATTTAGTTTGTATTTAGTTTTAAAAAAGCTCTCGGCAGCTCCCGCAACTTGACTACTTTCTTATTTTTCTGTTTTTTGTGTATGTAAGGCAATGATACCAACTGTCCACAGTGATCTGAACTTAAATTTTGAATAATTGATTTATGCAAGGGCTTAATATCTGTAAAAATATTATCTATACAGGTCGCACTAGGCCCAGCAATACGTGTTGGTTCTAAGAATAAATTAACAAGATTATACGATTTAAACAATGAGCTAAACTTAATACTAATGGTAGAAGTTTCAAGGAGATTGATGTTAGTCTCCATATATTAGAACAGACTTGTTCTGTTTACTAAGTTTGAGCAAAACTTCTTCCACAATTCTTTCAAAATAGTCATAAGTAGTACATGGGGGTCTGTAAACACTTACAACAATGAGGTGCTCGAGCTCGACACAAGCCATTTCTACAGTTCGCTCAACAGAGAGGCTCACAATATCCTTACGTTCTTTACATAATAATGATTTATCTGCTAATATTAAGGAGCCACCACGTAGCTTTTTTTCTCTATTGAAGGAACTGACCACCTCGTGATTTCTGAAATTAAACATGAAATTATAATCTTTTAGCCAATGTTCAGTAATACAAAGGATATGTATATTGTTACTATTTAAAAACAATTCAACTTCCCAATTCTTTGCCCGTCATGCCTTGTATATTTTGATGCATCAGGTGTAAACAATTTTCATTACTTATTTGTGGGCTGCATTCAAAATTAATTAAACTCTTATTATTGCTAGAGATTGCCTCTATTGTCGCATTTACTAATTTAAATTAGTTGGAACTGATTCCAAATTAAATGTCAAATGATTATCATGCTCAATAAAAGCAGTCTTGGTAGCCAAAAACTTGGCTGAGTTAAAAAGTAAATAATTAGATAGCACATTTGCTACCAGTCTTAAATTATATTTCGATAGGTAATACCTATCTTTTGTCCAAAACTTTTTTATTAAATTATTTATGTCAATTAAATGAAATTTGTCATTATTATCACAATTATATGTCAAATTTAAATTATTGTTACATATTAAATTATTTATTTGTATATTTAAATTATGTCTTAGATTATTTTCCTGTGGCAATCCCTGTATGTAAGGCAGTGTGAACAAGACAATTTTGTGTACATTTAAGTTATTAAGTTGTTCAATATATCTTAATAACTGTTTGTTGTTTACACTGCCTCTTCTACCAAGAAAAATTATTATTGTACTATTTGGGCAAAATTTAGTTACTATTATTTTATTTAGGATGTCACTAAAAGATGCTCCAGGCATGCCGCAATTTGTAATTTTTTGTCCCTTTAAAGAGTTATTTAAAGTTATGCCTAGATTTTTTCCCCATGTCATCGCTATACACAATTATATTATTTTTGTTAATATTTGAGTTATTTTTTATTTTAAGCTCCTCTGCTATGGCACTGTCATAGAGTTTTGGTGGTGGTATAATATTATCAGCACACACCGACTCTATATTTTCTTTCATTAAGTACCTTAGGCCGCGGACTTATCAGCCGCCCCTCGTAGTTCCTGTTTATGTTTAATTACTGATCTGGATACATGAGCACCTGAATCGATTAAAAATCTTATGCGAGAAATTCTGTCACTTACAATCAGGCGGTAGTCCTTGATCGTGCAGCCTCACACCGTCTGCTGCACCTCATCTAGTTTCCCAATCACGTTTGTGGCGGCGTCTGCGATGGTGCTGTGGGGTTCCTCCAGTTGCACGGCGGCACACACTTCCTGACTCGCGCTCTGAACCTGTAATGGTACGAACACAACCAGTTCGGACTGTCAGGCGTTCTGCTGCTTCTGGTAGCTGACCGAGAAAAATTCTTGTTCCTGCTACTGCTCCTACTCCTGCCTCTGTATTTTTCCCTGTTCTGATTCTTTTCTGCCATTTTCAGGTTTATTTTTGATATCTCTGCCATGATTGCTGCTACAGGTTCTTGTCGACTCCGGGAAACCTCACTGATGCCTGCTGGCTGGTAGGTTTCCATAATTTTGTCCGCTACGCTCGCTAAACTATCCAGGTCCTGGGACGATGTTACTGCGAGGACAGCTCTCACTGAGGACGGTAAGTGGCCTTGCCAAAGTAGTATATTCAGGGTGTCGTCCTGTATTTTTCCTCTGGCCAATTCCTTCATTCTTCTTAATAGTTGACTAGGCTTTTGGTCTCCCAATTCTACGTCTGATATTAATTTCTAGATCTGTCTCGTCACCGACTCTTCGTATATTTGCAGTAGGCTATTTTTCAAAGTTTCAAATTTATTCTGCTCCGGTGAGTTTGACAATATATATGCCACTTGCTGTATGGCCTCCTTGTTCAGTTTCGCTACGACCATGTAATATTTATTAATATCCGATTTTTTTGAGGTGGTAAGATGGCCTACACTTGTACGAATCACAGGCGTGGGTTCTTGGGTCAGAAATCTGGAATCTTGCCTGCGACCGACACTGCAGAGACGTCAGGTACGTTTTCTGGTGGCTCCTGAGCTGGTGTACTTGCCGGCGGTGGCCTCGTTGGGTCTAGATAATTCGCCGCGTACATGTTTCCGCAAGGCGTCTGAGCACAGCCGCGAGCAACGCGTTTTCTATCGGAGTCACCACGTATAAGTTTATATATGTTTGTGTGTGCACGTGGGTTAGCGTGCGGAGGCGGAATGAAACGACTGTTCTCTATTGAGTCATAAGCGAAACTGTTAATTGTAATAAAAGAATGTCCCCTATTACATATGACTTTCCATTGAATGTGAATCCAATATATTTTCTACTATCTTTATTTATTGGCATTATTTAAGTCAATGGTAGTGATATAATTCGCTCCGTGGAATGAATTCAAAACATCTAATTGTATAGGTTAGGCTTTTCTGTTTCTGCAACCATTTTCTTATTTATGCTTCTGGCATCTAGTAAAACTCTAATTGAGCCATCTTTTTTAAGAGTGAATATTAATGGGCTACTGTAAGGCGTTGATGCCCTTGTGATGATACCAGCTTGTTCCATTTCATTTAACTTTTCTTCCATTTTCGATCTATATGCATGTGGAATTGGATAGGATCTAGTAACTATAGGTCATCATCGATCATTTAAATTTTATGTTCATAGCAATTTACTCTACCTAATTTACTTGAAAATATATTCTTATGCTTTTACAAAACCTTATTAAGTCTTGCCTTTTCACAGACCTCCAATGTAGATCCTAATTTTATATTTGTTAACGGATCATCGGTACATTGTTCGATGCAGTTGTTATATTGTTATATTTGAAGGGTAGGAAGTAGTCTTTGTTTTTCACTTTAAATTCTATTCCAACGGTCGTATTTCTCAAATCAAGAAATAGATTATTTCTCTTGAGCCAGTCAAAGCTTAATATTAAAGGTCTTATTACTTACAATTAAAGTTTGTGTTTCAAAGACTACCTCATCTACCCTTATAGGCAATATAATCATCTGTTGTATTTTTGTGCTGCGCTGCCCAACAGCACCTTTTATTTGCAGTGCTTTAACTGGCATTGCTCATATTTTACGATTATTATCTTTAATTTGTAAATATAAACTTTCCGAAATCCATGTAACATTGCTCCCAGTATCGAGAAGCCAGTCTATTTCTTTGTCAAATATTGAAACTTTAATTTCAGATCTCATATTCCCTATAAATTTATTTATCTTCGTCTTCCTCGAAGACGCTTTGCACGAGTAACTCCGTTGTGAGCAAGTCCGACTTGGTTTTTAAAGTGTTTAATATAATATTTACATTGTCGCTATAACCAAGTACTTCTCTGTTAAAATATGCTTTTAAAGAGATAGGTTTTAGCAAGGCTCCATTATTTTTAGCTAGTGTTTGACCAGGTCGCTAACCCAGCTTTAATAACATATTTAATACTTTGTTCCCTTTTACATTATAAGGGATCGAACCGGAAACTAATTCGACCCCTATAGCTATAAAGGAGTCAGTCGTTTTTGGGCCCACTAGAAATTTTAACGACCCTTAATGGTATTACGTACAAAAAAAAGTTACCAATTTATTATAATAAATGGCCTATACATTTTATGAATATCTAAACGGAATCAAGAAATCTAAAAAAAATGAGTGGTTTTGATATTCCGTGTTCTGGTTAATGTAACATGGGGAAAAATGCGTGTAATGAATCATTTTTGCAGTTTCCATTAAAAGAAAAATGTATTTTCTTACCAAGATAACTTATTATATACATATTATATTTGTACTTATTTGTATATTATATATTTATTACTAAAAAGGGATACCACTGAGATTTTTATCCTATTTCTAAAAGTGTTAGCTTATATCATATATCATGGTTCAAAGACACCGTGGAACGAAACGCTATTTTGTCATTGACTTCCGTGCTGGGTAAAAACCGACGGCCATATTATCATAATATAAGCATCATATCTATGTCCGGCGGCCGGGTATTACTTTACGGCATTGACAATCGTCAGGCTGCTGTTTTTTGTACTTACTTACTTATCTGGAAGATCAGCATACACTGAAAACAATTAAATAATATTTGTGGATTTCAACGCACTGTGCGAAGACAATAACTAGCCGAGACAGGAGCAGATGTGCGCCAACTTTTATATTTGTTGATTTCTCAAGAGGTGAGTATCTTATCTTATGGAATGCGAAGAATTCAACTGTACAAAACCTACAATTGATTTAAAGTTTCAAACTTTTATGTGAAATATATCTTATTTTTGTCACTCTCGAAGTTCTAGTCCAAAAATATTATACTACGGAAACGAAAACTACTAAGTTTCGTTTATAATGTATTACATTTTATTTTATTTTTACTGAATATTGAGATATGTTACGATTTTTTAGAAATAAAAATAAACGACCCACACCCACATACACTTAACGATCTATACATGTTTTAGTACTTAATTATTTTAAGTTTGTAAAAATACTAATAAATATCCCTTCATATTACTAACAAATTAATATGTCAATATCTAATCAATGCAACAAGTGTTGGATTATATTATACAGGTTAGCCAAATATTCCATTATGTATTTAATTCGCCAATGACATTCGAAAATGAAAACTGACGAGTTTAATTAAAAGTATATGTGAGTGTATAATACAAGTTTACTTTTGCTCCTAGAATTTTGGAAAATCTATAATTTATGTTGAATTACCTAAAACATATGACAAACACAATTCTTATTAGTATGTTAAAAGTGTCAAAGTATTGAAGTGTTATGTTATTGGTAAAATCTAATTTAATTAATAGAAAATAAAATCACACAAAATATACACAAATCTATGTTAAAAGTGTCTGTCAGAGTAACTATATCCACAACCGTTACATCCTATCAAATGCCCATTGCTGAACATAGACCTTCCCTCAGATTTCCTCAAAGGAGGATACTTGCTATAGTTGCCATGCTTAGTAGACGAGTCGGCAACCACAGTTTTTTTATTGGTAGTTGTTAATAGGAAGACGCTGCTTAAATTCAGAAGGAATGTACACATTCCTTCTGAATTTAATATTTATAGATATAGATAACATAAAAATAAATGGATGTTATTAGGGAATACATATTAGTGTTAATATTTAATTAAATACATACACTTTCTGAATTTAATATTTTTTTACTTCTTTATTTTTTATTTGCATTCCCAATTTTTTCAGTTACATCTACTTGATGCAGTTTGTTGTAACTGCCTAATAATATTGCAAGAAAGTATTGAAACTGCTCATTCCATTAGAAGATTTGTATTCCATGTGGATCTTCAATTTTAAGAGCTCATTTTAAGAATTCAGCAGAAAGAGATATTATTTTGCAGTGGATACCATCACACCAGGTACTTACTTTACTTTAACAGCCTGTAAGTGATCCCCTGCCTGAAATAGGCTTGCCCGGAGGAGTTGGCATAATCGCTTTGGCACACAGATTGATGTTTGTAGTATCATACACCTCGCACTACAAACAATTTGGCTATTCACCACCAGGTTATCTTTAACTTTACAGCCTATCAAAAGTCTACTGCTGAACATAGACCTCCCCCCACAGATTGCCTTATAGGGGAGATATTCGATAACCACAGTTTTTTTTCTTTAGTTGCTACTTCTTCCTTACCTTACCCCATATTTGTCTGCCTTTGTACTTAATACACAAGTAATATTTTTTACCTTAAATGAAATTAGTGTAAATGTAAAACGTCTAGGAACTTGTACTTAGTTAAATAATGTTATAATTCTAAAATAACTACTTCACTTGTTTACCTTTCTGATTTGATGTATTTTTATTTCTTTTTACCTTAGTGGAATCTGGTTTACTACAAAAGTATTATGAACGGAAACGAGTACATGCTATTTATATATAATTTAAGAGACATTAAGACTGTTTATTAGTAATAAAGATTGAAATAAATAAAATATTAATAAATATCATTATTTAGGTGGAAGACACTGTAAAACTATAGTCTGTTTGGTTAGTTGATGAAAAAAAAACACTTTTCAGGTGGATCATTTAGAATGAGTCTGCAATCTTGTCGGCCGAGAGCTTCTACAACTGTATGGAGACATAAATGATAACAGGGATATGGAATTACAATTCATGAATATTGACGACATCGGTAACATCCAACAAACACCCCTTATGCCTGTAACTGTAACTCCTGCCATTTCCAGAGCGGCATCAACAATTACTATAATATACAGACCTTTTCTATCAAAAGGTTTAAATTATTTCTTAAGCAAAAATTGTCTAGTAAGGATTATTATACTACTAGAGAGTAAATGACTGATAATAACCCCTGGGAATGAGGTGATCGCTACCATGCTGTTTCTAAATGTTTTCAAAACAATTGTATAAAAAATTATATTGTAAAATGTGCTTTTTTTTAAAAAAAGTCTCGCTGGGTTTCTTGCTCATTCTTCCCAGGACAGAGGCTTTTTTGCGAACCAGTGGTAAAAGTAAAAAATGACTTTTAATAAGTATTATGTATTGTAATCTATATTGAATAAAAATGATTCTATTCTATTCTGTGGCTAGTTATAAGCGTGCTGCTTCTACTTCCCGACACTGTATTTTTAAGTTATGTAATCATTTATCTAGATTCTTAATACCTAAACTAAAAGAACTACTAACCCAAAGAGATTGCTGATTGATAACTCATTTTATGTGCCACTGTGCGCTCGTATTTGTGAATACCACTTAAATGAACCTCACAATGATTGGAATAATTTATACACAAGTAGTAATGATGCATATTTATATAGTAATATAAATATGCATCATTACTATATGGTAGTTTTTGCCACAGTTGCTACGCTTGTGGCAACCAAAGCTTTTTGTGGTATTCTATAGGGAGATGTTGCTGCTCATCTCCCGGTATCTTTATTTTACTCTGTTACGACTTTTACGACACCATACGGGACGAAATACAATATTTTACATTATATATTTAATTTAGGGAAGACCTATGTTCAGCAGCGAATTGTTGTAATGATGACGAATAATAATCAATAAAACTTGTAATTATTGTTGCTTACTTGACCTGTTTCTACTATGTGCCTTATTATAAATAAAGCGCCTAATTTATAAATAAACGCCGAGCAAGTTGAATAGATGCTCTGGTACCTTTTCGTATCTCTTTCAATTGACAATTTCCTTTTGTTTTTTATAGAATAAGTGTGACAAACAGGCGCACGGTCCACCTGATGGTAAGTAGATGCTGTGGCTCATAGACATCTACATTTATCCTCGTTTAAGAATCAAAATGCAGATGCATTGTCACCTCTGAGGACTAAGATGGAGTGCTTCGTTTCCAGTAAAAAAGGACTCCGGTTCTCTACACTCACCATACGAAACACAGGAGCATTAAGCTACTATTTTACGCTGGTAGCGTTTTCCGTGAGAGCGTGTCCTACCCCGGTCGAGCCGTATCCGTACACAACTAGTTTAAAACTTCTTCATCATTACAGCCTATAGGCCTCCCCCAAGGAATTATACAAAGCACGGTCCTGAGCCACCTGCATCTCCATAGACTTTTTGAATATCTTACCAGGTCGTCACTCCAACTGGAGGGTAGCCGTCCCACACTGAGCTTACTGGTACGAGACTGCTACTCGAGAATTTTACATTTTAGCTTTAATTGCAGTTGGATGTAAACATGCTAATCAATGAACACATATTAAAAGAATGTCCTGGCACTGCACCTCGCGGCCTGTGATACTTATAATAGACTGCTTTAAGAATATGATGATTTTACAATAATAAACAATAAAAATGCAGTGACAATACAGTGTTTCTTTTTATCCTAACACAAATAGTTCAAAACACCTTACATGCTGTTTATTTTTCGTGGTTAATATCGTAAAAATCGGATATGTTACTATCCAGTCATTTTGGTTTTAATGGTGCTTGGAATGTAAACATGTTATTCAATCAATACAAATTAATAACAATGTCCTGACACTGCACCTGGTGGCATGTGTCACTTTTAATACTGCTTTAAGAATGTGATGATTTTACAATAACAAATACAGTGACAATATAGAGTTTTTTTATCCTTACACGACCAGTTCAAAACATCTTACGTGCTATTTATTTTCTCAATCGCTGTAGAGGTAAAACTCGCTAAACACCCCTTAATAGTTCACTGTTGGACGCACACATGCACCTAAAACCGTGTTACAGATAAATAAGTACATGTGTGCTTGTTTCAATATTCATTAACTTTTTTCAGGTGGGTTGCTTAGAATAAATGTGTATGTCTTGTAGGCTGAAATCTTGCAGAGCTGCTCGTAAGCAGAGACAAAAAAGTATATGGATATTGAAGACAACAGTCTTATATCACATAAAATATCCTTATGATTCCTAACAATTTCATAAATGGACATGTTATTATCAAGTTATTTTGAAAAAATCTTTTGGAATGATAATGACTGACAATAATAAATACAATTAAATTATACATGTGTTTTGTAATCCTTACACAACTAGTTTAAAACATCTCACTTCATATTTATCAACATAAATAAACATGATATTACCTAGTCATTTTGGCTTTAATGGTGTTTGGGGTATAATAACTAATCAGTTAATATATTTTAAAGCAAAGTTTACACACTGCACCTTTACTAACAGTAACAATAACTCTAGATATATCAAAACAAAGTCTTAACACCGCGCCTGTCCGTCTGTTCCACTATTAATAGACTACTTTTGAAATGATTACAGTAATAAATACAGTGGTATTTTACTTTGTGTTTTTATCCTTTTACAACCAGATTAAAACATCTTTCTTACTATATAGCATGTAAAGGTAATATTATAAGTGAACATATTATCTTTTATTCATTTTGGCTTTAATCATATTTATTTAATTACTGTAATGGTGTTTGTGATGTATATTCACTAATCAATCAATACATGTAAAAAATAGCCTCCACACCATGTTTATTGGTCAGTGTACTATTTTTTGCCGGAACTACTAAAAGGATTTTCCATCAGTCTAAAAGTACCTATAAATGTTAAATGTACCTGCAACTTTGTTTTATGCTATTAATTATTTAGCTGTCCTATTCTATTCTATATACACTATTCTAACTCACAATACTAATAGAAAACAACTTTTAGTTTAGGCTCAGAAGGGCTAGAACCCAGAGCCGTAAAGCCAGATTAAAAAAATAGCGTTTAGTTTCTTTTTAGGTTATTGTGATATTCATATTTTAATTTCTCTGAATTCCCTTTAGATGCGATAAAACTAATATTAATTTTGCAATCTATAGATTATAAGGAATAAATCGACATACATTTCATTAAGTATCCCTAAAATTTGTAGTGGGCCCATTCTCCATACAAAAAGAAATTGTCTCCTTTGGCTCTGAGGCCGAAACATCAGATTGGTTATTAGTGACCTGTGTTTCATGTACTTCATTAACCTTTTCTTTTTCTCTCTTCGGGTTTACGCTATGTTTCGTATAATTGTTGTATTTCTTTATGTTTTTGCTCTGTATTGTTATTAAATTTTCGTTTTTTCTCATTATAGTAAAGTTCATGACATCATGTTTATCGATGTCATTATTTTTTTTTAAGAAATCTGTCGTCTCTATTACTGTCTCAATTTAAGCTATTCTCACATTTTCAGGATAATGTCTGATGACATCAGTTATTAATTGTTTTTCAGGTATTGGATATATAGAAATAACTGACCATGGTGGGGTGTGTACTTCTATTCCATTTGAACAAGGAATCTCTTTACTTTATTTTGTTCTTCTTCACCCCAAAATACTCTTAGAAAGTCTGCTTTAAAATTACCAAAAGTTACCCAACGCACACTATTAATGCGAGTCTAATATTTGACTTCACCTACTAAGCTCTACTACTCTTGTGCTATTGATATTTTGAGACCATTAGATGGAACTTTCTTTAAATAATTGGTGAGATCTTCCAAAAATGTTACTTAGCTTTTCTATTGTTGCATTATGTATATTATATATAATATTTTTGTTTAGGATCATTTACATAGGAGGTGCTTGCTCCGGGCACCTCTTCTTGGTTTACTTTAATTTGGTGATCTTTCATTTGGTTAATAAACTTTTCCTCAAGGTCTTTTATTTTTAACTCAATGATTTTTACTGCATTCTTAATTAATTTCTAAAGCATCTTAATTTCATTTTTAGGCTTGGCCTTAATTGTGTTTGATATTTTCTTTGCTTTCGCCATTTTTTAAAATCAATTTTTTTTCACTTATGAATTTTTAGCACTTTTTGAGTCCTTCACTTTGTACAATTGAGTCTTTCCACTTAGTTCACTTTAAATTTTATTTCAGCTCAGCTGTGCACACACCTTTAATAAAATATTCAATATTAATATTTAAGTCCCACACCCAGACTCTTAACCGCCCCCAGCAAACACCATCCTCCAACACACCTCTCCATTTCACGGACAAAAACGACGGCCTTCTATTTAAAATTTAACCTCTATCCTGGTCACGGCACCAAATTGTAACGCTCCTCCTCCCTTTCTCTATATCTATAATGTATATAAAATTTAAAAAGGTTATTATACCAAGGGGCCGGTATAATAACCTTTGTTTATAAATATTGATCTTTCTCAAGGGTCTTTAGGAAAAGTCGTTTAATAAATTAATGGCGTGATCGTGTTAGTTAGGACCCTTATTTACGTTGTGTTTGTCTAGCAACTTAGTTCTTTTAGGTGTCTCTTGGAAGAATGAATATTAACTAGAGCAGTCGAAAGCCGTTGGTGGTGCCTTATAAGCTAAAGAACTCCGTTCACGAAGACAGGGCACAAAAAGGTTAAGAACATTAAATCGTCCCTATTCCACTTGTATCAGGTTTATGTCAGACAATTCCTTATTAGTTTTATAAAATAAAACAACGTTTTCTTCTGTGAGACAGACAGCGAGTGAATGAAATTTATTCCAGAACATAATTGTCATAACAATCGTACAATAGTTCTTAATAGCACAATAGATGGCATTACTGGTATTTTGATATAATACTAACACCCCCACTTATCAAAATAACATAGATGCCCACAATATTTTACCCCATCTAAATTAAACAAAATAATTATATTACTTTTACATCCTGTATTCCTAATAGCTGCAAAAAATAATAATGCTTGGTATTACCCAAACCTTTAGTGAACAGGTCTGCTGGCACTTCAGCTGTTTCCAAATATCTTAGTTCAATAATTTTATCAGCGATACAGTCTTTACAAAAATGGTAACGAATATCAATATGTTTGGTTCTCTTGTTAAAACTACTACTCAAAGACAGCCTAAGTGCACCCTGGTTATCATTAAATATAGTTATTGTATAGGACTCATTAATAATTTCATTTGACAAGTTGTGCAAATAAATTGCTTCCCTGCAAGCATCTGCTATGCCCATATATTCAGATTCTGTGCTTGAGAGAGCAACTGTTTTCTGTTTTTTAGCCTCCCATGACACTATACTACCAGCTAATTTGAAACACATACCTGTGTAAGACCGCCTGTCAATAATATTGTTTCCCCAATCTGCATCAACATACCCTTCTAATTTATCATTACCATATCTAATATATTTTAACCCATAATATGTAGTCTTTTTTAAATATTTTAAAATTCTTTTTGCATAAGCCCAAGTTACATTATCATAGCAATTGTTAAATTGACTAAGGAAACTTACTGAGTATGCTATATCAGGCCTGGTTAATACTGCCAAATACATGAGCCCACCTATTAGTTTCTGATAAGGTATTTGACTATCACAATTTTTATTTCCTAAATTAATATTCAATTTAGACTCTAAAGGTGTATCAGCTAGCTTACAATTTGTCATGTTGAATCTTTTCAATAACTGATTAATATAATTTTCTTGGCTCAATGTAACAGTGCCACTAATTTTATCAATATTCACAGTCATTCCTAAACAATTTTTAACTTGTCCTAAATCTTTTAATTTGAACTTTGAAGACAACACCTTTTTTAAATTATTACATTCAATATCATCGTTTGTAAACACAAAGAAATCATCGACATACAATGTTATTATTGTTCTCCTTTTATCCTTAATTTTAGTGTACAAACATGGTTCTAGCTTGGAGCGTTTATAACCATTTCTAATAAGACATTCGTCAACTCTCTTGTACCAGGCCCTTGAGGATTGCTTTAGACCATAAATAGCTTTATTCAGTTTAAGTACTTTATTATTATAGTTATTTTGAGAATTTGATAAGCATTCTGGTATTTCCATATAAATTGTCTCCTCAAGGTCCCCATTCAAGAATGCTGTAGTAACATCAAGATGTGTAACATCTAAACCAAGTTTTACAGATAATGCAAACAGTAATCTCAAAGTCGAATGCCTTACTACAGGCGAAAAGATCTCTGAATAGTCCACATTTTGCTTCTGCATATAGCCCTTGGCTACTAAACGGGCACGGTAGCGAACACTATTATCACTGTTCATCTTTTTACGCAACACCCACTTACACTTCACTACAGTTTCATTATTCTTTGGCATATCTACTAGCTCCCACGCATGATTGTCCTCAAAACATTTAAGTTCTTCTTTCACTGCCTGTAACCACTGTCCCTTTTCTACTCCTTGTAGCGCTTCTTCCAGACATAATCCATTAGCATCATCAAACATTTCTTCTGGAATACACATATTTGACATTCCATACCTTTCTGGTTTCATTCTGATTCTGCTGGGTCTGACACGCTGCTCCGGTGAGTTATAAGCATCTTCATACTCACTAGGAACATAAGTATCATCTGAGTTATCTGATGTTTCAAGCAGTGTATCCTCATCCATAGTTATTTCATTTGAACTTGGTCTATCCTTGACAATTGTGTCCCCCACTGAACATGAGTTTTCAATAATTGGTATACTGGCAAGATTCTTCTCATCTTCCATAATCACAACATCTCTGCTTGTTGTCACACGTTTTGTTCTAGGGTTATATATTCGGTAACCTTTAATATCATCTGGATAACCCACCAGTATGTGCTCCTCTGACTTTCTGTCCCATTTCTGGCGCTTCTCTTTAGCCACATGAACCATGACCTTGCTTCCAAATATTTGCAAGTGACTTATGTCTGGTTTGCGCCCAGTCCAGACTTCATAAGGAGTCTTTTCATTCAATGCAGGAAGAACAGTACGATTTTGTAAATAAACAGCAGTGTTGGTAGCCTCTGCCCAGAACTGTTTTCCTATGTTAGCATCAAATAATAAGCATCTGGCTTTCTCTACAATTGTTCGATTATTCCGTTCTGACAAGCCATTTTGTTCAGGGGTATACGGGTTACTCCTTTGGTGAATGATACCTTCTTTCTTGAGAAATGAGTCAAATTCTTTGTTACAATATTCACACCCATTATCGCTTCTCAATATCTTTATTTTCTTATTAGTTTGTTTCTCAACTTTTGCTTTAAACTCGGAAAAACATCGGAGTGCTTCACTTTTATGTTTAATGAAATATACATGTATCATTCGACTAAAGTCATCTATAAATAATATGAAGTACCTGGAACCTGCTAGTGATTCATACTCCATAGGTCCACATATGTCAGTGTGAACTAAATGCAGTAATTCTTTGCTTCTTGAACCTTCATTTGTGAATGGCAAACGACATTGTTTACCCTCACAGCAAATTGTGCATGACGTCTTGTCAATACCAATTTTTTCTTGGAGGTTCATTCCTTCTACTGCACTTGTCATTTTATTTAGGTATTTACTATTAACATGGCCCAATCGGCGATGCCAAGTGATCCCTGAGGCAGACAAATTAGCCACCACAATATTAGGTACTATCAACTTGTACACTCCATTATTCAACACAGCTGTGGCCACCAATTCACTATTTCTATTGTATACTTCACAGCCATTTGTCGTAAACTGAACTGTATTACCGGATTTTATTAACTGGCTCACTGACAATAGGTTGGTAGTCAATCCTGGAGTGCATAATACATCCTTGACTGGTATTTCAAATTCACATTTATCGGTTTTTGTTACAATGGTCACATCTCCGGAACATAATACTTGCAACCTCTCGCTGTTAGCAACACATATATCCTTCATTTTGTGATATATAGCATTCTCAATCCACTGTTCATTAGCTGTTAGATGCATGCTCGCACCTGAATCAATGTACCAGTCATATTTGTTGAATTTGCCACTCAGAAACACTGCACTAAACGCATTACTTTGTTTACGTTGTATTTCTTTTGTATTCGAACTGATATAATCACTATTTTGACACTGATTCTTGTAATGACCGGGCTGTTTACACCGGTAGCATTTGACATGACTTTTAGCGCCGCCATTGAAGTTTGTTTTCGTTGCGTTGCGTTCGTTCGATTGGTATCTCTGCGCGTTGGCCATAGACAATTTATTATTTTTCTTATGTTGCCATTTCTGCGTACCGCTTGCGAATGCACCACTAACTTCATTGGATTGACCGCTTACTTCCGTTTCCACCATATCCATGAGTTTTGTTCTAATGGCGTCTGTTGTGATTTGTATGCCTGAATGTTCAATCGCCATTATCATGGGCATGAATTTTTCAGAAAGCCCCGCTAACAACAAACAACCGATCCACTCATCACTGATATTAAATCCTGTCCCACTTAACTTTTGTCCTGTTTCGACTATTTGCGTTACGTACGACTGCATGGAAACACAATTTTCTAGGCGAATTGATATCAAATTACGTAAAAGAGATATTCTTCGTGTAAATCCTGAATCATCAAATAATGCCTTTAATTTGTTCCATAGCTCCAACGAAGTCTTCACGTCTTTGATGTGTACATATAACGCACTATCTATAGTCATTATTAATTTTGCCTTGGTTCTCGCGTCGTCTGCGGGTTCTATTATTTTCCCGGCTTCTGGCTTGATGCAGTGCAACTTATCCTCCAGGATCAGAAAATTCTCCGCCGCGAAGATCCACTCATTGTAGTTCTCCCGCCCTTTTAGCTTAGGAACATTTACTAGGTAGTTCGTAGTCATTCTTGCAAACTTTTATTGCAAATACTGAATAACACTTTGCTATGTTTCACTACTTTTACTTGAGAATAAACTACTAATATGAATAAAAAACTAAGTAGTAAGTACACTGGGCTGGGCGCTGGGCCCATAACCTATAAAATAAAACAACGTTTTCTTCTGTGAGACAGACAGCGAGTGAATGAAATTTATTCCAGAACATAATTGTCATACAATCGTACAATAGTTCTTAATAACACAATAGATGGCATTACTGGTATTTTGATATAATACTAACAAGTTTATCCCTTCCCGCTTGGAAAAGGCTCACAATATTTATATAAAACACCAGAAACAAGGACCCGATCACCTCATATCATAATATTGTTGCGGGATATTTCCCGTCGGAGATTCCCTGTACGAAAGTATAAATGCGCGGAGGCACACGTCTTCACACACGCCGTGTGCGGTGAGCGCCAACCAAGCAACACGCTCCCCCGGAGGGGACGTTAAGTTGGGAATTAGATCGTAGTAGACACAGCAAAATACTTGGCGTACCAATAAAAGACCAAAGTCGCGCATGTCAATGCGTGTAAACGCCATACAGAATACGATCAAATCCAGCTACAGTGAATGTACGAGGGGTGATCCAAAAGTAATGATAATGAAAATAAAACACGGTAATTAAAGTTAAAATAATAATTTATTTTTCTACATAGTCTCCTAACAAATCAATACATTTAGTCCATCTTTTTTCTAAACCCAGGATTCCCTTTGAAAAAAATTCTTTGTCTTGACCCTCCCAAAACGCTTCAACAGCGGCCATTACTTCGCTATCGTCTTCGAATTTCTTGCCTCGGAGGTGTTCCTTGAGCCGAGGAAAGAGGTAGAAATCACTAGGAGCTAGATCTGGCGAATAGGGAGGGTGTTCGAGCAGTTCGAATCCCGTTTCTTGAATGGCAGCCATCGCAACTGCGGCTTTGTGAGCCGGTGCGTTGTCTTGGTGAAACAGCACTCCAGCTCGCAGTTTGCCGCGTCTTTTTTCCTTAATGGCCTCCCGTAATCTTCTTACTTGGTCTGCGTAGTAAGAGCCCGTAATAGTGGCTCCCTTTTCCAAATATTCCACCATAATTATGCCTTGAGCGTCCCAAAAAACAGATTCCATAATCTTTCCCGCCGAACTTGAAACTTTGAATTTCTTTGGCGTCGGTGAGGAGGCTCGCTTCCAAGTCATCGATTGTTGTTTCGTTTCAGGATCAAAATGGTGGATCCAGGTCTCGTCCATAGTCACAAAACGGAACAAAAAAATTTCTTGATCTGCTTGGAACTTTTCGAGATTGACCCTCGAAATGTCAACTCGATTTTTCTTTTGCTCGTCGGTTAACATTCTGGGTACCCAACGCGTAGAGACCTTTTTCATATGCAACTCGTTCGCAAGGATTCTTTGAACGCTGCCATATGAGATCCCTGTGACCTCAGCTACATGCCTGATGGTCACTCTTCGATCTGCCAACACAACATCTTCGACTTTTTTCACGTTGTCTTCAGTGAGGGACATGGATGGGCGTCCTGTCCTACGCGATGTTCATCTTCAGTGGATGTTCTGCCCAGTTTAAACTCCTTGGCCCAGCGTGCAACTGTAGAATATGGAGGAGCAGAGTCCCCCAATGTTTCCACTAAGTCACTGTGTATGTCTTTTGAAGACATTTTTTTCAAACAGAGGTACTTGATGACAGCTCTAATTTCGTTTTTCTCCATGTTGATGTTATCTCTTAGACAGTTCGTATTCAAATGAATGTATCTCACGGAAATCGTGATCTATTTATATGATTTTTTTAGGCTGACGTAGTGAGTATATAAGCGAGCAAAAAATATTTTTTTGGATTTCTATGCGGACCTGAAGTAACCGATTATCATTACTTTTGGATCACCCCTCGTACGTCACACAGTTTAGGCTACAGACTACTACGAGGATACTACGCATCAGACGGGAATCTTAGAACAACCAATACGAACACGGTAGTTTAGAGTTTGACATTTTTTTACTTTCTAATTTTTTAGGTATAAAGCAAAAGTACATCATTGATAAAGCCTATTTTCGTTACTTTTAATTTTTTTAGTTATAAGGCAAAAGTACACCATTGCTAAAGCCTAATTTCGTTCACCTCACAGCTATTCACTATTTAAAAGTTCACAATTTTAAAATCTTTAGAACTTATAATACAAAAATAAAACAACTGTTATTTTATTTTTTCAAGTTTTTATTTTTCATTTTCTTTTGAAATTTTTATAAGCTTTATCTTACATTTACGGCAATTGGTTATGTAATTTTAATCTCACAATGTCCAATCCTTTTAAGATTTTATTTATTACGTTACACCAGTTCCATATACATAATTTTATTGTAATGGAGACAAAATATTCTAGTACTTTGTCTCCATTACAATATAAAGCTTGTTTATGACTCCGGCAAATTAAGGAATCAAACGAATATTTGGATTTATTATCATTTCCTTTTTTTTAATTTCATAAGTATTGGGTTTCACTTCCAAATATTCGTTTGTTTCTTTTACAATGGTTGAAAAATACCTCACTGCATATTCTGAGAGATAGGTTAATTTTAGTTTTTTTTATGTTTCTGTATTCTCTGTGAGAAAGCCATTGGTGGACTGAGGACTCATTATTTTGGGTTAAACATTTTTCACAATTATTACAGTTAAATACTTATTCACTTCCAAATAATCGTTTGTTTCTTTTACAATGGTTGAAAAATACCTCACTGCATATTCTGAGATATAGGTTAATTTTAGTTTTTTTTTATGTTTCTGTATTCTCTGTGAGAAATCCATTGGTGGACTGACGACTCATTATTTTGGATTAAACATTTTTTACAATTATTACAGTTAATTATTTTTAAACATTTTTTTCACAACCCATCTCGCAGTATATGCACGAGAGTGTACACTGACTCTTTCTTTTCTAGCTTCTACTTGAATATTTTTCATGTCTTCGGGAGAGATAATTATTTCAGAGGTTGACAGAGGCATCTGGGTTTCACAAAATTGTGGTGCCTCTAATAATTTTTTTTATTTAATATTTGTTCTCCCGATGTCTCCTCACATTTATAATTTTATGAGCGAAAATTAATAAATCTGGTAACTAATAAGGAGCGAAAAATATTTTTAAATGCTTGACAATTGGGGTCATTGCTTTTAAAACTATATGCCCGCATTTGACCAGAAAAGTTTTCAATTGGGCCAGAATTGAAGTACCTTGGGCGCATTATTTTTTAAACTCTTTTCTTTAAAGAAACGCCACAATCTAATTAAACTTTTTAATATCACAACATAATTTTTTTGAGAGGGAACAATACACCCCTTGCCCTCTTTATTAATAAATCTCTATTCTTCAATTTTTTTAATGAATCTTGTACAAAAGGTTTCGTGCTCCGATGAGTTCGTTACAGCTTGCCTTAAGAGCTTCCCTTTGTACTCCGTCTAAGAGCCACCCCATTACTTGAATCAAATAAGTCATCGAAAAATGACTTAACTTCTGAAGTATTTTTTAACGTTGAGCTTACAGCTTTTCCATCAGCATAGTGGGCTGTAAAATAAAAATAAATATAATGTTAGTCATAGAAACCTTAAATTATTGTAATTATTGTTATCTTTATGGCATAATATTATCTGTTTCTCTTTTATTCTTATATTCTACATAATACAGCTTATATTTATTTATGCACCCTTATATGTTTTATAAACCCCTGTAGTGGCGGGTAAAAATACCCACTACCCCATATCTTCCCGTGGGTTTCGTAAGAGGTGACAGAGGTAAACTGAGGGAGAGGGTGGGCAGCAGCATCTTTCTGATAACAGCAAAACAATAATAAAAAATTGCGGTCGCCAATACGCTCGCCAAGCGTGGCAATTATGGCAATATACCCCCCATGATTAAAGTCACGAAGAGACGGCCTCCTGTCCCCGGCTGCCCCGCTATTCCTGGTTATGGTGGCGACCATGGTAACGGCGGGGCAGGAGGTGCGAAGAATTTCCGAGGGAGGTTCGGTTGCCACCTAAGACGACTCAACCTGGCAACATATAACGCACGCACTCTGAGGACTAACGAGAAGATCCTGGAGCTGGAAGAAGAGATAGACAAGTTGCGCTGGAATATTATAGGATTATCTGAGGTCCGAAGAGAGGGGGAGGACTTGGTAATCCTCGAATCCGGCAACTTGTTCTATCACCGGGAGGGTGACCATTTATCCCAAGGAGGTGTCGGATTTATCGTCCACAAGTTTCTCGTTAACAACGTTGTAAAGATTGAGTGTGTGTCGACGAGGGTTGCGTACCTTATACTCAGAATCACCAAACGGTATTCGCTGTAGGTTATACAGGTTTACGCACCAACCTCGGCATATCCCGATGAGGAGGTGGAGGAAATGTATGAGGATATATCTAGAGCCATGCATTCCTCCAAAACCTACTATACGGTGTTGCTGGGAGACTTCAACGCAAAACTAGGCACAAGAGAGAACGGTGATCTGAAGTTAGGGAAATTTGGGATAGGGCAACGGAACCCAAGGGGCCAGAAGCTGGCCAACTTCATGGAGAAAAAGGGACTCTTAATGATGAACTCTTTCTTCCAGAAGAGGCCCTACAGGAAGAGGAACTGGTCGAGCCCCGACGATTCGACAAAAATTTAGATTGACTTCATTGTGACGACCAGACGACAACTGTTCAGTGATGTCTCAGTGATCGCGAGGGTGAAAACCGGCAGCGATCACCGAATGGTGAGAGGCACATTGAACCTAAACGTTAAGTTGGAGAGGTCACATCTAATGAAGTCAACGCTCCGTCCCGCTCGTGCTCTAATCCAAAGTCCCGAAACCTTTCAGCTCGAGCTACAAAACCGTTTTCAGTGCCTAGAAGATTGCAATGCAGTGGACGATATTAATGACAAGCTCGTGGAAACTGTCCATGCGGTCGGAGCTAAGTTTTGCAAGACCCGCCGCAGAAGAACACATAAACTCTCCGATTACACTCTTAATCTCATGGCTGTTAGACGGGAAATGAAGCTGCAGTCTTCATTAGATTTGACAGCATACAGGCAACTGAACTGAAGAAGCGAAACCAGGGCTCCCAAGTCTTTGCTAGAGATCTGTTTGCCAGAAAGAGCCAACTGTCGAAGCTGAAGACCGAGTGTGGCAGCGTCGTTTCCGAGACACGTGAGATTTTGAGTGAGATTGAGAGGTTCTATGGGCAGCTGTACACATCATCGTTGGAACCACACGCAAGGTTGAGTAACGATACAAGAGCAAGTCTTATCCGACACTATTCCGATGATATTAAGTCTGAGCGAGATCAGAATGGCTCTACAGCACCTTAAAAACGGCAAGGCCCCAGGCGAGGATGGAATTACGCCGCTTCTGAAAGCGGGTGGAAAACCGGTACTTGCATTCCTTCAGAAGCTCTTTAATTCCGTCCTCCATGGTGGCACTACGCCGGAGGTGTGGACCAAAAGTGCGGTGGTCTTGTTCTTATAGAAAGGCGACAACGCTCTCTTGAAGAACTACAGACCGATTTACTTTCTGAGCCGTGCTGTTTTCGAGAGTCATTACGAATCTTCTTGCATGCAGACTCGATGACTTCCAGCCTCCCGAACAAGCCGGTTTCCAAAAAGGCTTTAGCGTCATAGACCACATTCATATCCTTCGGCAAATTGTACAGAAGTCCGAGGAGTACAATTTGCCACTATGTCTGGCGTATGTGAACTATGAGAAAGCCTTTGATTCCGTCCAAATTTGGGCGGCGCTGCAGTCCGTTCAGCAGTGCCAAGGTGACTGTCGGTATATCGAAATATTGAAGTGTTTGTACAGTAGGGCTACGATGGCTATCCGAGTACAGAACCAGAGTACGAAACCTATCCAACTGTAGAGAGGTGCAAGACAGGGTGACGTTATATCCCCGAAACCCTTCAACGCTGCATTGGAAGATGTTTTCAAGCTTCTGGACTGGAAAAGATACGGTATTAACATCAACGGCGAGTACATCACTCACCTTCGATTTGCCGACGATATAGTCCTTATGGCAGAATCGCTGGAGGACCTAAGCACTATTCTCAATGACCTCAATAGTGCCTCCCAACGGATAGGTCTTAAGATGAACATGGACAAAACAAAGATCATGTATAACGTCCATGTCACACCTATGCCGGTAGTTGTTGGGAGCACTAAGCTCGAAGTTGTTGACGAGTATGTTTACTTGGGACAAATAGTCCGACTAGGTAAGTCCAACTTCGACCGAGAGGTCAATCGACGGATTCAACACGGCTGGGCAGCGTTCGGGAAATTACGGCACATCTTCTCGTCAGGTATACCTCAAAACTTGAAAACGAGACTATACAACCAGTGCGTGTTGCTAGTAATGACCTATGGAACTGAGACGTGATCCTTCACTGCTGGCCGGATGAGGAAGCTTAAGGTCGCTCAGCGAGCTATGGAGAGGGCTATACTCGGAGTTTCGCGTGATAAAGGGGAATGCCCAATTTCGGCCATGAGACGCCCAATAATTTGCATTTGTTAAAAAAATACATCTTTTTTTATGGTTATTAATCGCGGTATTCATTTATCCAAAAAAGATTGCAACATGTTTGCACAAAAAAAAAGTACCGAAAAGATAAAAATGAAATTAGGTAAATCCGTAATTCATTAGTTTGGGGATAAAATAAAAAGTGTTGCCAATTACATATCTCGGTAAAAAATCGATTCCCTTTTTTCGATCGATTTTTTTGGTGACATTATTATAATGCTAATATTATTTTTCGATGATTATTATAATGTTAAGATAATTAAACAAGCGAATTGCTAGTTGATTTACCATGAATTCTTTACATAACAAAAACGCTACTGCACAATTTAACTGTTAAGGCGGATTTATATTTGCCTGACGTGTTGTGTCGTGACGGGCTCTGACGTGATGGCTAGTGTTCACATCTTTATGTTGTGTTCTGACGGCCTCTGACGATATTTTGAATCAATACAGTCATAGCTCTCGGAGAGTTCATACGTTTACAATGTTTTCCCATGAATCATCCGACTCTGATTCAGAGTATGAAGAAGATATTGAATTTTTGGTGCTGGCAACTCTTATAAAAAAGAAAGAAATAAAGAGAAGAAGATATTGGGTTCATCCAGTGAATAATAAAAGAGAGTCTAAAGGCGAGTTTCACTGTCTCGTTAAAGAGATTGAGAACGATGCTCAAAGATTTCATCAGTATTTTAGAATGTCCAAGGCACAGTTCGAGGAAGTTCATTCATTGATTGAAGGGGACATAAAAAAAATACATACGAAGTTTCGTAAACCTATAGGGACAAAAGAAAGACTTGCTGTGTGTTTAAGGTAAGGATTTATTTGTTTTTTTTAACATTATTAGTAAAGACAGGTAATCAGTTATCATCAGAAAAGTCTGCATTGCTATAATATGATGAGATGTTATCTTCTTCAAAATTATAAAGTGTTGAGGCCGATTGTTGAGAGTTGATGTTGTCGAGAGTTGTGTAGCTGGGACTGCTGGAAATGTCGTCATGGATGTGGATGTTTGAATGGGTAGCTGGAGTGGCAGCGGTTGTTGTGGCCGAGTAACTATCTGGTGAGTCACATTAATTGGTGTTCTAAGAATTTGTGCTTGTGTCTGAAGTTTTATTTCAGCTTGTGATACAGCAGTGTGCAAATCCAATTTTATTTTGGTCTGATCTAGTTTCGGAAGTTTTTAACTGCTTTGCTCATGCTCAGAAAAACAAGTCTGTTTCATCCGTCATATTATCCTGCTGCTGCTTTGAATGATGCTTATGGATTCTCAAATCGTGCGAAGACTTCATCATATCATATAGATCCTGTAAGTTTGGTTTTCTAACAGGCTGTTGGGAGTGCGAGGAACTACCAGTATGTGGTGTTGCTGGACGAGAATTGTCTGATTGAGTACTTTCTGAGTGAAATTCTGAGATTCAGGAGGTGATGAAAGATTTGTTGTTGTCGACCTTGATTCCATAAATGGCTGTAAAAAACTTATTTGTTCTTCATATTTCCATGGCGGGATAAATTGAGCGGCTTGCCCACTTTTTTTATTTTTACGGCGTTTCAATGCGTTGACGTAGCTATTTCGTAATTTATTCCAGTCATCTTTACAATTTTCCGCTGAAACAAAAATAAATTATCTGTGTTTTTATATTACAGATTTATGGCAACTGGAAATTCTTTTCGATCATTGGGGTTCAATTACCGTATGGGGTTTGCTACAGTAAAGATCATAGTAGAACAAGTATGTAACGCAATTTGGAAGAATTTGGCCCTATTGTAATGCCCAAGCCTACAGAACAAATGTGAGAGAGATTGCGAAAGGATTCGAAAATGTATGGCATTTTCCGAATTGTATTGGAGCATTGGATGGAAAACATATTTCATAATATGTCCAATAAATGCAGGATCCACTTTTTATAATTATAAAAATGAGCACTCTATTGTACTGCTTGCACTTGTTGATGCGCATTACAGATTTATTATGGTAGATGTAGGAGCGTATGGTCGAAATAGTGATGGTGGCATTTACCAAGAGTCGTTAATGGGAAAAATGTTTGAAAGCAGTCAATTAAATGTGCCACCGAATAAACCTATAAACCAAAATACAGAACCTTTACCTTACACTATTGTGGCAGACGCGGCATTCCCACTGAAAACGTATTTATTAAAACCGTACAGTAAAGCTAAATTAGTTAACAATAACCCAAATAAAATATTTAATTATCGCTTATCACGTGCTCGCCGTACTGTAGAAAATGCATTTGGAATATTACGAGCTAGATTTAGAGTGTTTCAGGGACCTTTACAAGTACAACCAAACATGGCGGACAAGATCGTACTTGCTGCCTGCTGCCTTCATAACTTTTTGACCCAAGACACACAGGAAACACAAGAAACTTTGATGGATGAAAGCGAGGTGAGCGACGGTAATGGCTTAGTAGATATCGAACCGTTAAATAGAAATCCATCTCAAGAAGCTATTCAAGTTCGTGAAGCATATAAAACATATTTTGTAAGTCCCCAGGACAAGTTCCATGGCAAATGCAAGCTATTACACAAGGTAGAACACGGTTTAATTAAATAAAGCAGTATAGTACGTCGCATCAGAAGCCATCACAACAGATCGCGACACACAAATATAAATCTCACCATACTAAATGTATGAAACCGATACCATTCTGATGCGTCACAACACAACACGTCAGACAAATGTAAATCCGGCTTTATTCTTATCTGTTCTTAAAAATACATTTAAAATAGCATTTAAAACATTTTTAAAGGCGTGCAGAACTTAAAGCGCCTCAAAGATTATTCTTTTAATGAAATTATAAATCGAATAAAAATCGATATCGATTTATCCATTTATCTCTGTTAAGTGGCAACATCGAATCTGACGGATAGGTGTCGTGTCATGTGAAATCACAACTAAATAGTCAAAAATCGAATTCGTTTGCGTTTGTGTTATTTTGTTTGTTTTCTTGCGGATTTGTTATCTAAGTAACGAATTAGCTTTCTAAATGGACTCCGACAATTCTTCGCACCCTACTGACCACGGCCTGAACATGGATCCCTTCCGCTTCTCGATACCCCTGCGAACTTGGACTCGTTATCCACTGTTAACGATGACCCCAGCTTTCACACCGGCCAGAGTTCTTCCCAGCGCTCAGTAACTTATTCAAGAGGACATTTACGCTGTGTCAATTGTGGTTTAAATGTCACGAAAATACGAAGACATTTGTTGGAAATTGCAGTGCGACATCTTATACAACAATGGGTTCGACCACAGCAGGTAAATAGTTGAACCATGTCACCATGTGTCATGTCTTCCTCTGAAATGCTTTTAACTGAGTTGACTTAAAATAATATCAATATAATAATTATGGCTTCTTTATTAGGTACAAGTTTCGAGTGACAGTGTAGTGTGCCACTCGTGTTGGACTGCAGCCTGGAATCAAATACGACATCCAACTAGTGAACAGCAAATGCACCAATTGTTAGTCATGGACATGTATGCATCAGCTGTGGCAAGTCACTTTGAGAATAAGATCACACACACTGTTCGGGTCCGATTCTCCATGTGAGGAACTCATAAGGAATGAGATTGCCCATCAGATTGCACCACATGAGGTAAGTGTTCAAGTGGTAGGTTATAATTTATTAAGTGTGGTGCAGATATCTCATAGTGATACATATTTTTACTCTGTTTGCATATCAACCCCAGAAGTTATTTTATTTTTTCACATCTGCACACGCTATATTTGACAATCATTCTAGTTTATTTATACCATGGTGATAAGATAAGCCAGCTAACACCAGGTAGTTGCGGGGTTAACTGCCCATTTTTATCAACTACTGAGAAATGAGACAGTTGATTTTCATTGTTTTGGACTACTGGTAGTCCCTCAGTCCTAATTATTAAATTATATAATGCACTAAGTCTGCCGTTGTGCAGTATTGTTTTACTGATAAACATTTTATTTATATTTGAGTTAAAAGTAAACAAATCTATTTTATTTTTATTTTGTTTACTTTGGCGTCATTCTTTTGTTTAATATTGTTTCAGTTGCCATCATCATCTCGAGTGTGTCATAATTGCTGGCGAAGGACTGATAGAGCAGTATCACGTTCAACTGCAGAACGGGAACCATCTGATTCATCTAGTATTGGTAATGTATTGCATCCAGAACAACAAAGCTTAGATCATATATCACACAGTATACTGCTCCCTAATTATGTAAGAGCACCACTAACACAAAATCAATGTTTTTTTCCTGGTTGTAACGATTCCAATCGACTCATTGTTCCATCAGCATTGCGGGTACGTCTTTTTTGCGACTACAATTACTATGTACCTCCAGAATGTAGAATCTGTAACTACCATTTAAATAGCAATTCTTGGGATTTACTTTTAGAATCAATATATAATCCTATTAAAACATTTAGTGCAGCACAAATTGAAGATTTTGCAACATTATTGAAAGATAATATGCATCATCATATAGACTTTGAAAATATTCACAGTATGCCTGAGCATACTGTACATTATTATCTAGGCTTATTAAAGGCACAATATGAACAAATTCTGTCTGAAGTTCCGAGACTATCAAATAAACATAGGGGTTTTTTTGCACTTGCTGCATATTTGATGAAATTAAGAACAGGAGATAGTGACGAACGCCTGTCGGCATTATTGCAAGTACCAAGAAGCACATTAGAGCGGCTCATGAATATGGCTCATGAAATATTAAATCAGGATTTTGTTCCTATAAATGTAGGCATAAATCATATATCGAGCAGAAATAGCTCAAAGAAATCTCCTTATTCCAAATGGACTTTATGGGGGAGAAGATAGGAGGCCTGTCATAATTGCGGATGGTACATATATTTACATAGAAAAGAGTTCCAATTATTTGTATCAGAAAAAAACTTACTCATTACATAAATATCGCAATCTTATAAAGCCTTTCCTTTTTGTGTGTAGTGATGGTTACATCATAGATATTCTGGGCCCTTATCCTGCAACAACCTCAGATGCGGATATTATAAATAATGAATTTGGTGATGAATCCAGTTCATTAAGGCAATATTTTGAATCTGGAGATGTATTCATCCTAGATAGAGGCTTTAGGGATTCATTGCCACTTTTAGAATGTTGTGGTTATCAGGTTCATGTACCTTTGTCTCCAGCAGATGGTGAATATTGCAAGACAACAAGTTTCGGGTCCCGCGCCTACGTCACAGTGACCGAGTGAAGCCGGCCACAGTCGAGCGTGTGCCTGCTGTACTACCCTATGTCAGAGGAGTCACAGACAAGGCTGGCTATATTTTGAAGCGAGCTTCTATTAAAACATACTTCAAGCCGACGAAGAAGATTAGTCAATTTTGACCATCCGTCAAGTGTAATATCCTCTACAAGATGCAGGGTGTACAAGCTTGATTGTGAATGTGGTCTCTTACATAGGACAAACAAAAGATCCATTAAAACCAATCATTCTGCGTAGATCGGGCCAAAATTAATATTCAAAAACTGAAGGTAGCCAGGCTAACTATGACATTAGGACGTCAAACACCTCAGTCCCTCAGACCATGGGTGCTGTAAAGCACCGAAACGTCGGGATTAAACGCGATAAAATCCAAAATAGTTTTATTCAGTAAAATTATTGTTAAAAACTGTATTTGTGAAAATAAAAACCTTTATATTTTAAAAATCCGGACTTTTTTTAAATCAATTCTTTACCCAGTTCATTCTAATAATTGCATATTATCATTTCTATATGCTTTTATATGTGGGCACCCATGGCCGAAGTGTCTATGGACGGTGGGCATTCCCCTTTAGAAATGAGGATATCCGCAGTAGAACCAGAGTGACCGACATAGCTCAACGGATTAGTAGTGAAGAACTGAAGTGGCCATGGGCCGGCCATATAGTTCGAAGAACCGACAACCGATGGGGAAAAAAGGTTCTCGAGTGTCAGCCTCGTACCGGTAGGCAAAGTGTAGGGCGTCTTCTCACTAGATGAAGGGACGACCTGATAAGACATGCAGGAAGTCGATGGATGCAGGTGGTTCAGGACCGTGCTTTGTGGCATTACTTGGGGGAGGCCTATGTTCAGCAGTGATGATGATGATGATGACCCTTATATGTTTTAATAAAATTAATCTCCTTCTCTATAGTTTTGCCTGGAACAGATCACTATTTTGCATTAAAGCCAGCTAATTGTACATTTAGTATATATACTATATACTTGTGTGTGTTTATATGTTGTGAGTGTTTATATAATATAATATTGTATGCAACAAAGAGTATAAAAAAGTAAAATAAACAAATATCAGCTTTATACATCTATATCCTCTGCTAGATTTAGCACTTTACAGGTCAGTGAATACAAAAGGTTCTCCACTAGTAGCCGCATACCAGTAAGCAAATCGTAAGAAAGCCCCCCACTAAGGTGATGACCTGATAAGACAACATGCATGAAAATGATGGGTGCACATGGGTGAATTCTGTGTATGACGGCATTCCTCGGGTGAGGCCTATGTTCAGCAGTGGACTTTTTAAGAGACTATAATGACAAATGAGAGGATATTAGAATGAGCCGATAGCCGCAATACACTCTCCATCATCAAGTTGTGAGATTTTCGGTTCTGCATATGTAAATGAATTACATATATACGTTTTTTTTATAGAATAAAAGTGACAAACGAGCACACAGTTCACCTGATGGTGAGTGGATACTGTGGCCCATAAACATCTACATTTATCCTCGATTAAGAATCAAAATGCAGATGCATTGCTAAAGAACTATTCATTAGTAAGCAGGGCTTACTTCATGCAGGTGATGTTGGAATTTGGTGAAAAGTTTGATAGATATCCCCTTATTGTAGATTAAAATGTAAATTAGAATAAAATAATAATATTTAGACCAACAAATTTACAAAATTGTGATGTGCATGGCAAGGCTCCTGCAACAGTCTTGCTTAGCAAACGACTGCAGTTTTTCATCTGAAAAACCAAATGTTAATATTAATTATTTTGGCTTTATTCCAAAGCTGTATTCACATAAAAATATTTATTTATTTAAACTTTATTGAACCTTTCACATTAAGTAAAGAACAAAAGGCGGACTTAATGCTAAAAGCATTCTCTGCCAGCCAACCTTAAGGCAGTGATATAACTACGAAGGCGATTACAAAGAAATATACATACACATATATATATACATATTATACATACATATACATATATACATACATATACACACATACGTACATATACGCATATATAAATATACACAAATATATAAATTTATATATTACAAGAGAATATAATATAATACAATACATAAAGATACGTAATATACTAATGATGACGGAACATTAGCAGTTGTAAAGCAATTTTAGAAAATGATCTCGAATGTTTTTCTTAAATGTTTGTTTGCAGGTAGGTTGTCTTAATTTTTCAGGCAGGTCATTCCACAGGCGCGCAGCTTGGACAGCTAACGATGAAGATATGAAACTCGAACGGTGAAGAGGTATAAAGAGAGCAAGAGTCTCCAATGAACGAAGCTGTCTGTCATGAGTGTCCCGCAGAAACTGAAACTTATGTTTCAAATAATTTGGATAGTGGTTATCGAATAAAATAGAAAAAACTGTGTTAAGTATCCTAATGTGTCTTCGCTGATGAATTAGAAACCATTTAAGCTGAATGCGAAATGAGGATACATGATCAAACTTGCGAAGATGAAAAATAAAACTGACACAGTTATTGACAAGACGATCCAGCTTATCAAGGAAAACCTCATTGAGATCAGGAAAACATACATCAGCATAGTCAATAATAGGCAAAATAAGAGATTGCACCAGAGTTATCTTTACCTTGGCCGGAAGAAAGTTCCTGAGACGGTTCAAAGCACTGAGCTTAGCAAAAACAGAACCACTGATATTCTGAATTTGGGTGGACCAACTTAAGGTTGTGTCAAAGTAGATACCCAGATTTTTAACGGTGTCAGAATACGGTATGCTGCTATTTTACGCTGGTATTCTGTGAGAATGTGGTCCTTCCCCGGTCGAGCCGACACATTTGTGCTACAACTATACTATTAATATAGCTGTAGCATGGCTTTACCACTGTTTTCTGAGGAATGACATGTTTATCATTGCTCCAAATTTCGCACAAAGCATTCCACATTTCTTCTCGTGAGGATGGACGACAATTACGGAAGTTCCTATCAAGCTATATATATCTTCCCACAAAAAATCAATGGGATGGAGATCCGGGCTCTGAGGAGGCCAAACCATGTTTTTTAACACCCCTTGTGCCTCTTTCTCTTCCAAATAGCCTCTGCATAATTTTGAGCTATGCTTAGGATCATTGTCCTGTTGGAAAATGAATCCATCTCCAATTAATCGCAACCCCGAAGGAACGGCATTTTGTTCTAAATTTTTTTTTGTACTCTTTCTTTTTCATAATTCCGTCAATTTTGATCATATCGCCAGTTCCTTGGCTAGAAAAGCAACCCCAGACTATAATTGAGCCACCACCATGCTTGATTGTTGGGACTACTCAGTCTGGCATCATCTTTTTTCTTGGTCACTGCGTCGAACGTAAATTCTTCGTTTTGAACCGAATAGCTCAAACTTGGATTCATCGGTCCAAAGAACTTTTTTTAAATCTTCTTCAGTCCAATCTCGATGGGCAAAGGCCCATTGCATCCGTTTTTTCTTGTTTTGTGGCCTTAGCAGAGGTATTCGAACGGCGACACGACCATACAATTTCGCATGTCTCAGTCGCCGTTTTACTGTAGTCAATGATAAAGGTTTAACTCGGGTTTTGTTTACTTCAACGCGGATTTCCGGTGCTGTTAAGCGTCTATTTCGCTTGCTGGTAACAACAATGAAATGATCTTCACTTGACGTGGTAGCTCTCGGCCTTCCCTAGCGTGGACGATCTTGAAAAGTGCCTGTCTCCCTGTATCGAGTTATTGTGCCATGAACACAAGTCTTCGATAACTTCAATTGTAAAGCAATCTCACATTGGGATTTGCCTTCATTATGTAAAACAACGATGGCAGCACGCACTTCACTGCTAATTTCTCGCGCTTTTCCCATTTTAAAGGCTTCGTCAAACAGAACGCTTTAGCGCGCGTTAGGGCGCTGACTCGATGACACGGCGCCGCCATTTCGCCATTCGCCAAAGCGTAGTGCAGATCGTTAGCAGTGTGAAGAGTTTGTTCGTTATGGAGATGTCGAGTGATTCAGATGTGGAAGAATTATTACTTTTATATGCGTTATCACGGTCACAGAGAAAAAGAGTATGGGTGCACGACATCAATCAAAAGAGAAAGGATTTAGGAGAATATCATCGTTTTTGTCGTGAGCTTGCATCACATGAAGATCGTTTTTTTACATACTTTCGTATGTCTCAAGATTTATTCGAAGAACTACATGAACTGCTCATCCCAAAAATAAGCAAATGTACCACAAACTGGAGGACGCCTATTTCTACAAGAGAAAGACTTGTAATCTGTCTAAGGTAAGAAATATTTATTTTTTTATATACATGTTCATTGCGTTATTATTATGAAAATCAATCAAAATCAGCTGAGTTGTAATCAGATGTCGATGCTCCAAAATTAGTTACATGTAGAATATCGATTTCGCGTAGTGGTTGACGTAGCTGCTCAGGCTGTTGCAGGTATGATGAAGTACTGTTAGATAAATCTATAACAGCTACTGGGGATGAATCTTCGGGGCACAGAATTGGGGTACTGCATAGCAGACGGAGTCTTCGGTACTAATAATGGAATAATGTGGTGAATTCAATATCTGGACGTTTTCTTGCAGTTCCTCTGTTTCTATGCTTGCAAATAACTTGGCTAGTTCTACTTTGGCTTTTATCTGTTTGTCTTTGGAAAAACTTTTAAATGTTTGGGCATAACTTTGGAATAGGTGATCTATGGCATCATACTCTTGTTTTTTTTTTATTTTGAAGAAAATTTATAACTTTATCCATTTCGCTGTCAGTTTTTTTTATTTTCTTAGCTCGTGAACTATTTGTGTCATTTGTTTGGGGCGTCTCTAGCGGAGGTGTTTCTGGCGGGGGTGCGCTTTGTGTTCTTGGTGGAGGTGTCTGTGGTGGAGGCGTCTCTGGAGATTGAGTTTCTATAGCTGACGATGTTTCTGGTGTAGGTTCTCGAATATTTGAAGTTGTTTCTCGATCTGTCAGAGTTGAGTCAAGGAACTGTAACTGGGAAGCCCAAGGCCATTTGTAAATTTTTTGCAGCTTGTCCTGTAGTACCTGCAACCTCTTTTTGTATCTCATATAATTGTCCTCAAGCTCTTCCATTTTTTAGCTACTTCACCTGTAAAATAAACATAAATTGTATTATTTTGTTTCAGGTACTTAGCTACGGGTGATTCACATCAGACCATAGCCTTCTCCTTTCGAGTAGGTCGTTCAACAGTCGGTGGTATTGTAAAAGAAGTCTGTACAGAAATCTGGAATACATTACAACCAGAATATATGCCATCGACTACTGAAGAGACATGGAAACAATCAGAGAAGGGTTATAGGGAAACCTGGAACTTCCCGAATTGTGTCGGTAGTATTGACGGGAAACATGTCTCTATAAAGTGTCCCAAAAATAGTGGATCAGAATATTTTTGCTACAAGAAGTTTTTTTCTGTAGTTCTTCTTGCTATAGTCGATCCATGTTACGAATTCACCGTCATAGATGTCGGTAGTTACAGGCGGCATAGTGATAGTGGTATATTCGAGAACTCAATATTTTATCGGCAATATATCCACGGAAAATCTCTGCTGCCAGATAAACCTCTTCCAGGCACCGAGGAGCCCGTACCTCATGTACTTATCGGCGACGAAGGTTTTGCTTTAAAAACATATTTGATGCGTCCATTCCCAAGAGCCTTAGCTACACAAGACGAAAGAAAAACAAATTTTAATAAAAGACTTTGCAGGGCACGTCGGGTGGTTGAAAATACGTTCGGAATATTAGCACAAAAATGGCGCATTTTTTTACGACCTATTGACTGTGATGTGGACACAGCAATTGATATTATTAAAGCTGCATGTTGTTTACATAATTACTTACGAACAAAACAAGGTACAGCGATATTAACTCCGGAGTCGGAAGACGAAAACGTACCTATGCGTGCTCTAATAACTCATCGTCCAACAAATAGAAGATCAACGACTGCAGCATTCGAAACTCGTGAACAATTTGTGTGTTATTTTAATCAATAAACGATTTTTTTTACTTACCAGTTTCATTAATTTCTTCTCCGATTTGTGCCCACAATTTTGCCTTCATTGATATATCTTTATACGAACTATCCTTCGTATTATATAAGCATGGATATTTTCTAACCAATTCTATCAAATTTTCGGTCATTATGCAGTATTTTATTATTATTTTACACCTATTCACTCCGACGCTAAAATAAAATTTGTAAAAAAATACAACACCCGACGTTAAAGCGTCCTAACGCCGCGACAGAGCGTTGCGTACTGCTAGCGTCGGCGCTCTGTTTGACGGTATTCTACGATGGTAGTACAACACATCTTAGCGTCATAGCGCGGCGTCAAGTTAACGCTCTGACGCGCGCTAAGTACGCGTCCTGTCTGACAAAGCCTTAAGTCGTCTTCACTGTAGAAACCACAAGTTTAGACTAATTGAGATTGTTTGTGAACAAAACCATGTAAACTCAGGTAATAATAAATCGGAAACACGTGTTTATAGAAGCTAAATAATCCTAATTATTGACCAATGAGAAACAAAAGCAAAGCAATTAGTTATTAGCCCATCATAAAAATATTATTACGACTCCACCACCTGGCCCTAACGCAGCGTTTGTCGGTGTTTGAAAACAATACATGTTTATTGTCCAATAACTTGAAAGTGAATAAAAGAATGACTTCTTTAGATATTCGATATTAACATTAGAATATGCAGGTATACATTTCTTTTATTTATCTTATGGGATTTCGTTACAATTTATAGATAATTATGTTGTTTAAGTGTGGTCTTAAACTTTTGGCCGGCAGTGTAGCTATTATTTTTAATACTATTATCGAATATGGAGTGTTTCCTGATTTAATGAAGCATAGTAAAGTAAAACCTTTATTTAAATCTGGTAGTACATTAGACCCCGCCAATTTTAGACCAATTTCTATACTGCCAATACTTAGAACTTTTTTTGAAAAAACTATTCTTGATCAAATGTAAAAAAAAATTAAATGTAAAAAATTTACTTCATAAAAACAGTTTCACAAAATGTCGCTCGACAACTGATGCTGGTGTTGAGCTGATTAAATATATTTTCAATGCATGGCAGAATTCACAGGATGTTTTGGGTATATTCTGTGACCTATCCAAAGCGTTCGATTGTGTTCATCATGAAACATTAATCAGGAAAGTACAACACCACGGTGTAAGAAGTAATGCTCTTAAATTAATTGTTTCATATTTAAGTAACAGAACGCAAAAAGTTGTCATGCGCTCTTCCGGGTCGATAGTATAAATGGGCGTGCCTGAATGCTCAATTCTCGTGCCTCTTTCTGTTTCTAGTATATAAGAATGACTTACCTTACATAGTAGAGGATAACCATAATATAGAATTATTTGCTGATGACACTTCAATAATTTTCAAATTAAAACTAGAGTTATTAAAATATGAAGAAGTAAATAATGTTATATCTAAATTAGTAAATTGGTTTAATGTTAATAACTTGCATTTAAATGGCACTAAAACGAAATGTATGAAATTCATGACTCCAAATGTGAAACATTTAAATAATAATGTAATATTAAATGGGAAGGAACTGAGTCTTGTCGATACCACCATTTTTCTTGAAATAACACTAGACGCGAAGCTTAAATGGAGCCCTCATATATCAAAACTAGCTAGCTGACTTAGTTCTGCAGCATGTGCTGTAAAAAAGATTAGAAATCTTACCAGTGTGGAAACAGCTAGACCCACTGACCTCTATTTAAACAAGTATGCTGGACTGGCTATGCCATACAAAATGCTTATGCCGATTTGAAGTGCCCTCATTAGTCATATTATGTCAATTTCAGTACGGACCATTGTCCGTACCGGGAACTAAAATTGACATAATATACCAAAGTCTGTTGTATTATTTAAATCGTATCCCTGTATTTTGTATTTTTAAACTAAAAAATGAAAGTATTTTATGTGGTTTGATTATGTTTGATTTTAGTTACATAATAAGAATTATTTTTAGTAATAATGAGTGTGCGTAATATGTAAAACTCGTTACCGAAAGAAAAGTGGGATAACATTCCACAAGTAAGTGAATTTGCAACTAATATTAAGCAAATTAAAACTATTTGATAATATAAGTACTTAAAAATTTTGTTGCTAATCTTAATATCGTAATTACCAACATGTTTGGCTTTATATTACTGAGTTTTGATAAATAATAAAATTCAATAGGTTTGTCGAGTTCCTTGTCTATAATACTTATCGATGTTCTTTTCTACACATATCTGTTCACAACCAAAGTCACCGACAACAGATAATTATCAAATGTTTATTAATTAACAGGTTTCCAACTGAACCTAGACTAAAATTATGGCTAAAATTGTGAATTGGCGTCCGAAACAAAATGATCATCTTTGTTCTAAACACTTCACAGACGACTGTTTTATTGGACATGAGAAACGCACCCCTTTGAAAAAGTGCAGTATACCCACAATATTTTCTGGTAGTACCAGTTATTTCGAATGTTTTTTATTTCTTCTCTCCTTATTTTCCCCCAGACTCAAGGGCCATAGCCAAGTGTAGAAAGGTCGCCTGATGATGACTTTGTGTTTACAAGACGTAAGTTTGTTAAATCTGTGTAATTATTATGACCAATTTATTGTTTCAAGGGAATAAATTTATATTGGAACTGCAAAATTATTAATGTCCTTAGTGAGTTTGCGTGAGTTTAGGTGAAAAATACCTACCTGAACGGGTTCTCGGGGTGGGGATAGTAGCCGTGGATTGAAAACCCATGGTGAACGTAGGGCACCTTACATGGCTGGCCCGAAGTGAAGGGCTGGCCCAAGGTGGCCACTCTGAGTGGGCTTGTCGAGCCCTTGGATGTGTGTTAGTGAGCTGTGGCTAGAGGAGAGTCCTCTCTCTATATCGCTGCAGCCGAGGTGGAGTCGCAAGGGAAGAGGATTGTTGGTTTGGTAATGCGCCACTCGACTATCCTCCGCGACTTTGGCGGGACTGTACTACTTGGTGCTTCCGAGTGCTCGTTTTTTCCTGGCTCCATGGCCTCCACATATCGGGCTCGGGAAGTCGGGGGGCGAAGTCCTCAACTAAGGAGGGTCCTCGCGGGTGTGCTTTAAAGCGTTTCCGTGGCCCTGTCAATGTGTGGTGAAGGTGGAACATCTTGGGTTTTAGTAGGTGCAAGTCCGACATAATCCGTTCTTGCCCATGCAATACAGGTATGTGTAAGCATTTTCTCATTTGAAACCCGGAATAAAATCCGTTCTGTAGTTACGAATAAAAACATAGATAGATCGACGCAGCGTCGATCTTGATTTTATATGAGGTATAAAGCTTGCGTCTAAGGCATAGGTATTAATTTATACATTTGTTTATTGTATGGAATTATATTAATATGATACATAAATAGAATGGACGTTACGGGTAGGCCTGTATGTATGTGTAGAATTTTTATCGATATATTTTTTCACACTGTCTTATCTCTATTATTAGTTCCGTGGACGTTCACTTCTGCTGTCAGCGCCAAAATGGCGAAAATCAAATCACCTCATTATGTCACGGTGTATAGCCAGTCCATATATAGCGGTCAGTGGCTAGACTTGTTTACTTTAGTTATTTCCATAGCATAATGTATGGTATTTTGCTATGGGGACACGCGACTGACACTGAAATTATATTTGTTTTACAGAAGAGGGCCCATAAGAGCAATTTATGATTTAAAACCTAAAGAGTCGCTCCGACAAAATTTCAAGGAAATTAATATATTAACTTTGTTCTCTCAATACATTTATGAAAATGTTATGTACGTGCACAAAAATAAAAATTGCTATACAAAAATAAGTGATATTCATTCTGTAAATACTAGGAACAGACACAAGCTAGTAGTTACCAGTTACTCGACTCCACCGAGTCAGTAATTCATACTTGGGGCGATGTAAACGCTTTTACAGCAAATAGTATATTATACTATTATATATTCATACAAACATAGTTTGTATGGAAAGGGTTATTATAATATTAAGAATTTTATGGATGATAATAAACCCTGGGAATGAGGTGATCGCTACGAAGCTATTTCTAATTTGTTTTGTGTTTGTATTGTATTATTTAAAAAGTCCCGCTGGGTTTCTTGCTGGTTCTTCTCAGGACAGAGGTTTTTTTTCGAACCAGTGGTAATTAAAGAAAAGAGTGACTTTGAATAAGATTATTTATAACCTATATTGAATAAAAAAAGTTTCTGTTTCTGTTTCCATGATTGTGTCGTCTATTTCAAAACAAAAATTTGGTTAATATGCAACCAAAATTAAAAAAATACATTACTGATAATATTAGCACTTTATTAAAAACTTTAATTTGTGGCTTTAAACCTTTCATTCAATTATCTTACCAGTATTTTCCTTTGCCAATATTTGTTTTTTTCTAGTATCATCCTTCAACTTATTAATGGCTGACTGGAATGATGTTCTCTGCTTTGATTCCAGAGCCACAGGAATTAATCCAGTTTTTATTAACTCTTCTATCACTTTCTCTATTATATTTTTAATATAAGTGCAGGTGTAGTTCCTTGACAAAAATAAAAGGCACCTCAAATGAGGAACACTAAGGCATGGTCAGCCTGTGACTATCACAGGTTTTTGACAGGCACTCTACAAGTCCACAGATACTGTCATTGTATTTGTCATAATATGTAAAACTTGGCTCTATCGAAACTTCGTCAAATATTAGCGAGCAATATTTTTAATTCTTGCCAATTTGCAACCTAGGAATAAAAAAACATTAGGTAATTAACTTAACATAATAATATACTTCCGACAAAAATGAGTGTTTAAGGAAACAGTATACCTCAATTTTAATCGCTTTAAATATGTATAAGTAGGTTGCTAAAGCACTATTCATTAGTAAGCTGGGCTTACTTCATGCAGGTGATGTTGGAATTTGCTGAAGAGTCAGATATATTCCCCCTTATTGTAGATTAAAATATAAGTTAGAATAGAATAATAATATTTACATCAACAAACTTACAAAATTGTGATGTGTATGCCAAGGCTCCTGAAACAGTCATGATTGACACACAACTGTAGTTTTTCGCCTAAAAAAAATGTTAATATTGATTATTTTGGCTTTATTTCAAAACTGTATTCACATTACACAAAAAAGGCAGAAAGTGTTAATGATAATTTATTTTCATATATTGGGGTAAGCTTACCTTCTTTTTTTAATTTTTGAGGAATGATATGTTTATCATTTATATTATTTTTCTGCATGTTTACAGTCTGTTAAATAAACATCTAAGTGTCATCCCATTTAGATTATTTCCTATTCCATATTTTTTTTTTCAAGAAAATTATTTCTCAGACTGTTTGAGGATAGAATATGATTTTTATCTTTTTTTAAATGAAAACAAACATTTGGTTAATAAGCAATCAAAATTATAAAAATATGTAGAAAGGTCATTAAGAATATAGAGAACTTAAATGGAAAGCTTTATTCCCACTTATGATGAAGAATGTTAATAAAATGTATAGAGTCACATGAAAAGGCTTTTAGAATAGAATAGAATCACCTTTATTCAATATAGTACTACTACCACCGGTTCGGATAAAACCTCTGTCCTGAGAAGAACCAGCAAGAAACCCAGCGGGACTATTCTTTAAATAAGGTTGATTTTCAATATATTACGTAATACAAATTATAAATTGTACCGAGACTAATTTTGTAGTCGAGAACAATAATCAATTCGTTTGCACGAATTAATTATCCAATGTGTCAAGGATGAGCTAGTAACGGAATACGACAAGTGTACCGTTCCACGACAAGACTGCCTTCACGGCGGCCGCTCCGTCCGTTTTATACAAGCAAAACAAGTAGCTAGACACGGGCGCCTTCGCAGGTGCAATGGCGCAGGTGTGCGGTGCACGTGTTGTTTGTTTACAAGAATTCTGTCTAGCAATACCGGCGCCGCCGCACATGCAATGGCGCAGGCACCGTCAAATACATTAATGCTAATTTTAAAACTGAACTTCTAATTTCATTCAATTATCTTACCAGTATTTTCCTTAGCCAATATTTGTTTTTTTCTAGTTATCTCCTCTATCACTTTCCCTGCTATATTTACTCGTATTAAGGTGCAGGTGCAACTCCTGGACAAAAATAATGTGCTAATCACACACAAAGAACTTTTGCACTTCCTCTGAACTGAGCTGCTTCAATCTTGCACAATTTATATTTTTCACCCACTTGAGTTCTATATCAGTCTTGGAAAACACTATATATAACAATATCACGCTTGCTTTCACAACGAAAACAACAAGTATTCTTCATGATGAAGAGTACGTTAATCCTCCATCTACGAGCACACTTGTATCACAATTTTGAACGTGAAGGATAATCATTAAGTTAAACGCCTTAGTGTAACTTCACTCGATCAAATCTAAAATGTAATTTTCGGATTATTCAAAAAACTTTGTGAATGTAACGAAAATTTAAAATGATAGTTTGAAACACAGACAAATATGAAGCTTACGCATGTTTGAAAATACTGTGAATACTCTTAATCTGTGGTAATAAGAAATGTCAAATTCTAAATTACCATTTGTCTATGGTTGAAAAGGTCTAAATTGTTTGTTCTAAGATTTCACGCCGTGGTTTAGGCATAACGTCGAATAATAGGCACACTGGCCATAAAAAGCCCTCTGTGAGCGCCACCACATGCCAGACCACCGTTCCTGCAGACGTGATGTAAGTGTAAGGCATCACCACCAATTGCATGATCAGCACTGCTACTAGCCGCAGAGCGTGTCATGAGTCTACCGCTCACCTCAAGGGAATGGGGTCCCATGTTGCACGGCTTTCGGCCGCAGCCTTGAGAGCCTCCTCACATTCTCCCTCCAGCTACCACCCATGAGGTCAACACATATGCTCCACCAACCAATACAATGGCAGATATAGCCAAAAGGCAGTTATAAGATAATATTAATAATTAGCCATCACAAAGGGTTTGTGATGGCTAATTATTAATATTATATTACAGTCTGCAACCCTAATGAAAGGACCCGACTTGGGCAAAGCTATTTAGGTTAGAACATTCTTAAAGCCGCCGAAGAAGATTAGTTAGTTCTTACCATCCGTCAAGTGGAATAATCCTCTACAAGATGCAGGAGTGTACAAGCTTGATTCTGAATGTGGTCTCTCATATATAGCGCAAACAAAACGATCAATAAAAACCCGCGTAAAAGAACACATAGCTGACGTGAAGCACCAACGTTCCCACTTTGCACATAGCTTTCGCATACGCAAATATTCATGAACGATATGTCCAACACGTTCCTCTGATATCTTTAGAGTATCAGCTATACAAATCAACCTCAATTTACGATCTTCCAAAATCGTTTTGTGGATATTTTGATGTTTTCATTCGTAACAGGCTCTTTTGGACGTCCACTGCGTTCATCGTCTTCGGTGCTCATATGGCCTGTATGGAATTTAGCAAACCACTTACGAATGGTTGCTTCGCCCGGCGCAGAGTCCGGATAACACTCATCAACCCACTTTTTGGTATCAGCAGCACTTTTTTTCATCAAAAAATAGTGTTTCATTAACACACGAAATTCCTTTTTATCCGTTTTTTTCAAAATAACAAAAGTTGCTTCACTCAAAATGCTGTATCTCACAAACTAATAATCAGACAGCTGTAAAATTTATACACGTTTCTTTTGAAGGTTGGTACTAACTAAAAATGATATGGATTTTATTCTAGTGGCGCCATCTCATAGAAACAATACGAACTTTTCAGCCCATCTATTATGTTTGTTTCTAACGACTCGCATTCCTGGCAATTTGTATTCTTTGAGCAAAATATGTATATGTAAGCATTGTGTGTATATTATGTTCAGTAATCATTATTTCATGTTTCAGTTTTGAATCTTGAAGTAGTGACTGGAAGTATTAATACAAAAATTGTTACCAACTTCGATGAATCTGAAAACTGTGCCGAGGACAATGAGGGTCCGTATGTTTTTATTATTATCATAATAATGTATTTAAGTAGTTTTATAAGTTTTTTTCATATACAATACTTACATCAAAAATGTATTTTTGTTACAGTTATGAATGTGGATACTAATTTTATAAGTGAAGTAGACAAATAATGTTCCCTCTAAACCAATCAAACGAAAGGAAATATCTACTACAACCACAGGTAACTGAATATTTTGTCAATTTAAGAGGTGTGGGCAGGGATTAAACTTAGATGCTCCTGTTTAGTAAGCAAATAATCAATCACTTGCTATTGCAGCACTCTTGTTTATATGCACTTTATTTATCTTTCAGGTCTTAAGAAATTTTCTAGTGAAACAGAATCAAAAATAAAACCATGTACTATAAATATGCAACAGGATTCAGAATTGCATGAATTTAGACTTAAAAGAGAGAGAAAATTTAATTTACTTTGAAAAACAACTCGATGGTTTACAATTAGAAAAAATTAAGATGGAAATAGAACTATTAAAAAAACAACTTGAAAATTGAAATACATTTGTTTTATTTTATTTAACTAAACATTAAAAATGGCGTGTTATAAATAATCTCCTAAATAACAGTCCTCCTCTGTTGGATGATTGTGTATTTCTAATGTTTTGTCGAGTAGTTATTGTATAACCAATATCATCTATTTCTTCAACAATGCCATGAGATCTACGAGGAGTGATCCAAAAGTAATAATAATGAAAATAAAACACGGTAATTAAAGTTAAAATAATAATTTATTTTTCTACATAGTCTCCTAACAAATCAATACATTTAGTCCATCTTTTTTCTAAACCCAGGATTCCCTTTGAAAAAAATTCTTTGTCTTGACCCTCCCAAAACGCTTCAACAGCGGCCATTACTTCGCTATCGTCTTCGAATTTCTTGCCTCGGAGGTGTTCCTTGAGCCGAGGAAAGAGGTAGAAATCACTAGGAGCTAGATCTGGCGAATAGGGAGGGTGTTCGAGCAGTTCGAATCCCGTTTCTTGAATGGCAGCCATCGCAACTGCGGCTTTGTGAGCCGGTGCGTTGTCTTGGTGAAACAGCACTCCAGCTCGCAGTTTGCCGCGTCTTTTTTCCTTAATAGCCTCCCGTAATCTTCTTATTTGGTCTGCGTAGTAAGAGCCCGTAATAGTGGCTCCCTTTTCTAAATATTCCACCATAATTATGCCTTGAGCGTCCCAAAAAACAGATGCCATAATCTTTCCCGCCGAACTTGAAACTTTGAATTTCTTTGGTGTCGGTGAAGAGGCTCGCTTCCAAGTCATCGATTGTTGTTTCGTTTCAGGATCAAAATGGTGGATCCAGGTCTCGTCCATAGTCACAAAACGGAACAAAAAATTTTCTTGATCTGCTTGGAACTTTTCGAGATTGACCCTCGAAATGTCAACTCGATTTTTCTTTTGCTCGTCGGTTAACATTCTGGGTACCCAACGCAGAGACCTTTTCATATGCAACTCGTTCGCAAGGATTCTTTGAACGCTGCCATATGAGATCCCTGTGACCTCAGCTACATGACTGATGGTCACTCTTCGATCTGCCAACACAACATCTTCGACTTTTTTCACGTTGTCTTCAGTGAGGGACATGGATGGGCGTCCTTCGCGATGTTCATCTTCAGTGGATGTTCTGCCCAGTTTAAACTCCTTGGCCCAGCGTGCAACTGTAGAATATGGAGGAGCAGAGTCCCCCAATGTTTCCACTAAGTCACTGGGTATGTCTTTTGAAGACATTTTTTTCAAACAGAGGTACTTGATGACAGCTCTAATTTCGTTTTTCTCCATGTTGATGTTATCTCTTTGACAGTTCGTATTCAAATGAATGTATCTCCCGGAAATCGTGATCTATTTATATGATTTTTTTAGGCTGACGTAGTTAGCTTAGTTAGTTAGTGAGTATATAAGCAAGCAAAAAATATTTTTTTTGGATTTTTATGTGGACCTGAAGTAACCGATTATCATTACTTTTGGATCACCCCTCGTACAAATATTGTATAAAACTAAAGTTGCTACAATAACATGGCATGTTGTTGTCAGATTTGTTACCAACTTTTTTGATAAGCAAGGAAAAATTATCTTTCAGACACCTATTGTTCTTTCCACAGTGTTACTTGTTTTTATATGGGCCTTATTATAATTTTCTTCTGAAACTGTTTCAGGTTGTAGAACTAGTGTCATTTAATATTTTTGAACACCGTATCCACTATCTCCTAAAAGTATACCATCAATGACACCTTGTTCCATCTTTCTTTTTAACGTAGAAGCTTGGAAAATTCGGTTGTCATGTACTGAACCATGTCGATCAGCGACAATGTCATATATTTGTAGGTCAGGCCCACATACAATCTGTTCATTTATTGAAAAGTATTTTTTACGGTTCCTGAATACTTCCGCATAAGAATCACCAGGATTTTGAATTGGTATATGAGTTCCATCAATGGCACCGATAATACCAGGAAAGCTTCCTATGCTGTAAAATTGTTCTTTGATTGTCTCAAGATTGCTAGAAAACTTCACAAATCGCTGCATCTTTAGACAAAACAGATATGAAACTCTTCTCACTATCCTTGAGAGTAGGTTGGCTTACTTTTATGAGGTCTCCTGTAATAATCTAGAAAAAAAATGATGGTGTTATTACTTACTAACTTAACATAATAACTTATATAATTACCATGAAAATACATAATGATGAAGAGTTTAATTACATGGGTACCTACCTATAAGTATATCTACTTTTTAATATTAATTTTAAGAGTAATTATATCCATTGTTATTATAGATACCTATGCATAAATATTATTAAAATAATGTGGATTTGAAACTGTTGATAGGTAGATTAACTGAAATATTATTACAAACCTGGAAACTCCCAGATGAATAAAATCTTAAGGCCACTAGTAACTGGTAAATAGGAGGCACTGGAAGACCTCTACTGGTAACTTTCAAGAGATCTGCATTTATTAGAGGCAGAAGTATATTTTAATACGATATCTTTTGAAAACCTATAGCGACTGCACGTTTATTCTCTCCAGGATATAATTATCAAAATCATCTTCGCTGCTGCATCGCAATTATTCAAACAAAATAAATCAGAGTATCACAAATCAACAAACATAACCTATATACCCAATATTAGTTTGATATTTGCGTTGTTTTATAGCGTATAAGTTGTTTTGTAGCTATCAAGCTACTTTATCTGTGCGTTCATTATAATGAGCGCATAGTGTCGTTCGTCCCTCAATTGTTGTTTATGAATACGTTTTCTGTTCTGCACAGTAATGTTTGTGAATATGGCAGTAAGACATGGATTTGAGTATTCTTGCTGCACTTAAAAGTACTACCAAACACACTCACCCTTATCCGAAACATAGCCGAAGTATCGTCCACAAATGGTAGAGGTATGCGATGTCCACGGGCAAGTCGTATTGCTACAACAAACCCCCTTACCACCGGCACTAAGATGATATGACCAGATATGATAGTCCCGACCTTGCACTCTCAGATTTTCACCTGTTTCGGTCTCTTCAGAATTCTTTGGGTAGTTTAAGTTAACATCAAGAGAGGACTGTAAAAACTACGTGTAACATTTTTTTTATCAAAAAAAAGTTCGTGCAGGGGTTATCGTGAGAAACGGGAGCGGGATCCATGTTCAGGCCGTAGTCAGTAGGGTGATTATCGGAGTCTATTTAGAAAGCCGATGGGGAAAAAAAGGTTCTCGAGTGGCAGCCTCGTACCGGTAGGTGAAGTGTAGGGCGACCCCCTACTAGATGGAGTGACGACCTGGTAAGGCATGCAGAAAGTCGATGGATGCATTGTGGCATTCCTTGGGGGAGGCGTATGTTCATCAGTGGATTTGTGGAGGGCTGTAATGATGATGATGATGATGTTGATAAACTAAACACGTACTCCACAGAGAAATTTTAAAAAATTGACCCTAACAAGGCGTTTATAATGCCTTTTAAAGGAGACAGTTTCTTTTTGTATGGAGAATGGGCTCACCACAAATTTTTGAGGAAACTTAATGAAATGTATGTCGATTTATTCCTTATAATCTATAGATTACAAAATTAATATTAGTTTTACCGCATCTAACGGGAATACTGAGAAATTAGAAATTAAAATATGAATGTCGAAATAACCTTAACACAAACTAAAGTCGATTTTCTAGTAGTTTTCACCGATATTATGAGCTAAAATAGTGTATATAGAATAGAATAGCTTAATAATTAATGGCATTAAACAAAGTTGTAGGTACATTCGGCAATTATAGGTACTTTAAGATTGATAGAAAATCCTTTTAGCAGTTCCGGCAAAACATAGTGCACAGACAAACAAATGTAGTGTGGAGACTATTTTTTACAGGTATTAATTGATTAGTGAATATACATTACAAACACCATTACAGTAATTAATTAAATATGATTAAAGCCAAGATGAATAACAGATAATATGTCCATCTATAATATTACCTTTACATGCTATATAGTAAGAAAGATGTTTTAAACTGGTTGTATAAGGATAAAATACAAAGTAAAATGGCACTGCATTTATAGTTGTAATTATTTCCAAAGTAGTCTATTAATAGTGGAACAAACAGACAGACAGGTGCGGTACCAAGACTTTGTTTTAATATGTTTTGGTTAATTAGTAAAGGTGCAGTGTGCAAGCTTTGTTTTAAAATATATTAACTGATTAGTTATCATACCCCAAACACCATTAAAGCCAAAATGACTAGGTAATATCATATTTATCTATGTTATTACACACTGATAAATATGAAGTAAGATGTTTTAAACTGGTTGTGTAAGGATAACAAAAACACATGTATAATTTAATTATAATTATTATTGTCAATCATTATCATTTCAAAAGATTTTTACAAAATAACTTGATAATAACATGTCCATTTATGATATTGTTCGGAATCAGAAGGATATTTTTATGTTATGAGATAATATAAGAATGTTGTATTCAATATCCATATAGGTACTTTTTTGTCTCTGCCTACGAGCAGCTCTGCAAGATTTCAGCCTACAAGACATACACATTCATTCTAAGCGATCCACCTGAAAAAAGTTAATGAATATTGTAGTGTCTATACTAAATAATAATTCTTATCAATATATTATTATTTCTATATTTATTGTATCTAAATAGCGTGTGGGGTCTATTTTTATGTTTGACATTTTCAATAATAAAAGATATGAGATAAGACTATAATGTGTATATATATATATATATATATATATATATACATTATAGTCTTATCTCATATCTTCATATCTGTGTAACTCGGTACTCGAGTGAAAATAAACTTTACTTGAGTCCGCTTACACTCGAGTTACCGAGTCAACTCGGCGCACTGTGTGGATTCGAAGAGCGCTAGATAGTTGTAAGTTCACTAATTCACTAATTCTATCATCTAATCAACTAATTCACATAGTGTAAGGTGCCACGGGTGACGTCACTGGTTACATCCAATTTCAAACTTGCATCTGGCATGTTCTATACAAATATGAACTTAGTTTGATATATAATATCGTGATGAATATCATTGTTCTTTATTTTTTGTTACTTCGTATAAGTAGTGCATAACATAAAAGGTGATTTAAATATACTTGTTTGTTTAAAGCATGAGTGATAACAATGAAACAAAGAAACAAAATCGTCAGTGTGGAATTATTTTGAAAAATAAATCGTGATGGACGCGATTTTGTAAGATATGTAAAAAGCAGTTTATAGATTTGAAATGCTAGAGATATAAAAAAAACATGGAAATACTACAAATAAATAAATAATAAATATTTGTATTTTATTTCATATTGCCACATTTTACATTTTTAATAAAGGTACCTATTTAAAAATGCTTTAACTAAGGTAATCGCTATTCTCAACTCGAGTGATAAACTTCAATCGATGCAGGGACTGTAAATAGTTAATTCGAATAACTCAAAAACTCGAGTACAACTAGAGTTACATGAGAAATTATTATTAACCCGTGTTACTTGAGTCACAAAATTCTACTCGAGTCGCATCTTTATCTTACGGTCAATGCAGTGTCTGTGTACAATTTAGTGATTAACTTGACTTACTAATTCGAGCAATTTATTGATATATTATGATATATATCTCAATAAATTGCTCGAATTAGTCTCATCTCATTCTCTCGCAGTCTAAATCCTATAGGTGTATATGTTTTCTCTTTTTAGTGTCGCTTTTCGTTTCATCGAGTTTCAAATCACAGCGATTCTAAAGTAGTTTTCACTTCAAAAAAAAGTATACTTACACATTCAAACATTTTTAAAAACACCTAAAACTGAAGCCTCCCATGTATCGTACATAAAGATACCTGCCTATTTCTCAGAATTAGAGCTCAAAACTCGACAATCTTAACAATAGGCCTTTTTAACAAAGGAAGCTCACTCATAGGACATGGGGTGATTTCTAAAAAAAAACATTTCATTTTCCATTAGTCTAGCTACGACTATTTGTGCTAGCGATGGGTCGTTGACGGTTATTCCGTTAACAAAACGTTAACGTTGATTTACGTTTGTCAACTGGTTAATCAATCAATAGTTAAATTCATCAACGAGTTAACGTACTACTAATGTCAACTTGCAATGTAAACCGTTCATTCATTGAACGGTTTTTATTCAACGCTGCGACGTTCAATTTTAGAAACAATTTTATTCAATGTATGTATTGGAAAACGTTTGATTGCTGGTTCTACTTAGATGACCTTCCCTTCATACTTTTTCTTCAGGCTTAGGACTGACTGAATGCAATTAGCTATAAGCCATATTCTACTCAGGCGTATTTAAAAGATCATCTGATTCTTTGTACATAAATCGAATAAATCTAAATTAATTAGTTTCTTTTGTTCTGCACAAATTTTTTTGCTGACAAAATCAACCATCATGCGCTGACGTTTAGGTGCTGATGATGTCTTCACAGTCTCGTTGGTGATCGCAGCTGGAAGCTGAACTGAAATTGGCACACTTTGATTTGTTGATGGCATGGAATGGAGTGAATTAAGTTCGGATATAGGCGGGTTACTTGAAGATTGAGACGACGAAAATGCTGATAAAAATATTGAAATATGTTTCAGTTTTAAGTGGCTTTTTTTTACCTCCTATAGACTACGAATATTGTAACGAATATCAAGACCGTTATTGTTACAGCCTTACAGACTGCCTCATAGAGGGTATATTGAACATAGTTGCCTTGTATTAATTTTGCAGTCTTGAATCTTAGAAAGACAGGCCTTTGTGGAAGGAAGCACATAAGAGAAATCTATTAAAGCCGTTATGTACCAATGTTCTTAATAGTGAAAATAAAAATACTAGCTATAAGTTCCGCTGCTAACTTTTAGTCAGTCATTTACGAAGAAAGTTAAGTACGTAAGATGAGCGGCAAACAAAAGAGATCATCGACAATTAGGTAGGTAGAAGTTGCAGCAGCCTAAACTTAGTAACTAGAAAACTGTGACTGACAGTTTTATCTTTATCCGTATCAGCGATATATCCATCTACGTGCCTTATATAAGTTTATATTGCAGTCACAAAACCAGGTGAAACAGCACATAGTAAATCAGCTCACGCACCGTGAATTCTACGGCGAGTGTTCAGCCCTGGAGCTACCACGGCTTGATTACAGTGTCAGTAAGAAGGAATAATATGTAATAGTGAAGATTTTTTGATGTTTAGTTCTTGTCTTCGTTTGCGAATTGATAGCGACGGATTTTCACGTACTGAAACTGTCACTTCTTCGATTGTTTCTGCATCTCTAACGCTTCGCGGGCGACCTGTATTTTGAATTTTAACAGTCGACCCGGTATTCTCGAACATTTTAATCCACTTTCGTATGACATCGTCGCTTGGCGCTGTACGTGTGCGATATTCTCTGCGATGTAAACGCTGAGCAACAATGGAATCGTTATTGTGATAATACGCTCGCATGCAAAAAGCGCGATGCGATCCGGGATACGGCTCCATGGCAACTAAAATTCTACAAACTGACGCGCGCGACGTTCATTGTTGTTCACTTGACGCCGTGAACCAATAAACAAACTCCCGCTACTCTTACTGGACACCCAGTATATGTGCAAGGTAAATAATAGTCATTGAATATTTATTAAAAAGCAAAATATATTATTATAGTTACAATCATATGTGCACAAGTTTGTAAATATTATACATGTTAAATTTTCTAAAACTGTTATATTTTTTTTTAGAGATAGATCCAACTACAGATACAGAAAGTGCCAAAATGGTGAAAATAACCAACAATAAAACTGTTATTATTAGGGGTTTAACAAATATCACTTTTTTTACTAAAACTATCGTTGTCTTTGTGCTATTACTGAAACTGTCCAAGATCGGTATAAACGGCGATCTGCTTAGGTGGTTCTTGTCTTATATAATAATCGGTCACAAGTTGTTGTCGTCAGCAACTACATATCAGGATGAGTAACTGTTCCAAGTGGGGTGCCACAGGGCTCACTGCTGGGACCGTTATTATTTGTTATTTTTATCAATGTCATTAACTATTACCTAAAGTAAGCTCGCTTATTATATTTTGCCGACGATATAAAGCTCTTTTTTAAAATAACATCGATTCATGATGCTGAGGCTTTACAAGAAGATCTGTCAAATCTAGAGCGTTATTGCCACCTAAACTACTTAGATTTGAACCCTTCTAAATGTAGTTTTATGTCCTATAGTCGCAAATATAAACCGATTGTCTTCAACTATAAACAAAAAGTGAAAATCTTAAAAGGGATTCCATTGTTAGAGAACTTGTGTTCTTCATGATTCTAAGTTGATATTTGACGCTCACGTAGTAAGCTTTGTAGCCAAATCTTCCAAAGCTCTTGGATTTTTGATGCGTAGCTCTAAGGATTTCACTAAGCCTAAAACTCTAAAGATCCTATTTTGTTCTCTTGTAAGAAGTAATTTATAGTACCCATCACAAATCTGGAACCCAAAGTATGTAACATATATTATCCGACTTGAAAATATTCAAAGAAAGTTCATCCGTTACCTCTGTTATAGAACCATATACCTATACTATCGCTATCTCTTTATACCTCTACCGCTACCTCTGATAATTATTTTAACCTTCCTCTTGCTAAGCGCGCTAAGATTGCTGATCTCACTTTTCTGTTAAAGATGATAGCATATAGTGCTATTGATTGTCCTGAGCTTTAGTCTCAATTACATCTTAGCTGTCCTGCCAAACCTCTTAGACACAACACACTTTTCAGTATCCTGTTTGCATTTACAAATTATAGGCAAAATACATTTATTTGGCGAGCGAGCAATAACTTTAACAAGCTAACCAAAGAGTTTGACTTCGATTTGTTTAACACTAGCGCTGCTTTAGCCAAGCGCATTCTTAACAATGCATTTTGATAGGTATAAGTGAAATATTGATGCGTTTGTTACAAAACTATCGATTTACTATTTTATATTTGTGTTATTATTTTTCTTATATATATATATATATATAAATAATACATGTTATATCAGTTAAGCCCTCATCTGGCATAAGTACGTTAGTATTGGTTACTCTTGAGTGTTGAATCGCGTTTATCACTGTTGTAAATTCACCTTTGTATCTATTAGTGAGGATCTTTAATTGGCTTACTGTAGTTATTAGTATTATCTATCCTAATTAAGATAGCTGTTGGTCTCCCAAATAAAATAAAATAAAAGTGATTCGTATATTTTTTTCTTCAATAAATTCCTAGACGTGTGACTAAGACTTTATTGAAGAAAAAAAGAAGAAATAGAGCAATAAACTCATCATTAGGGATTAGGGATGGGCAAGTGAAAAAATAACTATATTTTAAAAAGTATCGATAGTCATCGAGTGATAAATATCGATTATTGTCACATATTCCCAAAACATTCAACATTCTTAAAAATAATACTTATGAAAAAAATAGTAATTTTTAGGATTTTGGCTACTGTATATATAACAGCAATTAGAGAAGTGAAATAATTTTTTTAAAATGGTCCGCATTTAAAAAAAATTGATGATCTGCATTTTAATATTGTGGCTGCGGACAAATAGGAATTTTCTGGTAAATGATTAATCTTACTTAAAACTTTTTCAGAAAGGGTTAACTGCAAAGGAGGCTCTCGATTGCAGTTAGACCTAAACTCGTGGATGGACTTATACATTCCACTGCCTAGCGAACCAAATTCACAAACGGAATGGCTAAGCTGGAAGTCATGTAATTAGAACTTCCGTGGCTTTTTTGAATGGGAATAAAATAGCAACAATGTCTAAAAGGTGAAAATCTTAAAGGGGATTCCATTTAATTAGGAGGATGTTATATTTAATTAGTAGGTTGAGATCAGGAGTGTAATTCTGTTTTTTTGGCTTCTAGTAGCTAAAATATTAGCTATTAGTGCAGAGAGTTTAATAAATCTCTTAAAGATGTCAAAAGACGAATTCTTTCTTGTGGCGATAGCTTGTGTTGATGTCAACACCTCCTTTTCTTTCTTTCCAGATGCCTCCTGTTCAGATCGTAATTGATCCATAGCATTTACCGACTGTTTTAAATACGTCACGATGCTCTTGACGTGATCGCAAAGAGCTAAAATGTGTTATTTTCCTTCAATACCCCATCAAAAATGAGATTTAAATAATGTCATACATGAAGTTCGGCTATCATTTCCTATATAATAGTGTTGTGATCGTGGTTTCATTTAAATCTACTTTAATTTGTGGTGTCTGCACCGTCACATTTCCTAATTTTCCACCATCACTATTTACTCCACCTTCACCATCACCACCACCACTAACATCAAACCAAGGTGTTTCCTTGTCACCCCCAAAGGGTACAGTTAACCCACTGATTGTACTTCCTAATAGACTGGTCACCCAGTCAATCTATCATCTGGGGGTATATTGTCAGCAGGACCACTACCAGTCTGCAATAAGAATATTAGATTTCACATTATATTACAACATGCCATTCGAAGTCTTAGACTTTGAATAAAGATATATATTTGTTAGAAGTATGTAACCTTAATTAGGTTCATCCTTATATTGGAACTTGCCCGAGTTCTTCTTTAAAATTTTCCACTTCAAACGCAACTGCTGTGGTGTTCTCGGACAATTCGTAGCTATGGCATTGAATCGCCCTGCCAAACGAAGCCACTCTTCAGTTTTGAGTTTGTTGTTTTTGGCGTTTGTTGTTTTGGTGGTAATTATTTTGCTACCTTCTATAAGGTCAAGCAAAAACTTTGACTCTTTTTTTGAAAGAGGTTAGCCTTTATCTAGTAAAAGAAAATTACAATGATTAACATCAATGTTACAAATAAGGCGGGAATGGTAAGCATCATTATGAAAGCGCGCGCAACTTAGAATCATAATAGATAAAATAATAAGTACTTACGATTTCTGAATCCATTATACTATAACTACTAATTTATATATAACGAGAAGATAATATTTACACGAAAATAACTAATGTCGCAACTCGCAATGGAATCGTAATGTCTTGACAAAATCAAAAATCAAAGTATGTGAAATGCAACTAACCTACGTCATACGTTCCATTTTAGCTAGATAATGTCATAGTTTGAATACCAAAACTAGACTGTGTAATTATAATTTCCGTAAATTTTTAGGCATAATATTACTTGTTCTAACTACAAACATTATTTTGAAAGATTTTTTAGGTTATAACGTGAATGATTTGTTTTTAAAACACACTTTAATTATTTTTCACTTATAATGGTGTTATTTTGGCAAGAAAACATGAAACAAACAAAATACATTACATACGATCTAGCAATGCTGTAGTGAAATTATGCAACACAAAATGAAATTACATATAACTTCTACTGCAAAGTTATTTTTTTGTGTTTCATGGAATATTTCACTAAGATAAGATCCATGCTAAAAACAAACAATTCGAATACATAATAAGTAACAGCTCAAAAATAATAAACGTCGTTGTAGTTACACAAGCTAACATAAAAGCGGAGTACTCATCTTTATTTCAACTAATATATTATCAGATATATTCACAACTTCGCAGAAACCAAAGAGGTGGAGGGGTTATCTTAAAATAAAAATGTTTACAAAATAATGTCACGGCGTTTGCCCCTCTACTACATAAATCCATTGAGCAAATTTTATTAAAATGATATCGTTATCCACGACATAACGATCAGCAATTTTTCAGAGTTATTTATCACTGTTGTATGTATGGGCGAGATGTGATAAAATGTTGAGTTTGGATTCAGTATCGTCAAAGTTCTTAATGCGCCATTGAATCTTCTGCTTTATTTCGTCATACTTATCGGTTTGGAATTGAATTAAATTACAAAAATTTGTCGTTTTCTTCATTATGTTCAAGATCTAGCGCCTACAGGTTTTTTTTTTTAATATCTTGATATTCTTGGCGAATATTATTAATATATTATGATATCATTACAAGGAAACTTCCTTTGATCTGGCCAAGGTCGGTTTTTATTACATAGACTAGATTAGTTTTAATTTCACTTATATCCTATTGCATCTTTTCTTTCCAGGTATTATGTGTAGAAAAAATGTCCACAGAAAAATATTTAAATATCTCGGATAAATCGTCGTAATATTTACGCTTACGCCCTTTTATGTTACTTCGAAATATTGTGAAGTGATACTTATATGTGTATTCACACTAAAAAGTGATAAATTGAGAAACAAAGCAATAACACGTTCACTCACGCCGAACTTAATTGAGCTAGTTTGATGTACCTTTGTCCTATGTCTGGGTCTAGTAATTATATCTTCTACTTCTCTATCAAGTTTCTGATCTAATTGAGTAATAACATCATTAAACTTCGTGCTATCTGCATATTGCACATCATGCACATCAGAAATTTAGAGAACTCCAAAATGTATGGAATTGACATTTGCTTTCGAAAGATCACGTGATCGATCGTTTTCGATCGCTAATTGCTAGACAATGTCAAACTGCGTAACGAAGCGATAAAGAAAACTAACAACACGAACGATATTATCTTAGCAATGCGTAGACAAGTGGCACTTTTGACATTCTAAATCGCTAGATGTCGAAACGTTCATTCGACAACTTAGCGAACACTTGAACCCTTTAGAAAAGCAAAATAACATGGCTAATTGTTAGTCAGCTGTTGGTGTTGTTTGCATCAATCATTGCTTGTTTCTTCTATTTCGTTGTTTTTTGATAAAAATGCATGCGTTGCGTTTATTAAGGGCTGCACATAATGAGAGTGTGTGGTTGAGGCGTCAAAAAAGATACAATTACCGGCAAAAAATGGAAACAGTGAAAGATATGCCTGAGTTACTGTTTGTTGAACATTTCCGTTTGAATAAGAGCACCTTTCGGCGGCTTTGCAACGATTTGCGTGTTCACACGTCGCTAAGAGGATCTAAAGAAATCCCTTTGAAAATTAAGGTAACCTTACTAAACGTTTACAAATAAATAAATAAACAATAGATTTGATGCAACTATGTTTGATTTCAACATTTTCTTTACCTTATAACTTTGTGTTTTTAGGTGCTCACTGCTCTTAGTTTTTTAGCTACTGGTTCCTATCAAAGGATCGTGGGTGTTAGTCAAAATTTAACACAAAGAACAACGAGCCGGTGTGTCCGGCAAGTCGTTGATGCGCTCAACCACCCCACACTCATGAGCAAGTGGATTCAATTTCCACAAACAGTACAAGAAAGATCATTAATCAAAGAACAGTAAGTAATCATGCTTATGTTTTTAGGTAATGGTTAGCAAAAAAATAGAGTATTTTAAGTACATCTTAACTACAGTAATTATTAAATTTAAGTATCATGAATAGGTTTTTACTTGTCTGTCATATTATATTACAAAAATCTTCATTTTCAGATTTCAAAGGAAGTATAATTTGCCTGGAGTGATAGGATGCATCGATTGCACCCACATTGCAATACTAAAACCAGCTGAAGAAGAGCATGCTTTCTATAACAGAAAAGGATATCATTCCTTAAACGTTCAAATGGTTTGTATTTAAATCTAGAAATATTATTTCTGCTTTCATAACTACCAATTTTATTTGATACTACATTAAATTACATTTTCAGATATGTGATCATAATTTAAAAATATTAAACTTAAATGCTAAGTTTGGTGGAGCAACACATGATTCCCACATATGGTCATCGAGTCTCGTAGAACCCTATATGCGTCACCTTCATTAAAGTGGTGAACATGTTTGGTTACTTGATAAGTAAGATATTTCAATATATATATACCATTAAATATATACAAGTAGCATAACAGGTAATACAAGTAGTATAGGTAAGTATGCTTTAAATCTTTTCTCATTCATAACTTCTTGCTTTCAGGGGATTCTGGTTATCCACAACGCCCTTGGCTTATGACTCCAATATTAAATGCTCCACATGGGTCTCGAGAGGAATTGTACACCACTCGTCATATCTTGTATATGGACATTCATTGAGCGCTGCTTCGGATTACTTAAAACACGTTGGAGGTGTTTGCTTCGTGACAGGGTCCTTCATTATCATCCCACCGTTGCCAGCAAAATAACACTTGCATGTTGTGTGCTACACAACATCTCGCTTCATGCACACTTGCCAGCTCCTAGTGATATCCCTGCTACTGTAGATGATAATGATGACTCTAGTACACAAACCACCCAAAGCACCTCCACGGAGAATCGAAATGAATTAATCCGAGGCAGGGCAATGCTCAATTATTTAATAAGTAGATTGTAGATGTAGTTAAGTATCTATAATATATTTATTAATTATTAAGCATTATAGCGAGTATAATTGTTCAACTGTGAAAATATTTGTACCCAGTTGTTAAATATTAAGTATTGTTAGTTGTATAGACAAATACTAATGTATAAAATTTTATTATTATTATTATTATTATGTTAGGAGATTTTAATGGAAGGGTTGGGGTGAAGAGGTCTGGTTATGAAAGGATATTAGGAACGTTTGGCGATGAAAGTATAAATGAGAATGGTGAAGACCTCCTCACCGTATGTGTGGAAAAGAATCTTTTTGTGACGAACACTTTCTTTCGCCATAAGAGGATTCACATGTATACATGGGAAAGAGGTGATGATAGAAGCATGATAGATTTCATAATTGTGGATGAAAGAATGAGGAGCGCAGTGGTAGATACAAGGGTTTACCGGGGGTCCAACGTAGGAACGGATCATTACTTGGTCTTATGCCGAATTAATGGTCTATTCAAGCGTTGGCGGCATCGGACATCTGTGTCTACCACTGCGTTGCAGCGTATAAGAATAGAGAGGTTACAAGATGAAGGTGTGAAAGAGAAGTTCAAATGTAGACTGAGAGAAAATATAAGTGGTATGGATGAATTGTGTATGAATGATTTAGACTTGGAGACTGTGTGGTATAATGTCAAGAAAGGTTTGGTGGATGCAGCCACCGAAGTATGTGGTGTAACTAAGAGAACGAATGAAAGGAAAAATAATACGTTGTGGTGGGATGATGAGGTACGGATGGAAGTTGAAGCAAAGAAGAGAGCATGGCTAGATTTACTAGCAACCAAAGCTGGTAATTCTAGCGGTATGATTGATGAGATTGAAAGAAAAAAGGCAGACTTTAGACGTATAAATAAGAGAGTAAAAGAAGTTGTTGATAAGAAAAAGCAAGAAAGAGCGGATAAGAATGATAGAAGGATATCTGATAACTTCCAGGCAAATATTAAAATGTTCTGGAAACTCGTAAGAACTGCCAGGGGAAATTCAATACAGCCTAGAATGAATGCTATACGAGACGAGAATGGCTGTATGCTGAATGACGAAGTCTCTAATTTAAAGAGATGGAAGGAATACTTTGAAAGCGTGTTTATGAGTGAAGAGTCGTCTGAATTAAGTGAAATAGAAATTCCGAAAGAAGTGGAGAGAGGTAGGGAGATAAGTGTAGATGAAATAATGAAAGCAATGAAAAGCATGAAAGCAGGTAAGGCAGCCGGATATGATAGAGTATCACTCGAAATGCTAAGGACTGGAGAGGGAGTGGTGGCAGGCCTGCTGTACACCTTGTTTAATATATGTTGGGAACTGAAGCGGGTACCGGAAGACTGGTGCAAAGCCGTTATAGTCCCAATATATAAGGGAAAAGGGTCACAGCAGGACTGTAAAAACTACCGTGGCATTAGCTTGCTTAGCATTGTGGGTAAACTGTATGCTAAGGTGTTAATTGAAAGAGTTATGGAAGAAACTGATGAAAAATTTGGGATGTGCAAGCTGGATTTAGAAAGGGGATGGGGTGTACGGACCAAGTCTTTTCCATGCGCATGATTGCGGAGAAGTTTTTGGCCAAAAACCAGAAAGTTTTTTGTGCGTTCATGGACTTGGAAAAGGCTTATGACAGAGTGGACAGGAATGTGTTATGGCAAACACTGAACTCATTTGGGTTGAGCGCTGGTTTGATACAGGCATTAAGGTCTCTTTATAGGGACTCTAGTGCTTGTGTTAGGATCAACGGGGTCTACTCGGACTGGTTTGGCATCCAAAAAGGTGTCAGACAGGGCTGTGTAGCTTCCCCGTGGCTGTTTAACCTATTTATGGACAGTTGTTTGCAAACTTTGAAAGTTGAAGAATGTGGGTTGAGAATGGGTAAGTTAACCGTCAAATGCCTTTTGTACGCCGATGATCAAGTCATATTTGCATCGTCGGCGGCCGAGTTGCAAATGATGGTTACTTTAATGAACTGGTCATTAAAAGAAAGGGGTATGAAAGTGAACGCAAGTAAGACGAAAGTGATGGTTTTTGAAAGAGAAGAAAGTAAAACGTTATGTGAAATTTTTTTTTTTTTTTTTATAGGATAGGGTGACAAACGAGCACACAGTCCACCTGATGGTAAGTGGTTGCTGTGGCCCATAGACATCTACATCTATCTTCAATAAAGAATCAAAATGCAGATGCGTTGTCACCCGTGAGGACTAAGATGGAATGCCTCTTTTCCAAATAAGAATAGAAGGGGAGTTGATTGAGCAAGTGGATGAGTTTGTATATTTGGGATGTTTATTTAGCAGGGATGGTAGATATGATAAGGATATAGAACGACGAGTGAACGCAGGAAATAGAGTGAATGGGGCTCTACACGCTATTGTGAAGAGTCAGAATGTGTCAAAAAAGGCACGTTTGGCAATTCATAATGCTGTGTTAGTCCCTACTTTAATTTATGGTAGTGAAAGTTGGGTCTGGCAGAAGAAGCATGAGAGTAGAATAAATGCTGTAGAAATGCGGTCATTAAGGAGTATGCTAGGGTTGAATCTGAATGACAGGGTGAGAAATAGTGTGATAAGAGAAAAGTGTGGTTTGCAAGATGACGTTTTCACCAGGATTAAGAAAGGAATGCTTCGGTGGTTTGGTCATGTGGAAAGAATGAACGAGGAAAGAGTGACAAAGCAAATTTATGTTGCAGAAGTGAACGGAAGAGTCGGGAAGGGACGCCCTAGACGAAGGTTTATCGACCAAATTGGCGATATATTGAAAATGGGCCAGATTAGGAGTACCCTTAACCGACGAGCATGTATGCGTAGATATATGGATGTAAAGGAGGCGAGAGAAGTGTGTCAGGATCGTGCCAAATGGAAGTCCGTAGTCTCTGCCTACCCCTCTGGGTGACAGGCGTGAGTGCTTATGTATATGTATATGTATGTAAAATTTTATTAATTTTACTTATTAATTCAGTCGTTTGTCAGCTGACAGCGCGAGCGGTCGGTCAGAGGTTGTTGGCCTCTAGCGAGATGAGTAAACTAAAGTGTAATAGTTCTCAGATTGTGATAAATGAGGTGTTATGTTTTTGCCAAAATAAATTAGACGTCATGAACAATGTTAGTTTGGCACTGTTATGCAAGCAGTCCTTTGATGAGGAGGAGATTTACGAGGCAAAGTGTTTGTTGTTTGAGTCGATTCCGCAACGACTGGTCAAACGAAAGGGTGAAGATCGTAAACAGAAGAATATAGATGACATTATCGGGGTATTAAGAAGTGTAGAGCCCGATGACATTCCTATATTTGTGGCAAAAGATCTACATAAGTTGCCGCCCGTTACATTTGACCATGTCGACGCTACGCGTCTATTGAAGGATATTATTTTGCTTCAGACCCAGGTACGTGACTTACAAGGGAAACAGGACGAGTATATGACAAAAAAAGATTTTGAAAAATACGTTGAAGACAAAGAAAACAATCCAGATACATTGGTTGGTAAAATGAGGGAAATAGAACCTAGTGTGAACAGCAGGAGGGGCGGCTTTTGCCTGCAAGATAGTTATGACTCCACAAGCGGGCCGATGGGGTTAATGACCGACCTAGGAAGTGACACACCGCCGCACCTATCTATGCAAGAACGAGTTACCGTGCGCCCATCTCCATCCTACGCGAGCGCTGCAGCGATGTCAACCGGTGAGCCTCTTTCGCTCCCGGGCAGAAACGGCAACACGTGGAGGCCCACTGCGGTGATGAAGCATGCATTTCGCACGTGCCGAACGTAGAAGCGGCGGCACGCGCGCCGCCGTCGTCTTTTTCGCTGCCAGCTGATGCGGTGACGTCACGTGAGATTAAAACGGGCTGAGATACATAATAATAGTGAAGGAGAATGGGTTCAGGTCGTAAGGCGTAAGACATCGCGTTTTAAAGGCATGCGGGGAACGGCTTCGGTAGATCCATCACTTAAATTAAAGGCAGCCGATGTGCATATCCCGCTTTTCATTTATAATGTCTCAAAGGAGTATACAGAGCAAGATGTTGCGGATTATAAATTTGAAAAGACACAAATTCGTATTGTGCCAGAAAAACTACATATGAAATCTGCAAGGGAATATATTTCTTTTAAGTTCTATATACCCGGCCGGAAGGGATATACTTTAGACGATTTATAAGATTTAGAAATGAACACTGTTAGATCAAGAGGTTAGAAAAAGACACTGTTAGATCAAGAGGACCTAAATAATGGATCAGGACAAAAATAGTCATAAAAGTCGGTCATTAAAGCTTGATAGCTTTAATTGTAAGTCCCTGAAGCGGTCAGTAGACAGTGTGAGGGTGTTGTGTGAGGCTGCCTCGGTAGTAGCATTGCAAGAAACCACATGGACCACGACCTCTCATACCTCAACACCGTTCACAAAGACTTGGAAGCCACGGGAACGACAGCTATAGATTCAGGCGTGGGCATTCTGCGCGGGCGACCACATGGAGGCGTCGCGCTGTTATGGCGTAAGAATGTGTTTTCATCGGTTTCTGCAGTGAAATGTAATAGTGTGAGGCTGTGCGCAATTAAGTGTCAGGTACATGAGCAAGCTATGCTTATTTTTCTGTTTATATGCCGACAAACTGTGTCTAGAACCTGGCGGAATTCACAGAGTGCCTAAGTGAAATTAACGCAATTATCGAGGAATGCGATATTATGGGGATGAGTCGCTCGCGTCCGTAGGCTTCGACCACCTAACCTAGGCCCACCCTACACGTGTCCCCGGTGGTGCTAAACGAGCGACAAAGCCGAAAGATTAGACTCGGCTCCTCGCCGTATGGTAGCGGCGTAAAATCTACCACCCTTAGTCGCACCATGAGCCAACAAATAAAAAAAATGGCCCTGAGTTCCCGGCGCCTTTAATGGGGCAGGGTGCGAAGAATCTCCGGGAGTAAAACCGGCGACGAGGTTCGCCACCCGTCACGTTCTGTCTCCCAGAGGGCGAAAAGTGGATTGCAGGCCCGTCTGGCTACGCTGAATGTATGTGGAGCAATGAATGATAAGATGGATGAAGTATGCGAAATGATGAATGATAGAGAATAGATGTGTTATGTGTAAATGAGACGAAACAGAAAGGAAAGGATGCCACTGCACATGGCATGTATACCGCTTACTGGTCTGGTGTGACGAGACCGAGCGGGCATGCCAGGAGTCGGTGTCATCCTTTCAGAAAGAATGGGTCAATGTGAAAGAGTATGAATGTAAGCCCAAGGCTGCTATGGATACGAATGAAAGTGGGCTTAAAGAAGTTGTTTGTGCTAGGGTGTACGCCCAGACATGTCTAAGCCCACTTATATCCGAGAGCAGTTTTGGGACATGGTAAGGATGGTGTTGAGGAAATGTAAGAGAAATGAAAATATTATTATGTTAGAGATTTTAATGGAAGGGTTGGGGTGAAGAGGTCTGGTTATGAAAGGATATTAGGAACGTTCGGCGATGAAAGTGTAAATGAGAATGGTGAAGACCTCCTCGCCGTATGTGTGGAAAAGAATCTTTTTGTGACGAACACTTTCTTTCGCCATAAAAGGATTCACATGTATACATGGGAAAGAGGTGATGATAGAAGCATGATAGATTTCATAATTGTGGATGAAAGAATGCGGAGCGCAGTGGTAGATACAAGGGTTTACCGGGGTCCAACGTTGGACGGATCATTACTTGGTCTTATGTCAGATTAATGGTCTATTCAAGCGTTGGCGGCATCGGACATCTGTGTCTACCACTGCGTTACAGCGTATAAGAATAGAGAGGTTACAAGATGAAGATGTGAAAGAGAAGTATAAATGTAGACTGAGAGAGAATATTAGTGGTTTGAATGAAATATGTATGAATGATTTAGACCTGAAGACTGTATGGAATAATGTTAAGAAAGTTTTAGTGGATGCAGCCACCGAAGTATGTGGTGTAAGTAAGAGAACGAATGAAAGGAAAATAATACGTTGTGGTGGGATTATGAGGTACGGATGGGAAGTTGAAGCAAAAAAGAGAGCATGGCTAGATTTACTAGCAACCAAAACTGGTAATTCTGGTGGTATGAATGATGAGATTAAAAGAAAAAAGGCAGACTTCAGACGTATAAATAAGAGAGTAAAAGAAGTTGTTGAAAGGAAAAAGCAAGAAAGAACCGATAAGAATGATAGAAGGATATCTGATAACTTCCAGGCAAATATTAAAATGTTCTGGAAACTCGTAAGAACTGCCAGGGGAAATTCGAAACAGCCTAGAATGAATGCTATACGAGACGAGAATGGCTGTATGCTGAATGATGAAGCTTCGAGTTTAAAGAGATGGAAGGAATACTTTGAAAGCGTGTTTATGAGTGAAGAGTCGTCTGAATTAAGTGAAATAGAAATTTCGAAAGAAGTGGAAAGAGGTAGGGAGATAAGTATAGATGAAATAATGAAAGCAATGAAAAGCATGAAAGCAGGTAAGGCAGGCGGATATGATAGAGTATCACTCGAAATGCTAAGGGCTGGAGAGGGAGTGGTGGCAGGCCTGCTGTACACCTTGTTTAATTTATGTTGGGAACTGAAAGGTACCGGAAGACTGGTGCAAAGCCGTTATAGTCCCAATATATAAGGGAAAAGGGTCACAGCAGGACTGTAAAAACTACCGTGGTATCAGCTTGCTTAGCATTGTGGGTAAACTGTATGCTAAGGTGTTAATTGAAAGAGTTATGGAAGAAACTGATGGAAAAATTTGGGATGTGCAAGCTGGATTTAGAAAGGGGATGGGGTGTACGGATCAAGTCTTTTCCATGCGCATGATTGCGGAGAAGTTTTGGCCAAAACCAGAAAGTTTTGTGCGTTCATGGACTTGGAAAAGGCTTATGACAGAGTGGACAGGAATATGTTATGGCAAACACTGAACTCATTTGGTTTGAGCGCTGGTTTGATACAGGCATTAAGGTCTCTTTATAGGGACTCTAGTGTTTGTGTCAGGATCAACGGGGTCTACTCGGAATGGTTTGGCATCCAAAAAGGTGTCGGACAGGGCTGTGTAGCTTCCCCGTGGCTGTTTAACTTATTTATATACAGTTGTTTGCAAACTTTGAAAGTTGAAGAATGTGGGTTGAGAATGGGTGAGTTAACCGTCAAATGCCTTTGGTACGCCGATGATCAAATCATATTCGCATCGTCAGCAGCAGAGTTGCAAATGATGGTTACTTTAATGAACTGGTCATGAAAAGAAAGGGGTATGAAAGGAAGACGAAAGTGATGGTTTTTGAAAGAGAAGAAAGTAAAACGTTATGTGAAATAAGAATACAAGGGGAGTTGATTGAGCAAGTGAATGAGTTTGTATATTTGGGATGTGTATTTAGCAGGGATGGTAAATATGATAAGGATACAGAACGACGAGTGAACGCAGGAAATAGAGTGAATGGGGCTCTACACGCTATTGTGAGGAGTCAAAATGTGTCAAAAAAGGCACGTTTGGCAATTCATAGTGCTGTGTTAGTCCCTACTTTAATGTATGGTAGTGAAAGTTGGGTGTGGCAGAAGAAGCATGAGAGTAGAATAAATGCTGTAGAAATGCGGTCATTAGGAGTATGCTAGGCTGAATCTGAATGACAGGGTGAGAAATAGTGTGATAAGAGAAAAGTGGTTTGCAAGATGACGTTGTGACCAGGATTTAGAAAGGGATGGGGTGTACGGATCAAGTCTTTTCCATGCGCATGATGCGGAGAAGTTTTGGCCAAAACCAGAAAGTTTTGTGCGTTCATGGACTTGGAAAAGGCTTATGACAGAGTGGACACGAATGTGTTATGGCAAACACTGAACTCATTTGGGTTGAGTGCTGGTTTGATACAGGCATTAAGGTCTCTTTATAGGGACTCTAGTGCTTGTGTCAGGATCAACGGGGTCTACTCGAACTGGTTTGTCATCCAAAAAGGTCTCAGACAGAGCTGTATAGCTTCCCCGTGGCTGTTTAAGCTATTTATGGACAGTTGTTTGCAAACTTTGAAAGTTGAAGAATGTGGGTTGAGAATGGGTAAGTTAACCGTCAAATGCCTTTATACGCCGATGATCAAGTCATATTTGCATCGTCGGCGGCCGAGTTGCAAATGATAGTTACTTTAATGAACTGGTCATTAAAAGAAAGGGGTATGAAAGTGAACGCAAGTAAGACGAAAGTGATGGTTTTTGAAAGAGAAGAAAGTAAAACGTTATGTGAAATAAGAATAGAAGGGAGTTGATTGAGCAAGTGGATGAGTTTGTATATTTGGGATGTTTATTTACTTGAGGATGGTAGATATGATAAGGATATAGAACGACGAGTGAACGCAGGAAATAGAGTGAATGGGGCTCTACACGCTATTGTGAGGAGTCAAATGTGTCAAAAAAGGCACGTTTGGCAATTCATAGTGCTGTGTTAGTCCTACTTTAATGTATGGTAGTGAAAGTTGGGTGTGGCAGAAGAAGCATGAGAGTAGAATAAATGCTGTAGAAATGCGGTCATTAAGGAGTATGCTAGGGCTGAATCTGAATGACAGGGTGAGAAATAGTGTGATAAGAGAAAAGTGTGGTTTGCAAGATGACGTTGTGACCAGGATTAAGAAAGGAATGCTTCGGTGGTTTGGTCATGTAGAAAGAATGAACGAAGAAAGAGTGACAAAGCAAATTTATGCTGCAGAAGTGAACGGCAGAGTCGGAAAGGACGCCTAGACGAAGTTTATCGACCAAATTGGCGATATATTAAAATGGGCCAGATTAAGTACCCTTAACCGACGTGCGTGTATGCGTAGATATATGGATGTAAAGGAGGCGAGAGAGGTGTGCCAGGATCGTGCCAAATGGAAGTCCGTAGTCTCTGCCTACCCTCTGGGTGACAGGCGTGAGTGTTTATGTATGTTATGTATATGCGATATTAGTATAGTTTTTATGTTAGGCGACTTTAATGCACGCCTGGGGAGCTGTTTTTAATGAAATGCTTAGTTTTGCGGTGAGCAGACGTGGGTATGTGCTGACTATGAAATGTTGTCGAGTAATTCGAATGTGTACACATACACTAGTGATGCTCACGGCTGCTCACGATGGTTGGATCATTGCCTTGTAACGAGTATGGCTAGGAAATATGTTGAAAGCACACACGTAAGAAACGATGTGACGTGGTCCGATCACTATCCCTTGGAAGTGGACTGTAAAATTAGTTTAGGTTCATCGCAGGTCCAGCCCATCCAGTCTAAAATTACAAATAGGGTAATTTGGGGGCACAGAGATAGTGAACAAATTAAACTTTATACAGAATATTGTAATAGTAGATTAAGATTAGTAGATTTTCCTGTAGAGTTAAATAATTGTTGTGATAAATTCTGTGATAAATCTGAACATAAATTAATTATAAATAAATTGTACGAGAATATTATAGGTATATTGCAGGATGCTGCAATTTATAGTCATAAGAATGTACAGCGTAACAAAAAGCGACAGATAGTGGGATGGAATAGGCATGTGAGGCCGGCTCACGCCAGAGCTCGTCTTTATTTTCAGTCATGGGTATGTGTTGGAAAGCCAACGTATGGGGCAGCATACGAGGATATGAAAGAGTCACGTAAAGCTTTCAAAAGCAAACTCAAGTGGTGCCAGGATAACGAAGAAGAAATTAAAATGGATATTCTGGCATCCTCGTGTGAGGCTAAGCAATTTGGTAAGTTCTGGCAGCATACGAATAGACCGAATGCAAGGTCGAGTCTCTCAGCTCAAGTGGGGGGCGTGAGTGGGTGTCGGAATATAGCGAACTTGTTCAAGTCGCAGTTTAAGGTGGAACCGTGCAAGCTTAATTGTATTTTAAATGACGGTGACGCTGGGGACAGTGTGAATATGGGAGGGTAGCCCGCTGCGCTTCACAATCGATGAAGTTAAATCAGCAATAAACAATATAAGCAACAATATAAGCGTGGGAAATCACCAGGTCACGATGGCCTCAGCGTCGAACACCTCAGATATGCGGGTGTCCTTCGCAGAGTCCTTAAGTTTCTCTACAACCTATGTGTTGGTCATGGTTACTTACCTGATACAATGATGATGACATTGGTCGTGCCTATCCTTAAGAAAATAGGACGGGCGATGCAGCGGATGAAACCAACTACAGGTCGATATCCTTGGCGACCATCTCGGCTAAGGTTCTGGACAGTCTGCTTGATACACAGTTAAGTAAGGCAGTTAAGTTACATGATGCTCAGTTTTGGTTTAGGCCTGAACTATCAACACTGTGTCTCAAGCAGACTGTGCGGTACTACACGGACAGGAAGACTCAGGTTTATGCGTGTTTCCTGGATTTGTCTAAAGCCTTCGACCGAGTGTCTTATAAAATCCTATGGCAAAAATTAAAACGGGAAAGTAGCTTGAGACCAGAGTTGGTTTCACTGTTGGAATATTGGTACGGTAACCAGACTAACACAGTTAGATGAGGTAACACCTTAAGTGATCCCTACAAACTAGGGTGCGGAGTGAGGCAGGGAGGGCTGACGTCACCCAGGCTGTTTAATCTTTATGTTAACAGACTGATTGAGAGGCTCAGCAGAGCAGGTGTCTCAATAGACGGTGTATCCATGAATAATTTTAGTTACGCGGACGACATGGTTCTGTTGAGCCCCTCAGTCAGCGGGCTTTGAAAGCTGTTGAAAATTTGTGAAGCATATGCCGAGGAGACTGGACTCAGTTACAACTCAAAAAAGAGTGAATTTATTGTCTTTAGAGGTAAAAACAAACCACTTGATTTCACACCACGTATCCAGCTATGTGGGATTCCTCTGAGACAAGTGGCTGAGTTTAAGTACCTCGGACATATTGTAACTGAACACCTGGATGATGACAGTGACATTGAACGAGAGCGCCGAGCGCTGTCGGTCCGGGCAATATGTTGGCTCGCAGATTTGCACGTAGTACGACTCAAGTCAAGTTAACTTTTTTCAAGGCGTATTGCCAATCCTTTTACACGTGCAGTCTGTGGACAGACTATACGCGGCGGGCCTACAGTGCTCTGCGTGTTCAGTACAACAATGTGCTGAGGGTGATGTTGAGAAAGCCTCCACACTGCAGTGGAGTCGGATTCGATCCCCGGGTCGGGCAGTGTGAGATACTAAGATAGTATCTACACAATCACACCCCATCCATTCTGGATGTGTTATTATAATAAAAAATTGTCAAAACAAGTGTTATAATTATATAATTTAACCAAGTCTTTTATTTTATTAGACCTACTTGAATAATAACTATCTAGGTACATACACTTAACTAACTACTCATTAAATAACAATATTAAACTTTAAATAAACTAAAAATACTATCAGTACCAAAAATAAATCTTATTAGTACTAAATTTAAAAATCTTTAGAGCTGTTGAAAATTAAGTATTTCTAACATTATCTTAAACTAACTCTTACGGACGAATTTCTTATTGGGTTTTTCCATTATAAATTTCTCAGTAGCAGCTTGGAGTCGGAGTTTGTGTATACTTGCCCCCAGTTACATGTGACTCGTAACATAATTGGCGAAATGTGTGTGTACAGTACACCTCTGCCTAACCCTTCGTGGAATACAGGCGTGATGTATTGTCATATCTATGGAATATCGTCTAATTGCTCCGTGTTATCCTTACTCCGATAGTGATCAAACCACGCTTGCGCAATGTCTGCAAACATGCGTAACACTTGATTACGCTCGTGGTCAACCTCTATCCTTCGAGTCTCCAGCTCATACTGCTGCCTGTCTCGTTTCTCCTCCTGCCGAAGACGTAAATGTTCGATGGCAACGAACTCGCTCGTCGCTCTATCGAATGGTGCGAGTGTACGCCTCCGGCGCGCCCTTAGAGTCATTCGTGTAGGGGAAGCCGTTACCCCAGACCTCGGGGTTGATGGTAATCGTCGCCTGCTGGTCGGCGGAGGGGTAGAAGGTGCAGGTTGCACTCTTGAACTCCTCCTCATGGATCGGTCTTGCGATGTTGACTGTGTAAGGGGGTGCGGTGGCTGCCAGCTAGAAGATGGTGTAGGAGTAGCAGGCGCGGGTGGTGATATTGCCACAGATTCTGTAAACAAAATGAACTTGAATTCAAATACCTATTTTATAAAGTATTTATAAAATATTTAGATGTATGTAGCTAGACGTACGATCGGCTGTTGTGATTTCAAAATCAATTGCGTCTTGTTGGTGCGTGGCTGGTGGTCTCACTCACTCAGGGCCAGTGTTGGCGATGAGATGAATTGTGATAGTCCCTGCAAAAAAAATGACTTGAAATCTTAATTTAACTAATACCTAACCATAACATATCATATAAAAAAACCTCTTGTGATATTACTCATTTCATTAAACTAGGTACCTATGCATTTGATTAATTTTCCATTTGATTATTTTAATGAATTATATGTTATTTTATTTTAATTAAATACATGTTTTAAATATTCAAGTGATCAGTTAACCCTGAACTTTAAATGAAGAAGTGCAATACTTACAAAGTCTTGTTCCTGAATGCTTGGCTGACCATCCACAGTCAAATTTCCCATGATGGCCAACACCCTCTCCTCAAAAGTCGTGAGGGTTTGGCGAATACTCGGCCCACCACCGGTACCACTTGCATGAAGCCTTATTAACGATGCTTTTTTTTTGTTTTTGATTTCCAGTCAGCCCAAACCTTCGTAATTAATTAAGCAATATGTTAGGTAATAAGTAATAATAGTGTATATTAATAGTAGATGGTTAATATAAATAAAGTAAAGCATAAATTGATTATTACTATATATAGCTGTTGAATTTGTTACATTTTTCTTTTATTTACTCCAACACCAATTGAGTTTAATATTATCGCCAACTCGCACCACAGCCGCTCGGATTTCAAGCGCCCTTGAGGCCCACATCGGGGGTTAGATAAATCGCCGTGACTGCAATTGAACAAAGAATAGGGCAATAAGCAACGGATTGTTAAGATCACGTCATTGTTTACATTGAGCATTCTCAAGTAATTTGAATTTAATTAAGTTCATGTTTTAGATGAATACTTCTTTACCTTTCCATGAACTCCAAAAGGGTCGAAAATTGTTCACTACTGGCTCGCACTCGTGGTTCCATTGTAATTATCCTTAAAAACGGAAAAAAGCCTGTCAGTTGCCACTTGTTTATCGTTATAAATATGTAATATACTCACAATCATTGATATCCAGAAAACTTGTGTAATTTTGGCACTCAGAATAATTTTACGAAGTTAAGAAACTTACCTTTGAATTCTTTAGGTACCTAGTTAATTTTAATACCAATAACTTCACTTTCACCAAGCAAACTTTACTGTAACAAGTTATCAAGTATAGTTTGTTTCAGAAACTAATATGAAGTGGTTTGTTTATATTTAGCGCGCCTTGAATTTGACGTTTAATTTCGAGACCATAGTCAAGAAGCTGTTTTTTATCGAAAGAACGCTTCGACTTAGCGTTAGGTTTGCCGATGTCTCTTTGTCTACCACTTTACGCTCGATATCGCTAAGACGAAATCGATTTTCGAAATGGATTAAACACGGAGCGATTGCCACTTGTCTAGGCCCTCAGAAGATCACCAGCTGATCGACCCCGACGAAAACCGTATTGGCGGTCACTAATCAGCTGGTGATCCTCAAGGTACCGCATGAGCTGGCAGTTTATAACGGACTCCATTATTTTGGACAAGAGGGTGATGGCGATAGGCCTGTAGTTGGACGGGGCTGAGCGGTCGCCTTTTTTAGGGATCGGTTGGACAAAAGCTGTCTTCCATGATTTCGGGACTACGCCCAGGGAGTAGGAGTACCGGAAAAGACGCGTTAGAACCGGTGCCAACTCCGGAGCACACGTCCTCAGCACAATTGTGAGGATTCCGTCAGGCCCACTCGACTTGTGGATGTCCAGGGAGAGGAGTGCTTTGCGAACCGAGCGCTGTGAGAACCGCACATCCGGCATGGAGCACTCACACCGCGGGATGGTCGGCGGTGTGTTCCCCCCGTCATCAAGAGTCAAGTTGGACGCAAAAAGGGAGCCTAAAAGGTCGGCTTTCTCTTGCCGCGTGGGCCAGTGAGCCGTCCTCCCTGTGCAGAGATGGTAGTGATGGCTTACAGAAATTCCCTTGAACAGCCTTGGCGAGAGACCAGAATGCACGGGTTCCCGAAGGAAGGCGAACTAGTTTCTCGCCAATTCTGCCTATGTGCTCTGACTTTGCCTTGGCAATAACTCTTTTGAAGAACCTGGAGGCGAAGTTATACTTCTTTTTAAGCATGCTGATGTTTACATCCCGAGCCGCCGAAGCCTCAGCCCAGGCCCGATAGCACTCCTGCTTACTGCGTAATGCAGTCTTACAGGAGCGACCAAACCAAGGCTGAGATCTGCCTCCGATGGGTACCACAGATGATGGAATAAATAAAGTGCTTCCCATGCTTGCAAATGATTCTTCAACAAACAACAAACTATCGACAAGTATTCAAAGGGGGGTGCCCTTTGAATACTTGTCGATAGTCATTTTTTTATCTTTGAGGCGAAAGGAACTTTTACTACCTCTTTGTTCTTTCTTAAATTTTTTATTTATATTTTTCTTGTTACCACGGTATACGAGTACAGTGCTACGGTAATTTTGTGAAGATTGGTGAGATATTGAAGTTGCCATTATAGGTTCATATTGCAGTTTCTTTGGGATTTTATTTTCTTTCAAATAAGTTGGCATATTAAGCCACACGCTTGTTCCTCCTAGAGATTGTATCACCGGTATTTGACCAATTTACAATATTTTGTAAATTACTCCGTGCAATTTCCTTATTTTCTAGCAAGCCATTTGCTAGACCAGCCAAAGTTTTTTGTGTCTTCGCTAAATAATCTTTACCTTTATTCAGGTGACACAATTCATCATTAATCTTTAGTTTAATAAAACCTGGTTTGGCTAAAAGTTTTGTAAGACCTTAGAATATTTTACCTCTTTTCACTCCTCAGTTCCAAAGTGTTGTAATTTTACTAATGATTCTAAACTACTTTGCATTGGATTCTTTATTACTTTGTTATTGTCAGTTACAGTGAAGACCTCACCTAAATTGAGCTGATTTGAATTTGCTTTTACTAAGAATTTGGAAGAGTCAGAAAGACATATCTTTGACGTAGAAGCCAATAATGTATTTGATGTAGAAGGCAATGCTGTATTTATAGGCAAATAAAATTGTAGACAATTAGTAAGGTGACTTACTTGGTGTATTAGCGCTTCGAACCGCGGGTCCGAATTTACATCACTGATTATAATTCTTTTATTTGGAGTTTCAGACTCCGAGTCTGATTCTGCGCTGTCTCCCTCCGACGATAGATCTCGATTCTCTCCGCGAGAAGACGAGTTCTGATGCGAAGACTCCTCTTTCTGATTTTCCATTAAAGAATCGTCTACTTTTTCCATCTCACTATAAAACTTTCCTTCGGATCTACTTCCAAATAATTATAAACGTAAAATTCCGTAATTTACTCACTTTAATTCTTAACTCGCTCACTTTTTTAGAAAGAATTTTTTTTTCTAGCATTCACGCGGGAAGATCACAAAACGCTATGACTAGTTGACAGTTCTACAGTGGTGCCATACTTTCACAAGAACACTTATGGTGAAGAAAGTGGCGCCCTTCCCGGTTACAAGCAGGTACTATAAATCAAGTTACCAACATCGTGAGATCAGAAGGTATGTTCAAAAAACATTTTTCATATCGATGCTGTGTGTTTTTAAGTAAACACATAATACATGATTTTATAAATTATTTAAATGAAACTAGTTTTACAGATTTTATCGCGTATATTAACTTATTTTATATTCCCGACGTTTCGAGTACTTTACAGCACCCATGGTCACGGGGGGGCTGAGGTATTTGACGTCCCAATGTCATAGTTAACCACGGTTACCTCCAGATTAAAAATTATTAATTTTTGTTCCGATCTACGCAGTATGAACTTACAGTATCTTGAAGTCTTGCAGTTGTATGCTTGGGTTGGGATTTAATTTTATTAATTATAGGATCCCAAGCAGATGGTAGCACCCAGCCATCTTCTCTATTGAAATTAGGATGTTTTTTGATTTCAATAGCCTCGCGAATCATCCTTAGAAGGAATCGGTGTTCTTTAGCGAGAATTTGTGGTCTATCAAATCTAATGTAGTGACGGGGGCGATCCTGTACATGTTCACAGACCGCAGACTTCTCGGAGCGTCGATTCTTCACATCAGCTATGTGTTCTTTAACGCGGGTTTTTATTGATCTTTTAGTTTGTCCTATATAAGAGAGACCACATTCACAATCAAGCTTGTAAACTCCTGCATCTTGCAGAGGGACATTACACTTGACTGATGGTAAAAACTGACTAATCTTCTTCGGCGGCTTGAAGTATGTTTTAATGGAAGCACGCTTCAGGATATAGCCAATCTTGTCAGTGACACCTCTGATATATGGTAGTACAGCAGGCATTCGCTCGACTGTGGCCGGCTTCACTCGTTCACTGTGACGTAGCCGCGGGACCCGAAGCTTATTGTCGTGCAAAACTTGCTTGACGTGTTGGAACTCGGCGGCTAGGTGTTTACTGTCACAGATCCCTCGTGCTCTCTGAAATAAAGATTTACCCACGGTAGCTAACTGTGAAGGATGGTGATGAGAGTCACCATTTAAATATCTATCTGTATGGGTCTTTTTTCTATACACAGTGTGGCTCAAGGTAATATCAGGATTCCGAATTACTAACAAATCTAGAAAAGCTAAAGAGTTGTTTGTTGCACATTTGCACCCAAAATAAAGAGAGCTCGCCGATTTATTTATTTATTTTGCATAATGTGTGTTTTATAGTTTTTATAAAAAAAAAAATTTACTCCGTCCATGTCACAGACTGTTGCAGATATATTTATTCAAGCACTGATTTAAGACCTGAAATTAAAAATCAAATATGGTTTACTACTGTTGAGATTGTTTAGTCAACTTTAATTTTAGATATTTAAATAAAATGAAACATATCATATTAAGTTCTAAAAACTACCTCTTTTATTAATTAGTACAGCAAATCTATCTGCAGTTGAAAATGCACTGTATAAATAGTAAGCAATGGGCTGTTTCACTGTCTTTCTAAACCAATAATCATAAACACTAATGCATATGATGCAATGGCTTACCTTCTTACCTTCAATAAATCTTCTTTTGGGTTGTACTTTACATGTTTTTTTAATGACGTTTCATCAAATATCGGTATAAATTGATTTTCTGATGGTTTTATTGTTTTTATGAAATCTGCCAGCACCTTAAAAACTGGTTGATTGATTCCAACAGCAAAAGGTACTCTGTCGAGCAAAGCCTTCAGTGTACCAGGTGATGGCAATTGGAAAAGCCTTCTTAAGGCCTTAAGTGCGGTTGAAATGCCTAATTTCTTGGATATTTAAGTTAACAAATCACAATAACTGTTCATTTAATCCGCAAAGAAAAAATACAGGGTGACAGAAGAGGATTTAGTAAATGTTTTTAATTGAACAAAATTGTATTTTTGTCAACCCCTTATAAGAAAAAAAATCCCCAAAGAGTACCTATCTTTGTCATATTTTGCAAAATTTTTCCAAAACGGCACAAGCTCTTTAAATAGTTTTTACACTAAAAAAAAGGTCTTAAAAATATTAATATTTTTAATTGAGAGTTTTATTTTTATTCCCCGTTTTACTCGAGAAAATATAATTTTTCGACGAAATTGAATATATTCGCGCGAGCGTGCCTGCTTCATCGCCCTGTAAACCCGCGAGCTCTATCGCAGTCCGTTTTCGGACATCGTCGTTTTTTAAGAGTTTATACTCAATTATAAATATCTTTATGAATAGAAATACTTTATTTTCTTAATATCTGTAATTGGTAACTGTAAATATTGTTTTCTAAATAAATTAATTTTTAAAGTGTCCAAAGAAGAAGATCTTTTCGCGGCGACGTTGATTAGTGATATTAAAAAATGCATTTTTATAATTTAGATGTGGAACGACCAACATGCTCTCGTTACTTATATTTCGATAGTTTTTAGTACCTATGTAATTTTATTGTTGCATGTTTTTATTAATTAGGTGATACTGAATTTTATAATTATGTATTACAATAAAACGCTATTTTTATGAGTATGACTTTAATAGAACATTATTGCGGATGGAAATCTAGATACAGATACTTATATTTAGGTACACTATTATAAAATTATATCAAACAATTTAAATAAAATAAAAGTGTTGCTTCCCTAAGTGCATAAAGAAAAATAAAGAAATTCTTGTGTTTATGTTTTCTTTAACACATTGAATGCCCTTTTAAATATCAATGATAACCACGGGGGCCCACATAAAAATTTATAAAAATATTGAGTGTATGTAAGAAAACATAAATTAAGACTATATAATAATATTCATTTATTTATTATTATTGTTATTCTATAATTATTATCGCCAACACGGATCCGTGTATCAGGCTAATAACATGCGTGTGGCCAGCTACACGGATCCGTGTTGGCGAGGGTTGTGCAATAAAGAAGATGTTATTATTACAGTAAGTACTTCTGCTCCTTTGCACCATAATGACCACTCCATAAAATGACAGATAGTGTAAACAACAAACATTTTTTATTAATTTAAAACATAAGAAGGTAGGTAAATAAGGCACATATATACACAATATATTAAATACATAACACACTTTAAGAGTGGACATTGCCAAAACATGCTGTACAATATCCTGGGGATCCATCACATCCTTTGCACTCGTATAAGGTAGCTACTCTTTTCTTCTTGGCTCTGCAGCCCTTGCACTCCTTCCTGATGATTTCTCTAGTAATTTTTGTGGAATTACCATCTCGTTTTTCACGTAATTTAAAGTTTTCTATTTTCGTCAAATTGTGTTGAATTTTTAACTTAATTTGCTCCGTTGGTACAGGTTGAGGTAAAAAAATTCTAAGATAGCCATTCTAAAATCATAGAGGTTCATCTTGTCGGAATTTGAGTATTTATTAAATAAGTAAAACGCGTTACTTAGGCTCATTTGCAGAATATGTACAAAAAGTTTTTTGTACCAGCGCAGCGTCTTTCTTTGGCATGGGTAATAGGCCAACATTTGGTCCTGAAGGTCTACCCCAGACATAAAGCTATTGTAATGGACGATATCTGAGGGTTTTAGCAACACTTGGCCCCTTTTGCTAGCAACTTCTACCATCTCGTCGTCATGTTCCGTGGATATATAGAGCACATTCCGTTTGTCTCTCCACTTACCGATGTGGACACCATTCAAGAACAATGATTTGTTTTCTCCCTTTCTGAGTGTGACTGAACCGAGATCCACTGGATTATTTTTCTGTTTTTCCCAAGGTGCCTGTGCAGTAAGTTTTTCGTTCCAGTAATTTTACTGCCAAATTGTAGGAATTATAATAATTATCCATGTATATACTGTGGCCGTAGTCTAATCTTTCTTCGAGCAATTTCAGGACAATTTTTTCTGTGTGTCCTTTTCCTGAGGTAGTATCATTTGCACCACTATATACTTGAAAATTCAAGACCGTGCCATCCGGTTCCGCCAGAACATATAACTTTATACCGTATTTGTGGCGCTTGTTTTTAATATATTGCCGAAACATAAGTCGACCTCGCCATAAAACCATCGACTCGTCAAGCGATAATTGTTTACCTGGACTGTAAATACGTTTCATCGTCTCATTAAAATGGTTCATGATTGGGCGAATTGGAACCAACCTATCTTCCTCATTTGAATCAGAAGAGAAGTGTAGGCAACGTAGTATTAACATAAAACGGTTTCTTGGCATGTAACGAGAAAAACATGGTAATTTAAATAGCCAGTGCTTAGTCTATTTAGGCGAATTGTTCCTGTATGCAGGAGCAGTCCAAAAAATGTCCAAAGTTCTTCACGTGTTACATCCTTCCAGCGTGTGATTCTTGATTGATCTGTTACACCAGGTGAAGATAGTACTCTTACTGCGTGAGCGTTAGTTTCTTGCACAATTAGGTCTATCAATTTATCATTAATCAAAAGTCTCAATGCTTCAAAAGGATTCGCTGGAGGCGGTACTAGTAGCTCTTGTGACTGAGTAAAGTAAATTGTCTTCATTGAGCTTCGATCAGTGCTCCAAGTTTCTGTAGGGCAATCTAGAGAGGGTACATTTTCTTCGTTTCGAATAGCTGCAGCTACCTCTCTCGAGAATAAATTTTCTGCATTATTTGGAATAGGCGAACGGAAAATAGACGGGCTGACTAAATCACCACGTTCTGAAGATTCTTTTCGAGAGGGTAAGTTTTCCGCAATATTACGAATAGGCGAGTGAGGCAAAGACGAGCTAGGTGAATTATGAGGTTTGGATGCTAAATTGCCATCACAGTAGTCAGGAGTAGGCACGTCCGATCTTAACAGGGAAAAACTAGGGGTAGACATATTCTCTCGCAATAGATAATCAGGTAAGTCAGGAAGTTCATTGTAATCCTGTTCTATGGAAGGGATATGCCGGCTATTTGCTGGTGGTGGTTGTGGCATAAGCTCATCCTCCATTTCCTTAGGAGATTGCGGCATAATATCATCTACCGTTTTTGAAGCAGAGGACAATTTCGCTGACACATGCGATGGACGTGGCTTAGAAGCTATGTTATTTGATTTTGTTGACGTCAAGGCTGAACTTGACTTCTGGAGAGTGTTCAATGTATGCTTTATCATTTCAGGTTGTTTCCGAGTATCGAAAATGCTCAAATTACTGTCATCACTTTCCTCTTCAGATGATCCATCTTCATAATCACATTGCGAATAAACCTCTTCATCACTCGAAAATTCTAAGAAATCCATGTCAATTCCTTCACCTTCATCACTACTGTTACGTCTTTTTTTGCAAAACGATGTCTTTTTGACGCTACTAGAACGCTTAGAAGTACTCGGTTTACTATTCATTTTGGTAGGAAAACACGTCCTTTTCGTTAGCTAATCAAAGTGCAACTAAACAAGTTATCAAAAATCCAACACAGGTTTTCGTAAGTTTAATTATACGTACGGATGGCCAAGCAGACAACGTTAAATTGCCGCGAGAGCCCAAAGCTCACTAGCCAATAGAAAAATGTGCGACAGTAATACACGGATCCGTGTAGTAGGCCCTGCCTTTACTCCCACTACCACACGGATCCGTGGAGTGGGCACTGAATGTGTTAAATGTAAGACAAACCATCATCTGAAAAATATAAAACTTTTAAATTGGAGAGAAGTTTCTCTGCGTGATAAAGTTAGAAATGAGGATATCCGCAATAGAACCAGAGTAACTGACATAGCCCAACGGATTATTAAAGTGAAATGCCAATGGGCTGGCAATGTAGCTTGGAAAACCGATAAACAATAGGAAGAATGGTTCTCAAGTGGCAACCTCGTACCGGTAAGCAAAGTGCAGGGCAGCCTCCCACTATATGGAGGGAAGACATGGTAAGATTGCATATCTTACCATGTCTTCCCTCCGGAAGTCGATAGATGCAGGTGGCTTAGCACCATGCTTTGTGGCATTCCTTGGGAAGGCCTATATTTATATATCTATATATATATAGGCCTTGTGAAGGGCTGTAATGATGATGATAATGAAGCCAAATGTACTTACTACGAATACTCAATCTTCATTCCTCTTCACGTATTCTCATACGCTTTTCTCACTCACACACAAATAGGTCGCAAATAATACTTACCTACTACTATTAAGCAAGAGTGAATACGCTTTTGTTAAGTCAGTGCGCTTCGCCATCTTAGGCTACATACCACTTACCATCAGGTTTAATTGTAGTTGGCGCTGGCTAAGAATAGAAAAAAGAAATTTACCCTGTGAAAGTTTTCACGTAAATATTATTTTTCTAACCAACCATAAAAATGTATTACGTGTGATGGGAATATGTATATAAGAATAAAGGTTGTCTCACACGGGACAGTAATAATACAATATTATATTTTTCAGTATCAAAGCATAAAAACTTTTAAAATCTCTGAATCCCGGGGTATGTCCATATTAAGAGGCTAAATAGAGCCTAATTGATCTGCATAAGGATTGTTTTGTGATTTCACATCGCTATCGAAAAAAATTGTACTTACAATTGAGCGTATTCCAAGTGGCGGTTTTCAAAACACGATTCCACAAAATTCACTCAATAGAATAATTGCAAAGTAGCTTCTGAAAATACTTAAATTTTCAACTTTCTCAGATTTCCATAAAATAATGTTGAGTATAATAAGTACAATTATGTGTCACGTGTTAATAAGGCTATTGGGCTATTTTGATTTTTAATAAAGTGATTTTACTTCAATTTAAATAACTTATTTTGCCTTTCTATACCAAGTAGCGTTTTTCCTGTCACTCCTATTGAATTTGACAGTGCTCGCTGAAATTTAGCGTCTCTAAACGGATTTGAATCTGTTAAGGTATTGCAAAAATTATCGAAAAAAAATATTTTTACTTTCATCCCGAAGACTATCTTGTTCTATTTTATTACGGTTAAATGTTGTGAAACAAATATTTACAAATGTTTTCATTATTTTGTAATTCAATTGTTTACAGTTATTATCACAGTTTAGCTTACATTAGAAATTCTTGGTGGGATGCGATGTATAAATAGGTACCTTATTTTCGTCAACAACTATAATATATATATTTGTTTTTTTTTACCAGGGGAGCTTCAACACAATCTTAAAAATGTTCAATGAATTTAAAAAAAATTAACTACCAATAATTATTTGATTTTCAGTCGGTGCTTTACATTTGAAGATCGGTTATAAATAGCCATTAACGGGACATTTTGCAAAAACGAAACCTATCTTACCTAATTTTTACGTCGTTTCATCAGCGTCATTCTTAGTTTTGGGTAAAACAAACCTTGTCAGTTTCAAAAGAAAACGCGACTAAGTTCATATTAAAATAAATGCACATCATTACAAGATTTCTATGTAAAAGGAAGGCTACCGATAAGACTTCTTAAATAGTTCAAATTTTTATTTTGTTTACTTAAATTCGAGACTAAAATAAATGTGAAAGGTCTTTTACATGCAATAATAATTTTCATCAAAAATAGCATAGACTTATAAAATTCATACACACGGTCAATCATACTGAAGATGATTAATTGTATTATAAAATATTTAATAGACTATTTCCAGTATAATGACCCGAATATCATCATTAATGTATAACTGGCACACTTAAAAGTTTTCAGATCAGATCGCTAAATATTAACTAACATTTTATGATAAGGTCATGCTTTTCTGTAAAAAGCAGCAAGAAATTTTAAATCATGGACCTCTTGGTTTGTTTTACTATTCACTTATAAAAGTTTATTTTCTTGTGTAAAAAGTGCTATTTAGAATTTAATATAATAAGATAATTAAAGTTTCTATGTAAATAGGTGTAACATAGCAGGTATTATATTCATCGGTAGCGGCCATTCATATTTGGGACAGTTTTCTGCAGCACTACGCCTACGAATTATTTCAAATAAGAAATACCAAAGCCAGCATCATTCTTAACACGTTAAGCGCCGAGCTAAAAATGGCAGTTAGTCATTTGGGCCACGGGGGACACCGGTGGGCCACCCTGTATTGAACTGTTCGGGCCACGGAGGACACCCGTGACCGGAGCGAGGTGTTCACATCAAACGTCGATTACAAGCCACGGGGCATTAATATTGAATGAAAACGGAAAAGATGTGACCCGCGTGGCCCTGTGCAATGACCAAAACAGCTTGGTTTTTTAATATTTAGAAAAGATTAAAAATTACAGCGAATTTCTTAGGAGATGTTAGGGGTGCCCTAAAACAGAATAAAAAATGTATAATTTTTCTTGTGTTTATTTATGTATAAAAATGGCTAACAATTAATGACCTAGAAAATATTAAAATAGAATAAAATAGAAAAAAATTGACATATTATTAGTGAAGTTTATTGAAACAGGGCAAGCAAAGTGATGGTTTCGAGGGACATTGTTCGCAATAAGTGATCACTTTTTGTGACTTATTTTTAGCAATCTTGCTACCCATGGTTGAAGCTGTCTCTTTATAGCACTGACGACAAGTTCTCCTAGCTGCTCTTACCATACCATCTCTTTTTGATAAAACATGTTTTATTCTTCTCGGTCTTACTAGGACTTCAGGTTCTTGTAGTTTCTGACATAGATGCTCCAATAACTGTTTTCTGAAATCTACGATTTGAATGCTTTTTTTTGTTACATTTTTATACAAGGTCAAAGCATTAACGATAGCAGTATTTAAAAGAAGATCTATCGCCAGTTTCTTGTACCATTTAACCGACTTACGCAAAGGTGTAGAATAGGCAGCCATTTGGTCCGACAAATCAACGGCCCCTTTTGCTCTATTATAATCACATATAATTTTGGGTTTTGAAACTATTTTTCCACGTTTTGTTACTGTATGGAATCCCGTAGAGTGCTTCGTCGACAAAACAAGAACTTCCCTCTTGTCTCGCCATTTCATGACAGTTATACCATCTCTGCTTTCCTTTGCTATATATGCCCCCTTATTGAGCTTGGTGGAAATAACTCTCTTTGGTAGATGTTTCCTGTTTTTTCTTAGCGTGCCTACTAAGTGGGTTTCCTTCTCTAAGAGTTTTCGAGCCAAATCTAAACTGGTGTACCAATTATCTGTATAGAGTGTATGACCTTTATTGAAGAGATCACTGCATAACTCCATGACCACATTAGATGGGGTATTGTTTGTGGTTTCATTGTTTTTGCCGGCATATACGTTGACCTTGTACGTATACCCGGGAACAGTGCACAATTTGAATTCCTTAATCCCATACTTGTGTCGTTTTTGCTTGTTGTACTGCCGGAAATTAATTCTTCCACGAAATGGGACAACGCTTTCGTCGATGCACAAGTCTTCAGAAGGTATAATTTTTTGAAAATTCTCATTCAAATCATTCAAAAGCTTACGTATACGATGAAGCCGATCTAATTTATTAAGTTCGTCTTCGGTAGAAAAATGCAACATTTGTAGCAGCAGCTCAAAACGATTGCGTGACATAATCGTTCGGGGATATGATTGACATATTATTGGGTCTTTAGACCAATAGTCCGCTATTCTGGGAAGTTTTACAATACCCATTAACAATAGTAACCCAAAAAACTTTTTAATTTCAGTGGAGTCTGTGGGAATCCACTTACGAAGCCTTGCAAACTTAGAAGCTTCAGTGCTGTGTGCAATTTTTTCTAAAGCAAAGGAGTCAGTCGTTTTTGGGCCCACTAGAAATTTTAACGACCCTTAATGGTATTACATACAAAAAAAAGTTACCAATTTATTATAATAAATGGCCTATACATTTTACGAATATCTAAACGGAATCAAGAAATCTAAAAAAAATGAGTGGTTTTGATATTCCGTATTCTGGTTAATGTAACATGGGGAAAAATGCGTGTAATGAATCATTTTTGCAGTTTCTATTAAAAGAAAATGTATTTTTTACCAAGATAACTTATTATATACATATTATATTTGTACTTATTTGTATATTATATATTTATTACTAAAAAGGGATACCACTGAGATTTTTATCCTATTTCTAAAAGTGTTAGCTTATATCATATAACATGGTTCAAAGACATCGTGGAACGAAACGCTATTTTCTCATTGACTTCCGTGCTGGGTAAAAACCGACGGCCATATTATCATAATTTAAGCATCATATCTATGTCTGTGCCGGCGGCCGGGTATTACTTTACGGCATTGACATTCGTCAGGCTGCTGTTTTTTGTACTTACTTACTTATCTGGAAGATCAGCATACACTGAAAACAATTAAATAATATTTGTGGATTTCAACGCACTGTGCGAAGACAATAACTAGCCGAGACAGGAGCAGATGTGCGCCAACTTTTATATTTGTGGATTTCTCAAGAGGTGAGTATCTTATCTTATGGAATGCGAAGAATTCAACTGTACAAAACCTACAATTGATTTAAAGTTTCAAACTTTTATGTGAAATATATCTTACTTTTGTCACTCTCGAAGTTCTAGTCCAAAAATATTATACTACGGAAACGAAAACTACTAAGTTTCGTTTATAATGTATTACATTTATTTTATTTTTACTGAATATTGAGATATGGTACGATTTTTTTAGAAATAAAAATAAACGACCCACACCCACAGACACTTAACGATCTATACATGTCTTAGTACTTAATTATTTTAAGTTTGTAAAAATACTAATAAATATCCCTTCATATTACTAACAAATTAATATGTCAATGTCTAATCAATGCAACAAGTGTTGGTTTATATTATACAGGTTAGCCAAATATTCCACATTATGTATTTAATTCGCCAATGACATTCGAAAATGAAAACTGACGAGTTTAATTAAAAGTATATGTGAGTGTATAATACAAGTTTACTTTTGCTCCTAGAATTTTGGAAAATCTATAATTTATGTTGAATTACCTAAAACATATGACAAACACAATTCTTATTAGTATGTTAAAAGTGTCAAAGTATTGAAGTGTTATGTTATTGGTAAAATCTAATTTAATTAATAGAGAAAATAAAATCACACAAAATATACACAAATCTATGTTAAAAGTGGCTATCAGAGTAACTATATCCACAACCGTTACATCCTATCAAAAGCCCATTGCTGAACATAGACCTTCCCTCAGATTTCCTCAAAGGAGGATACTTGCTATAGTTGCCATGCTTAGTAGACGAGTCGGCAACCACAGTTTTTTATTGGTAGTTGTTAATAGAAGACGCTGCTTAAATTCAGAAGGAACACATTCCTTCTGAATTTAATATTTATAGATATAGATAACATAAAAATAAATGGATGTTATTAGGGAATACATATTAGTGTTAATATTTAATTAAATACATCTACTATTTATGTTTATTATATTTAAATTCCATCAGGGAAGCAAGAATTTTGTTAACATTATTTTTATGTTATTTTGTTGATTGTAGGTAAAGTACATTCTTTCTGAATTTAATATTTTTTTATTTCTTTATTTTTTATTTGCATTCCCAATTTTTTCAGTTACATCTACTTGATGCAGTTTGTTGTAACTGACTAAGAATATTGCAAGAAAGTATTGAAACTGCTCATTCCATTAGAAGATTTGTATTCCATGTGGATCTTCAATTTTAAGAGCTCATTTTAAGAACTCAGCAGAAAGAGATATTATTTTGCAGTGGGTACCATCACACCAGGTACTTACTTTACTTTAACAGCCTGTAAGTGATCCCCTGCCTGAAATAGGCATGCCCGGAGGAGTTGGCATAATCGCTTTGGCACACAGATTGATGTTTGTAGTATCATACACCTCGCTTTACAAACAATTTGGCTATTCACCACCAGGTTATCTTTAACTTTACAGCCTATCAAAAGTCTACTGCTGAACATAGACCTCCCCCACAGATTGCCTTATTCGATAACCACAGTTTTTTTTCTTTAGTTGCTACTTCTTCCTTACCTTACCTCATATTTGTCTGCCTTTGTACTTAATACACAAGTAATATTTTTTACCTTAAATGAAATTAGTGTAAATGTAAAACGTCTAGGAACTTGTACTTAGTCAAATAATGTTATAATTCTAAAATAACTACTTCACTTGTTTACCTTTCTGATTTGATGTATTTTTATTTCTTTTTACCCTAGTGGAATCTGGTTTACTACAAAAATATTATGAACGGAAACGAGTACATGCTATTTATATATAATTTAAGAGACATTAAGACTGTTTATTAGTAATAAAGATTGAAATAAATAAAATATTAATAAATATCATTATTTAGGTGGAAGACACTGTAAAACTATAGTCTGTTCGGTTAGTTGATGAAAAAAAAACACTTTTCAGGTGGATCATTTAGAATGAGTCTGCAATCTTGTCGGCCGAGAGCTTCTACAACTGTATGGAGACACAAATGATAACAGGGATATGGAATTACAATTCATAAATATTGAAGAGATCGGTAACATCCAACAAACACCCCTTATGCCTGTAACTGTAACTCCTGCCATTTCCAGAGCGGCATCAACAATTACTATAATATGCAGACCTTTTCTATCAAAAGGTTTAAATTCTTAAGCAAAAATTGTCTAGTAAGGGTTATTATACTACTAGAGAGTAAATGACTGATAATAACCCCTGGGAATGAGGTGATCGCTACCATGTTGTTTCTAAATGTTTTCAAAACAATTGTATAAAAATTATATTGTAAAATGTGCTTTTTAAAAAAGTCTCGCTGGGTTTCTTGCTCATTCTTCCCAGGACAGAGGTTTTTACGAACCAGTGGTAAAGTAAAAATGACTTTTAATAAGTATTATGTATTGTAATCTATATTGAATAAAATGATTCTATTCTATTCTGTGGCTAGTTATAAGCGTGCTGCTTCTACTTCCCGACACTGTATTTTTAAGTTATGTAATCATTTATCTAGATTCTTAATACCTAAACTAAAAAACTACTAACCTAAAGAGATTGCTGATTGATAACTCATTTTATGTGCCACTGTGCGCTCGTATTTGTGAATACCACTTAAATGAACCTCACAATGATTGGAATAATTTATACACAAGTAGTAATGATGCATATTATATAGTAATATAAATATGCATCATTACTATATGAGTTTTGCCACAGTTGCTACGCTTGGCAACAAAACTTTTTTGGTATTCTATAGGGAGATGTTGCTGCTCATCTCCTGGTATCTTTATTTTACTCTGTTACGACTTTTACGACACCATATGGGACGAAACGCGATGGCAGTTGACGGGGCTATACAATATTTTACATTATATATTTAATTTAGGAAGACCTATGTTCAGCAATTGTTGTAATGATGACGAATAATAATCAATAAAACTTGTAATTATTGTTGCTTACTTGACCTGTTTCTACTATGTGCCTTATTATAAATAAAGCACTAATTTATAAATAAACGCCGAGCAAGTTGAATAGATGCTCTGGTACCTTTTCGTATCTCTTTCAATTGACAATTTCCTTTTGTTTTTTTATAGAATAAGTGTGACAAACGAGCGCACGGTCCACCTGATGGTAAGTAGATGCTGTGGCTCATAGACATCTACATTTATCCTCGTTTAAGAATCAAAATGCAGATGCATTGTCACCCTGAGGACTAAGATGGAGTGCTTCTTTCCAGTAAAAGGACTCCGGTTCTCTACACTCACCATACGAAACACAGGAGCATTAAGCTTACTATTTTACGCTGGTAGCGTTTTCCGTGAGCGTGTCCTACCCCGGTCGAGCCGTATCACAACTAGTTTAAAACTTCTTCATCATTACAGCCTATAGGCCTCCCCAAGGAATTATACAAAGCACGGTCCTGAGCCACCTGCATCCATAGACTTTTGAATATCTTACCAGGTCGTCACTCCAACTAGAGGGTAGCCGTCCCACACTGAGCTTACCGGTACAGAGACTGCTACTCGAGAATTTTATTTTAGCTTTAATTGCAGTTGGATGTAAACATGCTAATCAATGAACACATTAAAAGAATGTCCTGGCACTGCACTCGCGGCCTGTGATACTTATAATAGACTGCTTTAAGAATATGATGATTTTACAATAATAAACAATAAAAATGCAGTGACAATACAGTGTTTCTTTTATCCTAACACAAATAGTTCAAAACACCTTATGTTATTTATTTTCGTGGTTAATATCGTAAAAATCGGATATGTTACTATCCAGTCATTTTGGTTTTAATGGTGCTTGGAATGTAAACATGTTATTCAATCAATACAAATTAATAACAATGTCCTGACACTGCACCTGGTGGCATGTGTCACTTTTAATACTGCTTTAAGAATGTGATGATTTTACAATAACAAATACAGTGACAATACAGAGTTTTTTATCCTTACGACCAGTTCAAAACATCTTACGTGCTATTTATTTTCTCAATCGCTGTAGAGGTAAAACTCGCTAAACACCCCTTAATAGTTCACTGTTGGACGCACACATGCACCTAAAACCGTGTTACTGGTTGCAAATGATATTAGATAAATAAGTACATGTGTGCTTGTTTCAATATTCATTAACTTTTTTCAGGTGGGTTGCTTAAGATAAATGTGTATGTCTTGTAGGCTGAAATCTTGCAGAGCTGCTCGTAAGCAGAGACAAAAAAGTATATGGATATTGAAGACAACAGTCTTATATCATATCAAATATCCTTATGATTCCTAACAATTTCATAAATGGACATGTTATTATCAAGTTATTTTGAAAAAATCTTTTGGAATGATAATGACTGACAATAATTAATACAATTAAATTATACATGTGTTTTGAAATCCTTAAACAACTAGTTTAAAACATCTCACTTCATATTTATCAACATAAATAAACATGATATTACCTAGTCATTTTGGCTTTAATGGTGTTTGGGGTATAATAACTAATCAGTTAATATATTTTAAAGCAAAGTTTACACACTGCACCTTTACTAACCAACAAAGATATATCAAAATAAAGTCTTAACACCGCGCCTGTCTGTCTGTTCCACTATTAATAGACTACTTTTGAAATGATTACAGTAATAAATACAGTGGTATTTTACTTTGTGTTTTTATCCTTTTACAACCAGATTAAAACATCTTTCTTACTATATAGCATGTAAAGGTAATATTATAAATGAACATACGAGTATTATCTTTTATTCATTTTGGCTTTAATCATATTTATTTAATTACTGTAATGGTGTTTGTGATGTATATTCACTAATCAATCAATACATGTAAAAAATAGCCTTCACACCATGTTTCTTGGTCAGTGTAATATTTTTTGCCGGAACTACTAAAAGGATTTTCCATCAGTCTAAAAGTACCTATAAATGTTAAATGTACCTGCAACTTTGTTTTATGCTATTAATTATTTAGCTGTCCTATTCTATTCTATATACACTATTCTAACTCACAATACTAATAGAAAACAACTTTTATTTTATGCTCAGAAGGGCTAGAACCCAGAGCCGTAAAGCCAGATTAAAAAAAAATAGCGTTTAGTTTCTTTTTAGGTTATTGTGATATTCATATTTTAATTTCTCTGAATTCCCTTTAGATGCGATAAAACTAATATTAATTTTGCAATCTATAGATTATAAGGAATAAATCGACATACATTTCATTAAGTATCCTTAAAATTTGTAGTGGGCCCATTCTCCATACAAAAAGAAATTGTCTCCTTTGTTAGTGCAGTCAGCTATGAGTTCAAACATTTCATCCGACACCATTAGTTTATAAAAAGCTGCAGGGGATTCGTGACACATGCTAATGCGAAGATGAGGTGTAAGGCCAGGATTTTCAGTAAAAGGTATGATACTTCTTTGGTTACCTTTGGGTGCTGTCCATACTCCTGAAGATGGTGTATTACCTGCATAATGAAATATTTATTTGTTATGAATACAAAGTCAATAATTTGAGGGTTTATTTGAAAAGTTTGTAATCCTCCAAAAATCTATTAAAAACATAACCTTTTCCTTGCAGTCGGGTAAAAAAATAGTAGTAAAATAATAGTTAATGTTAAATTCGCTCTAAAACAAGGGTATTATAAATTATTTAAATAAACAACTCAAATATAGGTTAGTTAAATAGTTAAAAATAAATTGATTACCTGAAATGTCAGGGGTAACCTTAATAGTGGTATTTTCGGCATCGCTTTCTTCACTATCTGACAGTATAACACAACGACGTCGCTTATGCAGTGATGGTCGGGCTATCAGTTCGTCATCAGAACTGAGCTGGAAGCTATTGTTTAGAAAATTTATTTCTACATTTTCAAGTTCCGTTAAGTCTTCTTGGGTTAAATCAAAGTCTTCAAAGTAATAATCCATTATAACCACAGCAATTTTACGTAAATTCGCCAAAAAGAGAACAACAAAACATCGGAACAACAATAGTAAATAATAACACGTGCACGTGTTCTATCATCACTGTACACACTAAATGCGGCTAGCAGGAATAACTTACACCGCGCGAAAAAGATGCGCGGGCACGCGGAGTGGGCCGCGCGGTGACCCCGAGGCCCCCGCAGACGTAATATCGAGATTTTATATCACCAGGCCACGGGGGTCACCGGTGACCCATTACAAGTTTCCTTAAGAAAATATCACGAAAAATTGTTTAAATCAAATTAAATATGCAAATTTAGTCATTTTTTATTGTTTTGTGTCGATATTAACTTTAGCGAAAAATGATGGAATTGATGATTTCCACTAAGCCTGAACGGGTTTGCTTGAATCGCCCACCGGTGGGCCGCGTGGCGTTCAACGTGTTAACACGCTTTTATTAGCTTGATAAGTATCTATGTAACGGAATTTCTGAATGTGATTTTCATCCCCTTCAAAACGTCATATTGATTTAAAACTACGCACACTTATCAAGGACCGATGAATAATTTAAATATATTGTCCCATTATCCTTGCCACGATCCTCAGGATTTGCGATTAATTCATAAAACAGCTACGATTTCTGCCAGGTCAATCTACTGTAATCCGCGTAAAAGAACTTCGGTCCAAAAAAAAACACGCTTTTGTAGTGCCGCACTAAAAAATAGAAAATAAATAATAGTTTAAAAAAACTAAATAAACACGCTTTTGTAGATAACCGAACTAAAAAGTAGAAAATAATTTTCAATAAGTTTAAAATAAGAAAATAGTGATTAACATAAAAAATCATTTTATTGTAAAAAAGCGTGGGGTGCTTGATGTCATTTGTTGTAAATATTTTTGTGGATATTTATAAAATTAGCGTCATCATAAAAATATCTGAAAAAGCACCCGACGCGGTTATCTACAAACACCTGTTCTTTTAATTTTTTTAAACTATTATTTTCTGCAGGCACTATGAATAAAGCAGCTGATAAAAATGTTACACTCATAACTGTTAACAAAAATTGTAATTGTAAATGGTCTAATAGAAAAAAATATTCCGCCGTGTCTGGTGCAGGAGCTATTACTAGAAGGAGAAGAGGTAAAATTTTGTTTTAGAGATTGTTTTGTCTGCAATTGTGCATAAAATAAAAAATAACTTCAGCCAAAGACCACAACTGGCATTATGAAAAAAAAATGTAATTTTACCAGGTTTCGAAAAATCAATCAAAATTCAAAAATAATAAAATCAAAAAATGTAGATCAGTATATCTATACATACATATATTGATTTATAGCCGCTTAGTAACTGACGGTTACTCAGTGCCTACTATACAGGGTGTTTTTGAAACGCTCCCGAAAACGAAGACAGACGACAGTACTAACTATATCTTAGATGATGGGTGAAATATAAAATCGATCCTGATGAAAAAAATCATCTTTTCACAACGTTTTTTAGCTTTTTCGCTCCATCGTGTTATTAAAGTTAAATAAAACGTTAATTTCAAAAAATAAAACATGAAAATACTTAAATATTAAACCAGCAGGTGGAATTACTGAATTACAATCAATGACTAGGTCAATGTACGCGCAGAACTTGAATTGGCGCAACATAACAACGATGGTACCACAATACCTAATTTACAACACTTGTCTAAATACCTAACTTATCTACTTAACCTACTAATTTGCCACTGTGGTTTGTCTCCACGTAGCCACTTTAATTCAATTCACAGTTAAATAAACCAAATAACTGGTTCGATTCGCTAATGAAAAAATACTTAAATAAAATGTTAACAAGGTTAGAGTCATGCTTTTTATCCATTGTGTAGGTATATTTTTATTCTGATGTATTCAGTTATGTACCTATTCAGATCAGTTCAGTACTAAGTTTTTAAAAAATTAGGTTAAATAAACCAAATAACTGGTTCGATTCCCCATAATGAAAAAATACTTAAATAAAATGTTAAAAAGCTTAGTCATGCTTTTTATCCATTATGAAGGTATGTTTATTATTCTGATGTATTCAGTTATGTACCTTTTCAGATCAGTTCAGTACTAAGTAATTTAAAAAATTAGGTATGAAACGGCTTACCGATCCTCCGTGGCCTATGAGATTCTCCAAGGCACATTAATATGTTGCCGTATTCACGAGCACTATAAACGTACGCGTTAGGCATTATTAAAACAAAAAGAAACACAAAACGTAACAACAAGAATAACACGTAATAACAAGTACGTAATACCAAGTAATAACAATAAGAATTTAATAAACAAAACCAATGAACTGTCGCTTTCCTTTCATGCATGTCCAAAATCAGCGCGGAACTGTCTCAAAAACTAAAATTAATAGTGAATCCCGTCAAAACTGAAGCCTACTGCGTCCTAACTAACGTCCTTGCGGTAAACACTTTGAACATTCCACAGACTGTCAAATGTTATGACATTGCCAACTTTTATTTTATAAGTTTAGTTTCCATATGATCCCTACGACTAGTCTTTCATATGGAATTTAGAATTATAGTTGTAATTTTTTAATACAATTAGACAATCAATTGTACCCTGACGAAACAAGCAGTTCGTTACTACAAAAATGATATTGAAATTAATAAACGTACTTACTTGGGTTATCTTTGATTTTGTACAAGAAAAAGAAATAAAATGGTATTGAATAATTTAATAGTTAAAATCAATTGCAATTATGATCGACAGTTAATTAATCTAAAAATAATTATTTTACTTTACTTTTATTGACTTTCCGTTTTTAATCCTTCAATACTTTAATTTGAAAACAGGTACGTCAAAACTATTACAAATTACTTGCAAGTTTTATTGTAATTGCCGCCTCTAATTCTTATGTCGCTTGCAAACAAATCTTAGTAGGTAAATTTGAAGTTCCCATATGTTGGCGCTGACGCGGTGACACACAGTCGGCCGGGTGGCGGCAGCGCGTGAAGCCTGAAAGGGCGCGACGGGGAATGCTCGCCAGTATTGTTGTGCGCGCACGCTATTGGTTCCTCATTCTTGCCGCGCTTTGAAAAGTGATGTTTCCCAATATACAGTCGCACACACAGCTTTCTATGCACGACGCGCGACGATGTTTTAAAGGAAGGAAAGATTATTTATATCTATTGTTTTATGACTGAACTAGTGAACGAAAAGGTAAATAGAAGGTGAATGGGGAAAATTGTGCAGTAAAGTTAAATGTATTGAGGAAGAATACCGAAAAATTACCATGTGGTCAACCTGATGACGGAAACATTTATCATTCGCATTGATGATGATGATTCTGATGATAGCATCAGTAACACCAACACACCATCAACATCCGGCTTCCATGTTCATGTTCTAACGGTATAATGGACGGCGTGTCACCCATAGCTTAAGTTTTCTTTATTACATTTACTTTATTTTACGATTGAAATAAAAATAATGCTCAAGCATACATTATCCATTTTAACAACCTCTTCCAAAGTTCTAAGAGCTAGTAAAGTAACTATTATGATTCTACAATAAACATTAATTACTATTATAATATTATAAAACAACAGCCTAGTACCATGTAGTACTTTAGAACGCGACTGTACCCATGCGCAGACACACCCTCCACTGTCGCTCAGCGTCGTGACGGGACCTGTACAAAGCTAGATAAAAGAGTTGGCTTCGACGCGGATATTGACCCTAGTCAGCTGATTTTATGATTTATTTATTTTAAATTCCACTGCTGGTTTAATATTTAAGTATTTTCATGATTCTTTTAATGAAATTAATGTTTTATTTAACTATATCAACACGATGGAGCGTGAATGAAGTAATAAACGTTGTGAAAAGATGATTTTTTCATCAGGATCGATTTTATATTTCACCCATCATCTAAGATATAGTTAGTACTGTCGTCTGTCTTCGTTTTCGGGAGCGTTTCAAAAATACCCTGTATAACATCCTGCAGTCACGCCAAACTAAGAGGGGAGAATCACTGTACAAAAAGTAATAATTTATTGCAAAAATATTGTGATAAAATAAAAAAATAAACATATCCAAGATACCGATACGTTACAGAAAAAATATAACAAATAATAAACTAATGAGTTTGTGTCAATTTTAAAAAGGTTACAAGATATAACAAAAAGACACAAAAATAAATGTCAAAAAAGTTCAGGATCTGATTGACGATAGAGTGACATTTCAATTGCTTTTGGAAACCACGCCAGTTGTAAACAATACTTCTGTGAAAAGTGGTGTACACAAGAGAATTAAGAACAGACAAAATCTTGCATTTCAAAGGAGACAATTTCTTTTTGTATGGAGAATGGGCCCACTACAAATTTTAGGGACATTTAATGAAATGTATGTCGATTTATTCCTTATAATCTATAGATTACAAAATTAATATTAGTTTTATCGCATCTAACGGGAATACTAAGAAATTAAAATATGAATATCACAATAACCTAAAAAGCTATTTTTTTTTAATCTGGCTTTACGGCTCTGGGTTCTAGCCCTTCTGAGCCTAAACTAAAAGCTATTTTCTATTAGTATTATGAGTTAAAATAGTGTATATAGAATAGAATAGAACAGCAAAATAATTAATAGCATAAAAAAAAAAAAGATGCACATTCAGCATTTATAGGTACTTTTAGACTGATGGAAAACTTTATAGTAGTTCCGGCATAAAATAGTATACTGACAAAGAAACATGTGAGGCTATTTTTTACATGTATTGTTTGATTAGTGAATATACATCACAAACACCATTACAGTAATTAAATAAATATGATTAAAGCCAAAATGAATAAAAGATAATATGTTTATTTATAATATTACCTTTACATGCTATAGTAAAGATAAGTTTTAACCTGGTTGTATAAGGATAAACACAAAGTAAAATACCGCTGTATTTATTACTGTAATCATTTCAAAAGTAGTCTATTAATAGTGGAACAGACAGACAGACAGGCGCGGTGTCAAGATTTTATTTTAATACATCTTGGTTGGTTAGTAAAGGTGCAGTGTAAACTTTGCTTTAAAATATATTAACTGATTGTTATTATACCCCAAACCATTTAAGCCAAAATGACTAGGTAATATCATGTTTATTATGTTGATAAATATGAAGTGAATGTTTTAAACTTTGTGTAAGGATAACAAAACACATGTATAATTTAATTGTATTTATTATTGTCAGTCATTATCATTCCAAAAGATTTTTTCAAAATAATTTGATAATAACATGTCCATTTATGAAATTGTTAGGAATCATAAGAATATTTTATGATATAAGATGTTGTCTTCAATATCCATATATTTTTTGTCTGCTTACGAGCAGCTCTGCAAGATTTCAGCCTACAAGACACACACTTATTCTAAGCATTCCACCTGAAAAAAGATAATGAATATTGTAAAGAGTGTACTATACTAAATAATAATTATTGTCAATATATTAGTTTTTCTACATTTATTGCAATCTAAATAGTGTGTAGGGTCTATGTTTATGCTTGTATTGAAAAGCCAAATAACACATCCACATATGATATTGTTAGAAATCAGGACATTTTCAATAATAAGAGATATAAGATAAGTCTATATATATACTATACTCAATGTAAATAAACTATATTTCCATGTTTACAGTATTTGTTGTTCTGCCAGATGACCAAATACTAAAGTATTCATTATGGATTTACATCAACAATATTTGTAAAAGTAGTCTGATTTCTTATTTTCACTGGTTTCATGTAGGAAAAGGATATTATTTTATATTAATTATCTGGTAAATGAAAAATAATATTCCTTTCTGCATAGTTAACAACACACAGCAGTGTACAATACATCTGATCAACAAGGATATAACCATTACACAAGTAAAATGGTTTAACTAAGTAACAATACTTATGCAACTGTATATTTGCTTCTAGTACAAGTAAAACCTCTTATTTACACATAAATATATGTACTATCTATCTACTATGACTGGCATAAATTCAGGATCCATTTGATGCCATTTGGTATTGTCAAGTTTATGGAGCAACTATTAAACATAAGGTACTTATATCTAAATGCAGTTTAATGAATCGCTTTTAAAGCTGATGAAGCTACATCAAATAGAAGCTTCCTTTACCCATACATTGTAATTTTATTTTTTAATACACAAAACTTATTTTGTGTATTACCTATATATTATTTAATTTAGATTTTAGTAATAACATAAAACTTTAATACTTTGTCACTTTTAACTCACTAATAAGGTTCTAAGACCTGTGTTTGTCATTTGTTTTAGGTAATTCATTATAAATAATATATCTTATAGGTTTTCAAAATTTGGTGTAAAGTAAACTCTTGTATTACATATACTTTATATTAATTAATAAACTCTAACTGGCATAAATTCAGGATCCATGTTTGATGCCATTTGGTATTGTCAAGTTTATGGAGCAACTGCTGAATACATAAGGTACTTATATCTAAATGCAGTTTAATGAATCGTTAAAGCCGATGAAGCACATCAAAGAGAAGCTTCCTTTACCCATACATTGTAATTTTTTGACATACACAAAACTTATTTTGTGTATTTACCTATATTATTTAATTTAGATTTTAGTAATAACATAAAACTTTAATACTTTGACTTTTAACTCACTAATAAGGTTCTAAGACCTGTGTTTGTCATTTGTTTTAGGTAATTCATTATAAATAATATATCTTATAGATTTTCAAAATTTAGGTGTAAAGTAAACTCTTGTAATATATACATACTTTATATTAATTAACTAAACTCTAACTGGCATAAATTCAGGATCCATGTTTGATGCCATTGGTATTTGTCAAGTTTATGAGCAACTTGTTGAATACATAAGTATTTATATCTAAATACAGTTAAATGAATCGCTCAAAGCCGATGAAGCTATATCAAATAGAGAAGCTTTCTGAAATTCCTCGACCCATTGGTGCTAATTTTCTTTTAACATACACAAAAACTTCTTTTGTGTATTTACTCTATACAGGGTATTTTTGAAACGCTCCCGAAAACGAAGACAGACGACAGTACTAACTATATCTTAGATGATGGGTGAAATATAAAATCGATCCTGATGAAAAAAAATTCATCTTTTCACAACGTTTTATTAGCTATATTCACGCTCCATCGTGTTAGTATAAATCATCGTGTTAAATAAAACGTTAATTTCATTAAAATAAAACATGAAAATACTTAAACATAAAAGCAGCAGTGGAATTACTGAATTACAATCAGCTGACTGGGAGTCAATGTACGCGCGAACGCCGAATCTGCGCGGCCTGTAACTAGCGATGGTACCACAATACATACTAATTTACAACACTGTCTAAATACCTAACTTATCTACTTACCCTACTATTTTGCCACTGTGCTTGTCTCCACGTAGCCACCTTAATTCAAATTCACAGTTAAATAAACCAAATAACTGGTTCGATTCCCGCCAATGAAAAAATACTTAAATGAAAAGTTAACAAGGTTAGAGTTATGCGTTTTATTCATCGTGTAGGTATGTTTATTATTCTGATGTATTCTTATGTACTTATTCAGATCAGTTCAGTACCAAGTTATTTAAAAAGAAATAGGTATGAAACAGCTTACCGCTCTAAATCCTCCGTGGTCTTATGAGATGCGGCTCAAATTGTGCCCATTTCATCTCGAGGCAGATGGGCTCGGTGTTGCGTCTCCTCATGCAGGGGAATATCATCGTGGTCTTCGACACAGTCCGCACGTAGTTTGTCGAAAACATCCACGATCCTTTGGCGCATTTCGTCAGCACTATCACACTCACGATTAAAAACCCTTTCTTACATACCCCCAGAGAAGTCTAACGGGGTCAGATCTGGTGAGCGAGGTGGCCAAGCGTGTGGTCCTAGTCTGCCAATCCAGCGATCATCAAATAATTCGGTAAGGCGCTCACGGACGAACCTCACGACATGTGGAGGTACCATCATGCTGGAACCATGTACGGCGATATTCATCCAACGATAGGTCGTCTAAAATGTCAACCAACTGTTCATTTATAAAGTTTAGGTATCCCTGTCCGTTAAGTCGCTGTGGCAGAAACACTGGTCCCAGTATGCGATCCCAATAAACCTGCCCATACGTTAACCGACCATCGGGTTTGTGCCCGTTTGTCGAACAGCGTACGGGTTAACCTCTGAATACACGTGTATTTCTTCGGTTCCACATGCCGTTTCTGGTAAATGTCGACTCGTCCGTCCAGATAACGTGCTCAATGGAACCAGGCACACGTTGTTGTTGGTCTAATAACCAACGGCAGAAAACTCGTCGGCGGTCGTGATCGCCGGAACTAAAGCTTGCACTTTGTGCACTTTGTATGGCCGCATTCGGTTACGCTTTAACACTTTGTGAACTGAACAGTATGACATTTGTTCCATCCCGACGTCTTAACAATTTAGCGATACTTCGTACCTAGGTTCGGATACCGGCGAACGACATCAAAATGCGCTCCTCGGAGGAACAGTCATTTGACTTCCACCTCCTGCCGCTACTGGAGCAATGGGCCGATTTTCCAACACTCGCTGAAATGCTGCTGTTATCAGACGAGAGTCAGCTGGGTGTCGAGCGGTCGGGAATTTCTCTGTAAATTGTAATGCACGCGAAGCATTCCTGCGAGCTTCCAAGGCACATTAACATGTTACCGTATTCACGAGCACTATAAACGTACGTTAGGCATTATTAAAACAAAAAGAAACACAAAACGTAACAACAAGAATAACACGTAATAACAAGTAGGTAATACCAAGTAATAAATAAGAATTTAATAAAAAAACAATTGAACTGTCGCAGCATGCGTGTCCAAAGTCAACACGGAACTGTCTCAAAACTAAAATCAATAATTAATCCCGCCAAAACTGAAGCCTACACTTTGAACATTCCCACAGACCGTCAAATGTTATGACATTGCCAACTTTTATTTTATAAGTTTAGTTTCCATATGATCCCTACGACTACTCTTTCATATGGAATTTAGAAGATAGTTGTAATTTTTAATACAATTAGACAATCAATTGTACCCTGACGAAACAAGCAGTTCGTTACTACAAAAATGATATTGAAATTAATAAACGTACTTACTTGGGTTTGGTTATCTTTGATTTTGTATTGAATAATTTAATAGTTAAAATCAATTGCAATTATGATCGACAGGTAATTAATCTAAAAATAATTATTTTACTTTACTTTTATTGACTTTCCGTTTTAATCCATCCAATACTTTGATTTGAAAAGAGGTACGTCAAACTATTAAAATTACTTGCAAGTTTTATTGTAATTGCCGCCTCTAATTTATGTCGCTTGCAAACAAATCTTAGTAGGTAAATTTGGGAATTCCATATGTTGGCGCTGACGCGAGGTGACACACAGTCGGTCATGGGCGGGCGGCGGCAGCGCGTGGTACGAAGGGGCGCGACGGGGAATGCTCGCCAGTATTACTGTGCGCGCACGCTATTGGTTCTCATTTTCCCGCGCTTTGAAAAGCGATGTTTCCCAATGTACAGTCGCACACAGCTTTCTTTGCACGACGCGCGACGATGGTTTTAAAAGAGGAAAGAAAAATTATTTATATCTATTGTTTTATGACTGAACTAGTGAACGAAAAGGTAAATAGAAGGTGAATGGGGAAAATTGTGCAGTAAAGTTAAATGTATTGAGGAAGAATACCGAAAAAATTACCATGTGGTCAACCTGATGACGGAAACATTTATCTCGCATTGATGATGATGATTCTGATGAGTGATGATGAAGTAGCATCCAGTAACACCAATACACCATCGACATTTGGCTTCCATGTTCCATGTTCCAATGGTATAATGGACAGCGTGTCACCCTTAGCTTAAGTTTTCTTGTTACAAACTACTTTATTTTACGATAGAAATAAAAATAATGCTCAAGCAAACATTATCCATTTTGAATTTCAACCTCTTCCAAAGTTCTAAGTAGCTAGTAAAGTACCTATTATGATTCTACAATAAAACCATTAATTACTATTATAATATTATAAAACAACAGCCTAGTACCATGTAGTACTTTAGAACGCGACTGTACCCATGCGCAGACACACCTCCACTATCGCTCAGCGTTCTTTTACGTGACGTTGAGTTTGGCTTCGACGCGGATATTGACCCTAGTCAGCTGATTTTATGGTTTATTTATTTTAAATTCCATTGCTGCTTTAATGTTTAAGTATTTTCATGTTTTATTTTAATGAAATTAACGTTTTATTTAACACGATGATTTATACTAACACGATGGAGCGTGAATAAAGCTAATAAAACGTTGTGAAAAGATGAATTTTTTTTCATCAGGATCGATTTTATATTTCACCCATCATCTAAGATATAGTTAGTACTGTCGTCTGTCTTCGTTTTCGGGAGCGTTTCAAAAATACCCTGTATATTATTTAATTTTGATTTTACTAATAACATAAAACTTTAATACTTTTTCACTTTTAAGTCACTAATAAGGTTCTAAGACCTGTGTTTGTCACTTGTTTTAGGTAATTCATTATAAATAATATATCTTATAGATTTTTCAAAATTCTAGGTGTAAAAGTAAACTCTCGTCTTACATAAGTACATACTCTTATATTAATTAACTAAACTCATCAATTTTCATTTTCCAATTTCGAATGTCATTGATAATTTTACCATGCGACAACAAAAAAAATAAAAAAGAAATAAAGTCTAAAATCCACATTATGTTAAACACTTCTGCATCGATGAGACGATATTTATTTTATTGTCTTGTAAACATACAAGTATAAACTTTTTGCTATTTACTAATTTTGCTACCAAAAATTATTTTAAAATAACCATTAACCAAGAACCATTATTCTTACAGTAGTGATGCAACTCGAACTCTGTTTTCAATCGAGTGAATTTGTGTAACTCGGTAGTCGAGTGAAAATAAATTTTACTCGATTCCGCTTGCACTCGAGTTACTGAGTCAACTCGGCGCACCGCACCGTGTAAATTCGGAGAGCGCTAGATAGATGTCAGTTCACTAATTCACTTGTAGTATAAGCCGCCGCGGGTGACGTCACTGGTTACATCCAAATTCAAACTTGCACCTGGCATGTTGTAGTCAAATATGAACTTAGTTGGATTTATTATATTATGATTGTGCAATCATTGTTGTTTATTTTTGTTACTTAAGTATAAGTATGCATAACATGAAAGGTGATTTAAATGTACTTGTTTGTTTAAAGTATGAATGATAACAATGCAACAACAAAACAAAAATATGCGAAAAGCAGTTTATAGATTTTGAAATACTACACATGTCTGTAGTAAATAAAAAACATGGAAATACTACAAATAAATAAATAATACCGAGTACAAACCCGAGTACTCGAGTCACAAAATTCTATTCGAGTCGCATCTTTATCTTATGGTCAATTCAGTGTCTGTCTACAATTTAGTAGTGAACTCGACTTACTAATTCGAGCAATTTATTGATATATTATGTAATATCAATAAGCTGATTAAGTATAATGCGTTATAGTTAAATTACTAATAACATTAACTTTACACTACGTCATAAAGTTAGAGTGATATTATTTTATGAAGATTGTCTATACGCAAACCGATAATATATAACTACCTATTAAGTTAAGTAATAATAATTATCATGGATGTAAGAACAAATATAAAAATAATTTGTAACAAACTGACACAGATTCGTTCCGCCAATTCGAGTTGCGTAACTCGAGTACTATTCGAGTTACGTGAATTTCAACACAAGTTAACTCGAGTCGAGTTTTTCCGAGTAGGCACATCTCTACTACAATTTTTTTTTATATTACGTTATCTGAACCAATGACATGAACACAAATATCAAAACAACTCTATTTTTCAGATTTCTTGATTCCGTTTAGATTTTCATAAAATCTTTATGCAATTTACGATAATAAATTGGTATCTTTTTTTGTATATAATACCATTGAGGGTCGCGAAAATTTCTAGTGGGCCCAAAAACGATTGACTCCTTTCCGCCGAGTTTTAAGTAGAAGGCCAAATACGCCATGTGCAAATTTAATTAAATATATTTTATATAAAGTGATATTGACTACGTTTCATCAATTCACCATTGATAAAATGAGAACAGCAATTTTACTATTGTGTTTACAAGAAACACTATCAGTTGAACCTTGCAGCTTGTTCATTATTTTTATTATAAATATCTATGAATGTATATATTATTAATAAATCATTCCCATATTTTTGTATTATTTTTTATTTTGCCGTATCTGAAACGTTCTAAACTCTATATAAAATGTAGCGTATGACATGATTGACAATTACTAGAACATTTTATTTAGGTACAAAGATGTTTTCTGTTTTCGTGGCCTCCACATGCTATTTTTGTCAGCATTAAGTACCATTCGGTATCTGAAACGAATATGAATATTGCATATGTATACAATGCAAAAGTGAAGTAACAGGCTATGTAAGTCGCTATGCTAGGCACAGGTCCCTTACTTCTGAGAGGGTTTTAGGGCAAAAAAATTACATGTTGGCGAACTTCACATGTCTTCGAATTTTTTTGATCTTATTCCTCAGACATATGCAGGTTTTCTCACGATGTTTTCCTTCACCGCCGAGCACGTGCTAAATCAGCACTTAAAATTGCAATTAAAAATTTCATTGGTGCTGCCGTGGATCAAACCCGGGCGAAATTTACATCGAGCGCTTAGAGCCAGAGCTACTAATACAACACAAATAAGTACGATTCAACGGATATAATAAAAACTCTTATGTACTTAAAACTTAAACACTTGATAGCTCGTGATGCCTACTGGACGAAGCTACAGCATCACATCGTGCAATGTAATTAAAGATACTTAACCTCGACATAACTCTCAGTTACACGCAAGCATAATAGGCAGTATATCACTTATATACTTGGCACCTCTGCAGTCTATTAATCTTTGCACTTTTCTAAGTAATACAGAAAGTAGTCACTAGACGGTGTTGCCGTCGGCTAAAATCTCTGCGGTCGCCGTTTCATCAAGGTCATTCAGGCTTCTTAAAGCATTAATAGTCTGTAACAGGTGGGTGACCTTTTAGGCTGCCTCAACACTGACGCGGAGCGAGGCAGCGGTGCGGAGAAACGGATAAATATTAAACAATAGGATTGCATAAAAACTCCGCTCCGCTCCAGTGGACAGGGATTTGCGAGCTAGTTTAAAAATTCATACATTTTCGAAAGCGGAGCGAAGCGGCGATGCGGGGTAGCGGAGCGTGGCGGCAGAGTGGGGCAGCGGAGCGAGGCGAGTGAGGGATGGATAGTATGCCGTTGAAGTTCGATCAGTACGTGCGTGCGCTTTGTTTTAAGAAATGGATGAAAGACTCATCGAAAGCGTAAAAGAGTATCCGTGCCTTTGGGACACGACTTTAGAATTTTATAAATGTAATGAAACAAAGGATGCAGCATGGAATGTAATTATTAATGAAGCGGACACAAAGGACGGTAAATATATATTTTTAATCATTAATACCAAAGCGTAACTATTACAGTTCTCTCAATTCATGAGCGCGCCTGAACTTTACTTGTGTTTAAGTCTTATAAGTGTGTAAGTATTGTTTCTAAGTAAGTTTAAGTAGTATTTTAAGTATTGTTTTTTTGCTTACGGTGCATTTCAGTTTACTTAAATACACTTTACCTTTCACGTGACTACATGACCTATTTTACTTTTTTCTAATTGTTGATTAAATTCGTGACGAAATGCGAGTGTCTTGCCATGGAACCTTCCCTTGATTATTGAAGTAAGAACAATACATTTCTCGAACTTGATAACCATCGTTTCTAGAATTATGTGTCTCTGTTCTGTTACCCACTGAAATTAATGTCTGCTCCTTGTTATTTTCTTTATTGTTTAGGTAGTCAGGTTGTCGTTCAATTAAATAATTGTGCAACACACATGTTGCTTTTATTATTTTATCAACTGTTTCGATTTTGCATTCGAAATCTTTATGATACACGTACCACTTTCGTGCCAGTATCCCAAAAGTTGCTTCAACAATGCAACGTGCTCGTAACAATCGGTAATTAAATATCCTTTTTTCTGAATTCAGTCTACCGCTTGGGTATGGCCTCATAAAATTTTCCATTAATGGAAAAACTTTGTCTCCTATAAATACAAATGGCAATAGCACTCCACCCCGATAAAGTGGTACAGGTTGAGGTAAATTTAACCTCCTCTCTTTAAGTGTTTTCTGAAAATGCTGTCGTCCTGTATCTGAAAATCTTCCCATAGATCCCACATCAACTAATATGATTTTTCTTCTGGCATCAGCTAAGAACATCAAAACTACAGAAAACTTCTTTTTATAATTGAAAAATGAAGACCCAGATTTCAAAGGAGCCTTAATATATACATGCTTGCCATTAAGAGCACCTAAGCAGTTTTTAAATTGCCATAGGTCATCAAAATCTCTTGCAATTTTTTTCCAATACGTTCCAAAGAGCAGCATCGCAAAGCTCTGCAATAATTCTTGACACACTTTTCAATCCAATTCTAAAATTCTATGCCTTTGCCGTAAATGATTGAATAACTGAACCTTTCACAGCTACTAGTGGAATTTCTGCTATTTAAGATGGCACCAGTCAACATTTTTTCCATAGAAATTTCGGGGGGTATTACTCCGCTGTTTTACACTGTACATCCAAAGTTAAACATGATATAGTTTTGTCTCATTATTAATTTTGTCTGTGCGGAAACAGAATAGTAAAATAAAAAGCGATTAAAAAGTTAGGAGCTACCAAAGATTCGTTTTTATTGCCAATTTTAGCAAAACTTTGGGCGTAAATTAGTAATAAAAGAAATGTAAAATTTCCAAAACAAAATCGGTACCGACAAAGCTCAATTATCGAAGAATTCAATAAATTTTATTTGTAATAGATATATGCAGTATTTTTTCCATAAAACTCGATTTTCCAAAAGCCTTTTCGTATTTTTTTACACGCATTTTTTACTATGCATTATCGTGCATCTCACTGATAATGTTTCCCCTGGTGCGGTGCGGGAGGACGACGTTCACGCACACATGCACGCGCGGTGACGCACGCTTATTCGAGTTTTATTCCACACAGTCTGCTACGGCCTATGTTGTTCGTATGACTATCTATACCTGCGCTCTAAATTACTACACTACGTTGACCCCTGCTTGAACTTTGGATTTCGATACTACTCTGTTTGACTTTGCACTGAAATTTGGACTCCGTATTTTTGTTGCAAATTGGAATTGTTGGCTTGAGTGGACTGTTCTGTGGAGTGGACGCTGTGCCAGTGACATTGTGTTAGTTCATTGAAGAACAGGTGTGAACAACTACAAATAAACAATGGGTAAGTCATATAATTTGTTACATCTATTTAGTGTTCTTACACACGAGCGACACGCGTCAACAACAGCAGAGGCACGTTGAGGACGGCGGCTTCCACCAGATTAGATTGGATTGTTGGATTTTCTAATCTGGTACTTCTGGCACGGTAAAAATATCTATATGTATTGTGCTTCTGGCACTCGGTGTACCCTATTGATAGGTATGTACCTAATTCTATATCGTATTAGGTACCTATATAGATATGCTTGTACTAGGATTTCCTCACTCGCGTTCCCATAGGAATCTATTTACTGCTCCGCTCCCATGAGCCCAGTGTTATGTTTTATAGCTTATAATAAAACATAACTTTTAAATAGGCTACTAACAAAAACAAAAAAGATTAATCTGGTAGGTACGTTCAAACAAACAACAAATCAGACGTTGATTTTGCTCGTTACACGCCGATTTTGTAAGTATTAGCCACTACAGTAAAATCCAGTTTTGTTAGTTTTTGCATAATTATTCTAATTGAGTTATGCGTTTACAGGGCCACACAGGAAGAATTGATGTCAACCACAAAAGAATATAACAAATCTAGTGTCTCAGAGTCCGATTCAGATAAATACAATTTCTCTTTTGAAACCGACAATTGTAATAAGAGTGATTGTGCGACTTTAGAAGGAAATAGAATAGTGAATATTGCTTATCTATTTCAAAAGTTGAAAAATATTAGGCATGATCCATTTGAATGTAATTTTCAGCACTTAGAATTTATAAAGGAAAAAGAATTGTGTTTTACTCACAATTTGTTTTCAAGTGCAAATTTTGCAACGAAATAGAAATTATTGAATCTCAGGAGTGTAATAAAGGATCTAAAAAAATACCTATTAATTTAAATGTAATCGAGGGTATTTCAAACTGGCAATGGGTGGAGCCAGCTTGATGAGGTATGTGCTAGTTTAAATATGCCTAATATGAGCGAAACTTATTATGTAAAAAATAATCAAAAGTTAGGCATTATCCAAAAAGACATAGCGTTACAGCTTATCTTAGAAGCAGGTGCAGAAGAAAGGCGACTTGCTTTGGAAAACAATGATGTTACACAAGGTGTACCATGTGTGACCGTCGTGACAGACGGCTCATGGGCTAAACGTAGCTGCGGTACAAATTTCAATTCACTTTCTGGTGTAGATTGGATTGTTGGATTTTCTACTCTGGCACTTCTGGCACGGTAAAAATATCTATATGTATTGTGCTTCTGGCACTCGGTGTACCCTATTGATAGGTATGTACCTAATTCTATATCGTATTAGGTACCTATATAGATATGCTTGTACTAGGATTTCCTCACTCGCGATCCCATAGGAATCTATTTACTTACTATAGGGCACCGGACAAAAATTACTGTACATTGGGGTCAAAAATTCATATTGTAGCGTATGTGCTATAGCTCAAAATAAAAAAATCCTCAATTGCGGCACATGCGTGTTTTAAAAACTGGTCTGGTCCATCTAACGAAATGGAGACATCGGCCATTGTAGATGGATTCAAAGTAAGCATGGAGATGCACGGACTCATGTATACCAAGGTAATTGGTGATGGAGATAACAGCGTAATGAACGCTCTTAGAGACGCAATGGTGTATGGTCCTAATGTTCATATCAGAAAAATAGAATGCAGTAATCATTTACTGCGAAATTATTTTAATAAACTTAGAAAACTTGGGAAAAAACTCAGAACAAAGTTGGCTTTGTACCTGTGACTGTACGTAAAGCGCTTTTAGATAAAATACGACGCCTAAATAACGCAGTTACTGGGACAGTAGCACACGCGCAACAGCTTGAGCTCGCAACAGCAAACAAGATTAGAATCCTTCAAGAAGACTTACGGAATGGGCCATGCCACGTGTTCGGATATCATGATTCTTGTAAAAAATATTATTGTAAAGGATTAGTAACCGAAGAAAACCTCGTTCCGCAACTCAAATCTAGTGGGATATGGAACGATATTTTTGAAAATGTTGGGTGGCTTCTGCAAAATCCGGAAAGCTTGCTACTTCAAGAGACAAATAATACAGCAGAACAATTTAATTGTATTATCGCAAAGTTCCTTGCAGGCAAACGAGTTAATTTCACGCGAAGGGGGACATACGAAGCAAGATGTTTTTCCGCAGTAGGGCATTTTAACACAAAAGATTATAGTTATTTAAGTAAAGTACAAAAAGTAATATGCCCTGAAACGCCGTACTCCTATACAGAAAAGTACATAAACAAAATGACAAATAAATTAGTACGGCAACAAAAAAGGAGGGCATTATATAAAACACAAATTGACATAAGCACAGACAAAAATAGCAGAATATAAATAAACTTTGAAAAAAAAAACGATCTCAAAATTTTATTAATGTTCCGATTTAAATTCGATTATAATTATATTCTCAGACATGCAGTTTTCTCAGGATGTTTTCCTTCCCGCCGAGCACGTGGTAAATCAAGTGCCGGCGGGGATCGAACCCGGGCCTGCATGTCTGAGAAATAAAAAAAAAATATATTTCGAAGACTTGTGAAGTTCGCCAACACGCATGAGGGTAGCGCGGCGGACATTTCATTGCCCTAAAACCCTCTCAGAAATGAGAGAAGGCCTGTGCCCGCAATGGGACGTATATAGGCTGTAACTTCTTTTTTTACTTTTATAATTATATTATATTACAGACGAAAATTTTCAATAAAAATAAAAAATAAGCAGCCGACAACCTCCTAGGTCCGACCTACGAGATGTCAGTCTAACAAAACAAAACACAGGGGAAACAGACTTTCCAACTGATATCTAAAAACAAAAAGTTTGTTTCATTACCTATGGTAGGTACTGTTTGTAGTATAGTCTGTGGCCATCTACTGTGTCTATAGTAGTTGTTATCTTTGGCTTTGTCTCGACCATAGACTTAGAATATACTAGCGTATAGACCGTAGATGCACAGACCGCGCAGGTCGCATGCGGCCGCCGTCGAATACTGGTGGCCCGCCGACAGCAAAAATAATACTATCGTACATTCGAAAAATATTGAATTATATTCCAGAATAAAACCAAAAAAATATATGTTTGAAAAGTAATTTCAATCTCGCGCGCGCGCTCTTAAGTGCGCTTATCGGTACGCCGTGCATGCGTCGGTAACAGCGGTCGGTAATGTTCGTGCTGATCTCGGTTAAATTCGTTTTCTTGAGGAACCGCCGCGGCCGCGGCCGACGACGGCAGCAGCCGGTGGCTTATCCACGGGTTATATTGTTGAGAGCACAAGCGAGATAGCAATAGTCGAATTCCGATTGCTCGCGTAGGTAGATACACGAAGCTTCCAGAGTCGGTTTCGTGATTTCTTCAGACAGTTTTCGACTCTATACGCGCGGTATAAAGCCACGCTAACCGCAGCGACCGACAGTTCGGTTTTAATTTGAGTGAAGTGTCAATAGTTCTAGTGTAGATTTTAACTCGACTAGCCGGTGTCATATATTTTGATCCACATTCAACGTAGATTTCGTCAAGTGCCGTGTATAATTGTGTTGTGAAATCGTAGTAAAACTCTGTTATTAATAAGTGTTTCCTACCTATTTAATCAATTATTTTGGTAATTTAAAAGGATGGGTAATTTAAGTAGGTACTGTAATTGTTTTAGGTGCTGTGTTAATCCTAGCCAGGATTAGAACGCAACATGGACAAGCCAGGACCTAGTAAAAACGTAAGGTTAAAGATGAAAATCGGCAGTTTCAAGAAATTTGGACTGAGAAATACTTTTTGTATGGTCGCATAACAAAGTCGTTTGTTTAATTTGCAAAATTCTGTTGCGATTGCAAAGGAATATAATGTAAAAAGCGCTATGAAACGCAACATCCTACTTTTACGATTAAGGAAGCAAAAATGTTGTCTTTAAAACGGAGCTTATTGGTCAGCAAGCTATGTTTACAAAACCCATTCAAGATTCAGAAACAGCTACAGAAGTTAGTTATGAAATTTCTCGAATGATAGCAAAGCGAAGTCGCCCCTTCAATGATGGGAATTTTGTAAATGAAATGTGAAATGTGAAAAAATGTGTCCAGAAGCAGCAAAAAAGTTTGAGAAAATTCAACTGAATCGTATGACTATCCAAAGACGAATTATGTCTTTGTCAGGTAATATTGCAGAACAATTAAATGTAAAAACTAAGATCATTGAATTTTTTCATTAGCACTCGACGAATCCACTGATATTAGTTCCACAGCTCAACTTCTGATATTCATACGAGGTGTTACTCAAGATTTTGAAGTCTTAGAAGAGTTATTAGGAATGTGTTCATTGAAAGGTCAAACCAGAGGAGTTGATATACTCAATGTACTTTTGGATGAGTGTTCAAAAACTGATTTGGACTTATCAAATTTATCGGGAGTTGCGACTGACAGTGCTCCTTCGATGATTGGTGTCAATTCTGGGCTAGTTACTTTGCTGAAAAAGCATCTGCAAGAAAAAAAACATAAACGCTGAAGATCTCATGCAGTTTCACTGCATTACACACCAAGCCCTCTGTTCTAAAAAAATTAATTTCAAAATGTCATGAAAGTGGTAGTTTCGACTGTAAATTTCATAAAATCACGAGGACTCATTCAGGCAATTCAAACAATTCCTTGATGACATCGAAAGCGAATATGGAGATTACTGTATTATACAGAAGTAAGGTGGCTAAGTCGTGGATTGACACTGGAACGATTTCTAAATTTAATAGAAGAAATTGGAATATTTCTGGGGAAAAGCAAAGGGATGTCCCGGAACTTAAAATCCTGATTGGTTGTGTGATTTGGCTTTTTTAGTTGATATTACAAATCATTTGAATGTCTTGAACACACGGCTTCAAGACAAAAATCAACTGATATCCCAGCTCTACGCTCATGTATCATCCTTTCAATGCAAGCTGACACTTTTCAGATCGCAATTGAATTCTGGAAATTACAATCATTTTCCGAATTATAAGAAAATGGCTGAAAAATTCAACAAAACTGCGATTAATTTCAGTTATGTAGAAAAGCTAGATATTTTGATTCAATCTTTTCAAGACAGATTTTCGGAGTTTAAAAAAGTGAAACCTCTGTTGGACATATTCAGCAATCCTTTCACGATTTCAGTTAAAAATGCGCCAGAGTCAATGCAGTTAGAAATTATCGACATTCAAAACGACCAAGATTTACGCAACAAATTCAACGAAGGAGACATGCTGAACTTTTACCGCTGCATTGATAAAAATACGTACAAAGAGTTGCGCATAAACGCTCTGAAATGTGCCAGCTTATTTGGTTCTACCTATATATGTGAACAAACCTTTTCAATACTAAATAATAATAAAACAAAAATCGAAACCCTTGCAAATGCAATTTGAAAGTTTGCAGTTTTACGTGTTGCTACAAGTAAATTTGAGCCAAATATAAAAAGATTGTAATCACTATAGGTGTCACGCTTCAAATTAATAAATTCTTTTCAATTTTAATACATTATTATCAATTCTTTATTGTCTTTTATTACCTATACTTCACGGCCCGCCATCAGTTCATAATTTGAGTGGCCCTAGTCTTAATAAGTCTGTGCATCACTGGTATAGACCAACATAGTGTGCAAGGGAGAAGAAAATTCCTTATGGCAAAAATGCAAGATAGAAAAGGATACCAAATCTCATGACTCTGTAACCGATTTTGAATGACAGGTCGGCACAATTCGGCACGCAAGAAATAGCTCCGAGATATTTTGTAATTTTGTAAAGTATAGTAGTGATTATTTTTAGTAAGTAACTTTTTTCCAAAATGGTTAATTGTTCCGTGAGTGACTGTGCTGTTAATAATAGAAATAATCCTGATAACTTCACATATCACAGGTAAATTCTCAAGACGTCGTCAATGTTATGACGCGTTTATTTTTGGTTAAAATGTATGTTACATACTGTTTAAAATATAGAATATATTCAATTATTTTGTTAATTTTGATATTTTGAAAGAAAAAAGTCACGTCGTTGATAAATTGCATGAATTTGGTAAATACATTTTTATACAAAATATTTTACATGTACGCTAGGGATTGACTCAACTATATCAAAATTAATGTCGATATTTATCTTGAATGTTTATAATGAATCGATAGACTTGCCTACACAACAAGAAAATAAATCCGCGGTTTGCGTTCTAAAATGTAATTTTATTTTTCCGTTTTTCAAACAGATTCCCTCCGGATTCTATAATTATAAAAAGTGGTTAAGGTTCATTGGACGGGTTGGTTGGAATGCAAAGAAGAACTCAACAATTTGCAGCAAACATTTTCTTGAGAAGTATAAAAGAAAAGGTAGAATAAAAACAATTTTATTAACAGGAGTCATTTCTACATTATTTGTAACAGTAAGTAAAACATTGTTATAATAAGACTTCAAAAATATAACTTTCAAATATTTAGATAAATATAGAGACAGATTTTCATACATTATAAAACTGTAGTACATTAAAGACAAAAAAATCTTGAGATTATCCTCTTTAAGCCATATGAACCCAACTAAGTATCTATTTATCAACCAAAATAAATGTATAACCTTGCCAACCAACACAGCCTCACGGTCACACTAGTACAATATTCATAGCATAATGCTATTTTCCCAAGGGTTGAGCGGAGCTTCGGAACTTCGGATTATATTCCCAAATCATAACGATAAAACTTTTAGCGTAGTTAGGTATAGATATTTAGTAATGCTCCTCAAGCGCTACTAGACGACCGCGTATGAAACGTGATAGTATAAATTCCATAGTAGTTGATACTCACAACGGTCAATGCCCGATTCATGCTTGATGGACGACGACATTGTCGCGAGGGCTTAAATAGCGTGGTTCATCCCCTACAGCGTTAGTCGTAAAGAAGAGGAACTCGTGGCAGATCAATACATCTGCGAAATTAAGTTGCACTTGCCGCGGTCAGTCCATGAATGAGTGACCATTTTCTTAACATACCGAGATTGAGAGAATAGAGAGTGCATCTGTATCCTCAGACACTTAGTGCACTTTACTGTGTTAAGATCATTATGTTTTTAAAATTCATGCAGCTAAAATGATAATAAGTTTATTATTACTTTATACTTTTCAGGGACAGATGAAAGAATATAAACATGAAGCATGATGCAGCCTCATAAACATATTGGCCTTTAAACAGAGCAATCTTATTTAACTGATTCCTACAAGTTTCTTTCCTTAAATTATTAAGTTTACATTCATACTTAAGTCGAATGTTAAAATAAACTTCCATAATCTATGTATTTAATTATTAATTATTAAATGTTTATAATTATCACAAGTAATACTTATATGAAAAATAAAGCAGCCATTATGTACTCCGTGTCCCCGTTTTTGTTTCCCCATCAAAACATTTTATAAAATATAAATAGGTATATACTTAGTTAAGTATCTACCTATTTATATTAACAATATGTTAAAAAATAAATTCCGGGGAAACTGCCCACGGCAGTAAATATTTTTCTCCAAAGATCATAGCTCGAAAATACAACATTCTGACCTGATTATTGGGGAGTTTTTTTAAGTTTTTCGGTAAAGTCACCTGGGATTTTATACATTTGAATTAAAATCCAACAAAAGGCGGGTAGGTTCAGCTTATTCCCAGGAACATGTTATATGAATATTTTTTAATTATTTTAGAACTATTATGGTAAAATTCAGTTAATTTTTGAAGTTATTCAACTTCATGGACTAAACAATTTTTTATAATCTTTTTACCGCTTCCTTAACAATCATTTTCGATAGTCCTTTTAAGTAAAATATACATCACTAGCTAACGCACACAATGACAAATCAAAATTGGTTACGCGTTTTCGGGCTGTCAGGTGGTCTATACGCTAGTATATTCTAAGTCTATGGTCTCGACCACAGAACACAATTACTCTCTTCCAAGAGAAGAACGCCAACTTCATACTAAAAAACGGAAACACGTCTTTATGAGTGTACACTAAAAGCGCTACGGTGAGTGCCCATATAAAGCTTTTTAGCGGGAATTTCAAACCTTTGTATTCTGTAACTTTGAACTTTTTATTTAAGGCATATTGGAGTAATTTTGGCTCAAGCCTCACAAACCTATGGGGTAAATTCCTATACATTTGAGAGGTTGCACCAAAATTACTCGAATATACTTTATATTAGTATGTGAGATAAAATAAAACTATAAATATGTATAGTTATGTAATTTTATTTTACGGAAGACATTGTTTTATAAACTATACATTATTATTGATGTTTTTTATTGCTTTTGCACATAATATTTCCACGCTTGTTACTGATATATAACACATGTTATTGTCAGAGAGTTATTCTTCACAGAACATTAACGTAAATTTAAACCAGCAAAATTTTCATGGTGAAAACTTAACTCAGCCGAAATGCGTGATCTGAAACAGATACAATTCGAGTCAATATAGTAATAATCCCCTACAAATAACGGTCAATAAATTCAAAATGTTTATAGACAATACAACACACAATATTGTCATAAGTTTTTCTTTTCCTATTATAGGAAACCTGCAGAAAGTGATCAGATGATTTTGTGCTTTTTATTTGCACAACACTTAACTTACTTTCGATGATGATCACACATCGTGCATAAAATTTTGAAATAATGAATTCATTTATAGTCGATATCTTATACAGAGTTAACATCTCACAAAAAATCTTTACTGTATATTCACGACGATATTATGACTGTGTATTCGCCTACAAACGAAAAAATATTCTGAGCCCATAATAACTAAATTTAAGCAAAATCAATAATAAATATTAAAATCTAAACCTATGAAATAAATTTGAATAAATTTCAGAAAATATTTTCAATATGAAAGACGTTGACAAACAAATGTCATTTTTCTTCTTCTATTAATTCATGGCTTCTTTTGATAGAATTCTGCTAATATTTAATAATTTAATTTTAATCAATTAATAGGTAAATTAATTGTGCAAATCTCAAAGTAATATGTATGTAATTATACTTTAAAGAGTAAACCAAAAAAAGCTTAACACTGAATTAACATTTTTAGTTTCTTCCGATATAATATGAATTTTTGTATCTAATTTTGACGTGACAACGTCTTATAAATTGGTTTGCCGGGTGACACTTCAAGCGTTACGCTCCGCTCACGTTATGCGCTCACAATGAGAGCGAGTGAGAGGCACGCGTCCTTCCACTCGGCATGGTTAGCCCGCCTAAGAGCGAGAGACAGACATAATAAAATTATTTTACCACTCAAAGTCGTTGTCACGTAAAACTTTCGCCCGTATACCGACTTTACAGGCAACCAATTTTTTTTTAAAATGGCAATCTAAAACAACATGAAGGAAAGAAACAGCGATATTTTTTTCTCGCTTTATTTTTACAAGCCCAACATGAACATTGACAAAATCATGATTGTGTGCAGATTTTTCAGCTTTCATACAAAGTTGCATGGTCTCGACTGACACCGATCAAGATGTCGGATCCTGTATCAACACGTAACTAAAATATAATCTATTAGAAGCAAACAAATCTATGGTTTTATTGACAACATTACATGGCGCAGCCGAGAAGAACAAAGAAGAGAATAACATTATTATTTCGGAGAATAACATTGTGATGAGCGAAGAAATGGCGAGTTATGAGTTCAAGATGCCCACGTCAATTTTGCTGGATAAAACAGACGAAGACCTTGTGATAAAATGGACAAAGTTTAAGCAACAATTTAAAACTTTCTTACTGGCAGCGGGCTTGGAACAAAAGTCTGAAAATAGGAAGGCGGCAATATTGTTAAATTGTTTGGGAGAACAAGTGCAAGATCTCTATTACAACGTGCTGAATGGGTCGGAGGAAAACCAAAAATACACAGATGTAATCCGTTTACTAGATGACTATTTCATCAATAAACAAAATGAGATCATTCAAACATTTAAATTCAACAGGAACCAATTTCATGGAGAATCGTTTGATGCATACTTAAGCGACCTGAAAAGATAATAAAACAATGTAATTTTGGAGCTTTGGAAGACAGAATGTTAAGAGACAAATTGGTGATGGGAATAAGTGATGAAAAAGTAAGGAAAAAATTGCTAGAGGACAATAATCTCACCATGGATAAGGCAATAACAATTTGTAGAGCAGCGAAAGCATCAGAGGCACAGATTAAGATTATCAACGACAAAAATAAAGAACATATTCAAGCTATTGATGTTCTACAAAGCAAAGTTAAGTACTCTAATAATTTTAAGACAAAACAAGTTGATAATAAGACGTCTTATCAGTGTTTAAAGTGTTTCAGACGACATGGCCTAAGCAGTGTCTAGCTTTTGGAAAAATTTAACAATTGTAAAAACCTAACCACTTTGCAATAGCTTGTAGATTCAAACGAGTGGATGTTATGGAAGATTGTAATGAATTGTGACTAGTAAAAATTCACTCAGTGGGGGGTCATAAACATAAATTTGCAGAATGGAACACAGTTGTGAACTTAGAACATGATAAATTATTATTTAAATGTGATACTGGAGCACAGGTCAATGTTTTATCTTTAAAACATCTTAAACAAGTTGTCAATGATGAAAATCCTAAGTGGTCTGAGACAACTATTATTTTAGAAGCATTTGGTGGTGCTAAAATAAAACCCCTTGGTAAGATTGAACTTACAGTAACTCACAATAAAATGTGTGTCAAAACAGAATTTATAATTTTGAAAGAAAATGTTAAACCAATTTTGGGTTTGAAAAGTTTGCTTGAACTTCAATTATTAAGTAATATTAATATTAATGAAATTAACAGTATTAAAACGCAAGATAGTCAGGAAAATGTAAAAATAAATAACCTTTCAAGAGAAAATGTTATTAAAAATAATGTAAAAATGTTTCAGGGTGTTGGTGAGTTCACACAGCCGTTGCAGTTGCACATTCAGCCCGGAGCCCAAGCCTTTGTTAAGCCTCCACGTAGAGTTGAGGTACTCGACGTGGAGGCTTAACAAAGGCTTTGTTGGGGCGATTGGAAAGTAAATTAAATTCTTTAGTTGAAAACCAAATTATTGAAAGGGTTCAGCATCCTAAATCATTTGTAAGTAATTTAGTAATTGTTGAAAAAAATTATGGCAATTTAAGACTGTGTTTAGACCCAAAAGATCTGAATAAAGTTTTAGTGAGAGAGTATCATCTTATTCCCACTTTAGAGTAAATAACAGCAAAGATAAGTAATAAATCAGTGTACTCGGTATTAGATTTATCAGATGGATTTTATAACATAAAACTCACTAATGATTCTTCAGATCTATGTACATTTAGTAGTCCTTTTCGTAGCTATCGATTTTTAAGATTACCTTTTGGATTATCAGTTTCACCAGAAATTTTTCAAAAAACACAAAACAGGCGTTTGGGGATATACCCGGTATTGTAATTTATTGCGATGATCTGTTAGTATGGGGTAAAAACGATGAGGAACATGATATTATTTTGAAACAGGTGTTTGAAAGAGTAGAAAAATGTAATGTCAGATTTAATGCTAAAAAGTTTCAATTCAAATTAAGAGAAGTAAAATATTGTGGTCATATTTTCTCTAAGGAAGGAATGAAAATTGATCCTGAAAGAATTAAAGCTATTGTAAGTTTAAAAGTCCAAAAAAAGAAAAGAATTACAAATATTCTTAGGCATGGTAAATTATCTAAGAAAATTTATTAATAATTTAGCGGATTTAGCAGCACCATTGCAGTTATTATTAAAACAAAACACAACATGGTTATGGACTGATTTACATGAAAACACTTTTAATAATATAAAAACTCACTTATCTAAAGCTCCAGTGTTGCACAATTTTGATAGTTCTTTGCATATTACTATTCAATGTGACGCAAGTAAAGATGGTCTTGGATTTTGTTTAATGCAGAATAATAAGCCAGTATCATACGCTTCCAGAAGTCTCACTAATGCAGAAAAGAACTTTTCACAAATAGAAAAAGAGCTGCTAAGTGTGGTTTGGGCAACCAAATAGTTTCACTACTATGCTTATGGTAGACCTTGTACTGTACTAAATGATCATAAGCCACTAGAAACCATATTAAAAAAGAGCATCCATGAAATACCATCTAGTCGTTTACAAAGACTTAAATTAAAATTGTTAAAATATGATATCACTTTTCAGTATCTAAAAGGTAAACTTATGTATATCGCTGACTTGTTATCTAGGTCTTATTTAGATGAAATTGATGAGGATCAGTCATACTTAAATGAAATAATTCTTCTTTACAGTGTTCTAGTGAACAAAACCAACAGTTACAGGAAGAAACATCAAAAGATACAGAGTGTGTCAAATTATTAGATTATATAAAAAATGGTTGGCCAAATAATATTAAAAACACTCCTGACGAGTTGAGGTATTATCACAAGTTTCAACAGGATTTATATACTGATAATGATTTAATTTTCTTGAAACATAGGTTATTAGTACCAAAATCTTTAAGAACTATGTTTTTGACTAAATTACATGAAGGTCATTTGGGTATGACAAAATGAAACAAAAAGCTAGGGAACTTTATTATTGGCCTAAAATTGATGAACATATAGAAACTTATTTGAGAAAATGCTATATTTGTCAAACATATCAAAATCGGACATCTGAGGCGTTCAGACGTGTGTAGCAAATCTGTTTATTTTTGCAAATTGTTTTAAATTGAAATCACTATCAAAAATCAAGAACGAAATATTAGGACCGCATAACTACCCCGGAGCTAACGCGCTGCACTAACATACTAATACGAGCAAGGGTCTAGCTACAGTGGAAGTAAGGAAATTAGTACCAAATCGTCGGGAACGTCCAAAATAATTTGACCTCCATCGATCCTTCTGTAATTATAACTCCTGCAAAGTGCTTGCGCCCTGGTACTTTTTACTTAACGTATCTACACCATGTCGCTGCGTCACTCCCCCTTCGCTAAGGCCGCCTGCGTGCCAAACGATGACATCAGTGCAACCGCCCAGCCGGCGGCTCGCGCCGTTAGTAAATCGGAATACGACCTGCATTGTGTGTCGGATGATGCATCTAACTATTACTACAACGTTACACAGCGTCAAAAGCGGAAGAGGACTAGTACGTCTGAAAGACAGCTATCAAGTTTTATGGAAGAAATGAGGAGTATGTTTTCCGATTTTAAATGTCAACAAGAAACGAAAATTGAAAAACTATGTACAATGATTGAAGGGATAAAAAACCAAAATTCAGAGATTAGCTTGTCTATTGAATTCATGTCTACTAAATACGACTCGCTTATAGAACAAGTCAATGAACTCAAGAAAGATTCTCAACATCTCAATTACATTCAATCACTTGAAACTAAGCTGGAAAACATCGAAAGAAGCGCTCGTTCTACCTGTGTGGAAATTAAAAATATACCAATTAACAAACATGAGTCAAAGGAGACTCTCATTGAAACTGTAACCAAGATCGGAAGTTCTTAAAGTAAATATACAAACAAGGGACATCAAAGACATATTCCGCATTACCAGAAACCCTGAAAATAAAACTGTGGTAGTTGATTTTGCTATTGTCATCACAAAGGACACCCTACTGAAAGCTTACAAAAGTTATAACAAGAGTCCCACAAAACTTAATACAGAACAAATTAGACAAAGTGGCCTGTCTAGACCCATTTTCATTTCCGAAAACCTGACTGCGAAGATGAAGCGATTATTTTATTTGCGTGTATTCGCTAATAATGTAACGAATACAAATATTGTTGGTCGTCTAATGGCAAAATATTTATCCGGGAAAAAGATGGGTCTCCATTCCATTTGATTAAGGATGAATCATATCTAAAAAAATTAGTTAAAGTAAAATGACTAGTATTAGTGTTCTTACAGGTGATTTGTCTGATTTATTTAATTTTTGTGAAATTACTTTGTGATGTTTACCTCGGCCTACTTATTATTTTTCTGCCTTCTACTGTCACGATGGATGATATTTGTAAAACTACAACCAATACACACACACACATTTTTAACTTTCTCCCTGCATAATCATTTAAACAGAATACCTATTCATTCTCTACTCCCTCTATTCGTATATCCACATTCTGTCAAGCTTCAACAACCTAATGTTAAAACAAGGCTCAAACTGTGCGAAAAAATCATAAGCGTTTTTGTATTTAATTGCAAATTATGGATGATTACTTACAAATAACCTCGGAAATTGATAACGTATCTATCAGTAACTCTTACATTTGTTCTCCCGAAAACGCGTCAGCATACATAAATAATTCACTAAATCATCTTAAGATATTCCACGTAAATATAAGAAGTATAGGTTGTACTACAAATTTTAGTAATTTTGAGATTCTCCTGAAAAGAATAAATCTTGATCTAGACGTAATAGTACTATCAGAGTGTTGGCTGAGCAAGTGTCCTTATCTTCCCAGATTACCTGGCTATCAAATTCATAGCTCCAAACATTGCAACCAAAGTGATGGAGTGACAATTTACATAAAAGAAAATATTGTCGCAAAAGTTAATGAGCCAACTTTGGCTAATGCAAACTGTTTGACTATTCAGCTTTCCAATAGTGTGGTTATTCTCGCCATTTATCGTTCCCCATCTTGTAGAAATATTGAAAACTTTACTAATACATTGGACACCCTTTTGGCATCTCTGCGATCTTTCAAAATCAGTACCATTGTTGGTGACATAAACATAAATATAGTCGCAGATAATAACGATCACAACTCCCACTCATATCAAAACTCCCACTCATATCTTAGTCTATTAGCATCACACTCAATGCTACCGGCTCATTCATTCCCTACTCGTGATAGAAGTTGCATTGATCATGTATAGTGAAAGCCGCTCAGTAACTGGTCCTTGATTCTTTATTTACGGATCACTCTCCATTATTATTTTCCTGTGAGCTGAATGGTCAAGTTCATCAGTCTAAAAGTACCCATACAGTTAAACGAACTGATATACAGGCCTGCGTGGTTGAACTTGAGAGCCGTGATTTCAATGACGTGCTCAACAGTACCAATGCGGAACATGCAGCAAATTGTTCAACTGAAATTCTGTCCTCAATAATCGAAGCCAACACGCGCGAAATCAATATCTCAAGCAGAAAGAGCATTATCAAACCGTGGATTACTCCCGGCTTGCTGCGTTGCATCCGACACAGAGACAAGCTTTTTTGTAATCTTAAAAAACATCCACAAAACGAACTCTTAATTACTATTTATAAACGGTACAGAAATTTTTGCAACAACTTGCTTAAAAAAGTCAAAAAAGAATATGAGCAGTCAGAATTTCAAATTGTAAATTGTGTATCTGGGTTCAAAGTTTACAAGAGATGGAAAGTGTGAGAGTGATATCGAAAGAAGAGTTAATGCAGGAAACATGGTGAATGGAGCTTTGCACTCCTTTATGAGCAGTCGGAAGTTGTCTAACAAGGCTCGTTTGGCTGTGCATGGGTGCAGGGGGTGTTGGTTCCGACACTCATGTACGGAAGTGAAAGTTGGGTATGGCAGAAGAAACTTGAAAGCAGAATAAATGCAGTTGAGATGAGAGCGTTAAGAAGTATGATAGGAGTTAAATTGAGTGACAGGATAAGAAATAGTGAGATAAGGAAACGTTGTGATTTGAAAGAAGATGTAGTGACAAAAATTGAGAAAGGTATGCTGAAATGGTTTGGCCATGTCGAGAGAATGAATGAAGAACGATTGACGAAAAACGTGTATAAGTCAGAGTGTGAATGAAAGTGTTGGAGGGTAGACCTAGGGACGTTTCTCGACCAAATCAGGGACGTCTTGAAAAAGGCCAGGTCAAGAGTACCTAAACCGAGCATGTATGAAGGAATAATGAAAGTGGACGAAGCGAAACAAGTATGTAAGGATCGTAGGTGGAAAGAAGTGGTCCTACCCCTACAGGGAAAGGCGTGATTATATGTATGTATGTATGTATGAATTTCAAAAGCATAAAAAAATCCAAAGAAATTATGGACAATCGTCAAAAAAGCCACAAACTTACATCAAAAAGCTCCTCCCTCTGAGGAACTGTTGACCACGTCTAATGATCCGAAGTCCGCTGTTGATGAAGTCAATGGGTTTTTCGCTAACGTGGGGAAAAATTTGGCATCTAATATAGGCGCTTCTGATGCGTCAATCTCCAATTCCATAAATGAAACTTTTATTTCTGTATCTGACTCCATGGCTTTGCTGGATGCTGATGATAGGGAAATTGAGAACATTATCCTGGGACTTAGGCAAATCTGTGCAACGGGACATGATGGCATTCCAACTACCTTAATTAAAGAATCGAAACATGTTCTGATACCAGTTCTAAAGTACATGTACAACTTATGTTTTCAACATACATTTCCATCAGTGTTCAAAAAGCTCTGGTTCATCCCATCTATAAGAGTGAGAAAAGTGCCTTGTCAACAATTACAGGCCAATATCAGTACTACCTGTTTTATCTAAAATCCTAGAAAAACTTTTAAATACTAGACTAATAAATTACTTAGACTCTAAAAATCTTATCGCTCCGAACCACTTCGGCTTTAGACCTGGTAAATCAACAGAAGATGCGGTATTTGATCTAACCAGTACTGTTGTTAAAAATCTTAATTGTAAATTAAAATCGTTATATATATTCCTTGACCTTTCTAAGGCTTTCGACACAGTATCTGTCTCCATTCTTCTCTCCAAACTCAACGTCTTGGAATTAGGGCATTGTACTGGACTTGTTTAAAGCTACTTTGTAATCGAGAGCAATATGTTACGATTGGTAATTACACTTGTTGGGGTGAATTGATTGAATTTGGTGTGCCGCAAGGCAGTGTCTTTGGTCCGACTCTGTTCCTGATATATATAAATGATCTATGTCAATTAAAACTACAAAATAGCAAAATTATTACATACGCTGACGACACGGCGATCATTGTTCATGGACAGAGTTGGGAGGCGCGCTCGCTGCTATGCCGAGTCCGCGTTGCACTCACTTATGACATGGCTGTCTCAAAATTTGCTGACATTAAACCTTAGCAAAACGAAGTTTATTACATTTGCTCCTAGGCTTTTCACAACCAGACGCATCGTTCATATGCTCACAAATGTAATACGCAAATTCCTTACCTGTGTTTCAATATTACACAGGCATTAAGTATTTAGGTATTGTGGTCAACAGTGTGTTGTCATGGAGTGAACACATTAAATGTATGACGTCACGTATTAGGAAACTTATATTTGTCTTTAGCAAGCTTCGTGTTGGCGCTGACATGGCGATTATTAGGACTGCGTATTTTGCTAAGCTCAATCCATTATCTCTTACTGTATTACGATATGGGGTGCTGTCGGAAAACTAACATTATGCAGCTCGAAAGGGCACAAGGGCTGTTATTGAAAGTTATGCCAAGCCAATTAGGTATTCAACTAAACTTATATTTAAATATTGGAAGTTCTTTCCGTTCGTAAATTATTTATATTAAATACGGTTCTTCGCAAACACAAAACCCTTGCATATGATCCTAAAATTTTAATGAATAAAAGAAGAAAAGACAAAGTATGCTCTACGGTGAGGTGTGAGCTTGAAGTGGTAAAACAACATTATGACTTTATTGCTCCGGTACTTTACAATAAAATTAATAAAAAATTAAACATCTACCCTTTGCCTTTAAATAAATCTAAAGCCCTGCTAAATGAGTGGCTACTAAGCCTTGATTATGACGAGGTAGAAGCTACATGTCGACAGGCAAGCGTCAAACGAGTGGCTACGTCGCGGAGAGCTCTTCCCAGAGACGGAGGCTTTTGTGATTGCTATTCAGGATCAAGTGATTGATACTCGTAACTATAAAAAACACATAATTCGTATTCCCAACCTACCCACTGACTTATGTAGACGATGTCACAATAGTTCAGAAACAATTCAACATATTACCGGAGCATGTAAATCTATAGTTCAAACAGACTACAAACATAGACATGACCAAGTTGCTGCAATTATCCATCAAAACCTAGCTCACAAACATTCATTCATTTCAAAAAAAATCGCTTATTACAAATATAATCCCAGCACTATTTTAGAAAGTAATTCTGTTAAATTATATTGGGACAGAACAATTATAACAGACAAGACTATACATTACAATAGACCGGATATAACAATAATAGACAAAATTAAAAAATCTGTTTTATAATAGACATAGCAGTTTAACACGCACAACCTCATTACTACACATTCTGAGAAAATGACAAAGTATGTAGACCTGGCTATCGAAATAAAAAACAATGGCAAGTAAACTCCTACAATCGTTCCCATCATCATATCCACAATTGGTGTAGTTCCAAAGACCCTTCAAACCAGCCTCAATATACTTCAAATGCCCAAATCCACTATTACACTTATACAAAACGCAGTCCTACTTAACACCTGTCGTCTTACAAAAAATTCCTCAACTCGTCATCATCATCATCATCTTTGTAGGTCTTTTCTTCTTCTTGCAGGCACAGGCAAGGCCCGTGTGTCCGTTTTACTACTAATACAGAGCAAAAGAAACCATGAATAAATAATAATAATAATAATCTTTATTGAAACCAAAACATTTTAACATGAACATAGTTAGCGTTAACATCCGCAGTAGTCGAAGACTGTGTCGCAGATGTTAGCGCCCACCTCATAGACAGGCGTTTCCAGTTAAAAGTAGTACATAATAATTTATAGTGACTTATGGACAAAGCAAAAATTTTAAGTAATTTAACTTGTGCGTGTGTGTGTGTGTGTATGTGTGTGTGTGTGTGTGTGTGTGTGTGTGTGTGTGTGTGTATGTGTGTGTTTATGAGCATGTGTGTGTGTGTGTGTGTGTGTGTGTGTGTGTGTGTTTAAGAACTATTGCTCAATTATAGCTTCTACCTCGTCATAATCAAGACTTAGTAGCCACTCATTTAGCAGGGCTTTAGATTTATTTAAAGGCAAAGGGTAGATGTTTAATTTTTTATTAATTTTATTGTAAAGTACCGGAGCAATAAAGTCATAATGTTGTTTTACCACTTCAAGCTCACACCTCACCGTAGAGCATACTTTGTCTTTTCTTCTTTTATTCATTAAAATTTTAGGATCATATGCAAGGGTTTTGTGTTTGCGAAGAACCGTATTTAATGTAAATAATTTACGAACGGAAAGAACTAATATTTAAATATAAGTTTAGTTGAATACCTAATTGGCTTGGCCATAACTTTCAATACAGCCCTTTGCCCTTTCGAGCTGCATAATGTTAGTTTTTCCGACAGCACCCCATATCGTAATACAGTAAGAGATAATGGATTGAGCTAGGGCAAAATACGCAGTCCTAATAATCGCCATGTCAGCGCCAACACGAAGCTTGCTAAAGACAAATATAAGTTTCCTAATACGTGACGTCATACATTTAATGTGTTCACTCCATGACAACACACTGTTGACCACAATACCTAAATACTTAATGCTGTGCGTGCGTAATATTGAAACACAGGTACAAAATTTGCGTACATTTGTGAGCATATATTACGAACGATGCGTTTGGTTGTGACGAAAGCCTAGGAGCAAATGTAATAAACTTCGTTTTGCTAAGGTTTAATGTCAGCAAATTTTGAGACAGCCATGTCATAAGTGAGTGCAACGCGGACTCGGCATATGAGCGCGCCTCCTCCCAACTCTGTCCATGAACAATGATCGCCGTGTCGTCAGCGTATGTAATAATTTTGCTATTTTGTAGTTTTAATTGACATAGATCATTTATATATATATATATCAGGAACAGAGTCGGACCAAACTACTGCCTTGCGGCAAATTCAATCAATTCACCCCAACAAGTGTAATTACCAATCGTAACATATTGCTCTCGATTACAAAGGTAGCTCTTAAACAAGTCCAGTACAATGCCCTAATTCCAAGACGTTGGTTTGGAGAAGAATGGAGACAGATACTGTGTCGAAAGCCTTAGAAAGGTCAAGGAATATACATAACGATTTTAATTTACAATTAAGATTTTAACAACAGTACTGGTTAGATCTAATACCGCATCTTCTGTTGATTTACCGGGTCTAAAGCCGAAGTGGTTCGAGCGATAAGATTTTTAGAGTCTAAGTAATTTATTAGTCTAGTATTTAAAAGTTTTTCTAGATTTTAGATAAAACAGGTAGTACTGATATTGGCCTGTAATTGTTGAAGGCACTTTCTACTCTTATAGATGGGACCAGAGCTTTTTGAACACTGATGGAAATGTGGCTGTTGAAAACATAAGTTGTACATGTACTTTAGAACTGGTATCAGAACATGTTTCGATTCTTTAATTAAGGTAGTTGGAATGCCATCATGTCCCGTTGCACAGATTTGCCTAAGTCCCAGGATAATGTTCTCAATAAAAGGAAACAATGTCAGTAATTTTGTAATTAATTCAATAATAATAATTTAATGACAAAAATATATTGTTTTATTAATGTTCCACTAACTTTATCTGAATGTATGTGTGAATACTTACCTATGTCAATTTGATTTATATTCGATTATAATTATACACTCAGACATGCAGGTTTCCTCAGGGTGTTTTCCTTCACCGCCGAGCACGTGATAAATCAGCACAATTGCAATTAACAATTTCATTGGTGCCGGCGAGGATCGAACCCGGGTCTGCATGTCTGAGAAATTAAAAACAAATATATTTCGAAGACATGTGAAGTTTGCCAACACGCATGAGGGTAGCGCGGCGGACATTTCCTTGCCCTAAAACCCTCTCAGAAATGAGAGAAGGCCTGTGCCCGAGTGGGACGTATATAGGCTGTAACTTCTTTTTTTACTTTTATAATTATATTATATTACAGACGAAAATTTTCAATAAAAATAAAAAATAAGCAGCCGACAACCTCCTAGGTCCGACCTACGAGATGTCAGTCTAACAAAACAAAACAGCCCAGGAAAACAGACTTTCCAACTGATATCTAAAAACAAAAAGTTTGTTTCATTACCTATGGTAGGTACTGTTTGTAGTATAGTCTGTGGCCATCTACTGTGTCTATAGTAGTTGTTATCTTTGGCTTTGTCTCGACCATAGACTTAGAATATACTAGCGTATAGACCGTAGATGCACAGACCGCGGCCCGCGGGTCGCATGCGGCCCGCCGGTCGAATACTGGTGGCCCGCCGACAGCAAAAATAATACTATCGTACATTCGAAAAATATTGAATTATATTCCAGAATAAAACCAAAAAAATATATGTTTGAAAAGTAATTTCAATCTCGCGCGCGCGCTCTTAAGTGCGCTTATCGGTGCGCCGTGCATGCGTCGGTAACAGCGGTCGGTAATGTTCGTGCTGATCTCGGTTAAATTCGTTTTTTGAGGAACCGCCGCGGCGGCGCGGCGACGACGGCAGCGCGGTGGCGGCTTATCCACGGGTTATATAGAGCAAGCGAGATAGCAATAGTCCCGAATTCCCGATTGCTCGCGTAGGTAGATACACGAAGCTTCCAGAGTCGGTTTCGTGATTTCTTCAGACAGTTTTCGACTATACGCGCGGTATAAAGCCACGCTAACCGCAGCGACCGACAGTTCGGTTTTAATTTGAGTGAAGTGTCAATAGTTCTAGTGTAGATTTTAACTCGACTAGCCGGTGTCATATATTTTGATCCACATTCAACGTAGATTTCCGTCAAGTGCCGTGTATAATTGTGTTGTGAAATCGTAAGTAAAACTCTGTTATTAATAAGTGTTTCCTACCTATTTAATCAATTATTTTTGGTAATTAAAAAGGATGGGTAATTTAAGTAGGTACTGTAATTGTTTTAGGTGCTGTGTTAATCCTAGCCAGGATTAGAACGCAACATGGACAAGCCAGGACCTAGTAAAAACGTAAGGTTAAAGATGAAAATCGGCAGTTTCAAGAAATTTGGACTGAGAAATACTTTTTTGTATGGTCGCATAACAAAGTCGTTTGTTTAATTTGCAAGAATTCTGTTGCGATTGCAAAGGAATATAATGTAAAAAGGCGCTATGAAACGCAACATCCTACTTTTACCAAGTTTACAGGCGAATTAAGGAAGCAAAAAATGTTGTCTTTAAAACGGAGCTTATTGGTCAAAGATTTACAAAACCCATTCAAGATTCAGAAACAGCTACAGAAGTTAGTTATGAAATTTCTCGAATGATAGCAAAGCGAAGTCGCCCCTTCAATGATGGGAATTTTGTAAATGAAATGTGAAATGTGAAAAAATGTGTCCAGAAGCAGCAAAAAAGTTTGAGAAAATTCAACTGAATCGTATGACTATCCAAAGACGAATTATGTCTTTGTCAGGTAATATTGCAGAACAATTAAATGTAAAAACTAAGATCATTGAATTTTTTCATTAGCACTCGACGAATCCACTGATATTAGTTCCACAGCTCAACTTCTGATATTCATACGAGGTGTTACTCAAGATTTTGAAGTCTTAGAAGAGTTATTAGGAATGTGTTCATTGAAAGGTCAAACCAGAGGAGTTGATATACTCAATGTACTTTTGGATGAGTGTTCAAAAACTGATTTGGACTTATCAAATTTATCGGGAGTTGCGACTGACAGTGCTCCTTCGATGATTGGTGTCAATTCTGGGCTAGTTACTTTGCTGAAAAAGCATCTGCAAGAAAAAAAACATAAACGCTGAAGATCTCATGCAGTTTCACTGCATTACACACCAAGAAGCCCTCTGTTCTAAAAAAAATTAATTTCAAAATGTCATGAAAGTGGTAGTTTCGACTGTAAATTTCATAAAATCACGAGGACTCATTCACAGGCAATTCAAACAATTCCTTGATGACATCGAAAGCGAATATGGAGATTTACTGTATTATACAGAAGTAAGGTGGCTAAGTCGTGGATTGACACTGGAACGATTTCTAAATTTAATAGAAGAAATTGGAATATTTCTGGCGGAAAAGCAAAGGGATGTCCGGAACTTAAAATCCTGATTGGTTGTGTGATTTGGCTTTTTAGTTGATATTACAAATCATTTGAATGTCTTGAACACACGGCTTCAAGACAAAAATCAACTGATATCCCAGCTCTACGCTCATGTATCATCCTTTCAATGCAAGCTGACACTTTTCAGATCGCAATTGAATTCTGGAAATTACAATCATTTTCCGAATTATAAGAAAATGGCTGAAAAATTCAACAAAACTGCGATTAATTTCAGTTATGTAGAAAAGCTAGATATTTTGATTCAATCTTTTCAAGACAGATTTTCGGAGTTTAAAAGTGAAACCTCTGTTGGACATATTCAGCAATCCTTTCACGATTTCAGTTGCGCCAAGAGTCAATGCAGTTAGAAATTATCGACATTCAAAACGACCAAGATTTACGCAACAAATTCAACGAAGGAGACATGCTGAACTTTTACCGCTGCATTGATAAAAATACGTACAAAGAGTTGCGCATAAACGCTCTGAAATGTGCCAGCTTATTTGGTTCTACCTATATATGTGAACAAACCTTTTCAATACTAAATAATAATAAAACAAAAAATCGAAACCGCCTTGCAAATGAAAGTTTGGAAGCAGTTTTACGTGTTGCTACAAGTAAATTTGAGCCAAATATAAAAAAGATTGTAATCACTATGCAGTGTCACGCTTCAAATTAATAAATTCTTTTTCAATTTTAATACATTATTATCAATTCTTTATTGTCTTTTATTACATATACTTCTGGCGGCCCGCCATCAGTTCATAATTTGCCCGAGTGGCCCCTAGTCTTAATAAGTCTGTGCATCACTGGTATAGACCAACATAGTGTGCAAGGGAGAAGAAAATTCCTTATGGCAAAAATGCAAGATAGAAAAGGATACCAAATCTCATGACTCTGTAACCGATTTTGAATGACAGGTCGGCACAATTCGGCACGCAAGAAATAGCTCCGAGATATTTTGTAATTTTGTAAAGTATAGTAGTGATTATTTTTAGTAAGTAACTTTTTTCCAAAATGGTTAATTGTTCCGTGAGTGACTGTGCTGTTAATAATAGAAATAATCCTGATAACTTCACATATCACAGGTAATTCTCAAGACGTCGTCAATGTTATGACGCGTTTATTTTGGTTAAAATGTATGTTACATACTGTTTAAAATATAGAATATATTCAATTATTTTGTTAATTTTGATATTTTGAGAAAAAGTCACGTCGTTGATAAATTGCATGAATTTGGTAAATACATTTTATACAAAATATTTTACATGTACGCTAGATTGACTCAACTATATCAAAATTAATGTCGATATTTATCTTGAATGTTTATAATGAATCGATAGACTTGCTACACAACAAAAGAAAATAAATCCGCGGTTTGCGTTCTAAAATAATTTTATTTTTCCGTTTTTCAAACAGATTCCCTCCGGATTCTATAATTATAAAAAGTGGTTAAGGTTCATTGGACGGGTTGGTTGGAATGCAAAGAAGAACTCAACAATTTGCAGCAAACATTTTCTTGAGAAGTATAAAAGAAAAGGTAGAATAAAAACAATTTTATTAACAGGAGTCATTTCTACATTATTTGTAACAGTAAGTAAAACATTGTTATAATAAGACTTCAAAAATATAACTTTCAAATATTTAGATAAATATAGAGACAGATTTTCATACATTATAAAACTGTAGTACATTAAAGACAAAAAAATCTTGAGATTATCCTCTTTAAGCCATTATGAACCCAACTAAGTATCTATTTATCAACCAAAATAAATGTATAACCTTGCTTAACCAACCGCACAGCCTCACGGTCACACTAGTACAATATTCATAGCATAATGCTATTTTCCCCAAGGGGTTGAGCGGAGCTTCGGAACTTCGGATTATATTCCCAAATCATAACGATAAAACTTTTAGCGTAGTTAGGTATAGATATTTAGTAATGCTCCTCAAGCGCTACTAGACGACCGCGTATGAAACGTGATAGTATAAATTCCATAGTAGTTGATACTCACAACGGTCAATGCCCGATTCATGCTTGATGGACGACGACATTGTCGCGAGGGCTTAAATAGCGTGGTTCATCCCCTACAGCGTTAGTCGTAAAGAAGAGGAACTCGTGGCAGATCAATACATCTGCGAAATTGTTGCACTTGCCGCGGTCAGTCCATGAATGAGTGACCATTTTCTTAACATACCGAGATTGAGAGAATAGAGTGCATCTGTATCCTCAGACACTTAGTGCACTTTACTGTGTTAAGATCATTATGTTTTAAAATTCATGCAGCTAAAATGATAATAAGTTTATTATTACTTTATACTTTTCAGGGACAGATGAAAGAATATAAACATGAAGCATGATGCAGCCTCATAAACATATTGGCCTTTAAACAGAGCAATCTTATTTAACTGATTCCTACAAGTTTTTCCTTAAATTATTAAGTTTACATTCATACTTAAGTCGAATGTTAAAATAAACTTCCATAATCTATGTATTTAATTATTAATTATTAAATGTTTATAATTATCACAAGTAATACTTATATGAAAATAAAGCAGCCATTATGTACCCGTGTCCCCGTTTTTGTTTCCCCATCAAAACATTTTTAAAATATAAATATATACTTAGTTAAGTATCTACCTATTTATATTAACAATATGTTAAAAATAAATTCCGGGAAACTGCCCACGGCAGTAAATATTTTTCCAAAGATCATAGCTCGAAAATACAACATTCTGACCTGATTATTGGGAGTTTTTAAGTTTTTCGGTAAAGTCACCTGGGATTTTATACATTTGAATTAAAATCCAACAAAAGGCGGGTAGGTTCAGCTTATTCCCAGGAACATGTTATATGAATATTTTTAATTATTTTAGAACTATTATGGTAAAATTCAGTTAATTTTTGAAGTTATTCAACTTCATGGACTAAACAATTTTTATAATCTTTTACCGCTTCCTTAACAATCATTTTCGATAGTCCTTTTGTAAAATATACATCACTAGCTAACGCACACAATGACAAATCAAAATTACGCGTTTTCGGGCTGTCAGGTGGTCTATACGCTAGTATATTCTAAGTCTATGGTCTCGACCACAGAACACAATTACTCTCTTCCAAGAAGAACGCCAACTTCATACTAAAAACGGAAACACGTCTTTATGAGGTACACTAAAAGCGCTACGGTGAGTGCCCATATAAAGCTTTTAGCGGAATTTCAAACCTTGTATTCTGTAACTTTGAATTTTATTTAAGAGCATATTAGTAATTTTGGCTCAAGCCTCACAAACCTATGGGGTAAATTCCTATACATTTGAGAGGTTGCACCAAAATTACTCGAATATACTTTATATTAGTATGTGAGATAAAATAAAACTATAAATATGTATAGTTATGTAATTTTATTTTACGGAAGACATTGTTTTATAAACTATACATTATTATTGATGTTTTTTATTGCTTTTGCACATAATATTTCCACGCTTGTTACTGATATATAACACATGTTATTGTCAGAGAGTTATTCTTCACAGAACATTAACGTAAATTTAAACCAGCAAAATTTTCATGGTGAAAACTTAACTCAGCCGAAATGCGTGATCTGAAACAGATACAATTCGAGTCAATATAGTAATAATCCCTACAAATAACGGTCAATAAATTCAAAATGTTTATAGACAATACAACACACAATATTGTCATAAGTTTTTCTTTTCCTATTATAGGAAACCTGCAGAAAGTGATCAGATGATTTTGTGCTTTTATTTGCACAACACTTAACTTACTGATGATGATCACATCGTGCATAAAATTTTGAAATAATGAATTCATTTATAGTCGATATCTTATACAGAGTTAACATCTCACAAAAAATCTTTACTGTATATTCACGACGATATTATGACTGTGTATTCGCCTACAAACGAAAATGAAGTATTCTGAGCCCATAATAACTAAATTTAAGCAAAAATCAATAATAAATATTAAAATCTAAACCTATGAAATAAATTTGAATAAATTTCAGAAAATATTTTCAATATGAAAGACGTTGACAAACAAATGTCATTTTTCTTCTTCTATTAATTCATGGCTTCTTTTGATAGAATTCTGCTAATATTTAATAATTTAATTTTAATCAATTAATAGGTAAATTAATTGTGCAAATCTCAAAGTAATATGTATGTAATTATACTTTAAAGAGTAAACCAAAAAAAGCTTAACACTGAATTAACATTTTTAGTTTCTTCCGATATAATATGAATTTTTGTATCTAATTTTGACGTGACAACGTCTTATAAATTGGTTTGCCGGGTGACACTTCAAGAAACTGCGTTACGCTCCGCTCACGTTATGCGCTCACAATGAGAGCGAGTGAGAGGCACGCGTCCCTTCCACTGGCATGGTTAGCCCGCCTAAGAGCGAGAGAGACAGACATAATAAAATTATTTTACCACTCAAAGTCGTTGTCACGTAAAACTTTCGCCCGTATACCGACTTTACAGGCAACCAATTTTTTTTTTAAAATGGCAATCTAAAACAACATGAAGGAAAGAAACAGCGATATTTTTTTCTCGCTTTATTTTTACAAGCCCAACATGAACATTGACAAAATCATGATTGTGTGCAGATTTTTCAGCTTTCATACAAAGTTGCATGGTCTCGACTGACACCGATCAAGATGTCGGATCCTGTATCAACACGTAACTAAAATATAATCTATTAGAAGCAAACAAATCTATGGTTTTATTGACAACATTACATGGCGCAGCCGAGAAAGAACAACAAAGAAGAGAATAACATTATTATTTCGGAGAATAACATTGTGATGAGCGAAGAAATGGCGAGTTATGAGTTCAAGATGCCCACGTCAATTTTGCTGGATAAAACAGACGAAGACCTTGTGATAAAATGGACAAAGTTTAAGCAACAATTTAAAACTTTCTTACTGGCAGCGGGCTTGGAACAAAAGTCTGAAAATAGGAAGGCGGCAATATTGTTAAATTGTTTGGGAGAACAAGTGCAAGATCTCTATTACAACGTGCTGAATGGGTCGGAGGAAAACCAAAAATACACAGATGTAATCCGTTTACTAGATGACTATTTCATCAATAAACAAAATGAGATCATTCAAACATTTAAATTCAATAACAGGAACCAATTTCATGGAGAATCGTTTGATGCATACTTAAGCGACCTGAAAAAGATAATAAAACAATGTAATTTTGGAGCTTTGGAAGACAGAATGTTAAGAGACAAATTGGTGATGGGAATAAGTGATGAAAAAGTAAGGAAAAAATTGCTAGAGGACAATAATCTCACCATGGATAAGGCAATAACAATTTGTAGAGCAGCGAAAGCATCAGAGGCACAGATTAAGATTATCAACGACAAAAATAAAGAACATATTCAAGCTATTGATGTTCTACAAAGCAAAGTTAAGTACTCTAATAATTTTAAGACAAAACAAGTTGATAATAAGACGTCTTATCAGTGTTTAAAGTGTTTCAGACGACATGGCCCTAAGCAGTGTCTAGCTTTTGGAAAAATTTGTAACAATTGTAAAAAACCTAACCACTTTGCAATAGCTTGTAGATTCAAACGAGTGGATGTTATGGAAGATTGTAATGAATTGTGACTAGTAAAAATTCACTCAGTGGGGGGTCATAAACATAAATTTGCAGAATGGAACACAGTTGTGAACTTAGAACATGATAAATTATTATTTAAATGTGATACTGGAGCACAGGTCAATGTTTTATCTTTAAAACATCTTAAACAAGTTGTCAATGATGAAAATCCTAAGTGGTCTGAGACAACTATTATTTTAGAAGCATTTGGTGGTGCTAAAATAAAACCCCTTGGTAAGATTGAACTTACAGTAACTCACAATAAAATGTGTGTCAAAACAGAATTTATAATTTTGAAAGAAAATGTTAAACCAATTTTGGGTTTGAAAAGTTTGCTTGAACTTCAATTATTAAGTAATATTAATATTAATGAAATTAACAGTATTAAAACGCAAGATAGTCAGGAAAATGTAAAAATAAATAACCTTTCAAGAGAAAATGTTATTAAAAATAATGTAAAAATGTTTCAGGGTGTTGGTGAGTTCACACAGCCGTTGCAGTTGCACATTCAGCCTGAGTCCAAGTTTGTTAAGCCTCCACGTAGAGTTGAGGTACTCGACGTGGAGGCTTAACAAACTTTTATAACGATTGAAAGTAAATTAAATTCTTTAGTTGAAAACCAAATTATTGAAAGGGTTCAGCATCCTAAATCATTTGTAAGTAATTTAGTAATTGTTGAAAAAAATTATGGCAATTTAAGACTGTGTTTAGACCCAAAAGATCTGAATAAAGTTTTAGTGAGAGAGTATCATCTTATTCCCACTTTAGAGTAAATAACAGCAAAGATAAGTAATAAATCAGTGTACTCGGTATTAGATTTATCAGATGGATTTTATAACATAAAACTCACTAATGATTCTTCAGATCTATGTACATTTAGTAGTCCTTTTCGTAGCTATCGATTTTTAAGATTACCTTTTGGATTATCAGTTTCACCAGAAATTTTTCAAAAAACACAAAACAGGCGTTTGGGGATATACCCGGTATTGTAATTTATTGCGATGATCTGTTAGTATGGGGTAAAAACGATGAGGAACATGATATTATTTTGAAACAGGTGTTTGAAAGAGTAGAAAAATGTAATGTCAGATTTAATGCTAAAAAGTTTCAATTCAAATTAAGAGAAGTAAAATATTGTGTATATATTTTCTAAGGAAGGAATGAAAATTGATCCTGAAAGAATTAAAGCTATTGTAAGTTTAAAAAGTCCAAAAAATAAGAAAGAATTACAAATATTCTTAGGCATGGTAAATTATCTAAGAAAATTTATTAATAATTTAGCGGATTTAGTAGCACCATTGCAGTTATTATTAAAACAAAACACAACATGGTTATGGACTGATTTACATGAAAACACTTTTAATAATATAAAAACTCACTTATCTAAAGCTCCAGTGTTGCACAATTTTGATAGTTCTTTGCATATTACTATTCAATGTGACGCAAGTAAAGATGGTCTTGGATTTTGTTTAATGCAGAATAATAAGCCAGTATCATACGCTTCCAGAAGTCTCACTAATGCAGAAAAGAACTTTTCACAAATAGAAAAAGAGCTGCTAAGTGTGGTTTGGGCAACCAAATAGTTTCACTACTATGCTTATGGTAGACCTTGTACTGTACTAAATGATCATAAGCCACTAGAAACCATATTAAAAAAGAGCATCCATGAAATACCATCTAGTCGTTTACAAAGACTTAAATTAAAATTGTTAAAATATGATATCACTTTTCAGTATCTAAAAGGTAAACTTATGTATATCGCTGACTTGTTATCTAGGTCTTATTTAGATGAAATTGATGAGGATCAGTCATACTTAAATGAAATAATTCTTCTTTACAGTGTTCTAGTGAACAAAAACAACAGTTACAGGAAGAAACATCAAAAGATACAGAGTGTGTCAAATTATTAGATTATATAAAAAATGGTTGGCCAAATAATATTAAAAACACTCCTGACGAGTTGAGGTATTATCACAAGTTTCAACAGGATTTATATACTGATAATGATTTAATTTTCTTGAAACATAGGTTATTAGTACCAAAATCTTTAAGAACTATGTTTTTGACTAAATTACATGAAGGTCATTTGGGTATGACAAAATGAAACAAAAAGCTAGGGAACTTTATTATTGGCCTAAAATTGATGAACATATAGAAACTTATTTGAGAAAATGCTATATTTGTCAACCATATCAAAATCGGACATCTGAGGCGTTCAGACGTGTGTAGCAAATCTGTTTATTTTTGCAAATTGTTTTAAATTGAAATCACTATCAAAAATCAAGAACGAAATATTAGGACCGCATAACTACCCCGGAGCTAACGCGCTGCACTAACATACTAATACGAGCAAGGGTCTAGCTACAGTGGAAGTAAGGAAATTAGTACCAAATCGTCGGAACGTCCAAAATAATTTGACCTCCATCGATCCTTCTGTAATTATAACTCCTGCAAAGTGCTTCGGTGGTACTTTTACTTAACGTATCTACACCATGTCGCTGCGTCACTCCCCCTTCGCTAAGGCCGCCTGCGTGCCAAACGATGACATCAGTGCAACCGCCCAGCCGGCGGCTCGCGCCGTTAGTAAATCGGAATACGACCTGCATTGTGTGTCGGATGATGCATCTAACTATTACTACAACGTTACACAGCGTCAAAAGCGGAAGAGGACTAGTACGTCTGAAAGACAGCTATCAAGTTTTATGGAAGAAATGAGTATGTTTTCCGATTTTAAATGTCAACAAGAAACGAAAATTGAAAACTATGTACAATGATTGAAGGATAAAAACCAAAATTCAGAGATTAGCTTGTCTATTGAATTCATGTCTACTAAATACGACTCGCTTATAGAACAAGTCAATGAACTCAAGAAAGAAAATTCTCAACATCTCAATTACATTCAATCACTTGAAACTAAGCTGGAAAACATCGAAAGAAGCGCTCGTTCTACCTGTGTGGAAATTAAAAATATACCAATTAACAAACATGAGTCAAAGGAGACTCTCATTGAAACTGTAACCAAGATCGGAGAAGTTCTTAAAGTAAATATACAAACAAGGGACATCAAAGACATATTCCGCATTACCACCAGAAACCCTGAAAATAAAACTGTGGTAGTTGATTTTGCTATTGTCATCACAAAGGACACCCTACTGAAAGCTTACAAAAGTTATAACAAGAGTCCCACAAAACTTAATACAGAACAAATTAGACAAAGTGGCCTGTCTAGACCCATTTTCATTTCCGAAAACCTGACTGCGAAGATGAAGCGATTATTTTATTTAACGCGTGTATTCGCTAATAGTAACGAATACAAATATTGTTGGTCGTCTAATGGCAAAATATTTATCCGGGAAAAAGATGGGTCTCCATTCCATTTGATTAAGGATGAATCATATCTAAAAAAATTAGTTAAAGTAAAATGACTAGTATTAGTGTTCTTACAGGTGATTTGTCTGATTTATTTAATTTTTGTGAAATTACTTTGTGATGTTTACCTCGGCCTACTTATTATTTTTCTGCCTTCTACTGTCACGATGGATGATATTTGTAAAACTACAACCAATACACACACACATTCATTTTTAACTTTCTCCTATAATCATTTAAACAGAATACCTATTCATTCTCTACTCCTCTATTCGTATATCCACATTCTGTCAAGCTTCAACAACCTAATGTTAAAACAAGGCTCAAACTGTGCGAAAAAATCATAAGCGTTTTTGTATTTAATTGCAAATTATGGATGATTACTTAAATAACCTCGGAAATTGATAACGTATCTATCAGTAACTTACATTTGTTCTCCGAAAACGCGTCAGCATACATAAATAATTCACTAAATCATCTTAAGATATTCCACGTAAATATAAGAAGTATAGGTTGTACTACAAATTTTAGTAATTTTTAGATTCTCCTGAAAAGAATAAATTTTGATCTAGACGTAATAGTACTATCAGAGTGTTGGCTGAGCAAGTGTCCTTATCTTCCCAGATTACCTGGCTATCAAATCCATAGCACCAAATTGTCGCAAAAGTTAATGAGCCAACTTTGGCTAATGCAAACTGTTTGACTATTCAGCTTTCCAATAGTGTGGTTATTCTCGCCATTTATCGTTCCCCATCTTGTAGAAATATTGAAAACTTTACTAATACATTGGACACCCTTTTGGCATCTCTGCGATCTTTCAAAATCAGTACCATTGTTGGTGACATAAACATAAATATAGTCGCAGATAATAACGATCACAACTCCCACTCATATCAAAACTCCCACTCATATCTTAGTCTATTAGCATCACACTCAATGCTACCGGCTCATTCATTCCCTACTCGTGATAGAAGTTGCATTGATCATGTGATACTTAAAAGTGAAAGCCGCTCAGTAACTTTAGTCCTTGATTCTTTATTTACGGATCACTCTCCATTATTATTTTCCTGTGAGCTGAATGGTCAAGTTCATCAGTCTAAAAGTACCCATACAGTTAAACGAACTGATATACAGGCCTGCGTGGTTGAACTTGAGAGCCGTGATTTCAATGACGTGCTCAACAGTACCAATGCGGAACATGCAGCAAATTGTTCAACTGAAATTCTGTCCTCAATAATCGAAGCCAACACGCGCGAAATCAATATCTCAAGCAGAAAGAGCATTATCAAACCGTGGATTACTCCCGGCTTGCTGCGTTGCATCCGACACAGAGACAAGCTTTTTTGTAATCTTAAAAAACATCCACAAAACGAACTCTTAATTACTATTTATAAACGGTACAGAAATTTTTGCAACAACTTGCTTAAAAAAGTCAAAAAAGAATATGAGCAGTCAGAATTTCAAATTGTAAATTGTGTATCTGGGTTCAAAGTTTACAAGAGATGGAAAGTGTGAGAGTGATATCGAAAGAAGAGTTAATGCAGGAAACATGGTGAATGGAGCTTTGCACTCCTTTATGAGCAGTCGGAAGTTGTCTAACAAGGCTGTTTGGCTGCATGGGTGGGGTGTTGGTTCCGACACTCATGTACGGAAGTGAAAGTTGGGTATGGCAGAAGAAACTTGAAAGCAGAATAAATGCAGTTGAGATGAGAGCGTTAAGAAGTATGATAGGAGTTAAATTGAGTGACAGGATAAGAAATAGTGAGATAAGGAAACGTTGTGATTTGAAAGAAGATGTAGTGACAAAAATTGAGAAAGGTATGCTGAAATGGTTTGGCCATGTCGAGAGAATGAATGAAGAACGATTGACGAAAAACGTGTATAAGTCGAGTGTGAATGAAAGTGTTGGAAGGGGTAGACCTAGGAGGACGTTTCCTCGACCAAATCAGGGACGTCTTGAAAAAAGGCCAGGTCAAGAGTACCCTAAACCAAAGAGCATGTATGAAGGGAATAATGAAAGTGGACGAAGCGAAACAAGTATGTAAGGAGCGTAGCAAGTGGAAAGAAGTGGTCTCTGCCTACCCCTACGGGAAAGAGGCGTGATTATATGTATGTATGTATGTATGAATTTCAAAAGCATAAAAAAATCCAAAGAAATTATGGACAATCGTCAAAAAAGCCACAAACTTACATCAAAAAGCTCCTCCCTCTGAGGAACTGTTGACCACGTCTAATGATCCGAAGTCCGCTGTTGATGAAGTCAATGGGTTTTTCGCTAACGTGGGGAAAAATTTGGCATCCAATATAGGCGCTTCTGATGCGTCAATCTCCAATTCCATAAATGAAACTTTTATTTCTGTATCTGACTCCATGGCTTTGCTGGATGCTGATGATAGGGAAATTGAGAACATTATCCTGGGACTTAGGCAAATCTGTGCAACGGGACATGATGGCATTCCAACTACCTTAATTAAAGAATCGAAACATGTTCTGATACCAGTTCTAAAGTACATGTACAACTTATGTTTTTCAACAGCCACATTTCCATCAGTGTTCAAAAAAGCTCTGGTTCATCCCATCTATAAGAGTAGAGAAAAGTGCCTTGTCAACAATTACAGGCCAATATCAGTACTACCTGTTTTATCTAAAATCCTAGAAAAACTTTTAAATACTAGACTAATAAATTACTTAGACTCTAAAAATCTTATCGCTCCGAACCACTTCGGCTTTAGACCTGGTAAATCAACAGAAGATGCGGTATTAGATCTAACCAGTACTGTTGTTAAAAATCTTAATTGTAAATTAAAATCGTTATGTATATTCCTTGACCTTTCTAAGGCTTTCGACACAGTATCTGTCTCCATTCTTCTCTCCAAACTCCAACGTCTTGGAATTAGGGGCATTGTACTGGACTTGTTTAAGAGCTACCTTTGTAATCGAGAGCAATATGTTACGATTGGTAATTACACTTGTTGGGGTGAATTGATTGAATTTGGTGTGCCGCAAGGCAGTGTCTTTGGTCCGACTCTGTTCCTGATATATATAAATGATCTATGTCAATTAAAACTACAAAATAGCAAAATTATTACATACGCTGACGACACGGCGATCATTGTTCATGGACAGAGTTGGGAGGAGGCGCGCTCATATGCCGAGTCCGCGCAGCACCACTTATGACATGGCTGTCTCAAAATTTGCTGACATTAAACCTTAGCAAAACGAAGTTTATTACATTTGCTCCTAGGCTTTCGTCACAACCAGACGCATCGTTCGTAATATATGCTCACAAATGTAATACGCAAATTCCTTGTACCTGTGTTTCAATATTACGCACGCACAGCATTAAGTATTTAGGTATTGTGGTCAACAGTGTGTTGTCATGGAGTGAACACATTAAATGTATGACGTCACGTATTAGGAAACTTATATTTGTCTAGCAAGTCGTGTTGGCGCTGACATGGCGATTATTAGGACTGCGTATTTTCCCTAGCTCAATCCATTATCTCATTATACGACGATATGGGGTGCTGTCGGAAAACTAACATTATGCAGCTCGAAAGGGCACAAAGGGCTGTATTGAAAGTTATGGCTTCCAAGCCAATTAGGTATTCAACTAAACTTATATTTAAATAGGAAGTTCTTTCCGTTCGTAAATTATTTATATTAAATACGGTTCTTCGCAAACACAAAACCCATATGATCCTAAAATTTTAATGAATAAAAGAAGAAAAGACAAAGTATGCTCTACGGTGAGTGTGAGCTAAAACAACATTATGACTTTATTGCTCCGGTACTTTACAATATTAATAAAAATTAAACATCTACCCTTTGCCTTTAAATAAATCTAAAGCCCTGCTAAATGAGTGGCTACTAAGCCTTGATTATGACGAGGTAGAAGCTACATGTCGACAGGCAAGCGTCAAACGAGTGGCTACGTCGCGGAGAGCTCTTCCCAGAGACGGAGGCTTTTGTGATTGCTATTCAGGATCAAGTGATTGATACTCGTAACTATAAAAACACATAATTCGTATTCCCAACCCACCCACTGACTTATGTAGACGATGTCACAATAGCTCAGAAACAATTCAACATATTACCGGAGCAAATCTATAGTTCAAACAGACTACAAACATAGACATGACCAAGTTGCTGCAATTATCCATCAAAACCTAGCTCACAAACATTCATTCATTTCAAAAAAAAATCGCTTATTACAAATATAATCCCAGCACTATTTTAGAAAGTAATTCTGTTAAATTATATTGGGACAGAACAATTATAACAGACAAGACTATACATTACAATAGACCGGATATACAATAATAGACAAAATTAAAAATCTGTTTTTATAATAGACATAGCAGTTTGCAACACGCACAACCTCATTACTACACATTCTGAGAAAATGACAAAGTATGTAGACCTGGCTATCGAAATAAAAAGACAATGGCAAGTAAACTCCATACAAATCGTTCCCATCATCATATCCACAATTGGTGTAGTTCCAAAGACCCTTCAAACCAGCCTCAATATACTTCAAATGCCCAAATCCACTATTACACTTATACAAAACGCAGTCCTACTTAACACCTGTCGTCTTACACGAAAATTCCTCAACTCGTCATCATCATCATCATCTTTGTAGGTCTTTTCTTCTTCTTGCGGGCACACTTGGGCAAGGCCCGTGTGTCCGTTTTACTACCCCTTTAATACAGAGGGAGCAAAAAGAAACCATGAATAAATAATAATAATAATAATCTTTATTGAAACCAAAAACATTTTAACATGAACATAGTTAGCGTTAACATCCGCAGTAGTCGAAGACTGTGTCGCAGATGTTAGCGCCCACCTCACATAGACAGGCGTTTCCAGTTAAAAGTAGTACATAATAATATTTATAGTGACTTATACTAAGGACAAAGCAAAAGATTTTAAGTAATTTAACTTGTGCGTGTGTGTGTGTGTGTATGTGTGTGTGTGTGTGTGTGTGTGTGTGTGTGTGTTGTTTATGAGCATGTGTGTGTGTGTGTGTGTGTGTGTGTGTGTGTGTGTTTAAGAACTATTGCTCAATTATAGCTTCTACCTCGTCATAATCAAGACTTAGTAGCCACTCATTTAGCAGGGCTTTAGATTTATTTAAAGGCAAAGGGTAGATGTTTAATTTTTTATTAATTTTATTGTAAAGTACCGGAGCAATAAAGTCATAATGTTGTTTTACCACTTCAAGCTCACACCTCACCGTAGAGCATACTTTGTCTTTTCTTCTTTTATTCATTAAAATTTTAGGATCATATGCAAGGGTTTTGTGTTTGCGAAGAACCGTATTTAATGTAAATAATTTACGAACGGAAAGAACTTCCTAATATTTAAATATAAGTTTAGTTGAATACCTAATTGGCTTGGAAGCCATAACTTTCACAGCCCTTGTGCCCTTTCGAGCTGCATAATGTTAGTTTTTCCGACAGCACCCCATATCGTAATACAGTAAGAGATAATGGATTGAGCTAGGGCAAAATACGCAGTCCTAATAATCGCCATGTCAGCGCCAACACGAAGCTTGCTAAAGACAAATATAAGTTTCCTAATACGTGACGTCACATTTAATGTGTTCACCCATGACAACACACTGTTGACCACAATACCTAAATACTTAATGCTGTGCGTGCGTATTGAAACACAGGTACAAGGAATTTGCGTATTACATTTGTGAGCATATATTACGAACGATGCGTTTGGTTGTGACGAAAGCCTAGGAGCAAATGTAATAAACTTCTGTTTTAAGGTTTAATGTCAGCAAATTTTGAGACAGCCATGTCATAAGTGAGTGCAACGCGGACTGGTGAGCAGCGCGCCTCCCAACTCTGTCCATGAACAATGATCGCCGTGTCGTCAGCGTATGTAATAATTTTGCTATTTTGTAGTTTTAATTGACATAGATCATTTATATATATATCAGGAACAGAGTCGGACCAAAGACACTGCCTTGCGGCACACCAAATTCAATCAATTCACCCCAACAAGTGTAATTACCAATCGTAACATATTGCTCTCGATTACAAAGGTAGCTCTTAAACAAGTCCAGTACAATGCCCCTAATTCCAAGACGTTGGAGTTTGGAGAGAAGAATGGAGACAGATACTGTGTCGAAAGCCTTAGAAAGGTCAAGGAATATACATAACGATTTTAATTTACAATTAAGATTTTTAACAACAGTACTGGTTAGATCTAATACCGCATCTTCTGTTGATTTACCAGGTCTAAAGCCGAAGTGGTTCGGAGCGATAAGATTTTTAGAGTCTAAGTAATTTATTAGTCTAGTATTTAAAAGTTTTTCTAGGATTTTAGATAAAACAGGTAGTACTGATATTGGCCTGTAATTGTTGAAAGGCACTTTTCTACTCTTATAGATGGATGAACCAGAGCTTTTGAACACTGATGGAAATGTGGCTGTTGAAAAACATAAGTTGTACATGTACTTTAGAACTGGTATCAGAACATGTTTCGATTCTTTAATTAAGGTAGTTGGAATGCCATCATGTCCCGTTGCACAGATTTGCCTAAGTCCCAGGATAATGTTCTCAACAAAGGAAACAATGTCAGTAATTTTGTAATTAATTCAATAATAATAATTTAATGACAAAAATATATTGTTTTATTAATGTTCCAATTAACTTTATCTGAATGTATGTGTGAATACTTACCTGGCGTCAATTTGATTATATTCGATTATAATTACACCAGACATGCAGGTTTCTCAGGTGTTTTCACACCAATTAGTCTGAGCATATTTTTATACCAGGTCATATTGAAAATTTTAATTTTGTAAGCACAAGGAAGTATAACCCCAAAATAGTCAAGAAGTAGCCAAACAAACAGCCTCAAAAAACAGACTCAAATTGAAAAGAAGCATGGTCAACTATTAGTAATTGTTATTAATAAAAAAGAAAAAATGTCTGTCATATTCTACATGCAATGTCTCCAGCCTTTGGCAAGGTTCAACGTCCCAGACCTCGATCCCTCCGCACAATCCATAATTTGTGCTACCTACCTGTTTTATGTTCAAACACAACACCGTGCGTACCTGCTGCGCGGTGTAAAGCATGTTCGTTCCGCCGTCGATGTTGTCGATTCGGCGATGTTTATCTCTGTCACGCACGAGGTGCACGTGGCGTGACAGACACGGCTGGATATGGTACTTCCCCAACTTCACAAATATTAGATGTTGCTCGAAAGCAAAGTAAATATAGATTTAAAAATTGATAAATGATTGAGATTTTCTTTCTCTCCCCTCGATTTCATAAAATTTTCCCGGACTCGTCCTTTCGAGAGTTGGTAACCCTATATAGGTAAGGAAATGTCCGCCACGGTGCCCCAATGCCTCTTGGCGAACTTCACGTCTTCGAAATATTTTTTTTCTTATTTTTCAGACATGCAGGTTTACTCACGATGTTATCCTTCACCGCCGAGCACCTGGTAAATCAGAATTGCAATTAACAATTTCATTGATACCGGCGGGCATCGAACCCAGGTTGCTCGCGTACTGTGTTGTGATACTTACAACGAGTACTAACCATCTGAACTACCACGGCTCACAATGAAAATGATATAAAGGAAATAAGTATTCAATAAAGATTTACAAAAATTTATTTTATTTCTTTTGCTGCGGACAAAGTAGGTATATGTGGGATTATCATAGTTACCTACTGTTATAATTATTTAGGTAGCTCAGAGATAGGTTATAGTCTGGAATAACACATATGATACCGTTTATCCAGGTATTACGTTCCTGTGGGATAATTTTCGAGTTACACGCGGGCGAAGCCGCTGACAACAGCTAGTACGGACATAAACTGCGATGACTGTTCAAGTATGCGTCGGCGTCTTGAACTCTTGAGCGATCGCTGCATGACCACCGGGTGAAAACTAAACATAATAAATTGGTAGTATGTTTTCAGTTTGCAACAAATTGGATTTGTAAAGGACCAAAATGCCTATACCAAACGGCAACTAAACACTTCGCTCTAGATATATCTTTATATTTATAAAAAGGCGGATTATAAAATGATATTTTGACAATCTTATAGACGGTTCCGTGGCCGCAATCTATATTAGGTATCTATAGAGCCATAGAGGTATAATATAAAGGTATAAAGCGATAACGGAGCGCCTAATAATTTAGCAGGAGTTTGTACGTAGGTAGTACCTACTTGCTGATTTCTGAGCAAGCGTCGCGTGGCACACACAGCGCAGCGGCGGTATGTATGTGTGCATCGTGTAACTTCATTTTTGTTCGAAACGCTGTACGAACAAGACGTGCGTGAAGACTAGCGTCTAACTGCTCATCACTGATACTATCTCTATCGGGCACGATACCAGGTGAGACAGCGTGCGTGCTTTTTGGCCACGCCCACCAGTGAGTTGAAGCCCACGACTCGTGCCACCTTAAGTCATGTTTCTGAATATATGGTTGAACCAGAGAGTGCAGCTCATGAAAAGTAGATCGTGAAACTCTATAAGAATTTTCGAAACTATCTTCATCAGCAGTCTGGAAAAAAATATAATATTCACCCTGCACTGACCGATTATTGATATGATTTCTTAACCAAAATCTGTTTCTTATAAAATTATTTATAGAGTCCAGCTCTTCTTCCTCAAGCAATGCGAGGTAGTAACATTTCAACTTTTGTTTCGACAACATGTCTGTTTTCCGTAATATTTCGCGTAACTGAACTGACCGCCCGCCGCCCTTCGACCAAATGATTTGTCGCGTGTACTCGGCTTAGCTCCGCAGTCCGTAACTCCGCTTCGCAATACTCGCTCGCTCCGCGTCAGTGGACAGGCAACCTTATAAAGCCTCAAGGCTATAATTTTTTCCTCTTTTATCCACCTGTGTCCTGTGGCTCTTTTTTATAATATCTTAATTGAGCTTGTAATAACAATGCAAATGTTGGTGTTTTTTTCTTAGGTAATTTTCTTACTGCATTGTTATCACTTTAAACATTTAATTTAATTTTGGATTTTTTACATTTTTCATACAGGCATCTTTATTTTTCAGTCTCTACATTACTTGATATTCTTTGAGATTTTTGTGGCTGTTCTTCTCTGGATATATCTCCTAATGTTGTGTTTTTTGAAGATCCTGCTTGTGGTTTCGCAGCAATAATTTGCGAGGGACCAGCTAGTGATTCCACAAAATATGATGAGAATAAAAAAGACACTTTGTCAGTCTGAAAGTAAATAAAAACTGAAATTAATTACAGTATAATAGATATTAAGTTAAGGTATTGTCAGAAATTAAGTTAACATTATGTGCATTGACATTTCTTTTATAGTATATATAACCAGACTCTGCCTGTGATATTTGCTTATTTATGGCACTACATTCGACCAATACAAAATAAACTTGCTCTATAATAACGAGTCAAAACAATCAGCCATAATTAAATACTTCAACATCTAATTCCAATTATGTGAAGAAAAGAGAAGTCTTGTGATTATCTATATCTCAGAAAGTAAGCGAGATATCGAAAATTTATATTATTATTTTATTCTTATTTTTCGGCGTATCTTGTCGAAATCTATGCAAATCCGCCTTCGAATCGTGGCGCCGTAGGAACCGTAGAAGGCCCCTGAGCTTACTTTATAAACTTCAAACTTTTGGATGACTTATCACCACATCATCTATTTACTTTTACTTACATCACCTAAACAGCTTTTTCTTGGAAGCATGAGTGAAATCACCATCATTAAAATGTTTTTCACACAGCATTCTGTGCTCATTCTGTAGCTTTGCCTGAAAAGCTAAAGAAGTATACTGCTCTTCGGCAGGAAACAGATATTTCGCCCACAATGTAAAGCTGAAACCAAAAAATATTATTATTATTAATCTGTTAATCCCCATCGGTCCACATCGGTCTCCCCCGTGATAATTTTGTAGACCCCGCCAAAGATTAGTAATATTTAGAACTCCTCAGAACCAAAGAGTATATAATCACTACGTTTACTCAAAACAATAGATAAGAGTGCTCAGAACAATTCTTGTTTACATGTTATTTATAAGAATTATACAACTAAAATCCTAATGCATGCATGCCTTAAGCGCAAAGCGCGTAGGTATATTCTACTAGCGCCTAAAAATCAAGATTCCAACGTTTTGTCGCATAAAATCGTATCTAACAATTATATTGAACATATAAATTATATAAAAAGCACATTGTCAGAAAAATAAATGATTGTTGAACTTATTAATATTTTTTTAAATCGATTAATTGCTATTTTAAATAAAAAGTGGTGTTAGTGACTTATGGTGTAGTTTTATCAAGTCCGCATGGAGTGGTAAACATGAACTTTTGAAAATATCAATTGTTTAACCCAATCTATTTTTTAATCTCTTTATCTATCATGTGGGAAGCCATGGAATGTAAATGGCAGTTTTTTTGTTTTGTTTAGTTATAATTAATTTTTTTCGGCTGCGAAATCTCGAAATTTTCGGTGGTTTAGCAGCCTTGTATTAATTTATTTTACTAAATACACTTTGCTCTGCCTTACTACCACTCGGCCGCCGTCGTGAGTGGATTGCTGTATCGTTTGCTTACAGCAGCGGTAATAGGCAGCAAAAATATCGATCGCTGTAGAAATACAAAATATTCCAAAAAACAAATTTGATATATACTCGTACTTGACCAAGGTTATTATTTTTATAATCACAGATTTTTATTATAATATTTTGTCGCTAAAAGTCCGTAGGATTTATATATAAATATACTTATACGTACCGGCAGGCGAAGTGAAGGGCGTTCCCCCACTAGATGAAGTGACGACCTGGTAAGAAATGCAGGAAGTCAATGGATGCAGGTGGCTCGTGGCCGTGTTTTTTGGCATTCCTAGCCTCCCCCTATGCTAAGCAGTGGACTTTTGATACGTCTTGGACTTTATGGAGTAATCTGAAGGTGTACATCGGTGAATGCTTCTGGAACTCCTCGAAGAGTAGAACTAGGTGTGCCGAGTTTGGCCTCGTTTTGTTAGTTATGATGAGACCTTACCTCTGGACTTGATAGTGACCGAAAGGTGTACTTTGATAACTGCTACTGGAACTCCTCGACGAGGAGAACTACAATTTACTTTTTTTTAATTTTTTCACGATCATATGAGCATTATGAGTCGTGCACTTTTGGATTTTCCAAGCTTTTTTAAATTGAAATTTGACATAATATTATCGGAAAATGTGAAGTATAATAATAATTATAAGGTTTTTAGTGAAAACTTGTGTGTAATTAAACTACTTTAAAAATTTACGTATAATCATGTTATACGTAATTTTTTTAATGTGCTTAAGGCATGCACAATTTGGATTGGATAACCTAGGTCCGAAGGAATCCCTTAGAGAAAAATTTAAGGAAATAAATATATTAACTTTGGCCTCTCAATATATTTACGAGAATTTAATGTATGTACACAAAAACAAAAATAGTTTTTTTTACCAATAGTTTTTTTTTGTATTGTATTATTGTATTGTATTGGATTCGTTACTAAATTACGCTTCTCTAAATTAAGGGAATGTACTTCAAATGACGAGTTTGCGCCTTTACCGTCCGTCCCGTTTACTTCATATACTTAAGTCTATTACCTTCGTCGCGTGAGTGCAAGAGGCAACTTCAATTTTAAAAAATTAAGTAGGTACAAAAGAAAGTTTGTTGATTAGTTTTTTATATAAAAGGTAAATAATTACACTGTTTTTAAAGTTATTTGCTTATATTTTGTCTCGTAACAATTTGATACATTTCGTTCACGTATGAAATAAAGTAAACAAAAGGAACTGAAAATGAAGTATAAAGTGTGAGTTATCACTATAAATCATGCAAAAAAAATCATATTCCACAAAGTCCAATGTGTGAAAATTACGTTTTATGTTATAATTTCGATATATCGTGAATATTATGACGAAGTTGTTTTCATTAAAAATGGCGTTGGTCAAAGATAGCGTAATAAAGTATATACCTATGATTAAATTTTTATTTATTTAAGCAAATATTGCTCACCACAGAAACGCTGCCCTAAATATCGCACGGAGCACCCGCGTTCCGCCGAAAAAAAAATGATCCGTCTTTTTTCCTCCTACTATTACATTTATCTTATTACTATTACAACAAATACTTTCCGTTACAGCCTATTTTAAGAACACTGCTAAACATACGCCTTCCCTATATATTGCCTCATAGGGGGTATATTTGCCATAGCTGCCACTATACCGACTAGGCATGGCGATCTGAAATCGATTAATCGATTTCTTGTTCCAAAAAGATCGATTTTTAAATCGATATTTAGCAGTGAATCGATATTTCAACGTAGAAATCGAGATACGAGTTTTTTCTGTTTTGATAAGAACCATAAAATTATTTACAATTAGCTGAGTGTATCCAAAAAATAAAGTTTTTCACTTATTTATTTTAAAACTGGCGAAATGACTGTGTGCTCAATTTCTTTCGCCTGAGAAATAACCTTTCATTATAAGTTGGATAAAGAGTTAACACTTTGAGGCTAGAACTTGAAGTGAATAAATAGGTACCGCAAAATGTTCTTTACTGCGGGTTTCGGAAACCTAAATAATTTAATGTTGTCTACAGCCGGTGAGCAGCCGCTCTTAAAACACTTTCTTCTATTTTCGTTTTTCACTGCGGATCACTGTCTAACACTTTGCACAACACAAAACGGAGGAAATAAAATCCCAACTTCACGCCCTAAGCTAGCAAAATCTTAGAAAAGGAGACACAATCGAAACAAAAACTACAAGCAATCATGAACAACAATAATGCATCGGTGCCTTATTTGTTCATGTGACGATTAGATATTTTAGTGCTACCAGAGTCGAATATAATTTTCTACTCATTAAAAATCAAAACAAAAAAAGACATTTTTTTTCTTTTTCTGTCAATGATATGTTAATATAATAACGCAAAAAATTGGCAGAGATTAATCTTCCAATGAAATATTCAAAATTTGTGTGTCAAATTTATCTGTAGCAAAATCTTACTAATTGTTATACAGGACATTTATCTGACAAATAATGAAATTCAGCCCCCGTAGGCATTTTATTCCGCCCATACAAAGTTGACAGGGCCTGGACGGTACAACAAATCAAGCGAAGAATGAAGCGTGGGTAAATTTGTGCACAAAATTTAATTCCACAGGAACCACGGCTACGTAAGTTATTGATAAACAGTTTTTGATGATATATTCATCAAAAACCTCTGTTTAATAGTTATTGTAGTTTTTTCCCCCATTTCTTGGCCTGCACGGTTTGTGCGTCAGCCATACAAAAAGGTTAGGAAGTGTGTAATTGGATTTATTTTATTGGATTGAAAATTGGAACGAAATTTGGAAAAGGATCAGGTAAATTTAGTATATAAGTACATAGATGGTTATAATTTTATATTGTTATGAAAAATGAAACTGGCTAAAATTCTATATACATCATTATTTATATTGGATAAGAGGACAGAAATTGAAGTAGGAAAAGGAATTTTAATGGACAAAAGCGAGGAAATAAAAGCGGAACGGTCATGTCGAGGACAGGCAAAGAATATATGATTAAAATCCCCAACGTCATTGCCACACTCACATATATCGCTAAGGTTAAGCCTTGCCAAATGCAGGGGAATGTATGCATGGCAGAGCCTCATACGAATAAGGGTCGAAGTGATAGCTTTACCAAACGTCAGATTTGAAACCACGGTTTAGGAGGTATATCCATATGTATTGTGCTGTAATATCGACCGTTAGTCTGACTTGAAGAACGCCAAATGTGTGACCACGAATTCAATAACTGGGATTTAGGAAGGAGAGCCAAATCACAACAAAAGTTTTTGTACGGAACCAGATGTCCGTCATTGAGCAAGCTTTGGCAAGGCTATCGGCCTTGATATTGCCAAAGATACCTGAGTGCCTCGGAATCCAAGCAAAAGAAACTGTGTAATTTTTGATGCAACATTGATACAATAAATCACGACATGCAATAATGACTGGATGATTATTTCTGTTACTGCTAAAAGGAAATCTTTCCAAGGCTTGGAGGGCACTTTTAGCGTCGGTTAAAATTATTGAGTTCAGCAGACCGAAACATTCTCCAGTAAATACTGACGTATCTGGAGGCAATTTTATTTTCTGTACAATGCCAAACTGTTGATGGAAAACGCCAACTCCCATACACTCCTCGGGACTGGGTTTGGAAGAATTACTAAAAATTAAATGGCTATGTTTTCATCGGCTGTCATTGTCAATAATATCAATAAATTTGGCATTGGCAGAAGGATCTTGTTTACATACACCGAAATCAAACAAAATAGATGGATTTAAAGTTAAGGCATCATAGTTAACACAAAATATAGGAAATAATTGTGATCTATGTGTTAGAGCTTGGAGAGCTAAGTATTTTTGGAAACTAACAACAAAGCATGACGGCGATTTATGAGCCCAGTACGGATAATCCATACATTCCAACAAAGACCGTAACTTAGAGTAAAGAGGATGATTATAGACTTGGAATGCTCTAAACAGGAACCTGTCACAAAGAAATTGTCGTCTGAGGTGCAGGGGAGCTTCAGAACATTCGACCTGCAAAGCGTTAATAGGGCTCGAACGCATAGCCCCAGCAATTATTCTCAGAGCCTTAGACTGGATAATGTCCAAATTATGGAGAGCTACTGCATTACAGGGTTCAAGTATAAATGTTCCATAGTCTAAAATACTCCTTATTAGGGCATTATATAGAAGCTTTAGAGAGAAAGGGTGGGCTCCCCAAACTCCAGAGAGGCAACGCAGTATATTTAGGATCTTCTCACATTTGGCACTTATACAGGGTATTTTTGAAACGCTCCCGAAAACGAAGACAGATGATAGTACTAAGGATACCTATGATGATGGGTCACAAAGAAATTCGATCCCGAGGAAAAAAAAATCATCTTTTAACAACGTTTTATTAACTTTATTCACGCTCCATCATGTTGTTACAGTTAATTGAAACGATATTTCACAAAAAAATAATGAAAATACTGAAACATAAAACCAGCAGTGAAACTTAAAAAAGAAAATCAGCTGACAATAGGGTCAATATCCTCGCGGGCGCCGAACTCTTACCTAGATCAGTACGAAACAATGCATTAGGTATACTACTTACTCACTCTACCCTTCCCTTTCACACACACGCTGCTTCGTGTCGCCTCGCGCTGTGGAATTTACACATGCTTCAAGGACGTTACAATGTGCGCATTTGTTTTGGCGGGTTTGATTAATAATTTTAGTTTTTGAGACAGTGCCATGAAGTGAAGAGTCTCATAAGGCCACGGAGGATCGGTAAGCTGTTTCATACCTAATTTTTTTTTAAATAACTTAGTACTGAACTGATCTGAATAGGTACATAACTGAATACATCAGAATAATAAACACACCTACACAATGGATAACAAAGCATGACTCTAACCTTGTTAACATTTTATTTAAGTATTTTTTTCATTAGCGGGGAATCGAACCAGTTATTTGGTTTATTTAACCTAATTTTTTTTAAATAACTTAGTACTGAACTGATCTGAATAGTTACATAACTGAATATATCAGCATAATAAACATACCTACACAATGGATAAAAAAGCATGACTCTAACCTTGTTAACATTTTATTTAAGTATTTTTTTCATTAGCGGTGAATCGAACCAGTTATTTGGTTTATTTAACACATTTAGTGCTCAACACTCGGATCCGAGTGGGGAGGGGGCATAGTAGCGGTGCTGCCCACTCGGATACGAGTGAGCGGCCCGTGTATTTTGTAGTCGTCAGTTAGCCGCCGGCGTTTGAGGCGAGTTTATGTTAGTTTGAGCGGCCACTCTGACAACATATTCAACTTACGAAAACGCGTATTGGTTTCATTCTAACAGTGTAATTGTGACTTGTACACACGATCGTATCAAAGCTATTTTTGCACTAAAATGGAAAGTAAGGCTGGACCGTCTGGAAGTAAATCTACGAGTAGTTCTAGAAAAAAGCGTCGGAATAGTGATGAGTATGAGTCTGACTATAGTGATGAGGATGTGTATTCTCAAAGAGCTGATGAAGACTCTTCAAGTTCAGAGGTCTCGTCTAGTTGCGGCAGTGATGATAGTATCTTTGATACTAGACTGAAGCAGAAGACGACCAGCCGTGTACCACCAGCTCAACCTTCAAGGTCATCTGCCCTTAAGACGACAAGCCCTATACCAGCAGCTCAACCTTCAAGGTATGACTAACTAATGACTATGTATTTGATAAGAACGCATGACATTAAATTAATTTAACTCAATAATAACAGTAAATTGTACTTAATTTCATTTCATTTTATTTCAAGATCACCTGCCTCAAAGACGGCCAGCCGTGTACCACCAGCTCAACCTTCAAGTTCATCTGCATCAAAACGTGGTTTATGTGAGTCAGATGGAAGGCCTATCATTCAATGTAAGCGATTAAGACCTACATTTAGGGATGGCCCCACGCGTAATAATTCTGCTCATTCGTGGAAGTTACCAGATCCAAATAGTTCCTCAGCATCGAAGCCAGCGCCTCGACAACTGGAATTTGATGGAGACGGTAGCTTTGAATTCAATTATGAAATTGACTGCCGTCCTACATCGCCGAATATCGTACAGGCCTATGGAGATTTTTTCCCGGATATACCAGATAGTCTATTAAACCCTACCTGTTCAACACCTAGCGTATCTCTTCTGAGATCCGATGCGATCACCCGTCGGTAATGCACAAAACGTCAAACAAAACTCCAGAATAAAATCTTGGAAAGATTTAACAAAGGAAGAACTGTTGACATTTTTAGGACTCCTTCTTCACACAGGTACAATTCGATTAAACCGTTTAAGTGATTATTGGAAACGACACTATTTGTTTAATATTCCATGCTTCGAACAATTCATGGCACGAAATCGTTTTCAATTGATTTTACGGTGCCTACACTTTACGTCTGAATCCAGTGAAGAAGACCGTCTCAATAAAATCCGACCATTTATGGATCATTTTAACAATAAAATGAAAACTATTTATTGTCCAGGTAAAGAGCTATCATTGGATGAGTCCATGGTATTGTGGCGCGGTCGGTTGCTGTTCCGACAATACATAAAAAACAAACGTCATAAATATGGCATTAAACTCTATGTTTTAGCAGAACCAGATGGTACGGTTTTAAAATTTCAAGTTTACGCCGGTGCTAATGATGAGACATCAGAGCAAGGACATAGTAGTAAGATTGTGTTCAAACTACTAGAAGAGAGACTGGACTGTGGCCATCATGTATATATGGATAATTACTACAATTCTTACGGCCTGGCTGTGAAATTGCTAGATCGACAGACGTACTGCACAGGAACGTTAAGAAAAAACAGGAAAGATAATCCCGTCGAAATTGGCTCTGTTTCACTGGAAAAGGAAAACAAATCCTTGTTCTTAAACGGCGTTCATGTCGGAAAATGGAGGGACAAGCGATACGTTCTGTATATTTCTACAGAACATGGTAGTGAGATGATGGAGACTACTTCCAAAAGGGGATCTGAAGTAATGAAACCAATGGCAATCGTCCATTACAATAATTTTATGTCGGGCGTTGATCTTCAAGATCAGATGTTGGCATACTATCCAGTCAAAGGAAGACGCTGCGTTGGTACAAGAAGCTGTTTGTGCATATGCTGCAAATGAGCCTCACTAATGCATTGCACTTGTACAATAAATTTTCAGCGAATGATAAAGTAAATCTATATGATTTCCGTATGAAGATACTGGAAAAGCTTTTACCTGATCCTAATGACGTCAATCGACGCAATGTTTTTAAAGTGAAACACGAACTCACTAAAATAGAAAAGACCCGGACGAGACTTAAGACAGTAGGAAGTGTCACGAAAGAAACTATCGAAGTGGCCCGAAAAGAATGCAAAGGTTGCAAAGCACAAAAAAAAAGGGTGCAAACAATTTATGAATGTAAGCAATGTGAAGGTTCTCCAGGTTTCTGTACAAAATGCTTCTGCCTAGCACATTCCTAAGTGTTTTAAATTACATGATTATTGTTTTAAATTTCATTATTATTGTTTTATGTCAAGTGGTTAAAATTTTCTTGTTTTCGGATTATTTTTTATCCCTTTCTACCTTTCTGTGAGTGACTCACCTTTATTCTATGACAAGTATTCAATTAAACTTATAATTATTATGTACTTAATACTCTTGATTCTATGGCTTTGATTTGATTTTTGATAATTATGATTGTATCGCTCAGATTTATGAATGTTTTCCTTAATAAATAATTATTCAAATGCGTATTATATTTTATTTACTATCTATAGCCTATTTTACTCAGGGATAATGTAGCTTTTGAATGGTAAAAATTATCGAAATCTGTGCAGTAGTTTTAATTCAACCATTGTTGTCCTAGCGCTCGGATCCGAGTGACCGGCACCTGGCGCTATGTGCCGAACACTCGGATCCGAAAAGGTTATTTTTTATTAAAAGAATAATAATAACAATTTATTTTTATCCATATTTTTAAACATACATATATACATAATCAAAATACGCTTTAAAAAAATTTGGCTCCTGGCTAATTATTTTAATAATATCCTAAGCAGTGAATGTGTTAACCTGTGAATTCGAATTAAAGTGGCTACGTGGAGACAAGCACAGTGGCAAAATAGTAGGTTAAGTAGATAAGTTAGGTATTTAGACAAGTGTTGTAAATTATTAGGTATTGTGGTACCATCGCTAGTTGCGGGCCGCGCGAATTCGGCGTTCGCGCGTACATTGACCCCTGGTCAGCTGATTGTAATTCAGTAATTCCACTGCTGGTTTTATGTTTCAGTATTTTCATTTTTTTTTGTGAAATATCGTTTCAAATAACTGTAATAACATGATGGAGCGTGAATAAAGTTAATAAAACGTTGTGAAAAGATGATTTTGTTTTCCTCGGGATCGAATTGCTTTGTGACCCATCATCATAGGTATCCTTAGTACTATCATCTGTTTTCGTTTTCGGGAGCGTTTCAAAAATACCCTGTATAGTACCACTCAGCCCGGCACGGTTGGATAAACCGAAGTCTGTCAGAGACTCGCGTAGGCAGATTTTTATAAAACTTATTTAATTGATGAATATAAATTGATGGGTTATAAGTTCTTTGATGTGCATTTAAAAATATTCCGTTTATATTATACCTGCTTTAAAGTCCGCAGGTATGGTATATATGGTATATATTTTAACGACTCTGTCTGTTGCTCTGTTACCTTTCACGCTTAAACAGCCGAACCAATTTATAGGATAAAGGATACTTTTAATTTCGGAAATCGTCCCCATAATGAGGGTGAAAGTTTGTATGAAATTGTTTAAGTTTTCAGTTTAGATTCATAAAATTTTGCACAGATATTTGTGACTAGCCTAGTGGCTCGTCTAGCGGTTAGCGATCCTGACTGCTGCGCCGGAGGTCGTGGGTTCGATTCGTTATGTGATTCATAAATAATTGTTCGAGTTTGGGTGTAGGTGTATTGTGTCCGTGACTTGTGTGTTTGTGAAATCCCACGCGACACAGGAATTATTCCTTGTGCTGGAGTTGTCTTTAGATAACTTTAACTAGGTTCCTTTTTTGTTAAAGTTATATACATTAGGTATGTTACGTTACCTACCATTTGTTACGAAATGTAATTTTGACCTAATGTTATTTTAATTTGTCATTTCAGGATCATGAGGACAATGAAGGCATTAACATTGGATATATCTGTACCTGATATCGAAAAATTTGACGAATTTATTTCAGGGGTATCACCTTCAGTACCTTTGAGCAGCGACTCCTCGGAACTGGATTTTTTTGAACATTTTTGTGACAATGATTTAGTAGAAAAAATATGTTATTTTACTAACAAATATCACCAACACTATGTCAGGCACACGGATCTGAGGGTGTACGCTCGTTTAAAAAAGTGGCAAGATGTGACTGTTCATGATATTTATATCTTTTTAGCACTTACGATGCTCTTTACCAGAAATAAAAGGATCACTATTGAAGAACATTGGTCTGTAGACCCCCTTTTAAATAGTCCCATATTTCACAGTATTATGTATAGAGATAGGTATTGCTCAATACTGGCTATGCTTTCATTTTCTGGAGTACCCGTGGATGTAAGTAATTTATCAAGATTATATAAAATTCAAATGATGATTGACCACGCACGATCAAAATTTCAACACACATTGGTCCCAGGAGGCAAACTATGCACTGATGAAAGCATTGTGCCTTTCAAAGGTCGTCTGGTAATCAAACAATATTTGCCAAAAAAGCGAAACAGATTTGGAATAAAACTTTTTGTTTTGTGTGATGTCGAATCGGGGTTTATAATTGATTTCATTGTTTACTGTGGGTCACAAACACAAATAGAGGAGGTACCAAATTTAGGTATTACAGGATCAGTAGTCACTGATCTCTTACAAGGTTATTATCATAGTAATCGTGAGCTATACGTCGACAATTGGTATTCTAGTCCGCGACTTTTTCTTTATTTAAAACGAAGAGGCATTTATGCATGCGGTACCGTCAAAAGTAATAGGAAAGGTATGCCAAAATTCAAAAAACTTAAGCGTGGAGAAATAGAAGCATATTCATCTCCTCCTCTTTTAGCGTTAAAATGGCAAGACAAAAAAGCTGTTATCGTGCTGTCTACCATACATGATGACAAAATTGTTCCGTCAGATAATTTGGATCAATTTACTGGTCTGCCTAAATTAAAACCGCAATGTGTAATAGATCATAGTAAAAATATGGGTTCGGTGGACACCGCCGACATGATGATGAGTACCTTAGGCTGTATAAGGAAAACCAGGAAGTGGTATAAAAAATTAGGCTTCCACATCATCGATTTGTTTATGCTTAATGCTTTTTATTTGTTCAGTCTTAAAAAATAATAATAACAAAAAACATTGTTTTGCAGATTTTCAATTAAATGTGATAAGGCAACTTTTAGAAAAAAATAAAAGATTAATTGCAAATACTAGCCAAGCATTCACTTCTTGTACTCAGTCCAATCCTCCTCGCAGTCTACATAACGATGCTTTGGTACATTTTCCTGTGAGAATTCCCAGTGGCAAAAGTCAGCGTTGTAAAGTGTGCGCGACTAAGAATAAAAGATCACACACGCGGTTTATGTGTGTAACGTGTAATGTTTATATTTGCGTTGACACATGTGCTGCGGAGTACCATAGATAGAAACTATCGACTAAATATCGATACTGAAGTAGGTACATATCCTGCCACTAATTTTCTTTTATTGGTTGCAACAGTTGTGCGCGAATATACAAATATGAGTTCAACACATCTAAATGAAAAGTGCGCTTGTGAATTGCAACAACTATACCTATTTATTATAAATGCGTAAATCATTGCATTTGAATTAATAGATACTGAGGAAAAGTGTAAATTACAGTAGAACGCCGATTATCCGAACGCCGATTAACCGAATCGCCAATTATCCGAATCGGTCCTAAGCGTAATATAAAAAATTAAAACCAAGTACTGTAAGTAAGTAATGTAATTTTGTCGATAAAATAGTCACATTTCAATAATGACGACTACTGAGGAATTAATAAGAATATTAGAAGGTAGACGAAGCGGAATTATTCGAATCTGTCGAAGAAATCGAAAGTGATGGTGAGGCAAGTACCTATTTCAATTACTTCTTATGTTAATTGCACATTATTCAGTAGGTATAGGTTAATATAAATAAGACTTTCGTTGGGTTTAGGTATATCCTTGATGAATCGACACAGTTTTTTTATTGTGACGTAATTCTGTTAGTATATTATTTATCTACATAATATATCCTATTGGTTGTTCAAATTTGGAACCGTGTTGTATGTTGTCCTTACCATTAAAAAGGTACTGTGACAGTACCTACCAAGTGAGTTTTTTATTGTGATGTAATTCTGTTAGTATATTATTTATCTACATAATATATCCTATTGGTTGTTCAAATTTGGAACCGTGTTGTATGTTGTCCTTACCATTAAAAAGGTACTGTGACAGTACCTACCAAGTAACAGGCACTCGAACTCGCATTTGTCTCTTTTTAACGAACGGAGTTCCGTATGGCGTTGTCTCTTACTGTGCTCCGGCGTTACCACTCAGCCCGGCACGGTTGGATAAACCGAAGTCTGTCAGAGATTCGCGTAGGCAGATTTTTATAAAACTTATTTAATTGATGAATATAAATTGATGGGTTATAAGTTCTTTGATGTGCATTGCTAATTTTCTTTTATTGGTTGCAACAGTTGTGCGCGAATATACAAATATGAGTTCAACACATCTAAATGAAAAGTGCGCTTGTGAATTGCAACAACTATACCTATTTATTATAAATGCGTAAATTATTGCATTTGAACTAATAGATACTGAGAAAAAGTGTAAATTACAGTAGAACGCCGATTATCCGAACGCCGATTAACCGAATCGCCAATTATCCGAATCGGTCCTAAGCGTAATATAAAAAATTAAAACCAAGTACTGTAAGTAAGTCATGTAATTTTTGTTTTGTTTTCTTGTAACAAGTTGGACCTCGCTGGAGTCCAGATATATTTCAACTGTTATGGTTGAAAGCTAGAGGCAAGACACTACATGTTTTGTGTGTGACAGTTCGTTTTTTTATTACCAGTATGTCCGATTATCCGAATTTTCGATTATCCGAATCGATCCCGGTCCTAATTAATTCAGATAATCGGCGTTCTACTCGAATGTGATTTAAGAATTAGTAACTGATTAGCAAAAAAAACAAATAAAACAATTGTGATTCAAAAATTTATTCTAGGTTGATTTATAAGAAAAGGGAAAATAACTAGTCGATTTATAAGAGATTATTGCGATATAATTTTGATTTAAGGCTGATTTAAAATAAAATAAAAAAAAATAAAAAACTTTGGCTATTTTTTATCGATACAACGATTGCTCCTCCTTATTTATTGTAGGTATTATTTTATAGATTTTTAGCCACGTGCTAAGGGCATGTAGCCAAGCCCAAGCCACGCGCTTAAAAGGTTAAAGTTACGTTGCCTTTACATCCAAAAGGAGACAGTTTCTTTTTGTATGGAGAATGGGCCCACCACGAATTTTAGTGAACCTCAATGAAATGTATGTTGATTTATTTCTTATAATCTATAGATTACAAAATTAATATTAGTTTTATCGCTTCTAAAGGGAATTCTGAAAAATTAAAAATTAAAATATGAATATCGCAATAACCTTAAAACAAACTAAAAGCGATTTTCTAGTAGTTTTCACCGATATTATGAGTTAGAATAGTGTATATAGAATATAATAGCTTAATAATTAATAGTATTAAACGAATTTGTAGGTACATTCAGCAAACATAGATATTTTAAGATAGATGGAAAATCCTTTTAGCAGTTCCGGCAAAACAATGCACAGACAAACAAACGTGGTGTGGAGACTATTTTTTACAGGTATTAATTAATTAGTGAATATACATCACACACACCATTACAGTAATTAAATAAATATGATTAAAGCCAAGATGAATAACGGATAATATGTCTATTTATAATATTACCTTTAAATGCTATATAGTAAGAAAGCTGTTTTGAACTGGTTGTATAAGGATAAAACACAAAGTAAAAGGCCACTGCATATATTGTTGTAATTATTTCCAAAGCAGTCTATAGTAGATTAGATTACTAATAGTGGAACAGACATACAGACAGGTGCGGTGTCAAGACTTTGTTTTAATATGTTTTGTTTGATTAGTAAAGGTGCAGTGTGTAAACTTTGTTTTAAAATATATTAACTGATTAGTTATCATACCCCAAACACCATTAAAGCCAAAATGACTAGGTAATATCATGTTTATCTATGTTATTACACACTGATAAATATGAAGTAAGATGTTTTAAACTGGTTGTGTAAGGATAACAAAAACACATGTATAATTTAATTGTATTTATTATTGTCAGTCATTATCATTTCAAAAGATATTTTCAAAATAACTTGATAATAACATGAATCAGAATGATATTATCAATGTTGTGAGATATAATATGACTGTTGTATTCAATATCCATATACTTTTGTCTTTGCCTACGAGCAGCTCGGCAAGATTTCAGCTTTCATGACATACACATTTATTCTAAGCGATCCACCTGAAAAAAATTATTGAATATTGTATAAGACTATATATTATATACTATACTTCAATGTCAATAAACTACATTTCCATATTTCTGTCAGTGTTTTGTTGTCTCTGCCTGTATGTTAAATAAATAAGAAATTATTATAAAATATACACCATTAATCAGCTCCATATGATCAAATACACAAATAGTAGTTATGGATTTACATCAACAATATTTGACTATGTAAAAGTTGTCTGATTTCTTATTTTCACTAGTTTCATGTAGGGGAAAAGGATATTATTTTTATATTAATTATCTGATAGTAGATGACAAAATAATATTCCTTTCTGCAGAGTCTAAGGATAACAGAAGCATCTGATCAACAAGGATATAACCATTACACAAGTAAAAATGGCTTAACTAAGTTACAATACTTATGTAAACTGTATATTTGCTTCTAGTACAAGTAATAAGTACTTATTTACACGTAAATATATGTACTATCTATACTGTCTATCTACTATGGCTGGCATAAATTCAGGATCCATGTTTGATGCCATTTGGTATTGTCAAGTTTATGGAGCAACTTGCTGAATACATAAGGTATTTATACCTAAATGCAGTTAAATGAATCGCTCTTCAAAGCCGATGAAGCTAAATCAAATAGAGAAATCTTTAAATCCCTCGACCCATAGATTCTAATTTTCTTATAACATACAGAAAAACTTCATTTATGTATTTATTCTATCTATTATTTAATTTAGATTTTACTAATAACATAAAACTTTAATACTTTGTCACTTTTAACATACTAATAAGGTTCTAAGACCTGTGTTTGTCATTTTTTTAAGTAATTCATCATAAATTATAGATCTTATTTAGATTTTCCAAAATTCTAGGTGTAAAAGTATACTCTTGTATTACATACATACCTTAGAGAGTAATTGTGTTCTGTGATACATACTCTTATATTAATTAACTAAACTCATTAGTTTTCATTTTTCAATTTTGAATGTCATTGGCAATTTTAGCATGCGACCACAAAAATAAAAGGAAAATAGATATTATCCATTATATGTTAAACACTTGTGCATCGATGAGACGATATTTATTTTATTGTCTTGTAAACAAACACGTATAAACTTTTAGCTATTAATTAATTTTGCTAGTTTACTACTAAAATTATTTTAAAGTATATAACAATTAACCACATACTTTAATCTTAAAGTAGTGATGCAACTAGAACTCTGTTTTCACTCGATTCAATCAGGTGAATCTGTATAACTCGGTACTCAGTGAAAATAAATTTTACTCAATTCCGCTTGCACTCGAGTTACCGAGTCAACTCGACGCACCGTGTGGATTCGGAGAGCGCTAGATAGATGTCAGTTCACTAATTCATTAATTCTATCATCTAATCAACTAATTCACATAGCGCCGCGGGCGTGAAACTTGCATCTGGCATGTTGTAGTCAAATATGAACTTAGTTTGATTTATAATATCGTGATTGTGCTATCATTGTTATTTTTTTTACTTCGTATAAGTAGTGCATAACATAAAAGGTGATTTAAATATACTTGTTTGTTTAAAGTATGAATGATAACAATGAAACAACAAAACAAAATCGTCAGTGTGGCTTATTTGATTTGTAAGATATGCAAAAAGCAGTTTATAGATTTTGAAATGCTACACATGTCTCCAGTAAATAAAAAACATGGAAATACTACAAATAAATAAATAATAAAATATTTGTATTTTATTTCATATTGTCACATATGACTTATTTAATAAAGGTACCTATTTAAAAAGAATATTAATATAGAAACTCCACTTTATATTGTATTAAAAACTATAATAAAAAAAAACTTAAACTAGTAATTTAATTATCAAACAGTATTATTATTATTATTTAAAAATGCTTTAACTAAGGTAATCGCTATTATCAACTCGAGTGATATACTTCAATTGATGCAGGGACTCAAAAACTCGAGTACAACTACAGTGACATGATAAAACCCGAGTGACTCGAGTCACAAAATTCTACTCGAGTCGCATCTTTATCTTACTGTCAATTCAGTGTCTGTCTACAATTTAGTGATGAACTCGACTTACTAATTCGAACAATTTATTGATATATTATGTAATATCAACAAGCTGATTAAGTATAATACGTGATAGTTAAATTATTAATAACATTAACTATACGCTACGTCATAAAGTTAGAGTGATATTATTTTATGAAAATTGTCTGTACACCAATAAAATATAACTACCTATTAAGTTAAGTAATAATAATTATCTTGGATGGAGGAACAAATATAAAAATAATTTGTAACAAACTGACACAACTTCGTTCCGCAATTGAGTTGCATAACTCGAGTACTATTCGAGTTACGTGAATTTCAACTCAAGTTAACTCGAGTCGAGTTTCTTCCGAGTTGGCACATCTCTACTACAATTTTTTTTAATATTACATTATCTGAACCAATGACAAGAACACAAATATCAAAACAACTCTTTTTTTCAGATTTATTAATTCCGTTTAGATTTTCACAAAATCTTTATGCTATTTACAATAATAAATTGGTATCTTTTTTTTGTATATAATACCATTAAGGGTCGCGAAAATTTCTAGTGGGCCCAAAAACGATTGACTCCTTTATAGCTGTAAATAGTTATTATCATAATTATTATCTTGATTTTGTATATGTAATGTGTGTATTAAAGAGTTTCTATTTACTTACTTGAATGAGAAGGTAACCTACCTAGTACCTACAATCTCAGTACATTAACCTCTTTATCTACTATGATGTTCGTACTGAATTGCCTTTTAATAACCTACCACTAACATTTCAGAAGTAAAGAATCTCTTGTGAGAGTCTCGGAGAAAATGAAGACTGATGCGAAGTTATACAAAGCACTCAGCAAAAGCAGGCACAATGGCACAGGAGGTGGCACATCATGTGTTAAGACGGATCCAATGGTGGTCAAAAGGTGATTTTTTTTAGCCCTACAGCAGAAACCACACACGGTTTAGTTGCTGTAGTCTATTAACTACTATTATCTTATATAAAACTATTATTGATGATAATGGTAGATTTATATATTTATTAACTAATCAGCTAATCACTAAGTAAATTAATAAATATGTAAATTTGAGATAAATCACGTATAAACACATCAGATCAGGCAATTTACAGTAATTATGTTATCATCTAAGATACTATTATGTAATATATTATACTAACTTATAATAATACAACATACACATAACATACCATACCGACCATCTAGTTATTTGATTAGAAACTCTTTAAGTGTTCTTTTTTACTTTATAATATTTTACTTTATTTAAAAAAGTGAGTGGGAAATCGTTGAGTAAAGAGGGGAGCAGGTATTCCCATGTGCGATTGCCATAAATATTTTTCTAAGTTGGAAGCTTAAATGTCGGTAACCTGTTCAACTTACGTAGGGTTTCAGGTCTACTATATTTTTTTAATTTACTCAACTGTTCCCACTCTTCACATAGGACTGCCAATTTAATTTCTTCATATATATTTAACGTTTTACAATATTTAAATAAGTTTGAATCATCATGTCTGTACAGTTGCTTAACATAGTTAGGAACTGAACAGTTGCTTAAGATAGCTTTTAAGATTTTTAGTTGTATTTTATAAATTTCTTGTATATAAGTTTTATATGTTCTGCCATAGCTACTCAGTCCATAGTTTATTATTGAATTTGCTAATGCCAAATATAAAAGTCTCAAAGTTTGGTAAGGGATTTTATGCTTAAGTATTGTTACATTACAACGTATTGCTCTTAGTTTGTTACAAACGTAAATAACATGAGGTCTCCAGTTAAATTCACTATCTATTATTAAGCCTAAATACATATGCTGATCAACCATTTCCAGGGGGTTACAGTTGCTTTTGGTGATTTGCTGATGCAGACAGCTATGTTCATGTGCAATGATGGTGGGTTGTGTATCATATTTTATGTAGCTTGAGTGTATAAGCATCAGTTTAGTTTTATGAGTATTGATTACCAGCCCAACATCATGTGCCCATTTGCACAGCTGATCATAGTTATGTTGCATCAATTCTTGTGCTTTAAATAGGTTGTTATGTGCAGCTATTAGATATGTGTCGTCTGCGAACTGGTAAATGGAGCAATCTTTAAAGATATTACACATATCATTCACATATAACAAGTATTCGGAGATTACAATATATATTTTACATAATTAATTAAATATTTATAAATTATCAAAATATTGTGTAATTTGATTTCTGCGAAATCCATATGTCAAAGATGTTCTGTCAGAAAATGGCATATTATTTATTTGTCCCCTTGTAATTAGCTCCTCTAGGTTTGGAACATCATCATTATTCACAGGCTGTTGCTCACTTATTAATATGCATATATTATGCAAGATACAGCAAGCTATTATGACATTAATGGCATTGTTTAAAGCTAATTGAATTCCAACTGCAAGTACTGGAAACCTTCGTTTTAGCACATCAAATTGCCGTTCCACCACATTTCTTGTTCTAATGTGGGCTTCATTATATTTTCGTTCTCTACTTATTGTAGGGTTGAGATAAGGTGTTAAGAGATGAGGCTGAAAATAAAAATGTTTTTAAGTATTATTGTATATAATAATGTAATTTATATGATGTAAAATATTTCTTTTCTATTTCAGGTCATATCTTAAACTTTCAAAATGTATTAGGAATACCTAAAAATAGTTCTGCAAATACCAAGTTTAAGTGTACTTTTTAATTAATTAAATATCCCTTACCTACGCATAATCTTTCTATTAATTAATAAGTAGTTATTAAATCAATATTTTGAGTTCCGTGATGATTTGTTAATGAAATGCTTGCATGTAAGTTTGCTAGCAAATATCTGCAAAATGGATGTTAATCTGGTTATTTTTTATTTTATCTTTAAGGGATAGCCACTATCCCCAAATAAATGGCTGTCACCATACTCCCCTCTTTCAAACTTTCTATAAGTATTGCTGTTTTGGTAAATTGCTGAATCATGTGTAGAGCCTGGCCAGCGTGCAACAACATCCTGCACCAACAACTTTATTGATGCAATTGTTTGGACGTTTATGGACATGAAGCCTTTCCTGTTTCTAAATAATTCTGCATCATCTCCACCTAAAGATATAAATAATACTTCATCAGTATTGCTTGATAGACTTCTAAGAGAAATTAACTTTTAGTGAAAGGAAGTTAAATCAAAATAAGGAATTTACCCGGTGACTGAACTTTTACATGTGTACAATCAATACAGCTTAGTACATTAGGGAATCTAGCTATAACATAGAAGTCTATCTTAGCTCTGTCTTGGTCTCTGTTTGTTTCAGGAAATATGATGAATTCTCGACGTAGGGATACAAGTGCATGAGATACTCTCTTTACTATCCAGCTGGATGTAGCCAAACTAGTACCACCCATATCCGCCACAGCAAGCAAGTGATTGTCTGTGGCGTGATATCTTAAAGCTATTAATAATTGAATTATGGATGGTATGGAATTGTTGCTGAAAAAATATAAACAAGTATCTAGGTAAATTGACTCACAAATTCTAAAAATTAAAATAGGTAGGTACTTAAGTAGATATACCTAGGGTATCAACTTATCAAGTTAGGTAAGTTAGCACCAAACAGGTACCTACGGCCTACCTATATAGGCTCATTTTCCATTCAAAAGTTACTATTAGGAGAGCAATAAAGTAACCTTTTATGATTTTACTTTTATTTCGTAACTAGATATAATAGGTAATAAGTGAAAAGGTAGGAACCCACCTATTAGGTTAAATATTTAATAAATTATATTTTTAATACTATTATCGAGTATGGTACCTACATTAAAGTTGATTACCTATGTAAATAGGTAGGTACTATTACATAGGTAATCAATTTTAGTAATCAATTAAATATAATCATTGATGTAATATATATACATATATACATCATATATATATATATATACCTCAGCGGCACGGAATCTTGGCCAAGCGGTTATCTCGCGATAGCAAAAGCTTTAAGTGTTTCTGATGAATGTTTGTTATGCAAGTATGTCAAAAAATGTTTACCCTCAAGTTCAAGAGGGTAATTCATTATGTTTAAGTGCACCATGACGAATTCTTTAATTTTTAGTTGAATCGGTCATTTGAGCGACTAAGTTCACATTTTAAATTTGTGTGTTGTGAAAAGTTTACTGTAAGGTTATTCAATTATTGTGATCTTGTGTCTTAATTCAATAACTAAAGGTGCTTTAAAGCCAATAAAAATGCCATTAACACCAGCACAAGTTGCACAAGCAGTAGCATTAATTGACCAAGGGCTGACACAGCGTGAAGTTGCTATTGTGCTTAACGTACCACGGTCCTCAATGCAGTATTCACTGAAACGATACCAGGAGACAGGCCGCTACACCCGCAGGCCAGGCAGTGGGGGCGTAAGGTGCACATCGGCCCGGGACGATCGTTTTATTGTTATGGAGATTTTGAGAAACCGCTACCTGACCGCTGTTGAGATACGCCAGCGGCTCCAAATCGCAAGAGGCGTTAATGTTAGTGAGTTTACGGTGAGAAGACGAATGAAGGAAGTGAATTTAAAAGCTCGTAGACCAGCACGAGGTCCAGAACTTCTCAGACAGCACCGAGTAGCCCGACTTCAGTTCGCAAGAGAACATGTCAATTGGACCCACGAGCAATGGGCTAGTGTTGTTCACAGATGAGTGTCGAATAGCTTTACGTGCTCCAGACGGTCGAGAACGAGTGTGGAGAAAAAGAGGAGAGAGGTTTCTATCCATTACCACCACCCAAACTGTGAGTTTCCATGGAGGCTCAATAATGGTATGGGGAGGTGTAAGTTCCGACGCACGTACAGAGTTGGTCATCGTCGATAATCGGCTTACAGCTACTCGATACATCGAGGAAGTTCTTCAGAGCACGTAATGCCTTATTCGGGATTCATTGACACGACCAATTCCTCCTCATGCACGATAATGCACGCCCGCACGTCGCACATTGTGTAGAGGAATATCTGGAAGAGGTTGGAATACAAAAATTACAGTGGCCAGCTCGTAGCCCGGACTTAAATCCAATTGAGCATGTATGGGGTATGCTCAAAAGAAAGATAAAGTCCAGCTCCAAACCGCCACAAACTCTAAATGAGCTCCGAAATGCAGCGCTGGCCGCTTGGGACAGCATACCGCAAGTTGATGTCAGAAACATCATTCAAAGCATGCCAGATCGAATGCAAGCGGTTATCAGGGCTAGAGGAGGAAACACCCGATATTAAAACTGATAGACAATAAAGAAACAGACTTAATTTTTAACTTTGTAGTGTTTTTAAAGTGACAATGGAAAGATGTTAATTTTAGTGAAAACATGTTATCTTGAAAAGAAAAATTTCGGTGAAGTAAACATTAAATTTCTACGTTCTAAAACCATTAGAGACACTTATTGAATGCATCTACCCTTAATTTACTGTTAAAAAAACGTTTCAGTGCAAATAATCAGCAAATTCACGAGTGGCCAAGTTTCCGTGCCGGTGAGTATATATATATATATATATATATATATATATCGATTTAAAATCCCTTCATTATTGTGTCCGTTGAGCAAAGTAACACAGCAGTCGACACGTGTTTGCGATTCACTCAATTAATGAGGTACCCATCGTTCAAGTTTTTTTTACTTTTCCGATTTGTTTCAAGTGGATTAATACAGTTTTATCACTTACCCCGAAGCCTGCAGCTAACTCTGAAGTGCTTTGTGATGGATCCACTTCCACAACAGCCTTTAATTCTTCATTTTCTACTTTTGTCTCCGGCCGTCCACGGGGTTGGTTCTGAAGGTCGAAATTCCAGAACGAAAACGTTGAAACCAAAAACGTACCGTGCTTTCTTTTGCGACACCAGCGCCGTACACATAATTAATCCTTCGAGCTGTTTCTGCAGCACTGGTGCCACGGTAGAACTCGTACTCGTAAATATACCGATATTTCATATTTTCCATTGTGCGGTAATAAGCGACGCCAAAGAAAAAAATAATGAGGAAAAAACAAATGCTTCTCGGTGTTGGTAATGGAGAATCTTCATTTCATGTTTTCATTAGACCTAATTTGACAATCCTTGTAGACTCCCTCTCCAAAATTGAGTTCTTCTGACGCTGACCTGTGACCTGTCAAGGCTGTTTGCTTCGTTTTAGGTATATTTGGGAATATTTGAGTAAAAGAGGTGGGTGTGGATGATGAATTTTCTATGACTATTTCTATTGGTTCAACAGGCGTAGCCACATCCACTTCTTCGATATATATATATATATATATATATATATATATATATATATATATATATATATATATATATATTCTCAATGGGAGTAAATACATGCTTCTTGCTTTCCATTTTTGTATAATATAATTTATCCGCGAGATCAAAGTTAAGTAATCAAGATGATTTTTCAGTGTCAAAAATGATACGTCAGTTTTATATTTGACACTGATGCTGTCGTCACACAATAGTTTTAACAATTTAAGCTTTTCGTTAGTAGAAAACAACTTTTTAACGTGATACAACTCTACTTATTTAAGTTTAATCAAAATAAAAGTATGCAATAAATCTCACGATATGAACAAAATGAAACATGTTGAATGATATTCTAAACTTCGGTCTATGTAACGTTCTCGTTCACGAGATCAACCCCTCAAGTCACAGAACAGTATTCCTAAGTACAGCGTCTTGAGGAGCTAATATTGGTTGACGAGATACTGTTTTTATGTGTTTTTATGCCGATATCGTAATGAGGGCGTATTAAATGACTACGTACTTGAGTTTGTCGTTGAGTAACGTTTATTAATACGGGCCTCAGTGCGACTTGAACTTATAGCTTGATCGCGGAATTTACCACCTCGCTGTTGTGTTCAAGTACTTGAAGTGAATTTAAATGCCCCAGGTTGCAATGACGCAGTTTTCATTAAGCACTATTGTAATCTTCACAATCACGTCGTTGTCACCAATATAGGGAATTATGCAGCAACATCCGCATCAGAGTTTACATGTATATATAAAAGAAATGTAAAAAAGAGAAGAAGTTACTGATATAGGTACCTAATTATGCGAGAGCAATTTTTACAGTTTCATTTCTCTATTTCTAATTTACTAACGACTCCTTACAGAGTGCAGATTAATGTTGCCACAATTAAAGCTATACTAATCCATTTAATAGCCTTGAATACGTGGCAACCCGCCACAGGTGTTACCTATTATGCAGCACAATGGCTGATTATTAGATGTGAGCTACCAATTTTTAGCACAAACTACAGAGGGATCTTTTTAAAGCTACATAACCGTTGAAAATTCACAAGTGGCAAAACTGTGAATAATTTTCTATTTCTCGGTCTCACAGCGCTGTTTGTTTATTATTTTGGTTTTATTTGTGCGCGAACCATTTTGTGATAAGTGATTGTCATAAAATAAATATAAATTTTCGGTAATTTAAACCTTGAAAGCAAGTTTATTGTCAAACACAAGCGTGTCTTTTCACCGCTAAAAAGAGCCCGCTTACCCTGACTCCTACTTTTGGGAATGTATCTTTGGAGTACACTGTCTTAAGTTGTTCATTGAGTCCAGGGCCAAAGCAGGCGCAAAGAAACTAGATGTCCTTACAAGGGTGCGGTGATACTTCACGCCGGGGCAGCTTCTTACCTTATATAATGCACAAATCCGGTCGTGAATGAAGTACTGCTGTTACATATGAGCTGGTGCTGTAAAATGCCACCAAGCAGCGTTGGACTCGGTGGAGAGACGTTCTAAGATGCTCATTAGTAACTTTGATTTGGCTGAAACCAATCTTGTCAGCTTCAAGCACAGGCGCAGAGTAGCCAGCTTCTCGGTATTATATAGGATAAATTTCGGAGAGTATGCGCAAGAATTACATGCTTTAATTCCTCCCTCTCCTTTTCACCATTGGGCAACCAGACGGTAAGCGGATCTTCACCACTTGGTGGTCAATATTCCACGCATTAGAACCTAACGGTTTGTGCTTCACTTTTTGTAATGCGTAAAACAAAGGATTGGAATAATTTGCCGGCGTCTGCCTTTCCGTCCGAATATAATCTAAACGTCTTCAAGGCAAGAGTGAATAGGCTTTTGTTGGGATTGAGGTCAAGCAATGGCTTATAATAATAAAAAATAAAAAATACCGTATAAATATAGGCGAAAATTTTCACGCCAAAATATGACTTGGAATTTAAAGGATAAAATAGATAGATGATATTAAAAAGCCAGAAATCTCTTTATATACGACATTTAATTTGACAATAAGCTGTTTATTTATAAATAATTAGTTATCTTTTTTAAATTCAGTTGTTATTTTCGTATTAAAAATAAATTGTTAATATATTATAATATATAGGTTAGAACCTGAAAAATGGCAGACAACCAATGTGCACCGCATTAATCGCTATTAAATGCTATGGGCTGTATAAGAATTCACTCGAGAACGTACATAAATCAGTAACAAGCTGACATAAGTAGTTCTTGCGTTAAACAAGTCGGCCACAGATCCTTTTTAGCTTAAGGCATGCCGCGCACTAGGCAGCCTGGCTGCGGCAGCCAGTCGAACATATGACGGTGTATGGGAGCCCGCGCACTAAGCAGCCACGAACTCCCGGCTGCGGCAGCCATAAAAACGCGCCCGATTGCACGGCAGCCCGTTGGCTGCGCGCAGCCAGAGCGAGTAGGGCGAATGTATGTGGCTGCCGTCAGTCACCGCGCACTTGTCGTAGCAGCCAGACGTATTTTGTTTTCTGAAATCACAAAATATCTTTCGATACGGAGAAATTTATTCGCGAAATTGAAAACCGTAAAGCAATATGGGATATATCTTCAGAAGAATACAGTGATCGTGATGTAAAGAAAAGAAAATGGGAAGAAATCACAAATATAATGTGCGAGGACAATTTAACAGTAAATGAAAAAGTGAATTTGGTACGTTATGTTTTTTATTAGTTAGTATTTTATTATTCTATGGATATATTTTTAGTTTATTGTTTATACACTTAAAAGTATAGAGTAGGTAGGTACCTACTATCCCAATGCATATTGATTTTGCCATTCTAGCGGATTTTCATTGATAAAATAATCCGCAAATAAATCTCTATAAGATGCTGATGATCGGCTCCCTCTATTTAAGGGACCTGGGGTTATTTCGAGGTCTGGAGGAACGTACAGTGTGTCTTTAAATCTATAACCATCTCTTTCGCGCACGTAATTATGTAAGACACAGCATGCTTGTACTATGGCAATTGCAAATTCTTGTCGGACATCCAGTGGCCGGTGAAAAATTCTCCATTTGTTTGCCAGAATCCCAAACGTGCATTCTATGTGCCGCCTTGCCCGAGACAGTCTATAGTTAAAGATTCTTTTTTTGGCTGTTAAACCCCTTCCTCCATAAGGTCGCATTAAATTTTCAAATAAACCAAATGCCTCATCTCCCACAATGACTTATGGCATCGGTACACCATTATTTGATATGGGGCTCTTCTCCGGGATTCGTATATCGTTATTGACGACTTTTTGATACAAAATAGATTGTTTAAATATAGATGAGTCACTACATTTTCCATATGCCCCAATATCTGTATATGTGAACTTATAATCCGCATCGCATACAGCAAGTAAAACGATTGAGAAATAATTCTTATAATTATAATAAAGTGATCCTGAGTTGCTGGGTTTAATTACTCTTATATGCTTCCCGTCGATGGCACCAATACAATTGGGATAGTTTGCATTTTCATTGAAACCTTTTGCTATTTCAAGCCACCTTTCTTCATTTAATTCTGGAAACGTTGACTGTCTCATGTTCTCCCAAATCGCCATGCAAATTTCATATATGACATCTCGGACAGTAGTATGTCCAATCCGAAAATTATGGCTGATTTCCATCATAGAACAGCCTGTAGCAAGATATCTGTAATAAAGTACTTATTTTAATTTTCAGGTAAATCTCTACAGCAAAAGTGGAAGAACATCAGGACTAGTTACAGCAGGGAAATAAAACGCAGAGCCGGTGCTAAAAGTGGAGCAGCAGCTTCGCGTAAGAGTCCTTACGTATATTTCGAACAACTACAGTTTCTTATTTTTTTTTTTATATAATAAGGGTGACAAACGAGCACACAGTCCACCTGATGGTAAGTGGTTGCTGTGGCCCATAGACATCTACATCTATCTTCATTTGCGAATTTAAATGCAGATGCGTTGTCAGCCGTGAGGACTAAGATGGAATGCCTCTTTTCCAGTAAAAAGGGTCTCCGGTTCTCTACACTCACCATACGAAACACAGCAGCATTAAGCTGCTATTTTACGCTGGTATTCTGTGAGAGCGTGGTCCTTCCCCGGTCGAGCCGACCCATTCGTGCTACAACTATACTATTAATATAGCAACAGCATGGCTCTACCACGTTATAAAAGACCACTGTAATAAATAATGAAACTCAAAATAGCATGGGTGAAACACGCCCTGCGGAAACCAACGATGACAGCGATTGTATTCAAGGTAAACGACCCGTTTCCAAAAAGAAGAAGACATGTGACGACGAAAATTTCGTTCAAGTATTAAAGGAAAGTATCGCAATAAGAGAAGAGCGTGAAAGAAAGCAAGAATCTGATTCAGATAGACTATTTATGCTTTCGCTTCTAGAAGATTTCAAAAACATTCCGAAACATCGTAAACTTTCTACGAGAATGGAGTTAATTGACGTAATAAACAGAGCTCAAATGCCTTTTATGGAAACTTACAATTCCGAATTGGGTGTGTATCGCCAAGGTCATGTTGATTATGAACCAGGGACATCAACCGCCAGATTATTTAGACCAGAAACATCGGTTAGTGGACAGTATCGCCATGGATACTCGACTGAATATGGACCGGGAAACTCGAGCAGTAGGCAATATCGCCATGAATACTCAACTGAATATAGACCGGAAATCTCGAGCAGTGGGCAATATCGCCATGGATACTCGACACAGTCAAATTATGGACCAGAAGCCTCGAGCAGTGAAAGCCGCCGTGCATATTCTACGTCTGTTCCAGACAAGCAAGACAATACCGGATATACTGAGGTGTTATCTCCATCTGACACAAATGTAACAGATACGTCTCAGAATTCTGAATTACTTGAACTATTTCAGGAAAATTCTTTACCATAAATGTAAGAAATAAAGAATAAATGTTATAAACAATTAACAGTATTTTTTATTTTAGCACTTACCTCAATGTAATCACCAATTTCTCTTCTGGAGTTATACAAGCTCGCATAGGAGTATCAGTGCCCTTGATTGAATTTATTATATTTTCCAAAAGGTTATCAAATGATTGCACTGACATTCTCGTGTAGTTAAAAAACCGGTCTGGGTATTTACGAACATCTTTAAAATAGGTATAAAATAAGCCTTTTGAGTGCCGTTCTAGAAAAAGAGGATGAATCCAATGTCTTTTAACTTTGCGTTTTTTACGAGATACGCACAAAATTACAAGTTCTTCCACGTCCATATCCCTCGAAAAAAGGATCGCAACTGGCTGTCCATTGGCTGTCAAAGGGCCGCCGCAGCCTGGCTGCCTGGTGCACGGCATGCCTAATAGTGGGTAACACGTACGCAAATATTGACCAAGGCAGGACTCATTTAAAAGTGTAGGGGGAAGTGGGGCAGATTGATGCATAAAATTTTAAAGTCACTTTTAAGTGCTTAAATAACGGTAAAATTTATATTTGTTATGTTTTGTACATTGCTACATCTATAAATATAATAAAAGTAAACAAAAGAAACTGTCTAATTAATGTATAAAAAAATATAAAGCTTTTGGTAAAAAAGAGATTTGTATCATTGTGCCCCACCTACGTGGCACTTAGATACATTACATGGGGCACTTTGATACAAACTAAAAGTTGTATGGAAATATTATTAATTTGAAAGACTAGTATGCTAATAATACTTTTTTGTTCAGAGATCACAATCAGTCTTACAGTTTGATGAATAAAGCACATTTACATAACATAAACATAATACATAAACACTCACGCCTGTCACCCAGAGGGGTAGGCAGAGACTATGGACTTCCATTATGCACGATCCTGACACACCTCTCTCGCCTCCTCCACATCCATACACCTACGCATACACGCTCGTCGGTTAAGGGTACTCTCTAGCACATTTCTTAAGCAAAATCGTCATCCCCAAAAGCTAGTCTGTTGAATGGCCAAATCCCTGGCTTTGAAAAGCCACTTGCGATGTTTCTTGACGTAAAAGATTCTAGGAAGGCCGATTTCGTAAGCTCTGCTATATTATAGATGGATAAAGTTTTACCAACATTTCGAATATGCCAATCGTTGAAAGCTATTTTCAATTTGCTTTTAAAGGGGCCAAAAACGCTAACATCCAGTGGTTGTAGTTTGTGGGGTGTGTGTGGCGGAAGGGACGGTTAAACGATTCCATGGTCGCGACAAAAATTTACTGCTTGAATTGAAACATGTGACTCGTGGTTGTCACAAATAATTAAAATTGGATTATCTTTGGTACATGATGCGTGCCGCTGAATATGTTTAAGAACTTCAACGTGCAATTCTGTCATCATACAGCCACTCCTGTTTGATAAACCAAGACTTCAAACCGGAGCCGTTTAAAATGGTCTTTGAAATGAACACGAGAAAAGACATAGACAGGAGGAAGGGCAACACCTGTTGCAGTTACTATTCCGCAAAATGTAACTAGCCCTCCCCTTTCTGCAGACACCATTTGTCCTACTTGCCTCTGTGTCTTTTCAACCAGAAATTTAGGTGTTGATAAAACAGTAGTGACTCCAGTTTCGTCAAGGTTGATGATACAATCAGGAGCAAATTTATATCGTAGCATTACACGCTCATACTTGTCAAAGAAATCATTTACTGCTGTTCTAATAAATACGAAACTTCGTGCTGCGCTTGTGTTTTCTGGTTTTCTGAGGCTAAGCTACTGGTTCCTCATTCTAAATCCTCTTGACCAGTCTTTCCCAGCACATTTATTTTTCTTCCATGATTCTGGATATTTGCAACCTGAGTATTCGACAAATTCATAGGGTTAAACCAAAATTTGCTGTAACCTGTCACAGCAAATTTTAGTTAGTTCAACAAATATTCTGTAAGCATCTTCTCTCCTTGTTTCGAGAATACTTGAGCAACAGTGTATTTAGAGGTGTATGATTTAGACGTTGATGCTTGATTATCTTCAAAAGATTTTCGAAATTTCTCGATACGATGTAGCAGTGTTGCAGCTTTGATGTTATACTTACCAGCTGCTATTCGTATAGATAATTTCTTCGATATAACATCGGGTATGGCAGCCTTCATATTTTCTTCGTTTATATTGCATCGTTAAGTCTTTGGTTTATAGTTTCGCATCAAAAAGAATCGCTAAATTAATAAATAGTAATAAAAAATTTAATTGGGGCAGAATGATACGCTTCAAAGTGCCCTAGAGTTTACCGTATCATTGTGCTCCAACAGAAGTTTTGTGTAAAACGTTAACATCGTGTTTATTTATGTTGATTTATTGAGCTATAAGCATTAAAATCCTATTTATGGATGGAATAATTCACCTTTAGTATGTATAAATACTTCGAAGAAATTATAGAAAGTGAGTGAATCTCTTTTATATTCCACGTGTTTTTTTAGTCGGGCGAACACAAAACACAAACTATCTCGTTTAACGCTATCGGCAGGCTCGTCAATCTTAGAACAAATAGTCGGGTAATTCAGAACATTATAGTGAAGCAAAATCATGAAGCACTTCGAAAACTTGTAGGTGAAACGAAATATTGTTATTTTTAATTTAGTCGCATTACATTGATATAGTTGTCCACTCTCAGTAACAGATGGCAGCTTTTGAGCATTAAGAAACGAGTTATTGTCATAGTTTGAACTACATTTTGACAGATGTCGCTTAAAGATAGCGATCACTGCCTGTGTAAAGAGTGTTGCTGAATTAATGATTGTTCCACAAAATCTGGTAGCTTAAATTTTATCAAGAATATTTCATACATCTTTGTGGGAAGCATAAATAGCAAATATGTCAATACTAATATTCTTTAGAAGGTTTTAGTTGATTTCGAAGGATATTTAAATGTATTCTTTGATTTCAATGAAATGTGTAGGGAATAATTAGTTGGACAGACTGATGGCAAGCATGGCAACACCACTCAAAATGTCATGTAATAAATTATAATTATAAACATGTCCGCAGATGTCATCGCTTGCGCCAGGCCTGCGACAGCTTTAGTTCCAAAAAAATGCGTCATAGCGCTACTGTCGGCAGCCATGTTCTGGCAGCCATTTTCACCGATTTGTATAGCTGTCAAACTGACAGCACATTGTATTTCCTGTCATTCGTGTCAAAGCACGTGTTCTGTTGTGTTATGTTCTCCTCGCTTTATTGCTTGAGTTGAGATATAATTCCAAGTTTATTGCTCGATACGAATTATACTACAGTGCTCTGGTGCTTTGGTCTGCGGCCATGGCTCCTATCAAGTGCTGTGTTGTGGGTTGTACTTCAACCAACAAAACTCATCGCCTTTATAATTTACCAAAGGACGATAAACTTAGGGCTTTGTGGCTGTCGTTTTGGTGCCAGTGAATTCCGAACTTCTTTGTCTATCAAAAGATCAGTTAGTGAATAAACGTGTGTGCCGAAAACACTTCGACAAATACCAACTGGATGACAAGGGTAATCGTCTCAAAGATGGTTATCCATGTCTATTTTCTACTGAAGAAGTCGAGCATGGGGTGCCTTTAAGCGGTAAGTGCATTAGCTCTGCATATTAATAGGTGCACTTATAAGTTATAGCTGTGCTGGTTCAAGTTTTCATTCATTTTTGCTCACCTAAAAAGTTAAATGTTTTGAGTTACGCGGTGTTAGAACTTAAGAGACGATTATGCACTTGGCCGCTATGTATATTGCCAGTATTACTCAACAATACTAGTGACATGTTAAGTTTCCAATGAACACAGAATGGGGCATACAACATCAATTATGAAGAATTTATCCAGTTTTTATTAGTATTTTATTATTCTATGGATATATTTTAGTTTATTGTTTATACACTTAAAAGTATAGAGTAGGTAGTACCTACTATCCCAATGCATATTGATTTTGCCATTCTAGCGGATTTTCATTGATAAAATAATCCAAAATAAATCTCTATAAGATGGTGATGATCGCTCCCTCTATTTAAGGGACCTGGGGTTTCGAGGTCTGGAGGAACGTACAGTGTGTCTTTAAATCTATAACCATCTCTTTCGCGCACGTAATTATGTAAGACACAGCATGCTTGTACTATGGCAATTGCAAATTCTTGTCGGACATCCAGTGGCCGGTGAAAATTCTCCATTTGTTTGCCAGAATCCCAAACGTGCATTCTATGTGCCGCCTTGCCCGAGACAGTCTATAGTTAAAGATTTTTTGGCTGTTAAACTTTCTCCATAAGGTCGCATTAAATTTTCAAATAAACCAAATGCCTCATCTCCCACAATGACGTATGGCATCGGTACACCATTATTTGATATGGGGCTCTTCTCCGGGATTCGTATATCGTTATTGACGACTTTTTGATACAAAATAGATTGTTTAAATATAGATGAGTCACTACATTTTCCATATGCCCCAATATCTATATATGTGAACTTATAATCCGCATCGCATACAGCAAGTAAAACGATTGAGAAATAATTCTTATAATTATTATAAAGTGATCCTGAGTTGCTGGGTTTAATTATCTTATATGCTTCCCGTCGATGGCACCAATACAATTGGGATAGTTTGCATTTTCATTGAAACCTTTTGCTATTTCAAGCCACCTTTCTTCATTTAATTCTGGAAACGTTGACTGTCTCATGTTCTCCCAAATCGCCATGCAAATTTCATATATGACATCTCGGACAGTAGTATGTCCAATCCGAAAATTATGGCTGATTTCCATCATAGAACAGCCTGTAGCAAGATATCTGTAATAAAGTACTTATTTTAATTTTCAGGTAAATCTCTACAGCAAAAGTGGAAGAACATCAGGACTAGTTACAGCAGGAAATAAAACGCAGAGCTGAAAAGTGGAGCAGCAGCTTCGCGTAAGAGTCCTTACGTATATTTCGAACAACTACAGTTTCTTATTTTTTTTTTTATATATAAGGTGACAAACGAGCACACAGTCCACCTGATGGTAAGTGGTTGCTGTGGCCCATAGACATCTACATCTATCTTCATTTAATTTAAATGCAGATGCGTTGTCAGTGAGGACTAAGATGGAATGCCTCTTTCCAGTAAAAGGGTCTCCGGTTCTCTACACTCACCATACGAAACACAGCAGCATTAAGCTGCTATTTTACGCTGGTATTCTGTGAGAGCGTGGTCCTTCCCCGGTCGAGCCGACCCATTCGTGCTACAACTATACTATTAATATAGCAACAGCATGGCTCTACCACGTTATAAAAGACCACTGTAATAAATAATGAAACTCAAAATAGCATGGGTGAAACACGCCCTGCGGAAACCAACGATGACAGCGATTGTATTCAAGGTAAACGACCCGTTTCCAAAAAGAAGAAGACATGTGACGACGAAAATTTGGTTCAAGTATTAAAGGAAAGTATCGCAATAAGAGAAGAGCGTGAAAGCAAGAATCTGATTCAGATAGACTATTTATGCTTTCGCTTCTAGAAGATTTCAAAAACATTCCGAAACATCGTAAACTTTCTACGAGAATGGAGTTAATTGACGTAATAAAAAGAGCTCAAATGCCTTTTATGGAAACTTACAATTCCGAATTTGGTGTGTATCGCTAAGGTCATGTTGATTATGAACCAGGGACATCAACCGCCAGATTATTTAGACCAGAAACATCGGTTAGTGGACAGTATCGCCATGGATACTCGACTGAATATGGACCGGGAAACTCGAGCAGTAGGCAATATCGCCATGAATACTCAACTGAATATAGGCCGGAAATCTCGAGCAGTGGGCAATATCGCCATGGATACTGACACAGTCAAATTATGGACCAGAAGCCTCGAGCAGTGAAAGCCGCCGTGCATATTCTACGTCTGTTCCAGACAAGCAAGACAATACCGGATATACTGAGGTGTTATCTCCATCTGACATAAATGTAACAGATACGTCTCAGAATTCTGAATTACTTGAACTATTTCAGGAAAATTCTTTACCATAAATGTAAGAAATAAAGAATAAATGTTATAAACAATTAACAGTATTTTTATTTTAGCACTTACTCAATGTAATCACCAATTTCTTCTGGGGTTATACAAGCTCGCATAGGAGTATCAGTGCCCTTGATTGAATTTATTATATTTTCCAAAAGGTTATCAAATGATTGCACTGACATTCTCGTGTAGTTAAAAACCGGTCTGGGTATTTACGAACATCTTTAAAATAGGTATAAAATAAGTTTTGAGTGCCGTTCTAGAAAAGAGGATGAATCCAATGTTTTTAACTTTGCGTTTTTACGAGATACGCACAAAATTACAAGTTCTTCCACGTCCATATCCTCGAAAAGGATCGCAACTGGCTGTCCATTGGCTGTCAAAGGGCCGCAGCCTGGCTGCCTGGTGCACGGCATGCCTAATAGTGGGTAACACGTACGCAAATATTGACCAAGGCAGGACTCATTTAAAAGTGTAGGGGAAGGGCAGATTGATGCATAAAATTTTAAAGTCACTTTTAAGTGCTTAAATAACGGTAAAATTTATATTTGTTATGTTTTGTACATTGCTACATCTATAAATATAATAAAAGTAAACAAAAGAAACTGTCTAATTAATGTATAAAAATATAAAGCTTTTGGTAAAGAGATTTGTATCATTGTGCCCCACCTACACTTAGATACATTACATGGGGCACTTTGATACAAACTAAAAGTTGTATGGAAATATTATTAATTTGAAAGACTAGTATGCTAATAATACTTTTTGTTCAGAGATCACAATCAGTCTTACAGTTTGATGAATAAAGCATTTACATAACATAAACATAATACATAAACACTCACGCCTGTCACCCAGAGGGGTAGGCAGAGACTATGGACTTCCATTATGCACGATCCTGACACACCTCTCGCCTCCTCCACATCCATATACCTACGCATACACGCTCGTCGGTTAAGGGTACTCTCTAGCACATTTCTTAAGCAAAATCGTCATCCCCAAAAGCTAGTCTGTTGAATGGCCAAATCCCTGGCTTTGAAAAGCCACTTGCGATGTTTCTTGACGTAAAAGATTCTAGGAAGGCCGATTTCGTAAGCTCTGCTATATTATAGATGGATAAAGTTTTACCAACATTTCGAATATGCCAATCGTTGAAAGCTATTTTCAATTTGCTTTTAAAGGGGCCAAAAACGCTAACATCCAGTGGTTGTAGTTTGTGGGGTGTGTGTGGCGGAAGGGACGGTTAAACGATTCCATGGTCGCGACAAAAATTTACTGCTTGAATTGAAACATGTGACTCGTGGTTGTCACAAATAATTAAAATTGGATTATCTTTGGTACATGATGCGTGCCGCTGAATATGTTTAAGAACTTCAACGTGCAATTCTGTCATCATACAGCCACTCCTGTTTGATAAACCAAGACTTCAAACCGGAGCGCCGTTTAAAAATGGTCTTTGAAATGAACACGAGAAAAGACATAGACAGGAGGAAGGGCAACACCTGTTGCAGTTACTATTCCGCAAAATGTAACTAGCCCTCCCCTTTCTGCAGACACCATTTGTCCTACTTGCCTCTGTGTCTTTTCAACCAGAAATTTAGGTGTTGATAAAACAGTAGTGACTCCAGTTTCGTCAAGGTTGATGATACAATCAGGAGCAAATTTATATCGTAGCATTACACGCTCATACTTGTCAAAGAAATCATTTACTGCTGTTCTAATAAATACGAAACTTCGTGCTGCGCTTGTGTTTTCTGGTTTTCTGAGGCTAAGCTACTGGTTCCTCATTCTAAATCCTCTTGACCAGTCTTTCCCAGCACATTTATTTTTCTTCCATGATTCTGGATATTTGCAACCTGAGTATTCGACAAATTCATAGGCCAAAACCAAAATTTGCTGTAACCTGTCACAGCAAATTTTAGTTAGTTCAACAAATATTCTGTAAGCATCTTCTCTCCTTGTTTCGAGAATACTTGAGCAACAGTGTATTTAGAGGTGTATGATTTAGACGTTGATGCTTGATTATCTTCAAAAGATTTTCGAAATTTCTCGATACGATGTAGCAGTGTTGCAGCTTTGATGTTATACTTACCAGCTGCTATTCGTATAGATAATTTCTTCGATATAACATCGGGTATGGCAGCCTTCATATTTTCTTCGTTTATATTGCATCGTTAAGTCTTTGGTTTATAGTTTCGCATCAAAAAAGAATCGCTAAATTAATAAATAGTAATAAAAAAATTTAATTGGGGCAGAATGATACGCTTCAAAGTGCCCTAGAGTTTACCGTATCATTGTGCTCCAACAGAAGTTTTGTGTAAAACGTTAACATCGTGTTTATTTATGTTGATTTATTGAGCTATAAGCATTAAAATCCTATTTATGGATGGAATAATTCACCTTTAGTATGTATAAATACTTCGAAGAAATTATAGAAAGTGAGTGAATCTCTTTTATATTCCACGTGTTTTTTTAGTCGGGCGAACACAAAACACAAACTATCTCGTTTAACGCTATCGGCAGGCTCGTCAATTTTAGAATAAATAGTCGGGTAATTCAGAACATTATAGTGAAGCAAAATCATCAAGCACTTCGAAAACTTGTAGGTGAAACGAAATATTGTTATTTTAATTTAGTCGCATTACATTGATATAGTTGTCCTCTCAGTAACAGATGGCAGCTTTTGAGCATTAAGAAACGAGTTATTGTCATAGTTTGAACTACATTTTGACAGATGTCGCTAAAAGATAGCGATCACTGCCTGTGTAAAGAGTGTTGCTGAATTAATGATTGTTCCACAAAATCTGGTAGCTTAAATTTTATCAAGAATATTTCATACATCTTTGTGGGAAGCATAAATAGCAAATATGTTAATACTAATATTCTTTAGAAGGCTTTAGTTGATTTCGAAGGATATTTAAATGTATTCTTTGATTTCAATGAAATGTTTAGGGAATAATCAGTTGGACAGACTGATGGCAAGCATGGCAACACCACTCAAAATGTCATGTAATAAATTATAATTATAAACATGTCCGCAGATGTCATCGCTTGCGCCAGGCCTGCGACAGCTTTAGTTCCAAAAAAATGCGTCATAGCGCTACTGTCGGCAGCCATGTTCTGGCAGCCATTTTCACCGATTTGTATAGCTGTCAAACTGACAGCACATTGTATTTCCTGTCATTCGTGTCAAAGCACGTGTTCTGTTGTGTTATGTTCTCCTCGCTTTATTGCTTGAGTTGAGATATAATTCCAAGTTTATTGCTCGATACGAATTATACTACAGTGCTCTGGTGCTTTGGTCTGCGGCCATGGCTCCTATCAAGTGCTGTGTTGTGGGTTGTACTTCAACCAACAAAACTCATCGCCTTTATAATTTACCAAAGGACGATAAACTTAGGGCTTTGTGGCTGTCGTTTTGGTGCCAGTGAATTCCGAACTTCTTTGTCTATCAAAAGATCAGTTAGTGAATAAACGTGTGTGCCGAAAACACTTCGACAAATACCAACTGGATGACAAGGGTAATCGTCTCAAAGATGGTTATCCATGTCTATTTTCTACTGAAGAAGTCGAGCATGGGGTGCCTTTAAGCGGTAAGTGCATTAGCTCTGCATATTAATAGGTGCACTTATAAGTTATAGCTGTGCTGGTTCAAGTTTTCATTCATTTTTGCTCACCTAAAAAGTTAAATGTTTTGAGTTACGCGGTGTTAGAACTTAAGAGACGATTATGCACTTGGCCGCTATGTAAATTGGTTGGGGTGTACACATCATAAAACTGAAGTAAAAGAATGGTTTCTTAATTTAATGATACGCACCCATGTCCATAATTGGTGCAATATAATAAATAAAATTTTAAAAGGGGGTGTACAAGAAAAACTTGTGAGACAGATGTGTGCGCCTCAACAAATTGCCTTTGATAAATTTAAAGCCCATAGGTTAAGAGGAAAAAATTATAAAAAGTAAAATCTCCAATGTCGTTTTATTTTTACATTCTTTTGTTATATTCGTATCCTATGAACATAACGAAAGAAACTTAATGAACCTTGCAAATAATATATATTAATAAATTAACCCTATAAGATTTGTTTATGGAACATCACTATGCTATCGATATTCTATGCCGTATGGTCATCGATACTTTTATAGTACGTTGTGGGTATCACTAGGTGACATTACGACATATGCGTTTTTGCGCATATTTTTGGAACTAATCGTCAACCATAGTACTGTGACAGTCTACGACAGATACAGTGTTGCCAACTGCACCGTAATTACGGTAAAAACACCGTAATCAGCATAGATCTACCACCTACCGTAGGATTATAATTACGGTAGCAAAATACACCGTAATACCCAATGAAGATCGTATCTAAATATGATTATCTATAAACTAAAATAATTTTAGCGAGTTTGATTGTTTACTTTCTTTACGTTACAGTATTTTCCTTTTATTCTACCGACAACACTGTTTTATGCGTCGAAATCCCCAATAGCGTGGTACCAGCTTGGAGATATTATGCGAACGAATTCGGGGTGCTGTATGTATTTGAATTTCAATGAATACTTAGAGCTTTTAATTTTCCTAGTTTATTTGTATCATAAACGAGATACGACTAACATTTCATTAATACTTAAAATTACGTAAGAGTTTGTTGTGTTGTGTTGTGTGTGATCTGAGTGTTTAAAATATGGAGAGTGATGGCGACAGCGCTACTGATCGAGAAGATAGCTTAACACGAGTACCGGCTAAGAAAGCGTTATAAGCAGAAGTTTCGGGAAGAATGGTTGCTGAATAAAGAATATAGTGACTGGCTAAGAAAGGATAATAGGGACTTATCGAAGGCGGTCTGCAATGTTTGCAATACATCTTTCAGTGCCGAAATAAGTGTAATAAAACGCCACAAAGAAGGAACTAAACACGTGAATAATTTAAAGAGGTGTAGTGCTTCAACGTCCAAAAACAACAGTCTATAGTAAGCGTTTTAAATCCATGCCAACTAATGAAAAGCAATTGGTAAAGACTTCAGAAATAAAATTAGCTGCTTTTGTTGCTGAGCATAAGGTATCTCATAATGTCATGAATCACTTAGCAGATTTGTTACCAAAGTTGTTCCCAGATTCTCAGATAGCCAAAGATATTAGATTAAAAAGAACTAAAGTTCAAGCTGTGATAAATAACTGTATTGGGGAAACTGAAAAAGAAAACTTGATCAGTGACTTGAAATCACAAATGTTTTCAATTTTGATAGACGAAAGCACAGATATTGCTGTAGTAAAAACAGTAGCTGTAGTGGTCAGGTATTTTGATCCAATGATTGGTAAAGTTATCACTCGGTTTTGGAATTTGATTCAATTATTTGATGAGAAACCACCGATCATGTTGCAAATGCCGAAAAACTTTTAATACTGTTATAGGTTCATTTCAAAGTATGAGATTCCTACGGAAAACATCATAGGTTTCGGCTCTGATGGATGCAACACAATGATGGGATGTAACAATTCAGTTTCAAGTCGATTTCGTCAACGTTGTCCAGGCATAATTGTGATCAAATGCATTTGCCATTCTCTGCATCTTTGCGCTAGTGACGCATGTAAAGAGCTTCCACTAAATTGTGAAAAATGGCGCGAAATATTTATAATTATTTTAAATCCAGTAGTAAAAGGCAGAGTGAGTTGAAAGAGTTCCAGTATTTTGCTGAGGCGGATGTGCACAAAATTCTAAGACCAGCCCAGACTAGATGGTTGTCTTTAAATGCAGTAGTGCAAAGGATTCTGGAACAATGGGATGTATTACGTCTTTATTTCAATAGCAAATGGCTGGAAGAATCGGAGTGCCACGATATTCATGCATGCCTGAATGATCCCATAATCAAGGCTTATTACTATTTTTTGGCTTGGATGTTGCCAAAATTTACAACATTAAATAGCTGTTTTCAGAGCGAATCTATTTTAATTACGAAACTACATGGGAAAATGACAGCTTTTTATAAAGAACTGTTACTATTGGTTTTACACAGAAATTATGTAAATTCCGCTCCTATTGAAACTATAGATCCAATGACAGAAATAAATCACAAGGACCTAAAAGACATATATCTAGGTTTAGGTGTCCAGAAAGAACTAGATTCTGTTGAAAATGAAGAAAGAAAGTTAACTCTCAGAAAGATGTGTAAAAATTTTATTATTAGAGCTTGTGTGGGCCTTCGTAAACGATACTGTTTTAATGACAAAATTATGACAGAAATAGCAAAATTTGATCTAGAGAAAGTAATTTCTGATGACAGGGAAGAGTCAGTTTCGTCGTTATTTCCATTACTGCCCAGAATTGCCCCAACTTCAATCCAACATCAACAAGAACTAGATGATGAGTGGCGGAAGTTGCCGTTATACTACAAAGATTTGGATTTAAGTCAACCCCCTGACGTATTTTGGCACCAGGTAAGTTTCCATGTAAACTCGAAGCAACGTGAATTCATATTGGTTTCTATTGTTATAGCAGCCTAATCATTTTTTTTTTCAGGTCGCAGAACTGCGTGACCAACATCGAGAAGGGAATACCTATTTCCAACACTTGCCAAAATTTATGTTGGCCATTTTGTCTCTGCCACACTCGAATGCTGAGTGCGAAAGAGTCTTCAGCAGAGTTAACGATATAAAACCAAAAAAACGGAATAAACTCTAACGAAATCCATCAAGAAATCTCTTATCGCAGCAAGCCATACAGCGTCACGGAAAAACTGTGTTGATTTTAATCCCACTCACGCTATGATCGCAAAACATAACAATGATATGTATAAAAATATTGAAACAATTATACTGTCCGATTCTGATTAAAAATATGTTTTTTTTTAACTCTGACCCATAACATGCTACTAAATAAACAAGGTAATTCTACCGTATTTCAAATATATATTACAACATAATTTCGAAAATTCTACCGTATTTTTAGAAGAATTCTACCGTCCGCTAGATTTCAGACTTGGCAACACTGGACAGATAGGACAGTACTACTGTCCTATCTGTCGTAGACTGGTATACAGTAATCTGTGGCTTGCGCCGGTGTTATTTGTGTGATATTTTTGTGATTTCCAGTGCAGTGAGTACACTAGTTATTATTTTTCCGTTGAGTTGAGCTTTTGTTCCTCCGGTTAATTCATATTACTGTGAACTCAAGTTACTGTGAATCGTTAGTTGTTTGAACTGAGATAGGACTTCTTGTGCTGTTTAGTTTTATTTGGGACAGGACCTTTGTGTTAAGTGTTGTCTAACTGTTATCACTATGTCATCAGACAAGCATTGCTGCGTTCCTGGATGTAAGGATACTGAAGGTATATATTGGCTTAATTACTTGGTTATAACCTAACATAACTGTTCCAAGTTTTGGTGTGTTTTGTGTGTTATGGTACATGTCCCAATTCAAGGCGCGTAAAATAGACAATTGAAAACATATTGGTAGTACCCGTTATCGGGTAAAAGTTGCCTTCGAAGGTTAATGTGGTTAGACAATCCACAATCATTAATCTTAAAGTTTATGATTTTTTTATAAATAGGCACAACACTAACATAAAACTAATCTAAAGTTACGAACCACTAACACTTGAGCTCGGTCAATAGAAAAAAATAATTGTTTAGAACTGCACTGTTAGAATCCCTTTTTAATGTTATACCTGATGTCACCAATATTATAAACAAATTGTAAGCTTGGCTATTGATTTAAAATGGTTGTCGATTACACACGACTGATTTTTCTGCAAGCAAGATAATATTTAATCCAAAAAATAAATTTTACTTTGAGTGAATTTTTGTTTCTTATTTTTCGACCAGACCTATCACTTATATTATTTCTGGCAGTCAGAACCATTACCTATCTTCTGATTAGCTAATTTTTTTCCGCAACATAAACTATAACATAATTTTTTTAACTGTTTCAACCTCTCATATTCATTATATGATTTTCTTCGTAGTAACATCCCCTGTCCTATAAATCTTAAGTTGTACAAACTCTTGATTTCATATCTATACTCAATAAAAATAAATAAAATTGAAGTTTCTGTTTGTAATATCAAAACAACAGCTTTTTACTTATTGCATATGAAAGTATATACAGTACATATAACAAAAAGCGAATTTTTAAAAATTTTGTCTGTTTGTTTGTTCCGGCTAATCTCCGAAATGGCAGGACCGATTTTGATGGGACTTTCACTGGCAGATAGCTGATGTTATACGGAGTAACTTAGGCTACTTTAATTTTAGAATAATTGTTAGGGTTCTGCACAAAAAAATTAAAAACCTAAATTACAAGCGGGTGAAGTAGCGGGGAACAGCTAGTCCATTAATAACATTAAGCTATAAGTACATTTGCCACTTACATCCTTTTTTTATTATTTCAAATTAAGGATTACATGATTTGTTTTTAGGCATACATCAAGTACTTCATAGATTCCCAAACCCTGAAGGAGATAGAGAACGGTTAAACAAATGGTTATATGCAATTGGTGGTGACATTTTGGACCTGGAAAATGAGCGCATATACAATTATCGTTGTGTGTGTCGCTCACATATTGAAGACAAATATCTATGTCGCAACAACAAAATTAGCAACATTGCTGTGCCAACATTAAATATGCCAGGTTTGTTTATATCCATTTTATATCTATAATTCTATGTTAAGAGGGAATTTCAACCAAGTATATTTATTTTTATATAATTCATACCTTAAGTCATACCATAAAGCTATCATTGCTGTATTTATGTTTGTATTTATTGTGATATTATTATTTGTGGCTCTACTTAAGTATTTATCATCTCTGTTTCAGCACCATTATCACTAAAAAGAATAATTAATACATCTGCTAAAAGACAGCCACTGCAACAAATTCTGGACCTACAAAAGCCATCAAAATCATCAGGTAATTTAGCTGCAGTATGTCAGCTGAGTAGTTGAAACTAAATATATGCAATGTTATTAATTGTTGCATATAATTAGATCATCATTTATATTATTCATTATCATAGAATTAATCCTTATTTATTGATCTTTTTTTCTTCTTTTAGATCCCATTTCAACTCATTGTGCATATATGCGGCCTACATCAATGAACATTGAAAAAGTTGTCATACACAAAGAAAATTTAGGTAAGTACACTGTGGTTTTGTACTGTATTATTTCTGACTACACAAAATAAATAATATAAATTCGCTTGCTGCCGGTTAGACTAAATAAAGACTTGTCTAGTGACTCTAGTGGGATCATGGTGTGAACAGTTTTTAACATTTCACACTAAATGTTTGTGTATCTGGCTCAGCAAGATGTCATAACTTTTTGTCACATTTGACATTAAAATAAATGTTACATCCAATTACTTAACAATTTTTTATTATATGTTCTATCTAACCCATCGCAATGTATTTTACTGTCTTCACAAAGTTTATTATCCACATTTTTCCAGAAACACTGTTTATTAGTAACAACCAAAATAAAATCTGTGCAGAAGTTACGATGAAAATAGTGCACAGGCAGAGGCACAGAATACTTTGTTTCGTATTATGTCAGCTTATTTAAAAAAAATATATATGCATTGGCATTAATCAGAAATCATAATCATTTATTGCAATGGAAAAAATATTACGAAATAAAAATACAATGTGATCCATATCTTGCCAGGCTTAGTATAACTACAACAACATTCAAATTGAATTTAAGTGCTTGCATATAAATAAATTTTAAAAATTAAAATGACAAAATAGAGTCATGTAGTTATTATTATAACTTAAAATAATTTGTTTATCTATGACATCCAACATTAGTCCTAAAACCTATCTCTTTTACTTATGCTTTAATTTAATTTTCATATTGTATTATTATAGTTTTTTGTTTTGATTGGGGAAAGTTTTGTCTAAATTAACAAGTAACCATTTTGTTATCTGCCTGATTGATTCATTTAAAGTCAGAAAACACTAAACTCTTAACTTAGATGATAAATTATATATTTTGTGTGGAAAATATATAACAAAAATAAAATAAGTGCACACGCATTTCAGGTCCTACTCCTTTTTAAAAGGCCGGCAACGCATCTGCAATTCCTCTGGTTCCCCTGGTGTTGCAGTTGTTCATGGGCGGCGGTAGTCACTTACCATCAGATGAGCCGCATGCTCGTTTGCCCCCTCTCCTATAAAAAAAAAAGAAAAAAAAAGTCCAGATACATTGATGCTGCATGAGCATAATATGCCATGTTCAAATCTTCCAGTGACTAAGAAAAGTATGGAATAAAATCTAAGTAAGTGTCATATTAGTCACTAGTAAAGTAATGACTGAACACAAATAAAACATAAATTTGTTTTAATTTTTAAAACAAATCCTAGATATTAAAATTATGAATTTTGTATTAAGTTTATTAAACATAATCTTACAGAAAAATATATGCGGTATAATATATTAACCATGTCTTGTTATTCCATTCTTTACAGGAGAAAAACAGGCTGCCAGGAAAAATACCAAACATAGATTTTTAACAAAGGCAGAAAAAGAACTACAACAGAAACTTGTAGCTGCAAGAATAAAAATTAGTAAAATGAAAAACAAAGTTAAAAAACAGACAGCCAACATTAAAGCAGCAAAAAAATTAGTAAATAATCCTGCCGTCTTAGATGTCGTCGAAAATTGCTCAAGTACTGCAAAATTATTGATGCAATTACAATGGCGTGAGGACCGAAAAAAGGAGAAAGGACGCCGTTTTACATTACAGGAAAAAATTGCCGCTTTATCGATTTTGAAGCAAAGTCCCAAAGGATATCGATTCATCAGGAAAATTTTTATTTTACCTGCTAACTATTATTAAATTAATACAAATGAGTAATCTGATGCCTGGAATTAATAATAACATTTTCTCACAACTAAAGACGAAAGCTGAGTCAATGAAACCCCAAGAGAAGCTATGTATTATTTTGTTCGATGAAATTTTACTCAAACCCAATATCAAGAGAGAAAAGATAAAATATCAGGACTTGTTGATAATGGGCAGGAAAGAAAGGTGGAATTTGCAGATCACGCCTAAGTTTTTATGGTGCGTGATCTAATATATAACTACAAACAGGCAGTCTCTTACACATTTTCATCGAGTGCAATCAAGGGACCTGAGTAGGCGAAACAAATAAAAGAGGTTGTGAAAGGATTGCAAGAAGCAGGGTTGATAGTGTCCTCTTTTCCAGTAAATCTGGCAATCCTTCTTTATATTGATTTTCTTAGAGGATATGATCATGGTCAACTGCTATACTTTGTCTATTTAAGTATAATGTAAATATCCATTTAAAAATCATGAAAACTATAAGAAAATGTTTTGTGAATTTGAGTAGTATTTGCATTTACTATTTCCGCCCATGTATCCACATATGTAAAATACATCTTAAATAAATAACTTCAGCAACTGACCTAAGCAGACCAAGTATAGATAGAGACATACATTAAAAAGTATGTTTGATGCAACATTACAAACGCAATTACCAATTTTATAGCATAAGAGTAATAAACGAGCACACAGTCCACCTGCTTATAATTGGATGCTGTGGCCCATACTCATCCACCTCCATCATGCATACATTTTATACGTGGTAGGCCATGCTGCAGCTATATTAGTAGTATAGTTGTAGCACGAATGGGTCGGCTCGACCGGGGGGAAGGACCACGCTGTCACAGAATACCAGCATAAAATAGCAGCTTAACACTGCTGTGTTTCGTATGGTGAGTGTAGAGAACCGGAGACCCTTTTTACTGGAAAAGAGGCATTCCATCTTAGTCCTCACGGGTGACAACATATCTGCATTTTGATTCGCAAACGAGGATAGATGTAGATGTCTATGTGCCACAGCAACCACTTACCATCAGGTGAACTGTGTGCTTGTTTCTCACCCTATCTTATGAAAAAAAAAAAAAATGCAGATGCGTTGTAACCCCTGAAGTCTAAGCTGTAATGCGTCATTTCCAGTAAAAAGGGTCTTCGGTTCTCTACCTACATCTACATCTACCTCTACAGCATTGAGCTCCTATTTTACGCTGGAATTCTGTGAAAGCATGGTCCTTCCCCGATCGAGCCGACCCATTCATGCTAAAACCTTAATATAGCTGTACACCACAGCTATATTAAGGTTTTAGCTCTACCTATCCTTCCTGCATGTAAATAGTTTATTTTTTCCTTTTAAAACATTTTTTATGATGTTTTTTAGCATTTATTTGCACTTTATCTTCTTCGTCCTCAACATCATGTCTTTCAGATAATATTCTATTTATTACTTTACAATAATTATAACTCATGAAACGAATGATAGTATTGAGTAAATATTCAATTGTTTTATTTTTATGAAAGACACATTGTATAAAATCAAAATCGATTAATGTGACAATAGAAGTCTTTAAATTTTTTTTTAAATAGAGAGCTTCTAAGTTTTCTTTAAATATTTATAATATCTTGTAAATTTGAAATTAGCTCTATTAACTTATTACTGGGAGAACAAAGCCATCGTCGACCTGCATACTCTCTGTATTTTATATATTCAATTTGATCATCACTACAAAAGACTATTACAAAGAGAGCAATTTCAAAAAAAAATTATTTTAGCTTTTTTCAAAAACTAGCCACTGACATATTGTAGAGGAGCAAATACCCTAGGGTCACTTTTTTTTTAATCTCTACACTTTCTAAATTAATATCTAATATATTTTGTAGATTAATGCTGGTCGACGTGGCTTTAGTATTTTCGTTGAGTACGAAAGAATATAAAGCATTACACAAGTCATTTTCACAATTTTTTCCTTGGGTGCGGACACTGCTTAAATTGTTGATTAAAAGTGTGGCGAAAGCTGATTCGAATTAATCGCAAGTAGGGTTGTTGCTGCGACAGCCATGGCTTCTCACCGCGCTAAAGAAATTTTCTAATGGATCCTGATTCAGGTGCCGCAACCATACCGACGATATATTATGCTTATCTTTTAATTTCTTTAACAACATTTGAATTCCTTTCAATGTCCACACCCAATTAGCCACAGTGGGAACAGTTTCTTTTTTACCACTGGCAGTTATGAACGACATTGTTTCAAACATTTGTATGGCTTCCACCCATATTTTATGGTGGACAGAGTTAGGTTTTACTGGACCAAGTAAGGGTTTCGCATATTTGTTCTTCACATTACTTCCATTGACCGAATCGAATATGTTGTCCATGAAAATTAAAAGATCCGCCGTGTCCTTGCATTCTGTGGGCAGTATGTCCTTATCTGAAACATGAAATATAAACTATTCATAACTCAGCTTGTGAAACAGCCAGAATATTTTCTAAAGATAGTATTCTGTTGACTATCTTAAGAAGGGTTACAGGGATTACAGTTGAGTTTGTAGAGCTGAAAAGGTGTCATTTAGCAGTCATATGTAATAACTTATCTATCTGTGATTTTTATTATTATCCAATAAGTATGGATCATGGGATGATATTGGGAAGTGCCGTAAATTTCCACAGTCAATGTCGCTATCTAGAGAAAATTTTTACATAACTACGCTCCATCTTTCTTTATATATAAAAAAATGAAGTGTCACATTGTTCGTCCGTGATTTTCAATGATTTTTAATAAAATTTTCCACACTGTGCGCAATTTAGTCCAACTTGAGGGATATGATAGGTTTTATCTCGATAAGTGACCTTCAATATTTTTTATTACGAATTGAAGATTTTTACAGGTTTAAAGGTCGTCAGAAATGGCAGAACAGTTACTGCCTGGCCAGCTAGTAGAAAAAATTCAAGTGTGTTTGTGTGTTCGTAATTCTTCTCCTCTTAAAGGGGTTCACCGATTTTGATTAAAAATGTATGGGGTACTTATGGGGTCATCAGGATGGTTTTTAGCTATAGTTAGACCCGGTAGGTGGCGCTGATTTCGAGATCTAGATATCACCCGTACGAAGTCGGGGCGGATCACTAGTAATGGGAAAAGAGTGGCACTGTCATAAACTAAAATGAACCAAACATTACCTGTTAAATATCCCATGCTAGATGCCACAGTACTGCTAAATATTTGAGAGGCGAATTTCACTTTCATTTTATTTACTTTTTCAGGGTTGACGTGATTTTCAGTCAACTTAGGGATCAATTTTATACCCTTGTAACCAGGGTTTTCATTATATAATAATTGTAAATGAGACCATTTTGCGGTTTTTATTATGCCTTCTTTAGTGTAATATTCTAAATTTTTGGTAAGAAGGTTATTTCTCATTCCTTTGAGGAGGTGTGGAGGATCATACAGAGGAATGACTTCTTGTTCATTAATTAAAATTATATTTTCTTTTGGTTCCTCTCCTTTTCTTAAATAAACCCCTCTGGTCTCATTTATCAAAAGTTTCAGAGCCTGTCCATTAACCCTTTATAAGGCAGTGGGCTTATATGCTCCACCAATTTTTCACCCAAATAATTTGAGTTTCGATCATTAGTACGACTTTTGCTTCCTACTAAGGGCAACATTGGTTCATATTACGTCAAAAAACGTCTGCCATATATGTTTTCACTGTCAGCTGTCACTTTGCTGTCAACAAGTAGCGCGTGAGTTGGGTATTTTCGCTCGTGAAAAATTAATCTAGTGGAATCTTCGAAAATATTTAAAAAAAATGGTAAGAAATGATTTTAATGTATTACTTAGTGTTTATAATTGCTGTAACGAACAAAATTTTTTACGTTATTATCTAAAATTATGGACTATTTTATTTTTTCTTGGTGGCCGCATGTGGCCCTTGGCCCATTCGGCATATATCTGGTGGCCGCATTTGGCCATCTGCCTGCTCGGCGACTGCAAAAAATTCTATTGACCTATTGTTATTTTATTTTTATTTTTAGGCGGCACTTAGAGATGAAGACATTGAAAAAGAGCTGGAAATGATGTTTGGACTCCCGGAAGATCCTGATGATTCCGAAGATGGATATGAAGCGGACGATCCAGATACTAATTTGAATTTAACTCGTGTCTTTGAGGATGAAGACCTATTTGAACATCAAGGAAGCAGTGCATCAGGATCGGGCTTAGTTCCAAGCCCAATTCCCGGTACATCTTTGGACGAGAATTGGGAAAATGTCAGTCCAAATATTGAACGATTTGAACGCCAGTCTGAAGACAGTCCCATTCGCGGCCCGATACGTCGTCGTCGTGTTCTCTCTTCAGAATCCTCGTCGTCCTCGGAAAACGAATCACAGAGTGAAACCTCAGCAGATGATGGTAACGACGACGAATGGAAAAAAATCATGTGGTCAGCTGAGAGTAGACCTAAAGCTGAAGACTACGATCGGATACCACTGAAAGCGAAAGATTTCTTTCCAAGCAGGACAGCGCCGATCGTATATTTTTCCAGATTTTTTTCAGGCGAGGTAATCAATCATATAGTTGAGCAAACGAACTTATATGCAGCCCAGAAAAAGAGTATGAACTGGGAACCAGTGACGAGTGCTGATATAAAAGCCTTTATTGGAATGATTATAATTATGGGCCTCCATGTTTTACCCTCCATCGATTTATACTGGTCTAGTGACCCGTTGTTTAGAGTAAATGAGGTGGCAGAAATAATGACCTGTAAAAGGTTTAAAAAAATATTGGAAAACCTTCATCTTAATGATAATTCCCAAATCCCTTCTAAATCAAATCCAGACTACGACAAACTATATAAAGTTCGCCCGTTATTGGAAATGCTGAACACAGCTTGCAAAAATGAAGCTAGAACATCCACATCACAAAGTATCGACGAGGCAATGATTAGATTCAAAGGAATTTCGTCTTTGAAGCAGTATATGCCAGCAAAACCCATAAAGAGAGGTTTTAAAGTTTGGGTTAGGGCAGATAGCTCTACTGGATACGTCTATGAATTTCAAATTTATACAGGCAAAAATGACGACAGTACACCTGAGTTCGGTCTAGGATCAAATGTGGTAAAATCTTTGTCAAAAAGCCTGATAGAAGAAGAGGTTACTGTTCATTTAGCATTTGATAACTTCTTTGCTTCGTATCCACTAATGCAATACCTTTATGAAAAAGGGATTTACTCCACAGCAACAGTAAATTTGAACAGAGCGGATTTACCAAAGTTTATGAAACCCATCAAAAATGATAAAAAGAAAGAAAAAGAACGGAAAGAGAAACTAAAACTTACAAGAGGACAATATCATATATATTGTCCTCTTGTAAGTTTAAGTTTAGTTTAAGTAAGAGAGTAAAAAATGACGTAGCATTCATGGTTTGGAAAGACACGAAAAATGTGCATTTTTTAAGTACAGCATTTCACCCTAAACAAAAAACCGAGTGTCAAAGAACTATGAAAGATGGTTCCAAGAAAAAATCCCTGTCCTCTGGCAGCTGAGTACACAAAGAGGATGGGAGGGTGGATAGGTTTGACCAAAACGTGGTTCCTATGAAGTTGGTCGCCGAAACAGACGTTGGTGGTGTCGAATCTTTATTTTTGATTGACTTAGCTATCACTAACGCGTACATATTGTACTTGACTTCGAGTAGAAATCCAGTAAAGCTGACAAATTTGCAATTTCGCGTAATGTTAGCCAGGTCACTTATCAGCGACTACTCGTCGAGAAAAAGGAGCTTAGGTAGCGCACCTAATTTTGTCGCCAAGAAGAATCGCGTCGCGGTCAGTCCTCACTATCAAAACCTGTAGAGTTCCTGATGATATCCGATACAAAGACGTCGGAATACACCTGATTGACAAGTCTAACACGCGGTACAGGTGCCGTTTGTGCAGTACTAAAACAAATAACAAAAAAACCTATTTCTCCTGCACGACATGCAAGGTATTTCTTTGCGCTTATCCCTGTTTCAGTCAATTTCATCAGAAACCTTAAAATCATTTCAGTTTTGTAATTGTATTCAAGTAATTATAAGAGCCAAAGTTGATTGATCTCAAAAAATAAACCTAATTATAAGAGTATGGAGTTAGAGAAAAGCATTCCTATATTTAGTAAACTCTTTCTAACTGAAGATATTTAAGTTTGAAGACATCTATTGTCCCTTTTTAATAATATTTGTGATTTTAAGTAAATAAATATATTGTAACAAACTACATTGTCTTTAATTTACTTAAATTATGCCACTTTACTGCTACCTCGGATGGGCAGAGGGACATATTGTGCCACCAATTTTTCCGTTTATTTTCCGAAGATTTTCCGAACTGAAAAACTCGCAAAAATGCTTATATGTGTGTCCTTAACAACATACTAAAATTTCATTTTCGAACCTTTTCTGGTTCTCTCTGCCTTATAAAGGGTTAACACATCTGCATTTTGATTCGTAATCGAGGATAGATGTAGATGTCTATGGGCCACAGCAACCACTTACCATCGGGTGGACTGTGTGCTCGTTTGTCACCCTTATCCTATAAAAAAAAAATGTAGTTAAAATTGTCATTAACCAATGGATGTTTTCGAATCAAAAATCAATTATAATAATCTTTGTAATTTTGTACTTGTAGTTTTTACCACAGAAAGTAGCAAAAGCTGACTCAAATTGGTCGCATTTTAAACTAAACTGCACCAAAAAATTAAATGTAAATATAAATGTCTCACAAAGTGCCCCAATTCCAAATGAACTGAATGTTGTTATTGTATCATTGTATAATTTCAAGAAATGACTTGACGCTTATCATTTTAAATAAAACGTACAATTTTTAGCTACATAATTGGAGGTGTTAATTTTGTTTTTACCTTTGCTTCACGCTTTTCACTTTGTATGTCGGGGATTAGGATCATCTTGGCGATTCATTAATTTCTATATTTATGTTAAATAAATGTTATATGTACTGATTCTCATAATTGTACTTGCGCTCTTTTTTAAATAAATCATGTAATCATATTAAAGAGTTTTATTTATTTTAATTATTAATATTTATATACACACATACACTAACATATATATATATATATATATATATATATATATATATATATATATATATATATTAGTGTATGTATATATATATATATATATATATATATTAGTGTATGTATATATATATATATATATATATATATATATATATATATATATAGCAAAAGTTGCTTACTTTACTTCTGGTAAGAGATGGCGCTAGTTATGCATTACCATTTTAAAGGTCGAAGATCGGTCTCTATTTCAGTATATATAAAGGTACTCTGTGGCCATCGGCTAACTGCATGGCGGCACGGCCACAAGTGCTGCGCTAAGGCAGGCATAGACAAGTTATCACGACTCGATTACATCTAACCGATTATGATACATGTTAATCTGCCCCTTGCACCATCCATCTGCCCGGCCTCCCCTTAACTGAAAAGAAATATTATCTCAACTTACGAAAAAGCGAACGATGAACTAGGTCAAATGTAGCAAAATACGGATACTGACTACAAAGACAACGATAACTGTATAACTTTGCGAACTGTTATACGGGACCTCGTAAACTAGGTTTTAAAAAAAAACACTTTTATTACACAACGGAAATAGTATTATTTAGAAATAGAATTGGTTACAAATTTTAATTGGCCCGGAGTCGAAACTGGTAGACACGCGATGATACAGAGGTGTTAGGGATTTAGCGGTTGGGCAGAGACTGACTTGTTCCCGGGAGCGGGAAGCAGAGGTGCCTTTAAATGATGACAAGACTATTTAGAGGAAATCTATGTAATCAGTTATTGTCCATGATTAAGGGTTTTCCCTAGCATTGGGAAACCGTAACAGTCCTCCGATTTAGAGTAAACTACACCCTTAAAAGTGGAGTTTATGTTAAAGTAAATGAAATATAAATCAGCCGATTCGAAGAAAAGGTCCCGTGTTAGTGTTTGAGGGGTTAATGTCATCTAATTCAGTGTCCTTATTTTCAGGACTTTTATTTTCTCTAGATCTCTTTATTTTCTTGTGTATGCCAGTTTCATACATCTTATAAATAATAAAGCACATAATAAAAATTATAATTACAATTGTGATACCTGAATAATATTTTTGATATAAAACAATACGTGGTTTTTCAATTATACTGTTAAGGCTTTTCAGGATTTCAGGATCATGATAAGCTAAGGAATCTAAGTTAACATTCTTAAGATTAACTACAGGTAAGTTTGATACAATGTTATTATACCCTACAATATTACAACAGGAATCATTTAAAATATTAAAATTAGGTACAATAGTTTTCAGTTGAATTTCACGATTTTCAGGTGGTGTTAAACGAGTGTCTTTACAGTAGGCGACACATTCAGGAGGTAAGTACAATATACCATTTCCACTAAATTCTATTTCAGTAACTTGGGAGTTATTACATTCAATACTTATTTTAGTTTTTTCAGACATTACAAATAACCATCTATTAAAGCGTAGTGGCTGCCAGATGCTAACGTGACCATGAATAAATTTGGTTTCACAAATCGAAGGGATTGAGGTAAGTACTTTTGTAATAATTTCGGTTTCACAGGAGGGCGTCGCGGAAGAGGAATACATTATTGGTGTTTGACAAAGGTAATGATCATTTTTTATTACTCTACAATAATCTAGGTTATCTAACTTACAATACATTGATCTATCTCTGCTTATACCAATATATTTGGAGGATGGAATGATGGTCGAATATGACTCTGGATTATTTTTATTATGAGGGACCAGTGAAGGTAAGTTATGGTATATGTTTAAGTGTATAGGGTTAATGAGAGGGATTTTTACTGCAACACTACTTTTTCTTTATTAAAGTAACTAGATATTTCTGATACATTTAAAATAGTGTGCATGTTATCGAGATTTAAAGGAACCGGGAGTTGTTTAGATTCGGGTAAGAATCTGTAATTTTCGACCAATTCGATGTAAAGTTCTTTAGGTGTTAGGATAGTAGGATACAGGATATTAGATTTGCTAAACATGATAGCATTAATTATGTCCTCAACTTTGAAGGACAAGGCTAGGAGACTATTTTCTATCATGGAAGTTAATTCCAGCATGCGAGATCTAATACCTAGTTCTCTTGAAGCGTAAGTCAGATTTAGGATGTCTTGGGACAGTCCATCAATTGCATTTTTAGGTGGTTTTCATTTAGTTTAATTTTATACAGAGTTTCGTTAAAAGATCTGAGCGAAGAAGTAGTGACTAATATATTTTCCTTCATCAGGAGGGCTAATTTCTTTTGGTCTATTTCTACCTCTGTGATAGCGTTGTCGTATCGGATGGCATCGTCTTCATCCATTGTGCCAAACAACTTTTTTGATACAGTGCCTACGAATCCTAGAAGTGCAGACCTTCTCGACTGGCGAGACGTAAGATTAAAGATGGCTTCGTTGTCATGGGCTATATCATTATAACGGGTGTTCAACGGTTCAAAGAGATTAGTACATTCTAAACGATCAAAGACTTTGCCATCATTACATACTTGTTTGGATTTATCAAGGACAAGTCGCAGATTTAGAATATGAGGACTAATAAAGGATACATCATACGGGATAACTACACTAAGATAACTATCAACTAAACTTAAGGAACCTAAAGGGTCGAAGTAGATACCAGGACTGTTCGTCAAGGACGTAATTAATTCTTGACTCAGCGCGGAATTACTGTAATAGAATATAATTAAAATTAGTATTATGTATATAACTAGGGTTACGTTTCAGATCTAGGAGCTAATTTAACTTCGTCATAGTGATGTGTCACATGACGTCTACTGATGAGTAATGTCAAGGTGTTTCTTCCATTGATTTTTACGACTTTATACGGTCCTTTTCAAATAGGTGAAAGGGCTTTGCGCAGACGTACATGATTCTTGAGATATACGTAATCTCCGACTTTATACTGAACGGGCCGTGAGCGGGTGTCGTAATACTGTTTAGATCTTTCTTTAGATCTTTGTATGTTTTCTAAGGCTTTTTCACGTGAAAGTTTTAGACGATGGTGTAGGGATTTGAGATATTCTGGATATGTAAGGTCCGATTGTAATTCGTAGATGGAGTGCGGGATAAAAGGCTTCTGACCGAAGAGGAGTTCGTATGGTGTGAAATTAGTAGTGGAATGAGTAGAGGTGTTATATGCCAACATAGCGGTATAAACATACTTATGCCAATCGGAATGATTTTCGTTGACATAAGATTTAAGATATTCTTTAAGTGTGGAGTGACTGCGCTCAAGTGCACCTTGCGTTTGAGGATGGTATGGAGAAGACCAGATTTGATTAATTTTCAGGAAGTTGCAGGTTCTTTTAAATAGGTCTGGGGTGAAGTTTGTGCCTTGATCGGTTAAAATAGACTTCGGAATGCCGAAAACAGAAATAAAGTGCACTAGACATTCACATGTCTCTTCTGCAGTCGCATTAGCGATAGGGTAAGCGAGGGAATATTTGGTGAGATCGTCCTGCAACGTAACAATAAATTTGAGTTTATTAAGTCCAGCTTCTGAAAGGGGTCTTACAAAGTCGAGGCTGATTCGTTCAAATGGCTTGGTGGAAGTGGTAGTTATTTGCATAGGTGATTTATTAATTTGTCTTAGGGCTTTATTACTTTGGCATTGGGAGCAACTCTTTACGTATGTTTCAATATCTGTCCGCATATTTTTCCAGAAATACCTTTCTTTTATATGATTATACATTCGCGTAGATCCTAAATGTCCGGCAATTGGAATGTCGTGGTTTTCGGGGAGTATTCTAGGTATCTCGGAAGGTGTAGGGTAAATTATAGTATTGTGATAAATATAAACTGATATCTGAGTATTGTTAAAGATATAGCAGAACATGTTGTATATTTTCGTCCAGATGTGTGTGTCGAAAGGATTTTGGAAATCAGTAATGGCTAAATTTAGATTGGAATCAGTGGAATTACGTAATATATCGCATCGAAGATTTAGTAGGCTTTTATAAATGTCTTCATAAGAACTGTTATGAAAGTTGTATACTTTGGTGAATAGGAAATATATTGTTTTTCCCTTGTGATCGAATGAAATGAAGGAGTAAAGAATTCTTTCCCTATCTAAGAGTTCTTTAGAGTTTTCGAGGTTACATAGAATTTCTTCTATGTGAGGGTTGGAGTCATCGAGATCGATGGAGGTAGGTATGACAATGATCTTGCAGTTAGTTTTCAGGATGCTTTCGTTTTGTTCTATGATGTTAGCGTTACTGTTAAAGTCTTTGTTACTCATTGTTTTTAGAAATTTGTTTAATTTCTAAAAACAATGTTGTGATAATAATTATCGTCACGAGAAGGATTTGGTATTAGATCTGGGGATTTGTTAGATGTGGTCGGTGTAGGAGGATCGACGATACCTGGTAGTAAATCATCGTTTTCCAAGAGGTCTACAGAAGGTAGTTTATCGTCAAGGTCTAAGGAATCACGGGGTAGTTGGATATCAAGATCGTCAAGAGTAAGAGGGCTGAATTAAGGTGTGGAATTATCTTCATTTTGATTAGAATTGGATGGAATAGGATCAGAGTCTGATGGTTGAACTGGGTTTACAGGATATCGGGATAAGGCGTCAGCAGCGGCATTAAGTTTTCCTTTCTGGTACTCGATCTCATACTCGTATTCCATTAGTTTTAGGCGCCATCTTTGTAACTTGCTACTAGGATCTTTATGATTGAACAACCACTTTAGTGGTCTATGGTCAGTAATGATCTTGAATTTTCGTCCATAGAGGTATGGGCGAAAGGTTTTACAACCGAACAAAATAGCAAGGAGTTCTTTTTCAGTGGTATTGTAGTTACATTCGCTTTTGTTGAGGTTCCGAGAGGCAAAGGCTATTGGCCTATTCTTGCCAATTGGACCTTGACTGAGTACAGCACCGATCGCGTAATTAGAGGCATCACATGTTAGGACGAAAGGGATGGAAAAATCTGGATAAATGAGGATGGGAGCAGAGGTAACTTTGTGCTTGAGTTCATCGAAGGCGACTTGTTGTTGGTTTTCCCATAGAAAGGGGACATCCTTTTTTAGAAGTTGAGTTAAAGGTTTAGCAATTTTTGAAGTTGGCAATGAAACGGCGATAATAGGATACAAGACCGAGGAAGGACTTAATGTCTTTCAGGTTTGGGAGTAGAAATTGAGTTACCGCTTTTACTTTCTCAGGGTTAGGTTTTACACCATCTTTGGTTATTTGATGGCCAAGATATGCGACTTCACGTCGGCGAAACTCGCACTTGTCAGGTTGGAGTTTTAAATTGTAATTTCGAAGCCTTTGGAATACTGACGAAAGGTTATCAATGTGAGAATTCAAATCATGAGAATATATGACGATGTTGTCAAGGTAAACAAAACACCGTATGCCTTGGAGGCCTGTGAGAGCGGTATTAATTAATCGTTGGAAAGTGGCAGTCGCGTTTTTTAAACCAAATGGCATCCTTGTAAACTGGTAGTGTCCTTGTGGTACACTAAAGGCCGTTTTAGGAGCGTCTTCCTCATTCATCAAAATCTGGTGAAATCCTGACGCGAGATCAAGGGTTGAGAAGTACAGGGTAGCTGTCACCAACAGTGATGTCGTTTAGTTTCCGATATTCGATAACTATACGCCATTTTTGTTGTCCGGATGCGTCAATTTTTTTTTGGTACAATCCAAATTGGTGAAGACCATGGAGACTCTGAATGTTTTATGATTCCCTGGTCGAGCATTTGATCAATTTGTTTTTTAACTTCTTGTTTATGTACCTCTGGGAACCGATAAGATTTTACATTTATGGGATTTTGATCGCTAGTTTTTATGTTATGTTTAAGGGCATCTGTGTGGAAAAGTTTATCGCCAGGAATAAAGAATATATCCGAGTATTCAGAGCAAACATCGTGAAGAGCGTTTGCTTCTTCAGGATTGAGGTGGGAGACTCTAAGGAGGTTTAATACTTCTTGTGTTCGGAGGTAAGAGTTTGTGTTTTTTAAATGACAGACTGTGTGAGTATTTACTTGATCAGAAGGTTTGGTTAAAGAACTTAAGGGAATTAGTGAAATATCTAGATTTGACTGTAGGGTTATAGGAGTTTCAGAGGTATTGATTACTGATAAATTAATTCTTTTGTTTTCTTTGACTGCGACTAAGCAATTAGCGATTAGTAAATCTTCATGATAATATTGGTCTAATACGAGTCCTTCTTTTACTTCAGGGTTGGAGACAGAGCATTCTATGACGGTTTCGGATCTGGGAGGAATAACATAAGTAGGTTTATTGAAATGTAATTTTATTTCATTTCCACCTATTTTCAAAGTTTCATGAGTGTAGTCGATTGTGCAGCCAAAAGCGATTAGCATATCAATGCCAACTATACCATCATAAGGTAAGTTTATTTGGGGTATTATATGGAATCTATGTGTGATACTATTTTTATCATTTATTTTTATTTTAAGTGGAAAATGGCCCATTGTAGGTGAAGCTTGATCAATGGGGTCAATACCTTTCAGAAATATTACTTCTGTTGCGATGTCAACTGGTTTTTGTATAGCAGATCGTTTCAGTAGGCTAACAGTTGCGCCAGAGTCTACAAGGAGAGATGAGGTAGTATCCGACACTGAGGAATACACAAGGATATGGGGTAAACGTTTCTTGAATGGACCAATATTAATTTCATAAATTCTGGTTTCAGGAATGGGACGAGGAACAGTTGAGTCTAAGGTAGGTTTAGCATACATGGAATGATTGATTTTACGTTTGGTGAGGCTGGTGGATACAGAGGATACAGTGGTGCGACTAGGTTGCGAGTCCTTACTGTTAGTGAGTACAGAGGATACAGCGGGAACAGAGGATGCAGAGGATACAGTGGGTGTAAAGGATACAGCGGATGTAGACGATACAGTGGATACAGAGGATACAGTGGATGCAGAGGATACAGTGGATGCAGAGGATACAGTGGATATAGTATTGCGTTTATTTCGCGAGTCCCTATCATAAGGGGATACAGAGGACATAGTGGATATAGTATTTCGTTTAGTTCGCAAGTCCCTATCGTTAGGGGATACAGAGGATACAATGGATGTAGTATTGCGGTTAATTCGCGTGTCCCTATCGTTAGGGGATACAGAGGATACAGTGGATGTAGTATTGGTGCCTTTGATATAGTAATGTTTTGGAATTCGATGCTTGGGTCTCACGAGACACCACCGTGAGCCCTTTATGCGTTTAAATCATCGTTTGATTTACCCTGATCTTCCGTGTAGTCACTGCTTTCGTTAATATTTACCGCGTGGATTTGAGCTTGGTTGTTTTGATAGCTTCTTGGAGATAGACTTTGATTATTTTGGTCTTTAAAGCGGTTATTATTGAATTCCCGTTTCCTACAATCCTCGATAGTGTGGCCCACGTTTTAACAATAACGGCACACTGGAAGACCTGAAGTGAGGGTTTCGAATTTGTTGGGATTGACGTTGAGACCAACGTCCTTGATTAGGTGAACTGGTATTAATTGCCGAAGGATTACGCTTAGAAGAGGTCGGCAATATCTTTTCTTCGGATACAGCGAAGCCAATGGCTTCATTTAAAGTTTCAGGGTCACGGCATCTGACTACCGTTGACAATCGAGGATTTAAGCCACTTATAAATGTATGCAACGCTAAGTCTTGCATTGCAGCGACACGGCCAGTCAGTTCACCTTTCTTTTTCTTGGGTATTGAAATATTGATTTCGGTTAATAGTATTGATAGGCATGTCTCCACGCATAGTGCAAACTGGTTGACCGTTTCACTATTAGTTTGACAACAATCTTGGAGGTCCGAGAGTAGTGCAGCGTAATGTTTTTTCTCGCCAAATTGGTTTTTGAGAAATTCTTCTAACTGTTGCCAGTTCTCGAACTCTTTAATGGAGCACGCACTTTCGGCACGGCCTTCGAGTTGGCAAAAAATATATTTTAATATTATGTCTTGTTGAGACGGTGACGCAAGGCTTATTGCATTTCTGCAATTATTTAAAAACGCATTAAGTTTTTCGCGGTTTCCATCAAATTTATTAATGAATTTACTTAGAAAGTTCATGTCGATATCTTTTGTTTCTTTAGACATGGCAACAGGCTCGTCCTTAGGCATAGCGAGTTAGTCAAAACAAAGATAACGCGTGAGGTACGGAGTTGCGATTAGAATGGAATGTTGCACTATTCTCAGAACTGAACGATAAAGAAATAATGCAATGGAACAATGAATGATTAATTAAATGTTACTAAGTCTAATACTTTAAAACTTTTAATACTTTGAATTAAATTGGAATTATGCAATGGAACTTTATAGTTAAATCACTGACACTTTTTTCACAACATGAATAGCTTCGATGTAGAATGAATGTACTTACAGGAACACTGCAGCTACGACGTCAACACGAATCATTTCGTAGCCAGGCGAGATCACCCAAGGTGAGTAATAGGTCTTCGGAGTATGCCCAACAAGGCACGTGAGGGTCTGATAAGGCCAGCAGGATACAGCGGTGTTTAATGGAGATACAGCGACACGGAGATGAGATCGGGATTTAGCACTTTTTACCGACACAATCACACGTAGATATGGAATTTATTTAATTAAATTTTCACTGAATTGAGGCGTTTCGAGGATTTACTTATTTCTTTTAAATCCCTTAAGCTGCCACCAATGTTATACGGGACCTCGTAAACTAGGTTTTAAAAAAAACACTTTTATTACACAACGGAAATAGTATTATTTAGAAATAGAATTGGTTACAAATTTTAATTGGCCCGGAGTCGAAACTGGCAGACACGCGATGATACAGAGGTGTTAGGGATTTAGCGGTTGGTCAGAGACTGACTTGTTCCCGGGAGCGGGAAGCAGAGGTGCCTTTAAATGATGACAAGACTATTTAGAGGAAATCTATGTAATCAGTTATTATCCATGATTAAGGGTTTTCCCTAGCATTGGGAAACCGTAACAGAACGTCTAAGCCCGATCTACCAAATGAAGATATGGTAAGAAATTATTCCACTTCTGATGTTAGAAATTATTCTCAAAAATTTTTTTAATAAAAGAACACTACTCGGTAACAAACCCTGCTTACTATCAGGACCCAATTATATGATAACACCAAAGTATGCTAACCAAGAGCATTACTACCCATCTTAATGTAACACAGGGCAGTCTCTCAGCAACACGATCTTTCTTGCCTACACTAGTAGAATACCCTAAAGGGCATAGTAACGACAGTGAGACTCGTAGAATTACTGACTAATACCTCCCAGTCGCCTGCGCGATACTTTATAATGCTCGAACAAGTGGGAGGTTACCGTTATACCCTCAATTGTTCGTATTTCATTTTATTTTTTTACCCTCATTCCCTACACGAACTCTTCCGACAGGAGACCGTCTTCGGGCTCTCTTTAGCCTTTAATATCCGTCTCCATCAACGGCATGGGGGGTGCAGGCACCGCGTAGGTCACAGGTGACGCGCTTGGCAATGGCTCTACGTTAGCACAACGTGTCGTCTGAGTAAGTCATAGGCACTATATTCGCATAACTTAAAACAAGTGGTAAAATTAAAAATTATGTACAACCGACTTCAATATAAATTAAATGAACATTAAAAATCAATCATTAATAAATGCGCATCATTAAGAATAACTCAAAAACTACTGGTCAGATGTTGATCAATTCAATTCAAATCAAATTTATATGAGACCACGTGATAAACACCAGCTTTCAAACAAAAAAGAATCATCAAAATCGGCTCACCTAGAAAAAAGTTCTGAGGTAGCCTAAACAAACAGTCAAATTGAGAACCTCCTCCACCTAAAAAAACACAGTCAAATTGAGAACCTCCTCTTTTTCTTCTTTTTCGAAGTTGGTTAAAAATAACTGATAAAGCCAGAGGCACTACGTTAGCATAACTTAACATCTACTTAAGTCATAGGCCATAATGGCGAACCAGCGCCAGTGAATCGCTGCTCCGCACCAGCGCCAGCGAGTCGTAGCGTCGCACTAACGCCAGCGAGCCATAGCGGTGCACTCGCGCTAGCGAGCCATAGCGCCGCACTCGCGCCAGCGGGCTGTAGCGCCGCAATCCCACCATCGGGCCGTAGCGCCGTACTCACGCCAGCGAGCCGTAGCGCTGCACTCGCCCTAGCAGGCCGTAACGCTCCACTCGTACAGTTAAATAGCAAATATGATCCAGGACTCAAACTACGCGATAAGTTTATGCGCGGACCTTCAAGGGTCAAGTGTCCCTGTCGATTATAAGCATGTGGAGGTTATCAGTCTTCATTTTTGCAAAACCGTTCGGCAGTCCTTTGTCTCTTCATATTAAAGGCAACTGATCGCAGAGGTTACTACACACATTGCAAATATAAAAAGGCAACTGTATGTAATATCACACATTGCAAAAATAAAAAAGGCAACTGTGTAAAATATCACACATTGCAAACGACCCCACACAAATTGCAATAGTCATCAAGTCGTCTCGGTCGGATATATATCCGTGTGACATGGCTCACCACTCGCAAAGAAAGCTGAGCAAGCGTTAGACGTTCATTTGCCGCGCCAAAGCACCATCATGTGCCGCTTGAGCCGTCCTGCCATTAGATCCACCGAGAAGTCGCAGGCTGTAGCGATGGCATGGCAGCACCCACGAGGCCTTATAGGGCCCCCGCATAAAGTCCAGTTTTCCCGTATATTGCGACTAATCGCACAAAAATTCACAGACGGTGAAAGTTCGTGACTGCCGACGACCCTCGTTGACATAAGCATCTTGCCGGTGCTGGTTAGCGTCTAGTAGAGCAGATGCTTACTGTCTCCAGGGCTCGGCCTCACCTCTCTACATCAAATCCCAATTTTGTCGACTACATAATATTCGGAGTAAACTGTAACACTTATCAACACATTAGAATACAAAAATGCCTACTTATTTTTTTTTTCAATTCATAGCACGCTAGCCCCTCAAGCGTTATGACGCCCGTGGCGGGTTGACAGCGCATGCATGCCCGTGTGTCAGCCGACCCCGTGTGGCCATTTGGCAATTAAATACGCCTTGTCTTTAATCTATGTTGTTCAAAGATAAAACGCTGTTTTAATCTTTGAACAACATAGATTAAAGACAAGGCCGTAATGTAACGTTTTCAAACGTATTTGAATTGAACATTTTCGATTATTTTAACCGGTTTTTGTTTTAGGTTATTAGGTAGATATTAAACAGTTTATGGTGTGAAAAAAATGTATTGAAGGAGTGTGATTTTTTTATCTCTTTTGATATAATGTTGTATTGTTATGCAAATAAAACAAACACCTTTTTATGTAATGGCTTAAATTCATAACCCTTACACTTTATATACAAGAAATCGGCAAAATTACATCTATACATATATATACCGAGTTTGATAATATTTTAAAAATAGAATTTAATATTTATAAAGTAGAATCAAATATCTTAATTAATAACGAATCTATGCGTATAACTTTTATACATAGCTGGCATACAAAATTAAAAAGATATCATTGTTTACATTAGCGCCTACCGATATCGCGCGATCTCCCGAACGGCCCCTGACACTTGACGCGTAAAAACATAAAATGGCGTAACACTTGAGGGGTTAAAAGAGAAACATTTATTTTTCGGTATATTGCTAAGCGTTTCGAACTTTAAAATGTATGGGCTACATTATTTCGTGGGTTACATATTTTCATATCATTACATTACGTAATTACAACTTTTCAGTGATGTCTCAGTGATCACGAGGGTGAAAACTGGCAGCGATCACCGAATGGTGAGAGGCACACTGAACCTAAACGTTAAGTTGGAGAGGTCACACAGGTCACAGGAAGTGGACCAGGTCGAGTCCCGACGGTTCGACAAAAAATTAGATTGACTTCATTAAGATGACCAGATGACAACTATTCAGTGATGTTTCAGTGATCGCGAGGGTGAAAACTGGTAGCGATCACCGAATGGTTAGAGGCACACTAAACGTTAAGTTGGAGAGGTCAACGCTCCGTCCCCCTCGTGCTCTAATCCAAAGTCCCGAAACCTTTCAGTTCGAGTTACTAAACCGTTTTCAGTGCCTAGAAGACTGCAATGAAGTGGACGATATGAATGATAAGCTCGTGGAAATTGTCCATGCGGTCGGAGCTACGTTCTGCAAGAGCCGCCGCAGAAGAACACAAAAACTCTCCGATCACACTCTTAATCTCATGGCTGTTATATGGGAAATGAAGCTGCAGTCTTCAACAGACTTGACAGCATACAGTCAACTGAACAGACAGATCTCCAAATGCATGCGGCGGGACTTACGCAACTTCAATACAGCTTGTATTGAAGAAGTGAACGAGCGTAACCAAGGTTTTTTTGTTTGTAAAGTCTTTGCCAGAGATCTGTCTGCCAGAAAGAGCCAACTGTCAAAGCTGAAGACTGAGTGTGGTGGCATCGTTTCCGGGATACCTGAGATTTTGAGTTTTGACCTAAAAACAAGGAAATAAAAGTGTACAAAATGTCCAAACGTAAATATAAAACGTTATCAGTATCTGAAAAATTAAAACTTCTATCAGATTATGATTGTGGAATGGTGCTCCCACATTGCCGTTAGAAAATGTTTAGTAACGTTAGTAAACATTTGTTGGCAAACATTTAATCACAAATGTATAAGTTAACAAATTATAACAAAATAAAACATGTGTTACCTTTTGTTTGTAAACCTTTTATGAAGGTGACGGCGGGGTATGCGGTGAGTCGAGGATGCGGGCGGGGGGGGGGGGTTAGAGTCAGGTTATAATTGGAATAACGAAGATGTTTACAAATTGATTGAAATGTTTCAAGCAAGAGAAGTACTGTGGAACACGATATCAGAGGACTACAAAAACCGAAATAAGAAACACGATGCTTGGATGGAAATTGCCAGTAAATTTAATTTGGATAAAAAAGTAATTGAAAAAAAGATTCGATCACTCGTAGGTCAATTTAACTGAGAATGTAAATCTAAATCTGGTGCAGGAGCTGATGAATCAAGTAAATGGTTTGCATTTAAAAAAATCATGTTCCTTAAGGGCAAAAATATCCCAAGTTCAACTGTCGATGGAGGGTTGCAGGTGAGTTTTATTTTAACATCTTTTAATAGTATTTAGATGCCCAGTCCAATAACCCTTCATTTGAAAAATATTCAGCGAATTCTTTTCTTATTTCTCTCCCATCATCTGCCTGGGATTCACATGCTTCAAGTGGTGTTAATTGCTGCTGTTCTAATCTCCATTGTCCATCGATACATGTACCAGTTATTTCGTCTTCGCTATCATAGTGTTGAGATGGAGCGTAAATCATGCTCGATCCTGTTTTTCTTAGAAAATTATGCAGTAGCACGCATGTCATAATTAAAGTAGTAGTTTTTTCTGGATCTAATAATATTGTAGTTCGTAAAACTCTGGCCGACAAAATACCCAATGCGTTCTCTACTGTTCTCCTCGCACGACTCAGTCTATAACTGAAGATTCTTTCCTTAGAATTGCTATCCTGTGGTTCTGGAAAAGGTTTTAACAAGTGTTTTTCTAACGGGAACGCATCATCTGTTACGAACACAAGGAACAGGTTTGTTTCTGCCTGATAGTGAGCTGTCATTGGGTATTTTTAAACTATTGTCGTTAATTTTATTTCGAAATTTTGTGTTTGCGAAAACTCCACCATCACTTATGCGTCCTTGGCAGCCAATATTCACATATAAAAAGTTATATTCTGCGTCCACTAGCGCTAAAAGTACAACGCTGTAAAATCCTTTATAATTGTAATATTCACTGCCGCTATCAATTGGCTTTTGTATGGCTACGTGCTTTCCATCGATACTTCCTAAGCAATTTGGGAAATTCCTTTTTTTTTAAATGTATTTGCCACGTGTAGCCACTCTTGAGGTGTTGTTGGTATCTGGAACAAAAACAGAAGATTAAGTAACTTGAAGTTATCGTTTACTTCTATTCTTTCAGAGTAACGAAGAAAACGGGGTAACGAAAAACAGAAGTGATTCAGAAAACACTCTCAGTTTAGTCACTGTAAACGAAACTACGGGCACGCTTTTCGCCACCCCAAAACCATTTCGCAAAAGAAGACAGCCAGTTGAAAAAGATACAACAAAACAAGGAGCTGTAAAGATTTTACAAAACATGTACGAAAATAGAAAGAGCAGGGATGAAAGTGACGCATTTGGAGAGTATGTCTCTATGAAACTGAAACAAATAAAAAAACAGTTATGCTAGGAATACTGCTCAACATCACATTAACAATATTTTGTACAATGCATCAATAGGACGATATGATTTTCCTACAAACCCAACTGCTAGTAGTTCCTGGGGATACAACTCTGAACCAAATCTATCCACTTTTTTGGAAAATAATGCTGACTGTAGTCCCTCAGCTGCATTTGAAACCAGTTCTTCGGATAGCTCCAGGGCACATACTGCACATCCTCGTACCAGCGCAAGAACACCGAGTCCGTCTAATTTATCGGAATCAAGCCAAGATTCGACCCAATCATTAAACGATTTGTTAAAAATATTATACTACGAGTACGTAAACGAAAACTACTAATTTTCGTTTAAAATGTATTACATTTTATTTTATTTTTACTGAATATTGAGCTATGGTACGATTTTTTAGAAATAATAATAAACGACCCACACCCACAGACACTTAACGATCTATACATGTTTTAGTACTTAATTATTTTAAGTTTGTAAAAATACTAATAAATATCCCTTCATATTACTAACAAATTCATATGTCAATGTCTAATCAATGCAACAAGTGTTGGATTATATTAAACAGGTTAGCAAATATTATGTATTTAATTCGCCAATGACATTCGAAAATGAAAACTGACGAGTTTAATTAAAAGTATATGTGAGTGTATAATACAAGTTTACTTTTGCTCCTAGAATTTTGGAAAATCTATAATTTATGTTGAATTACCTAAAACAAATGACAAACATAATTCTTATTAGTATGTTAAAAGGTTAAAAGTGTCAAAGTATTGAAGTGTTATGTTATTGGTAAAATCTAATTTAATTAATAGATAAAATAAAATCACACAAAATATACACAAATCTATGTTAAAAGTGTCTGTCAGAGTAACTATATCCACAACCGTTACATCCTATCAAAAGCCCATTGCTGAACATAGACCTTCCCTCAGATTTCCTCAAAGGAGGATACTTGCTATAGTTGCCATGCTTAGTAGATGAGTCGGCAACCACAGTTTTTTAATGGTAGTTGCTAATAGGAAGACGCTGCTTAAATTCAGAAGGAATGTACACACATTCCTTCTGGATTTAATATTTATAGATATAGATAACATAAAAATAAATGGATGTTATTGGGGAATACATATTAGTGTTAATATTTGATTAAATACATCTACTATTTATGTTTATTATATTTAAACTCCATCAGGGAAGCAAGAATTTTGTTTACATTATTTTTATTTTATTTTGTTGATTGTAGGTAATGTACATTCTTTCTGAATTTAATCTTTCTTTACTTCTTTATTTTTTATTTGCATTCCCAATTTTTTTAGTTACACCTACTTGATGCAGTTTGTTGTAACTGCCTAAGAATATTGCAAGAAAGTATTAAACTGCTCATTCCATTAGAAGATTTGTATTCCATGTGGATCTTCAATTTTAAGAGCTCACCACACACGGGCTGTGCCAATTAACTCAGCAGAAAGAGATATTATTTTGCAGTGGATACCATCACACCAGGTACTTACTTTACTTTAACAGCCTGTAAGTGATCCCCTGCCTGAAATAGGCTTGCCCGGAGGAGTTGGCATAATCGCTTTGGCACACAGATTGATGTTTGATTTAGGGAAGACCTATTTTTATTCTTATTAAATATAAGAAATCATTATGTAAACCAGTACGGACTGGTAATTGCAAATAAAATTCGCCGATTAGAAGATCTCATGACCAAGCGCGCATGATATCTAACAGCCTTAAATTTCTTGAAGAGATGCCGAGACCATAATCTCATTCCTACGTGTGTCAAAATATTCACTAAAAAGGACATTCGAGGAAGCGCTAAGATCTTAAATCAGGCAAGTAAAAAGTTGTTACGAACGGTAATCCAACAAAAACGCTCCGATCTACATGACATAAACAAATCCATAGACACATCATTCAGTGAGTTAAAAGCAGTCTTAACGACATTTGATTATAATGTTTGCATCGAAACGTTAAATAAACGAGAAATTAATAAATATAACGAATGCAAAAACAAACATATAGTAAAATATCAAAAATTAACGACCAAATTAAATGTCAAACATCCGTGTCAACGTGAGAACGAAGCACAACCGTTGACCACAAACACGGATCATAGACCAAACGCAGTCTTTAATCTGTCAAAACAGACTCTGGATGATGCAACAATTAGAGTATTATCGAAAGGCCTTAATTTCGCCATAACACCTAAAAAATTACCGTACGAGGAAATTATCTGCAGTGTCGAGGACTGTTTATTTAAAAACAATATGCAAAAGGAAGATTTGGAAGCGATACGTCAAGACATATCGTCTATGTTACGTCGAAGTTCAGCGCCGAAACCGAATCTACCTAAGGACGAATATAAAGCGTTGAATAACCTACGCAATAAACCAGAACTCACGATTCTCCGCGCAGATAAGGAAATGCCACGGTAGTCATGGATACGTCAGATTATAATTTTAAAATACAAGAACTTCTGTCAGATTCAAGCACTTATAAAAGGTTAAAACGACCCAACAAATAACACACTTAAAATAACTAGTGATCTCATAAAGAAACACCTGAAAAATTAAATCTGGACGTAAAATCGATAATACCTACGTGCCAAATCACCGAAGTTGTACAGGTTACCAAAAATACACAAGCCCAATGCTCCATTACGTCCCATAGTTAGCCAAATCGATTCACCAACTTACAGATTAGCTCAACACTTAGCGAAAATACTCACACCGCTCAGGGGACATACAAGAGCACACACAAGGATTCCTACCATTTTGTCAGCGAGATTAAAGACCTACATCTGGCAGACAATGAAACTATGGTCAGTTTTGATGTGCAGTCTCTGTTCACATGCTTACCTGTTGAAGACTGCATCTCGATTATAACTAGAAGGCTGGAGGAAAACAACATGCCCATAGAATATGCAGCATTACTTAGACAATGCCTTACATCTGGCTACCTATTGTGGAAGGAGGAGTTCTACAAGCAAGTAGATGGAGTGGCGATGGGCTCACCTGTATCTCCCATTGTCGCCGATATATTCATGGAAGACTTTGAGGAGAAAGCCCTACTTACTTCTCCTGTAAAAACAAGCGGTACGTAGACGACACTTTCACAATTCTACCTTTAGATAAAGTAACTGCATTTTTAGACCATCTTAACTCCATAAATTCTAAAATTCAATTCACAATGGAGTTAGAGGCAAACAACTCTTTAGCTTTTCTAGATGTGTTAGTAATTCGGAATCCTGATAACACCTTGAGCCACACTGTGTATAGAAAAAAGACCCATACAGATAGATATTTAAACGGTGACTCTCATCACCATCCTTCACAGTTAGCTACCGTGGGTAAATCTTTGTTTCAGAGAGCACGAGGGATCTGTGACAGTGAACACCTGGCCGCCGAGCTCCAACACGTCAAGCAAGTTTTGCACGACAATAACCTTCATATCCCACGCCTACATCACAATGAACGAGTGAAGCCGGCCACAGTCGAGCGAGTGCCTGCTCCTTTCTAAAAGGATAGTAATAAAGCTATCAATGCGCTTGAAGATGACTTTTTCATAGATTTTAGATAGTATTGGAATAAGAGTTATCGGTCTATAGTTATTCATATCACATTTATCGCCCTTCTTGTATATTGGCTTAACAATACATAACTTAAGGATATCGGGGAATGATCCCTGTTCCATTGACAAATTAATTACATGGGTAAGAGGTCGGCTTAAATCCCTCGCACATGCCTTTAGTACACGTGTGTTTATGCCATCATGTCCAACTGCATTGCTGTTTTTAAGCGATAAAATAATAGTAGCTATTTCCATTTCATTGGTTGGGGTTAGGAATATTGAATTTTTATTGAATGGAATGTTAATTTTATCAGTATTTTAATTATCCTGTTCTATGTTCGTCATGTCTATAAAATAGTTATTAAACAATTCACATATTACATTAGGATTACTATATTTTATGTCATTTATACTTATCATGTCAATATCATTATATTCTTTATCATTAATTAAATTATCATTGATAATATTCCATGTCGCTTTACATTTATTAGAAGCATTATTTATAACTCTTTGATTTTGTAATATTTGAGCCCTATAAATGCACTTTTTGAGTATTTTATCGTATTTTTTGTATGCGTATTTTTTAGATAATCTAAAATTTTTATTGCTTCTTGTATATTGGATATATAGACGCCGCTTATTTTTGCACGCAAGTCTAATGCCTTTACTAAACCATTTCTGGTATCTGAATTTATTACAGATTTTAACAAGCTTTATTGGAAAACAGAGTTTATTAAATAGATCAATCACGTTATGCAATTCGTTGAAAGCTTCATTAGCATTTTTATTATTATATACTTCTGAAAAAGATAGGACAGACATACAGTTTCTAAACTTGATCAAGTTTTCTTCACTGTAGTCAATTGTCTGTATAGTATACTCCTTTTTAATCAACTTCATTTTAAGGCTGCCTGTCCACCGGTGCGGCGCGAGGCCGCGGAGCGGAGAAACGGAGAAATTTTAACCAATAGGATTGCACAAAATCTCCGCTCCTCTTCAGTGGACAGGGAGTTGCGAACTAGTTTAAAAATTCATACAAAACCGGTAAGCGGAGCGGGGAAGCTGAGCGGGGAAGCTGAGCGGGGTAGCGGAGCGGAGAAACTGAGCGGGGAAACAGAGCGGGGTAGCGGAGCGGGGAAGCGTGGTGCGTCCGCAGTGTGCCGCCGTATTCCGAGCAGAGTGTATGTGACCGGTGCAATGAAGATATGGATGAAAAACTTATTGAAAGTGTTAAAAAGTTTCCGTGCATTTGGAACACATCTTCAGATTTTTACAAATGCAATGAAACAAAAGACGCTGCGTGGGACCAAATAATCGTCGAAACAAACATATCAGATGGTAAATAATATTATGTATCTTTATTCTCTACACTCTAGTAGGTACATATTGATACCTTTTTAGAGTTACGTACCCAAAGGGTAAAAAACGGGACCTTATTACTAAGACTTCGCTGTCTGTCTGTCTGTCTGTCTGTCTGTCTGTCCGTCCGTCCGTCCGTCCGTCCGTCCGTCCGTCCGTCCGTCCGTCTATCAGTCACCAGATTGTATCTCATGAACCGTGATAGTTAGACAGTTGAAATTTTAACAGATGATTTATTTCTGTTGCCGGTTTAACAACAAATACTGAAAAAAAATGAAAAAAAATTGGGGCTCCATACAAGAAAAGTGTTGATTCTACCATGAAAACGGTTTTATACAAGCATAAAATTTGGTATAGTTTTAGTAAATACTATAATAAGATATAATAACCAATACTAAAATTTGCAATATGGCCGGTTTTTTTTATTTATTTAACACAAGAATACCTAAATTTTATTTAACAAATAGTCCGCGGTTGGCCAACTATCCAAATCTGTCACGTATCACTGACTATAGATTCTTCTCAAAATTGAGTATCTTGCCATGGTACCTTCCCTGATTATTGAAGTATGAACAATACATTTCGCGAACTTGATAACCATCATTACTAGAGTGTTGTGTTTCTGTAATATCACCATCTGATAGTAATGTTTGCTCCATGCTATTTTCAATATTGTTTATATAATCAGGCTGTCTTTGAATTAAATAATTATGCAAAATACACGTTGCTTTTATTACCTTGTCAACTGTTTCTATTTTGCATTCGAAATCTTTATGATACACGTACCACTTTCTCGTCAATACACCGAAAGTTGCCTCAACAATGCGACGTGCTCTTGATAATCGGTAATTAAATATTTTTCTTTCTGCGTTTAGTCTATCACGTGGGTATGGCCTCATAAAATTTTCCTTTAATGGAAAAGCTTCGTCTCCTATAAATACGAACGGCATTTTTGCTCCACCTTGAAACAATGGTACCGGTTCAGGTAAATTCAATCTCTTTTCTTTTAATCTCTTTCCGAAAATGCTGTCAGCAAAAATTCCTGCATCAGAAAATCTTCCCATAGATCCCACATCAACCATTATGATTTTCCTTCTGGCATCAGCTAAACACATCAATACTACAGAAAATCTCTTTTTGTAGTTGAAAAACGAGGACCCGGTTTTCGAGGGAGCCTTGATATATACGTGCTTGCCATCAAGAGCACCTGTACAATTTTTAAATTGCCATAGCTCATCAAAATCTTTTGCGATTTCTTTCCAGTCGTTTTCTGTTGGTTGCGGCATGACAGTAGGTTGCAATACATTCCATAAAGCATCACAAACCTCGTTAACAATTCTTGATACACTTTTCAATCCAATTCTAAAATTCTCTCCCAACGTTGTAAATGACTGGCCGGTTGCTAAATACCTAAAAAATCTGTTTAGTTAATAAAACAAATTACAAAATTCAAACATTTAAAAAAATCAGGCATGTAATATTTTTTTCATAAATAGACCATTTCATATATTTTTGATTTTGTTGATTGTTTCAGTTAAAACTGCCAAGTCGCGATGGAAACAACTAAGAGATAACCATCGGGATGCCTTAAAAAGACAAAATGCAACAAGGAGTGGACAGGCTAGAAAACAACGAAAGGAATGGAAATATCAGAAAGCAATGTCATTTTTATTGCCTTACATGAGTAATAGAGACCGGCCAACAAATTTTGCGCCACTGAACGACTCAGTAATGGAAACTTCAAATTCGCCAAATACCATTGAAGAGAGTTCAAGGGAATCATGCAGTCTTTTACCATCAAATTCAAATAATCTTCCTTCTATCGATGATCCTAATGATTCAACAGCTTCTGGGCCTCACCCATCCACATCCAAAAAAAGAAAAAACGATGAAATTCTGGATCTTTAAAAAAAAAATCAGGAACGCCGCGAACTGTTGGCAAGAGAACGGATAGAAGTTAAAAACATGATGTTAGCTAGTGATAAGTACGATGATATAGACTTATTTTTTTTAAATTTGGCTGCATCGACAAAAAAACTACCGTATTACTTACAACTTCAAATTAAAAAAACCTGCTTTAATGCGGTAATGTCAGCTGAAGAAAGTAATCTTCAGCATAGTTGGTATTCTCCGAATAATTATGGTTATTCTACAGGCTCAACACCTACACCAGATAATATCAATACTAGTATCGATACTCCTAGTGCTCCAAATGATATCAACACTAGTATCGATACTCCTAGTGCTCCAAATGATATCAACACTAGTATCGATACTCCTAGTGCTCCAAATGATATCAACACTAGTATTAATATTCCTAGTGCTCTAGATACTATCAACACTAGTATCAATAATCCTAGCGCTTTACAAATTCAAACAACCCAGGATATTGAAACATCTGCAGCAGAGCCAACAGGACCCAATGAAAATGCGGACAACTTTGAGACAGATTATGATTTTAAATTAATATAACATGGTGTCTACTGTATGAAAGAAATAAAAGTTACTTTGATTTCAAAATGTACTTACTTTAAACACACTGCTAATCTTTCACGGCTACTAATTGATATTCTGTAATTTGTGTCTTGTTTCCGAATATATGGTTCAATCAGGAGTGAAGTTCATGAAAAGTAGATCTTGATACTCTATAAAATTTTCGAAAATTTCTTCATCAGCAGTTTGGAAAAAGTAAAAATCACTGTGTTCTGAACGATGTTTGATATGGTTTCTTATCCAAAATCTATGTTTCCTCATAGAATTGTTCAAATGGTATATGGTAAGTAATTCGGTTTCTTCTGACTCCAACTCTGCCTCAAGCAATGTAAGGTAATAATATATTAACTTTTTCGATAACATGTCTACTGTCACTGATATTTCGCGTACAACTAAACCAATCGCCCGCCGCCGGAAGCTCGAAATGACTCGTCGCGTACTCGCGGCCTAGCTCCGCATATTGAAAAACAGAGTCTGCAACTCCGCTCCGCATTACTTTCACGCTCCGCTCCGCAGCCTCGCTCCGCTCCGGTGGACAGACACAGTACGCAACTACGCTCCGCATTACTCCGTCGCTCCGCTCCGCAGCCTCGCTCCGCTCCGGTGGACAGGCAGCCTTAATGATATAGTTTGGGCTGTTTCATGGTCAGATAGGCAAACAAGATGTGTGCCTGATTTGGCCCTATACACGTTACTGGCGATCTGGTCCAGACATGCCTTTCCACGAGTTGCAGTATTTATGAACATTTTTAAGTTAAAGTTTTTTAGAATATAATTTAAGAGTTTTGTTTGTTTTTGTCGAGTTGGTTTTAATATGTCTATATTCCAATCGCCAGTCAGAACTATTTTATGTTTGGGTTTACTTTTAAGTAAGTTATGCAAAAGTTCTTGGAGTTTGATAAAGAACAGATTTACGTCAGAGTCCGGTGTCCGATAAATGTTAACAACTACTAATTTGTACATAGGTATTTCTGCACCGCAGCACTCAAAACTCTTAGATAGTGATAATTCTCGGCAAATGTTGAGTATTCTTGAGTCAAAGTGGCTTTTCACCAAGATGAATGAACCACCCCTTTTTTCGCAATTTCGTAAATAGTAAGCAGCTATTTTGTAACTCGGTATTTTAAGATTTACTTCGTCGCCGCTTTGAATAAACGTTTCACTCAAACATAACACATGTATGTCTAACATATTAACCTTGAATTCTTCCAGTGCTGCTTTTAAATAATCTGATTTATTAAGAAGTCCGGCAATATTTTGATGCATTATTGTAAAATTGTTATGAACGAAAAAAATCTTCCCTATTCAAGTCATTGTTGTTAGGGTGAATTTTCTGTGGTGTTATTTGGGGGTCGTTTGTTTCTTTTATTTCTTGGTTGTGTGATGTCTCAGAATGCGAATGAAGTGTCTCATTTGGTACATTATTTAGATTAGCATTAGGCAAGGTTTTGTTGGCATTTTCATTTTTAGAATGTGGCTTAATTCCTTTTTTTAAATTAATAAATTCATTCTTATATTTTAATGTAATCAATTTCGATATTTATTTTGAATGTCAGCTTTTGTAAATGTGTTTTAAAATTATTATGTTTATATGTGTTCATGTCAATAAATGTACAGTTGTTATATTTCCTACTCAACATATGAAGATCATTATTTAGTTTTTTTACATTTAGATTTCGATTTGTCTTTACATTTATTAGGAGACACTTACAGTTCTTGTATTTAACTAGAAAATTGCATACATTACTATATAAAAGATATGGATCACTATCATTAGAGCCTACAGATAAAATTATTACATCGTCTTCATTCATATTCTCAGGAATTACATTGAAATTCGACATAATGTCCCTACTTTGTGTAGACAGGGTGTGACAGAGTGGACAGGGATGTGTTATGGCAAACACTGAACTAATTTGGGTTGAGCACTGGGTTGATACAGGCATTGAAGTCTCTGTATAGGGACTCCAGTGCTTGTGTCAGGATCAACGGGGCCTACTCGGACTGGTTTGGCATCCATAAAGGGGTCAGACAGGGCTGTGTGGCTTTCCCGTGGCTGTTCAACCTATTTATGGACAGTTGTTTGGAAAAATTGAAAGTTGAAGAATGCGGGTTAAGAATGGGTGAGTTAACCGTCAAATGCCTTTTGTACGCCGATGATCAAGTCATACTCGCGTCGTCGGTGGCCAAGTTGCAAATGATGGTTACATTATTGAACAGTTCATTAAAAGAAAAGGGAATGAAAGGGAACGCAAGTAAGACGAAAGTTATGGTTTTTGAAAGAGAAGAAAGTAAAACGATATGTGAAATAATAATAGAAGGAGAGGTAGGTGAGTTTAAGTATTTGGGATGTGTATTTAGCAGGGATGGTAGATATGATAAGGATATAGAACGACGAGTGAACGCAGGAAATAGAGTGAATGGGGCTATACACTATATTGTGGGAAGTCAGAATGTGTCCATAAAGGCACGTATGGCAATTCACAATGCTGTGTTAGTCCCTACTTTAATGTATGGTACTGAAAGTTGGGTGTGGCAGAGGAAGCACGAGAGTAGAATAAATGCTGTAGAAATGCGATCATTAAAGAGTATGTTAGGGCTGAATCTGAATGACAGAGTGAGAAATTGTGTGAAAAGAGAAGAGTATGGTTTGCAAGATGATGTTGTGACCAGGATTAAGAAAGGAATGCTTCGGTGGTTTGGTCATGTAGAAAGAATGAATGAGGAAAGAGTGACAAAGCAAATTTATGTGGCAGAGGTAAACGGTAGAGTCGGGAAGGGACGCCCTAGGCGTAAATTTATCGACCAAATTGGCGATATATTGAAAGTGGGCCAAATTAAGAGTACCCTTAACCAACTAGCGTGTATGCGTAGGTATATAGATGTGGAGGAGGCGAGAGAGGTGTGTCAGGATCGTGCCAAATGGAAGTCCATAGACTCTGCCTGTGATTATTAATCTTATTAAGATTAAATGAAAGAAAAAATAGTAGTTAAGCTGGCAACATTAAGTGTTCCTATCAGTCGCTCGCAGAGTTATCTTGCGCGCACTCTAGCCAACATGATGCTGCCATCTTGGCATTGCATGAGACAAGGTATGAAGTAGAATAAAAAGTTTAGTTTGCATGTAGTTGAGTTGATATGCTCACACTACTCTTTTAGGTTAAAAATAAAATAAAAAAATAAGGCCGATCTATGTTTTAGTACGTTTCAGTTAAATTTTATAAGACAAATCATTGAGAAATTTAAACACGGCGTATCCTCAAAACCTACAGTTCTACGAGCAAATATAAATAGTTCATTGAATATGCTAGCTAATAATTTTGCAGATCATATGTCAACACAAAAATGATCGAAAAGAGCGATGTAAAGAGCGTTTCACGAAAGAATTCCTCTCTACCGTAATGTTGGCTTACACGTTAAAGGGTGAAGATACCTGTTAAAACGTAATAAGTTCTTTTTTAGATTTATTGATCGTCAAGTACTAACATTATAGATTGACTTTTATTATATTAACTAACCTTATCACATTCCTAATCTGGTGGTGCAGATTTAACTAGTCTCTTTCCAAAATTATCGATTAATGATGATCTCTTAAAATGTTTAGTGCACAACATTATATGTCTAGAATGAAGCTTGTTTTGACATTCTGATGACCACCAAGAGTCATGAGAAAAACAGTACTTCTCCCATAATTCACACCTGAGAAAATGCAATTAGATAATATACTACTGAGGTACTAAAAACATGCTTGGAAAAAGAATGCACAACAAGAGATTGTTTCTTACTAAAATGCGATTGCATTGTATATAATATATATATATATATATATATATTATACCACTAGTTATTTCTATGTGTACCACATTATATCTCTACCTACTACTGATATAAGCACGATTAACAATAATTAGCAACCGATTAGTAAGCTGAAGTGGCAATGGGCCGGCCATATAGCACTTACATGTATAGCACTTTTTGAGAAATATTTTACTGATATTCCTATTTTGACAACAAAGTCATTGAATAGTTCTCTAACTGTCGCCGACTCATTACTCAAACAGAATGTTAATACCCGTTTAAAAGAATTTAGATTTGAAAAAGTATTACCACAAGATATTGTATAATATTTCAAAACTCTTGATGTAAAGAAAACAGCATATTTATCGGGGATTCCCGTTACAGTTATTGCGTCCATAATAGATTTAATTGCACCTCATCTTGCTATTATTTTTAATACTAGTATCATACAGACCCGATTATTTGTAGGCCACACAAATACTTGTTCCGTGCAGGGTTCAAACCTGCGATCTTAAGCGCCGCAACTCAATACTAAGCCACTGTGCCGCAGCGCCGTCGATGTTGTTTAAATGACATGATTATAATTTAATTACTTACAAAATATATTTAAAAAAAAAGAAATTGTTAATATGTCCTAAAAATAGGATGGTGGTAGTAATTGGTTAAAGCAACATTAATTAATAAGTAATAGTAATACTGTCTGCGCGCGAGCTCCGATGAATCGGGGGCTGAGGTAGCGGGCGGGTGTGCACCGCGCCCAACCGTCGCTTCACATACCGCACGCTCCCAGTACTAGTGTCGACCTCGATGCAAGAGTACGGTTATCGAGTTCTGTTTTAAGTTTGCGATAGCAGTGTTATTTTGTACTTTAAATAGGACTAAACTGAAAAGTTTTGTGTGTTTGCAAATAGCTGTATAATTTTGACGAAAAATAAATGGCAAGTACAAGCAATGACAACAGGCAGAGAAAAAAATCTTATAATTAGAAGACAAGCCCGCGAAATGGCAAAACCATTCAAAAATATCTGCTTTACAAGCACTCCTAATAAGTAGGCCGTGCGTCACCGTACGGATCGCTCAGTAAGATGTAAATTTATATAAATACTAGAATGATTGATTGTTAGATTGATATTGGTTTTGGAAGTAATTATAAGTTGTAACGCTGCTACTTTATATAAATAAATTATATTTTTTAGTAAAGTCGTTGTTGTTAACTTAATTCATTCTTTCGATGTGTAAAGAAGAAAAAGTATCTAACAAATTCACATTTACTGTTAACCGGGCACTCGATCGAGTAGTATATTACACAGGTCTGTCTAAAAGTGTGTTAAGTAAAATCAAGAAAGAGCCTGCAGATCTGCAAGGACATCTGAAATCGCCATCTAAAAGAGGGAAAAATTATCCGAGAAAGAAAGATTTAAATTTTAATGATTTTGATCGTCAAGTAATTCATCAATGCATTGAAGAGTTTTATTTGACCAAAAAAATCGTCCCAACTTGCAAAAAATTTTGTTAGCTTTACGGGAGAAAATTTATTTTCCTTGGGGTGTAACGAGCCTGAGAAATTTGTTGAAACAAATGGGATATAAGTGGTAGAAATGCCAAAGCGAAAGGAGAATTTTGATCAAGAGGCCATATATTATTTTTGCTCGGTCTACTTATTTAAGAAAAATACGTCAATTTAAACTAAATGATCGTCAACTATTTTTCCTAGATGAAACATGGATCGATAATTTTTTTTTTAAAATGCTGGCGCGATGAATAAATAAATGCAATATTAACGGATACGAGCTCTTCGAATAGATTGATTTTAATTCATGCAGGATCGAGTAACGGTTTTATAGACGGAACCAAACTGCTTTTTAAAGCTGGCACAGTCACTGGCGACTATCATGGGCAGATGAATAGTGTAAACTTCGAAAAATGGGCCAACGAAATGTTATTACCGAACCTACCTTCCAACAGCGTTGTAGTGATGGACAATGCGCCCTATCACAGCGTGCAAGAAAATAAGGTGCCCCTCAAAACCAGTACAAAACAAGCTATGTTAGATTGGCTCACCAAGAATAATATACAGGCCAGTCTCAGCATGAGGAAAGCTGATTTATATGATTTAATTCAACAAAATAAAACTCTTGAAAAAATATTTAAAATGGACGAACTCATACTCTTGAAAAAATATTTAAAATGGACGTTCGCCACCTTATATGTGCGACTTGAACCTAATAGAGCTGGCATGGGCAAAAGTTAAACGGCTTGTGAAGGAACATAAAATTAATTCTGATTTTTCTCTGACGAGACTGAAGGAGATTACCGAACAAGCTATCACGCAAGTAACGAAAGAAGATTGGTGTGAATATGATAGACACGTCACAGAATTAGAGGAGCATTACTGGCAAAAGGATAGCTTAATGGGAAACGCTGTCCACTCCTTTATTATCGAAGTACGTGAGGAGAGTGACGATGATAGTACATCAAATTCTTCAAGTAGTGACTATTCTGATTGCGACAAGGAATAATTCGATTTAACGTTCTGAATTTTATACAGTTCATTATAATTAAATTTTTTGATACCATTTGTTTTTTTTATATGCACATTATTGCACATAGGTACTATCCTCAAACAATTATTATTTCATAATTATTAATTCAATGCACACGCGCGGATGCTATTGTGTTATTATCAATAACGTAAAATCGACTAAATCACAACTCTAGCTTATTACGTCAACATTTCTAAAGATTCCTCGGAGCTCGCGCGCGAACTGTATTTAATGTTTATAAATTTATAACGCTGTTTGAAATTTAGAGCTAAACCAATGCATCGAATACATTACAAAAATAATGATTTGATCTCTAATTTTCAGATTACATTAGCTGAACCTAATTTGGAACAAATGAATGTGATTCAGCATATTGCAAGTCTATCAATAACCACTGTGTGAGAATATTCAGAACACTATAATCTGTTGCGGGTCCATCAAAATTTATCCAACCCTTGTGTAATATTCTGCATTATAACACAAATCCTCACAAGCTAGTGCTATTTTTGAAATTACTGAGAATATCAACCTTGTTGCTGCTACAAATCCATCCATAAAAAAACAAAAAAGATAAATATATGTTGATAAAAATTAAATATCATCTGAGAAAAATAAACAGGCTCCAAAAAACTGCATGCATCTGAAGAATGAAGCATTTCTCAAAGAGTTGAGCAAAAATTACTTAATAAATGAAATATTAAAATCTAAAATATCCCCCTCTCTTGTATTATTTTTGCAAGGAGAATTGCAAAACTGCAAGAAAAAACTTTTGGTTTTTTCTTAAAGTCAAAGATGGGACAACGATATGGACTCCAAAATAATAGCACTAAGACCGTATGAAAAGTCACCTAGGTGTTACAAATGATTAAGAGGGATGATTTGCCTGCCAACAGCTAGTTCATTAAAAGCATTACTAAGCAACTTTAACATAAATGTCGGTATTAATGACCATATTTTTAATGTTATAAAAAAAACAATAAAGGAACAGACTCCCTCAGAAAATGAGTATATCCTTATGTTTGACGAGATGTCATAAAAAAATTGTTATACAACAAAAAGGAGGACCTTATACAGGGTTATCAAGACAATGCATTGCAGGTAACCGCAAATGGCAACACATGCCCTCGTCTTCATTATTGACGGAATCCGTAAAAAGCTGAAGCAACCAATTGTTTATTATTTCTCTAGCTGATCTGTGAGTGCAGATAGGTTGTCAGTTCATATAAAGGAGGTGAGCATTATAGTCTTTTATTTGCTATTTCGTCAATATATATATGTATGTAGTTAGTTCTTTTTTACCATATTAATTTACCCTTTATCATTTCAGGTCCTGCAACATTTTTTTTTGATGCTGGAATTAATATTTCAGCTACAGTGTGCGACATGGATGGTGCAGTGTGTCTACAGTTTACAAGATGAGTGCAAAACGAGATGTAAGGGAAAGTTAATGTACGAAACAAACCCAATCGAAGTCGTTCTAACACTGATTTTATTGTAAAGGAATATACTTTATATAATTACCTATATGATTATTATAAAAAATGTATAAGCAGAAGTACAGAAGTTATACATGTGGGCGTATTTAACAAATAATATTGTTTCTAAGTGACCTAAATTAATGAGTAATGCATGTTTTATTAACTATTTTGCGGTAACCCGTATATCCTGCTGACCCAAAAAGGGAAACTATGAAGTAAGTACACAACAACAAGAATATAACAATCTTAAATGAAGAAAACAAAGTAAATTAATATAAATCCTTAGATATTTCATCAGTGTAGTGCAACACTTGTGACGGAATGTCCAGTCGCACGGATCGCGGTCGGGTCCTCGGGGTTGTGACAACCTCTTGGTCTCCACTCCTTACCGCCGCCATCGGTATTAAGTTCGCAGGGGTGTTCGTCACAGCCAAGTTCAGTGCTCCCTTGCTTCTGCGACATTGCATGATCACGTAAACACATTCCGCTATAACGATCAGTCCCAGTATTGAATACATAACTGAGTACTGATGTACGTCATGTAGGCTGAGTGGTGCGTTTTCTTGTTTGAGGTTTGTGATTTGAGTCCTCATTCGACGCCACTCATCTTGAATGAATGAATGAATATACTTTTATTGTACACCACGAACAGATATAGAAATGACATAACAAAAAGCAGATTATATGTACAATTTGGCGGGCTTATCGCTACATAGCGATCTCTTCCAGGCAACCGAAGGTGTAAATGAATAAACAATGAATACTAGGTAGGTGGTGCAATATAAATATACATAATATAATATCCATACATGTTATATATAGACAATACATGCAATAAAATAACATCTAAATAACTAATACATGAAATAATTTAAATGACTAATACATAATAAAAGATAAAGTAAAACATATAATATATACATATACATACATACATATACAATGTGTTAATTTTACACTTGATCAAACGAAATGTGCGGATACTAGATAAAAAATTATCGGTAAAAAATCGAAAAAAAAATTTTTTTATGTAAACTATATAAAAAATTAAAGCATTTTAATTTTTTTTTGGTAAAATTCCCATCCTTCGGTTTTAAATTATTTTCTCTTTAAGTAAACGGTGTATTTTTTTCAAAGTAGTTTTATTTGAAAGTTAGAAAGATTAACTAGCAATAAAAATTAAAAAAACCTACGATATCAAGCAGGAAATTTGTCAAAAAATTATAAGATAATTTTTTTTGTTAAAAAAATACTTTTCTTTTTAATTTTTGGTCTGTAACGTCAAAACTAGTACGTTGAGATAACCTTTTTAGCATGTTTTATTAACACGTTTACTACGTAGCTCAAAAACATAATATTCCACTCTGGTGCGGTACAGGACAATATTGCCATGTACTGTTAATTTTTCTAGTGCGAAATAAGACAAATATGACCGGTACACAACTCTTTTTAAAACTTATATTTCTCATATTGTTTTTTACTATCTAGCAATTCTTTATCTTTGATCAATATCTAAAAACCTTGAACTATATACATTTCTCTTGGTTCTAGAATTGGACAAGTATTTTTTTACTTATAGGTATAAAAGTCTAACCGGACTTATATGTCATGTGGCGCACAAGAAGTGGTGAAAATGTTCAAATAGTCGATAAACAGTAGTGATGTTAAATAAGAAAACAAATATTTATAGATAAAATTTTCATTTATTAAGAAATTAAGCATTATTTTCATGAGCTTTATTGAAACAAGGAAGACAAAAAACTTTCTTACATTCAATACACATCAATTTAACTTTTGGCACCTTTTTGTCAGCTTCCCGGCTATTCATTGTTTTTCGTAATTCTTGATAGCAAAGTGTACATTGTTTTCTTTTTGTAGTTTTTTCTAAGGTATGGTACTTCTTCTTTTCTGAGGACTTTATATCGTCGCAAAATGTAAGACCAGTAAAGTTTTGTATAACAGATTCAACAAAATCTATCAATTTTCCTTTTTTGTTAGTTATATTATTATGAATGATCCACGCATTAACAACACAGGTACCAAAAAGAAAATTCATCATAAGTTTTCGGTACCATTTGATCCCTCTACTCAATGATGAATAATATGCCGTCATTAGATCGCTATAATCAACGCCTTTCTTATTTAAATTATATAAAGATACACATTCTGGCTTGTAAATTATCTCACCATTTCGTGTTTTTTTGCCGATGTCTTTAACAGCTGCAACGTGATTTTTGCACGTTGTTATCATTGTGACAGCCCGTTTATCATGCCATTTAATTATTTTAACTCCGTTTTCATTCATTTTACCAATACACATTCCTCTTTTCAGCTTAGTAGATACTATTTATTCTTATTGTTCCACACAGTTCAGTTTTTTTCTTTAATAAATCTTCTGCTAAACCCACAGAGGTATAAAAATTATCAGCTATAACTGTTCTACCGCTTCCACCTAAGTCTTTTATTAATTTTAGGACGATATCATGGCCATGTAGCTGGTTTCCCGGTCTGTCACTTTTACCTGTATAAATAATTGCGGACCATGTATACCCTTCAGGTGTACATAACTTATATAGTTTTAATCCGTATTTATGGCTTTTGTTTTTTATATATTGTCGAAATTTCAATCGTCCTCGCCACGGAATCATTGATTCGTCAATAACCAAATACTGACCGGGTATTAAAATTTCACTAAATTTGCTCAAAATCATACGCAGAACATCACGAACTTTGCCTAATTTGTCCGTTGGATCAATTGTATCATTACTGAAATGCCAACATTTTAATAGCAATAAGAATCTATCTCGCGTCATTAATGATTGAATATATATGTTTTTATAACATGTCTTTTTCGACCAATAGTGAATTAAGCTTGGTAGTTTGACAACTCCCATTGTCATCAAGATACCCATAAAAGTGCACATTTCCTCGAAATTGGTGTCCTGCCACTTTTTCAACCTAGACTTATTTTTGACACTTTCATTAAAACGGCAATTATTTGCGTAATTATTTGTCTCTGCTACCATTTTATGTATGATGTCATCAGTAACAAATAACTTATAGATATGAAATGGCGATGTTACATCGGGAGGAATGTTTATTACAGTATCATTTTTTAAAATTACCAATATTAGGCATAGAAGAAGTGATATCTACCCATTCGCTATCTTGTTGTGTAATCAACGGAATATCTACAGTATTTTCATCATCAGCCGTGGATACCGTCTCCGTATTACTTGAAGAACTTTCTGAACTAGATGGTACATAATTGCTGTCACTGTCTGTACTTATATCGCTAAAATTCTGTGGGTCTTCGTTTACATGCTGATTGGGTTCTAGGTGATGAGATATTGCATCCGTTGCGCTAGTAGCTGGTAATGATAAGTCTATTGCTTGTGAAGTATTAACTGCATAACTATTTTCTTGAATCAAATCTTTGGAAGTTATTGTGCATATCTTAATCTTACTATCCTCCAGGGTTTGTTGTTTAGGGTCACTATTTTTATGATGGGTGTCTAAAGTTTGCTGTTTATTTGACTTTGGCGTAGACAATAATTCTTTTATAGATTCTGGTGTCAGGTTGCAATCAATTTTTTAATAAATTATTATACGATAAGTCACTAAGTGAGCCAGCTTCACTCGAACTCCCAGGAAAAGAGACATTCTGTAATATTGCATATTTGTTGCTAGTAGAAGGACTTTCATATGTATTCTTTCCTGGATTAATTATTTTGCTTGTAGTTGACTGGCAAATTAAAGTATGTGGCTCAGGTGATGTAGTTTTAACTGAACGTGATGGAATCTTTATATCTTCTAAAACTTTGATTTTCTTACCAGGAGGGAAAATCTTTTGATTTTTGCTTGTGCCGTTGGATGCAATATCATAATTTTCTTCTTTTTCTTCGAAAATACGAGCTAATATTTTTCGGGGAGCGCTTCATTGCAAATTTGAAGTTGTAACTATTACGTAAATAAAGGGCGGGAAAATATAACAAATGTCGACAAACGTCTAAACGCTAATAAGATCAGTTTCTCACTAATGCATACGCCCTCGCCAACAGTGCGATACCGGACTTGCACATACAAGTCGTATTCGTCCGGTGACGCATGGAATGCAATGTTTTTTTCGTTCTGTGCGTACAGGTCAAATATGCTATGTACCTTTTTTCTATTGTAATAAGACCGTCTGTAAGTAAGAAGCAATGATATTTATTTGTCCCTTTTTAACTCACAGAATATCATACCTAAAATGACGCCGCACGAGCGAGAAAAACTAGTTTTTGGCGCTCGCACCGCGGGAGGGTACATTACCGGCTATATGCGTCCGGTAACGCACTTAACGTGTTAAACTACGTAGCTTACTGTACAAGTTCTCCAAAATAACATGCGTTCTATCTCTTTTCGTTGTTAAGATAATCACTAAAAATAAGGTAGGTAATCTGAGCACAAAATTATAAAGTGATTTAATAATGATTTAATTGACAAAATTATGGAATAAAACAAAAAAAACCGTAGGAAAATGATTTAATTTATTAAATTTTCAAAATGACCATCAATCATCAAACATCAAAATAATCATCCATACATACAGTTGCACGTAATGCCACACTACGTACTGTTTTTTTTTAATACAGTACGATTTTCTTATATTTGACGCAGCCATTATTTTTTGTAACAATTCTTCTCTTGTACTAATTGGAGTACTGTACACGATCTGTTTCATGTGGCCCCACAAAAAAATCTAGGGGGGTCATATCAGGACTTCGTGCCGGCCACGCTACTGGTCCGCCTCGTCCAATCCATCTGTCTCCGTATCGTTCGTTTAAATAATCACACACGATGGTGCTGAAGTGAGCTGGAGCGCCGTCATGCTGAAACCACATCCTCCTCTTTGTTTGTAGATCGACATCACTCATCAGGTCAGGTGACTCTTTTTGTAGAAATGTTAGGTAAGCTGGGGTTGTCAACCTTGACGGAAGAATAAATGGTCCGATTAAGTAATCACTTATCATTCCAGCCCAAACATTAATCGAAAATTCGATTTGAAAGGACGCTGGCCGAACTGCTATGGGATTTTTTTCCTCCGGCATCCACAAGTGAAGGTTTCGAAAATTTGTGATTCCAGCTCTGTTAAAATTTGCCTCATCGGTCCACAAAATACGGTCACAGAAGTTCGGGACTAATCATCTTTGCCGCAATAGCCACGAACAGAAAACACTTCTTCCGACGTAATCTGGCTCGTGCAAATTCTGCACTCTTCGAAAATGAAAGGGTACAAACATTCCTTTTCAAAACCACACTTGGACGTGATTAATCCCCAATTGGAGTGCTATTCGTCGAGTACTAATTGTGGGGTCTTGGTACACCAAACGCAACACTTGTTCATCCACATCCACCGGTACAGTAGGAGCACGTTCACGATGGGGATGCAGTCCATTTTCATAATTCTCGATGTACTGCTAAGAAAACCCTGTAGTCAACGGCAGGTCTTGTCGGGAATCGCTGATGATACTCTCGAGAGGCGGCGCGAGCGTTGCCATCACGAAACCCGTAAATGTAATGAATGTTAGCTACTTCACGAGCAGACAATGAGTCTATCGTAGAGGCATAGGACGAAAAAATGGTGAGCGTATTCAACGTGCAAATTAGGTAACGTTACAAGATGAACTTTTAAAATAGCTAAAGCTGCCTGCATGCCTTGAGAACGAGACCCAAATCTCATACAAACGACAATTCCTCTCTCACTCACTTGTTTCGCCTTTCATTGATCTATCTCTTTTATCTTTACCTGCTATTGTTCGACCAGGGTGTTCAAATTAGAGGTAATACGCATAAGCGCAAATCAACATACCGATGGCATTCTTTGATGATTATATTTTAAAACGAAAAGAGAACATGTTATTTTGGAGAACTTGTACAGTAAGCTACGTAGTTTAATAAAACATGCTAAAAAGGTTATCTCAACGTACTAGTTTTGAAGTTACAGACCAAAATTAAAAAGAAAAGTATTTTTTTAACAAAACAAATTATCTTATTATTTTTGACAAATTTCCTGCTTGATATCGTAGTTTTTTAATTTTTATTGCTAGTTAATCTTTCTAACTTTCAAATAAAACTACTTTGAAAAAATACACCGTTTACTTAAGAAAATAATTTAAAACCGAAGGATGGAATTTTACCAAAAAAAAAATTAAAATGCTTTTATTTTTTAAATAGTTTACATAAAAAAATTTTTTTCGATTTTTTACCGATAATTTTTTATCTAGTATCCGCAGATTTCGTTTGATCAAGTGTAAAATTAACACACTGTATATAAATATATAAACAAACTTACATATCTACTCAAAATACATATATAAATTAAATATGTATTTTGACATCTTCATGGTCTTCGGGAATAATTTGCTCGAATTCGAAATTATTGAAAATGGAATTCAGTACCGAAGTGTCTGATGGGGTCGGTATGTTCCCTTGAACTTTGACTTGGCTCAAGTAGTTGTTGTGACCAAATATAGAAAAGGTGTCACTCTTTATTGTACAACCTTAACCGATATATAGTAAGCCATTCCCGGTCAGTGACTTCATTATCATTTCAGTGTCGATGCAAAATATGCGCACTGTGCATTTCCCACAGCAAGATAATAGACACTTGTTATCGCAATGCAACTTGACCCATCGTTCGCGATACGGCGCCTCCCTTGTACTGCACATTGTTTTATTATGCATGTTCAAGTTACAAATTGCTTGTATTATTTGTATATGATGTTCACCTGCGCTTCCAATTGTTCTGGAGGCAATAAATGTGCGCTCATATGACCATGTGCTAGGTCTGTCATGGTGTCAATCACACTTTCTTGTATTCGTCGGACGTTAGAGATGATGATCATGGCTGACATGGATGTGTAATTCGTTGTTAGTTACTTGGTTGCAAGATGGCGGGTGTGACGTCATCACAAGTTAATGATTGAATGTCACCTGTTTGTTGTTCAGTGTGTTCGTCTCTCACAGGTAAAAGTGATAATTTTAAAATTGGCCTCTGCATTACTCTATTCTTAGTTTTGACGGACACCACACGTACGTATCCGTCCTTGCCAGGGTGAAGGGCGACGATTTTACCCATTGACCACTTGCCGGGGGGCAAGTTTTCGTCTTTGATAAGGACAATGTCGTTGACCTCAATATTTTTTGATGGTGTTCTCCACTTTGTACGAACTTGCAACTGTTGTAAGTAGTCTGATGACCACTTTTTCCAGAACTGTTTGTTCATGTCTTGGATCATCTGCCATCAGGTTTTCAAGTTCATGTGATCCGGATCCGTTTGTGGTCTTGATATTAGTGATCCTCCAACCAGGAAATGTTCAGGTGTTAGGTATTCAGCATCTGGATTTTCGGTCAGGGTAATCAGAGGTCGAGAGTTGAGGCACGCCTCTATCTGGTGAAGTAGTGTGATAAACTCTTCGTCCGTGAGTTTTTGCTCACCTATCAGCTCTCACAGTCCACCTGCAGACGGGTAGGCTGGCGCATTAAAGTGTCATTGAATGTCATAGTCATCAATTTTGCTCAGGAGCTCTTCATTGATGGTTGCAAGGATATATTTGTATTCTTTCTTCAAGTCTTTGGATGCTCCGATAAAGTTACGTCCTTGATCGCTGTATATATGTTTGGGGATGGATTTTCTGGCGCAAAAACGTCGAAATGCTGCCAGAAACGCAGGTGTACTAAGATCAGACACGAGCTCGAGATGAACAGGCTTTGTCGCGAGGAAAAAAACACTGCGACGTTGCCCCTGTGTGTTCGCACTCCACGACCCTTGTTTGCTTTGATGTCAAAGGCTCCTGTGAAGTCGATGCCACAGTGGGAGAAAAAGCGCGATGGAGTGACCCGAGGCATTGGTAGATCTGCCATAATCTGAGTTCGTTTCTCTTCTTTGAAACGTCGAATGTTACACGCTTGCGAAGTTCTCTCTTCACTGTGCGAAGCCCACTGAGAATCCAGTAATTTTCCCATATGTAAGACAAAGTCAAGCTTGGTCCACCGTGTAGCGTGGCGCAGTGGGCGTGCTGTGTAACCAGCTCAGTTAGTTTGCCATGACTTGGTAGTATTGTAGGGTGTTTGGCTGACTGGCTGAGTAAGGAATTGCTTAACCTTCCGCCAACTTTTAGCAGTTCATCACTTTGGTCGAGGTAAGGATTTAGGCTCAGCAGCTTACTGGATCTTCTCAACTTCTCTTGTTTTTGCAGTTGTTTAATTTCATCCTCAAATTCTATACATTGTACTGTTTTGGTAACTAAACTTATAGCATGTTGTCTTTTAGCCTTTATAGCATGTAATTGTTCCAATGACGATAGGTAATTTTGCCGAGGTAATCGTTTGTTTCGCAACCATTGTGTGAAACGTGATAGCCAGCCGATTATAGTTGTTATGCGCCGTGTCGAGCTGCATTCATTTAATAATTGTAAAATTAAATCTTTTTGTAAGATAAGGCTGCGTACACACTGGTCTTCTTGGCCTCTGATTCCGGCGGTTGGTATGTTTCATTTTTGATAATGTTTGGATCATATGTCAACAGCCACTGCGGACCCTGCCGCCACAAAACATGTTCTGATAATTGGTGTGATGACAGTACTCTTGTAGCGCAATCCGCAGAGTTATCTTCAGATCGAACATGGTGCCAAGATGATGATGGGATGACGTTGAGTATTGCACGTACTCAGTTGGCAAAAAACTGTTTCCATCTAATAACGTCACCATTTAACCAACTAAGAACTACCATGGAATCGGTCTATGCGTATACCTGCACGTTTTTTAGCATAATGTCCATGATCTTTTTCATAAGTTGTGAATGCAGTAACGCGCCACAAAGCTCGAGTTTAGGCAATGTGAGCTTGTTCTTCAAAGGTGCTAACTTTGTTTTAGCGATCATAAGCGTCGATGTGAACTCGCCCTTATGATTTTCTGTAACTGCGTAAATAGCACTAGCGTAAGCCCACTGTTATATTGGCTGGACACGAAATGTCTTTAAAAACTATTTAGAAATTACAACTGATTTTATTATAGAGAACAAATTAAGAATGCGAGGTCAGTGATGAATGTGGCAACTGACGACTGGCGGTCTTGAAAATGAAAGTACTGAAGCTACTAAGAGTGCTGACCGTGTGCTTTGTGTCAGCGGATCCTATAAAAGGGATCTATAACAACCCCCGTTAAGAGGAAACTCACCTGGTGAGTTTACGGCTACTATGCGTAGCTGTGGTTGATCAGCGTGATGATGACTTTCTGTATTTTCTTTGTTAAAATTAAAATGCTCTGAAAGACTTTCCTCTCTTACAAATTATATAGGTTATAAAAGATATGCAAAGTGCTACAGATATAAGACTTATTATAGAAACTAACATTATACAAATTTGGACTTTCTAGGGTGTCTAGTCGTTTGATAATCTGATCGGAATCAGTGTCGTGATTTTAAATTTTCTAAATTCAAGGTTTTACATTTATAGAAGAAGAAGGTTAACTGAAAATTTGTTAAAGTTACTTAACTTACAACAGCTATCATTAATTATATTAAAATCCGAATATATTCCGGGAACATTTATACTAGGGTAGAGCTTAGTTTCTAATTTCAGATTGTTATGAAAGCTACGCAATCAGGTGGAATTGTGAGTAAACCCGTACCGGATGATGTGGTTAAATTGTTACTACACTCCATTGATAACTTAGTGGGTTTGGTTTGAACAAAATCCATTTGTTGTTGTATAGTTTATGCCATATATCCAGATCACCGGAAATAAGTCTAAATGGACAGTTATCTGGGATTGATATCAAGGCTTTCGTCATAATTTCATTTCACACATTATTGGATACTGTAGCTACATCTATAACATCACAAAGGTAGGTATTGTCAGGATATTTTTACAATTATTTATGTCTTGTAGATAAACATAACTTGTTTTATCTTTGCTTAGCGCTACAAACTTTTCAGAAGGGATGATCATGGCAAAAGTTTGCTCGATCTCGAGCATGTGGAGTTCAGCAGGGTTTATATATTATATTATTTCTAGACTACTAAGGGTAATTTTATGATAAAAATAAGCATTGTCTAAATAATAACATACTAAATCGGCAGTAATGGTAAGTATGAATGTTGCTTAATTCTAGAGATATTGGAAAATCTTTGTATTTTGGCATAATTCTTAGGTTACTAATTATATCATTATACATTTGAGTTGGGCTTAGTATAGATGGATGTAGGTGTTGGTTTTACAAATAAAATTGAGTTTAACAAATCTTCAACTTTGAAGGACATTGTAAGTAAATTAGATAGCAAGGTATTTAAAACATTTGATAGTTTCGTTTGAAAACTGAGTATATTTAACATTTCAGATGCGTTTTAACAGTAGAAGAAAGAGTTCAATGGCGCTATTTAACTTTTATCATTTAATTCCTCCAGGGATTTATTAACATTAGAAATAGCGGATTTAGAAACTAAGATATGCCTTTTGATAGATTCTGCTAGTTTATTTTCATTATTAAACAGAGCATGAATAGCTTTGTTGTAGTTTTCAGCGTCATCTTCATCCAGTGTACCGAAAATGTGTTTAAATACCGTGCCAATACCTGATAACCAGATCTCTTGGACATACCGTTAATAATGGGAAATCGCATTAAAATCTCTTAAGATGTCGTTGTAAGTGCTTCTAGGGTTGTAACATATTTTCACACTGAGTATAATCTATTTCGGCACTCTCACGACACTGAAATCGGACTATTTTAAATACTTCATGAATGTTTTCCAAATGATGTTGGATTGGATGTACGTCTACTGGTATAACGATGTGAAATTGATCATTAATTATCCTCAATGTACCAAGGGTCGAAGAATATACGGGCTCTTGTCGATGCGTTCAACATATTGACCATTGCCGGTTGCAAGAATAATAGCACAAAATGCGATGGTGGTTCTGTAAATAATAATTAAAAGCTTACTAAGTCTAGATTGTATAATAATGTGTATATAATGTAAAAAGTGTATAAATTAATTGTAAGTATTAAAATATGTCTTAAAACGAATGTAATTTTGATATTTAAGAACTTATCTCATGAAGAGTTTTACTTCGTCGAAGTGGTGTTTAACATGGCGTCTGTTAATAAGGAGTAAGGTATTATTACTGTGGACCTTGACGACTGTAGGCCCCTTCAAATAGGGAGAGGGCTTTGCGAGACGAAGATGATTTCTGATGTAGACGTCTCCTATTTTATATTTGACCGTGCGGAGTTTCTGTCGTAGTATGTTTAGACCTTTCTTTTGAAATTTATATTTTGTACTTTCTCTCGAAATCTTTAATCGATGCTGGAGCATTTTAATGTAATCGGGATAGGTAACGTTACCTTTTGATTCGAAAATAGCATCAGGAATATACGGCTTATGACCAAAAGAAGTTCGTAAGGAGTGAACTGAGGTTGTATGGACGTTACTGTTGTAGGCTAACATTGCTGTATAAACGTATTTGTGCCAATCGGTTTGGTTTCGTTCACGAAGGACTTAAGATACTCTTTCAAAGTGGCATGGCTCCTTTCAGAGCACCTTGAGTCTGGGATGATATGAGAAGACCATATCTGTCTTATTTTTAAAAATTCACATGCGTTTGAAAAGGTCAGCCGTAAATTTGTTCCTTGATCGGTGATTATTGATTTGGGATCCCAAATTGTGAAATGAAGTGAACTAGAGCTGCATGTTTCTTCTGCGGTGACATTGGAAATTGGATAGGCTGTAGAAAATTTGGTTAGATCATCTTGGAGTGAGTATAAATCAGGTTTGTGAAACCCGCTTCAGGTAGGGCCTACTATATCTAAACTTATTTTCTCAAATGGGCGAGTAGAAGTGGTTGTGATTTGCATAGGAGACCGGTTAATCTTGCGTAACGGTTTATTTTTTTTGGCAAAGTTTACTCTCTATATCTGCGCATGTTTTCCAATAATAACGTTCTTTAATTCTATTATACATTTTATTTGATCCTAAGTGACCGGCTATTGGTATATCATGATTTTCTTTTAGAATTTTCGATATCTCTGTTGGTACAGGGTATATTATGGAGTTATGATGTATATTTATTGTTATATTTGTATTATTATATAAATACATAAGCATATATATTTTGACAAACGAATGTTGTTCGAACAGATTCTTAAAATCAGAAATTGCGATTTCACTGATATTACCTGAAAGTATAATGTCGTCCCTAGCGGCTTTTAAGGTCTTGAAGATTTCAGGATAGACAGTCATCAAATAATATACTTTTGTGAAGAAGATAATAAATTTTGCTTTAGACTCTATCTTTTTAAACGGTGAGAGTTCTCGTTCTTCGTTTAAGACCTTTGTGTCACTTAAACCGGAAAGAATATCTTCAAGGTAGGGATTTGATTCGTCAAAATCGATAGATACAGGGACTAGGATTGTTTTGCAGTCACTTTTAAAAGGCTCTCATTATACTCTTTTATATAAGTATTAAATGTCTCATCCTTTTAGAAAACGTTTTAGAATATAGAGTAATCGTCGTTGCAGTGGGCCAAGTTATTTTCAGAGTCTTTATTTGATTCATTACAGGAATTTTGTGGGGTTTTGCGTCTAATGGAATTGAATCAGTGTGTTCAGGATTCAGGAGTTCCGATGGGCTGAGATCCAAGTCACCCAGTTCAATGAGTTCTTCGAGAATGTCTGAAGGAAGTTCGGAATCTTGAGTAGTTTGGGGTTCTTCGTGGGAGGTGGAAGGTTGCGGATCTGAGATAGTATCATTTTGTACAACCGGATTAACAGGGAACAGGATAATGCGTCTGCGTTACTGTTAATTTTGCCTTTTGTATTCGACCTCGTAGTCGAACTCTTCTAATTTTAGCCTCCACCTTACTAATTTTGACGGGTCTTTGCAGTTAAATAACCACTTAAGTGGGCGGTGGTCGGTAATAATTTTAAAACGACGGCCATACAGGTATGGCCTAAATACTAGTACCGAAAAGAATGCTAAACATTCCTTTTCTGTTATACTGTAGTTACACTCTGCTTTATTTAAAGTTCTTGAAGCATAAGCGACAGGTCTATCATTCCTATGGGACCCTGTGATAATATGGAAATAGCAAAGTTTGATGCATCACAAGTCAACACGAAAGGTTTTGTGAAGTCTGGGTAGGCTAATATTGGAGCAGTAGTCAAGCAATTTTTAGAGTTTCGAAGCTAATTGTTGCTCATTTCGCCAATCGAAAGGAACATTTTCTTCAGAAGGGTTTGTAAGAGGTTTTGCAATTTTGGATAGATTTGGTATAAATCTTCGATAGTATGACGCTAGTCCCATGAAAGATTTGATGTCTTTTGGACATCGAGGTTGGGGAAATTGTTGAACAGCTTTAATTTTCTCTGGGTTTGGCTTTACCCCCTCGTTGGTAATGATATGACCAAGATGATACTTCCTTTCGGATTCGCACTATCTGGCTGGAGCTTAAGATTGAAGTGTCGGAGTCTGTCAAAACGTTAGAAAGATTATTTATGTGTGTTTGAAGATCATATGAGTAAATAACGATATCATCTAGGTAGACGAAGCACTGGAGTCCTTGTAAGCCAGATAGGGCAGTGTTCATCAACCTTTGGAATGTTGAAGGGGCGTTTTTTAGCCCAAAAGGCATCCTTGTGAATTCAAAGTGTCCTTGCGGGACGGAGAAGGCAGTTTTAGGAGCATCCTTTTCGGACATTCTTATCTGGTGGAAGCCAGAAGCAAGATCTAAAGTGCTAAAGTATTTACATTTCCTAACTGGTCAAAATTTCTGTTATGTTGGGTATCGGATAGGAATCTCCTAGTGATGTCGTTCAGACGACGGTAATCTATGACTACGCGCCATTTACGTTGCCCGGACGCATCGGTTTTCTTTGGTACTATCCAAATTGGTGACAAGGTGATGTCGAAGGTTTGATGATGCCATCGTCAAGCATTTTATTTATTGGCGTTCTACTTCTGGCTTATGAATAGGGAAGCGGTAAGACTTAGTGTTAATGGTATAGAAGATGAAGTAAATTTCGTGTTGCAAGACGTTTGTGTTAGTTAATTTGTCGCCAGGCAGATGAAAATATCGGAGTAAGTGGCAAAGATCGCATAGTGCTTCTTTCTCTTCTTTGTTTAGGTGTGACAATCTTAAGAGATTTAGAGTTTGATCGGTGCGAGTGGGCGTTATTTCGTGAACCGTCCGAAGAATAAAAAGATTTGATGATTATATTTATTTTCCAAAGGTTGTAGCGTTAATTTTAGATCGGAATCGACGATTAATTCCTTTCGGAGTATTTACGGAAATAAATTCTTGAATTTGACTTCACTTTGATGCAGTTAGCTATTAGGAGCGAGTCTACGGGGTTCTGATCGAACAAGTCCTTCTTTAATGTCCGATTTCTAACAGAACACTCTATGATAGTTTCACATCGAGGTGCAATAGTATAGACTGGCTTAGTGAAACAGAGCTCTATTTCATCTTTATATATTTTTAGGTTGTTGTTGTCATAATTAATTTTGCAATTTAATTTGATAAGTCATACCGATGATTCCATCATACGGCAAATCAAACGCAAGTACGTAAGTTATGTTGGTAGAACAAAATTCAATTGGGATGTGACCAAGGGATGTAACAGAGTCATTTCTATACCAATTATTTCTATAGTATTGTTTTTATTTCAGGCATTTTTCTACAGCAGAATCTTTAATAATACTGATAGCTGCGCCGTATCGACGAGCAAGGATAAGGATTTCGACGAGACAGAAGTTTGAACTTTTATAAAGGTAAATTTTTTGATGGATTTGTAGAGATGTTATATATTTTAATATTGTTTTTCTTTCTTTTCAGATGCAGGAGACGAAATACTCTTCGATATGACGCCGTTGATAGGCTGTTTGGTAATTAAGTAGAATGTTAATTTTCAATCTGTCGGTTTGGGGCTGGATACCCTGTCGGTTAGATTGACTTGGAACAGGAATAGATGCAGGAGACGAAATATTCTTCGATATGACGCCGTTGATAGGCTGTTTGGTAATGGAAGTAGCATTATTAACTTTCAATCTGTCGGTTTGGGGCTGGATACCCTGTCAGTTAGATTGAGTTGGAACGAGAATAGAAAATGAGCGAAATGCTGTGTTATGATTAATGGGTGAGTATCGGCTTCGCTATTTAGTCTTCCCGTGCGATACTGGACGGAAAATCCTCCGCGTTTAAATGATGGTTGGTGTTATCGACATTTTGATCGTCTGCAATAGCAGCATTGATATACTGATTACGATTCGGAAAGTGTGAGGCGGTGGACCATTATTATTGTAGTTATTGATTAACATTATTACTATAATTGTTTTGAACATTACCAAATCGTCGTCGATTATTAGACTCGCGTTTGCGGCATGTTTCTAATGTATGACCGGGTATTTACAATATCGGCACACTGGATAATCAGTTCTGAACATAGAAGACCCAGCTGAATTATTAAGGCCTCTCTCGCGTGGTTGTTTGGTTTGTTGAAAATTACGACTAGTAAAGCGTCTTTGGTTTGAATCCTGGGTATTTGTTTGACTAAGATGGCGTCGAGTCACCTGGAATATTTTTCTTCAGACACGGCAAAATTAATAGCATCATTGAGCGTATCGGGATCGCGGCATCGAACTACTGTTGATAGACGATTTAAGCCAACCACGAAAGTGTGTAACGCTAAGTCCTGCATTGCCGCGAGACGGCCTGCCAGTTCTCCCTTTTTTTTTAGTAGGTATTGATATATTTATTTGTTAATAATTTAGACAAACACGTCTCTATTCGTAGGGCGTACTGGTTGACCGTTTCGTTATTGGACTGACGACATTCTTGTAGGTCTGAGAGCAGTGCAGCGTAATGTTTTCTGTCACCAATTGGGATTTAAGAAAGTCTTCTAACTGTGACCAAGATTCAAATATTTTAATCGAGCACGCACTTTCAGCGCGTCCTTCTAATTGACTAAGTATGTATTTTAAAAGAATATCCTGTTGTTGATCTGACGCGAGGTTCATAGCATTACTACAGTTATTAATAAATGGCATTAATTTTCTCGGTTGCCGTCAAACTTACTTATATTTACAAAGATATTGAGATCGATGTTTGGTGTCGAAATAACCGGTGTAGGTTCGTCTTTAGGCATTGGACGACGGACGGTTAGTCAAAACAAAGATAAGGTACTCGGCGTTTCGCGTGGGAGTAGTAGCGATAAGGCGTTGCACTGGTCTCGAATACAAGCAATGGCACACAATTAAAATATAATATTTAAAAGACACTTGATATACAATGAATTATGCTAAAATGAATGAATGACAGTGTAATTGAAATATGAATTAATTTTGTATTTTTTTTTTTTGATTTGACTGTTTAAATAAATTAACTTATATTTTGTAAAGTTTATAAAATATTCAGTATTATTCACAATATTTAAGACTGTATCATTATAATATTGTATAAAACTGGAGCGGACTTACAGGAACATGTCGGTTTATGTACTTGTATTTTTTTTTTTTTTTGATCAGGATTCAGGAACACGGCGACAGCGTAGAAACAGCAGTGTGCAGCACTGCTGACTTCGTAGACTCGGTTTGCGAATGATGTGCAGATGCTGGGTGGTATCTTCTTCTTTCTTTTCTTTTTCTTTCAGTTGTGTGACTTCTAGCATAAATTTTCATGCGGCCAGGCGGGTATCGTTTTCGGAAGTTCAGCGAAACGAGTTTTAAGCGGTAAGTATTTATAGAGATCACAACACAGAATGTTTTAGTAATTGCAATTGAGTCTCAGAGGCACCAAGGACCTTTATAGATCCCACCGCTGCCACCAATGTTATGGGGCTTCACGAAATGTCTTTTAAAAACTATTTAGAAATTACAACTGTATTTTATTATAGAAAGACACAAATTAAAATTGAATTTGAGAGGCAGTATTTCGGATGAGAGTGTATGACGGACTGACTGGTATTGCTAGTCTTGAAAATGAGAAAGTACTGAAGCTACTGAGAGTGCTGACCGTGTGCTTTGTGTCAGCGGATCCCTATAAAGGATCTATAACAGTACGCATCATGAAATCCATGGAACACATAATGATTCTTGTAGCCTAAGTATCTCGTGATCTTGATCTGGTCTATGATTTGAAAATCACGCTTCAGCTTTATCCAATCGTGGGTTATGTTTTTAGTCAAGCGTGTATCCCAATCAGCTGCTTTTTCAGACCACGTTCGTTGAAATAGAAGTTTAGCCCGGACAGAAAGTGGGCAAAGGTATCCCAGAGGATCATACACCTTTGAGATGTTTGATAAAAGCTGTCGTTTTGTTATGACGTCATTACTGGTCTCATTTTCGAATATGTTCTTGAACACGAATACATCAGTTGAGGGAATCCAGCGTAAGCCCAAGGTCTTTCGGTTTTCTAAGCCTTTGAAGTCGAGCGGTGTGTCCAGTTGATCTGTTGACAGATCTTCTATCAGTTCCCTTGCATTACTGGACCATTTGCGAATATTCATTCCGGCGCCCTTCAATATATAGATTATCTCTCTTTGTAACTTTCGCTTGAGAGATATCATCACAGCCTTCAAGGTCATCCATGTATAGTGACGTTATTAGAGCAACAGCATCCAGGGGAAACTTGTGCGCGTCATCTATAGCCAGTTGCTTTAAAGTTCGCATTGCGAGGTAGGGGGCCGCCTTCGTACCGTAGATGACTGTTGTTAGTTGGTACTTCTTCAGGGGATCTTCTGGTGTGCTCCTCCAAATAATGCGTTGTAGGTGTTGATCAAGTTCTCGAATCATTATTTAACGAAACATCTTCTCGATGTCCGCAGTTATGACGTATTTGTGTTGACGCCACTTAAGATGAGATGTTGTAAGTCCTTCTGTAGGTTAGGGCCACTATCTATTAAATCATTGAGGCTTTGTCCACCAGATGTTTTTGATGCACCATTGAAAACTGTTCGTTGCCTTGTCGTAGTGGAATCAGTTTTCTCAACACCGTGATGTAAGAGATAGTTCACTAATGCTCTGTGTTGTGTAACCGGAGACATGTGACCTTGTTGCTCGTAATCTCGCATAAATTTTTTGTAACTTTCAGCAAAGACTTCATTTTTTGATATATTTTTTCCAAGTTGTAGAATTGTGCAATTGACCTTGATTTAGATTCACCTAGATCATGTTCGAACCCAGGCTTCATCGGCAGAGCAACCTCGTATCTTCCGTTAGGTAGTCGTCTTGTTGTGCACTGGTAGAATTGCTCACAATACTGTTCGTCTGGTGTCAATTCAGCAGCTGAGTCACTGATCTCTTCGAGCTCCCAGTATTGAGAAATCTCTGATAAGTCGGTAATTACAACGTGACATTTGAACGTTTTCACGTTACCCGAGAGTATCCAGCAAAGTCTCGTTTGTTGAGCTATTGGTGCCATGTTTGAGTCTTTGATCTGACCGCTCATGATGATCTCAGAGTATATGCTTGCGTCTAGAAGCAAATCATCAGGCTTAGAAAGGTTTTACTCGGGATCAGCCAGTTGTATATGTTGCAGGTGAGGCCACGACTCCTTACTAAACGACATATTTGGCAGATTGTTAATAACGTGGTTGATGACTAATTCTTGAGTTGTGAACTCATAGTCTTGGTAAATGGATTGACATTCAAACGACTCCTTTGCCGTTTTTCGATCTATTTCCAATGCCAGATACAGGTGCGTGATACCGTTGTCGAGGCAAGCCTAGCATCTGGGCGGCGTTCTCAGATATCAATGAAATTTGAGAGCCTTGATCTAGAAGGCATCTCAAGGTGATATACGTGCCATCAGAAGTTTTGACCATGATAAATAAGGTCGTCAATAGAATCTCCTCATCTGTAGCGACGTGATTAATGCTATCGTTCAGTATTTTGTCGCGTTGACACTGGCGGTATTTGCGTAACTGGAGCGTCGGCCTGCCTGTTTGCTGACGACGTATTAAGGTTCACATTCGCATGTGCGTCATGTAACATCGTGTTATGATTCTTTTGACAAACTTTGCATCTTTTTGTCGACGTACATGGATTGTCACTGTGTGGGTACAGACAATTATGGCAATGTATTTATTTTTTCGACGGTCATTAACCGCTCGTCCGGCTCGTCGTGTAAATTTGCTGCATTTTTATAGGTAGTGACTGTTGTTGCAAATAGGACAGTTAGACGAGCATATCGCAACAGCTTGAAATTCTCTGTTCGGAAATTTTCCATAGCGATTACCACCAACTTGTTGAAAATGAGGATGGTATCGCTTGCTGTTAACCATCTTCTTTTGGTAATTTTTGTTAGATGATGTTGGAAGACATGCAGGAAGTCAATGGATGCAGGTGGCTCGTGACCGTGCTTTGTGGCATTCCTTGGGGGAGGCCTATGTTCAGCAGTGGACTTGTGAAGGGCTGTAATGATGATGAATGATGATGTTGAGACCTCTCGTTCCCTTTTACCCATTGGCTCTAGAGCGTCGAAGTTGCTCTCTAAAAAGTCCATAAGTTCAGAAAGCGATGGTAAGTCTCTTGGCGACTTTCGTGCTTCTTTATAGTCACGGTATGTTTCAGTATCCAGCTTCTTTGTTATGAGGTGGACTATTAGTGGGTCCCAGGTACTTGTATCGATACCTAGGTTCTGTGTGGCATGGATACATTCCATAGATGTGTCATACAGACGTCTAATCTCGTATGCCGACTGTTTGTGAGCGACCGGTTGATTTAGGAAAATCTCAATCTGCTTAGTAAACAAGAGTTGTGGGTTGTTATATCTATGTGTTAACAGTTCCCATGCTGTGTCATAGTTGTCTGCTGAGATATTTAGATGCTGAATAAGTCGCTCGGCATCTCCTCGTAATTTAACTTTCAGGTGCTGCATTTTCTTGCTTTTTGTGAGCAGGTTGTTGTTATGAATACTCTCTACGTAAAGATCGTAGAATGTAGGCCATTGTGTGTATTTGCCTGTGAATGTAGGTATGTCGATTTGTGGTGTTGACTGTTGCAGATGTACCGTAGATACAAGTTTGAGATTCAAAGCCTTCTTGATGCTCTTGTATGAGTCTTCGTAGGCATAAAATTCATTGTCGTACTGTGTATCTGAACCTTAAAGAATATGATCGATTTGTAGATGCAAAGCGTCGATTGCATTCCAGCGTGTCTGAATGTTGAGTAACTCATCTTCCAGCTCCCACTTGTCTCGTATCTCGTCAACTTGCAAGCTACTCACTTGTCGGTGGAAGGCTCTAAAATTAGTTCTTTGCAGAGATAGCAGCTCTGCTGCCTGGCCTTGATCTGTAGGCGAGGTCATAATCATAGGTGACTTGATGGTACTGTGAGTCTCGGGTGTAGCGTAGGGGAAAACGTAATTTGAGCTGACTCTTGCGGCACGATCTTAGGCAGCACTTCTGGTGTTGGAGGTGCAGAAATTTCACTTGCAGGAGGGAAAGATGATATCTTGATACGCACAGAATCAAAGTATGTCCTGGCTTGTTGGTATTGTTTTTCCGTAAAATAAGGATCGGTGTCATTCTCATAGTTGGATAGCTTGTGGTTGTTAACTTGGAACTCGGCTTATAAGTTATCAAGGGAGTTGAGTCGTTTACTCAAGTATTTGTGTGTCTTCCGGCTTGCGGAATCCTTACTGAAGTTTCTTTCTATCTTCTTGATCGCTTTAACAATGTCTTGTTGACGCTGAAATAGACTCTCCATGTTGTATATGTTCACTGTGTGATTCTCAGAGGACGAAAAATATACACTCAATGTTCACTTTTATTATGTACACAAACACAGTTTATCTCGAATGTCGACGAGAACTGTCTGTAATTGCTGAAGTAGTAGACCTTTGTCTAGTGGTCCGGGTCACTCTTATGTCTTCGCGAACCTAGCACAACCTTTTCTGCACTTTCTCAATTGAACTGATGGAACCCGCTTCTGGGAAGCCAGTCAACCGATAGCAGTCGTACAAAATCCACAAAGAACACAAAGTGACGTCAACGTAAGGGTCACTGTACCTGAATTTTCCAAATGGCGATGGAATCCACAGGTTCGATCTTGTGTCTTCAAAGGTCCTAAGAAACTGATTATCTCGAATGTCGACGAGAACGGTTCGAAGGACCAAAGAAACTGTAATGTGTCTACAGTTTACAAGATGAGTGCAAAACGAGATGTAAAGGAAAGTTACTGTACGAAACAAACCCAATGAAAGTCGTTCTAACACTGATTTTATTGTAAAGGAATATATTTTATATAATTATATGATTATTATATATACATGTGGGCGTAATTAACAAATAATATTGTTTCTAAGTAACCTAAATTAATGAGTAATGCAAATTTTATTAACTATTGTGCGGTAACCCGTACAGATGGTGTGAATAAGAGAGCTCTAAGTATCTTGGGAGCATCTGTAGAACAGCACATATATTGTATCTGTTAAATAATGGTGAAGTGGGTACCATTTTTGATACTCCGCATTTGCTCAAATGGTTCAGAAATATGTTTTTAAAATATGATATTAAATGTCTAATAATATATCATTAAATGATCAAACTAGATTTCGATATTATGTTTTATTACAATCATAATATTATACATATTTCCAATTTACTGCAAAGGACAATGTCCAGAATCGCCCCGTGCAATTAAAGCATCGGACATACACGATAATTAATTGTCTATTTTATTATATTACTTGCAAATACTTTTATAACACGGACTAGCTGCATGCCAAAATGAACATTAAAAAGTATTATTTTCGACTAATAATATTAATCACCGCTATCTTCGCCAAACGTCACGTGGTGTCGAAAAATGATTAGGGATGCCCAATGTTGCATATTTTTTAATCTGAATCACATTTTGAATTTATTTCGAATAAAGTGCAAATAGAAGCTTGAATAAAAACATTCAATACCTTTTCTTTCTTATTATTCCTTAAAGTATGATTTAAAAACCTATACGTAATGAATGAGGTCATACTCGATTTTAAATTATAGGTAGTTAGAATAATTCTGAAGTGAACAAAACCTACATATTTCATCATGATCATTATTATTCAGGGTTTTCTAATGATCGTTTAGAAAAGTGTGTGGTTTACTTCTAAATAAACGATCACTTACGAATTTACGACAATTAATATAGAGAGTTGTAAGAGAGGGTGACATAATATCCCCGAAACTCTTCACCGCTGCATTGGAAGACGTTTTCAACCTACAGGACTGGAAATGATACGGTATTAACGTCAATGGTGAGTACATCACTCACCTTCGATTTGCCGACGATATAGTCCTTATGGCAGAATCGCTGGAGGACCTAAGCACTATGCTCAATGACCTCAATAGTGTCTCCCAACGGATAGGTCTTCAGATGAACATGGACAAAACAAAAATCATGTTTAACGTCCATGTCACACCTATGCCGGTAGTAGTTGGGAGCACTAAGCTCGAAGTTGTTGACGAATATGTTTACCTGGGACAAATAGTCCGACTAGGTAAGTCCAACTTTGCTGGGCAGAGTTCGGAAGATTACGACACATCTTCTCGTCAGACACCTCAAAACTGGATTGTACAACCAGTGCGTGTTGCCAGTGATGACCTATGGATCTGAGACGTGGTCCTTCACTGCTTGCCGTATAAGGAAGCTCAAAGTCGCTCAGCGAGCTATGGAGAGGTAGCCCTCTCCATAGCTCGCTCGGCGTTTCTCTGCGTGATAGACTTAAAAACGAGGATATCCACAGTAGAACCAGAGTAACCGACATAGCCCAAAGAATTAGTATGCTGAAGTGGCAATGGGCTGGCCATATAACTCGAAGAACCGACAACCGATGGGGAAGAAAGGTTGTCGAGTGGCAGCCTCGTACCGGCAGGCGAAGTGTAGGGCGTCCTCCCGCTGGATGGTGTGACGACCTGGTAAGACATGCAGGAAGTCAATGGATGCAGGTGGCTCGGGACCGTGCTTTGTGGCATTCCTTGGGGGAGGCCTACGAGTATGTTCAGCAGTGGATTTGTGAAGGGCTGTAATAATGATGAATATAAAAAAAAATTGGTTGCCTGTAAAGTCGGTATACGGGCGAAAGTTTTACGTGACAACGACTTTGAGTGGTAAAATAATTTTAATGTGAATATTCATTCGTATAGTAGGAAGAAGGATGAAATAATAGTAACAATTTAAAACATTTATTTATACAAAGAATTATATTTAAAACATTAATTTATACAAAGAATCTCGCACTGAATTTCATATTAACAAAATTTACTATACTACTATTATACGTATTTATATACAAATATACATACAATAACTTGCAATACATTTGTGTACAATGAAACAGCGTTTACTACAACTTAACTTGTTCCTATCTGAGTGATTTTGTTGAGGACAGGGCGATGATAGGAGAAATATGAAATGAAAGGAAGTGTTTCTGCTGTAATGTGCCTAGAAAATGTCAAGTCAATGGTTGTTCCTTTTAACGTAGTAGACTTAGACATATCTGATACGCAATCAAGATTAAACGTATCTTTAATGAATTTGAGAAACGTCATCAGACTTCACGTTTTGGTTGAAGTCACCGCAGAAGAATCGGCATATTAGGATCAACTTGCAGGAACGGTGGCACGTACTGGCTGTTATGCACGTATGGAAGAAGTGCCTGGTGTAGCAACATTCCGATGTCTTGTACACTTAATCCTGGATGAATATAAACAGCACCGAGCACAAATTTGAAGGTAGTATCAGCGGTAAAGCAAGTAACTTCAGCTGCACAAGTCACCGCAGGTTTTGATAACTCGAGCAGTGTCTGTGACCGCAACATCGATCACTTTTCCTGTTGATATTGATGATAACCTACGATAGATCGCTACTCCACCTGCTGCGTTGGTGTCTGAGTTTGTTCGATTATTCTTCCTTGATATGCACTCATAATTCTTGATTGGATGTGGTTCACAAGTGTCGCGCATAGTCAGATCTTGGAATCACTGTATCTGTTTCAATGTCTGTGGCATGAGCACTCAAACTTTGACAATTGATGTTCGTCACGATAGTTTGTCCAGCACTGGTAGCATCGTCACAGAATTTGACTGCCTTTTTAGTGGTGGTTTGCAAAGTGTGTCCTTGGAGTCGAATATATTCAGTGCGAATATCTCGTGTAGTTTGTGAGTCGTTTCCTTTCGCGCCCATGTTTGAAAATCAAAGGAGAGTCCTTCTCCGTGATGATATACAATCCGTTGATACTCGTTACGCGGCTCATGGCTACATATACTAATTGTTGTGGTTGCTTGGAGGAGTACTTATACACGATTACATCAAACGTCCCACCTTGTGATTTGTGAATCGTAATGGCACAAGCAGGTACGCAAGGAAATTGTTTGCGTTTGCATTTCACTGTTTTTGTCAATGTGATGTTGACCACTTTTTTGTACACCGGCACCCAATCAACGGACAAAGTGTTTGGTTTGCTGAGTACATGTGGTCGACTTTTGAGTTTTGCACTGGCACCCGTACTTTTGTCTGGAAACTCGAACCAAAGAGTGATAATTTCATCTTTTGTGGGCGGTGACGTCGTGCTGGTCGATGGTCCTGCTTCGGCTGGATCGGCTGGCTGACGTTCGATGTGTCGCAAGACTCCAATAGCGCCGTTTACCAATCCATCTCCTACGTTGATGTTAGACGTTATCATGTAAGGGTATCCCACTGCTAAGGGCAGCATGTAAGGCAATCCGTCTGTCTCTGCAACCGACATCTTGTGAAGTTTTCCTTGCTGTTGGCCCCTCTCAGAATTACTGGAATATCCGAGCATGATATCAGTGGCAATACAGTTGTGTGCGTTGTTAATTGCTTTTCGATTGTATGAATCAACCTCAAAGTTACTGTAAAACAACCGAACAGCGTCAGGTACGTTCTTTGCACCAGGACTCTGACTTATGTCTGGATTCTATAAGTTTGATGTTATTGACACTTAGTTTAAGTCCATCTCCATTTTAGTCAGAATTCTCGAAAACAGCTCGTCAGTTTGTCGTACAACACGGACCAATGGAAGTAGTCGATGCTTTGCCACAGTATAGGTCCTCCGAGTTGGTTGATTGGCACTGTGTAACACGGAGTAGCGCGTACAGGCGGCAGCTGTCTGAAATCGCCGCATAAGATGATGTGAAGGCCTCCGAAAACTTGGTCGTATATGCCGGTTATCTGTTGCAATCGATAATTGATTTTACCGAGGATAGCTGCACTCAACATGCTGATCTCGTCAATGAAAACTGCTCTCACGCCAACGAACATATTTCTATAGGCTTGCAAGTTTTCAGCTGATAGAAGTCTTGTAACTCGAGAAGTTGTTAGGCGAAATGCTGAGTGAACTGTTGTTCCACCAAGAGGTACAGCTGCTTTACCTGTGCTTGCACAAGCAACGTAGGCGTTGTTGAGTGAGTTGTGGTTCTGAGTGTAACGATTGTACGTTTCCATGAGGGCCTTCAATGTATACGTTTTGCCACATCCTGCTGGTCCGGTGAAGAAGATTTGTAGAGCCTGTAGGAGCTCATCTCCGCAGCCATGTAAACGATGTATAGCCTCAAGAACCACCTCACGTTGTTCAGCATTTGTAGTTCGTAGCAGCTCACAATATTGTTGTTTTGGCATCACGTTGCTCCGTTTTTTTACAACTGACAATCCGTTTTGCGGCACGATTTCATTAACATCATCGTTATTTTCAGCTCCCTCTCCTCCTAACAGCTGTTCTACAAACACTCTTCTTGACTCTGTTTCCGTTGGTTCGGTGTCTGAATTTTGCAAAATCATCATTGCTTCTAGCTCTTGCATCACTTTGTCGATGTCAATATTGTTCTCATAAAGTTTTCTGCGTTCCATGATAGTTTCTTGTTGTCATTGAATAATTGTATAAATTTATTACAATCAACAATGTCAGCGACTTCGTTGCGAAAGGGCAAGTACAGCAGTACCATCTCACGTTGATAATTGACAGTTTCATCTATGTCGTAGCATCTGTATCGTATGATTCGACCGATCAGACGTTTGCGATATCCTCTCGATGTCGTTCTTTCTCCAGTCGGCGGTTCAGGATCGTCATCTTCATGCACGTTCAAGTCGTCTTCATTGTCAATGAAATCACGAGAGTTAGCATACCACGACGCAAACTCGGCCAAATATACATCTTGCAAAGATGGAGGTCTTTCTTCATACCGCTGAATGATGTTTTTGGTCCACACGTCTGTGCTGTCCTCTGCGATTCCTTCGCGATCCAATTGTTTCCGACGTTTGTGGCAACGTTGTCTCTCTGAGGGCCACACTGTTGGTATGTACACAATTTGACGGCTTGCTTCGCTCATCGGCTGTCGTAACAAATACCATGCTGCTTCTTGCGCCGACATTTCAACTGCATTGAGAAGTTTGACACTCAATGCTTTTAATTGACCAGTGTAATCGCGGTCAGGATGTTCTTCCATCATTTTAGTCAACTCTCGATTCAAGTTACCCATTCCACGAGCTGATTTGTTCACGTATTCCACGACGTACTGTGCGCAGCTGTATTCATCTAAGATAAACTGAATATCGATGTTGGAATTAATTTGACCAGCAAGGTAAGGGTTGAACGTGTTTGTCATGTTGATCGAAGTTACGTTTAAACAACAAAGTTGGCCTGCGAAGGGTTGAACGTACTATATCAAGATATGCATCAAATGTCAGACCATGTTCCCTCAAAAAGTCATTCATGCTAGGGTATGTACGTTCGCTGAGACACGTTCGTAGCTCCTGGATTTTTTGGAATGTTGACCGGCGTCCATCAGTCTGAGGCATTGGAACCAAGACTCGAGTAGCAGGCATTGGCCAGTACGGGATCCCAAATCTGCAAGTCGTCTCACCTCGCTTCGTACAGGTGAAAGTGTGCTTGTGAATTTGATTGGCGTAGATGGTCTCGTTGGGCATATCTTCTTTGGCGACAGAACTCAGCTTTTCCACGAGCTCGATGGTCATTGGCATATTTTCTGACACGGCCTCGTGTGGATCATTATTCAACCACACCAAAATGTGTGCGTGGGGGCTTCCTCGATGCTGGAACTCAATGCGAAAGAAATAATCTTTAACAAAGTACTGGCCAAATGGATTATATGATTGTTTTGCCTTCAGCATATTCATCAATGTACCGACGAGTGTGGAAATATATGCAGCACGTAACTGGATCGTCGCTCACTAAGTTGCACCGCTCTGACGTGTTTAGATCTTCAGCAACTTTTCCAGGATACTTGTTACTCAATTTGAGGAGTAAGTTCAGTAATATCAACCAGCGTACTTCGTTTGCACTTAAAGTGAGAAATATGGTCGGTTTACCTAGTTGACGGAGCATCGCAAACAGATCTCGTTTGCGAGAGGCCCAATACTGGACGGAATTGGGTACTGACTTCATGAAGGCAAGATTTTGAACGACAAATTCTTTAAGAAATTCCGGGTCCTCCAACATGCGTCGAGTTACGTTTTCCGTGGTTGACACATTCCGAAATGTGCTGTAAATGCCATCCACCATGCGGAGACGTAGAATCTTCATAGCAACGTACAAGACTTTTTGAGGCGTGGCTCCGCGTCTGTCACTTCGTCGTAATTCACTGGTTGCCATCATGTAAGGTGTCACTGAAACTCCCATGTGGAAGCGACGAGGCTGGCCGTAGTATATTGCAGGAAATGATAGTTCTTCAGCATGACGGTCGTAAATGATGTTCAGAGGCATGGCCCGATGTCCTGGTGCGATGTCGAGGCAATCCTCTTCGTTCCACAGTAGTGTATGCTGCCTGGAAGCAAGAATTTCTGACTCCGGAGTACACTCGGCGGCGATTGTTTCGATTCGATGAGCCGAGTCATCCTGCAAATCTTCCTCTGGTGGCACGACAGTTTGCAGCCTTGACAAATCTACTTTGATATCGTACAAGCGATATAGACTTGAATTTTGAAGTACATCCAACCATTCTTGTCCTTTTGGACATGTAGCCACTGATGTAATTTGTTTTGTGTGCGAGATTCCGTTTGATGTTGACATTAATGACGTCGTCCTCATCTAAATGCCGGGGCAAGCATTTTACCATGTCTTCTACGTTGACTGGAACGTTGATCACTTGACCAATAATTCCATAAGAGAAGTCATGCCGCAGACGACGCACTTGCATGAATGGCAGACGTGGTGAGATTAATCGTTCACTAATTGGATCCAGTGGCGGTAAGCCAGGAGGTATTTCTGGATATGAGAAGCCATTCACTTTTGCAAGGGTAGGAAGCTTATGTTTGTTCAGCGAAAATCTACAGGTGTTGCAAATATGCGTATAATCCTCCTCGCGTAGTTGCCTATTTTCCTTAACGAACCAATCCGATATGACCTGTAGTTGTGCAGCAGTGATGATTTTAAGGTCATTCTTGAACCACAATCGGTCGCAAACAGAGCAAGCGTGGCCAAATTCGTTGTCCAGAAATGTAGTTTTAAACCTCTTTATTGACGACGACCATTTGATATTCCAGGTTGATTGTTCCGGTTGCACTGCTGTGTGAGTCGGTGGAGTACTTATTTGTGAAACAATTTGAGCAGCTCTACGCTGTCTGTAAGCACGTTGTCGCTGAGCGCTGGTCTGGGCAGTAACTGTTCTTTCCACTACCACAGGAGCAGACACTGTGGCTGACTCTAGTGTGCCGGTGTCAAGAGCTGAGTTGGCGAGTCTACGTTGCTTGCATCTACGTTGTTCGGCGGCTGCTTTTGCAAAATCTGCTGCCTCTGCAGGAGTTCTTTCCGCGGCCTTACGTTTTCTATACATACTTTGTCGTTGCGCTTTGGCGTGGGGTGTGGCACAGCGAAAGGTATGGCAGACGTTGGTGGCACGATATCATCAGTCTCCATCGGTGTACTGGACGTTGAAGGAATTTGTACATCTGGCTCCATTGTACTAAAATTGAACAAATTAGAAATTATTGTTTCTCATATTTTTAAATGTTTTCAAATACAGTGTAAACTCTTTATAACATCATTCTTTATAACGATAACTCTATAACATACAAAAGATCACAATTTGTTTGGTTTAGTTTAAAAAGTTACTAATATAAATAATTAATTTGAAATTTCACAAAATTTGTGTATGTTAAATTCATTTTTTATTTCAAATTTTTGCATAAATTGAACTTTGTTGAAACAGTTATTAATATAAATAACAAATTCGAGAATTCATTAATATAAATAAGAAATTCGAGAATTTTACAAAATTGGTTTATGTTAAATCAATCAGTTGTTATAAGTTATTAATAAATTTAACTTGTTTTACATTGTTATAAATATAAAACTAAATTTAAAAGTTAGAACATTTATTTAAATCACATTAATTGTTAATATCAATCGATTTTAATTCAAAGTGTATTTTAAAAGGAGAAAACTAATTCACATTTTGATCTTTGAATTTGTAAATCGCGCGCTTACGACCTTGCGCAGTGATTAGTCGTCTCGGTTTGAATGTTTGAAAGTTTCGATTTGACAGGTTGGAGGTTAAACATTGTTATTTCAATTTTTACATAGCAAGTCGCGCTCATTTTTCAAGTTAAACAAATTATTATTGGTTGAGAAACGATTTATACTACTTTTGATTGAAAACTACCACAACATTGTGATTACTACAACATAACCTATTCACTTATGTCTTAGTCATTTATTTCATCATGTTATATTATCAGTCTGAAATTATTTACCTTTGCTGTTTGAATTGTTGCGATGGACGAAACTACCTTCAAATTATCACTACACAATCGTTTTACAATTAACTGGCAACGTGTAAACTTGTATGCAGGCGCCTAAGCGAAATAGAAGCGCAAGACATGAACCGGTGTATATGCCTATCTCTCTCTCGCTCTGTCTCTCTCGCTCTTAGGCGGGCTAACTGTGCTCGAGTGGAAGGGACGCGTGCCTTTCACTTTTTATGTCTGTCTCTCTCGCTCTTAGGCGGGCTAACCATGCCCGAGTGGAAGGGACGCGTGCCTCTCACTCGCTCTCATTGTGAGCGCATAACGTGAGCGGAGCGTAACGCAGTTTCTTGAAGTGTCACCCGGCAAACCAATTTATAAGACGTTGTCACGTCAAAAAAAACACATATTGTTCCTTCATGAATTATAAATGTTTTCTTAAAAAAAAAGCAATATTGCAGACTACATGTTATTATTAATATTGTTACAAGTATAGAAGAAGTAGAAGTATCGTGTCATTATAAGTAAAGTATACTTGTTATGGTATTAATATTATCGTATGACAAAAGTTGATGTTATACTGTTTGTAACGTATGGTCATAGTAAATATCGATAAATCGTATCGTATTTAGCACCCCTATTTTTGACTTCTCTAAATGGTCACTTGTCACTTGTCAGTCTCTCACCTGTGCTCTCACTCTGTCAATTACATTGGCGTCGCTGTCGCTCGCTCTTTGTAATTATATCGGTGTATTTTGGGGACTTTCGGGACTGTCTATTGAATATTACGACTTGGCTATTTTAACGGACTCTGATTGCTTTCAAAAACGATTTACCTGGCTGTGATTTTCGTAACTGTGTACCGCTCAAACAATAACCTGGCACTCATAAACGGACTTACGCATACGCAATGGAAAATGTATTTTATGTAAATTGTGGCTCTGCTGTTGGTTCTATGTTCTTGGAAGATGAACAGATTCGTCACTGTGTACAACAATGTACTGCACCACTTTCTGTAATTACATTTCTACTTTGTCTGCATATTCAGAGTCTCGTGATGTATTTAGAAGATGAACAATAAACATGAAATTAAATCTGTGTTTTATTTCTAATTCAAAAATAATAAGTTAATGTAGGTTTAAAAACAACTTACTATCTAATTGGTAAAGCTGGTTTCATAGTCACGCGTTTTAACAGTGCCGTCCAGACGCCCACGCTTGCAAATGCACTAGATAGTAAACACGACTATATTCTATGCATTTATACGTTGCACGTAGAACAAAAACTACATACCCAATTATCTAGGTAGGAACTAAAAATAGCTAAATGTTTTGGATATTGTTTTTCAGTTTCTTAAAAATTACTCGGAGCTATGAAAAACCATAATGTTCGTGGTTCGATTATAACCTCAAAATCTGATACTTTTTTTGAAATATATCTGTTCTGCAGCTAGTCCGCTATAAAAATACGATCACATAGGAATTTACTAATTATCGAAAATGCATCACATAATTTTCCGATGCTCTTAGTTCCAGGGCGAACAATGTATGGGCGCAGAGCAATGTCCTTTAGACAAATGTTTTTACAGGTGTTACTAAATGGAGCCATATAAAAGAGTTTTATGAAACAGATAACAGCAATCCCAATTTTGTGTTTGCACCTTGTTTAAAACAAGAGCACTTAAATCCAAAAACGAAGCAGAAGATGAAGGTGAAGCTAGCTGCACAAGTGTTTAACCACTCAGTTGCTGCAGGGATGTATGCTAAAATTTCACATTTTAAAATCACATTAAAAAGGAACTAGGAGTTCACTGCTGGAAATAAGGGTCTCGCAAGTACAAATATTATTTATTGTGATATGTGATAATTCTTTTTGGATTGTGTTGTAACATACTTTACATCTTATTTATTTAATCCTAATATAGATCTTAAATTATGTGTTACGTTTAAAGGGGAGCTCTCTTCAGAAGCTGTCACTACAGCTAATGTTATTGCGAATATGGACCAGCTGTTTGACTGTGTCAACGCATGCACACTAGACCTAAGAAGGGGGAAACCATTTTCAACAAATATGAATAATAATACACCGCATCTCACACATTTCGCTTTAATGAAGATTTTTTTAAATAAATTACATTTTTTGGATGTAGACGAGCCCCCATCCCAAGAAGGTTGGATATGGTCCATCAAGGGAATAGAAAGAATGTGGAGAAATCTCAGATCTAAACATAAATCGATAAAAAGTTTGGAAACAAGAAGGCTCAAGCAGAATCCATTAGAAAATCTGTATGGTTGCATTGGGCCAATTGCGTCTGCAATTCAAATCCCACTGCTGGGCAGTTTGCTGCGGGCGTTAAAACGGCTGTCCTTAGCAACTTAGCTTTTATTGGGACTGGAAATTGTGAAGATGACGAAAATGGAGTAATATTGAAAAAAATTAAAACTTAATTGTCTGCACCCACAGACACACACACTGCTTATGCCATTTATGGGATGCAGACGAGCCCCCCATCCCAACAAGGTTGGATATGGTCCATCAATGGAATAGAACAAATCTGGAGAAATCTCAGTTCTAAACATAAATCGATAAAAAGTTTGGAAACAAGAAGGTTCCCCCGCAAGGCCCATTAGAAAATCTGTATGGTTGCATTCGGGACAATTGCGGCTGCAATTCAAATCCCACTGTTGGGCAGTTTGTTGCGGGTCTTAAAACGGCTGTCCTTAGCAACTTATCTTTTATGGGGATCGGAAATTGTGAAGATGACGAAAATGAAGTAATATTGAAAAAAATTAAAACTTTATTGTCTCCACCCACAGACACATACACTGCTTATGCCATAGTTTTAACCGATGAGTTAGAAGAAAGTATAAATTCTTCATTTGAATTTAGCTGGAGGAAAGCAGTGGCGAAATACAAACATGTGCGTATGTCTGTCAGTTTATAGTAAAAAATTATCTCAACAAATGTGAAATCTGATCACATACTTTTATTGAGTTAGAAGCATTTAAAGAAAATTAAAGGGAACAGTTGAAGTTTTGTTTAAGAACTCAATAAATTTAGACTTTCTCGATAAATGTCCAGAACATAAAGATATGAATATTACGTATTTCACATTTTTATTAAGAGATTTTGTATTTTGAAAATCGCTAATTTGCAGAAGAGTACTTCTGCAAATTAGCGATTTTTCGCGTCTAGCTCTCTATCTAGCGTCTGCTCTTTAAAGAAAAACTGATATCGTGCAGAATAAATAAGATATTACATTTTGAAACTACTTTTTCTGTATGTCACACTCACGTCGGTGGTGACATTTTAATTTTTAACGTTGAGATGAGTGAACCAGTTAATGCAGACTATTTTGTCTTGGGTAGTAACTACAACATGTAAGATAATAAACGTACACTGCGAATTTTTAATGTGGACAATTTTTCTGTTTTTCAGCCATGTCAAATGCAGTTAATATGTTAAAGACAACCCTGTCTTCGTAAAAAGAAAGTAGTTAACTTTAACACAATAAAGTTTTGGTTACTGTATTATGCTTTTAACTCAATATTCTAAATAGGGTGTATGAGGATGTGTGTTTATTATGTAAAATTTTGCATAGGTTAAAAGTAGATTATATTATCTGCAGACTGACACAATATTTACACAACATTTGTGATTTAGTATAATTTTGCTGTCTAAGATATATTTATTTGCATTTAATTATTCTCTGTTACAACTGATTTTAATTTAAGGATCATACTTATACCGTAGCAGGGCTAAAGAAATTACACTTAAGATAGTGCTAATAAATGATATAAAAAGTTGACTTATTATTTGTTAATGCAGTCAATAACAATAATATAACGAAAATAATTTTCTACAAAGGCGTAGTCATATTATTGGTGGAATCCATAATATTATCAGGTTATTGGAGTTAGACATAATATTGCAAAGCTATTGCCTTGTATGTAGAATGGCACGGCAAAATCAGGCTTGCTAGAAGTTTATAAAGGATTGCTCTGAACGAAATTGATCTAACTTCAAATTGCTAAGAAACAGATGCAATCAGGTGGTACAAAATGCTAAATGCCGCTATATTTATGACAAAATAACTAACTCTTCGCCCACTGATGTGTGGAAGTTCCTAAGATCTCTTGGAATTAATAAATCAAATTCCCCGGAATATGGCTCTACTCTCAATCTGGATGACCCTAATCGTCACTTTGTTTCTATTACTTCCTTGAATTCTCAAGTCCGTTCTCAAACTCTTGCTTCTATGGAATCAATGTAGCTTCTCCGGATCCCTGACTTTTATTTTGTTCCACGTTACGGCCTTTTAAAAAGGAGTAGGCTCTTTTCTTGAAGTTCCCTAAGTCGTATCGGTTCGGAAAAATCGCTGGTGGTAATCGATTCCACAAGGAAGTTGTGCGAGGAAGAAAACTTCTTCTAAATCGCACAGTGGTGGATCGCCAATCATCCAGATGGTATGGATGGTATCGCGAGTTTTGTTGCGATGTGCGATGGTGAAATTGAGCGGCTGGAATTAAGCTGGGGATACACATGCCCGTAGTTTGTACACTAGCATACCAGCTCCTTGCACGTACCAGCTACTGCCATGTGTATACGCTAACTGGCATGCCTGTAACTGTCATATAGTAGCTAGCACAACATTTGATTTACTAGCATGCCTGTTGAGGGAGGGGACGCGGGGGGTTGCCAAACTGACACGTGTGAACAGTCGCGACAGCTACGGGCAAGCCAGTAGCTGACTCTCGTTGTGGCCGTAGGCGCTCGTTTTTTGTTTGTTTTTTTTTCGAAGGTCAAGTTTCAAGAAACAAGAAGAGTTAAATCTGACTGAAAAAGAAATTAAAAATGAAATCAAAAGTCTGCGAAGTACTTACCATCAAGAAAAGAATAAAGTAGAAAATTCAAAACGATCCGGAGCTGGAACCAGTGACATTTACAAACCCAGTTTGATTTGGTATAAGGAAATGGATTTTATAACTGAAAGTTTCGAATATAGAAACTCAATCCAAACAGCTGTTGTAAGTACCTACCTACTCTTTCTTTTTAACACGCTTTTATTAGCTTCACCTGTATGTATGTTTGTAACCGACTTCTTTAGACTCGATTTACTAATAGAATAATACTAGTATTTATCGTTCATTATTATATTCAGCTTATATTCAAAATTATTTTTCACTTTTTAGTATGATGTGCTCTAAAAGCGTGATTTTTAGTTTTTTTAAACTATATTTTTACCAAAGGTCAAAGAATAAGCATTGCCATTCAACGTGGCAATGCCGCCAGCCTCTTGGGTACACTTCCAGTCGACAGCGATGCGGATGAATTTTTTGACGCCTTATTTTAGTTTTAATTTAGTTTTTTTTTCTAGTGTATAAAGTTAGTTACCTTTCCAAATAGTTTCTATTAAATGGAAAAATTACATTTATTCATTTTAAATATTAATCATACGGTCTTGCCAAGGCACTGCTTCTGTTGTAATGAAAAGATATGCATATTTATTTCTAATAAGTACCGCTTCTCTAGACGATCGATTATTTCGTGTTCCTTATAAATTCCGTAAAGATGTTTGTAACTATAATGAATACGCCAGGAGCCATTAATAATAGTACCGAGTTGAATATCTTCATAATCCACACACCTTTGTGTGCAAAGAACATGCCGCTAATACTATGACATCACCTTTTTCTGGTTTTAGAGCTATAAATGATTCAAAAATTTGGAATCTTGATACAAGGATACCGAACGCATTTTCGACAATTCCTGGCACTGGCACTTTCGACTGGCCTGGCCCTTGACAACCTATAATTAAAAACATTTTCTCTTCGGGTGGCACTGGTAGGAAACGGTTTCATGAGATACTTTTTAAATGGAAAAGTTGCATCTCCAACTATAACAGAATGTTCAGGAATATCTAAAGAATTACTCTCTAGTGCTTGTTTCAAGCCTGATATTTCAAACACTCCTCCATCTGAAGCTCTGCCGTTGCATCCTATATCAATATAGGAAAAACAGTAATCGTCATCTACCAATGCTAGTAGCACTATGCTGCGGATCGATAGCTCCAATACAGCCTGGAAAGTTCCATTTCCTTCGAAAGCCATTTTCTATCTCCTTAAATTCTTGCCTCGTAGGAATCTGAAAACAAAATGTTTGTTAATACATATAAACATTAAGTAACGAATACTACCTGCAACAATTGATAAAAATTTTTTTTTCAGGTACAACAGTCCTCTCAATTGAGCACTGAAACAGAAACAGAAACACCACCATCACACTCTCAAAGAGGTACTGCATCAGACCAACAATCCTCAACCCACCAAACAACGAAACATTCACTGTCGCAGTCGACCAATCACTCTCATCCGCTCAAGCAAGCACTAAAAACGAGCAAGCACCATCACCCTCTCTCCAGGACTAGCAATCCTCCTCTTACACTGCAGCAGTCAACCGACCACACAAAACTAGTCAGACTAAGAGAAAACGTGTAGAGCAAAACGAAACCTTAACTGCACTTCAACGCCTGGAAAATATTGCTACTACAATCAATAATCCTGGATCAAATGAAAAAGAAAAAGAAAAGTTTTATTATTTCGGACAAAGTGTTGCTGCTCAGTTAAGATCATTATCATTAAATAACGCTCTGGATATGCAATCCAAAATCCAAGTTTTGCTAAGTAAAGAAAGGTGTCGATTGTCCACTTCATATTCTCAGCCTTCCACTCCGTATTCTAACACATCTATATATTCTGAAGAAATAAATGAATCGTCTGCCGATGGTCGATTCATACACACAATACCATACACGCAGTCAAACATTACAGAAGATAACGCTATCACTTTTGGTCAAGAATCAGGACAGAATATTTTTACTCAAATAAGCTCAATTAACCTTGGAATAATGCCTAATTTCTATGCTGAAATAAATAAAAAACATGAAAGATAATCAAAATTGTTTTACTCACTTTAGTAAAATCCTTTAGTGCAGTAGCTATTTCTCTACAAGCAACTGGAACGAACTGTGAAATCGTCGATTTTCCTACTCTGTACAATGTTTCTAGAGATACAAATGAATCACCTGTAGCTAAAAATCTTCATGTTATTTCCAATTTGGTTATTGCGGGGATGGCATTTCGCATGTGAGTATCATTCTTTGTTATTTTGTCCCCAATTTTTCCTAACAATTCATCAAATTTTTCTGTGAGCATTCACAAATGGTTTCTGTAACCATCAGGATCTTCTTGACGCATTTCTTAAAGCAGACAACTACTTGCTCCAAAATCTTCCCTTCTACTAATCCAATCTCTTACCCAAATCCGTCTTCTTTTTTTTTCTTTTTATCTCTCATTAATTTAGCTACACATTCAATTGCTAGTAACAACACGATTTTGTTTAATTCACTTCGATTGTTATCCATTTTTGGCGCACCAGAATAGGTACGAGTGACTCTCACGAACTGTCCTGTGTATACGCGATGGTAATACTGGCATGGAAGGGCACAACTTGCATGCCAGTATTACTTGCAAACGTATCCGCAGTGTGCCAGTTACTCGTACATGCCAGTAACTTTCATGCCAGCTATTTTCCCTATTTACTGGCATGTGTATCCCCGCTTTTAGTCCGAACAATTCCTCAGAGCAATCCCCGTGGTGGATGCGATAAAATACGCAAAGAGATGCAACATCTCTTCGCAGCGCCAGTCAATCGAGCCTCAAGTGTAATACATTTCTCACATCTCGCATACAATGCTTTTAACCCACCCAAAAAATATCCTGTATCTTTCTCTTCAAAATGACGATTTTCATTTCGTTGTCATCTGCAAATCTCCGGCCTTTTTTCAAATTGGAAAACAGGAAAAAATCGCTAGGTGCTAGGTCTGGGCAATACGGAGGGTGGTTAATCTATGAGAACCCCGTGTCTTTCAGGGCTTGCCTCGCAACATGTGCGGTGTGAACGGGCGCATTGTCTTGCAGAAAGAGCACTCCGCGCGTCAGTTTCCCACGTCGTTTCTGTACAACAGCCTCGCGAACCTGAGTCAATAAATTGGTGTAATATTGGTCATTCATCGTAGTTCCCTTGGGTAGGTAGTCGATAAGCAAAATTCCGTCGCTATCCCAGAAAACAGTCGCTATTAGCTTGGACGCCGATTTTTCCAGCTCGAATTTCTTCGGCAGCCTTTCTCCTTTTTTTATCCATTGCATGGACTCTTGTTTGAACTCCGGATCGTATTGGCGAATCCATGTTTCTAATGTCTAACTATCCGTTGCCAAACGTCTTTCTTGTTATCGCCGACTAGCTCCAAAAAATCTTTGCAACCCTCGAGTCGACGTTGTTTGTTGAGTGGTGTGAGCTTTTGCGGTACCCAGCGCGCACTAATTTTTCTCATATTCAAATGTTCATGTAAAATTTCTCCAACTCGTTCTTTGCTAATCTGCAGTTATTCAGTTTGCCACGATTTAATTGTTCGGTCGGCCAGAACAATTTTTTCAACTTTTCGGACATTTTCTTCGGTCAGTACCGTGACAGGGCGACCTGAGCGACAAAAAATCTTTGCAACTTGCGAGTCGACGTTGCTTGTTGAGCGGTGTGAGCATTTTTCGGTACCCAGCGCGCGCTAATTTTTCTCATGTTCAAATGTTCATGTAAAATTTCTCCAACTCGTTCTTTGCTAATTTGCAATTATTCAATCTGCCACCATTTAATTCTTCGGTCGGTCAGAACGATTTTTTCGATTTTTCGGATGTTTTATTCGGTCAGTACCATGACAGGGCGGCCCGGGCGAGAGACGTCTTCACAGCTCTCTCGTCCTTGTTGAAATATGCGGGCCCATTTTTTTACCATCGTATATGAAGGCGCAGAATCCTGAAGAACCGATGACATCTCTTTAAAAATGTCTTTCGGTGTATTTCCCTGGAATTTTATCACGGCGCGGTGTTCAAAGTTTCGAGAATTTCCAGATTCGGCTGACATGGTGATGTTTGTTGTTCAATAAATAATTGAACTATGAGTGCAAACTTAATTAGTGATTGTTTTTATAATACTACTGAGTGTTGCAACTAGTGATATGAGTAACAAGTTAATTACTCATCGTTAAGTACCCTAGGCCGCGAACTTTTCAGCCGCCCTGATATATGGGAATTTCCGAAGCTTGTAAAGAAGCAATATACTTAAGGGCTTTGCAATTTGAAATAACTAATAAAATAAACACTTTAACATTATATTATGACAATCAGAGCGCACTGAAGCTGTCGACAAATCCAGTATTTCACAAGAAATATAAACACATTGATGTGAAATATCATTTTACTAGATAGTGTTTCAAATAATATAGTAAATTTGCAATATTTTCCGATAACAGATATGCTCGCTGATCTGCTAACAAAAAGTCTATGTGCGGAGAAACATTATAATATGTTTATGGAAATGTTAAGTGTTGCTAATGTGTAAAATGTTTATATGATTATTTGAGACTGGGTGTGTTACAATGTATCTAAAATAATCATTCATATACAAAGTAGTAACCTCTGTTGTCATAGTTTGTAAACTCTTTGCTACATTATCTGTGTCATGTATTATAAAAAAATAGTTCTCTTTTGAATCACAACACGGTCATTTTATTAGAGATACAAATATGGAATATCGTCAATATTTGGCGCATCATACTCGTATTGCCGACATACACTTCGTGTATGGCTTTTGCAATGGAAGTGCAAATCGAGCTGTACAAGAATATCAACGAAGGTAGTTAGGGTAACAGGCCTACACCGAGTTGCCAAACTTTTGTCGACGTGCACTCGACGTTAGCGGAAAGGGGCATTCAAAGGGCTGTTAATGAACGCGCTCGTTTGGTATCGCCCGAAGATGAAGAAGAAGTGCTTAGGCTAATAATCAGATTCCAGACTAAGCGTTCGACGGATTACAGTGCAACTAAAACCGTCTAAGTGGAATGTATGGAGAGTTTTGAAAAGAGAGGAATTACACGTAGACACAACAAAATTTCTAGGTGTAACTATTGATAAAAGTCTGAACTGGAAAGCGCACACAGAAGAACTAAACAAGAGAGTTAGTTCTTCTGCTTATGTGCTCTATAAACTCGCATCCGCCGTAAATACCGATGCGCTACTCACGGCTTACCACGGTATTGTTGATTTCATCTTGAGGTTTGGCATCATATTCTGGGTAAATTCTACTAATAAGGAAATTATATTTAAGTCCCAAAAAAGGTGCATCAGAGCTATGTTTGGTCTTAAAATTACTGATAGCTGCAGACCATATTTTATTGAGTACAAAATTTTAAGCTTGCCCTCCTTATTTATATATGAAATAGCAAACTTTGTTCACAGTAACCCTAAATTGTGTAACAAACTATCAGACATTACAATTCGCAATCGCCGGGATAATAACAGGTTATGCGCAATTAGATCAAGAACGGCATTGATGCATAAAAGTATTTTCTGTCTGGCCCCAAAACCATCAAACAATTGCCTACTACACTTTTTAAGCTACATCTTAAAAAATATCTGATAGCCAAATGTTATTACAGCTTGTCTGATTTCTTAAATGATTGATTTTTTTAAGCTAAATATTGAATTGTGACATTTCTCTAATGTAATCTTAGGAGAAGCCATTGAAATTGCACATCTAGAATTAGGTCGGTAGGGTTAGTTTTAATCTTATATAACTAATTAAATATGAAGTATAATTTTTGTACGCCATAAATGGCAAAACATGTAGCCGGTTTTTAGTTTTTTTAACACCTTTATATTTTTACTCATGTTTTACAAAATAAATATCTTTACCTTTATCTTTACACCCTTTTCATTTTCGACGAACCATTCTCGGAACGGAATGACAAGACATTCTCGGAACAGATTTTGCAACAAGATCTTTATTTTATTCGTGGATCATTCGAAGTGTGAGACAGAACCGTCATTTTCTGCAAAAAATTTATGGACTGACGAAGAAAAATTCACAAGACAACCATTACAAATCACAGAAATGATCATTTCTGGTGCTCGGTAAACCCACAAGCGGTGCGCCCAAGTTCGTTTCAACATGAATTTACGGTGAATGAATGGGCAGGCATAATCAACGATCGTTTGATAGGGCCGTTGGAATTACCTCCTACATTAAACGGAGTGCCGTTTACTTACGTTAACTCCAGAAATATAATGAGATTTCTGGAGTTCCTAGAGACACAGTTTGCTGATAGACTTACGAAGCTACCTTTGTCGTACCGTCAGCGTATGTGGGTCCAGCTTGATGGTGCACCTGCGTACTTTCCTCGAGCAGTAAGAGACTATTTAAATAACAAACATTCGCCGTGGCCACCTCGCTCACACGATTTGACACCCTTGGATTATTTTTATGTGGGGTCATATGAAGCAAAGGGTGTTCGCCACAGCTCCAAACACCAGGGAAGAACTCATAACAAAAATAATGTCAGTCGCCAAATGCATAGGATATATAGGATAGCATACAAATGATAAGGCGCTCATCAACTCAGGTGGCACATAGAGCTTTAGTTTGCTTACAAGCTGGAGGTGGCTTTTTGAGCAACTGCGTTAGATGTTTTAATTGTAGGTCAATTTTGTAAAACAATTAAATAAAAACTAATAAGTAACTTAAGTGTTTTTAATGTTTTCCTGTTTAGGGTTTCGACAAAGGCCCTTTGTGCTTTGTTCAAACAACAATAAGTCTTAAAGTAATAGGCATACAGCTGTAAACTTATTATTATGTTTTATTGTAGCTTAACTCAAAATCTGTCAAAAAAATAAAAAGGGTAATCGGGGTTGTTTTTGCAGTAATTTATAATAATTTGCCAATTCGCATAATTTTATTGATATTTATTTGGACTTAAATATTTTTTTAAAGTTACGAGTATGTGAATTAATTTTTTCGTAATGTACACGATTAATAATATTGTTGTTCTCCGAATAAGCTTATTTTTATCTCAGTAAGACCAAAACTTTGAGAGATATGATTTTTTTTGTACACACGTAAAGAATATCTCAAGAAAAAAACAAAATGGCTGTCACATAGAGGGGATTAGACCTCAGTGTGTAGTGTATTTTTGTATTAAAATAGTTTTAATATAAGTACCTATAATATCGCTAGTACGTGACCGGACACACTGTATAGTATATGAGACACTGCAATAATGAAATACATATATACACACACACATACATATACACATATACTTATATATAATAATACATATACATATTTATAAATATTTTTGTAATACATTAATACATATATCATATACACAAACCTTATCAAGAAAAGTAGATATGAAAATAAAATATATTAAGTAGGCACATATTCAAATAATAATTTTTAACCATTTTTTGAAAGCCTCAATGCTTTAGGCTTTCTTAATTGTTAAAGGAAGCGAGTTCCATAATTTGATTGCTTTGACACAAAAAGGGGAACGAAAAAATTTTCAGTTGTGAGCAGTCATTCGCCAAATAAGGTTATCAGCTAATCTGGAATGATCTTCATCTGCGCCCATGAACTCAAATTTTTCTTTAAGATACCTCGGTGATTTAGGATCGAATTGTACACAGTACAGTAGATATAGAATATGAGTATTCCGACGAAGTCTGATAGCGAGCCACTTGAGCTTAGTACGGAACTCGGAAACATGATCATATTTGCGAACGCCAAATATGAACATAATAGCGAAATTCTGAAGACGCTTAAGTTTATTTAATTGATCCTCAGTAAAATTAGAGTAGCATGCATTAGCAAGGATAGGGAGTAACAAGCACTATGCCAGTAAAATTCTAGTAGGAATGGGGAGCCAGTTACGAAAACGTCGTAAATAATGTTTTGCCATAAACATCTTTATACTGGACTCCTTAATATGCAAGAACAAAGAAAGATTCTGATCAATATATAATCCTAGGTTTTTTACAGATTTACTAAAAGGTATCACAACACCATCAACAACAATAGGTGGAAGGTTATCCCAACAAATTCTAGAAATTAGAGTGCTGTTTCCAACAATAATGGCTTGGGTCTTATTGGGATTTAAATAAAGACCGAACGACCTGCTCCAATCAAGTATTGCAGCAAGATTCGTATTAGTGTCATTGATGTCATTGGTAAGATTCTGGAGTGATGTATGGGAGTAAATTTGGAGATCATCTGCATACAAATGGTAGAGAGAAGAAATTCGTGAAGTAATAGAATTAATAAATACAGCAAAAAGGAGAGGAGACAAAACGCCACCCTGTGGTATACCAGCAGTTAGTTCACACCACGTAGATGTGGCACCCTCTACCATAACACGCTGCCGGCGGCCACGCAAATAGCTGGAAATACTTAATAGAACGTAGCAGACTCAGCAATGCGTCAAAATTGACGGTGTTAAAAGCGTTACTGAAATCCAGCTAGGTACAAATAGTGAACTGCTTTTGGTCCATACCCCAGCGATTATCATATGTGATTTTAAGTAAAGCTGTAACCGTACTTAAGAAGGGAGTTTTTATTTAGGTTGTACAAAGACTAAACATTCAAAGACTTTTGAAAGGAATGGAAGGATAGATATAGGTCGATAATCTGAGGGAGAAAACAAACTTCTCTTCTTCTTTTTAGGAAGAGGAATAATATTTGCTTCTTTCCAAATTCGAGGAATGGATTCAGAAGAAATGGAGTAATTGGAAATATGAGTTAGGATGGGGAGAATAATATCAATCAGGGGCACGTATTTTCATGATTTTTTTAGTGAAATATCGTTTCAATTAACGGTACTAACATGATGGAGCGTGAATAAAGTTATTAAAACGTTGCGAAAAGATGATTTTTTTTTCCTCGGGATCGAATTTCTTTGTGACCCATCATCATAGGTATTCTTAGTACTATCATCTGTCTTCGTTTTCGGGATCGTTTCAAAAATATGTAGTACTAGCTGTTACCTGCGGCTTCGCCCGCATGGTCACTGGGAAATGAACTATCCATTGCTTTTTGAATTGAAAGAAAACTGAGTTTTATAGATTTGTCAGAGATGCAGCCATTAAAAGGAAACTGAGCAAAATTGATTCGTCAGCCTATTTAAATGTTTTGAAACGCATCGTATAGGAAAGCATGAAAATAGCCTGTTTATTCCAAATGAAAATAGGATATTTTTTTAATTAAAAGAAACTGAGGATGCAGACTTTTGAAAAGAAACTGAGCTAAATTGATTCGTCAGAGATGCAGTTTTCTGAATTGAAAGGAAACTGAGCCAAATAAAAGATCCGTCAGAGATGCAGCCTTTTGAGTTGAAAGGAAACTGAGCTTAATAGGTCCGTCAGAGGTGCAGCATTTGGAATTGAAAAGAAACTGAGCTAAATAGGAAATTTTGAATTGAAAGGGAAGATTTGTGGGAATTCTGATTAATTGATTGTGGGAATTTTGGAAAAAAAACTAACTGAACACTATTTTAAGACGCTACTGTACACAATGTTATATGTTTTTCCATTCTGGGAAAGAATGAGATTCTGGGCATTTGACACGCGAACATGCTACATACAGCTGACCATGAGAGAAGCACGGTTTTCTAAGTTGACCCCGCTACCTGTAACGTTTGCCCTTGCGCTTTATTAATTGTCATTGCAAAACTGAGCTTAATAGGAACTGCAACCTTTGAATTGAAAAGGAAGATCTGTGGGAATTATAGGGATCCGTGGTATAATAACATTTTCACCTTTTCCTACGCCTGTCAAAATTGTAGCACCGATTATGTTCCGTCCAAGATGTGTCACACGCAGACTTGTCCCGTTACATAACCGAGGAGCATCTAAATTTCGCATTAGCATGACTGGGATGCCTAATTTTAATTGAAGCTTATGTGAGGGCACACCTGACAACTCTAGAGAATTTAGAAACTCTACGGGATATGAAGTGCTCTGTTCTGTGTCCATAACTGTGTCTACTGACAAATACTCTGTTATTTATTCTGCTACTTCGCTTAATATATCTGAATTTATTTTGTTAACGCTCTCATTTTTTGGTGCAAGAATCGCCCTTTCACATAACCATTTGTCTTCATGGATGTTTTCGTTAAATCTGAATAAACGCTCGCACTTAATTCGGAATGACTCTGTACTAAATAACGAAAATCTCTCGTCAATTTAACGCAGCCCTCAGCATCCGTTTCCAACCGCCCATCGCCAATTTTTAATAGTGTGTCAGCATAGTTTCCAGCATTGATATCATTATACAAATGCACTCTCATATTCGTAGTTAAACTGAATTTTGTCACCTTGTTCCATAAAATAGACGACTTGAGGCATGCTTTAATTTCATCTGCAGGTGTGCCCTTTTGAATGACAGGTAAAGTTTGGCGAAAGTCACCAGCCAGTAAAACCACCATTCCTCCCATTACATCGGTATTGCTGCGCAAATCCTGGAGCGTTCGATTTAGTGCTTCTACAGCTTTTTATGCGACATGGTACTTTCGTCCCACTAAAGTTTGCATTGTCGTAGCATTATACCTCGTGCACTATTTTTGCTAAAGTTGCAGATCGGCGATTCTTCCTGGGCTAGATTTAGAGGGAGTTTTAAAACAGAATGTGCAGTGCGGCCCCCGCTTAGCAGCGTGGCGGCTATACCGGAGGAAGCTACGGCCACAGCAATGTTTTTATCTTTCCGTACTTGCGCTAATAATAAATTTAACAAAAATGTCTTCCCAGTTCCTCCGGGGGCATCTAAAAAGAAAAGTGCACCATTTCCAGATTCAATTTGTCCTAATACTTTGTCAAAAACTCGTTTTTGTTCGGGAAGCAAGCGGGGTACAAATTCGGCTACTTGCTGCTGCAAAGCTGGTATATCGCAGTTTGTTTCACGTATAATTTCATCATTTAGTTCATTTTCGGTTGTTCGCTGAGGGCTTATCATTCCAAAGTCGCTTAATTTTTTGCCTACCATTGCCATTACTTTATCTTCAATTTTTCCAAGTGCTTCATTATAAATGTGTTCATTGTATGTCATGTTCGCGTATGTCTGCTGTAACCTTCGCAAAATATCTTCCGCCATGTACTCTTTATTTTTGTCCCACAATTTATGTGCATTAGATAGCCCGCAAGATGATATGAGAGTTGCATAAAGATCCCTAATTTTGGCTGGTGACTGGCACTGCACAGCTTCCTCCATGGTTTCATCACAGTGATTATCGTTTTCTAAAAGATGCAGAGCTTCACATGCTTCTCTATAAGTTGCACATTCCTGACCGTTGACTGTTTTAACGTCTTTATATCCTGTAGGACCCCGAACATGGTGCAGCAGCAATCGTAAACAGAAACATTCAAAATTAGTTACATGGACGGTATACACGACCAAGGGCATCTGATGACTTTACACCTGGCCAATTTGCAACAGGCGCGCCTTGAATACGGCGTTTCCTCCTTCCTAGATGTGTTCCAAGTATAATAGCGGGGACTTCAGAATATAACAACGTTTTGCAAAGGGGTCGGTTTGACAAAGTTGAAAGAAGGCTGTTAGTGTAGTTTTGGCGGTGATGCAATTCTTTCTTGGAAATTTCTTTCGGTGAAATATACACGCTCTCCATTTTCTAAGTGCACAGCAAGGTGAGTAACTGTTGGGTGCCTTTCGTGTAAAGGGAAGCCAAGGAGACGCCACGCTGCCTCGTTACTGCTGACATAACGCCCTGCTTGAATGGTCTGTACTTCATTAACGGGATTTGCCTCACCTTCACTCCTGAGATTAAATATTGCTTGGTCGCTTCCTTTATTTATGTACTTACAGATATACTTGCGGGACAGAGCTACATTCTTCTACATTAATGTGGGCATTAAACATTTTACATAGAATGGGCGAATACGGGACAATCCAGCTGTTATCTAAGGTTTCGAACGCTCTAGAGCGAGATTTGATTGTAACTTTCCTGCCACCATCTTCGGGAGCTCTGCGTCTGTATAAAGGGTAGCCATTGTCATTGTGCACTGTTTCTTTTAATAGCTGTTTAGGGAATTTCTTTGTACATTTTCCTTCTTTCATACATGGCGATATTGAATTTCGTGCTCCACATGGACCGTGAATCATATTTCGGACGATGGTATCATACAATTCTTTATCTTGCTCAGGATTCGGAATCTCGGCGCTTATTATGTCGTCTATTTGGCTGGGCCGCAACTTCTCTTTAAGCCATATTAGAATGTGGCATGCGGTAATCCTCTTTTGCCATTCAATTGAATACATGAAGCACTGCACCTCTCCGAAAATTTTCCTTTGTTAATTACATAAATTAATTTTGTACTTTTAATCTAAATACTCTAGCAACTAAATCGTGTCTGTCAGTACTTTTTGGCCCGGAATTAGCTCCTCAGTTATTTCTTTCCATGTGGGATTGCAAGTAAAAGTAACAAAAAGATCAGGTCTTCCGTAAGGTCCTACATAGGCGAATGCGTCTTGTGTGTACTCGTGTAGGTAGCGGGGACTGTTAACGAATGATGAGGGCAGAATTATCATTTTACCTAAATCTCTGGGGTTTACATTGGCGTCGCTAGAAACTGCATCTTGTAAATGTATATAATTCTCAACGCGCAGCTTTTTTTGATTTAAAGATATATAACGGAGACGTTCACTTTCTACCTTCACATACATGTCTACCAAAAATTGATGAAATAATTGTCTACACTGGGCTAAGAGGTTAAAATCATTTTCTCGCAACATCATATGATACGCATAAAAATCCATACATGATACTTTTTTGTTCGGAGTAGGCTCCTTTGTGACCGGGTTAATGAGTGGAATTTGAAAATGATAACCCTCTTGTCCTTTGCAATAAATCAATGGGTATTGCAGAGCGTCATAAAACTTGTGTGTATCGGCTACCCGTTGCAACGTATCATCACGTGCTCGCAAGACAATGTCTCGTGAAGAAAATTGATCACCACTAATTACGGCTGCTATTTCGTTTATCAAAGGTGCATTGTAGCGCCTTTCATGCTCTCCTCGAGTGGTCCGATCTGCGTGAATGACGACTTTATAATCCTCTTCAGGTAGGTTTTCTAAAGCAGTTTTAAATGTTTTGACTAAAATGTTACGTTCATGCAAGAATCTTTGAATTTTGAACACTGTGTCTCTCAACTCCCTGGATAAATTGGCAGCGACGGTCTACCTCAATTTCTTCGTCACCCATAAAATATACTTGTAAAAATTTATGCTGTTCGTTTTCAGCTGGAAAAAGTGAACCTATTCTATTATAAATTTGCCCTTGCACCGTAAATGTAGGCGAAAATCCCGGCATTATTATTTCCCGGTCAACTCCGAAGGACATCATTTGAAAGCATGAGTTATATTTCCGGATCCTGTTTAAAAAGCGCCGTGACTCATTAGCATCATATAAAAAGAGAGTTTTCAAAGGTTCTTCTGGTTCCCCAAGTAACGGAAGAGACACTTTGCCATTGGAACAGCACATGCCTGCGATCTCATCTTTCCATTTTAAAGCGCTGCAAAATCGACACGCCTTGTCCATCAGTCAGATAACAACTAACCTGTGATTTTTATAATCAATCAACGGATCATAATTGAATGCTGCGTCATTAAAAACCGACCAATTGTTTCTTTGAAAATTTTGTCGACGTTCAACTTTGTAGGTGTTGCCTTTTTAGCTAAAGTAGCCGTTTGTCTTCTTTTCTAGTGACTGGGGATGGGGTATGTAAAGATGGTAAAGATGATATAGAGGCAAGTTTTGAAAGTTTGGTTCTTGTGTTGGATTAGGTAGAATTTCTTGTAAAATAGGAGTTAGAGGAACATTGATAAATCTGGGTCTTCGTCTGTTTCAGATTGGTTTTCAGATAGTGCTTCAGAGGAACCATCAAAGATTCATGCGCTCTAAAGAGGAAGCAAGCGATGGTGCAGGCGAGGAGGAGTTAGAATCATGCGACCCATCAAGCTCATTTCCAGAATTTGACTTGTCACTTGTTTCAGATGGTGCACGCTCTCTAGGTACAAGTGCTAATATTTTTTCGAGCGTTCATGCAGGCGACACTGTCAAAGAGCAAAAAAAAGCTAAGCAAACCACCACAAAATAAAGGCTATATCACGAGAGTGTAACGATTTGTACTGATTTTATGTAATGATATGTACGTAATTATAGAAAATTTATAGATATATGTATATTATTTAATATTCATAAAAGGTATGCTCATAATTATAAAAACCATTGATATTTATATAGAAAACTAAATACTTTGCACTGTCATGAAAGGAAATACACATATCTATATAATACAATGTTATTGACAAAGTCCGCTGCCATGGACAAGTAAAACTTCGTGTGCATTGCCGTAGTTCGGTACGGTCCGGCGTGGCGGACAACTACTTAGCAGGTCTATTTTAAGTAAATAAACTGCAATTACTATATTGTTTTGTTAGTGAATGTATGCGTATCTATATGACAACAAATATCACAACAAAATCCATTGTAAAAATATATAATATAAAACCATATAAATACCTTGAGTAAAGTTGAAGACTTCCGTGTCGTCATATCTTGCTCAATAAGTGACAGATGACATATTGCCAGGTCACTAATTTATTTTCTACCTTTCCTTTATTATATTTTCTAACGTTTATTTAAAAAAGTTAAATATATACTAAATTAGAATTGCAACAGATTTTTTAAAGTACTTGTCCATCCTACCGGACTAATTCGAAATAAGGTTAAACCAAATCACAAAACAAATCGCAGAAAACCGAAATCGAAAGCAGTAGTCAATATAAATATAACCAACGAAAAAGAAGTAAGTGTATAGGTACCGTATACACTATCTATACTATTAATATTCCTTTGAAATATTGTTAAACAACCTAAAACAACGAAAACAATTCACGATTCTAAATAAACAAAATCCAAAATCAAAGCCAGAGTCTAAATATGTATAAAGTAATACCAACCAAATCAACAAAACCGATCCAAGAAAATACACAAATCCGAAAATCAATATAAATCCATTCAACCTTAACCAAATCACAAAGCAAATAACAAACAACCGAAATCGAAAGCAGGTAGTCGAATAAGCTGAAATAGAAACAATTTAAGCGTATAGGTACCGTATGCACTATAAGTTGACGCGCGGCTCAACGGCGGGAGTTAAGTACATGTCAGGAAACATTTCGTTACCGCGTTTTAAAAACCTAGTAACGACATCTAGCGCAATCAATTTAAACTATATATACGTTAGTTAATAAGAACTCTCAAAAAATATTTTTCTTATAATTTTGCACAATTTTTTTATTGTAATACCGATTCATTCATAACCACATATAAGAACTGTATTCATTTCCGTTCAATAAATATTACTAAGGCTTATTAATAAGGCTTACTAAGAACTGTTTCTACCATTGTTAAGTAATAGTTAAGAGTGAAAGCGTGACAGGTGGTGATAGTATTTCTGATCCATACTTATAATCACGCCTGTAACCTTTGCGGGGTAGGCAGAGCATCAACGGATTACTTAATATCGTCTGCGAGGTTATCGCCTATTCTGTGAATTACGATGCACCAAAACGTTTGAAGAAAATCAGCTGGTGAATATTATGTTTTTCATCGCTCTCTTCCGGTCCTGCGTGGAAAATACAGATCCATACATTTTTATCTTAATTTTGGTAAAAGACATAATAATCCAGATATTCTGACCTTATGTGTTCGTCCATCGTACCGTCGTCCGTCTTGTAGAATCACGGTGGCGCCACCTAGCTGAATTTAATTTTGCAACATATTCGATTTTCCCACAGGAAAGATATGTTTTCCGCTGAAAAAGTAGCCTATGTCACTCTACAGCCACCGAACTATCCCCATACAAATAATCATGCCATGCCGACGCTCTGTTGCGACGTGAAAGAAGGACAAACTTGTGCAACATATTCGATTTTCCACGGGAATGAGATGTTTTTCCGCGGAAAAAAGTAGCCTATGTCACTCTACAGCCACCTAACTATCCCCATACAAAAAATCATGCCATGCCGACGCTCTGTTGCGACGTGAAAGAAGGACAAACAAACAAACTAACAAACACACTTTCGCATTTATAATATTAAGTATGGATTAGGTCCTTACATATGAAATTAGCGTTTTGTCGTACTGACCACTTTGATCTGAAATATTAAATAACTGACTATTTCGTTAGCATCCCTTTTGCCATTACTTTCATCCCAATAAAGCAGAATACTCTGCGAGGGCTGTTTTCATAGAACCACTAATTATAGACTGCTCATTTATGCGCGTAGTACAACAACATGGACTTGCCATGTGGAGTATTTAGAAACTTTTCTAGATCGCATTACGCATATTGCAGAATCACTTTTATGGATGTTTTGTGAACAAAGAAACGGTTGTAGCTTTAATTTTTCTTAATTTCGTAAGTAGTTTTTCTTCGGTATGTGCTGTAGCGGTAGTATCAGACCGCTCAAATTTTAAATATTTTAAGCTTTTATCTTTTCTAGGCACATGAAAACCTATGCTATTGAACTCTTCAGTCAATATGCTACGAAATACTTTTTCACTCACAAAATCAACGTGCTCCAAACGTTTTATAAATGCTGTACACATTTGAAATATGAATTCTTGCGGAAGGTAGATTCAGGAGGAATCATGGCAACAATATTGACACGGTACTGTACTGCCAATAAACTTTTGATAAATTTCATAACGGTCTCGATAGATCGGCAGTTTTGTTTTATTCGGTGGTCTACATTCTCCGCGTAAATGTTCATCAGTACAGCCCCATTCAGATTTCTTGTAAGTACGGTAGATGGATTTTGCTAAAATGTCTAATGTGCAGCCAATAACTTCAAGCATACTACCCGTTCTCCTTCTCCTTTATTTATGTGGTATTCAAAAATATAACATACATAGAATTGGTACGTTTACGCTTTACAGGTTGCTTTTCTGTAAAACTCACCAGCAAGCCAGTCACGTCGATGGTTCACTGTCAGTTTCCAAAAATGATCAAACACCTGTTGCCTACTCTCATTCGAAATATTTTTGCAATTATAACACATTTTTTCCACTACATAACATGAATAGAAGACATTTGGCATTACAGTTTTACCATCCTTTTGCACATATTCCTCACCCTTGGATTTTTTTGTTGTCGTTCTTTCTTTGTATTTTTTTTCTCTTTTCTCAAACCTGCTTCACCCACCATAGGTTCTGCTTGTATGAAAGCGTAAGTAGTTTATAGTTTTATTGGTGTAATTTTGGGATTGCGGTAACTGAACGTTTCAGGAGATATTGAATCTCAATACTGTCCACTACGAGGGGAGGTCAAAAAGTTCGCGGAATGGCGGGGTTGGTGAGGGTGAGTTTACTCATCCAGGTAGGCACTAGTTGAGTGACTCATTTTTAGTATTAGGTCCTTACATATGGAATTAGCGTTTTGTACGGGAGGAATATAAAGTCAATTTTTTTGTAAAATATATTTAATTAATCAAAGTATGCACCGTTGTTATCTATGCACTTTTGCCATCTCATAGGTAGTACATTGATCCCTTTACTAAAAAAAAAACATGTTCTGAAGGTCGAAATTTCCATAGCGAAAACGTTGAAACCAAAAACGTACCGTGCTTTCTTTTGCGACACCAGCGCCGTACACATAATTAATCCTTCGAGCTGTTTCTGCAGCAATGGTGCCACGGTAGAACTCGTACTCGTAAATATACCGATATTTCATGTTTTCCATTGTGCGGTAATAAGCGACGCCAAAGAAAAAAATAATGAGGAAAAAACAAATGAATGACAGTTTTCAAAACTCAAATGTAGCAGCTAAATGAATTTATTTATTTGAATTTGGAATTCTTAACAAAAGAGGAGATATTTCAGATCAAAGTAGTCAGTACGACAAAACGCTAATTTCATATGTAAGGACCTAATATATATAGGGTATTTTTGAAACGCTCCCGAAAACGAAGACAGATGATAGTACTAAGAATACCTATGATGATGGGTCACAAAGAAATTCGATCCCGAGGAAAAAAAAATCATCTTTTCACAACGTTTTATTAACTTTATTCACGCTCCATCATGTTAGTATTGTTAATTGAAACGATATTTCACTAAAAAAATCATGAAAAACGTGCCCCTGATTGATATTATTCTCCCCATCCTAACTCATATTTCCAATTACTCCACTTCTTCTGAATCCATTCCTCGAATTTGGAAAGAAGCAAATATTATTCCTCTTCCTAAAAAGAAGAAGAGAAGTTTGTTTTCTCCCTCAGATTATCGACCTATATCAATCCTTCCATTCCTTTCAAAAGTTTTTGAATGTTTGGTCTTTGTACAACCTAAATAAAAACTCCCTTCTTAAGTAACTCAATTATATTCAATGTCTGTTGCTACAACGTCTGCATGGCCAGTTGCGCGGGGCACCCCGCTGAGTGTGGTTGTGTTTGGGAGCTACAACGACGTAAAGGTATTTATGACATTTAATCCAATAATTTTTGGTGCAACAATACCGTAATTGGGCAAATGCGGCGTTGTTCCTCCGAAAATTTGTAAGTTCTCGGTGAAACAATGACAAAGTTGCGTAACTACGTCAATGTTGGTTCAAGCAAAGTATCTTCTTGGTGAAACAACGACGGAATTTTGTAAATATGTCATTGTAGCTCCAAATATGGTATTTTTTAATAGTTCAATGCAAAATTCAGTAATTAGGTCATTTTTTCTCCAGATAAATTATAAAACTGTTGAAACGATGTCAGATTTGTGTAATTATGTCATTATCGCTGCGATTCAAGTATGTTTTTTTTTAAATAGACGGAATTACGTAACTGTGTCATTGTTACTCCAGTACTTTTACGTGTATTGTAAATAATTATAATTTTATTAGTGAGAAAAAATATGACTAGGACATGCTTCAAAGTTAGCAAACGATGTAAAGATGGTAAGAATGTAGTATGTAAGTTAATATTTATTTAATTAATCACAATCATAAGTACCTACCGCATCCACCTATTAAAAGTAAGTAGTAATTGGTTGATGAGATAGACCGTACTTTCGGTTGTGATTTATTAAACATATATTATTTATTTTTGTTGCAGCTTATGATAAAGATACATTTATAGCAAAAAACAAAGTAATTCGTTGTGAAAATAATATGCCACATAATGATGTGCCTGACTTAGACATACATGCATGAAACTTTCAAGCTCCAATTGATTCACCAACTTGTGTTAACCAATTTATGGATATTCTGATAAGACATTGGAAACAAAGTCAAAGTCATTGACTTATGATGATGTACCGGAAAATAATACACAAGATGATGCACATTTTTCTCCAGACAACAGTGGAGAAGAATACCGTTCTTAAATAATTAAACGTATAAGTGTAATAATAAGTAGTAGACGAAGATAATGATTTCTTATATTTACGCGAACACTACACATTGAATAAAACTATTTTTTACGGATTTTATCGCGTTTAATTTACTATTTTAATTCCCGACGTTTCGGGTGCTTTACAGCACCCATGGTCATTTTTTGAATTCGACAATAACTGTGCTACAATTGGCATGACGTGGTTTGAAAACTGGTGTATAAAACCAGAAAACATAATACTTATTGTTCCTTGATGTCTAATGGTAGGAGTTTCAGGGTATGCAAATTATTTATGTTGACTAAATTGGGGATTTCCGAACGTACTTTACGTACCGTATTCGAGGCCAAGACAAGTAATACGCGCTTAACGCCTTCAGTTTTAACTTTGCGATTTAACTGTACAGTCGAACTATACCGTTATAAATCGTTAGGTGTGTAGAACAAACAGTTGAACTGTACAGTTGAACTGAGATCTAATCAAAATAATATCAATAGATTAATCTGTACATCTCTATTGTACAGTTAAAACTGCGAGTGTGTTGTCGAAAACTGCGCAGTTTCGTCAGTTTTGTCGCAGCGAGCGTGAAGAGAACACGTATTTTTTTCCTTGCTCTCCGCCTTTACGAAAACTCGTCGACCGCTAATGGCTGGAAGAGTTAATACAACTATACCAATCGGAGCCTCCGTAGTGGAAAATCAATAGCAAGGAATACCATAATAGAGTAAAAAAAGGTTCAGCTTATGAGAATCTCATTTTAAAACTACGCGAAAAAGACCCTCAAAGTAATAAAGAGGCTGTTATAAAAAATATAAACCTATGCTGTACGTATGTACAAGGAGCACAAAAAAGTCATGGCCTCAAAATTAGGATCAGGTGCAAAAGACATTTATGAGCCGAAGTTATGGTATTACGATCAAAATATACCAAGACCTAGTCGGTCGAATTTGGATGATAGAGGACATGAATTAAGTAAATGAAACTTGGTGGTAGTTTTATTCTATATAGTTTAATTTAATCACATAAAATTATTTTGCCAAGGGACCTGACCTTCATTGTTAAAATAGTCCATAAATTCTTATCTAACTATTTTGGTTATCCGCCTTATGTTTCCGTATTTCTTCTCATGTGTTGTACATCCTGATATTATGGTTCCGGTACCAATTTGTTCTCCATCAAAGCATTCTGGATTAGTATAAGAATTTGGCATTTTTTTTTAGTTAGATAATTAGGCAATACAAAACATGTCATAACGACGGATTCAATTTTATTGGGGTGTAATTTTATAGCCGTATGAAAGATGCTGAAACGTGATGTCAGAATGCCAACGGCATTTTCCACAATCCGTCGTGTTCGCGAAATACGACCGACGCATAACTTGTAATATGTTGTGTTCCGATAGAGGATGGTTCGATAGAAGATTTTTCATAGCGCCCCCATTTTTACTTCGAAATTGAGATTACCAGCTGACTGTGGCTGCTCGGTTCGTGCAGTTTGTTTCTGGTTTCTATCGTACGCTGCGTGATATTTTAATTTAAATTATCAATTTAAAATTTGCAATTTGGCAGTAATGATATCATTTACTATATCAGTAAATAGGGAGGTGTCTAACAGAGGTCCTTTAAACGACTGGTTGATATCTTCCTTCGGCGCAACGTTATCCCTTGCCCCAACCTCGGTAGCAGCAGCTATACCGGCAACCGGAGTATCGTCCGTTACTCGAATGCGCCGAGTAACATTCAAACAAGATTCACATTTGAACGCGCGCCTCATTTCCATACTCTTTTCCCTAAATTAGGCTGATGTAATGTTGAAGCATCGATAGTGGTAACTTCCTTTGCATCCATTACATTTTAATAAATCAAATTTTTCAATCAAATTTTGACAGCAAACACAATTCTTCCTTTTATTTCACATTTGATTTTGCAAGGCTTTTGTTGTATTGAACGTACAAACTGTTAATTACACAGGATCAATGTACTCTTTCCCGTAGCTATTTGCACTTGAATCCAATAACACTATTGAATAAACCGTCACTGATTCCTTTACACAAATGTCTATCACATAATAACACTATATACTACTATAGGTAAAAAATGACATCATAAGTAATCAGCAGGATGTAGTAAATGCTTTATCGAGTAATTTTAGTGAAACTTATTCATTAAGTAACAAAGCTAGTGATTTAATCTCCACACAATTAATTTTGGAGCAAAGTGTGCAGAAAGTTGTGACAGATATGCGTTTTGACATAATTACTAGTCATGAAATCTTAAAAACGGTTAAGCAAATGGAAAATAAAAAATCACACGATTATGATGAAATACCTATCATGATTATTAACCATAATACTGATATATTGGCTGAACCTTTAGCTTATCTTTTCAACAAATGTGTGGAACAAACTTTATTTCGTGATCAGCTTTAGATTGTACGAGTACATCCGGGACATAAAAAGGGAAGTAAGATGGACAACAAAAACTATATACCGATTTCTTTGCTACCTATTTTATCAAAGATTTATGAGAAGCTGATAAAGGTAAGACTAGTGGCACATTTGACAAAACTTCACATTAAATGAGAGGCAATTTGGGTATCAAATATATGTGGGTATTATAGATTATATAAATACGCTAGTCGATGATGTAGTATGTGGGACACAATGATAAATATAATGCGTCAAGGCTCAAGGCTCCAAGCGCCACAAGGCTCCATTTTGGGACCCATATTATTTATAATATTAATTAATGATTTAACTGCTTACATATATACCAAACAGCAGATGATACAAACGCGATTGTAATTGCTAACTCGCTAGACGAATTAAATACCAAAATGAAAAATACACTTTATGACTTTAAAAGTTGGTTTGCTACAAACGATCTTCTTTTACATACTAATAAAACATACGCATTGCTTTTCAAATGTACATCAAGACAAAAAGACTCAATAAACATAACATAGACGATATAAATATTGACTCTATTCAATCAGCTTAATTTCTAGGAATCCAAATTGATATGTATTTGAATTGTGAGAAGGAAATGAAAGCACTAGAATCTACCAGTTCAGCATGCTATGCTTGAAGAAGTATACGAGACGAAGTTACGTTAAAGCAGCTTAAATTAGTTTATTTTCTTCTAGTAGAATCTAAACTTCGTTATAGCATAGTATTCTGGGGCAACAGTTATAAGTACAATATTAAGGCAGCGTTTGTATTACAAAAGAGAGCGATCCGCAGCATGTTAGGTATTCCACATATTAAGTCGTGTAAAGGACATTTTGAAAATCTTGGCATATTAATGGTCCCATCTCTGTATATCCTAGTTTTACTTACATATTTAGTAAAGCACTTTCATAAATATGAAACAAACTAAGAAAGGAAAACGAGATAAATGACCCGTCGGTGATTTAAAAATTGAATGTAGTACGCGTAAAAGTTTCTTGATGTGATGAAGGATATTAAGGATAGGCATACTGTAGAACGTGACAAATATCCTGTACTAAATAATGTTATTCCAGAGTTTGATCCACTATCTAAAGAACAATCGGTTGATATGTGGATTCATAAAATTGAAGAGTGTACCCAGATCTATAGGACGAAAGGCAAATAATCCACTACGCCTTGCCCAAGCTTTTAGGGGTAGCAAAAATATGGTATCAGGGACTGCCATCAATACTCTTCACATGATCAAAATGGAAAGTCAAACTTAGGGAGTCCTTTCCCTCTAGGGATAATTATGCCGAATTACTCACTGAAATGTTAAGAAAGAAGGTCCGTTTTGGTGAATTACTTGAACTTTATTACTATGCTAAGATAAATCTTCTTAACCGTTGTGCGATTTTAGGTAGACGTGCAGTAGATATTCTCATCTTCGGAATTGAGAACAGAGGAATACGTCAGGGTGCTGAATTTAATGAACCAGAACAACTCATCAAATTCCTTAAATCTGTTAAGGTAAGACATAATAGGAGTGTTACAGAGCTACCAAGAAACAAGGAGAAACGGGGATCTTTAACTACCTATTGTGCTAATGCATCTAATAATAATACGATGTAGTAAACTAAAGATACAGTGTACTAAATGTAATTATAGGGGCCATTTGGCAACGGATTGTCCCAAATTGGTACAGTCTAACACGGATACAAGTAAAAATGTGTTACGAATAGAAAGCGTTGCCGATACTAGTTTAAAATATCTAATGCCAATAAAGGTCGATAATAAGATGTCTGATTGTCTACTTGATTTGGGATGTGAAGGCACACGTATGTGGATTTCGCACGCCATCAGTTAATATGGAAACCTGTCGAAGGGCCACTATTGTCAGGATTCGGTAATGTTGTCCGCCTTACTCCAAAAGACGGACTTAATATAATACAGGAATTAGTACTAGGTTAAACCATGAACTAAGAAAAACGTTATTACAAAACGAAGATTATCTCTAGTTCGAGGATTATTTACGGTACTAAAGTTAAACTTCCGAGATCCCTAGTGTAACTATGGTACTAACCTCAATTTCGGTACTTCTTAATTTGAGGTTAGCGTTGTTTTCATTTGGTGTTTTTAAAATCGTTAAAAATGGTTATTAACATGATTGACTTCATAGATTTTTTTTGGACATGCTAGAGACCACTCTGCGATCTGATAGACATCATCATCGTGTGAATCCGTTTGAATTGAGTGACGAACATTATAGGTAGGTATAATTATAGGTTCTCAAAACGTTTCGGAGAAAAAATAGTGGGTGTTTTACGTGAGGATTTACGCCCGAAATTAATAATCAATCCTGATCCAATTTTAGCTATCTCAGATTGATATTTTAATCTATTTTATGGGTTAAGCGTGCCAATAAACAATCTATGCATTGAGTTTGCTATCTTAAAAATCAATCTATCCTATAGAGGGCGGATCACAGAAAAACGATTGGCCTCTGTTCGAAAATGACAGTTTGCGCGTGTTAATAACCTATCTGTCGATTTTGACATTTGTTTTGATCGGTGTAAACGATCGGGATTGCAATCCAAGAAATACGGGGGATTTCGTCACAGCGTTAATTTTATTAAAAGAAATATCGATATTTTACAGTGATAGTGATGACAGTGATTTGGAGGTGCTGGTTCAATTATCCGATTGGGATACTGATAGCGACGCTAAAGATTAGAAGGTTCACGAAAAATTAGAAGGTTAAACTACATGCAGTCTGGATGATGCCGAGTTCATGTTTAGGTTTAGGTTATCCAAACCTGCTTTCAATTCGCTATTAATGAAATTGATGCCGTTTATTCGTTTAACCTCCACAAGGTAAATAATTTTGGAGATGATGTAAAACATTAAATTTAAAAAAGCAATTTACTTTCAAAAGATAGTACTTAACCTTACTTTATATGGTATTAAATTTTCAGGAACAATGGGGTTTCGCTACTTCATCAACTTTAATTAACATTACGATTTTATGTGTTAGGCATGATGCTAATATCTGTAGCGGACTTTGTTGGAGTATCTATATCCAAAGCAGGCAGAATAGTTCGTGATATATCATCAGCAATTGCCAACTTGTATGATGAATACATTGTAGTACACCAACAAAGTGCTGAAAAATTCTACCATATTGCAGGATTTCCTTTTTTTTTTTTTTATAGGATAGGGTGACAAACGAGCACACAGTCCACCTGATGGTAAGTGGTTGCTGTGACCCATAGACATCTACATCTATCTTCAATAAAGAATCAAAATGCAGATGCGTTGTCACCCGTGAGGACTAAGATGCAATGCCTCTTTTCCAGTAAAAAGGGTCTCCGGTTCTCTACACTCACCATACGAAACACAGCAGTGTTAAGCTGCTATTTTACGCTGGTCTTCTGTGAGAGCGTGGTCCTTCCCCGGTCGAGCCGACCCATTCGTACTACAACTATACTACTAATATAGCTGCAGCATGGCTCTACCACGTACCAAAATTCTAAAACTAGAGTTCTTGCTACAATTGATTGCACTCATATACGAATCCAATCGCCATGTGAGTATTTCCTAATATTATACAGACTAAAATTGTATATTTTCTATTCATAAATATCATATATAAATAGAACATACACTATTCTATATGTGTTAGAAAGGTTGGCTCAAAAGGGGAAGAACTACACTCACAGAAACAATACCAGTGTTAAATATGTTGTGTAAAATGTGATCACAAGGCATTTTATCTTAATCCTCAGGTGTGACAATGCATTTATATTTTAATTTTAAATGGAGATCAGATGTAGGTCTATGGGCAACAGTATTTTCTTACCATCAGGTGAACTGCATGCTTGTTTGACACTTTTATTATATATAAAAAGATACACTAACTATGATTTGTTCTAGGTCATGTAATGGTGAAGAATTTAGGAATCGTAAAGGTTACTTTTCCTTAAATGTCCAAGCAATCTGTGATGCTGATTTGAGATTCATGAATGTGATTGCCCGTTGGCCAGGCTCGACACATGATGTCACAATATTTAACAACTCAATTCTCAGAGGTTTCTGACTGGTTAATAGATTTATTTGCTTTTGTTATATTTCAATGTTATCATAATGTACTTAATTAAATATGTCTTTATTGACAGCCCAATGTGATGCAGGTCTGTTTTGGTAACCGCTGTATGCTTGGTGACAGTGCTTACCCAAACAGGCCATATTTATTAACACCTGTTATAAATCGTTACTGAAGCTGAACAGCGCTATAATGAAGCACACATAAAAACTAGGAATATTATTGAAAGGTAGCTACTTTGTTTAGATGTTAGTGTATAAGTATTAGGTATTTTATTTTTAGCAGAAAAGAGGAGGTTCTCAATTCAACTATATTTTTTCATATACAGGGTTACAAGAAAAATCGTGCTAGATCCGTTAAGGGCGTGGAGTACCCATCATTTCTGACTTATTTCACTATGAAACACCCTACCCTAAACTTAACCCTTTTCGAGATATTCGACTTTTAATTTTTTTATTGAAAATGGCCGATTTTTAGGCTACTACATTAATTTTTGTTTATTTTGTGTATCTTATTATTATTATTATTGCATTTTTACATGTGTAATAAGATGCTTTAGGACGTCAATCATTAAAATAGTGCATAAGTTAATTGAATAGACCGTAGTAGACAAGTGAAAGTAAAGAAATAAAAAAAGTATTAGAAACTTTATTTTTCTCTAAGGGATATCTAAAAATAATATTATGGCAATTGTTCGGCAGATGTTTTTTTTTAAATATCTACGTTTCATCAGCTATCTAACGAGGTATAATAATCTAAGGTTTTATTCAAATGCATTGAAAAAACTTTAGTTTCATAGGCGACAGTGAAGAAGAAAATTTATACTTAGCCCAAAAAAGTAAAATAAAACAATAGTTAAGCATGAAATGTCATTTATTAAAGGTTTTCACACAACTTTTTCTTATTCTGCAGTTCATGTTCAACATGGCAGCCTCTATTTCTGATACATTGTCGCATCCTTCTACGGAGACCAGTCTTCACTACTCCAGTGGTCAACGTGGTCGGATCCGCTCGAAAGCGTTGCACTATCTCATTGTCCTGTTCTTCGTCGTCAATTCGTGGTCTTCCTATGTCTGTATTTCGTCTCAAAACAGAGCCAGTTTCTCGAAGTTTTCGATAAACTCTGTCAAAAACGGCCAGATCCGGCACTCGACGACCGGGGTAGCGAGTTATGTATTCGTTGCGAGCTTGCGCAGACACACAATCGCAGTATCCGTAACAAATAAGCATATCAGCATATTCCTCAGGTGTGTAGGACGTCATCTTCAACACTTCTGTATCACAGGTACAAATCAGAGTCCGGTTAACAAGCACAGATCAGAAGAAATAGTCCAGAATCACAGCCAAGTCGAGAAAAAGAGCAAAACGATATCGCATCTACTATGTACGAAGCACAAAGGCAGACTGACAACCAAACAATACCCCCTGTTGTATTCCCAGCCCTAACCGGTCTCTACACATTTTTTCTTTCATTCGCACCTACATAAATCGTCACTTGTCTCGCTCGCTTGGTGCGTCTTAACTTGAAGGACAATAGGCGCGGGACCGTTAGAACTGCTACCTGGAGCGTCCCAACTACTTTTTTCCACGAAATGTAATACAAACCCTAGATTGTTATACCTCGTTAGATAGCTGATGAAACGTAGATATTTAACCCTTTTACAGTTAGAGGGAATATTTTTCCCACCACCTTTTATAATAAAAAAACCAAAAACTGCCAATTGCAATAACTTTTTTAATTTGGCAACACTAAAAGAAAAGAATAAAGTTTATTTTTTAAATTTGACATTGACATATCGTATACGACTTTTTTCGAAACGGTTGCATTGAAAATTAAAAACAGGAGTTTTTTCAATTGCGAGAGAAATCGGTATAAATCTTCAAATTTACTTGGTGATTTATGGTAAGTTCTTCTAGATTTTGTAGATTTATTTCTAATATCTTAGAAATCAGACGTAGTTTTGTTATATCTTGCAATATTTTTTCTGCAATGATTTTTCTTGGTGGTAAGAATATTCCCTCTAACCGTAACCCTCTATTATATTATTACATTATTTTACAGATTGACTGAAAATGAGCAACAGAAAACTAAAAGAAAGTGAAATAGAGTCGGCTCTGGAGGAAATGTTTGGTTTACCATCAGATCTAGACCAGTCCGAAGACGATGAAGAATCGGATGAGGATAATGTTTTACAATATCATAATGCGAAACTGCAGCGGATTTTAGAGGATTTAGATGAACCAGGATTGCGATCTTCAGATATAATAACGGCTTCTCCTCAACCTTCCACGTCGAGTGATGAACCGGACCCGCGTTGTTTTGTAAGATTTGAAAGGGCATCGTTATCGCCTAAACCTTCCACGTCGAATGCAGAACTACCTAGTAGCGCCTATCCTGGTACAGTTCAAACTGCAATTAGACGGGGAAGTGGATATGAGATGGGATGGGAAAGTGGACGAGAAATAGAACAAAGAAGGAGAGCTGGAAAAAGTCGGGATCATGGAGATAGTGGATCAGAGTCATCAGAGTCAGAAGTAGAGTCGGAAACAAATGCTTCTGACGAAGATGAAGATACATGGAAGAAAAAATTATGGACTGACAAAAGGCCACAGCCAGACACCTTTAATAGTGTACCGATGACTCCAACACGCATGTTACCATCAAATGCCAGGCCTGTTCGTCACTTTGAAAAATTTTTTACTCAAGAAGTTGTCGAATTGATTATTAGAGAAACAAACCGATATGCTAATCAAAATAACGTCTTGGGGTGGACTGAAATTTATACCAAAGAATTGCAGGCTTTCTTGGGAATTTTAATTGTAATGGGCTACCACATTTTAACTTCTTTAGAACTTTATTGGTCATCAGATCTTGGTTTTAGAGTTGATGAAATATCTTCCATTATGCCCTACAGAAGATTCAAGCAAATCCTAAGATGTTTGCACTTGAATGATAATTCCAAACAACCAGCGAGGTCTGACCCCGTCTATGATAAATTATACAAAATAAGACCATTGTTGACCCTTCTCAACAGGGTTTTTCAAGAAAACGCCCATAACTCATCATCACAGTCAATAGACGAATCGATGATTCTTTTCAAGAGGAGGTCCTCATTGAAGCAATATATGCCCCTTAAACCCATAAAGCGAGGTTTCAAGGTGTGGTGCCGTTGCGGCGGTTCTACTGGTTATTTATATGAATTTGACATATATAAAGGAAAAGAAGGTAACAGTGTGGAAGACAATTTAGGAGCAAAGGTAATCACGAAATTGACCGAAAAATTGAAAGGAATGGCAGCTGTGCATGTCACATTTGATTTTTTTTTTGTGGTTTTAATATCATGAATTACCTGTATGCTAATGGCATTTATGCTACCGGCACTGTACGCAGACAAAGAGCAGACTTGCCTCAAATTGTAAAGAGCAAAGCGAAACTGAAATTAGAAAAAGGTCAATATAAATGGAGAGTAAAAGAAGACGTAGCTTTTGTGATCTGGCAAGACACAAAGGAAGTTCTATTTCTGACCAATGCTTTCCATCCAAAGGAAAATGAAACATTCATACTCAGGACACAAAAGGATGGTACAAAGGTTAAAGTTCGATGCCCTGCAGTAGTAAAGGAGTACACAGGCAGAATGGGTGGAGTTGATCACTTCGATCATATCAAGGGCACATATTCAGTTGGACGAAGAAGCAAAAGATGGTGGCTCCGCATCTTTTATTTTCTTTTTGATGCCTGCATCACAAATGCATTTTTGCTTTACAGCGCAAATGCTAATTCTGCGACACTAACCAACTTAGAGTTTCGTGTTGCCTTAGCAAGAGGGCTAATTGGAGGATTTTCATCGCGGAAACGGCGTTCAGCAGGCGTCAATTTTGTTGTGAGAAAAAAAGTTGCGATTTCCGATAATTACCAAAAGTTGAAAATTATCAATGTTACTGCCCCAGAAATTCGCTTTTCTAACGTTGGAGAGCACATGCCAGTTGATCTACCATTGTATCAACGATGTCGATATTGCAGCACTAAGATAAAGGATAAGCGGTCCAAGATCAAGTGTAGCAAATGTGAAGTACCATTGTGTATAACGCCGTGCTTCCTAAACTTTCATAAACAAACGCCAACATAATTTGAACATCCATTTTTCTACACTTTTTCTTGGCCACTTGTCCTAGGTGTTTATGACATATGTTTATATTCTATGTGACATATGTATTCTAAGTGGTATATATAAAGGGTGTAAGGGACAGCCTTCTGAAAACTCTAACCATTAACTCAGACCATCATCCTGAGCAAGGTACTGAAAAAATTTTTTCGCGGTTATGAAAACAAATTTTCGACTTCCCATACAAAGTTGGTCACATGACCGGTGCTATTTGTATGGGGAGTCGAAAATTTTATTTTAATTTCCGCGAAAAATTTTCTTCAGTACCTTTCTCAGGATGATGGTCTGAGTTCATGGTTAAAGTTTTCGGAAGGCTGTCCCTAACACCCTACATAATACATGTGTAACTAACTTTTGTATGCTTATTTTATTTTTCTGACCTCCCACATCACTGTATTCTTATAATATTCAATGTTCTTATGTTATCTTAGTGCTTAGTTTCTTGAGTGCTCTTCTCTGCATAGCTTTACAAATTCGTGTTACATTTATTTAACTATTTTTTCGTATCATGTAAATTCGACTCCAGGCAGAGGGAATATTTTTACCACCAATAAAAAAAAAAAATTATTTTATTTTTTATTTTTAGGCATCAAAAATAACCTTAAGTCGAAATCAGATTCAATTTATCATAGCTCGATCGTTATGTCCGTTAAGGGGTTAAAAAAAACATCTGCCGAACAATTGCCATAATATTATTTTTAGATATCCCTTAGAGAAAAATAAAGTTTCTAATAAAAAATTTTTATTTCTTTACTTTCACTTGTCTACTACGGTCTATTCAATTAACTTATGCACTAATAATAATAATAATAATAATTTAGGGTAGGGTGTTTCATAGTGAAATAAGTAAGAAATGATGGGTACTCCACGCCCTTAACGGATCTAGCACGATTTTTCTTGTAACCCTGTATATATCTTTATCAATTGAGAAATTACTTTAATGATGCTTTTTTATTCAATAGTTTATATTATGGACTTCAGAGTTGGTCCCATATGAAGTGGAGATAAAACGAGGATGGGAAAATGGGGAATGAAGTTTGCATTGTAATTATTTAGATGACAGTCTACTCCTTTGAACCTTGAGCTTTTGATATTCCATAATCCATTTAAAAAGGTCAATTCTAATATTATACTTTTATCTTTTTCTCAGAATATTTGGTGTCTGGAAGCGTCGCTTCCCTGTTGTGGCATTAACACTGCGTTTATCATTGCCTAAGGTTCAGGCAATAATAATTGCCACCGCAGTGTTGCACAATATTTGTAGGAACTACAACTTAGAGGAAGTTCATTCAGAAGTAGAGCTGCCAACAGTGGAAATAAATGAAGATGTGTACTTTTCGGAAGTTCAAGATGTCAGTGAAAGAGCAGCCCTTATAAATAATTGTTTTAGATAAATAAATACTTTTCTAATCAATGTTTGCTTTATTACATACAAATTTTAAACCTAAGTTAAATTTTATTTCCAAATTTGAGGTAAGGCCCTCAACAGTGAATCAATAATTTCAAATAAGTTGATAGGTCCCAGTTTTAATCTGAAGGAAACCCCATGCTACAAAAAGAACAAGTCTACCTAAATCCAATTCCTGTCCTGTTTCATAATTATTTTTATCATAACATAATTACTTCACAAAAAATATAACTATGGGTTGACTAGTAGAGAATGCCTAATGGCATTAACTTTTTATTCTTTTGTTATAGGGAATGCATAAAATAAATAAATGAAAATTTTACTTATTTTAATGATTATTGCGTTAATAAAAAATATTTTAAACACTAGAATTACACAAATCAATAAAATATTGCTAAAGCTGGTTGAAAATAAGTTAGACCTTATAATTGTATGCATGATTAAAATTTAGGTGTCAACAAATAATACTGTAATAAACAATTGTTTGCTAAAAGTAACTCAGTTGAAGTATTAATGAAAACAGTAATTTGTAAGTTTGATTTTAAGTTAAACGCTGGTGGGTATTCATTGTATGCATATAAAATTATTTTCTACAGACTTCAAAAAGGAGGAGGACTCAATTAGACTATGTTTTTTTTGTGTGTTACCTCATAACTTTTTCTAGGTCAACCGATTTCGATGATTCTTTTTTTATTTGAAAGTTGGTGCTTCTCATGTGGTCCCATATTTTGATCAAGCTCTGACCAATAGTTTTTAAGTTATCCTTAATAATTTATATTGAACTCGGTTGTGCAAAATTTTTAATATTAAATTATTATTTTAAAGCTTAAGAATTATAAACAAGTATAAATTAAAGAATAAAATCTGTTAAATTAGTTTATTCAAAATAACAGTGTAAAATTAAACAATAATATGATGGTGATTAAAATTTTTATTATAAGCAATTTCATTTACATTCATAATAAAAAAAATATATTCTTTACCACTATTTCATTTAGACAGAAATAGAAACAGAAACTTTTTTATTCAATGTAGATTATAAATAATACTTATTGAAAGTCACTCATGTTTAATTACCACTGGTTCGGAAAAATCCTCTGTCCTGGGAAGAACCAGCAAGAATCCCAGCGGGATTTAAAAACAAACAGCTTACAATCATGTATGTTACACAATTAACAACAGAAAACAAATTGGTAGTCAGCAACCACAGTCTCAATACGTTTTTCATTAGATAATTGTGTTGTGATTGTGGTTTCATTTAAATCTACAATAATTTGTGGTGTCTGCACCGTCACATTTCAAAATTTTTCACTATCACCACTTATTCCATCTTCACTATCACCACCACCACCACTAACATCAAACCAAGCTGTTTCCTTGTCAGCCCCAAACGGTACAGTAAACCCACAGACTGTACTTCCTAATAGACTGGTCACCCGGTCTAATATGTCATCTGGGGGTTTATAATCAGCAGGGCCACCACCAGTCTGCAATAAGAATATTAGATTTAACATTATTTTACAACATTCCATTAAAGTCTTAGACTATGAATAAAGATATACATTATATATGTGTTAGAAGTATGTAACTTTAATTTGGTTCATCCTTATTTTGGTGCTGCGCTTGCGCGAGTTCTTCTTTAAATTTTCCCACTTTAAACGCAACTGCTGTGGTGTTCTCGGACAATTCGTAGCTGTGGCATTGAATCGCTCTGCCAAACGAATCCACTCTTCAGTTTTGAGTTTGTTGTTGGTGGCGTTTGTAGTTTTGGTGGTAATTATTTTGCTACCTTCTATTAGGTCGAGCAAAAACTTTGACTCTTCTTTTGTAAGAGGTTTACCTTTTACCTAGTAAAAGAAAATTACAATGATTAACAACAATGTTACAAATAAGGCGGGAATGGTAAGCGTCATTATGAAAGCGCGCGCAACTTAGAACCATAATATATAAAACAATAAGGTACTTACGATTTCTGAATCCATTATACTTTAATTACTAATTTATATATAACAAGATAATTTTTTTTTTTTATAGAATAAGGGTGACAAACGAGCACACAGTCCACCTGATGGTAAGTGGTTGCTGTGGCCCATAGACATCCACATCTATCTTCGTTTGCGAATTTAAATGCAGATGCGTTGTCAGCCGTGAGGACTAGATAGAATGCCTCTTTTCCAGTAAAAAGGGTCTCCGGTTCTCTACACAAACAAATACTCTCTGCGAAACACAGCAGCATTAAGCTGCTATTTTACGCTGGTATTCTGTGAGAGCGTGGTCCTTCCCCGGTCGAGCCGACCCATTCGTGCTACAACTATAATATTAATATAGCTGCAGCATGGCTCTACCACGTAAATAATAATATTTTTGAAGTTTGCTACACGGAAATAACTAATATGTCATTGCCAAATTCAAATGCAAGACGCCTACGTCACACGCTCCATTTCAACTAAATAATGTCATAGTTTTAATACCAAAACTAGACTGTGAAATTATAATTTCCGTAAATTTTTAGGCATAATATTACTTGTACTAACAACAAACATTGTTTCGAATGATTTTTTAAGTGGTTACGTGAATTATTTGTTTTTAAAACACACATAATAAAATTTATGCAATCGATATTTTACATCAAAAGGAACGGTCAAGAGGGAACGGATTTCTAGCAATCCGTCGTCGAAAAAAAATTGGGATTGCCAAGTTGAGTTATTGGCACGCGGATTGGAGATCAATCCAACGACATACCGCAATCCAAGACTGCGGTCAATCTTGGATACGAGATACATTATTAATTTCGGGCGTTAGTGTACGACCCTCGAGGATGCCCATTGAGTCCTGAAATTCAAGTGGTTTGTGCATTACGCAACTGGGCTCGCCATGAAGTAAGTGCTGTTTATAATCTTGGTCAATTTACTTAACATTTAAGCTAGATAAAAAGCCAAAAAATACATATTATTGTTCTATTCGTAGATTCAAGACGATACAGCTGATTTACATGGTGTGTCTCAACCAGTAGTCAGTAGGACATGTAAAAAGTAGCGGAAATTTTGTCACGGATGTCCCGAGAATTTATTAAAATGCCTACTACTTTAAATGAACAGCAGGAAACCATTAAGAAATTTCGCAGTATTGCTAATTTTCCTACAGTAATTGGCGCAATTGACTGTACTCACATTAGAGTAAAGTAAATGCTGATGGGGGTCAGTTATATATTAATAGAAAAAGATTTTCTTGAATTAGTGTACAGGTAATATACAAATATTTTAAATAAGCTGTGATTGTCTCATAATAACTTTACTTTACCATAATAGAAAATAATTTGTTCGACTATCTTATGGCAATAAATGTATATTAAAATACATTGATACATGACTGCCTCGTCGGTCTAGTGGTTGTAGTAGTGCGACTGCTGATCATGAGGTCCCGGGTTCGAATCCCGTGTCGGGCCAAAAAAATCAGTTATTGAGTTTTTCCATCAAGAAATTCCCAGTAGCTGCCCGGAGTCAGGAAGCTGGCGGTGTCTCACCCCCGTGCCTCGGAAAGCACGTAAAGCCGTTGGTCCTGCGCCTAATCTCTCTCCGGTCGTGTCGGTTTACCGTCCCATCGGACTGTGAGAGCGAGGGAATAGAGAGTGCACCTGTGCTTGCGCATACGAGTACACTTGAGGACTATAATCCTGTCCTGCGCCGATGGCTAGTCTCCGTTGAGGCTGGCCGCCGTGACTGAAATTCGGTCTGGAGGACATTATTATATCAAAATATCCAATCTATATCAGAAAAACATGAAGTACTAATGAGCTCTCATTTTTCAGGTGGTTTGTGATGCTGACCTGAAAATCATGGACATTGTTACCAGGTGGCGTGGCAATGTACATGACTCCAGAATATTCCGAGAATGTAGACTAAAACAGAGGTTTGAGGCTGGTGCATTCTCTGGAATATTACTTGGTGACAGTGGCTATACTTGTACTCATTACCTATTTACACCACTGCTGAACCCCCAAGAAGAAAGATATAATAGGAGCCATATCCGTACCAGGAACACGGTGGAAAGATGTTTTGGTTTGTGGAAGCAACGGTTTCGTTGCCTATTAAGAGGTATGTTTGGAAATATTGCAACAGCAAAAAAAACAATTGTTGCTTGTGCTGTACTACACAATGTGGCCATCGACATGAGAGAAGATGTATTTTCTGGTGAGGGATGATAGCATTGAACAATATTCATCTGAAGCTATAGTACAAAGATATATTCCACCATCAATAAGGGGATATAATCGGAGAAGACAGTTTATTGAAACTCATTTTAAGTAGGTAAACAATTTTTTTTACAATTTTATATAACCATTTATAATTAGAATTTATAATTTATAATTATATTTATAAAATTGTCATGTATATTTAATTTATTTTATTTTTTATTTAGAGGCAAATTTTGGCTAAAAAATTACAATAAAAAGATCTATAAATATATAAGACAATTATAATAATATTTATTTTTTGATTTCAGACATAATACCCATATGTATAAAGGAAAATTTTTCTGCAGAGCCGTTGTCAGCAGTCAAAGAATAACGACTACATATTACAATTTTCACCAATATGGAACAAATCCTGGGGAGTATTGTGATAATATTTCATTTATTGAGCAAAATGCTTTTATTTAGGCTGTTATTTGGGAAAGATGCCGGGTACAGCACATTCCACATCAATATAAAGCTATGTTATATAAAGACTTAAGTGCTGTAGAAATGTTTAGATTTTTTAATGAATATCGTCGCTCCTCTACATTCACAGCCGGATTTCGTTTGTTAGATGAGAAATAATGTTTATAACATTATTTCTCATCTAACTTAAAAGATCTTGGTTTTACTACTGAAGCTGAAATGGTGATTCATCTGGAGGATTCGGCGCCTGTTGTGTATAGGCCGTATAGACTCTCTTACTCCGAGCGATTACACGTTCGGGATATGGTACAAGACATGTTAGAAAGTGGCATAATAAGGGAACTCCAATCTCCATTTGCCAGTCCCATTGTACTAGTAAACAAGAAGTCGAGTGAAAAGCGGCTTTGTGTAGATTACAGGGCTTTGAATAGGAAAACAAGCCCGAACACTACCCTCTTCCTAATCTCGCGAGAAAACTGCATTTGTAACACGTGATGCTCAATACGAGTATAATCGTATGCCCTTTGGGCTCGTTAATGCACGATCAGTATTTTAACGAATAATGTTCAAAATAATTCAAAAGTCCCCCGTATGTTCGTATATATTAGTGTATATGGACGACATACTTATTCCGGCAAAATCGTTTGACGAGGGCAATAGTCGTTTACGGTAGGTGTTCGATCTATTAAAGTGGCTTAACCCTAAAACTATGAAAGTGCAAATTCTTTTAGGAAAAATCTGGGGTATGAGGTTAGTTCTAGTGGCGTAAGACCAGGTTCTTTAAAGACTAATGCAATCATCAAATTTCCATCGCCCCAGAACGTTCATGATGTCAGGAGATTTTTAGGTCAAGCTAGTTTTATCAGGAGGTTTCTAAAGGGTTGTGCCTTAATGGCGAGACACCTTACATGGGTGTTGAAAAACGATTCTGAATGGAGATATAATAAAAATGAAATTGAGGCATTTGAGAGCTTGAAAAGGGCTCGAACTGAGTGGCCTGTCTTAGCCATTTATAACCCTTCTGCGGAAACCCAGCTCCATACCGATGCAAGGAAATTTGGCGTAGCGGGATACTTCTTCAAAAGAACGAATGTGGATTGTTATTGTTTGATGAAAAGTTACATTCTTTTGAACTTGAGACTAATAGACTAATAATAGCGTCGCTGGCCAAATTCAGGATTTATTTCCATTAAATCCGTTTTAAAATTATAACAGATTACATACCCCCTAGTACAAACACAAATACAATCACTTACACAACTACTACAAACACAGAAACAATGACTTATACACCTACTACAAACACACAAACAATGCTTTCATACCTCCCAGTACAAACACAAATACAATCACTTACACACCTCCTACTACAAACACACAAACAATGACTTACACACCTACTACAAACACAAACAATGACTTTCATACCTCCCAATACAAACACAAATACAATCACTTACACACCTCTTACTACAAACAAATCAACAATGACTTACACACCTACTACAAACACACAAACAATGACTTTCATACCTCCCAGTACAAACAAAAATACAATCACTTACACACCTCTTACTACAAACACATCAACAATAACTTACACACCTACTACAAACACACAAACAATGACTTTCATACCTCCTACTACAAACACAAATATAATCACTTACGCACTTCCTTACGCGTCATCCCAAAAAAATCTACCATCCCCGAACACGATTTGTTGACCAAAGAATGGAAACTGTGTTAAAGCTCAGAATACATATTTTGTTGAACTAGATTTTAAACAATAAATACTTGATCTATACTAATAATCATTGGTTTACTTTTTTTTATAGGAGAGGGGGCAAACGAGCATGCGGCTCACCTGATGGTAAGTGACTACCGCCGCCCATGAACAACTGCAACACCAAGGGAACCAGGGGAATAGCAGATGCGTTGCCGGCCTTTTAAAAAGGTCTTGAAGGTCCCTAAGTCGTATCGGTCCGGAAAAATCGCTGGTGGTAAACTATTCCACAAGGAAGTTGTGCGAGGAAGAAAACATCTTCTAAATCGCACAGTGGTGGACCGCCAATCATCCAGATGGTGTGGATGGTATCGGGAGTTCTGCCGCGATGTGCGTTCGTGAAATTTGGCGGCTGGGATTAATCCGAACAATTCCTCAGAGCACTCCCCGTGGTAATTGCGAAAGAAAATGCAAAGAGATGCAACATCTCTTCGCAGCGCCAATGAATCGAGCCGATCGGAAAGGACTCGGTCGTCGACGATTCGAGCCGCTCTGCGCTGGATGCGGTCAAGTGGAAGGAGCTGGCACTGGAAAGCCCCAGCCCAAAGATGGGAACAGTATTCCATGTGAGGCCGAACCTACGCCTTGTAAGGTTGCAGGCGTGGTGCCAGCATGAAACACTGTCCCGCTCTGCTGAGCACGCCAAACTTTTTAGAGGCCAATTTGGCCTTCTCTTCCAAGTGACCACGAAACTGCACGTCACTCGATATGTCGTGTAGTGGCGGTTAAGAATATCCACTACCCCGTGTCTTTCCGTGGGTGTCGTAAGAGGCGACAATGGGAAACAGGCAGGAGATGGGCAGCAGCATCTTTCTGATAACAGCAATATTAAAATTAAAAAAAACTGCGGTTGCCAACCCGCTCGCCAAGCGTGGCAACTATGGCAAATATCCCCCCATGATGAGAGTTACGAAGAGACGGCCCTTAGTCCCCGGTGGCCCCGCTATTCCTGGCTACGGTGGCGACCATGGTAACGGCGGGGTAAGGGGTGCTAAGAATCTCCGGTGTAGGTTCGGTTGCCACCTTAGACGACTCGACCTGGCAACATACAACGCACGCACCCTGAGGACTGACGAGAAGATCCTGGAGCTGGAAGAAGAGATAGACAAGTTACGCTGGCATATTATAGGATTATCCGAGATCCGAAGAGAGGGGGAGGACACGGTAATCCTCGAATCTGTCAACTTGTTCTATCACCGGGAGGGCGACCATCTGTCCCAAGGTGTCGGATTTATCGTCCACAAGTCTCTCGTTAACAACGTTGTAAAGATTGTGAGTGTGTCGACGAGGGTTGCGTAACTTATACTCAGAATCACCAAACGGTATTCGTTGAAGGTCATACAGGGTTCAGGGTGTCTGGACATCCAAATGAAAGGCTTTTCCATTACCGCCGTGATAAAATCTTTCACAGCAAACTCTTTACTCGATAGCATACTCTTGAATACAATGCACTATCCGCCAGTTAAAATCAAAAGACAAGAGAAATAAACATTAGGCGTTATGTTGCGTGCGCTTTTGTAATGCGCGTTTTTAAAACAATCTGGTCCGATACATCCATACACATCCCAACTCATGCTTCAATTTAAGCGCGCGTCAAACGCACACTGTAAGATTTTGGTTAGAACACTCGTTGCGCAGGTGTTAGCCGCGTGCTTTCAGATACATGTGCCGCCATTTTCTTGTACATTTGATTGATATCGTGCATTATGAACTAATTTCGATATGGGCCGGGTAAATTTTTAACTTATTATCTACCATTCTTTTATAAAAATTTGAATGTTGAAAAATCGGAGAATCACTACTTTTGCCATAGGATCCTATATCTACGCATATGAAACAATAGTTTGCTTCACAGACTGGAAGTAAGACTGAAGATAAATAGTATTTATAATTGAAATAAAGCGAGCCTATATGTTGTGGTTGTATAACTCAATGTGTTTCGCATCAATTGCGCCCATACACTTTGGGAAGTTGGCGTACTTCTAAAACTTTCTTCTACTTCAATCCATTTTTCAGTAGTCATTTCAGGCATGGATATAGATTTTAATGAGAGTTCCATGGCAAATAACAACACAAAGAACAAATTGAAGTGTTAAGAAAAAAAAATATATGCCATTTGTTGATAAACAAATAATTGATATTTTAAAAAAACATTTGAGCGCGAGACAACTAAAGAACTAACTAAAGAACATGATAAATGAATTATGTTTATCATTATACATTGAGCTAAAAAAAGTACCCGTGAATCGATGGATAACAACAAAGATAGATTTGCTCAATGTCATTCAAAAAGCACAGAATCAATAATTGCCACTACGAACAAATCACTACCAATATCAATACACATATTCTACACCAACTTATTGTGGATATACCACTGCTAGACACCCAACACCATCAGCGCCTTCACAGCAATGGTCTAAGAGGCCAACGCCACCACCGTCATCGTGAACACCATCAGCTTCCAGCCAAGATTCAGAAAGCTTAGATGAGTGTTTTTCAAAATAATTGTACGTATCGAAATTGTAGTACATTAGTAAAGAAACCGTACCGTACAGAGGCAAAGCTTTATACAACCGCGCTATGATAGTTACACTACTACAAACGTGACACGCGTGTGTGCGTGAGCACTGGCGGCTCGTCACGTACAGAGAGAAACTGCTCTAAATCGGCTCGGCCAGTGCTCAAATTCAGGGTTATGTAAAGAATAGTGTCAAATTTTATTTTTCAAATAATTATTATTCGTATAAAATGAAATATAAAAAAGTGTAAATATGGTTTACTGTTTGAGGAACAATAATAGAACAAATAAAATATATCATTTTTTAACTATCCCAAAGACTTCACTAGATAAATAGTAACCAAACTATAATTTATTATTTTTAATGTAGCAGATAGATACCTCCTACATATACCTCAACATTTAAAGAAAACGTAAAAGTAGCTAATTACCTATAAGTGATTGAATAGTTATTTTTATAATGTTTATTACGTTTATTTATAATAATTACGTTTATAAATTAAAAACATAGGTTAATGTTTTTAGTTATAATTTCAGACGACAAGAGTGATAAAAAGCTGTCGGACAAGAAGATCTCCTTTTAAAACTTTTTGATTATAAAAAAATGGCACCAACATATAATCTGTGAGGATCTCTTTGAAAATCCTGTATTAAGTTTTCTAAAAAAAGAACTGTAAAATATTTATTTGGAAATGCTTTTCCAACACTCAACTTGCCAACAAACGACGTTGCTTATTTGAGTTCTATTCAATGTGAGAATGTATCTGAAATGAATGTATGAATTACTTGAACAAAAATTTCGCGAATATTTTAATCTCGAAAGAAATATTGTAAATATTAGTATTGAAATATTATAAAACGCGTGCACGATTGTATATTTGTTATGCCATGGGAGTGCTTTCTAATAAATTATTTTTAAAAAAACTTTACATTAGGTTTTAATTTACCATTTAATTAATAGGTACAACAAATTGTTGAAGAACAAAAATTATAAAAATAAAATATTTAGAAAAAGTACTTTAAAAAAAATATTGTATCTTAAGTATATAACAAAAGCTGATAAACGTTTTGTTATTTAATTTTATCCTCCTGTGCCAACCCTACCAAAATAGGTAAACATTTTGACTGTTCGTTAGAAGCTTTGCCTCTGTACGGTTTCTTTACTTGTGTTGTTAGTTGTTGCTAAATTGTAACTATTAAGCCACGTGTACACTGACTACTGAACTATTCCGAACTACTGATTACCCTACTACGTATAATAAAAAAAAGGGTTGTGATAAATACTCCTAGAATTATATTGTCACTTTTGTGGTCAAGTGACATTATGTGTATGAATTATGAATCTACCAATATAACTCCCAAATTATCAATAAAACACCATTACTTGATTAAATACTCTTTTTTGACTTAAATTTTATTACATTTATTTACATAACATAATATACAATATTTTATTATATACAATATTAAAAACTATAATAAAAAAGCTAAAACTAGTAACTTAATTATCATACAGTCCCTCCCCACGGTATCGTGCCAAGAACGTTGGCTGCGTTTCCCCGCTGAGTGGCTATACTCTTAGCCTTTGAGCGAAAAAAGAACCAGCCCTCTTATCACCAGCAGCAACAAACAGTCGCGGATGGAGTTCCTTTAGGAACTTCACCGCACGTGGACCCCACGGACCGATAGTCTCTACAGCAAATGGCACAAATATGTAGTCATCTCTCAGACACTCATATTTGCGCCACTTACTCAGTTCAGCTGCCTCTGATATCGCCCCGGCTCTAAACGAGGTATCCCTGTAAATAAATAAAAATATCATATTCCAGTCCATTCAAAACAATCCACGATCGATTTCTTACCTTACCGATTCATAATTTTATATTAAATTAGCCGGCTTTTATGCCATCTAGCGTCTTCTTTACGAACCACCTTGAGAGTCAATTAATTTTCGTTCGATAAAATGACTAACACCTGTAGAATGGAGTAGATGGCGGTTTACAAAGTAATGCTATTCGAATGAAAATATTCCTTAAAAACATCAATACATGTATTCTTTTGATATATTACATTAAAATTAAATTCTTCACATGTCTAAAAATAAGCAATGTAATAATTATTTGCTATAAAATTAAACTTATATCTCATATTTTATGCTGCACTTGTGGTTGAAAAATTATAATAAATCATTTGCTGTTAAACATTTTGAAGTGATATTTTTATTAAACCGTACGAAATTATATTTTTAACACATAGATGTAACGCTATTGGCTGAATACGTTAATGGTGGTGTTAGTTTTATGTACTTTGTTGTTACGCTATTGGCTGAATTATTAGTTGGGAAGCGCGTCAGTTTAATATTATTTTGTTTAGAGTTTACTTTTCATCAAAATAATACAAGGGATTTGGAATATTAATATATCAAGGGTTATATACGGGGTTACAAGAAAAATCGTGCTAGATCCGTTAAGGGCGTGGAGTACCCATCATTACTGACTTATTTCGCTATGAAACACCCTACCCTAAACTTAACCTTTTTCGAGATATTCGATTTTTAATTTTTTTATTGAAAATTGCCGATTTTTAGGCTACTACATTTATTTTTGTTTATTTTGTGTATCTTATTATTATTATTGCATTTTTACATGTGTAATAAGATGCTTTAGGACGTCAATCATTAAAATAGTGCATAAGTTAATTGAATAGACCGTAGTAGACAAGTGAAAGTTGTGGATGCAGCAAATAAAATGAGGACCACGTTGACCACTGGAGTAGTGGAGACTGGTCTCCTAGAAGGATGCGACAATGTATCAGAAATAGAGGCGGCCATGTTGAACATGAACTGTAGAATAAGAAAAAGTTGTGTGAAAACCTTTAATAAATGACATTTCATGCTTAACTATTGTTTTATTTTACTTTTTTGGGCTAAGTATAAATTTTCTTCTCCACTGTCGCCTATGAAACTAAAGTTTTTTCAATGCATTTGAGTTATGTATTCGTTGCGAGCTTGCGCAGACACACAATCGCAGTATCCGTAACAAATAAGCATATCAGCATATTCCTCAGGTGTGTAGGACGTCATCTTCAACACTTCCGTATCACAGGTACAAATCAGAGTCCGGTTAACAAGCACAGTAGTCACAAATCAGAAGAAATAGTCCAGAATCACAGCCAAGTCGAGAAAAAGAGCAAAACGATATCGCATCTACTATGTACGAAGCACAAAAGCAGACTGACAACCAAACAATACCCCCTGTTGTATTCCCAGCCCTAACCGGTCTCTACACATTTTTTCTTTCATTCGCACTTACATAAATCGTCACTCGTCTCGCTCGCTTGGTGCGTCTTAACTTGAAGGACAATATTCGCGGGACCGTTAGAAATACTACCTGGAGCGTCCCAACTACTTTTTTTCCACGAAATGTAATACAAACCCTAGATTGTTATACCTCGTTAGATAGCTGATGAAACGTAGATATTTAAAAAACATCTGCCGAACAATTGCCATAATATTATTTTTAGATATCCCTTAGAGAAAAATAAAGTTTCTAATATTTTTTTTTATTCCTTTACTTTCACTTGTCTACTACGGTCTATTCAATTAACTTATGCACTATTTTAATGATTGACGTCCTAAAGCATCTTATTACACATGTAAAAATGCAATAATAATAATAATAAGATACACAAAATAAACAAAAATAAATGTAGTATAGCCTAAAAATTGGCAATTTTTAATAAAAAAATTAAAAGTCGAATATCTCGAAAAGGGTTAAGTTTAGGGTAGGGTGTTTCATAGTGAAATAAGTCAGAAATGATGGGTACTCCACGCCCTTAACGGATCTAGCACGATTTTTCTTGTAACCCTGTATAAAATGTTGTAAAAATAAATATTAGGGAAATTAATTAAGATTTAGTGACATTAGTTTTTTATTATTTAGTGTAGTGTAAGATTTTATTTTAGTTTAAGTTACTTTTCACCTTTTTTCTAAGGAATTAGAAATTAAATCTATTTTATTGCAATGCGATATCCTTGATGGGAACCATACGGGAGCAAGGATTGCACAACAGTTAGAGTTAATAGGAGAAGAGTGGGGAATATCTCAAAAAATATTTTTTATTGTATCGGATAATGCCTCCAAAATGTTAAGAGCGTGTACATTATTAAATTGGGACCATTTTGGCTGCTACGTACATAAATTAAATTTAGTTGTACAGGATGCCTTAAACACAAATAAAGAAACCTTGGCGAAAGTAACTAAAACTGTGACTTTTTTCAAAAAAAGTTGTAACGCAAAAGAAAAACTATTAAAATATCAATTTAACAACCAAAATATTCAACAGCCCTAAACTGTCGTAAAAGCAGTTCCCAATAGGTGGAATTCTACTTTTTTAATGTTGGAAAGATTTGACGCCCTAAAGGAAGCCCTTCAAGCAACAATTGCCACAATGAATGTTTCGCTGCCTGTAATCCCTAACGAGAAATGGGAATGCATTGAGCAAATGTGCTGGGTTTTAAAACCTTTTTATGAAGTAAGCAATGTTATGAGCGGAGAAAACTACTTAACCGCGAGCACTGCCCTAGTGCTGTCTTCAAGTTTGATGACCATATGTGACAATCTATCAGGTAGAAATTTGTACCCTCCCGTCCTCGCTATGATATGCAAATTAAAGGAAGGATTGGTTCAAAGGCTTGGCGGTATTCATCATAATACGGCGATAGCAATGTGTACACTTTTAGATCCACGGTATAAAGATATAGCGTTTTCGGACGATGTGGCTCTAACTAACACAAAAACGCACGTGTTGACATTAATGCAAAATATACAGACATACGACGATTTAAGTGCTACAGCGAGTGAAAATGAGCAAATTGGATCTCAAAATCTATCAATATGGGGTGAATTTGATTTGAAAATCAAACGCTCAACTGCGCCTAAAACAGCCAGGACCAAAGCCATGCAGGAACTTGACATGTTTTTAAAAGAAACGGTTATTTCAAGGACAGCATATCCATTGACATGGTGGCGGGCGCATAAATATATATACCCAGTTTTGTATCAAATTTTTAAAACTCGATGTAATATTATGGTCACTTCAGTTCTCTGTGAACGTGTTTTTTCGAAAGCTGGGTACATTATAAACGATCGAAGGACAAGACTAACCACGGCTAAAGTGTCACAAATATTGTTTCTGAACATTAATAAAATATAATTAATACGTAATCATGTCTACTTAATAAAAGAATAAAATAAAAATAATATTAAAGGAAAAAATATAAAACATTTAAATTAAGTGTAAATACTAATTAGCTAATAACCATTGTAAATAATAAACAATTTATTGTAAATTATTGTTTATTGTTATATATACTATTAAAGTATGAAGAAATGTTTATTGAATTAAAATTTCATGCGTAAAATGTAAGCAATAAAAGGACATAACACAACCGATTACAAATAAAAATTCAATACAAAAGTAAGTAATATTTTTAACTGTTAATTTTATCTGTTAAAAAAACTTAACAAATAACTTTTAACAAATAAATAAATTTAACCATTAACGCCATGTCTACTACACCAGTGTATACGTTACTTAAGACTATACAATTTCGTAACATAACGAAAAGTTACGAAGTTGTTAGTGAAAAGTAACCTCAAATTAGTTTTTATATCAAACCGTCAAGTTTATGGTTTACATGAAGCATATATTACGATTTATCAATCTGTTCAACATATGAGGCATTAGATATATTTAAAAAAATACTTACCAATAAGAAAAGTCAACTGCTACTAAATTGTTAGAATATTATTTTTGCACAACGCGTAAGCTTCGAGTCTTGTTTTCTTCTAAATTAAATACAGGATGCGTAATCTTAATACAAAAAATAGAAAAATTAATAGCATACTATACTGCAAAATAACACGGTACGCAAAAATGCTTTTTGTTTATAATAAAGTATGTACTTTAATTTAATAGTATTATAATCATGTAATTCAAACTCTCATGTTCAGAGGGCAATAGTAGTGCTACAAATATTTTAAGTCTTCGCAAGATGGCGCTGTATAATTTTCAGCTCATACCAAGCTTATAAAAAAAAACTACTTACTCGTAATTGGTACCTTTTTGTATAAAGTAGTATAATAATTTATAGTGAAAAGCGGGGAAAATTAGATGTATTTGAATTGGTTTATATCAGAGATAAATTTAAAAGGTTTGAGAGGATTAAAAATATTTTATTTTTAATTTAAAAAGTTCTTTATTCTGAATATAATTATTTATTAGTACTTTTACTGCCAAATAACACTGGCAGCACTGAAATTTATTTGTAATTTTTTGAAAATCAAAATTTCAAAAATGTCTGTTACTGTTATTATTCTTGTGGTTGCTGAGTGTATGAATATTTTTCGATTATTTAAAGAATTTAAGAATTTCATCTGTGTATTTGTCGTCGAGTAGAGCTTTTGTTCCTCCGGTTGAGTTAATAATATAACAATGATGTTTGTGATAGGACTATATATATATGTATATATATATATATATTATATCATCATTAATACGAGAAGGATTAAGTTCTAAAGCTCCTAAATCAAATACTGTTCAACTTCTAAAGCTTCCGGGTTATTCCGTTTATCCAACTAGGTTGGATTAACGTTAATTATAATAAACAATATTATGTTAATTAAATAATATACATAACATACAATATCTTATTTACTTATTTTAAAATGATTCTAGTTTTGAATATTGTAATTTTATAATTTTATAAAATTAAAAACAGCAGATTTGAAGATCTTAATCATATTTTTTTATTAATTCTAGACAGGAAGCAATTGCTGCATCGATTTCCAAATCCAATTAAGGAAAGAGAGCGTTTCAATAAATGGGTGTATGCAGTTGGTGGTGATATTATAAGCCTAGAAAATGAGCGCATATATAAATATCGACGTGTGTGTCGCAGTCATTTTGAGGACAAGAATCTATGTCGCAGTAATAAAATTAGCAATATAGCTATGCCAACATTATATATGCCAGGTTTGTGGACATAATTTAGTAGACTTAATGCTTTAGACATAATTCATATGATTAGAGTGATGCCTCTTGGTTTACAAATTATTGTTGTTGACTGTTGAACATTATATGTACTATGCATTTTACTCTATTACCCATAATTAAATTTATTTAACATACTTAATTGAAATTTTAGTTTTACAATCTGCCAAACTGCTCAGCAGTTTTGCTAGAAAAAATACTCTCATACTTCCCAACACGAAAAAAAAAATAGCTGAGTACAAACATACAATTTTAAATATAACAAACCAATAGTATTTTTTTCTTCTTTAAAAACGTTACCTCCACACTAGGATTTTCTCCTGTAGAGGCAGTTTACATACATAAATTTCTCAAACACAAACATCCAGACCCAGAACAATTATTTGCAGGCCATACAAATACTTGTTCCATGCGGGATTCAAACCCTCGGCCCCCAGCGCAACAACTCATTGCTAAGCCACTGCGCCACGGAGCCGTCAAACACATATACAGTATCAATATAACATTCAGTATATTTTTATATATGCATAAATGTAAAAAACCCATACATAATAACTACAGTTTATATTGTTGTTTATTGGATTGTCATGATACATGTAAAATTTTTACTATTTATTAGTGTAAAGTTTTCTTACCTATTTTTAATGTTTTTTTGTATAACACATAAGGTATTCTTTCGGTAAATTGTTATAAAATTTTTGATATTAAGTGTTGGAACATTCTTTTGCCATAATAATCAGCACATTTATATTGTAATGTGTTTGCCATTAGAGGTTGTGTGCTTGTTAGTGCGTTTTTTTGTTACCATTTTCTTGAAAAACTACTTTGCTGATTTTGATGTAGTTTTTTGCATTATATACATATTACTTTTGTGTAGGTTCTTAGAGTTTATGTTTTATAGTTATAGACCACAAGGAGATTTAGTTACCATGAAAATATAATAAAATGTAAAGACTGGGTTCCAACTGCCTTAATAAATACTGAGGACGGAGGATCTGTCAATAGTAAATAAATATTCTGGTTGACAGGTATAAACTCTGTCACTATACTTCAGGTGCCAACTTCTTAACCTTATGCTGCAATGGTACTGCCCACCTACACCATGTGGTCTGTCAATTGTAAATAGATATTTTGGCTACCAGGTATTAACATGCTACCAAGGTACTGCCTACACAATTATCACCTCAGAGCAGGTTCTTAGATATGTTTTAAGGTTATTTAGGCCACCATGGAGCTCTGCTATTAGTTGTGGGTTCTTAAATTTGTATTTTATTTAAACTTGTATAAATTTCAATTCCAGGACGATTAACCTTTCCAAAGGACACATTTAGTGAAAGAAAACCTATGAATCTCATCGAGACTTATGACCATAATATTCTAGAACCATCAACATCAACAGGTAAAATCCATATTAATATATATTAATGTTATAATAAAAGCTTAACCTATTTTAACGAAACTTGATACAGAGAAAGCTTGTATCCTGGACATAGGCTACTTTTTATTCTGGAAATTCAAAGAGTTGCCATGGCAATTTTTATAAACCTCAATCCACACACAAAGTTTTGGGCATGATCTCTATACTATGTTATATGTATGTATGTGTAGAGAGATGATGTGATACAGTAATAGTAAATAACTATATAATATTTTTTGTATAAAGAGAAATTGCACCTAGAGTTCCTCATCTACATCATATCAACCCATTGCCGGCCCACAACTGAGTTTAGGTCTCCTTTCCATGCTTTCCAGCCCTAATAGCAACTCCTACCGCTCCAACTGTATATTTATATTGCCTGTGACAAACAGACAGATGGACAGAACTATAAAGATTCCTTGTTTTACTATAGAACCCTAAACTTAACTCCTTACAAAAGCTGGACAGGTTGGACTCATTAGTATTTAGCTGGATGTATTAATAAACTTTTATTAATTTTGTAGGTCCACCAACTCTGCAAATGTCTAGTAAAAATAGATCTTTGCAGCATCTTTGGACTGGTATACCAGAAGAACCATTAGCTGTAACAGGTACTTTCTTTGAATATTTCAGTAATATAATTATTTAGACTTGTAAATAATTCAGGAAGAAAAGACAGTTTCTCCCTTTTTTTATAGTGCCAATAAGTTTTATTTATTATTAATAGTTTTCCATGATTTCGGCCGTGTGGATACAAGTATTAAACATACAAACAAACTGATAAATATTTTTTTAAAAGTGTAAAGATTTGTACTGTAGGGACTAACCAGGATTCTAAAGGATCATACTACCAAATTGAGTCAATAGTTTTTCGGCCAACTTTAGGCAGACATTTGCTTCATTACTATTTTATTATATGTATGGATAAGGATCAAAAATCTTTGGGCACTACTTAGGTAAGGGTACTAAAAAAGTTCACCGATGGGGAAAAAAGGTTCTCGAGTGGCGGCCTCGTACCGGCGGACGAAGTGTAGGGCGTCCCCCCACTAGATGGAGTGACGACCTGGTAAGACATGCAGGAAGTCGATGGATGCAGGTGGCTCAGGACCGTGCTTTGTGGCATTTTTTGGGGGAGGCCTATGTTCAGCAGTGGACTTGTGAAGGGCTGTAATGATGATGATGATGACTAAAAAAGTTCAATCTGAAATTATAATCTTTTTTCATGCAGATTATATTAACATAAAGCCTGGGGTAGCCTCTAAACTCGAAATATTAACTTACGACCATTATTACGATAGATGCCCATTCTGCCTTATTCATCATCAAAATAATTATAACTTGACCTTATTTTTTTTTGTTTTAGATTGTCAAAATTTGTCTACTTCATGTATGAAAATGAGCATGCTAGAAGATACCTTACAAAAGGAAAATATTGGTTGGTACTCATTTCTTTTAAATGTAGTCAAAAACTGATTAGCAAATGTAAAGCATGTACGAGTAGCACATAATATTTTTAATACAACTGTATCTAATAGAAATCACGATTATTTTATTATTTTTATTCACAATTATTCAACATTTATACTGGAGTCAAGTCAACATTATATGTGGTATTCTAACAAATAAAATTTACTCAATTAGACAGGGATTCCTCATTTGGCCCAGACTTTTCTAGTTAGGTCCAGCTCACTTATAAAACCATTCTCTTCTCTATCTAAAATAATCCAACCACACCTTATCCCTTTTTGAAATTTGAATACCTTTCCTGCATGATAGAACTCTACTTCCTCGTCTAATTTATAAGTATCTCTTTATATTTCACAAAATTTGTTGGAAAATCCTTTAACATTCGGACTGCATTTATCTGGAACTCCTTGTGCAAAGACGTTAGAAAAACATCTAATAAGACTGCCTTTAAAAGATTGGAACGTGAATACTTTTTAATGACATCAGATGTTAGTTAGTATGGTCAATGTTATAATTTGGTTACCTTTTTGTAAGTTTATTTATAAGTTTTTTTATAGAATAAGGGTGATGAAGGAGCACACTGTCCACCTGATGATAAGTGGGTGTTGTGGCCAATAGACATCTACATTTTTATTCTCAATTAAGAATCAAAATGAAGATACATTGTCACCCCTGAATACCTGGAATGCCTTGTTTCCAGTAAAAATCAAAGTGTACAATTAAGAATAATTAAATAAATATATTGTTATAATATTATTTTGTACCACTCCAGATCCATCAGTAAAGGCAAACATTTCACATCCAAGTATTGCTACGATTGGCAATGTACTGTCTCCATGTGCCTCAGACATTGAAAGAAATGTTACTCAAGAAAATGGTAAAATAATTTCAAATTGTTGTAATAAAATTAACTAGCTAGTCTAATCTTATAACTAATTATTGTACAAATCATGCCCACATGGAATGGTGGCAAGAATGCTGACTGCATTTCCGCGCGGAACAGTCAGGCTGATCCTTTGCGCCAAAAATGAGTCAGCCCTTCTGTTACAGATTAGGCAACAATTAACCGCGGTGAAATGTCTCGTTAGAATTTTTTTGCACTTATTACACCATGGCCCAATCGGTTAACGACGACGACGACGACCCATCGCCCCAAAGTCCAATTTTATTTATTTATTTTAATTTTAATTAAATATATTAATTATTCTAGACCAGATTCTTGAGTTTAAACAAAGTCTCCTCCTAAATTATATATTTTAGTATTTATAATTGCAATTGTAATTTGTTAAATCTTTATCTGTGTAAAGAAAAAGATAAATTATTTTTAGAATAAAACCCGATACTTTGTTTATTTTGCAGATAAAAAAGTAGCCAGGCAAAATCAGTTGCAAGTCAGGAACAACAGTAAACAATTATTTATGACAGAAACTGAAATTGAACTGCATAAGAAAATTGTTGCAGCTAAAATACGAATTTGTAAATATAGAAGTAAAGCAAAGAGGCAGTCAGCGGAGTTAAGAGCTGCTAGGAAATTTGCAACAAATCCTGAAATTTTAAATGCGATTGAAAATTGTACAACCGCAGCAAAAATTCTTATGCAAATTCAATGGCGTGAAAATAGCAAGAAATTTAAAGGTCGGCGTTTCACATTACAAGAAAAAATTAATTGCTTGTCAATATTGAAACAAAGTCCTAAGGGATACAGATTCTTGAGATTTTTTTTTATTTTACCTGCTCCACAAACATTAATCAAAGTTTTACAAAAAAACAAACCTTCATCCAGGCATCAATACAAACTTATTTGCGCAATTAAAAATAAAAGCTAATTCTATGACTGATGATGAAAAGCTTTCAGTTATATTGTTTGATGAAGTATCTATCAAACCTGGTTTAACCTACAATGAGAGGAAAAATATAGTAACAGGGTTTGTGGATGACGGTCAACAAAGAATACCCGAATTTGCAAACCAAGCCCCGCAACATAAAAACCACAAGTTTTTATGTTGCGGGGATTAGTACACAATTTCAAACAAGTTGTTGCCTATACTTTTTCTGCAGGTGCAACAAAAGGACCCGAATTGGCCAAACAATTAAAAAATGTGGTACACAAATCACAAGAAGCAGGATTTATTATACTAGCCTCAATATGTGATCAGGGAAAGAATAATCACCAGGTTATAAAATTATTGTTAGAAGAGAGCAGGGGTATATATTTAAGAAGAAGTGAAGAGCCCAAAGAATAAGTCATATTAATAAATGACAAAGAAATAATACCTCTATATGATCCCCCACACCTTTTAAAAGGCATGAGGTAATCTTTTAACAAAGAATTTAAAATATGAGCAAAACAATTCAGTAAAATTGCTAAATGGGAGCATTTGCAAGAACTGCATGATAAAACTCTCGTTTTCGAAGGCATAAGAATGGTGACAAAATTGACTGAGAACATTATAAGCCCAGAAAAAATTTACAAAATGAAAGTAAAGCATGCGGTTCAAGTGTTTAGCAGAACAATAGCTAGTTGCATGGGAGGCTTCGCAAGTAAGAATAATACTCTTTTTTATTCAACACCCAAAAATGACTAAGCATATGCATTTCACTTCAATCCATACAGTATTACCATAGTTATGACTGCTAGTTTTTACACTTTTCTGAATTTGAGCGATAAGGTTGTAACATTTTTAGCACCGGCATTTAGTGAATTAAGGAGCGCCCACAGCTTCTTATCATTTATTTATCTGTAAAAAGGTATATTATTTAAAACTAAGTATTACTTATTCACTTTGAGGCGAATAAAGAGTGTCCAGAGCAAGAAAAACGATGTTGGTAGATTCTGTGTCATATGGGGTCTTCATTTCTTACAAAAACTACGAGTTGATAAGCATACTTTGACTGACCCTAATTATCTTACTCATTTTCAAAGATACTGTAAAATAAAAACAGTTTTTCTCGTAACTTTTCGTAGATTATGATATCTCTAACATAGTTTGTTGGCCAGGTCAGGAAATATTGAAGTAAGCATCACAATTTTTTTAATAATACTTATAATAAAAATCTATTTGCTTTTCAGGTCTTGGCGTTCTTCCACCTGAATGCGCAGACACGGCATCATTACTGCGTTTTATGGATGATATATTTGATTCTGTCAATGGGAGTTCAAAAAAAACTACCATGCGAAGCCGTTATTAGGTCCAGTCACCCCAAGGTCTGAGCACCATAAAAAGTGGATAGAAGGCATCAAAATTTTCAAAACAATGAAATTCATAAATCCTGCTGGGAAAGTAGATGCATCTGTCCCTACTGTAAATAATTGGGTGTGGACACTCTAAGCCACTCAATTATTAATAAAAAAACTTAAGGAGGAGTACAATGTTACGTCTGTTTGGATGCGGCACCTAAACCAAGATCCGTTAGAAATTTTTTTGGCGCAATTCGCAGCCATGGGTGCCGCAATAGTAACCCGACTTGCGAGCAATTTGAAAACACATCCGGGGAAAAAATTGTGAAGGGACTTCTGTGATGCACTACACTCATTGTTAATCACAGAAAATAGCGAAGTTACGTCGACCCAAACCTTTGACTTCTCGGAATACATATATATGAAATTGCTCTCCATGGAGGAATTAAATAAAGATCCAACCATTATTGCACCCCTTGAATATGTAAATGGTTATTTTTTTTTAATTAAAAAGTATAATTTTCAAGGGTTGCAATGTATGTTCGAGTATACTTACGAGTACTCCAGAAAATGACAGCGAATTTATTAAATTCCGAGAGTATGCTGGTCGAGGTTGGCTTTGCTATCCCAGCAGTGATTTAAATCAGTTATTGACGGATATAAAACATATAATACATGAAATTATCAAAAGAAATATTGATAAGAGATTCTCTAAAAATTTATAAAACGGTTATATTTGCTATACTAGATTTTGAATTGTTCTCCCATTGCATAGAACACAAACAAAGAAATGTCGACTTTATCATAAATTTAATATTAAGATTCAAGATTTTTAATTATTGTAAAAATATAAATAAAATTATGACAGGTAAATCAAAAGTAAACGATATAAATGATAAATTTCAAGTCAAAGCAAAAAAAATTTGTGACCACTATAGAAAAAATAAAATATTTTAAATTATATGTTGTTTGTTTTATTTACGAAATTATAAAACCAAATCATAAACGAAAAATTAAAATAGTAATATATAGGAGCTACGTATACATACATATTATAAACATATATATATATATATATATATATATATATATATATAGTAGGTAGCTATTAGGTTATATAGTCAACGACATTAGTACCAACTTCAAAGTCCAGGGGCGCTAGTGATGCATTTCCCATTTTAGCCTTGAAGTTTGGTTTCTATTTCGTGTATATACAATGTACTTTGTGATTAAATATGACAGCTACAGCTAAAAATTTACCAATCAGAGATGGCCGGGTGTTACCAGTGTATTATGGTTTCAGAAGTTTCAGTATACAGAATGCGTTTAGAAATTGAATGCACGGTCGAGCAATTAGCGTTACTAAGCTTGTATAAGGAAATTGTAAAAAAGTCGTGGCATACTATTATTGCAATTTCTTGGTTTTGTTTTATTAGTAAGTCTAAAAAATTTATGATTATACTGAATAGATTTGAATTTACTATAAAAGATGAATATTGTGAAAAATAAAACAACGTAAAATAACTTTGTGTGGTGAGGCGAGAATCTTATCTCAAGTCACATTTCATATTTGTATGAAGGTTAAAAGGCAAAGTGTAAGAAAAAAAATATATATATAGATATATTGAAAATGGGTCAGATTAGGAGTACCCTTAACCGACGAGCGTGTATGCATGCGTACATATATGGATGTAAAGGAGGCGAGAGAAGTGTGTCAGGATCGTACCAAATGGAAGTCCGTAGTCTCTGCCTACCCCTCTGGGTGACAGGCGTGAGTGTTTATGTTATGTTATGTTATGTTATGTAAGAAAAAAAATGCTAATAAATAATTAGGACGAATTAGAACATTTTAATGTGGTTTTGATAACAAATGAAGTGCTGAGCTATTTTAATGGATTGAGAAAAATGGAAGACCACTACCTACACATTTTAAAATAATGTTTAAATGTTAGTATAATGTTACTTTATTTCGAACATGTAAAATTATTTTGAATAATACTCAGACATTCTTGAATAAATAAACGTATTTGCCTTAACGTTTTAATGAGTGTTTCTTCTGGAGAAATTGACTCTCTTAAAATTGTTGAATCATCCGTTATATCCGCATTTGTAATATGCAGTAATTCGTCTAATGATGTTATAGACATTCTAAAATAGTTGAAAACTTAGGTTCGTATTGTCTTAATTTTGGATACAAATGTTACAAACACTCCATGCGTCGCGACAGTGTCTTTCTCTTAATATTGGGTGTACCCAATATTCCCTTTGTCTTTGTGACAATAATTTCCAGATGTAAGCCATCAACATCTAGAGTAAAGGCTACATCCAATAAAAAAATTAAAAAATACATACGCAAAAAAATACATAGTTTGAGTTTTATCTTTTATGTATAATAATATTGTACCTATCATACTTATACATATTATAAGTGCGAAAGTTTGGTCGGTATGTATGTTTGCTTCTTCTTTACCGCGTAACTGCCCACTCGATTGAGCTGAAACTTTCCACCAATATATTTTTAGACGTAGAAACAGAATTAAGCTACTTTTATAGTCGGACAACGTCAAGCCGAGTTGATAGAACTGATACTACATCTGTTCGTTATTATTTACCCACAGTATTAAATATTAGTAAGCTGTAAAAGATGTACAAAGAACGGGATATTCAGCCTATTGCTACGAAAGCAGTTTTCCGAAAGGTATTTAACACCGAGTTTAATATAGGATTTGGATCACCAAAAACTGATATTTGCTCAACATGTCTACAGTTTCAATAGAAATCGAGGTTGAGACTGATACCGCTAAATAAACGAAACTGATGACTTCAAAACAGTTCATTCTCTTCGAGGAAAAGCTTATGGTGTTTTAAAAATCAAAGCCTGAAGGAGTTATCACGTTTTCGTTTGACTGCCAAAAGAATCAGCCGTCACCTAAATTACCCGACCAGTCCACCTACTATAGCAGACAATTTAACAAGGTAGCTCAAAGGATAATTTAACCAAAGAAAATGTATTCTCGTATGTATGGGGCGAAGAGCAATATTCAAAAGATTCCATTTCAGTGGTTTCTGCACTATACCGTCGGCTTAATGTTACAGATTTAACGAACATCCACACAGTTAGTTTGATTTCCTACGGCTGCGGAGGTCAAAATAAATATTCAATTCTTATTGATATGTGTTGTAAGTGGCTACATCTACGTCCGAATATAAAAAAAATAGAAATATATTTCCCCATCACGGGTCATTCGTATCCGCCGTCGGATAGAGTTTTTGGTCATATAGAACGCGAGGTCAAAAGAAAACAACATTCAACCACAATAGTATCATAACATTATTTAAAAATACTCAAACCTGCAGGTCAGTGGCATTTTAAATTCATGGAATCCAAACGTATAATAATCAAATGATCCCGCACAGACGCTTATAATACATTAGTACAAGGTGAAGTATTTTACAAAAGTGATTTTTAAGCTTGAAATGGCTTCTGTTTAGTATTACTATGGTCAAAAATGTCACACAAAGAATTTTAGCTTAAAAACTGAGGACTTATGATTTTTTTTACGAAAAAAATGAAATAAATGTATGAAGCAGATATGAAATGTCAGTATAACCCTGGAATCGCATAATTGTGCGTTATATCCTTACAGAGGGTTATAGCACTAATTATTGCGCACCGTGTTACAGTACGCCGGGTGTTCGTACGCCGACACGAATAAGTATTTGTGTGATCTACAAATGTTTGTTTCGTGTGTTCTTTGTGTCTGTTCATTGTATGCTAGTTAGTTCATTGAGTTGGCAAATAAATACTTCACATTAGTCACAGGTAGCAATTGCCATAAAAAATCTAGCGGGAAATCGGGTTTTGACAGCTCACAAAAAATATGTCAATGGATTGGTAGTGTCAACTAAACAATCCAAGAATGTGCGGCCCGCAGTGATACCTCACATTGTCCTATGTGGCCCTTGACCAGATAAGTGTGACGACCACTGCATTAACTAATCAGAACACGGGGCAGCTAAGGCCTTTCACTTTAAGTGATAAACACGCCCACTTGGTTTCCTTGCTCACTCGCACCTGCACTCGCTTTTTCCTACTTTTTTCTTTTTGCCAGTGCAATCACTGCCCGAATCAATTACCGACGGCAAATTTAGGGCTAAACGGAATATTGCGGTTCGAAAAAATGCCGCTTCTTAAATCTCCGAACGCGGGAACTTCCATTAATACACAATATAATTCGGAACCTTCGCTTAATACATCCTTTGTTGATGATGAGGAATAGGTTACAAATACAAAGGTAACCAGGAGACAAAAAAGGAAGTGTATGAAAAGTCCCATACAAGGGATATTGTAAAAAGTCGATAGCTCCGAACAATGTATGAATGAAATTAAGGAAATGTTTAAAACGCTCCAAACTCAACAAACTGCAAAATTCTTTGCTCTCGATTCGGCCATCCAAACTGTTGTTCAACAAAACCAAGACATTCAAAAATCGGTTGATTCTATGTCAAAACAGTACGATTAATTGCTACAACGGCATGACTGTGCTGGAACAAGAAAATCTCCACTATAAGAAATATGTTCAAGAATTGGAACACAAACTTGATTATCTTGAAAAGTATTCTCGTTCAACAACCTTAGAAATGCGTAATATCCCTAAGCAAGACAATGAGAACCGACAAACTTTATTAGATATATCAAAAAAAAGTTGGTTCCATTATGCAATTAGAACCTAATCTACAAGACGCAGAAATAAGAGATATTATATATCGTACTAAAACGCAAACTATCGTCATCCATTACATATCTACAAGTCGGAAAATTTAAGGAATACAATAAAACAAAGAAAGATAAAAATGAACGGCAATTAAATACGTCGAACATACTTATAAACGGAGTGCAAAAAAATATTTATGTTACGGAATTTTTTACATCCAAAGCCAGGCGTTTACACTACTTGGCAAGAGAGTAACATAGGTCGAAAAAAAATGTTGGTTGTTAGACGGCATTTGGAAAGGTGTACGCACGTAAAGAAGAAAGAAGAATCGAAAAAGAAGAAGACTTACATTTTTTTTTGTAGGATAAGAGTAACAAACGAGCACACAGTCCACCTGATGGTAAGTGGCTGCAGCGGCCCATAGACATCTACATCTATCCTCGATTACGAATCAAAATGCAGATGCGTTGTCACCCGTGAGAGCTAAGATGGAATGCTTCGTTTGCAGTAAAAAAAGGTTCTCCGGTTCTCTACACTCACCATACGAAACACAGCAGCGTTAAGCTACTATTTCACGTTGGTATTCAGTGAGAACGTGGTCCTTCCCCGGTCGAGCCGACCCATTCGTGCTACAACTATACTACTAATATAGCTGCAGCATGGCTCTACCACGTATAAAAACTAACATTAATATTTCAACTAAAATTTTATCTATATATCACATTTAAATATTATAGTAAGCGCTTACACTATTTAACTCATAATATTCTCATACCATGTCACAATCATACTATATCACACAAAAACCTTCTCCTTTGTTAGTTAGGCCGAAATCACACTAATAAAAAATACATTTATATGCTACTTTTATGTATTTATCAACCAATAATACAAGAAATTAATAATTACAATCAAAAACACATAGTGATTATCCTCTATAGTATACATAAAATCATAAAAGTAAAAGTTACAGCCTATATACGTCCCACTGCTGGGGGCACAGGCCTCCTCTCATTTCTGAGAGGGTTTTAGGGCAAGGAAATGTTCGCCGCGCTGCCCCAATGCGTGTTGGCGAACTTCACATGTCTTCGAAATATTTTTTTTTGATTTCTCAGACATGCAGCACGCCGAGCACGTGGTAAATAAAATCATACATGAACTTAAATTGCGAATCACATACACTACTTTTACTACATTATTTTTAATTTTACTAAATATTTTAATTACATTTGAATTTAAACACACTTTTACCCGCCCATTCCTTAAAATAATAAGCGTAAAATTTTCAGAATTAAACAAAATATTAATAATATTTCATGGTCTGTGCCGTCGGCTTGACCATAATGAGATAACACTTACTGTATCTATCCATATATATTACCCATACATTCAAATAAATGCTTGCGTTCGTCTAGGTAGCGCCGTCGTGGGCGCTTCTCCCTCCGCGGGAAGCGGGGTGGTGAAGCGACGGCGCTCGCGTTCTCAGTACGCTTTTTCTATCCATGTGAATACACGTACGTCATTTTAATAAATAAAAATATTAACGACGCGTGTCGTTCGAGACTATTTGTTAAAGTATAATATTTAGTCGAATTGTTGTTGTTGCTGTGTGAATATTGTGTGTGTAATAAAAATTCTACATTAATGGTAAGTTTGCTTCCATATTTATAATAAATACTATGTGTTTCTAGTGTTCTCCTTTCGTAACTTTGTAAGTAGTAGATTTAAGTGTGCCTACGTAATTATTTCTGAAATCTCCATACGACAATCACGTCTGTGGGATTGTTGCACCTGTATTTGGGTGCCTACTTACATAATTTAATGTTACGAGAGGTATGAATTATGTTTTCTGCCTTATAGTGAGTAACAATGTTAAAACTCGGTCTCCTTCAAACCAGTTTTACGGCTCAAGGCAACAGCCGTACGGCCCGATTGGAGGAGCTTAACGGCTCCTTTCGAGGGGACTCACGGCTCAATTTGAGCGGCCCGACGGCCCGATTTTAGCGGCCTTACGGCTCGATTTAAGCGGCCTTACGGCTCGATTTAAGCGGCCTTACGGCTCGATTTAAGCGGCCTTACGGCTCGATTTAAGCGGCCTTACGGCTCGATTTAAGCAGCCAGACGGCTCATTTTAAGCACAGATGTGGCTTGTTTCGAGCAGACAATTGAATAACTTCTTTTATTTTTTTGTCGCAGATGGCAGTCGCAAAAGAGTCAGTGACATTAGAGTCTCTCTTGGAATGGGAACCTGATAGTTCGGAAGATGGGGAGATTTTAGAGAGAGTGAAAAGGTTGGCAGAATTGTATCTACCTGATGGATGGCGCCAGTGGAAAGTCGTTACTCATTCTAGAGCGGAGCTATTGGGTGAAGTTTTTGATTCCCAGATCTTAAACAAAATTAGATTCAGTCTGCCTACGGTGGAGCTTGCTAGAGCTTTTTGTCCAGATTGTACCTCGCTTCCGGAAAAAGTATATAAGGACATCAAAATTAAAATGCTTGAATGGCCTTTTTGTGTGGGGCTTATTATTGGTCCACCGTCCATCGGTGCTAGAATAAGAGGCTCTGCTGTACAAAATGAGTTAATCGTAGCCTCACTTACTGAACTCAAGCCTCTCTTGCTAAGTCGAAAAGACGCTTCAAAAGAGCTTGCTGACAGCGACGATGCTGATGAGTTATCGACAGTTCGTTCTTCATCATCTAAGTCAAAGAAGCTGTCAAGAATGGACAAGTTGGAACAAGAGTTTGGTGATTTGAAGGACATGTTTTCCAACTTTATGAAACGATTTGAACCCGTCTCCGATAATGAGTCTGAACCAGAAGAATCCTACGCTTCTTCTGAAGACGAACTTCAAAACAGTCAGTCTTTGCATAAGTCGGAGACTGTTAAATGGAAGGCGCCAGATCTACCATTAGAAGAGGAAGAAGATGACGATCCTGACTTTATTCCGCAAACTAAGAAACAAGAACCAACAATGCCTACGCCAAAACCTCATATTGAGTCACAAGGTATTCAGTGCCTAAGATTAGGAGAATTATCCTATAACCAGATCCGGTACGCTGAAGTGCAAAAGAAATTGCAAGCATTTCCAGTGTTCCATGCTTTAAAGCTGAATCCTGCCCTAATGAAGATTAATAATTCCAGCGCTTCTCTGGACTCTCTAACAAAACAGGAAGCTTCCTTTGGTACGATACTGCATGGCTTACTCTTACAGAGAGAGGCACTCACCAGTGTTGTAAAAGACCTTTCAAACAAACATCCTTCCCTGAAGCAGGATCTCAAAGAGTCACTTTACGGCACGAATTCAGCTTTCAAATGTGTTTCCGATGATGTACTGCAGTATGTTTGTGGTCGCAAAGTCGAGGCAATAGAGCAAAGAAGAAATGCCTTTCTACCGCAAGATGTCTATCTTTCAACTTTATTGAATGATATTCCGCCATCTTCAACACACCTTTTCGATGAGAATAAATTTTCAGAGCTCTTAAAACAACCCTCATTTCAAGGATTTTTTCGTGGTTCCACCACATCATATTCCTCGTTTAAGCCCAAATTTCAACCAAAAGAAACTTCAAGTTTTGAACAACGTAAAAGCCCATAAATCGTCCAGGACGACATTCAAACCCGCTCACAGCAGTTTAAAGGTTCTAAATGGAATCCTGGAAGACTAATTCTAAGAGAGCCCCAAAGCGAAGTTTTAATGCTCGCCCAAGGATAAACCTCATTCTACAACGAGTCAAGTTCTAAAACCAAGACAATCCTGACTTGCAGGATTTCAAAGGGAGATTGAGCAAATACGTGAGTGTCTGGCAAAAATGGGGCACCTCAGGGATTCTGAAAATATTAAAGGGATATTCTATCCCCTTCGTGGTAAAACCTCCTTTCACCCCTCTGACAGGAGTTTGCTTAGAGAAGTTTGCTTCCAAGGGACTGGACGCAGAGATAGAGATCATGATTTCTCAGAACATTTTGGAACCCTGTCTTTCACCCCTAGGATACCTTTCCAGGCTGTTTCCAGTTTTAAAACCAGACGGCAGTTTTCGCCCTATTATAAACCTTCGAGGGTTAAACAGGTTTCTACGGCCAAAGAAATTCCGTCTTCTAAATCATTTTCGAGTGCCAGAATTTCTCCAAGAAGGGGACTACCTCTCGAAAATAGATATTTCCCAGGCGTATTTTCACTTACCAATAAAACTGCAACACAGAAAGTTCTTGGCAATATTTCATCGTCACAGGATACTTCAGTTCACTTGCCTACCTTTCGGCCTAGCGACAGCTCCCATTACATTTGCAAGAGTGTCAAACTGGCTGGCAGGCCAGCTCAGAGAGAGAGGAATAAGGCTGATAGTTTACCTCGACGACTTTCTCTTGGCCAATCAACACCCGAACGAATTAGAGAAAGATATCCAATTCACAGTCAGGTTTTTGCAGGATCTCGGATGGATATTAAATATGAAAAAAATCTCTGAATCCACCAACCCGTTGCCTAGAATACTTGGGATTAATGTGGGATACTCAGAACAACAAAACATTTTTGCCCGACAGAAAGATCGTGTTTTTAAACCTGAGTTGGGTCAGCGAAAAAAGACTTGTCGGAAAGTTGGCTTTTGCATCTTTCACAGTTCCTCTAGGAAAACTACATTCGAGACATCTGCAACGTGCAGCAAGAAACTTACCCCAACATCAAAAGAACCACAAATATCTTATCCCGACGAAAGCACTCCAGGAATGCTTTTGGTGGTTGGAAAACCTTCAGAAATATCGACCAATCTTCGCCAGCCTCGAAACGATATTTGTGACAACAGATGCTTCGGACACGGGTTGGGGTGCCCAGGTCAACAAAAGACTCCTCAGCGGACTTTGGAAGACCAATCAAACTCTGTGGCATATAAATCGCAAGGAGCTATACGCAATTTATCAAGCATTACTTTTGACGCTAGCTCAACTGAGGGGGAAACGCGTAGTAATTCAATCAGACAACAAAACAGCGGTTTCCTACATACGGAATCAAGGTGGAACCAGATCCGTTCTACTGACAGAATTAGTGTCAAAGATTCTGGAACTCGCCTACGAGAACGAAATCGAAATTTTTGCCTACTACATACCGGGAGTCTTCAACGAGATGGCAGACAGCCTTTCTCGTCAGAAGCACCTGGCGGATTGGCATCTCTCGAACAAAGTGACGGACCTACTATTCAAGAAATGGGGAACTCCTCAGGTCGACCTCTTTGCCACTGCCTCCTCGAAAGTTGTACCGATTTATGTGTCTCGAGACACAACAGACACAGGCGCTCTTTTTATAGATGCTTTCAGCAGAATCTGGGACTTCGATCTAGCTTGGATTTTCCCACCGCCGGGACTGATGCCTCGTGTGCTAGCACACTTGAACAAAGCAAGGGGCACTTACATCCTAGTTGCGCCAAGATGGGAACGTGTTTTTTGGAGGGCGGATCTGAGACGAAGAGCACTGGATCGTCCGATTTGCATTCGAAATTTACAGCATCATCTATCGGACGTGCAGCAAGAAAGGTATTCCAGGCTGTTTCCAGTTTTAAAACCAGACGGCAGTTTTCGCCCTATTATAAACCTTCGAGGGTTAAACAGGTTTCTACGGCCAAAGAAATTCCGTCTTCTAAATCATTTTCGAGTGCCAGAATTTCTCCAAGAAGGGGACTACCTCTCGAAAATAGATATTTCCCAGGCGTATTTTCACTTACCAATAAAACTGCAACACAGAAAGTTCTTGGCAATATTTCATCGTCACAGGATACTTCAGTTCACTTGCCTACCTTTCGGCCTAGCGACAGCTCCCATTACATTTGCAAGAGTGTCAAACTGGCTGGCAGGCCAGCTCAGAGAGAGAGGAATAAGGCTGATAGTTTACCTCGACGACTTTCTCTTGGCCAATCAACACCCGAACGAATTAGAGAAAGATATCCAATTCACAGTCAGGTTTTTGCAGGATCTCGGATGGATATTAAATATGAAAAAAATCTCTGAATCCACCAACCCGTTGCCTAGAATACTTGGGATTAATGTGGGATACTCAGAACAACAAAACATTTTTGCCCGACAGAAAGATCGTGTTTTTAAACCTGAGTTGGGTCAGCGAAAAAAGACTTGTCGGAAAGTTGGCTTTTGCATCTTTCACAGTTCCTCTAGGAAAACTACATTCGAGACATCTGCAACGTGCAGCAAGAAACTTACCCCAACATCAAAAGAACCACAAATATCTTATCCCGACGAAAGCACTCCAGGAATGCTTTTGGTGGTTGGAAAACCTTCAGAAATATCGACCAATCTTCGCCAGCCTCGAAACGATATTTGTGACAACAGATGCTTCGGACACGGGTTGGGGTGCCCAGGTCAACAAAAGACTCCTCAGCGGACTTTGGAAGACCAATCAAACTCTGTGGCATATAAATCGCAAGGAGCTATACGCAATTTATCAAGCATTACTTTTGACGCTAGCTCAACTGAGGGGGAAACGCGTAGTAATTCAATCAGACAACAAAACAGCGGTTTCCTACATACGGAATCAAGGTGGAACCAGATCCGTTCTACTGACAGAATTAGTGTCAAAGATTCTGGAACTCGCCTACGAGAACGAAATCGAAATTTTTGCCTACTACATACCGGGAGTCTTCAACGAGATGGCAGACAGCCTTTCTCGTCAGAAGCACCTGGCGGATTGGCATCTCGAACAAAGTGACGGACCTACTATTCAAGAAATGGGGAACCTCAGGTCGACCTCTTTGCCACTGCCTCCTCGAAAGTTGTACTGATTTATGTGTCTCGAGACACAACAGACACAGGCGCTCTTTTTATAGATGCTTTCAGCAGAATCTGGGACTTCGATCTAGCTTGGATTTTCCCACCGCCGGGACTGATGCCTCGTGTGCTAGCACACTTGAACAAAGCAAGGGCACTTACATCCTAGTTGCGCCAAGATGGAACGTGTTTTTGGAGGCGGATCTGAGACGAAGAGCACTGGATCGTCCGATTTGCATTCGAAATTTACAGCATCATCTATCGGACGCGACACAGAACATTCCTCTCCCGGACGCGCGAAATCTACACTTGGAGGCCTGGTTGATACGGGTGGTCAGAAATCACATCTTCATGGGCCAAGAAGACTTTGAATTACTCAAAGGATCTTGAGAAAGTCTTTAAAAACGTATGCCGCATCATGGAAAGCTTGGGTAACGAGATGTAATAAAATGAACCTGGATCCGAAGAAACCTGATCCAGCTGATGTAGCCTAATATCTTAGTTTTTACATAGAGTAAAACACTTCGCACCTGGAACAATAAAATTACACAAATCTGTTATAGCCACTATGGCTGATCCCTTAAGAAGGAAGAAATTTCAAGTCACCCTTGGTGAAACATATTATTCGAGCAATAGAGAATTCTCATCCTTCATCGTCGAAGAAATGTATCTGGGATGTCGAACAGCTAATTGCTTGGATGAAAACCTCAGTTATTAATGAAGATAGTCTATTTGAAGTATCCCGCCATGTGGCACTGATTCTTTGCTGGCGTCGGTGAAGAATACACGATCTTACTCTTCTAAGGATTGATGATGATCATCTAAAGCTGAGTCAGGATTCCGTTACCTTTTGGCCTGTATATGGTTCAAAAACAGATAAAATTAATCATCAACAATCAGGTTGGCATTTGTCTAAAGGTTCGATTAAGTCTCTAGATCCCATATATTGGACGAAAAGAATGATTGATTTGTCAGCCTCTAGAAGACAAGCAAGAAACAAATTGACATCTTTGTTTGTATCTACACGCGGGATTCTAAAGTCTGCAACTAGAGCCACAATTGCAGGATGGGTAAAATCTGCTTTTAAGCATCTTGGTATTGATTTTTCGCCTGGAAGTATAAGATCTGCCGTAGCCTCCTCAAGACAGGAGAACAATGTTCCTTTAGATATAATCATTAAAAATGGACATTGGAAATCTGATAAAAATGTCTTTAAGTTCTACTTTAAAGAGATAATTAAAAAGTCATCTGGTGCTCATCCAGTTAATGACTTAGTTTGTTCTAATTTTAAAGCTATCTAGATTGTTTTAATGTTTACATTTTAATAAATAAAACACAGTTGATTTACATACACGTTTATTTTATTTTAAAACTATATATTATTCACAGTACGCTAATAATGCGTCGTCAGAAACTAAAAACCTCTCATTATGGTCAAGCCGACGGCACAGACCATGAAATAAGGAACGTTTTCCCCCCAAAAGGAAGAAAACGATATATTTCATGTCTTGCCTAGGCTTGACCAGGATAAGCTCTTGACGACTAGTGAGAGGTACTGAGAACGCGAGCGCCGTCGCTTCACCACCCCGCTTCCCGCGGAGGGAGAAGCGCCCACGACGGCGCTACCTAGACGAACGCAAGCATTTATTTGAATGTATGGGTAATATATATGGATAGATACAGTAAGTGTTATCTCATTATGTTCAAGCCTAGGCAAGACATGAAATATATCGTTTTCTTCCCTTTGGGGGGAAAACGTTCCTTATAAATGCTGTTCTTCTATATCCCATATCTTTAAATAATATTATCATCCTACATACAACTTTAAAAATAAGTATTTTTCGTTACCTTATAAGATATAAATTTTTGTGGTTTCTATATTCCGTAATATATATAGTATTTATTCAATAATCTTAAAAAAATACCTTTACACTCGATAATACAGGGTTATTTTTCAAAGACTAGCCAAATTTAATAATTAAGTTCAAAATATAAATGCTGATATACAGTTTTTGCATTTTTTAAAATACGCGTATTTAAGGTTTCTACATTTGTTTGAAAATATCCGAAATTGAATGTGATTTATGGGCAACAATAGCGCGCGCTCGTGTGTGTAAGAGTCAATGCACGGAGCTTTTGCCTACTATTTACTTCCCTAATGACACGCTCAATACTATGATTCCAATTTTCCCTTCATACTTTAAACGGGCTTAGGTACGCCATAATAAATAAAAATTTTTTTTTTTACATATTAACGGCGTGTGGGATGGATGCTATGCAAATAAAAATTCTACACTAAACGAATTAAATATATTTTTTTCTCCCACACAAAAGACAGTTCGAAATACAAGTTTAGACTACAGAGCGAGGGAAAGAGGTGGAGAATAAATGTAAATAATTAGTTGTAGAAAAGATAGCTGAGCTATGAAGCCGATGATAGGTTGGCGCGATTTAAATAACGCTTACTCAAGCAGCGTGAACGTAGTGTCTAGCATTGAGAGCGTTTAAAACCGGACTGGCTGGTTAATACTAAATATGCAGGATAATAGGCAGTGTGAAAAAAAAAGTTTTTTAATATTAATTTTTGGTTCGATCTACGCAGAATGAGCTTACAGTATCTTAAAGTCTAGCAGTGGTATACTTGGGTTTGGATTTAATTTTATTAATTATAGGATCCCAAGCAGATGGCAGCACCCATCCATCTTCTCTATTGAAATTAGGATGTTTTTTAATTTCAATAGCCTCGCGAATCATCCTAGGTAGGAATCGGTGTTCTTTTGCGAGGATTTGTGGTCTATCAAATCTAATGTAATGGCGGGGACGATCTTGAACATGTCACAAACTGCAGACTTCCCGATACGTCGGTGCTTCAAGTCAGCTATATGTTCTTTTACGCGGGTTTTTATAGATCTTTTTGTTTGTCCTATGTAAGAGACCATTCACAATCCAGCTTGTACACTCCTGCATCTTGTAGAGGGATATGACACTTGACGGATGGTAAAACTTGACTAATCTTCTTCGGCGGCTTGAAGTATGTTTTAATGGAAGCTCGCTTCAAGATGTAGCCAACCTTGTCTGTGACTCCTCTGACATAGGGTAGTACAGCAGGCACACGCTCGACTGTGGCCGGATTCACTCGGTCACTGTGACGTAGGCGCGGGATCCGAAGCTTGTTGTCTTGCAGTACTTGCTCGACGTGCTGAAGCTCGACGGCCAGATTTTTCTGTCACAGATCCCTCGTGCTCTCTGAAACAAAGATTTTCCCACGGTAGCTAACTGTGATGGATGATGGTGCGATTCACTATTTAAATATCGGTTAGTATGGGTCTTTTTCCTATACGCAGTGTGACCAATAGTGTTATCAGGATTTCGGATGACTGAAACATCTAGGAAAGCTAAAGAATTGTTTGCCTCTAACTCCATTGTGAATTGTATTTTAGAATTTATGGAATTAAGGTGGTTTAAAAATACAGTTACTTTGTCAGATGATAAAATTGTTAAAGTATCGTCTACGTACCGCTTGTAGAATCTTGGATTTACAGGAGCGGTAAGAAGGGCTTTCTTCTCCAAGTCCTCCATGAATATGTCGGCGACTACGGGAGATACAGGTGAGCCCATCGCAACAACGTCTACTTGCTTGTAGAACTCTTCCTTCCACAATAGATAGCCAGATGTGAGGCAGTGTTTAAGTAATACTGCATATTCTGTGGGCATGTTGTTATCTTCTAGCTTCCTAGTTACAATTGAGATGCAGTCTTCAATAGGTAAGCATGTGAATAGTGAATGAACATCAAAACTGACCGTAGTTTCATTGTCAGCGAGATGTAGGTCTTTTATCTCACTAACAAAATGGTATGAATCCTTTGTGTGTGCTCTGGTATGTCTTCTCAGTGGTGATAGTATTTTTGCCAAGTGTTGAGCCAACTTATAAGTTGGTGAATCGATCTGGCTCACTATGGTACGTAGTGGAGCGTTTGGTTTGTGTTAATTCCATAAACTCTAAAATACAATTCACAATGGAGTTAGAGGCAAACAATTCTTTAGCTTTCCTAGATGTATTAGTCATCCGAAATCCTTATAACACTATTGGTCACACTGTGTATAGGAAAAAGACTCATACCAACCGATATTTAAATGGTGAATCGCACCATCATCCATCACAGTTAGCTACCGTGGGAAAATCTTTGTTTCAGGGAGCACGAGGGATCTGTGACAGAAAACATCTGGCCGTCGAGCTGCAGCACGTCGAGCAAGTACTGCAAGACAACAAGCTTCGGGTCCCGCGCCTACGTCACAGTGACCGAGTGAAGCCGGCCACAGTCGAGCGTGTGCCTGCTGTACTACCTTATGTCAGAGGAGTCACAGACAAGGTTAGCTACATCTTGAAGCGAGCTTCCATTAAAACATACTTCAAGCCGCCGAAGAAGATTAGTCAAGTTTTAACATCCGTCAAGTGTCATATCCCTCTACAAGATGGAGGAGTGTACAAGCTGGATTGTGAATGTGGTCTCTCTTACATAGGACAAACAAAAAGATCTATAAAAACCCGCGTAAAAGAACATATAGCTGATTTGAAGCACCGACGTATCGGGAAGTCTGCAGTTTGTGAACATGTTCAAGATCGTCCCCGCCATTACATTAGATTTGATAGACCACAAATCCTCGCAAAAGAACACCGATTCCTACCAAGGACGATTCGCGAGGCTATTGAAATTAAAAAACATCCTAATTTCAATAGAGAAGATGGATGGGTGCTGCCATCTGCTTGGGATCCTATAATTAACAAAATTAAATCCATTCCCAAGTATACCACTGCTAGACTTCAAGATACTGTAAGCTCATTCTACGTAGATCGAACGAAAAATTAATATTAAAAAACTGAAGGTAGCCGGGCTAACTATGACATTGGGACGTCAAACACCTTATTCTCCCCCCCCCCCCCCGTGACCATGGGTGTCGGGAATTAAAAAGTAAAATTAAACGCGATATAATCCGTAAAAACTAGTTTCATTTAATGTGTAGTCTTCGCGTAAATATAAGAAAACATTACAAGATGATGATACCCTTCAAGGGCAGGAAAGCAGGAAGCAGAAAACAGTATATGATAGAGAAGCCAAATAAAAGGGGTTTTAAAAATTATGTATTTATTAATTGCAATTTTAAGTACTGATTTACCACGTGCTCGGCGTTGAAGGAAAACCTCGTAAGGAAACCTGCATGTCTGAGAAATAAGAAAAAAATTCAAAGACATGTAAGGTTCGCCAACACGCATTGGGGCAGCGCGGCCGACACTTCCTTGCCCTAAAACCCTCTCACAAATGAGGGGAGGCCTGTGCCTAGCAGTGTGACGTATATAGGCTGTAACTTTAACTTTTTTAACTTTGGTGTAAGTGGAGTGATTTATGATTCCGTTTTATATGCAGGAAGAGATACCTTTCGTTCGCATAAGTTTACAGAGCAAGAAGTTTCACTTGGGTTCGGAGCACATATAGTAATAGCCTTGACTCAGACCATACAAAATAAACCAGCAACTATATTTTGTGATAATTTCTTCTCATCGCCAGAGCTTTTTTACCTATATTTTTATTTATATTTTTTAGCCGGGCTAACTATGACATCGGGACATCAAACACCTCAGTCCCCCCGTGACCATGGGTGCTGTAAAGCACCCGAAACGTCGGGAATTAAAAAGTTAGAATTAAACGCGATATAATCAGTAAAAATTAGTTTCATTTAAACTATGGTGTGTTTGGTCTTGGTTCGATACGTAGCAACAGGATTAGAGGAGCTGAAAAGTTTTTACCGGCTGAAAAAAACTTGTAATGCATGCAAATTAGTTATTGTACGCTGGAATGATAAACCTGTAACTCTTATAAGCTCATTTGTTGGATCTGAACCAGTACAAAAAAAAGGTATTGTAAAAAGCAGAAACAAAAAATAGAAATTGATTGTCCGCAAATTGTTCGCGAGTACAATAAACATATGGATGGTGTAGACCTGGCTGATATGTTGATATTATTATATAAAGTTCCGTTTAAAACTAGAAGGTGGTACATAGGAATATATAGTCAATTACTAGATATATGTATAAATAATGTTTCGCTATTGCGTAAACGTAACTGTTATAGTAATCAACGAAAATCAAAGTCATTAAAAGTTTTTCGATATGAGATTTACTTAACCCTTTAATGCATAGTGATGTAGATATACATTCTTTGTTTTGGCAACATTTTCTCTTTTATGTTAAAAACTACCAAAATATTTCCAACACATTTATACACTAGCAACATTATTAGTTGACTTCTGAACGAATCATAAAAGTTTTGACAAGTTTTTTTTTTTATTGTCAATTGTTTTTCACTGTTCCCGCCTTTTGCATCACTTCGTTTTCGCAAGTTTTTGGAATTCGTGTTTTGAGAATAAATATAAAAGAAATTATATAAAAAATTGATTTCTACAAAGAACCAAGGTAAGTATATTAAATTATAATCATAGTTCGGTCGAAACTGCAATAATTTTACGAAAAATTGTATTTAAAACAGTGATGTAGAAATACATCATCATGCAAAATCGGTCTCTTTTAACCACTACTCTTTCGGTTATCATGTGTGAATTTATAGATTTTATAATCTTTTATTTTTTCTCATTTTGTGCGATCTAGAGGTGATTATAAGCACATCTTAGCAAATTTTAGTTGTATGGTTTAGTTTACTTTCATTGTATAAATTAAACTATTGGCGATACTTATGTTATAACTTTGCAATTCAATATTACAGAATGTCACTTCGAGATAGAGATATAGAATATCTATTGTCTGCTTTGGAAAGTGGTGATATTTCCGATGATGTCCTGGAAGACGAGGATGATGATGAGGAACGTTTTTATAGCAATGTTCGAGAAATTATCCACGATTTAGAAGAAGAGAACGTCGATACTCCTGATGATGATCGATCATCAGGAGTATCGACGTTCCTCCACTTGTTCAGGATGAAAAGGCAGATCCTGTGCACGAGCCTGAACCTAGGCAAGGAAATCAAAATTTATTGAATTCTTGTTTCGACAAAAGAAAACTTATTTGGAAAACAGACAGTTTAGTTTTTGACGAATCTAATCTTACACATAAAGCTAGTGTTACAGACCCTGAGATAGCTGACCTCGATACACCATACAGGTGCTTCCTACGTATTCATTAAAAAAATAGTAAATGAAACAAATTTGTATGCCACGCAACAAAATCCAACAAAATAATTTTCAATAAGTGACGCCGAACTAAAAAAATATTTAGGTATCTTATTATTTATGTCTGTTGAACATTTTCCCAGTGTCCGCTCCTATTGGAATGAGAAGTTTGGTTACGACCCTGTTAGGAAAGTTATGCCAGTTAACCGTTTTGAGGCTATTAGAAGACACTTACACTTCAATGACAATAACAAACATCTTCCAAAGGAGCATCCAGATCATGACCGCTTACATAAGATTAGACCTGTAATAGATCAGCTGAATAAAACTTTTTCTTCAATAGCCATAGACCAGCGCCTTTCCATCGATGAGCAAATGTGCTCTACGAAAATTTCCCACTTTTTAAAACAGTATATGCCAAATAAACCCCAGAAGTGGGGTTACAAACTATTTGTTTTATGTAATCTCATGGGCTATGCATATCGTTTTGAAGTATATTCTGGCCAAGAAGACAAAAGAGACCGCCAAGCAGACGAACCAGATTTAGGCGTAACAAGCAACGTTGTACTGCGATTGGCTAGAGTTGTTCCAAGGATGGTCAATCACATCATATTTTTTGACAATTTTTATACCTCATTGCCTTTCATGTTTCATTTGGCTAAACAAGGCATTCACAGCCTTGGAACTGTACAGCAAAATAGGCTCCCAAATTGTCGACTCCCTGACAAAAAGGAATACATGAAGGCGAATGTTTCTAGAGGTACATGTCAAGAAAAAATTACTCACTACGATGGTGTCGACTTTTCAGCAACTGCATGGAAAGACAACAAAGTTGTCACGCTTTTATCTACATATGTAGGTGCTGAACCTGCTACAACAGTCGGTCGGTACGATAAGAAGACTAAACAAAATATAGATATACCCTGTCCAAAGATAGTCGAAGAATATAACATGCACATGGGGGGAGTGGACTTGATGGACAGCTACCTGGGACGCTATCGCATATGCATAAAGAGCCGAAAATGGTACATGCGCCTCTTTTACCATCTTTTAGACCTCGCCGTTATAAATTCGTGGGTTCTTTTGAAAAAAAATTGCACAGCAAAGGGTATTCCTGAGAAACAGCTTCCAAATCTTGGAGAGTTTCGTAACATCTTGGCCGATGCACTTTGTAACGTGGGAACTTCAAATGGTGCTAAAAGAGGGCGTCCCTCTAATGTGGACTTGGAGCGCGAACATGCCAAGAAGCCAAAGGGTCCGGGTCATCCAGTCCCCTGCAAGGATATACGAACCGATGGAGTCGAACACTGGCCTATCTTTTCAAATAGATTACGGTGCAAAATTCCACAGTGCAAAGGCACTACGCAGTGGGCATGTTCAAAGTGTAACGTACCTCTGTGTCTGAACGCACGCAATAACTGTTTTAGAGATTTTCATAAATAACTCGCATACTAGTAATAAAAAGCTACTAGTAATTGCATAATGATGTATATCTACATCACATGTTTTTTTCTAAATATATATATGATTTTTAATAATAAGATTTTTTTCTTTATTTTTCCCTTAATATTTTTACATTTTTCCATCTGCCTATATTTTTTTTAAAGCTAGTAAAAAAATCATGCATTAAAGGGTTAAGTTTAACAAAGAAAAAAAACACTAGTGAATATCGTGGAACACGGTTGGAACGAAGTTCCTTTCGTAGTATATTATTATTGATAAACGTATTATATTGTTGATTAACAAATACAAATAAATGAATTACTAGCGTCTATTAAAATGAAGCGTCATTTAAAATAAAATAATATTTCTTTCATGACAAGATAAGAAAAATTGCGAGGGAGATGGATATTATTCCATTTCGCTTCCTTATAGCCGACAAGGTCGTCTACACTACGTCAGAAGGGGTCGTGACGGAAAAATCTTACAATTTTCTCACCTAGCCCTCATCCGCTAAATTCGTACCGTCCGATAAGGAACTTCGTTCCAAAAACAGATTTATACCTCATGAAAAAATGCAGGAATGTGAAACTATAAACTCAAGATCAGCCAGGCCTACAAGCCCCATCAGATTCGATAATACAGGACATTACCCAGCACAAAAGAAGAAATGGGGCGATGCAAGTTTTGCCAAAAAAATACAACTGTATATTGTATAAAATGCAATATGAGACGTTGTTTTATTACGAAAAAAAATCCTCGCAATTGTTTTTTACATTTCCATAATAAATAATTTGGTTTATTGATATACATGATGTTTTTATTTTATCTGTTTAAATGACACTAATTTGACAGTGTTTAGCACAGTGAACATTACAAAATTACTTGTTGTTCTCTACGTATAGTGTTTAGTGTTCACTGTGATGAACATTGATTTCCTGAAAACCTGTAAATAAAATATTTTTTGTCTATTTTTCCCAAGTGCTATTTAACCCTAGGACTTCAGAAATATATCTTATTTCATAAAATAAAACAACTCGGATCTCTGCCAAATTAAGGGTTAAACTTATATCAACTAAAAACCCAGAGAAACTTAAAGCTTACACCCGTATTTATAAAGAAGTAATTACTTGTTGCTAAGTAATTTCTTAATTAAGTCATTACTTAAGGTTAGAATTCTTAATTACAAAATCTCATTCTATAGTGTAGTAGCACACGTTACTTACTTGAGCAAATGCCCAAGTAACACTCGACGCTTGGTGGTTGTTTCTGTGTGGCAACACTTCGTGACTACGTTTCGTTTCATGAAAAGGCAAACGTAATGTCTAGATTACTTTTACAAAATCTTGCAATAATAGTTTTGATATTACTTTATTTTAAATTTGTAATAGCAATAGCGTTGTATAAAGTAGTTTAAATTGAGGACCTTGCAGCAAAAGAGGGGCAGATCCAAATTTTAACCGTAACCTTTTTTTTCACCTACATTTTAAACAAAAAAATTAGCTATGGTTTGGTGCATTTAGGAGGCAAATCCGACGACAAACAAGCGCGCTGTAACAAAATTTGGATCTGCTACCTTATTCTGTTTGGTGCAAGAAGGGAGCAGGTCCGGACCTGCCTCCTTCTTGCAACAAATGATATTATTACATCATTTGTAAACAAGTCAGTGCACGTTTTGTGCTCGGCCCGAAAGGACATGCGTATTATTCTTTTAAATAATTGTTTTAAGTTTGATACGTTAAGTGTGTATTAAAATGAGTGACACTGAACCGTTTAGTAGCGGCTCGTCAGATATTTACCAGCCGCCTGTCTACGAGTCATGTTCAACCAGTTCAGATGATGATGGAAGCGATGTTGGTTTGTTGACATTTCAAAACCAAACTAATGAGGCGAACGATAAAGGTATGAATATTTTGGATGAATTTAATACAGATAATCCATGCCCATCGACGAGTGGCATAGCGCCGAAAAAAAGAAAATCCGCGAATCCATCACAATGGAAACGGAATGTAATAAAGAAGTCTATTGCTACTGGAAAGGGCTATTTAAACTATAAAGGCCGTGAAATAGGCGAAAGAAAAACTGGACCGGATTGTTGTTGTAAGAAGTATAAGTGTTTTGTTCAAATTAATGAAGAAGATAGAAACCGAAGAAACAGAAAGAAGAGAAAGAAACCTATGTGCAAAACGTATACTTAGGCGGTTTAATTAAAACTGAGAATGTTGAAAGGGAAAGATCTAAAACTGGTACGGGGAAGAAACGGAGTTGTTCACACAAATATTATATTAAATTAGGAAATAGAAATATACAAATTTGCAGAAATGGCTTTGCATCTATCCATGGAATATCCAAAAAGCGTGTAGACAATGTTGCTAAAGAGTATCGGGATCCTACTGTAACTACACCAGCTCAGTCTAATCGTGGAAAACATCAAAATAGACCAAATCGTATTCCAAGTGAATGGGTTTCTAAAGTTGACTCTCATATTAGAAGTTTCCCACGTCGCGAGTCACACTACAGTAGAAATAAAAGCTCACGTTATTATCTGTCTCCAGAGTTGAACATTAAAAGGATGTACGAGTTATATTTGAAAAAGCATGAGCTTGGTCTTGAAGCATCTGCTAAGCCTATAGTATCATTTGATTTTACTACAGATACTTTAAACAAAATTTTAAATACAGTTTTGGGTCACCTCGTTCAGATACTTGCAAGAAGTGCGACATGCTGAGTAACAAACTAAAAGATAAGACATTGGATAGCGATGAAACCCAACAAATACAGATAAAGAAGAGTCTTCATCAAGCCAAGGCCGACACTTTTTTTGTTGATTTAAAAGAGAAGAGTCAACTTGCTCTTAATAATGAAGAATGCGAAGTATTAACATTTGATTATCAGCAGAATATGCCATTACCTAAAATTCTAGCAGGTGAAGCATTTTATAAACGTCAACTTTGGGCATATAATTTTGTATTCATTCAGCAAAAACAGGGATTGCTCACTTTTATTTATATGACGAAACCATAGGCCGAAAATCACCAAACGAAGTCATATCTTTTATAAATCACTACATAAATGACATTTTACCAAGCACAGTTAAAGTACTGTATTTATTTTCTGATAACGCAGCAGCACAAAATAAGAACTCGACTTTAGTTCAGTATCTATATACGCTTATGCGGTGTTCATCTTTTGAGAAGATTGTTCATCGATTTCCAGAACCAGGACACAGCTTACCGTGTGATCGGTGTTTCGGCGTAATAGAAAAGTTTAATAGAAGGAAAGATTACATATTTACGACTTCTGAATATGCCGATTATATTACGCAAGCATCTAAAAATTTTAAAGTTGTAAATGCAAGTCAAAATATGATACTTAACTTCAGCCAACATTATGAGAGTCATTTCAAAAAAGTAATAACAAATACAGAGAAGATTCGATTCAAAATATCTCAATATCGTATTTTTGAATATAGTAAAGACCACATTGAAACTATTGCAGTCAGTGTTACAACGGGAACGCCAGTATTTGATTATTTTACTATAATGAGAAATGCTCAAGCCCAACTATCAGTTCTGCCTCAGAAACCGCTGTATGATCATGCATTGCCGTTGAAAAGGCTAAATACAACGATGTTATGCAGTTGGTAAAGAACTATGTTCCACCAATAAACTATATTTCTACAGGGCCCTTAAAAGTAAAGCTGTCGGACCAACAGATGATATTTTAGCGAAGACGACGATGATCAAGCTGAAGTTAACCTTTAATTTTTTTGTTCAGCACTCATTCGTTTTGTATTTTGATTGTTTAATTCTTTGTGGACTGATTACTAATTTTGAAATAAAAAATAACCGTGTTTACCTGTTTTATTATCCTTAATACAAAATAGGGTAGTATTTTCTTCAATCTTGGTGCAAAACGGAGGCAGATCCAAACTTTAAAAATCGTAGTAATTTATTATCAATTGCCTTAAATCTTGAATAAAATGTGTATATATGTTCATATTATATAATACCATATAACGATAAGACATAAGTACATCAATCAATTTTTAAAAACCTTTTTTTAAATACCCAACAGTTTTGAAATTTGGACTTGCCTCCCTTTAGCTGCAAGGTCCTCAATTGTTAAAAAAGTACATTATTGTCATTTAATTTTGTCGGTACAAAAAAAAGAATGCTTGGAGAAATAAAACGTTTCACGTGTTAAAACTCTACTAAATTTAAATATTTACTTTTAACACATGGATTATATGCCGACACGTGATTTTTTACTTAGTAAGATTATACATTAATTGCTGTCAAATAATACCGTAAGCTAATTTACTCTGAAATCAAAACCGTTTTGTCGGCGAGTTGCATTTTTCTTTCAATATCTTTCCATAAATCACGTAAATTTCAAAATATGACTGAAGTAGACAGGAAAAACGGTTACGTATTCAGGATTTATTTATAATATCATACAAAAATTTACCTCTTTTATAAATTCTATTAATACCTGCAAACAAACAAACGCTACAAGTGCTTTAAAAAAGAAGCTGTCATGGGAGAAAATAGCGGAGGAATTTAATGAATCCTCTATTGTTACTTAAAAGGTAAATATGTGTTTTGTATACTTTTATTATTTACAGATATGTAAAGTTTCATTTGTGTGCCATGGTCTTTTCCTATGATATGTTTTAGTATTAGGCAGTTATCTAATTTCCATACGTTTCAATGTTTCAGGCATCTACAAAACAATTAATAAAGGCAAAAACAAAGAGAAAAACAAAAGAAAATATTCGCCACTTAACAGGAGGTGGGCTATCTGTTATGGATATGGATCCCATCGATTCTAAAGTCATGGATATAGATAAAAATATCCTTACTAACATTGCTGTGGATATTGATAGTGATATTGATGGTAAGAGATTATCCATTATAAATAACTAGCTATACCCGGCATGTATAACAATGCTTTTTTATTATTAGTACATGTATGGGCATTTATCATTATATTTTGTGACCTTTTTTCTGTTTTTCAGGGAGCATAGTTTTACTAGGCGATAGCAATAACGAAGCTTTGTGTAAAACAGCAGAAGCAGCAATGCAAGTTACTCAAGAGGAAAAGGAAATAGACTTCAAAACTCCTATCAAAAAGAGTTACGAAAATTTTAGAAGTAATAAAATAGATATATTAAAGTGTAAAATATTAGAAGAAGAATTAGAATTTAAGAAAAAAATGCACGAGGAAGAACTAAAGATTAAAATTTTAGAGAGAGAACACAAAGAAAATTTGTTTAAAATTGAATTACAAATAAAATTAAAAGAATTAGAAAAATATGACAAAGAATAACCAGTATGAAACCCTGTTATGTACATTGGTTTTTTCTGTGTAAATAAATAAAATATAATGTAAGTGAAAATATTGGTTTTATTTTATAATTAATTTAAAATATAATAGCGTGAAATTATATTTGCTCGAAGTACCAAACCATCACAGGTACCTGTTGTGCTTGTTGTTGTTGTATAAGAAGGCTGAGCATTAATGTCCACGGTGTCATCATCTCAACATCAAAAAAGTCATTTACTTCTACTGCAATGTTGTGGAGAGCACTGCACAAGCCATTATAATATTGGCTGTTGTCGAAAGTTTGGTTACTAAACCAATTTGTAAGCATGGAAACCGTCTTTTCCACACTCCAAATAAACGTTCCACTGAATTTCTTGATTTTATTTGCACCTTATTATATCTCTCCTCTTGTGCAGTTCTGGGATTTGAAACAGGAGTCAATGTCTGAAATAAAGAACTCTTTATTGTTAACAAATTATCGGTATTGTAGTGAGGTATTTATGATGGTTTGAAGACCACATGGCACATACTATTGACATAATTATAGTTTTATTGTTTATGAATAAAAAAATATGACTATTATTATTTACCTAGTGCAAGGATATCCACAATCTGCAAGTAACACCCCATCAATTTCATTATTGCATAACCTTATATTTAGTCGTGAGTTTCTAAAGATTCGGCTATCATGTGTGCTGCTAGCCCAACGAACTACTATATCATATATCATCAAATTAGGGCCACCAACTACTTGCCCATTACCATAAGTAAGCCGAGCACCAACACGGAATCAGCGAATGCGAGAAAGGAGGGAAACAAGGAAACAAAGAAAACAGACGAAAGCTCTTGATGAACTCAAACAGGATCTTATATTACAAGAATTAGAAAACAATAAGAAGAGACATGAGGATGAAAGGAGATATACTGAAGAAAAATATTTAAAGGAACTAAATTTTTAGAAAAAGAAACGAGCTTTATAGTTAGAAATTTTACAAATAAGAAAAGAAAAAGGAATTATTTCAAAATATAAAGCGATAAATGAATAAAATAAGTTTTGTTTTACTAAAGTGTATTTTTAATTATTTAGTTAAATTGTGCTATTATAGACTGCCGAAATGCAAAACCTGCAATGGATGATGTTTCATTGTTTGGTCTTTCTGGAACTTCTGATGTATGATTATTATCACCATTATCATAAGCATTCTCACTCTGTATACCTTTGTTGTGCAGTACTTCACAAGCTACAATTATCTTGCTCGTATTAGTGAGCTTGGAGCGTAGGCTCAACTTTAACCATTGAAATTTCTTTTTACATACTCCAAAAAACCTCTCAACTATATTACGGGTTCTTATTTGTGCATAATTGTATTGGTTTTCTGCTCTTGTCATAAGAGGTATTAAAAGGAAAGAAAGAGAGGAATTACCACTGTCGCCTTATAAAACTCATTGCAAGTTCTCACTTAGGAATCTAGCGTAAGCTTGAAAGATTCTAAATATCCTACTGTAACGTGAACTGCAAAAATTTTCACGCTTGGGCCTATGATAGCTTGTACATTAATAGAGAAATATCCTTTACGATTTCGGTATATTTCAGAATGGAAGATACCTCTGAGTCTATTTATTTTAACATATGTGCAGTCAATAGCGCCAATAATGTTGTTGAATCCATGCTGAGTATTGGATTGGTCTTCATATATTATTTTAGCGCATTCATATTTGTTGGAAAATGTATATACCTAATATTAAATTGCTCCATTATCTTGATACATTTATTTATTATAACACATACTGTGGATTGGCTTATGCCATTCAAATCACCACACATACCAAGGATTATAGGTATTACTTATTATGTATAAAATATACTTACTATAAACAGAACCAGTGATAAATTCTGATTTGAAAGAACTTGTAAAAGTTTATTTGAACTCTTCTATTCCATTCTATGAAACAATAATGACTTATGCAATAAGTAATTGCAGTTTTGAAGAAATCGGCAAGCCTTTATTATCCGAATCCTCCAAAATTGGCAATTATAAATGGTAATATTACATTTAAACCAGTGAGTTTAATGAAACTGTATCTTCTTCTAAATTCATTCCCAACATAGAATTTAGACATGCGCCTAAAATTAATATCTTCTGAAGTTCCCAATTTATCTATGTTTTCTAAAGTAGAACTCTCTTTATATTGTCCATTATGTCACACAGAACAAGCCTGGGTTACAAAAAATCCCAAAGATTGTTAGGTCCAAATTCCGAAAGCGTAGGTCGAATAGGTAGATAGGATCGGAAGTTCAAGTTCAAAAACCAGGTGTAATAAAAAGATCAGGAATTTAAAATATAAATAAAAACTTAAAATGCACACAATATCAATAATCGACAAGCTTCATGTTTGAAACAGTGATTTGATCAGAGCGCGCGACCGGCTGACCAAACGTTTCGTTCTTTCTCATATTTTAAACTAAAATTAGTTAAATGTATTTTTATCTCTCTTTAAACACCCCTGTTTTCTACACTCAGCGCCACGGAATTTTGGCCAAGCCCTTATCTTGAAGTTATATTATTATTACAAATGAGTTATAATGCTGTGAGAGTTTATAATGAATATTTCTTGAGAAGGTAGGTCAAAACAATGCTTACGACGAGTTCAAGAGGGTAATTCACTATATTTGAGTGCAGTGTGACATTTGCTTCAAGCTTTAGTTGAATCGGGTCATTTGAGCGACTAACTTCAAATTTTTAAACTTAGAATTGTGAATAGTGTACCTTTCGGTAACTGAATTTTTGTGGTTTTGTGCGTTAAATCCAGTGTTTAAAGGTGCAACAAAACTAAAAATAAATAACCTTAACACTCGCTCAGTTTGCACAAGCCGTAGCATTAATCGAACAAAGGTTGACACAACGTGAAGAACCATAGCACTTAATGTGGCGCGTTCTTCAATGCAGTATGCTTTGAGACGATATGAGGGGACTGGCAACTACACTCGCAGACCAGGTAGCGGAGGTGTAAGATGCACATTAGCCCAGGACGACCGCTTCATTGTCCTAGAAATTTTGCGAAATCGCTACCTTACCGCAGTTGAAATTCACCAGCGGCTCCAAATCACGAGAGGTGTTAATGTTAGCGAGCGTATGGTGAGAAGACGCATGGTGGAAGTAAAATTAAAAGCCCGTAAACCAGCACGCACCTCAGGGCTTCTCAGACACCACCGAGTACCAAGACATCGTTTTGCCCGAGAACACGCCAACTGGACTCACGAGCATTGGGCTAAAGTTTTGTTTACAGACGAGTGTAGGATTGCATTATGTATGCACCACGTGGTCGAGAACGAGTATGGTGACAAAATGGAAAACAATTTCTACTCATACCACTACACAAACAGTGAGTTTTCACGAAGGTTCCATGATGGTGTGGGGAGGTAAGTTCCGACGCTCGTGCAGAGTTGATTATCGTCAACCGGCTAACTGCTTCTCGATACGTTGAAGAGATCCTACAGGATCACGTCTTGCCTTATTCGGAGTTCATTGGACACGATGAGTTTCTTCTAATGTACGCCCACACTTAGCGCATTGCGTGAATGAATAGGTCGGTATTTAAAAATTGGAGTGGCCAGCTACAGTAAATAATCAAGGACCATCATCAAGGCTCTCAAGTGTTACCCCCTGAATGGTTTCCTGGGCCGTTATCAAAGGAGCAGTCAGGACCAGAAGCACCCTGCAACAATTGGGCACTTTTAGGGACTCTCTTTAACCTATTTTTAGCGACAGGTCCGCGTTTTTATGATGTATATGTTAAGGGAAAAGTATGTAATTCGTCATTGTATAAAATTCCTAGGAAATGTATATAATTCCTAAAATCGTACGGAAATGTGTGAAATAATACCGTAAACTAGAGTTTACTCTGCAATAAAAAAAAAAATAATATGAGACACCATATTATATTATATTATTTCCTAGAAAATCTATACATTTCCTAAATAGCAAACGGAAATGTAATACATTCAAGATGTCAATGGGTACGCGGGGATAGCGGAGTCACGGGAGGGTATAGCGTCATCCGATCAGGCGATCACGCTAGTGCCGCGTAAACATTCGGTGAGTATACACGTCGCTGTTCAAAATGGCGGCTGAGTTACGCATTCGACATATTACACGAGGCACATATACGAATTGTTATAAAAATAAACTATTGTGCACTTCCAATTGCCATTCCAGCTTACTCTGCAAAAATAAATAGCTACTTTACACATAGTTTAGTATAAAAATAGAAAGAGTTTTATTTTTATATTGTAACGTAGAATTACTGATTGACAGACTGATTACCAAATGAAAGTTTGAGCTTTATAAGAAAATATAAGTAGTTTTTATGCTGTTTAAATGGGCTTTAAAAATTAATAAGTAGTTAATTTTTGAAGCTTAATTAGTGAGAAGCCATACGAATATACAGGTTGGGCCATCTGTTGGTCCTTTTTTCAATCGATGATTTTTAGCACTTCACGTTATCTGTTCTAAAAAATTATTTGACATATAAAAAGTAAAAAATATGCCATTTATAATCATGGAGTCTTAGGCTCAACACACACCGAAAGAGCGTCGAAGCGCAGTGAAGCGGAGTGCAGTTTGAATTTTAACTTTATTTTTATTACTATAATACTTATTATCGTATGAGTAAACTCAAACGAGTGGCGCGGATGCCTGCGGCGCCGCGGGAACTCCGGCGAATTCCAAACGGAGCCGTGCGACTGCGCGAGAAGTCGCGGGTAGTCCCGAGAATGCTCGAGCAGTCGCGAGCGACCGCTGGCAATATCCCGCCCCTCACGCCCGCTCCCCGCGCGCGTCTGTTGCGCGCGAGCATTCGCATTCATTCCTTGCAGTGCAACGAATACAGAAGTGATGGAAATTGATGAAGAAAAGCTTATTTATTTAGTGCAAATGTACGACTGCCTATACAATATCAAATCAAGGCATTACAGCGATAAACACATGAAAAATAACGCTTGGCAAAAAGTGGGCGCTGAAATGAATATGTCTGGTAAGTATGTATTTGTTTAATTATTTTTATTTGAAAATTAAAATAAACCATTTTTTTTAAATTTTAATTAAAATGAAAAAAAAAAAACTTTAAATTGTTGCGATGTCGTCCGCAAATTCTAGAACTCGTTAGTTTACATACGGCGCAGTCTTTTGTAAAACTTCACACCATTTTGTTGTTAAATCTATTTAACTACGGGAAATCATTTCGTTTTGCCAAGAAACGGCACCACAAGAATTAAAATAAGTCTTAAATTTATCTCTTATACAGATAGCATTTTCTCGGGAAACAGAATCCGCTTGAAGATTTTATAATGTACTATTTATTGGCACTGTTTCAATTATGTTTTCAAATATTTCATCGTTTCTTAGGTAATTATGTAAACAAGTGCACGCTAGTATCATAATGTCCAGGTATTTGGGTTGCATTCTAATTCTCTTTTGTGGAAAACCTCAAATTTTTGTGTTAGTATTCCGAAACTGCTCTCTACAATACGTCTTGCACGGCTTAGGCGATAATTAAATATTTTCTTCTCGACGTCTGTCGACATTTGGCTTCCAGGAAAAGGTCTCATTATGTGTTCATGTAGCGGGAAAGCCTCATCTCCAACAAATACATGTGGTAATGCTTCTGTCGTACCTGGCAAACATTTATTAGGTGGTATATCCAGTGTATTATTATTCAATAATTGTCCTAATCTGGAGCTGCTTAAAATGCCACTATCACTATTGCGACCGTATGCTCCAATATCGACTACAACGAATCGGAAATTTGCATCAGCTATGGCTAATAAAACTACACTGAAATATTTTTTGTAGTTATAAAATTGACTGCCGCTGTTCCAAGGTGCTCTTATATTAACATGTTTGACATCTATGGCTCCTATACAGTTAGGAAAATTCCATTGAGTTTCAAATTCTTTTGCTAGTTTGGTCCATAGCTGAGCTGTCGGTTTTGGCATAACACGCGGCCGTAAACACTTCCATATCGCGGAGCAAGTTTCGTGAACAATTAGAAATACAGTACTATATCCCATTCGATACTCGTGAGCTAGCGCTTTGAAACTGATAGCAGTAGTTAAAAATCTGAAACAAAATATAATTATTATCACCAGATATAGTTACACATATCGATAAATCAAGAGTAACAGCCCCGGTAGTTTGTCTACTTTTATCCGTGTGTATATATTATTATCTAGATTATTGTTACCATCATGAAAAATTAAAATCCATAAAAACATAACAAGATTGTTATATTAATAATTATATTACTACCATTTTCAGTGGAGAATTGCCAAAAGTCTTGGAAGAAATTACGAGATAGTTACAGAAAGGGCATTTCATTAAGAGAGAATAGAAGTGGGTCAGCTAGAACAGTAGAACGCCCATTAAAATTTGAAAAAGAATTAGAATTCATAAAACCCTTCATGAAAAGCAGGAAACAAATTTCAAATTTAACGAGTTCGCCAGAAGATTCAGATATTACCACAGATGGCGAATATCAGTCTATGTCACCAAGACCGCAGTCGCAGCTATTACCGTCACCACGGCCACAGTCGCAGCTGTCAAACCGGACCTCTTCATCCAACGAACAGCCTCTCAAAATGTCAAATTTATTGTTCAAACAATATATTGAAGGAAAACAAATAGAAGATGACCCAACCATTAGTTTTTTCTTAACCATGGGCCGAACTGTGAAAACAATGCCTAAAAATATTCAAGCCAAATTAAAGGGCGAAATTTTCCGCCTTATAAATGACACGGAAATAAGACTTGCCGATGACACCGGTGATAAAATGACACGAGATACAGCTGAATTCAACTTATCTGCCACAGGAAATAATACAACCATGCCATCTTCTTCAAATTATCCATTGGAAACAACCAGTATCAGTCCTAGATCTGTGACAGAAAATTACAATGAAACAAACATTCCAACCACATCCTTTTCATACACACCATCCAAAATACCGTCAACTTCAACAAGTTATCAAGAAACGAACACAGAAAATATCTACGAGACAAACTCCACTTCCGATTTATTCAACCTTAACTTCCAGATCTAGTTCATTCGACCCACCTCCATCGCCTTATATACCACACGCTATGTCGAAATCACAACAAAGATCCTCTGATTCTGTATTGCGTGAAGAGGATTCCGAAACCAATATCGATACGACATTTGACTATTAAAGAACTGTTGCCTAAATTTTCTTTCAAACTATTTTATTTTTTTGTTAGAATAGTGTATTTGAACAATAAATAACAATACAATTGAACCATATATTTTTTATTTATTTACTTACCATAGGCAGACTGACAGTCTTTCTTCAGCGGAAATAGCCAATCTATAATTGGTATTTTGTTTTTGAATATGTGGCCTGAGAATTTCCAACAAACTTTCAAATTTGTCATAGTTCATTTTATAATAGTCATAATGAATGCTAGGATACAGATGTAAATTTGTGCAAAATGTTTGAAATTGGCCAAACAAACGTCTTTTCTTCCACAGGTCGTGTACCCAAATGTTTCTTTTTCTTTTAAATCTTCCCCTCCTTATCTCTTCGGCCTCTTCCTCTTCTGCTTCAATTATATGTGCAATAATAATTAAATCCAAAATACCCATTTTCACTGCTTAAACACAAGTTTACTCGAGTTTTGTTGGAAGTGAACTGCGCATAGGGGAGCGACCCGTGAATTTATCGCGGGCGCGAGTCCCGCGACTTCTCGAGCATTCCAGCGACTTCTCGAGCAGTCGCGGAAATCCGCGCGCCTTCTCTATCGAGCGGGTCGCTGCGCTTCGCTGCCCTTCGCCGCTCTTTCGGTGTGAGTTGAGCCTTAGTGACATCACAACAGCGCATTTTGATTGTCCTAATCTGTTATGAAACTGGTCGTTCAAAAAGAGAACAACATTTCATAAATTACGTGAAAGTTTTGGTCGACATGGACGTCCTACTGAGCGTGCAATTGGAAAAATTATTGATCGTTTTGAAGAAACTGGTTCAGTGGAAGGTTGTAGACCATATCAACACGTTCATCCAGTTCGCACTCCTGAGCACTCGCATCTGTTAGTGGATGAAGCCCATTTTCATCTTAGTGGGTAGTTAAATAAATAAAATTGTCGAATTTGGTGAGCGGAGAATCCTCATGCTATTCACGAAGCAGAACATCATCCTTCAAAAGTCACTGTTTGGTGTGGTTTATGGGCTGGTGAAATCATTGGGAAAATGATCACAAGAAAATGCCCTTACATTGGATGGAGAACGTTATCGCTACATGTTAACTGGTTTTTTGTGGCCCAAATTGAATGAATTAGGTGTCAACTACCTTAGGTTTCAAGAAGATGGAGCGACATGCCACACCAGTCGTGCAACATTCCATTTATTGTCAAGAAAATTTACTGATCGCATAATTTCAAGAAATTCTGAAGTTCCTTGGCCACCTAGAAGCCTGAATTTAACACCACTTGATTATTTTTGTGGGGATAATTGAAAGATATAGTGTATGCTAATCATCCACAAACTTCAACAACTTAAAATCAACATTCGAGCTGAAATTGAGGTCATTGATCCGATTTTACTGGAAAAAGTCATCGAAAATTTTGATGTTCGGATACAGGCCTGTAGACGAACCCGTGGTGGGCGTATGAAAGATATTGTTTTTCATGTATAAATGGCATAGAACCACCTTTTATTGTCAATAAAAAAATTGACTGTTCACCTCAAAATGTATGTTTTATTTACAAGTGAAAAAAGGACCAACAGATGGCCCACCCTACATTATATTTTTTTTACGAAATGATTGTTACCTGATTGTCTCAACGAGTCTTAATAAAAATTCTGTTTCTCAGTTTAGCAACGTGTTTCATTTATTTTGTTCACAGAATTCCTTTTATAAATTTCCTAATACGATATCTGAATTTTATACAAATCCTAGGAAATAAATAAAACAAAATTTTATACATTTCCTAAATAGCTTCGGAATTGTATACAATTCTGGAATTATTATTTCTAGTTGTTGCGTGTACGTTAGTGAACTCGAAAGGATCAAAGTTTAATGGAACGTTTGAAAAGAAAGTCTCAACGATTTCCCTCCTTATAAAAGATTGATTCGCGCCTGTGTCTATCAGAAATTTTAAGGGCGGAATAAAAGGAAGCTGTCTCTGAGTTTGTAAATTTTATTCTATTTTGGCTTGTCGGACTTCACGCGCTTCTGAAAATCCTGTTCCTCGGCAGAGCTAGTTGACGGCCGAGGCTCGTCAGAGTAGCCGAAGGACTCCTCAATTGCTACGTCATAACCCGACTCGACCCAAAAGAGTAAAAATACCCACTACCCCATATCTTTCCGTGGGTATTGTAAGAGGCGACAGAGGGAAACAGGCGGAGGATGGGCAGCAGCATATTTCTGATAACAGAAAAAAGCAATAAAAATCTGCGGTTGCCAACCTGCTCGCCAAGCGTGGCAACTATGGCAATATACCCCCTATGAACAACGACACAAATAAACGGCCCTCAGCTCCCGGCGGCCCCGCTATTCCTGGCTACGGTGGCGACCATGGTAACGGTGAGGCATGGGGTGCTAAGATTCTCCGATGGAAGTTCGGTTGCCACCTACGACGAATCGACCTAGCAACATATAACGCACGTACCATGAGGACTGATGAGAAGATCTTGGAGCTGGAAGAAGAGATAGGTTGCACTGGAATATTATAGGATTATCCGAGGTCCGAAGAGAGGGGGAGGACACGGCAATCCTCGAATCCGGCAACTTGTTCTATCAACGGGAGAGCGACCATCTGTCCTAAGGAGGTGTCGGATTTATCGTCCACAAGTCTCTCGTTAACAACGTTGTAAAGATTGGGAGTCTGTCAAAGAGGGTTGCGTACTGTTATACGGAGAAGGGCTGATAGGTTTTTAAAAAACAATTGTTTAAAACACTAATATTTAATTACAGTATAAATGGATGATACAAGGTGGTCCAAACAGTGAGGTTATAAAATTTTTTTTTGATTCCTCACACCTAGGTGTATCCGAAAATACCCTATGTATGTTCCGCGATTTTTTGTAGTTTTCGAGTTATGATTTTTTTTATCCTTTTTTTGAAAATGTTCACCCTAAACAGCCTAACATTAAAAAAAATGTAATTGTGAGATTTTTTCCAAGATTTTTTGTTTGTAGCATGATCCTTATGAGTTGCCCTATTATGCATAAAATAATTAGCTTCCTAACATTCTCCGAAGATACAATAATTTTAATCGAAACTTAAAAAATTTCTGTCAGGAGAGTGGGGCTTGAATTTTCAACATTAAATGAAAAATAGTAATAAATGATTTCATACTTTCTAATTAATTTTAAAAACTTGGCAGTACCTTAATCTTTCATAATAACATTAAAAAAATGACACTTAATAGGCCAGTTTCTCTGTTACAGACTTCTGAAGTTACTCAGGCAGGAAACTACCTGAATAGTTAATTTGATTTAAAAAATCTTTTTATCATTTCTAGGGCTAAACTAAGATAGTAAATGCTTCAGGTTAGCAAAAATAACATCCAGTATCTTTACTTATTGTTTAAAATTTATTGACAACAAAATTGCCGGCAAACTTCTTGAACATTGACCTTGACTGCGCAGAGTCGGTTTTACATACAAAAATGCGTGCGCAAACCTTCCCCCACTACGCTTATTGTTCAAGATGTTTGCCGGGAACTGGACAAATGATTTCGCTTTAGGAGTGCTACTAGTATTTTTTTTAAGGCGGATGTTACGGGATCGACGGAAAAGCTTAAAACCCAAATATACAAAATACAACAGAATTAAGGTAGAAATAATAATAGTAATGATAGAATAATGTGTCCCATATTTAATAATGTGAGGTTTATTTCCTATTGTATTTAGGTTACTTAATAAAGAATCGACAAGACGCAGAAGCCAACCAACTAGGACAAATGGTTGTCCTTCCATAATCTTTTACGGGGGGACCTAGCTATATGCACGAAAGAACACAGGACGCTATGACCTATGTTAGGAATTACGGCCGGCCTGATCTTTTTATCACTTTCACATGCAATTGCTTCAAGGATAACAATCTTATGATAGACACGATATAATTTCGAGGGTGTTTCGACTAAAGGTGAAAAAGATCATGAACTTAATGACAAAGGGCAAAATATTTGGTGAAGTGCGATGCTATATGTACTCAACGGAATGGCAAAAGAGAGGTCTTCCACATATTCATATTCTTTTATGGCTTCACAAACGTATTACTCCGGATAAAATCGACAATATAATTTGTGCTGAAATACCGGATCCCAAACGTGACAGAGCTTCACGATATCGTTAAATGTAATATCGATGGCCCCAACGAATAAACGTGCAAGAGCTCTTACCCAAATTTTTTTTTTTCGTATTTTTCGTTTGCTTAGCCTATTATACACCTAAGTATATTTTTTTTGAATATCTTAGACTTCGAATAAGCCTTTTATAGCACAATATTCCTTTATTGTACGGAAAAAAATATTTACATATCACATGAATAATAAAACATGCGCTTATTGCCGATTATTAGTTTATTTGAGTTCACCAGAATAAACGTGTTAAATCAATCTGCCGCTCGTGTCTATCCTTTCCTTTGGGTAATAACTCTTGCACGATTTTTCGTGTAAAAACGCAAGCGACTTTTATCAGTAATGCCTCAATGCAGGCGGCAAAACTTTGAATATAATAATTACAGCTATGCTATTGTCTTTTAACATTTCTCTTGTTTTTCTACTTTTGTAAGGTTTAAGCCTAATATTATTCGATCATGAATTTGAAGTTATTGGTAGTAACCGTTTAATAAACGGATACTTTCCCAATAGTGTCTATTGCAATCGCTCGTTACAAAAGGGCGAAGCGGGGCGGGTATGTAAGATGCGCGTGACATCGCTAGACCCCGGAAGGTCAGTTCGGATGCGAATTTGCTCGAGTTATTATGTAATTTCGTTTGTTTACTGAGCATATGCATTGTTGTTAATATTCTTATTAAATCATTAAGAGTGATAAGTATAATTATGAATAGACACAGAGGTACTTCAAGTCGTTGCAGAAAGATATTAAAATTGGTGAACTATGGGATATACGGTATGTACCTACATAATATTATTGATTAACTACTTTTGTAAGTAAGAGGATACACACTTTAATCAATAGAAATTGGATTCTTATTATTCTTTCCCTTTATAACAGGTGGTACCATGTTATGTGGACTCCGACAACCTTTTTAGTTAAATGTAATAAGAACGAAAATCACCTGACACAGGCACCGCGCGGCGGTTGCCTATTATTTAGCTAATTTATTGTCTTACGTATTATGTAACTATTCTCTTTTGAAGGATTATTTGCTTTTACAGGCTCAGCTGATATTGTATCGAGTAAACATTTTTTGATCCATGTTAAGTACTTTTTTTTTCAGACAATATTATTAATGAAGATGACAGTAGTATTGAACTTGAAGAACAAAATGAAATTAAAGGTGAGAATGATGAAACTTTTTCTTTGGTTGTTGGTTAGATATAATATAAATATATATATTTCAAAACTTACCAAGGGCTGCGTGGAGGTGAGGGGCTGAGTGTAAATGTAAATAAATAGTTATTGAAAACATAGTAATGTAGTCATTTGAGTAATTTGTTTCAGAAAATTTCACATATCTTTCGCGAAGTTCTTTCCCCATTGATGGCATATCAGACCTCAAAGAAGTCAACTCAGAACCTGATGATTTTATTACATCGGCTCCATTAATAGTAGTAAATGTATCTCCAAATGATAATAATACCTCACCACCAAATTTACCAACAAATGACATTTTAGATATTTCTCATAATGTTATTGAATCATTACTACCTGAAATGGAATACCCTACTCCATTGCAATCTGTAAATAATAATGATGATTTACAGACTACTGATAATTCTATTGTAATGACTCCATCAACCCAACAAAAAATAGATTTTATAGCCACGCCGACTGTTTTATACATTAATAATGATTACGATCTAAGAAATATTTCCGACTTAGAGGAATTTTTACATAGTATTGAAACACAAAATATATCACAGGATATTGTAACTACAGAATCGGAGGAAAGACCCGTCACTCCTATAGAACCGCTTACGAAAAAGAGAAAAATAGATCCTAATTTATGGAAAGATCGCAAAACTCTTAAAATTCTGGTAAAAGTTATGAAAGTGTTAGAACTAAAAAGCAAAACGTAGAAAATCTATAGGTCCACCATGCAACTGCAAACTGAAATGTTACGAAAAGATACAGCAAACTATGAGGAGTAAAATTTTTCAAAATTTTTGGGCTATCAGACCACGAAAGACAGTGGGATTTTATTAACCGCCATGTAAAAAAGAAAACGTCAAAAAATTACAGTTGAACGTAAAATAATCGTACTCAAACATTAACATATCAACTATTCGATGATACTAATTCCATGATTAAAGTTTGTAAAACTGTTTTTAAGTACCTTGTCTATTACACAGCAAGTAGTATACAGCTATTGATAAATTGGGAGATGACAATTATTTAAAAGATTACAGCGGAACTCATAAGAATAGGCCAAGAAGAATGTCAGAAGAGACTGAGAAAAGTATAATTGACCATATAAATCTATTTGAAAGAGTTGAATCACACTATACTCGTAAAGATAGTCAAAAGCAATATCTGTGTGAAACATTGAATGTCTCTAAAATGCACCGACTATATTTAGAATGTATAGATACAAACCACCAGTACAATCAAACATGCAAAGCAACTAAACGGCAGTATGAAATAATATTTAATACGAAGTTTAACCTATCCTTTCACAAACCTAAAAAAGATTTATGTGAAATATGTTCAATTTACCAAACTTCTGATGATGTAAGAAAAGAACAGTTAAAAGCTGATTATGAAAAGCACTTGAAAGAAAAACAAATGGTAAGGCAATTAAAGGAACAAGAAAAGGAAAAATTTTGTTCAGGTGACAGTGTTGTAGCATGTTTTGATCTGGAAAAGTGTTAAATATCCCCCAAAGTGAAGTAGGCATATTTCATTATAAACGAAAGTATCCTGTATACAATTTCACGATTTATAATATCTTAGAGAAGAAAGGTTACTGCTACGTCTGGCATTGTCAAATTGCGAAAAAGGTGATAGAAATAGCTAGTTGTCTTTGGTCATTTATCCAGGCACACGTTGAATTAGGAATAAAAACATATCCTTTTATTCTGATTCATGCGCAGGGCAAAATCGTAATCGTTTCGTATTCGCCATGTTTTCTTTGCGGCGAAGAAATACAATAAAAATAACACATAGGTTTTGGAGAAAGGTCATAGCCAATCGGAGGGCGATTATATGCTGCTATTGAGCGTTCTAAGAAAAGCATACTATCTACACCTGATCAAATGTATTCCTTGATAGAGAATGCCAAAGTTACGGGCATAAGTATCAAGTAAAACAAATGACGCAAGCTGATTTCATAGATTTTAAGGAATTAATTAAAGGGAAGAATTGGTTAAAAGATACAGATGGTAATAAAATTTACTGGAGCAAAATTAAAAAATAGTTTTTTATAATCAACCTGATACAGTTTACTTTAGATACAGTTTTGAAGACGAATTACAAGAGATGCAAGCTATTACGAGGACTAACTCACGAAGGCGACGAGGGGAATCTATAGAACACGCTGAAAACCTAAAACTCGCATACACTGGAATGCTGCCCGTACCTCTTCCTTTATATAGAGATTTAATAAGTCTGTGTGACTCGGGAGCCATACCAAACCATTACCAGTGTTTTTACAGAAATCTAGTGCCATTAAATTCCACCTCAGTTACCAACGATAGTGACGAGGAGAATTATTAGTAACCACTTATTAGTTGTTTTCTGTTACATTTTTCTTGTTTTTGTTTTAGTAATAATATACTTGATAAGTACCTACTTCGTTCTAAATTGGATAAATAAATAGTAACAGTCTTATTCATAAAAATCCCTTAAAATGGTGTTATAACAGTAATTAGTTAAAATGCTCATTAGTACTATTAAACCTATTATAAAATTCTCTATTCATAAACGTTCAATAAACCTGTCATAGTTAAATCGTATTTATAGAATACTTTAGTTTTATTATGTTGTCATTCTGATGAATCCATAGACTAGCCACGGTGAAAAAAAAAAGTTTGACAGCAATTGTGACATTCCCGTCAATACAAACGTGTTGTTTTCGTATCGGTTTAAGAAATTGATTTGAGTTTTATTTTATAATTAATAAAAGCAATGGAAAACAATACATGTAAAAGCGGCAAGTGAAAATTGGCTTGAGGAAGATAGGTTAGTACGTAACTAAAGTAATTTTGTCATAGATGCTCAGTGCATGTGTCTGTGTTGTTATAATAATATCCTTTTTTTTCCATAGCAATTATTGATTGATTTGGTAAGGAACGTATCAGTGATTGAAAATAAAAATACTGATACAAATACGAACTCAAAGAAGCTAGCAGCATGGGCGGATTTATTATGCAGGTACCTATTTTTGTCTATCAATGTGAAGTATTTGAAGAAAGTCTTCAACGCAATGATATTCCATATACGGTCAGTTACATTATTATGTAATAGTAGCATGTCACTGTCTTTAGCTGGCCTTTATACATATAAGCTTAAAGTCACTCAACAGTCTTCGAAGAGCTATAACAGGAGCCTCCTATGTAATAGGGTTCATTATGATGAAACTTATTGAAGAATAAAGCTGCTGACAGAGGTTCAGACTTAAGTTGAAAACTTAAGTAACAGTGGGCAGTTCACATAGCTCCTAGAACATAGGATTGGACGGGTTTATATACGAGAAAGCTCAAGGATCTCGAAGAAAGGTCCTCAGGATCGCTTACATTAAGATCGGCCCATTTTGAATATTAAAATGTTAAACATTTGTGTAAATTGTTATTATACTTTTTCCAGTTTCAACAGTATGCAAAGGTGGCACCTGCACCTCCCACAAATAAAATCCCAATGGAGCATCATTAAAATGACAAAAAGAAAATTAAGTCTGTCGAACGTAAGAATCTTCAAACTGGTGGTGGTCCACCTCCAACAGCAAACCCTGAAAATGCAGATGACATCTGTTCATGGCTCTAACGAATTTGTTATTGACATAAATGAATTTGATTCTGATAAAATAAATCAGGTATATTATATATGTCATTTACAGCAGTCACCCAGTACAAACTTTCAAAAGTTAAAATACCTACTAAAGGTTACTTAATGAATTTCTTTATCAAAATAAATCCATGCTTATATATTGTTCATTAGTAATAAAATTATTTATTGCTTTGTTTGTAGATCAAGATTGGGGAGCCTTCACAAAATGAGATGAAAGTGGATGATATAATTAAACTTGTCAACAATGAAAACAAGACTTCAGATATTGTGAGCATCAGTAATGTATTGAGATAGCTAGCAATTTTATATTTTCATACCTTATTTTTATATTTTACTGTTGTAGCACCCAATGAGTACAGTAAAGGATGTCACAGTAGAAATATTTCAGGAGGTCCAAAATACACATGAGGTAAATATGTGAAATGTCATAAATCAAGTACTTACCAAACATGTGCCAAACTGGGAATTGTAAGGATAAAAATATTAGTTGAATAAAATAAAACTTGAATTTTATTTGTTGAAACATTTTATATCAAAGTATATTTAAGATTAAGTTAATGTTAACAAGTTTTTTAAACGGTTTTCATCATTGCAGGTTGTATCTATTGGCTCACCACCTAAACTACTATTTACACCCTCTAAGAAACCTGAAAGAAAACATAAAATGAGAAAAGGTAAATACCTCTATTCTAATAGGGATTATGTTAATTTATGAAATTGCTGCTTTTTTTTAAATACTCAAACATTATTATTTCTATTTCAGACCTCAGATCATGCAGCAAGTATTGCCAATACTGAAATTGAGTGCAGGAAAGAGTTCCATCACGCCCAAATGGAAAATGAAGAATGGAAAGCCCGAAACTTGGACCTAGATGAGAAACTTATAAAAATAAAAATTGAATATTATAAAAAAAAACTCCAAGTTCTTGAAAAATAAATAATTGAAAATTAAAATGTGGTATCTACTTACTGATTGCCTTATCTAGCTAAAATGCTTTCGATAAATGCTCGTAGAAGAGCATTATTGAGTCTCTTCCTCTGGCCTGACCAATTTGAGGTAGACGTTCAGCATCCACAATTGCAGCATTGAGTTCATCATCATGATCTGAAAATTATATTATTAATATTATGTAAAAAATATTATATTCATGAATGACTAAAATTTTTGTGTGCATTTTACCTGGTACCGAATCTAGTTGTCCTATTGCAATATTGTGCAACACTGCAAGAGCCACAATTGTAGGTTTACATTTTTCATGTGTACTGTCATGCCATACAAAAGACTTTGAAACCGCTCTCCACACACCAAAGCAACGTTCAACACAGTTCAGTGGCAATTTGTGCTCGATTATATCTTTCTTCACGCTCATTTTGAGGTCTTTGTATAGGTGTGAATAGATATGGCTCAACTGGTAGCCTGAACTCCTAAGAGTCTCCCTAAACTCTCTTCTTTCAAAGCGCTCTTTAAGAGTGGACTCATTGAAGATATGGAATCATGGGTACTGCCTCGCCATCTGGCAACGATGTTCTGATATATAATTTAGCATCGCAAACTACCTGCATTTAAAATGAAAATATGTGAGCACAGTTATGTATGTAGGTAAAATACATATGTATATGAGTAATATACCACCTAGCAAAGAACTACATGGTATTATTATATGAACTTACTTGTACATTCAATGAATAAAATCCTTTTCGGTTTATATAATACTGAGCTGCATCACCACCATTTCTTTATTTTTATGTGAGTACAATCGATGCAACCCAACACAGAAGGGAAATTTCTTATCTCTAAGAATTCCCTTATAACCTTTTGCTCTTCTGTCAGAGACTGCGGCATTTTTATGTAGGTCTCAGAGTGACGAGCAATCGCGCCGAGCTACTGGCACAAATGCGACTCACAGTCGGTTGAGTCACAACCATGAAGGTCTCCCCATCATCTTGAACCTAAAAAGATAGGAACAAAACGTTTACTTTTTCACTATTATGATTATTACTTGTATGATACGAGTTGAGACTTACTTCACGACGTCCCCAACATCTAATGGCGGTTAACACTTGCAATTCTGGTGACGTACCACAACCTCTTGAGTCCAGTTGTAAATCCTCCTGACGAGATCAATTATAAAAGATGCCGTATGTTTATTGAAGCGGTATCGCTGTTTGAACTTTACATCGGGCAAAGAAAACGGATCATATCTGTTCTGGTACACCTTACAACGACGATGCGGAGCATTTCCTACTTGTTCCATAGCGTCTAAAGCTTGCAGAGCTTGCATAACGATACTTTAGCAATCAAAATCCACAAAAAATAATTTCACCAACAATAACCTATACAACTTCAACAAACATCTGTTCGTTGCTCGCACGCAAATCGGCCATATTTTTCTTTATTACAGGTTTATAGTAGGGTGGACCCTTCTATAACTTATGAAGCCGTTATTGAACACTTATAATGCGTTTTAGTGTTATTAAACGTTTATGAATAATGTTTTACGGGTACCTCCTTATAACAAGCTAATAAACCTATTTTAACTTTTTATGAATAAGACTGTATTTATTCTTATTAACAATATTTTTATTGAACCTTCAACAAAAAAAAAATAGCTATATTACATTATATACCATGCACTAATAAAGTCGTATTACATAAATATTAAGTCGATCTTGTTAACACAAATATACGGGCCTTTATCTTTACAAATATGTAAAAGCAACAAAATATACAAGAATAAGTGTGTAGATGACCAGAGCAAGGCTTAGGGAAAAAAAAAAATACGTGGAATAACCATGCAACATTTCACTACACTTGTTTAAGCTTCATTTATGACACGAATAAACGTGCAGTGATACAATAATGTTAATAAGTCACATATTATTCACTAGAATAATAATTTAATACGGTTTTTCTTAAATAATGTAGTAAACTGATAATATTTCATTTATAATAAATATATGAGCTGAAAGATATCTTTTTTACCTTTAATTTGACCACACATTATATTTGTCTATTTATTATGTAATTAAAGTTATGTGATTCCAAACGTTTTTATATCTTCCTGAAAAGTTGTCGTTTTTCGATTGCACGTTTATTCGTTGGGGCCATCGATATGATACATGGTCCATGTGGAACTTTAAATCGAAAGTCACCATGTATGAAAGATAACATGTGCAGTAAACGATAACCCAGAGCTCTCATAAGGGAAACTCATACTGGTGAAGACGGTTATTCGCAGTACAAGAGACGTTTACTAGATGACGGTGGGTGCTCTGTTGATATCAAAGGCACAACCATAGATAATCGCTGGGTAGTCCCTTTTAATCCAGTATTATTAAAAACATTTAACGCTCACTTAAATGTGGAATATTGTCTTTCGGTGAAATCAATAAAATACGTAAATAAAGGTTCAGACCAGGCATCGTTTGCTTTAGGCCGTATTCAGTGCTCTCCTGACGGTCGGGACTGAGGTCAGTCTGCCGTAGCTATCGCCATAGAAACCATGCGTGCATTCAGAGCAGCACTGACCGCGTCCGCATACGCAATACTGACAGAGACGGTCAGTCGAGCGCGTCGGTGCTGCGTACGTCAGGTGACTGACGCGCTATGCAATGCTTCAGAGCATTTGGTGCGTTGGGGACCTCGAACGGACGTTAGCGTGTACAATCATGTCGAAACATAACATCGACACTGAACGTGTGATAACAGAAGTTCGAATAAGACCACCTTTGTGGGATCTATCTCACGATTTATTCAAAGATAAAGATGCCAAGCTTCAAGCATGGTTTGGAGTGTATAAAGCTCTTTTGCCCGATTTTAATGATTTGTCTGAGAATGATAAAAAAGACTTTGGTAAGTAAAAAAATGTGTTTATTAAAAATATTTTTTATTGAATATACAAGTATCTAAATAATAACAATCAAAATATAGAATCATCTTGCCACGGAATTGCGCCAACTTCAGAAACAAAGTAATTAGCAAATTATCTCTCAAAACATCACCGGATCTGACAACCGAGATGTTGTTAGTGTTGGTATTATTTTGAAATCCTTCAATAGTTAGCGTATCCTCAAATTTATAGCCATCTCTTTCTCTAATGTAGTTGTGCAAAATACAACAGGTTTTAATAAGTTTAATAGCATTCGGCAGTGAGTGATTTATTGAGCGTTGGAATATTTTAAATTTATTGGACATTATTCCAAACGTCGATTCAATGTACCTTCTCGCCCGACTTAATCTATAATTAAATATTTTCTTTTTATGTGTCATATTGCTGCGAACATAAGGTCTTAAGACTTTATTCGATATTCCAAACGCTCCATCGCCTATTAGCACATATGGCATTGGTTCAGTGGTATTAGGTAATGGCTTAGCACTTGGTAAATTTAGTTCTCCATTATGTAATTTTGTGTACAAACTAGTATTCTTGAAAATTGTTGAATCAGAGTCTGACCCACACGAACCAACATGTATATATGTAAAACGATACTCTGAATCACATTGCTAGTAGATTGATGGAAAATGCTTCTTGTAATTTAAAATAAGCTACCGCTCTTTTCGGGACAAACAATTCTCACGTGTTTGCCATCTAGGCATCCTACACAATTCGGAAAGTTGGCAACCTGCTCAAATCCTGGCAATTTTAAGCCAATCTTCAGGGAACCTAGGGAGCGAAAGACATTCACTGTGACACATTCAAATAGTCAGGCAAACTTCTCGAACAATGAGACAAATAGTTGATTTGCCAAGTTGATAACTGAAATGTAAGTCCGAAAACGTTTGTCCAGTTCTTAAGTACCTGGAACAAAAACACAATTTTTTTTTATTATTTACAGAAAAAGTGTACAACAAAGATGGAGAACTGGAGAGATGCTTACATGAGATGCAAAAATTATGAAATCTGTGAAATCAGGATCGGAAGGCGGAAGAGAACCAAATACGTATTTTTCAAACATTTACAGTTTCTTGACAAAAACATGTTGCCGACACCGAAGATTCTATTGAAGAAAATGAAACAAGAGAAGATACACAACAAGATTCAAATTTAGAGTCTCCAATCAATCCACGTTCTACTGAAACAGTATCCACCAATCCAGAAACCCAACCACAGTGTTCCAGCCAAGTTAGACAAGATTCTTCAAACACAACTAAACAATCTAGCTCTACTCCTAACACAAACCCATCAAGGAAGCGTAAAAACGCAAACACTAATGAAGACAGCTACTTCGATAAAACATCTTGGAGTTTTTAACAAAAAACAGCGAAATTATTCAAAATGACGATATGGCATTTTTTATTCTCTTTACCTTTAACACGGACATTCGACAATCGTCAAAAGTTATGTTCCGTACTGCAGTAATGAATAAAGCCCTGAAATTTGTAACTGCCCTTCGTCTATCACTCCTCTTGCTTCACCAATGTATGCATCTACCTCTCGCCCTGAATCTTCTACTTCCAGCATGAATATAGCATCACCAGAATCTCTACCATCAGGATCTCAAGACATAGTTTTGTATTCAGTTGAAGAACCTTCGTTTCAAAACGTAGTGACAACTAATCGTAATTTCGCTTATACGAGCACATCACAAAATTTGGAAAACCCATCATCTGATTTGTCTCAGTATATTAATTTTAAGCAATGACTGACAATCACATGATACTGATAATACTGATTGCATTCCTAAATTACTTAACTGATTGTATTACCTAAATTACTTATTAAACTTATTAAACTTAGCACATAAACATGTTTAATTTGCCTATTTCATATTTAAAGGTCTCTAATTTCATATTTAAAAGTACTCTATGTAAGGGTGCCAGCCATTCTACCCATCAATTTTATCCAACAAAAAGAGAAAGCTGACTTTATGTTGATATTATTAGAAAAATGCACTGATATTTTGATCAAAGAAATTTGATGAGTGGAATAGCACCCGACTACGAAAATATTTTCGATTTTATCTTACCTCAATGTCACAGCAAGTCTTTCAACGGGTCGTACTGGAATCCTAAACATGTTATGATGTTTAATATGATCCTGAATTCTTGCCAGCAGTTCATCAAAACTTTTTACTGACATCCCAAAATAATCAGAGAATTTTTCATTATAATTTCTAAGTTTTGAAAACAGAGTACTGAATTCTCCTTCAAGTAGCCTGTTAGCAATAACTGGATGTACGTGATATCTTCTTCGTTTTTTTTTCATTCGTAATCGCCTCAAATAGTAAAGAGTAATTAAACAATTTATAAACGGATACATCACGACTATACCCTGCTGTTCCGTACGGTGGTCAGTGGAGCACTGAATGCATAAAGCCGACTGACGGTCAGTGCGTGCGTACGCACTGACCGTCAGTCCCGACCGTCAGGAGAGCACTGAATACGGCCTTAGAGAATGAGAAGGATGAAGTTAAAACCTACACAAGTAGAAGATATACCGGGTGTCCCGTGGCAGATTTAGGATTTGAAATTCGAATATTTTTGCAACGGTTGCGCGGGGGACCCGGGAGGGGTGACAGTTTGGCGCGGCATTTGTGCGGATTGGTCAGTCACGATGTCGCAGTGGACTGGCGCGCACCGGGCTTTCGCAGTTGAAGCGCATTTTGAAGCTAACAAATCGTGCACTGTTGCTCGCCGGAGATTTTGTTCTCACTACAATATTCGTCGCTTAAGTGAAGCACCCAGTGAAAGTTTGATTTTGACGTGGGTCCAGAAGTTCCGTGCAACAGGTTCAACAGTTAACGAGCCACGCCCAGGTCCTACCCGAACGTCGAGGACTGCACATTGAACGCGTTGCAAACAGCGTGCAAGAAAATCCCCGCCAGTCCGTGCGCAAGAGAGCGTCAAGTTTGCGGCTTCCAAAAACCACGGTGCACCGTATTTTAAGCTTGGACATTAAATTCCACCCCTTCAAGATCCAATTGGTACAGGCACTTAAACCAAATGACTACAGTATAAGTTCATCAGAGGCAGTATGGCGAATCCTTGAATTTCCCATTCATGCGCGTTTCCCTCCCGTAGTCCACCTCGCTGTTCATTTGGAAAATGGACAAAGGGTTTATTTTAATGAGAAAAATCTGAGTGAAAGATTGAATAGTCCTCCAACAACCACACTCCTATCCTTTTTCGATTTTTGTAAAGTGGATAACTTTGCATATAACTCTCGGTATAACTGTTGTGGCGTTATAACGGCTGGATGTAAAATATCCTTACTGCTAAATTAAATAGCGTTTATGATATCTTCTAATTGAAAAGATAATGTAAGAATTGAAGTTTTTAAACTGTCAAAAATGTCATTAATATTAGCAGATATTTGTAGACCATTAGTTAATTCCGAAATATTCTTAATTCTAATAGAGAGATTGTCGATAGCTGTAGTTAGTTTTGCTTCGTTGTTTTTTATTTTATTTAATGTATCATTATAATACGTTATTACAGAGGTAGTAACCAAAATGTTTTCTTTAATTAAAGAAGCCAATTGTTTTTCATCATTTTGTACAGATTCTATTGCTTATTCATACTTTAGAGCGTCGTCTTCATCTAGAGTACCAAAAATATGTTTTAACATTGTACCAATACCTCCAAACCAAGCGCTGCGCTTGACTCTGTTATCTAATAAGTGTGAGATGGATTCAAAGTCCTTGTTCAAGTCCTGGTTACGTACCGCTAATGGTTGAAGCATATTGTGACATTCGGCAATAATCTCTCGAGTCCTAGTTTGGTCACATAAAATTTAATTGTATCTAACGTGTTTCCTATATTTCTATGGAGGTTAAAGTGAAATATCTATTGGAATTAACGTTTTCAGCTGGGCGTTATAAATTTTGAATGTACCTAAATAATCAAAGTAGATGCCTGCACTCGAAGTTATTTGTTGAATATAATCTTGATGCGATTGACCTCGAGTTGGAGTTCTGTAAATAATTACTATAGTTAATGCTAAACAAAGGTAAGTATTAATTAACCTAATTTTTTTATAACTATTTTTTTTTCAGATGGCGAGACTACGCTTATAGGTAAGTATAATTAACTTTCAGACACTAGTTATTTACTAAGTTTGTTTATTTTACAGGTTACTTCCGATTTCTGATGCAGGTTTCACCTCATCGAAGTGATGCGTGACATGGCGTCGATTGATTAGTAGGGTAAGTGAATTATTACTATGTACCTTAACTATTTTATAGGGACCTTTCCAGAGGGGAGAGTGCTTTCCGCAATCTCAAATGGTTCTTTATGTAGACATACTCACCGACTTTATACTCGTATTTAACTGGTCGAGTATGGGTGTCATAGTATGACTTCGAGGATTCCTTTGACTTCCTTATAAAGTCTAAAGCCTTCTCTCTGGAGTATTTCAGGCGGTTTTGCAACATGCGGACGTAATCGGGTTATGTAGCCTCTGGAGATTCATTATAAATGGAATTAGGAATAAATGGTTTACTCCCAAACATAAGTTCGTGAGGTGTGTAATGTGTAGTAGAGTGAACGGATGTGTTATAGGCAAGCATGGCGGTGTACACATAACGAGGCCAATTGGACTGTTCTTCATTACTGTAAGATTTCAAGTATTCTTTTAGGGTTGAATGGCTCCGCTCTAAGGAACCTTGGGTTTGAGGATGGTATGGTGAAGACCATAAGTTTTTAATTTTGAGGAATTCACAGGTTTTTCTAAATAGGTCCGAAGTAAAATTAGTCCCCTGATCGGTAAGGATCATCTTAGGAATGCCAAAGATTGATATATAATGCAGTAAGCACTCACTAGTTTCTTCAGCAGTGGTACTCCGGATGGGATATGCACAGGAGAACTTAGTGAGATCGTCTTGTATTGTGAGAATAAAGCGTAATTTCACTGGTCCGGCTTCGGGAAGTGGGCCGACGATGTCCAAGGATATTCTTTGGCATGGTTCTGTAGATGTACTGGTGATCTGCATTGGAGCACGGTTGATTTTCCTAAGTGCTTTATTTTCCTGACATGCTTTACATTGCTTTACATATGACTCTATATCGCTTCGCATACCTTTCCAATAATACGATTGTTTTATCCTGTTGTACATTCTTACAGAGCCTAAATGACCGGCTATCGGGATATCATGGTTTTCTAAAAGGATTTTCTTAATTTCTGTTGGAGCTGGGTATATAATATTGTTATGGTATATATTAATTTTAATTCGAGTATCGTGAAAGAGATAACATAGAATATTATATATTTTAATGAATGAATGTTTTTCGAAGGGATTTTTCAGATCGGATATACCGAGTTCCTTAATTCCCTCGAAAGTTATCAATTCGTTTTTGATTGTTTTTAACGTTTGAAAGATTTCTGGATAGGAGGCCTCATCAAAATGATGTACCTTGGTGAACAATAAATAATAGCATTTATTATTTGTTTCTATCTTTTTAAAGGAGAAGAGTTCTTTCTCGGACTTCTGTATGTCGGCGATAATTTCAGGGTCGGTTAATATTTCTTGAATGTACGGGTTAGATTCATCTAAATCGATAGATGTTGGGACCAGGATCACCTTCGCGGGACATTTCATAAGAGTTTCGTTGTGCTCTTCTACTTCTGTGTTAAAAGTTTTATCTTTGCATGACATAGATTTAAGGAAAGTTGGGTTATCATCAACAGGTACGTCTGGGGATGAACTCGTGGATGGAAATGGGACACTATCGGTTTGAATTTCAGGTGGTGCTATCTGTTCAGGTTCTGGTTGAGGTAAGTTAATAGGTTCATTTTCGATTTCTTCCCTTAGGGTGTCTGGAATATTGGAAGGTAAATCAAAGTAGGGTAGTAGGGAAGCATCTTCAGCTAAATCAAGTGTAGGAGAGATTGCTTCGTCTGGATTAAATGAAGGTGGAGAAATTAGTAAGTCCATGAGATCTTCGTCTAGATTTCGACCCGGGTCCACTATAGGAGGATTGGACGTTGGTGGGTCTGCAGGTTGGACAGGGTTCACAGGAAACCGTGATAACGCGTCAGCGTTTGTGTTGGTTTTGCCCTTTTTATAATGTACACTTAGCGGCACAATTAACCGCCCACCCTTTTAAAGTGGCAAATTTTGATGTTATCGCAGTTGTAAGTTATTGGGCATAAATAAGTCAAGTGTGAAAGAAATAAAGTGACGAAAAAATTACAAGCTACCCACTTAACTTTGTTTTTTTACGCATAAGTTGTGAATAGGACAAATATCGAACTTCGTCTCATTATCGTTATCGTTGCCATACTGCTTACATTGCTTCAGTGGCATTAAAAGTAAACAATTTGAGTTTGTTTTGGTTTCGTAACTTAAAGCTAGTGTTTGGACATCACAAACATGCCATTTGATGCTAATTCAGTGGCGAGAGCCGTCGCTCTTATCGACGAAGGGTTTAGTCAGCGTTACGTGGCGCGGAAGCTTGTGTCGCACGTACCACCTTAGGGATGCAGTAAAACGGTTTCGGGAAACTGGCTCTTATGAGCGAAGACCAGGACAGGGCCGAAAAAGATGCACCTCCGCTCGTGACGACCGATTTCTTGTGACCAATGTTCTAAGAAATCGGTTCACTACAGCTGTTGAGGCACGAGACCAACTTCGTGAGGTTCGCAATGTTCAAGTGAGTGAAAGAACAGTGAGAAGAAGACTAGGAGAGAATGCCCTTGGAGCTTTTCGACCATCTCGAGTGCCACAATTGCTCGTAGGCCACTCGAGAGAAAGACTTCGTTTTTCCCGAGAGCACGCCGAATGGAATATGGAACAATGGAAGAATGTTATGTTTACTGACGAGACAAGAATATGCTTGCACGGTCCTGACGGTCGCCAGCGTGTATACAGACGCAAGAATGAAAGGTTTGCACCATGTACTGTTGTAGAAACAGTAGGTTACCAAGGTGGCTCTATCATGATATGGGGCGGCATTACTTACGAAGCACGCACCGACTTGGTTATCTTCGAAAGAGGTGGAATAAATGCTCAGAGGTATGTAACAAGTATTGGAACCTCATGTAATGCCATTTGCTCCATTTATTGGCGAAGATTTTTTATTAATGCAGGACAACGCTCGCCCCCACGTTGCTAGTGTTGTTACCGCGTACCTGGATACCGTCGGCATTCGAAAATTAACATGGCCATCCCGGAGCCCAGATTTAAATCCTATTGAACACATATGGGACAATTTAAAAAGACGTGTTCGAAGCCGCATACCAGCTCCAACCACCATAGATGAATTAAAACAATCCGTGATTGAGGAGTGGCAGAACATTCCACAACAACAGATCGAAGATGTCATCGACAGCTTGCCAAACCGTTTGATGGAAGTCATGAGGGCTAGAGGTGGAAATACGCACTATTAGAATTCATTTATTCAGCAGATTTTTTATTTTTAAGCCATTTCATCACATTTGTTAATTTACGGTCAAAGTGTTTTTCAGACTTTTTTATAAATAAACGTAATAATCAAAAACAATATTATCTTTCATTTTACTTCAATATACCTACGTTATAAAATAACATTCACAAGTAAGGCCACAATTTTTTTTTTAACCAAAATCGTAAAAAATCAAGGTGGGCGGTTAATTGTGCCGCTGAGTATATATCATACTCAAATTCTTCCAATTTAAGTCGCCATCTAACAAGGCGGGAACCAGGGTCTTTGCAATTAAAAAGCCACTGGAGAGATTTATGGTCCGTCATTATTGTGAATCGGTTGCCATATAGATAAGGACGAAATTTTTTGGTGCTGAACACTATCGCATGGCACTCTTTTTCGGTTACGCTGTAATTATTCTCTGCTTTATTAAGTGTGCGCGAGGCAAAAGCAATAGGTCGATCTTGTCCTACTGGACCTTGGGAAAGAATAGCAGAGATGGCATAGTTTGATGCATCGCATGTCAAGAGGAAAGGTTTAGTAAAGTCCGGATATGCAAGGACTGGAGCTGTAACGAGTTTACCTTTCAAGGTCTCGAAAGAAAGCTGTTGTTCATTCTTCCATTCAAAAGGGACATCTTTTTTTAAAAGAGACGTAAGGGATTTTGCATATTTAGAAAAATCAGGGATAAAACGTCTGTAGTAGGATACTAAGCCTAGAAAGGATTTAATGTCTTTGGATGATTTTGGAACTGGAAATTCGGTGACAACCCTCACCTTTTCGGGATTGGGTTTGACACCATGTTCACCAATTATATGGCCTAGATAAATTACTTCTTTACGAAGGAATTCGCATTTTTCAGGTAGTAACTTGAGATTATAACTTCTGAGTCTGTTAAATACAGCATTGAGGTTATCTATGAGAAGTAAGATCGAAAGAGCAAATAACGATGTCGTCTAAATAAACGAAACATCGTGAACCTTGAAGTCCTGATAGGCATGCATTCATGAGCTTCTGGAAGGTGGACGGAGCATTTTTCAAGCCAAAAGGCATCCTATTGAATTGGAAATGCCCCTGAGGTACAGAGAACGCTGTTTTAGGTGCATCTTCAGGTTTGATTAACAATTGGTAAAACCCGAAAGCTAAGTCTAAGGTTGAGAAATATTTGCTGTTACCCAGCTGGTCTAGGATTTCAGAAATTTGTGGAATAGGATAAGTTTCACCAATAGTAATATCATTAAGTTTGTGATAGTCAATTACTATTCGCCATTTACGTTGTCCCTGGGAGTCTAATTTCTTAGGCACAATCCAAATTGGTGAGCTCCAAGGTGAGGATGAGGGTTTTATTATGCCCTGGTCGAGCATCTTATTGACTTGGGTCTCGACTTCTTTTTTATGACGTTCTGGGAACCTATACGTTTTAGTATGGATGGGCGTCTCGCTGTTCGTTTTGATTTGATGGGTAAGGGCGGATGTATAAGTTAATTGATCATCGGGCAGATGAAAAATGTCGGAATACCGGGAACAGAGTTCGATGAGGGCGTTGGACTCGTCTTGGTTTAGATGTTCTATTCTTAACCCTTAATTTGGTAATGTGTACTGTAAGATACAATCATTTAAAAAAAATCTTCAGCAATATATAAACATTTTATTTGAAATCGATCGATTTTATCTTAAAGATGGATTAAGTAACAACACTAAAAAAACTATAAACTGCATTTTCGACTCATTCCCATCCCTAGTTATGTCATTCTGCGAAGATGTCACGTCATGGGAGCAACCCATCTGTAAGTAATATCGATTTTATCTGTATTTTTATAGTTTTTGACACGAAATATTCGTTGCAATGTTTTTGTATTGAACTAAACTAATGATTTCGATAAAAATCTTGTCTTGAAATGTGTTTTCTAGGCCCTAGTATGCATTCTAACCTAATTGTATCCACACAGATACATTGCCAAAAACCCGGCTAAGTTGTGTAACATAATATACTGTATCTGAGGGGATACACCGTCAAAACTTAGTAAAACAATGCTTGACGTTTGAAGTTATATTATATACTAATACTAATACATAATACTATATTTTATGGCTGTGTGAGTAACCCCCGCCCCGCCAAATCTAAGATTAATATCTGATTTATGAATTTGCCTGATGTTTTATGTAGTATTTTCGTGTTATGGTGTCTTTTGTTTTATTTTTGCTTGGGTTTGGTTTTTGGTTGCATATGTTTTTTATTTTATTGTCCATAGATACTTCAACGGGCTGGGTGTAACCGCATTTTTGCACTATTACCTGAAAGAAATGCACAGTCTGATGGTAGTGAGCTGTCAGACGTTGAAGAAGAGGAGTTCTTCCAACCTCCAGATGAAGACTGTTTCAGTTCTTCTCCACCTTCCATAGATTCGTCACTCGAACGAATGAATATACTTGACAGCGATGACGAAGATCCCTCTTCTGTAACACCAGCTGCGTCACTTTCTGTGACTCACGATCGATCCGATTCGCCTTCGATTCTTGATGTAGCGCTTTCTCCTGTATTGAATGCTGTATTTCCTTCCAATGACAAAATTGATTACAATTCTTTACCTTCTATAAGTTCGATTCCATTATTGCCGTCACCAGCTTTACCTGTGCCAGTTACTCCATCTACATCACGTGGTCAAATATGCACGAGATCTAGAAAGCGCGGACGAGACATGCAACCCCCACTACTATTAAAAAGAGCAAAACGACTACAATTAAATTTCCACTGGAAAAAAACACGCTTTTCCCACAGTGCTTCCATAGAACCAGTTGTATTTACAGATCCACCTCCTGAAGACATTTCTCCACGAAGGTACTTTGCACTGTTTTTCTCCGATGAAATCATTACTGAAATTGTAAATCAAAGTAATATGTATTCTGTAGAAAAAACAGGTCGCTCTGCTAACATAACGAAGCCAGACATTGAAAATTTTGTGGCTATTCACATTCTTATGGGGGTTGTAAGAATGCCGTGTTATTTAGATTACTGGAGTTCGCGATTGAGGTATCCGCCAATTGCAGACATTATGCCTTTGAAGAAATATCAGCTAATCCGGCGATTTATTCACTTCGCTGATAATAATGAACCGAGTACGGATAGATACCAAAAGTTCGACCTGTAGTTGAAAGTGTAAGACAAAACTGCTTACGTATTGCTGAAGAAGAGGACAGATTTAGCATTGACGAGATGACTCTTCCTTACAAAGGTAAAAAGGCTGGCAACAGGCGTCAATACAATGCAAAAAAACCAAAGAAGTGGGGCTTCAAAGCTTTTGTACGAAGTGGAGTGTCTGGATATGTTTACGACTTCCTTTTATACGGGGGTGACGATACCTTCCGTAGTATACAATTCAGCTCAGAGGAACATTCGTTAGGGTTTGGAGGTAAAGTAGTAGTGGCTCTCTGTCAATCGATTAAAAAAAGGCCATGCTTTGTATATTTCGATAACTACTACACATCTCTCGAGCTAGTAGTGTACTTGAGAAATGAGCTGGGAATATTCAGCCTTGGTACTGTAAAGGCTAACCGCTTGCGAGGATGTCAATAGAAATTAGATACAGATAAAGTGCTAAAAAGAAAAGGTCGGGGATCATTTTCGCAGATAGTTTGTAATCGCAATAAAGTTTCAGTCGTAAAGTGGTTAGATAATAAGCCAGTTACCTTGGCCTGTTCATTTGCTGACGCATATCCAGTTAGCAAAGTAAATAGATATTCCAAAGAACTGAAAACGCGGACGAATGTAGATTGTCCGCAGGTTGTAAAATTTTATAACATGCATATGGGAGGTGTTGACTTGGCAGACATGTTGATAGCCCTTTATAGGACCCAAATGAAAAGTCGCAGGTGGTATATGGGCATTTTTGCTCAGATGCTAGATATCAGCGTAAATAACGGATGGATTCTATATCGAAGATACAATGCCCAGAAAAATCTCAAGAAAACCATGTCACTCAAAGAATTTCGATGCCAAATTTTTTTGTCATTGGCATCCAAACAGATAGAGCACCATGATGTTCCGTATTGTAACCAAAAAATAAAAAAACCTGTAGTCCCTCGACCATTCGATGACACAAGGTATGATGGAGCAGATCACCTGCCAATTTTCGAGGAGAAAGGTCGTTGTCGCCTCTGTAAAACGGGTCAAACTAGCATTTGTTGCTCAAAATGTAGAACAAGGTTATGTCTGACTAAAGCCAGAAACTGTTTTTTCGATTTCCATATTAAAAATTAAACATTTTTCTCGATTTGTTTTATTTTTCTTTCAGAACCTAATTTTGGCAATGTATCTCTACAGATACACTGTCAGTTGCATATCATTATGTCCGTATTTGGCAGTGTATCCTGCTAGATACGGAGGATTTTCAGAAAACTACAAGATCCATTTTTTTTTAAATATTTTTTTAGGATGCTAAATAAGTTACTTAATTGATATTTGTCGAAATTTCTATAAAAATTAAAAATAAATTGCCTTGCCAAATTAAGGGTTAATGAGTTTATTACATTGTTTGTTCTTTTAGTCGTGTTAACCCTTAATAACCTAGAGTTTCAATTTTGATACCAATCTTTTAAACCGAATGTTCACATTACTATTAGTTTTTTTTTATAGGTTGGCTGTACGTATTTTACTGTTGTATAATATTCATTCCAACGAAATAAAAAAAAAATCAAATGTCATTATTGTTTTATTTTATCTATGACATATTACTTGCGCGGCAAAGTGAACAAGTAAACACATTTTACTAAAAGTTTTGTTGAATACAAATTTGATATATTTTCTTTTTCTGAAGAATATAAATACTTTTAAGGTAAGTGAATATATTATTTTCGCTATGATATAATTATTTTTTGCGAGTGCATGTTTTACTTGAAGAAACTAGTGCTATTTTTGTGAGTATCAATTTTGATACTTCAGGCATTCTGCCCTACATAAAACCTACCTACTAATTCTTTAGCTATAAAAACTTTTTGAACTTCCGATTCATTATTTTTCTGCATAGCTTGGTGTTGGGATTACTTTTATTTTTATTTTATTATAGAAATTTATCAAAAATGCGACCAGAAGAGATTGAGAGCATATTGAAGCGGGTAGAAAATGGTGAAATTTCCGAAGACGATTCCACCGACAATGAAGATGACATAGACTATTATTCGAGCCAAAGAGATCGTCTGATGAAGCTAGAAGATGAAGAGGATGTAGGTAATTTTCCCACTGACCCAAACTTGGATGCAGATCCACATGCAGCAAACGTAGATACCGACATGCAACATAATTTAGAGACTGTTGAACGAAGCCCAACTCCTACAACCAGCATCCAGAACAACCTGCAAACTGCACCTTTCAACTCTAGAAACTTAGTGTGGAGAGTAAAGAATATGGACATAGTCCAAAATGCTTTCCAGTTTGCTGGAAACACTGAGTATTCACAAGAAATTATGAACTTAGACACTCCTTTTCAGTTTTTTTTTTTATTTTTTCGGTAAAGAAATTTTGAGATTTCTAGTGGACGAGTCAAATAAATATGCCTTCCAAAAGAATCCCAACTTTACAGAACCTGTAACTGTCTTAGAATTACGTAAATTTATTGGAATTCTTATTTTTACTAGTGTATATCATTATCCTAGTGTCAGGTCATACTGGTCAAACATTACAAAGTTTGAACCCATAGCACAAACAATGAATCGCAACAGATTTGATAAAATTCGACAAATTTTTCACATGAATGACGACTCTAAACATTTGCCCATTGATCATCCCCAGCACGACCGACTGCATAAAGTAAGACCAGTGATAGACTATTTGAACAAGAAATTTATTACTGTATCATTTGAGCATCGTCTATCACTAGACGAGCAAATGTGTTCAACTAAAATTAAACATTTTATGAAACAATACTTACCCAAAAAGTCCCATAAGTGGGGATTCAAATTATACGAGTACGTTTTATGCTCTTTGTCTGGGTATGCCTACAGTTTTGAGATTTACTCAGGAGCTAAGGACATAGACCGTTTACCTGGCGAACCAGACCTCGGAGCTGTATCGAATACAGTTATTCGATTGTTACGACCAGTACCAAGGCACGTCAATCATATAACTTATTTTGACAATTTTTATACGAATATTCCTCGGCTACATTACTTGACCAACGAAGGTATTTATTGTCTTGGAACAGTACAGAGAAACAGGCTTGGAAAGTCGTGCAAGTTGATGGATTTGATGGATAGCTTCATTGGTCGATATCGCATCCGCATAAAGTCGAGAAAGTGGACAACGAGGCTCTTCTACCACTTGTTAGACATGAATGATTGGGTACTATACAAAAAGGTAAACACAATGAAAGGAAAACTTCAGAAGAATATTATGAAGTTAGCAGATTTTAGAACTGAGCTTGCCGATACTTTATGTAGATATCAAAGTCACTCGAAAAATAAAAGGGGAAGACCCAGTACCAACAGTCGACAAGACACTACAGTACCTTCTAAAAGACCCCGGACAGGTGTACAAGTACTACCCTCTACTGACGTGCGTTGCGATTGTATTGGTCATGAAAAAATATTTATGGATTCTAGAAATAAGTGTAAATTTAATAATTGTAGGAAACTTACCTCCTGGTTCTGTAAAAAGTGTAAAGTGTCGTTATGCGATAATAAAAACAATCAATGTTTCGCATTATTTCATGCATAGGTATATCTGATTTCTTTATGGCGTTAATGCCTGAAGTATCAAAATTGATACCTGTTTTTTTTTTCTAAATAAATATGTAAAATAAATATCGTGATTTTTTTAGCTATTTTTCCCTTCATCTAGACCCTCAAGCAAACACAGTAATATTAAAAATAAATCACTTTCGTAAATCAGGCTACTAAGGGTTAAAGATGTTCGTGTTCACCTGAACTGCATCAGAATGGAAAGGTGTAATTTTAAGATTTAAATTTGGATTTAGGTTCACAGGAAACTCTGAAGTATTGGCTGTAGTTAAATTAACACGTTTATTTTCTTTGATTTTTACGATACAATTGGATATAAGTAAATTATCTGATGTGTTGATCAGTGATAAGGCCTTCTTTAAGATTAGTATCGCAAACCGAACATTCAATGATAGTTTCGGTGCGTGGTGGAATGATATAGAATAGATCAACGAAATGTAACTTTATTTCTAATTTACCGATCTTGAGGGTATCGTTTGTGTAGTCAATTTTACAGCCAAACGCGGTTAGGAAGTCGGAGCCTATGATGCCGTCATATGGCAGGTTGACATTTTTAATGACATGGAATTTATATGAGGCGGATGTAGTTTTATTTAATTTTAATTTCAACGAAAAATGGCCCTCAGTAGTTGTAGATTCATCGCCCGGATCTATGCCCTTAAGTTTAATAGGTTCTTTTATGAGCTTGAGATTTCTCTGGACACTAGGACTGTTTTAATAAACATATGGCAGACCCTGAATCGACAAGCAAGGACAGTGGGATATCCGTGACGGATGAATCGAGCAGGACATGTGGTAACAACCTTTTAGTAGTATCTAGATTTATCTCGTAAATTTCGATTTTGCTTGTTGGAGAGGGAACTTTCAAGTTATGGGTCTTGGATGACTGGACATTTGCTTTGGACTGGTTACCCTTGTGGTCCTTGGATTGTTGAATACTTGTTTGGGGTTGGTTACCCGTGTGGTCCTTGGATTTTCGAACACTTGTTTGGGGCTGGTTACCCGTGTGGTCCTTGGATTTTCGGACACTTGTTTGGGGCTGGTTACCCGTGTGGTCCTTGGATTTTCGGACACTTGTTTGGGGCTGGTTACCCGTGTAGTCCTTGGATTTTCGGACACTTATTTGGGGCTGGTTACCCGTGTGGTCCTTGGATTTTCGGACACTTGTTTGGGGCTGGTTACCCGTGTGGCCCTTGGATTTTCGGACACTTGTTTGGGGCTGGTTACCCGTGTGGTCCTTGGATCTTCGGACACTTGTTTGGAGCTGGTTACCCGTGTGGTCCTTGGATATGAGGAAGGAATGGTTGGTGCCGGCTTTAGGATCTAGTCTCATGCGACACCGTGGCGAGACTCTTGATCGTTTAAAGTTTGATTGTCGCTGTGTGAAGGATGGAATTCTTCTTGGACTTCCTCATCATTGGGCTGCTCTATGAAATTAACCCGTGGTTGTGGCCTATACTGGAATTGAGAGGTTGATGGAATATTTTGGTTCTTGAATCGATTGTTGGAATACTCTCGTTTTTTACAGGCCATAATGTCGTGTCCCGCCGTCTTACAATATCGAAAAAAAGCGTTAGTGGAGCTCTGTTGGTTAGGATTTGGGTACTGTGAAAATTATTGATAAGTAGACGGCTTAGTATTAAAAGTTTTTACGAAATTTTGCCTAGGTTTGAGTTCATGTTTTGTTTCTGGCTGTGGTCGTTTGTATAGGCTTTGTTGAATACGTTCCTCCGAGATGGCTAAGTTTATGGCTTCATTAAGGGTCTTTGGAGACCTACACTTAACAATGTTCGAAATGCGGGGATGTAACCCCATAAGGAAATGATGGAGGGCAAGGTCCTCCAAGGCCGCAACCCGACCTGGTAATTCTTTTGCCTTTGTATTACATAGGGATATTTCTGTTAATAGTTGTGAAAGACAGGTTTCCATGCGGAGTGCGAATTGGCTGACATTATCATGTGGGCCTTGTTTGCTCTCTTGTAGTTCGGTAAGGATATGAGCATAGTGTTTACGTTCACTAAATTGTGTTTTTAAGAAATCCTTGAGCTGTTCCCAGTCTTAAAACTCTTTTATGGAGCAAGCAATTTCCGCTTTACCGTGGAGTTGGCTAATGATGTACTTAAATAAAATTTGTTTTTGAGATTCTGTGGCTAATTCATAAGCATTATTACAATTAATAATAAAAGAATTTACGATCTCCCTACTACCGTCATACGGTTTAACGAATTTGAACAAGGTGTTTAAATCCATCTCGGTCATTGCAGTAGTTGCAATGCTGGCCTTACTAACTCTTGGAGTGACTGGGGTGGATTTCGGGGCGTCACTAACACCCGGCTATGTGAATTCGAAGGTTAAACTAGCCTCCTCCCCTTTCACCACTTTTGGCATAATAAAAATATATCAATCAATACCAGAACACACAATAATATAAAATAACCACAATAAGGAACACGCAATAATGTAAAATAATCACAAATAATAAAAATATTAATAAACTCTAAAACATTTAAATTCAATTGAACAAAGAAACATAAAAGGTTGAGAAGCTTTGGTTTATAAAGTCTAGACAAAACAATGACCAACGACTCACAGTACTAGAAATGCATGGGCGACGGCTGCAAACACGATAAGCGGGAACATTCCGATTGATAAGCGCGTCTTCGGTAGCGCACTGGAATGGAACACGATGAATTTCGAGTTATCGAAATCTTTGACGATATTTATTTTATAACAATGGATGTTTTTCAGGTTAATTCTTCTAGGTGATTTTCTCTTCTGTGTGTATGTAGATGGAAGGAGATGATTGCGGTTCAGGATGCAATCGCGGGTCTTCCTTGGTAAGTATGTGAACTCCTTTCCAGGAATAAATTGGGTCTCCATAATGGAATGGACGTCCAGGCCGTAGCGATGAGTATAGCACTTGCACTATATTTAGGTTCACTAGGATGCGCCAGGACGACACAGAATAAGATATAGTTTTATATGATTTTAGGATACGGAGTGAGTCTGCTGAGCGGTTCCACTTCACTAGACAGTGGGGATTTCCGTATCCCACCGCTGCCACCAAAATGTTATACGGAGAAGGGCTGATAGGTTTTTAAAAAACAATTGTTTAAAACACTAATATTTAATTACAGTATAAATGAATTATATATTACAAATTGATTAGAATTTAACTTAGGTCCGTAGACAACCGAACAGGTTCGAAGATGGAAGCAGACTACTGTGGCCAAACTGCTCCACTGCTATACTCACTGAACCTTAAGGCTTAGCTAGCATTATTAAGGGGCAGTGCAGCACTAAGGCTAAAAAATACAGGGTATAACAGTACGTTATACTCAGTATCAGCAAATGGTATTCGCTGAAGGTCATACAGGTTTACGCACCAATATCGGCACATCTCGATGAGGAAGTGGAGGAAATGTATGAGGTTATTTCTAGAGCAGTATTACCTATCGTTTTACGTTAGGGATCAGATAGCGAAACGTTCATTGGGGCAATTGTTGCTTGAAGGGCTTCCTTTAGGGCGTGAAATCTTTCCAACATTAGAAAAGTAGAACTTCACCTAATGGGAATTGCTTTTACGACGGTTTTAGGCTGTTGAATATTTTGGTTGTTAAATTGATATATTAATAGCTTTTCTTTTGCATGACAACTTTTTTTGAAAAATACACTGTTTTCGTTACTTTTTCCAAGGTAACGAAACTTAATATCAAATATTTTGTTATTTGTATTTGAGGCATCCTGTACAACTAAATTTAATTTATGTTCGTAGCAACCAAAATGGTCCCAGTTTAATAATGTACATGCTCCTAACATATTGGCGCCAATATCCGATACAATAAAATATTTTTGAGATATTCCCCACGCTTCTGCTTTTGGTTCTAAGGCCTTTGCCTCATTAAGACGCCATGACGACGTAGCCGGCTACGTCTCCAAGCAGTTAATATTTAAATGTATGTTACCTAATTCACTTGGCCACGGTGTGGCAACGTCGCCAATTTGGAAGCGTAGCCACAAGCGACAGCTCCCTACGTGACTTCTGGCTACTCTGGCGGCCTGGCGACGTTGCCACTATAATGTACACGTGTAAACTGCATCTCCCTCACTCAGTCGCCAGTCAGCCACCATTTTGGACGCTCGCTCAAATAGTTATTTGTATTTGAAGCGAAAAAAATTAGTTTCGATACTGAAAAATTTATTATAGAAATTTAAAACCGTCCTTGTTTATGGGATAGTTCATCAAATGATTATACCGATCGTAACTTAAAAATTAAAGGTTGGGACGAAATAGTAAACATATTTAAAGAAAAAGACGAAATGACAAACCAAGAAAAAAAACAACTAGGTAAGTGAGTGTACTTTTATTAACTTTTATTTATTTATACATACTTGTCTTGCCATGGAATGGATCATCAGTTACAAAATAATCTGCTAGTTTGTCTCGAACTGTGAGTGCCGTTCTTCCTCCTCTATCGCGAGGTTCAAATCCTGTCACCGTCAGAGTATCGTCGTAAGAATAGCCATCTCTGGAACGTACAAAGTTGTGCAATATGCAACATGTCCTTACAATCGCTTTTGCCAAATCTATATGTACATTCATTGGCCTGTGAAAAATCCGCCACTTGTTAGATAAAATGCCAAATGTACATTCGATATATCGGCGTGCTCTTGATAATCGGTAGTTGAATATTTTTTGCTTGTAACTAAGATTGTGTCCTCCGTATGGTCTCACGAGGTTTTCGTGTAACGCAAAAGCTTCATCTCCTATTATTACGTATGCAATATTGTCACCGTTTTCTGTCAATGGGTTTGCCGCAGGAACATGTAGAAATTGGTTAATGAGATGAGTGTATAAAGCACTTTCTTTATATATTGCTGAATCGCTGCTTTTTCCATACGCTCCAACGTCTATATATATAGAAAATTGTAATTAGCATCACACCAAGCAAGTAATACGATTGAAAAATAATGCTTATAATTAAAATATAGTGATCCAGTATGCATCGGTTTAATAACTCATGTGTTTCCGTCAATGGCGCCGATGCAATGGGGGAAGTTCGCGATTGTTTTAAATCCTCTTGCAACCTTTTCCCAATCAACTTCTGTCTTTGGAAGATCTATGAATTGTTCTTGATATTGGCATATAGCGCTACACACTTCTCTAATTATTGTGCAAACTGTTGTATGACCGAGTCTGTAGTTGTAGTAAAGTTCCATGAGTGAACATCCTGACGCAAAATACCTAGAAGAAAAGATAACATCATTATCTATAAGGGTTTTTCTTGATTAATTTATTGATAAACGCGTATACTAAACTTATTTACTATTTTCAGCTGATAATTTGCAAAAAAGATGGAAAAGTATCCGTAGTTGCTTCACACGAGAACTGAACCCAAAAAAATCTTTGAAGTCCGGGTCTGGCCGTGGACCACGTAAAAGCGAATATATATTTTTTAAACAACTTCTGTTTCTACAGAAGGTTGTTGCGTTAAGAGAGCCTGAAGTTGTGGCATCAAAAGAGTCCAAAGCTACAGATCCTGATATTAAAGCTACAGATCCTGATCCTGAAAAAGACTTGCAAGAAGACAAACAAGTGGGAAGTTGTCCGAAAAGAATGAAAACAAAACAGAAGACTGCACCTGAAGATGACAAATTTTTAGAAGCCCTTAACAAATCCATCAAAAGTAGAGAACAATATGAGCTTGGAAGTCAAGACGAAGACAGGTTATGCTGTCTTTAGTAAGCACCTTAAAAAAAGTGCCTCCTGCAAAAAAAAAATGGCAACCAAAATAAAAATAATGACAATTCTTGAAGAAGCTACCCGCTCTATGCCCAACATTGATGATAGTGCATTATACCGTCAAAGCTATTGGTCACAACAAACAGAACCGCCGCCGTCTCGAAGTTATCACCCTGGAGATTCTACTGTTCGCGGAGAAACCCTATCAATGATGGAATACAACACTGAGTCTTTATCTAGTGCACCGTTTAGCACACCACCGTCAAATATGACAAATGTTTCAGAAGATTCCTCTATTTTAGATATATATGATTAACTTTAAATGTTTAATTTTCATAAATTTGATTAAAATACTGCTTACCTTAAAGACACAAATAGTTTTTCTTCCGGACTTATCGATTTTATAAATATCGTATCCTGTTTAGTTAAATAATTTCTACATAAATTTAATAATTCGTCAAAAAATGCTATTGACATTCTCGTGTAATTGAAAAACTTATCAGGATATTTTCGTAAATCTCCATATAGTTTAAAAAAAACACCACTTCGGCTTTGATCGGATATAAAGGGATGTACCCATAGGTTCCTTTTTTTCTTCTTCTCTTTTTCCATTTTTCTGCGACGTACATAATAAAGAAGTGCAATTTCTTCTACGTCCATTCCTGACGACGTAACGAATCGACTGTCGAGACGCCATGGCCACTCGACATGGCGACCTTCGGTTGCTAGAAGTAGCCAGACTTGCGACGCCGGCGATGTCGCCATGGCGGCCTAATGAGGCAGAGCTCTAACTCTTATGCAATCCTGGCTCCCGTATGGTTCCCATCAAGGAGATCGCATTGCAATACAATAGATTTAATTTATAATTCCTTGGAAAAGAAGTGTGCTGTAACTCCCATATATTGGTCCAAAGTTCTGGATGATCAGCAGTCAAACGTTAAGCATACACTTTTGCGTTTTCTTTAACATAATTTATTAAATATTGCCTTCGTTCTTCATAAAACGCTGGCAATATCGAAGAAGAAATTATCTTCCTTCTTGTTAATTCATATGATGGATTTAAAGCACGAACAAACTCTCTAAATCCTAGGTCATCTACGATTGAAAATGGGTTACAATCGTAGGCTATTAATTTTATGAGACACTTATCAATCATTTTTTTATCTCCTGGGCGAAGTTTCTTGGGTAGGTACGATGAAATCATGCGGTGAATCTTATTCGCCGGCTCATTAGCTGACGAAATACCCACACCAGCAATACCTATATTACCACCACCATCATCTTCAGTACCACCACCTTCCCGAGTATTTTCACATACGCCACTACCACCAGGTACACTACCATCCTCAACAACATTTCTACTACCATCGGTAACAACAGTTCTCAGAATTCCTTCACCGTAACCACTTTCACCAACTGTTCCATGCGTTAAATTTGAATACACGCTAAGATGTTTTAACTTCATGTGTCTTTAGATTGATGGATGAGCCTTTATACGATAGTTTTTTTACAATAATTACATATTGCCATTTATTCACCTCCGACACATTTTTCTAAATGGTCCCACAGCTGTGTGTGACGTCTCGGCGCGATAAAAGGTGAAAATTAAACTCTTAATAAAATCTTAAATTTGTACACTACACTAAATAATAAAAAACTAATTTAACTAAATCTTAATTAACTTCCCTACTATTTATTTTTACAAATTTTTATATATCCTTTGATATATTGATATCCCAAATTGACACCTTGCAATGGTTGTTGTCGTTTGGTGGTGGTGGTGGTTGCGTTGCGTTATGTTAGTGCAGAAGAACAGCTTTTTGAGATTCGATATTGTATTTTGCAATGATTATGGTCTGTTCCTAGACCGTAACATTTACAAAAATGTGGGAAATTTTGGGAATATACTTTTATTTTGTGTTTTTGGTTGTTGCAAATATACATATGTAGAAAGGATGTTAAGAATATAGATAACTTAAATGGAAAGCTTTATTCCCACTTCTTATGAAGGATGTTATTATGATGTATAGAGTCACATGAAAAGGCTTTTAAAATAGAATAGAATCACTTTTATTCAATATAGTACTACTACCACCGGTTCGGATAAAACCTCTGTCCTGGGAAGAACCAGCAAGAAACCCAGCGGGACTTTTCTTTTAAATAAGGTTAATTTACAATAGATTACTTAATACAACTATAAATTGTACAGAGACTAATTTTGTAGTTAAGAATAATAATTAATTCGTTTGCACGAATTAATTATCCAACGAGTCAAGGATAAGCTAGTAACGGAATACGACAAGCGCACCGTTCCACGTTAGAGCCAAGACTGCCCTAACGGCGGCCGCTCCGTCCGTTTTATACAACCAGAACGGGCGCCACCGCAGGTGCATTGGCGCAGGTGTGCGGTGCACGTGTTGTTTACAAGAATTCTGTCTAGCTACACCGACGCCGCCGCACGTGCAATGGTGCTGGTGCCGTCACATATTATGCTTCAACAGAAATACTGTTTAATCTGTAACTATTTATTTCAACATATTTTTTTTTACCCTTAAAATGTGTAGATAGTTTATTTTATTAAATTTTTATATTATTATTTCTTTTCCAAGTTTTATTCCTTTTAATATGAACTTGCATTACTATTTTAAAGTTTAAGGATATTTAGTGTCCGGTGTACAATGGATAACCTTAAAATGGATCATGGCCAGGTTGGTCAGGGCTAGCTGTGACAGTTTTAGTTCCAAAAAATTCGTTATGGTGCTTCTTTCGGAGCCATGTTGCTGTCAGCCATTTTGATCTAGGTATAGCTGTCAAACTGACAGCAGATCGTGTTTTCATTTTTCGTGTCGAAGCTCGTGTTTTCATTTTTCGTGTCGAAGCTCGTGTTTTTAGTGCCTATTGCGAGTTCCACAAAATTAATCGAATGACTTCAACATCACTTTAACCGACTTAATGTCATAGGTATCGATAAGCAAAAACAAGCGAGTGTCGGTTACAAACTAAGCCTTTGATTCGCGTTTTCTCACCGCGCATGGTATTCGTTTCTTCTCTTATGTAGCACGTTCGCGTCGTGAGATAAACTAACCAAATATAGATCTTTGATGTTTATAATAATAATAATAATAATAAAATTGTCCTGGTTCGAGACATTCTATAATCTATCATATAATTATTATATAATTATTTATTATAATATTATATTATTCATTATATACATATTATATCATATAATTTTCCAGGTTTCATGCTCACAGTCCTGCATTTATCAAGGGCAAATTGCATTCTAATATCACTTCTAAATTCTTGCGTAAGATTTATTACAATTTTCATTTCCTTTTCAGACTTAGCAAATAATTTTAAATCATCCATGTAAATAAGGTGACTAATAGAGGTACTGTATCCAGCTCTATCTTTCAGAATATATCCGTAATTGGATTGGCTGAGTATACTAGACAGTGGGTTGAGAGCGAGACAGAACCATATGTGACTTAATGAATCCCCCTGAAAAATACCCTTTTTTATGAAAATGTCATCAGTAACTATTTTAGTTTGATTATTTTGGAATTGTAAAGAAGTTTTCCATAGAGACATTATTGAACTTAAGAAATTAATCAACGTTGGGTTAATTTTGTATAATTTTAATACTTGAATAAGCCAGGAATGTGGAACACTGTCAAATGCCTTTTTATGATCAATTTAAATACTGTAAAGGTTTCGTTTTTTTTTAGTTTGAGCATGTTTAATAAATAAATAGGTGTAGAGCAAACCAACCAAATAGATCATAAAAGAATTAAGGACAACATTACAAAAGAATACGTGAAAAGGGTCAACTTCATTTGCAAAAAGCAACTGACTGCAAGAAACCTGATTAAGGCAATTAACACCTATGCCATACTCATTTTAACATATTCTTTTGGAATAGTTAGGTGGTCTAAAACAGACACAATCAATTTGGAACAAAAAACTCGCACAGTACTCACTAAATTTAGATACTTGCATCCCAAATCAGCTGTTGAAAGATTGACGATTAAGAGAGACAAAGGCGGAAGAGATCTTATTGATATAACCGTGCTTAGAGACAACCAACTCATGCGGCTTACAAACTTCTTCCTTGAGAATTCAACAAGCAGCAATATCCATAAAGTCATAGTTCACAATTATACTAACTATACTCCACTTAGACTCGCCGCAAACTAAACTCAAGAAACATCTAATACAATAGATCAAGAAAAAGAAAAAATAAAACAATGGAAACAAAAGGAATTACATGGTAGACATGCTTCAAATACATATTTAACAATAGGCACATTATTTGCTGAAACAGAAGGTTTTATAAATGCTATCCAAGATCAAGTCATCAATACTAAAAACTATAGAAAATTTATAATTAGAGAACCAAATCTTATAAATGACAAATGCAGTAAATGTAATTTAGTACCAGAAACTATACAGCATATCACAGGAGCATGTCAAAACTTAGCATCAACAGATTACACCCCCAGACATAATCAAATTGCAAACATAATACACCAAAAGATAGCCTAGAAACATAAACTCATCGATAACAATACAACCATACTACAAATATAAACCCAACCCTGTGTTAGAAAATACCTCACATAAACTATATTTCGACAGAGCCATACTTACTGATAAGACCATCCATTACAATCGTCCCGATATAGTTTTGCAAGACAAAGTTAACAATATAGCCTTTCTAATTGACATAGCAGTACCAAATACGCATAATATTAATAAAACAATAGCCAAAAAGATTAGTAAATATAACTAAGCGAAGAAATTAAAAGAATATGGAAATTAAATAAAGTTTTCATCGTTCCAATTATACTTTCAGCTACAGGATTAATACCAAAATATTTGCATCACTGTCTTAAGTTATTAGATTTACCCCCAAATTTATATATTAAAATGCAAAAAGCAGCCATTTTAAATACATGTCGCTTAGTGCGAAAATTTTTACAAATCCCAGAAAATGCTCTCGATAATACATCAATAATACCAGCAAATGATGACTACTTGCCTTAAAGCCCGTATCATCATAATGCCCTACATGGAGAAAAAAAGAAAAGAGAAAAGAAAAATAATAATATAATATAATAATAGGACATTATTTAAGTGACGACCCCATCGCCCGCTGACGTAACGGTTATGTGACAAAACTGCTACGTCAGCGCAGTCAGTCAGCGCCTTGCCATGAGGTGTTGCCTGTTCAGTCTTTAAAAACTTCTAATCCGCGTGTGATAATTTCAAGACACGGTTGCTAAGACCGCCATCGGTTGTCCTAGCGACGACATGCGTCGCTAGATCTCTTCCACTGCAGCGTCCAATTGCAAGACCATTCTGTGACGCACCTACGTAACGACGCATGCGTCTTGATACCAAAACAAGGAGCTGTCATATTTTGACTTTGACTTTTTTATATTTTCAGTGTAATTTTTAAGTTACTTTATTGTGTTTTTAAATTTGTTTTAAGTTATTCTTTTTTATGATTGTATTTAACAGGTTGATTGCCGTGAACTCCGCGCGGAGTCAGGCGGCTATTTCAACACGATGCCGTTGACTCCACGCGGGGATGGCGGGAGGGGTAATTTCCAAGCATCAGTTTGCCGCCGGCACTCGTGTGGAGCGCTCGTTTTTGTATCGGCCAGCGTGGTTACGATCTATACCTACACGAATTACGACTGGTTTCCTTGTAAACGTTTTTTACGCAAATCGCAATGGATTTTCCGACACCTCGTTCTCGTTTTGGGCGTAAACGTATTAAACGTCGGCTAGTGTTTATTTGATCTCCTAGTTCATCCGAAAATGAAAATAATACCGTTCCTTTCGAAACAAGGAATAAAATTCCTAAAAAACGACCTTGCCGAGTCCTCCGTGAGCATGAATATGAGGGGGCTCTACTAAGTAGTGACGGCGATTTTAGTGCTTCATCTTCTGACGATTTTTGCCCCGATTCATCTGGCTCATCATCGGATTCTGAATATTCGCGGGCTAGTGACTTGGGTGTTCAGACAACTAATCCGGAAGAACCTGAAACTAACCCACAAGACTCACCTTGCCCAAATCAAGGATATCAAGAGGCTCTTTCTGCTCAGCAAGATATGTCCGATCCTGACCTGTCTCAGCCTGTTGAACAAGAATTACCTTCTATATCACCCGATGTAGAACCACAGCCGCAACCAGTTCCCAGAAGAAAACAACTAGAGAAGCCTACAATTCCATGGTCAGAAAAAAATGAGGGAATGACAAGTTTTGACTTTATTGGCAATCCAGGTCTAAAAGTAAACATGCCTGCCGACATCAACCCGAAACCAATAGAATTTTTGAAAATTTTTCTGGATGACGAATATTTGCAGTTTTTAGTAGAACAGACAAACAAACACGCTGCACATATATTTCAGCAACCTGGTGTAAGACAAAAGTCTAGAATAACTGAATGGAAAGATACGACTATTCCGGAAATGAGAACTTTTATAGGTCTTATTCTGCACATGGGAGTTATTCGACTCAATCGCATTTCAGACTATTGGAAGACTCATAGGCTCTTCAACATTTCATGTTATAGAAAATATATGTCTCGTAATCGCTTCTTGTTACTGTTTAGATGTTTACATTTTTCAAATACAGAGGAAGGTGGTTTGAATAAAGTGGAGGAAATTATCAAACGGTTCAATGAAAAAATGAGGGCCATAATAAGCGCCCAAAAATGTTTGTCTTTGGATGAAAGTATGGTTCTGTGGAGGGGCCGCCTTTTTTTCAAACAATATATAAAAAATAAACGCCACAAATATGGCATGAAGTTATATTTGCTGACGGAGCCTGACGGTCTTGTTTTGAGAATGCATTTATTTGGTGGATCTAGCGATATCACAAGTGGAAAAGGACACACAGAAAAAATAGTTATGCATTTGCTGAATGATTTTCTTGACAAAGGACATTCGGTATTCATGGACAATTTCTATAATGGATATAATCTGGCTATGAAATTATTGCAAAGAAAAACATACTGCTCGGGTACTTTACGAAAAAAACGCGAGTTTAACCCTACCATTGTAAGTACAAAGCTAAAGAAAGGAGAAAATAAGTCCGTGTATCATCGTGGAGTTCACATTGGTTGTTTCAGAGACAAAAGGTATATTCCATTTATAAGTACGGAGTTTGATAATGAAATGGTGGTCGTAGAAAGCAAGAGGGGCAATAAAAAAATGAAACCCAAGGTACTAGCCGAATACAACAAATATATGTCAGGAATTGATAGACAAGATCAGATGTTATCATACTACCCCTGTGAAAGAAAAACCCTTCGGTGGTACAAGAAATTGTTTGTACATATACTTCAAATGCAAGTTCTCAATGCGCATATAATCTACAATCGATATTCTGGAAAGAACTTGAATATGTATGATTTTCGCATGGCTTTATCCGAAGAATTGCTGCCACCTGTTGGTGTAGAAACTGTGCAAACTAGTCGCCGAAATGGCCACAAATTGACAAAAATTGATGCTACAACTACAGAAAATAAATCTGATGGACCTGGCCTCGTTAGACTTACTACAAGAATAAAACGAAAGGTTTGCCGATACTGTTCAATTTCCAAAAAAATACGTAAACAAACAACTTTTCATTGTATGCTTTGTGATGGGCAGCCTGGATTTTGCAATCAAGAATGCTTTGATTCTTTTGAGGCACATAATGCTTAAAACTTTTCAATAATTAGTGTATCTCTTTCATGGCTCAGAAAATAAGGGTTATGTTACATATTACTTTTGCTTTGTTTTTATTTAAAACTAATTTTTGGTGTCTTGTAGTTTATGCTTATTGCTATGAAGTTTTCATACTCACAAATAATGCTATGTTTTTATTATTTTATAAGGTAGTAAGTGCAAAACAAACCAAATTGAAGGTTCCTTGAAATACTGTGATTTTGATTCTAATTGTAATAAAAATAATATTTTGTACTAAAATTATGTTTTATTCACTCATACTTACATATTATGAATTCCACAGGCATCTATGAAATCGACTCCTCGCGGAGTTCTCCGTCACCGCACCTAAAATAACCTATAGCAGCGCCGGAGCACTCCGCGGGGAGTCAACTCCGCGCGGAGTCACACGGCTCTGAGTCGAAGAATCTTGAAGAGCAGTGCTTATGACTCCGCGCGGGTATTATACATATATATGAAGAAAAAAAATAAAATACAGCCTATGATATAAAAAAAACATGATAAAAATGAATGCACAATCCCAATTAATTAATAAAAAAAAACGGTTTCTGGGTGTCAATTTTTGAGTTGCCTGGCCTAATATCGGCAATCAACCTGTTAACTGTTGTGAATGCAGTCCGTGACCCAATCTTGTGATGGCACGTCGAACGCGACCCATACATGTACACAGTGCAACAAGTCATTCAAATCTTTGAAAGGCCTCAAAATACACACTAAAAAAACACACAGGAAATGTATTAGCCAAAACAGTTTACCTTTAGACATCCACCCCATTATTCCGAGTGCGCCTACTTGTGTAGCCAACGATCCAACTCCTTTCCACACATATCTTAGCCATTTGAAAAATAGTATACTGGTAGTTAAAAGAATCCCTCGAGGAGCTCGAATAACCGTTGCTATACATTTGTCACAATTAATACAGAAATGTTACATAAGCAATTGTACTCAAGACTGGCAGAACCTATTTTTATTTTCATACAGCACACTACATATAATAAAAACTAATGAACCAAATTTATCCTTGACCCAAAAGATTAAAAATAACTGTGCTGTAAGCTCCTCACCTTCTCCCGCACCTCTAATCGAACATGATGCCCCTCGTAATCGCAACAAACTCATCGAAAACGAAATCTGTGACGGAGATCTCAAAGGTGCCGCTCGCCTTTTGTTCTCCAAGGACGTACTATCACCAGATACCCCTGACACCCTTCAGGCCTTACGGACAAAACATCCTCCAGCTCCAGTAAACCCATATTTTCTCGACCGACCAACAGCAGGGCAAGCATGCCTTCAAATTCAAAACAAAGATGTTACGGATGCTATTTTATCTTTTAAACCAGGTTCAGCTGCAGGTTTGGATGGAATCTCACCCCAACATTTGAAAGACTTAACATCGCATTCTGTGGGTGATGCAGGCCAGCAACTTGTAAATTCGATCACTAAATTAATCAACTTTATGTATTCCGGTAATGTGAATCCAGAAATTGTTCCCATTATTTTCGGCGCGAACCTCATTGCCCTCACCAAAAAGGACGGAGGGGTGAGACCAATTGCTGTTGGATCAACACTACGACGCCTGGCCTCCAAAATAGCTGTTCGACATATTTTACCAAAATTAAATTCGGAATTTGAACCCGTACAGTTAGGCTTCGGTATAAAAGGAGGGTGTGAGGCAGCCGTCCATGCCCTACGCTCTTTCCTAACTTACGGATATCCTGACATGTTGCTCAAAATTGATGTTAAAAATGCTTTCAATTCGGTAAATAGGGATACCCTGCTGACGGAAATAAAACAACATATTCCGAAAATATACAATTATCTTCTTCTCAGTTACGCTGACCCAATAAATTGTTATATCGTGCTAATGAACTGTCCTCGGAAGTAGGTTGTCAACAAGGTTGGGCCAGCAATTTTTAGTTTCGTTATAAATCCGATAATCAAAAATTTAAAATCTAAATTCAACGTTTGGCATTTGGACGACGGAACCCTAGGAGGTGATGTGGATACCGTGTTTTCGGACCATTTTTTTGATCAAAAGTAAATTTGAAGCCATTGATTTTTGAAGCTTAATTTTAGCAAATGCGAACTTTTTAAAAATAACTGCAACTTAAATTTAAATGACGTAAAACAAAAGTTTAATATTTTGGTTCCAAATATTAAAATAGTTAACAGTAATTCCCTTTACCTTTTAGGTTCTCCAATTTTTAATGTATCTATTTCTTAATATATTAATACTCGTAATTAAATTACTAAATTTCAAAATTCAACTGACCGTCTCCTTTAAATTAGTCCACATTCTGCACTTTGCATCTTAAAATTCTGTTTTCGTCCCAAAATTTACGTATGTGCTCCGTTGCTGCTCCTTTTGGAATCACCCAGATCTCTTGACACAAGTAGACAACTTAATCAAAATTAATTTAGAATCGATTCTTAATATGCACCTGAACGAGCAATCTTGGTCCCAAGCATCCCTACCCATCCGTTATGGCGGTTTAGGGATTTGCAAAATTTCCAGTGTCTCTTTACCAGCCTTCCTATCTTCTGTCCGTAGTTCAGCAAATCTCATAAGTAAAATTTTAAGGGCATCCCCTTCAAACTTTGAGATTGCTGGCTTGGAAGAAGCTAGAAACGCTTTCTGAATTGCATGCCCAGGTCAAAATTTTCCAGTTTCTCCAAATTCACAGAAGAGCTGGGACGACATAAACTGCAAATTGACTTATGACAATCTTTTGAGCTTTACTACAGGTTCGACGCATGCTAGGCTTTTGGCCGCGGGTACGCAAGAGGCCGGCTACTGGCTTCACGCGTACCCTTAGTCAAATACAGGAACATTTCTTGAGCCTGACACGCTCCGAATCGCAACCTGTCTACGGCTTGGGGTTCCGGTCTGCGCTCCTCATAAATGTCCGTGTGGCAGTGACGTCTACAAGGTAGGACATCACGGACTGTCATGCCAAAAAAGTGCAGGCCGCTTCTCGAGACATGCAGCACTTAACGATATCATACGCCGGTTCCGTGTCACCGTCAACGAGCCAAGTCTACTTGAGCCGTCTGGTATTGCAAGAGACGATGGCAAGAGACCGGACGGTATGAGTTTGATTCCATGGAAGATGGGCCGGGTGCTGGTATGGGATGCTACCTGTTCAGACACGCTGGCCCCTTCCCATCTTGTGCGGCTTGTGAAGCAGCTAAAAAGCTAAAGCATGCAAATACAGGGGTCTAGGCTCCGAATATGTTTTTGTCCCATTCGGTGTCGAGACCCTTGGTCCGTGGGGTCCTAGCGCTATAAGGCTTTTTAAGGAAATAGCAAAAAGGTTAATCGACGTCACAGGAGACCGAAGAGCTGGCAGCTACCTCGGACAAAGAATTAGTCTAGCTATTCAAAGGGGGAACGCTGCCAGTATCTTCGGAACCTTGCCTAAAGGGACTCTATTTTAATAATATATCTTAGTTATTATAACATATTTTTTTAAAGTTTTAGTTTTAGATTCATTGTTCTAGTATACAATGTGTCCGGTTACCGGTGTCGGAGCTTTTAATGCTATAAAATATAATCAATTTCATCGACAAATCATGTCTCAAATCTCATTTAGACCTAGGTGTATTTAAATGGCAGCCATTTAAATTTTTCAGTGTCACCACCTCGACCCCGCGCATTAAAATTACAATATTCACCGATGTAGAAGTCCTACATTCTTAAAACATCTCATTGGGTAGATAAAGATACGCGTAATAAAATAAAAGCAAACTTTTAACTGCAAAATTGTATTTAGATCCTAAAAAGACTAAGAAAAGAAAAAAAATTAAAAAAAAATCGGTTATTTTTTTCATATTTTCGACTTTAATGAAAAAAGTAGGTCATTTACCTATCATCTTTGTACATTTATTAGATAGAGCAAGATATTTCCTTAACATAAACGTTAAAATCTTAATTGTAAATTAAATAGTTTAAGAATTGTACTTTATCAAACACGTCCTCTTAAAAGCGCAAGCTGCACGTGCAGGATCATTTATGATAGTTCAAGAGCAGGTAGAAAAACCCAAAGCTCATTGTTTGATGTTCTAAACAAGTGTACTTGGGACAACAAGAACAGTCGTCCCTCGCCGAGCGTTGTGATTACACTACTTTTGCCCCTCTAAGATCGCTTATTGTTGTTATTGTTAAAAAAAAACCGTTTTGTGGAACTTTTTAAGTTTGTGGTGAAGTTTCTAGTTATTTTGATATTTTCAAAAATGGCAGATGGTGAATACTCAAACCAGCATGTCGCTGATATCCACTTTGTGTATGAATTGTGCAACGGCAACGCAAACAGAGCTATCACAGAGTACGCCAGAATGTTTCCCAACAGGCCTACACCAAATGCTCGCACTTTTGTAAGGATACATTTGCGGATAGCTGAACTTGGGATCAGAACACCCGCTAAAGAAAGATTTCGGCTTGTGGCACCTGAGGAGGAAGAAGAGATATTACGTTTAATTACACAAGATCCCAGACTCAGTGTAAGACGAATAAGCAATATGCTTAATTTAACAAAATGGTCAGTGTGGAGAGTTTTAAAGAGGGAAGGTTTGCATCCTTACCATTTTCGGCGGGTACAAGACATTCGCGAACCTGATTATGCTATAAGGGCAGTTTTTTGTTCGTGGATCAATAGAAGAACAAGACAAGATGCTGATTTTTTTAAAAGAATTTTGTGGACTGACGAAGCGACTTTAACGAGATCGGGTTATACAAATCACCGTAACGAGCATCTGTGGCTTCAAGAAAACTCTCATGCTGTTAGAGAAAGTACTTTCCAACATGAAATTCGAGTGAACGTTTGGGCTGGAATAAAAGACGATATTTTAATTGGGCCGATAATTTTACCAGAAACTATGAATGGCCCAAGATTTTTAGAGTTTTTGCAAACACAGTTTTTGGAAGAATTAATGGAGCTTCCATTAACTCACAGAGCAAGGATGATTCTTCAACTTGACGGTGCACCTGCACATTTTGCAGTAAATGTGCGAAATCATTTAAATGAGCGCTATTCGCCGTGGATTGGTCGCGGTGGAGGGATCGCTTGGCCTCCGCGTTCACCGGATTTAACTCCCTTAGACTTTTTTCTATGGGGCACTATGAAGCAAAGAATTTATGCGAACGTGCCAAACTCACGAGAAGAGTTGATTAATAAAATAATCGAAGTTGGAAATGAATTGCGACAAGATCGGGAGATGATCAGACGTGCAACTCAACATGTGGCAATAAGGGCTACAACATGTCTCCAACATTGCGGAGGTCATTTCGAACAGTTTTTATAAATAACTTTTTAGTTACGTGCATTTTAAAATGTTGTGTTTCATTCTTCTCATCAATTCACTTTGTCTGTCTACAACCAGGGCGACAAATTTTTCAAAGGTCATATTCAAACAGTTATAATACTGATTTTTTTTTTGGTTACAATTAAGATTTTTATGTTTTTGGTTAGGAAATGTTCTGATCTATCTGATTAATGTAAAAAATCATTAGGTAAATGACTTACTTTTTTCATTAAAATCGAAAATGTGAAAAAATAACCGAATCTTTTTTACATTTTTTTTCTTTTCTTAGTCTTTTTAGGATCTAAATACAATTTTGCAGTTAAAAGTTTGCTTTTATTTTATTACGCGTATCTTTATCTATCCAATGAGACATCTTTAAAGAATGTAGGACTTCTACATCGGTGAATATTGTAATTTTAATGCGCGGGGTCGAGGTGGTGACACTGAAAAATTTAAATGGCTGCCATTTAAATACAGCTAGGTCTAAATGAGATTTGAGACATGATTTGTCGATGAAATTGATTATATTTTATAGCATTAAAAGCTCCGACACCGGTAACCGGACACATTGTATATATTTTATTTTATAAATTGTGTAATGTAACTTTTCTTTTTGTGAATATAAACTTAGTAATAATTTATTAATATAGTTTATACATATAAATTAGTTTATAATATAACAGCACACTTTACTACCTACCGCGTGCGCTCCTTGGTGAAATCAAATAGCGCACGCTTCCTCATCTTTCTGTAACACACTTCCGTCCCTTTTCACAAAATCACTACCACATATTGCAGAAAAGCGAGAGGAAAGATGTTACACATCAATAATATACAGGGTATTTTTGAAACGCTCCCGAAAACGAAGACAGATGATAGTACTAAGGATACCTATGATGATGGGTCACAAAGAAATTCGATCCCGAGGAAAAAAAATCATCTTTTCACAACGTTTTATTAACTATTCACGCTCCATCATGTTATTACAGTTAATTGAAACGATATTTCACTAAAAGTATCATGAAAATACTGAAACATAAAACCAGCAGTGAAACTTAAAAAAGAAAATCAGCTGACAATAGGGTCAATATCCTCGCGGGCGCTGAACTCTTACCTAGATCGGTACGAAACCTGTGACGAAACAATGCATTAGGTATACTACTCACTCTACCCTTCCCTTTCACACACACGCTGCCTCGTGTCGCCTCGCGGTGTGGAATTTACACATGCTTCAAGGATACATTAATAATTTTAGTTTTTGAGACAGTTCCGTGTTGACTATCACAAGCGATAGTTCAATTGTTTTGTTTATTAAATTATTGTCGTTATTACTTGTTATTTATTAATTAATGATATTGTTCTTGATGTTACGTTTTTTGTTTTTTGTTTTAATGCCTAACGCGTAGGTACGTTTATAGTGCTCGTGAATACGGCAACATGTTAATGTGCCTTGGAGAATCTCATAAGGCCACGGAGGATCGGTAACCTGTTTCATACCTAATTTTTTTTAAATAACTTAGTACTGAACTAATCTGAATAGGTACATAACTGAATACATCAGAATAATAAACATACCTACACAATGGATAAAAAGCATGACTCTAACCTTCTTAACATTTTATTTAAGTATTTTTTTCATGAGCGGGGAATCGAACCAGTTATTTGGTTTATTTAACCAGTGAATTCGAATTAAAGTGGCTACGTGGAGACAAGCAAAGTGGCAAAATAGTAGGTTAAGTAGATAAGTTAGGTATTTAGACAAGTGTTGTAAATTATTAGGTATTGTGGTATAATCGCTAGTTGCGGGCCGCGCGAATTCGGCGTTCGCGCGTACATTGACCCCTAGTCAGCTGATTGTAATTCAGTAATTCCACTGCTGGTTTTATATTTCAGTATTTTCATGATATTTTTAGTGAAATATCGTTTCAATTAACTGTAATAACATGATGGAGCGTGAATAAAGTTAATAAAACGTTGTGAAAAGATGATTTTTTTTCCTCGGGATCGAATTTCTTTGTGACGCATCATTATAGGTATCCTTAGTACTATCATTTGTCTTCGTTTTCGGGAGCGTTTCAAAAATACCCTGTATATTACTTAATTTCCAAAGTGCTTACTGTAGGAACAATTAATTAAGCTTCGAATGAAATTGATTTGTAGAAGCCTTAATTATTTCATGTTACGATTTGCGAGACGAAGGTATATTAGGGTGCTATTCTTTAAAAAAATGTATACAAAATAAATAAAATAGTTTTGGCTGCTGAAGTTTTCCTCGATACTGTCCCCCGATCCTATACTGGACTAAGAAAACAAATAAGATTCATGAGATTCATATAGCCAGATTCATGAGGAATAGTATAGAGCCTATACTATAGGCTATCTAGCATTAGGCTACACCTCACAGTTGGCCTTAAATATTGATTTTTGTTAAGCAAGTCAGATGAAATAGAACCCAACTCGGAACCCGAACTGCTTTATGCGGATGCGCATGCGTAGTAGTTAGTGATACGTGAATACAATGTTTTACAAAAGTATAGACCTTTACTCCATCTATACAGTCCGCGGCAACATATGCCTATCTCTTATACATAAGCTACAATAAAGTATTTTGTGAGAAAAAATTATTGACAATTAAAAAGTGATATATGAGCGTTATTATTAGACATGGTATATTAATCGTTACGAACGAAAGTTACTACATCATCAAGAATTTTTTATAGAGATAAACTTTGCTCTTTATAGCATGTTATTTGGATGAATAGTTTAAGAGATAATGAAAAATTAAAATAATGCAACACTCGGCTCGGCGCGTGAACGACGCATAAGCCTAGCCGACCGATGAGAACCGAGAGAAACCATCAGTGAACGCCGGTGCGCGAGGTGTCACAGCATATAGGCGTAAGCGAGGTGTCAACGTACCATTACATTTACCACGTGCTCGGCGGTGAAGGAAAATATCGTGAGGAAATCTGCAAGTCTGAGAAATGAGAAAAGATTTCGTAGACATGTGAAGTCCGCCAACACGCATTGGGACACCGCGGCGGACACTTCTTGCCCTAAAACCTTCTCAGAAGTGAAGGAACGTCTGTGCCCAACAGTGGGGCGTATAAGGAAAGGTTCAAAAGTTTTCGGTCTACCCACATTAGATTAAATTACTAGACTTTTCGTTACCTACCCACAAATAAATTATAAAATTATTTCATTTTGTTACAGTGATATAGCCTAATAAAAGTCAGACTGTCGATTTAATGTTTTGAAATACATAAAATCGAGTATCAAGCTATGATAAAATTTTTGACAAAAGAGGGGAAGACACCGGCGGAAATCAAACAACGTTTGGATGCTGTGAACGGGCATTCTTCCCCTACGTACTCCACCATAAAAGAATGGGCGAAACAATATCGTTTGAGAAGAGAATCAATTGATGATAAACCGCGCCCAGGACGACCATCCGAGGCCATTAGAGATGAAAGCACTAAATTTGTGGAGAAGACAGTACGAGACGACAGACGGCTAAAGACTAATGAATTAGCAGTAATGACGGAACTTTCAAAAACAAGAGTGCTTAGAATCCTACATGAACACTTGGGTATGAAAAAAGTCAGTACTCTTTTTTTGTAATTTGTTTTAGTTTTTTAGTGTATTTGAGACAGTCCCAAAACTTCTTTCCGCTATTCAAAACTAAAAACGAGTGAAGATTTTTTCCCTTTGTAATGTGAAGGTCGACAGAAAGAAGTTGTGGATTCAATTGTTACGGGTGATAAAACCAAGGTTCTTTGTCATGATCCTCTGTCAAAAAAGGAATCGATGGAGTGGCGTCGTCCGAGCTCAACGCAACCAAAAAAAGCAAACGTGACGCAATTAGACCAAAGATTATGGCCACAATATTTTTGGATTCCGAAGGAATTTTACGGGTGGATTTTAAAGAACGCAACATAACAGTGACAGGCGATTACTATACTTTTTTTTTTTTTTAGGATAGGGTGACAAACGAGCACACAGTCCACCTGATGGTAAGTGGTTGCTGTGACCCATAGACATCTACATCTATCCTTGATTACGAATAAAATGCAGATGCGTTGTCACCCGTGAGGGCTAAGATGGAATGCCTCCTTTCCAGTAAAAAGGGTCTCCGGTTCTCTACACTCACCATACGAAACACAGCAGCATTGAGCTGCTATTTGACGCTGGTATTCTGTGAGAGCGTGGTCCTTCCCCGGTCGAGCCGACCCATTCGTGCTACAACTATTCTAGTAATATAGCTGCAGCATGGCTCTACCACGTACAAAAATACTTCCTTCCTACATAAAATGCGAGATGCTATTAAAGAAAAACATCGAGAGAAATTGTCGCAAAGAGGTTTGCTTCACAACAATGCTCAGGTCCACACATCGGGTGTTTCCAAGGATTAAGGAATGCGGTTTCACTGAGCTCGACCATCCACCATGTAGCCCTGTCTTACCCGTCTTATATTATATAATGTCGGGGAAAAAGTTTCTTCATATTTTATATACAAATTCAAGACATTTTTTTTTCAAAGTTAAATTACATTTAATTATAATATATATATGTTACTTTGTTCGATAACTTGTTGTCATCTTTTAGGTAGTGACATAATCCCGTTGTTGTAGAACGCTTGGGATTTTTGATAAAAAATGCGAAGTGTAGTTTTGACAGTCATCTCTTGATGTTAACTAACTTTCTTGTTGAAGGTGATCCACTTTTCATAACCAATCTTTTCAAAAATGGTTCGAACGTTCTCTAATTTTATCAAACATTTGCTTCTCTGCACGCTTTAAGGTTTGGAGTGATTTAAAAATAATACTAAAAAAAGGCTGTTCGTCTGCATAAAGCAACTAGTGGTACTAGTGGTGGTCCTGCTATACATGAAAATTGACAAATTTGGAACAAAGAATTCTAAATCTGATTGGTGTACAAGTAGTTACGGGGTAGGCTGTTGAAGAGGCTGGGTTGTCACAGGTTACAACTTTTTACTTAAATTAAACCACTTGCTAGTAGCTTATACAGGATTACTGGGAACTCGACAACTTCCTGGCAGGGTGTGATAGGGGAGTCCAAGTGCTACAAATTTGACTCCCCATATGTATGGCCGAAAATGAACAGGTCTTGAGATATACGGATTTTAAAGATTTTTCAATAATTACCCAGAATTTCGTATTAAATTGTAAATAAAAATAAAACCTTTTTTGTATGCTTTCTTTTAAGTTTTTTTTAATGCTTTAACCATGTGAATACAATGATAGAAAGTACGAAAAGTATTCACAATAAAAAATTACGGGTCTGAATATTTTTTTTTTCGTTTTTTTACACTTTATGTATCATAAAATGTTACGTACATCAAAAAATTACTATGACATAAGACATAAACAATATTTTAAAAAACATGCCCATATAATCAGCTATCCAAAAAGGTCAAGTCCCCGTGAAGTATCCCGGTGAAGTCAATGAATAATAATAATAAAAGGTTATTTTATTTAACGCAGGTAGAGAACGACAAATAATGATTGCTCTTAGGAACGAACTTGCACACTTTTAGTCACTTGGCGTCTGATTGGTTGTTGACAACTATTCAGAAAGCAGACGTCCATTTTAAATTGAGTCATAGCAACGCTCGTTAGTTAGTTTCGACTATTGCTGCGCAAGCACGTGTTTAAGCTTCCTTCTAATAAACTCGTTAATTCTTTTTAAGAATAAACGCGATGAGAATTAACACAGACTGAGTTCAGTCTGTGTTAATTCTCGACAGTTGTCCACACGTCTGTAGGTCGTTACCTACAGACGTATGGACGGCTCGTGCTGATTCATCTATCGATATCCGCTGACGCATCTGTCAACGTGTAAAGGAGTCAAAAGGCAATCGAGGATGCCATGGAAAACAACAAGTTAATGAAAACATTAAAAAAGCCATAAAATAATTTATTGAGTCAATACCTAAAATTGAATCACGTTACATACGATCCCACTCAAACAAACATTATATTGACGGATGCAAGAGTGTGGCCGACCTTCATCAGGAATTATTTTGAAATGTGTAACAGAAAATAATGCTCCATATGGAAATAATATAATGTTTTACCGCATTTTCATATATGACTTCAATATATCATTCTTTATACCGAAGAAAGATCTGAGCGAAGTTTGCGAAGCGTTTAAAACTAGTAATTATGAAGAAAGAGAGACACTTAAAGAAAGTTATGACAAACATGAGAAATAAAAGCAGCTATCACGTGCCGAAAAAGAAAAATACAAAGCTAACAAGAATGTTAAAGAGGCTGTGTACGATTTACAAGATGTGCATCAGTGCCCAAAAGAGGAAATCTTATTTTTTATTACTTGTGTAAGCTGAACGTACTCAACTTTTCAATTTATGATCTGCACACAAATATTGTGGAATGTTAAGTATGAGCACTGACTCTGATGTTACGAATAATTGTGCAGGTCAACAAAAAAAATCTTGACTTCCATGTACCTATGTGCGTTGCCAAGTTATCAAATATCAGTTCCATTACCCACAAGTACTTAATTACCGGACATACTCAAAACGAAAGGGGCTCAGCTCATTCACATTTTGAAAAAAAAAAAGTGAAAAGGCAGTTAAGAAATGGCCTAGTGTACACTCTTGATGCCTTCATCGGTGCTATCAAGGCAGCCAGAAAGAATAGTGAACCTTTTCGTGTAAATGAAATGTGTTATGACGACATCTACGACTAGAAAAATGTATGTACTCAAATGGGTGTAATGGTGCAGAAAGATAATGAAAACCAGATCACTAAGATTGGTGAGATGAAGATAATAAAGCTCTTGAAAAATGAATCTAGGACTACTTCAAAAGGTCATAACTTCGAAGAGGAGTAATCAAATGGCACACGATCCTGAGCCACCTGCATCCATCGACTTCCTGCATGTCTTACCAGGTCTTCACTAAATCTAGTGGGGGGTCGCCCTACACTACCGGTACGAGGCTGCCACTCGAGAACTTTCTTACCCATCGGTTGTCGCTTCTTCGAGATATATGGCCGGTCCATTGTCATGCCGCGCCCTACTATGAGTTACGAGGAAAATCTGAGAAAAAAAGCGGATGTCTTGGAATTAGTGGAAAAAAATCTCATTCCAAGATATTATAGGCCATTTCCTTGAAGTTCTATAATATTTTGCGTGCATAAAGATTTATTTTAATTTTGTATTTGGTAGCTATTTCTTAATTTACTATTAGTTCTACTTTCAGAACGATTCGAATTGTTATGATTGTTAATAGTGTCGTGATATGTAAATTATGATTGATTTTATGATCTCAATATAAAAAAAACATCTTAAACAAAGTTAAGTAGTTACTATAGCCATAAGTTATATCAATTACAAGATATTTTTATGTAAAATAAGAAAAGCTAATAGCATTATTGTGTTCAAGTCACTGTGCTACAGTTTAAGTTTAAAATTTTAAATAAAGTTTTATATCTACATTTGTTGTATTTCAATCAGTTACACCTGACAAAAGAAAAACACAATATCCCCTAAAATGTGTTTGTGTGTGTGTGTGTGTGTGTTATCTGGTAAAGTTACGTAATTTATTTTAGGTTTTATGCAAATTGCTGCGAAAAAGTAACCAAGACCAGGTGCGTGCACCCGTTGAAAAATAAATACGTAGACAAACGAATGTTGACTTCTTCGTATCTAGACCTAATATTTGATCTTAAAGCTATGTCGTCCGCAAATGTTCATAATCTCGAACTATTTTGTAGATAAGTTCGCAACATCGGAAGCCACTCTCAAAAGTTTTAAATTTAATGATCTTGTGAATTTTGTATTTATTGCATATCGCGTAAATTTTGTATTACAAGTTAGACCCGGACACCGTACGTTCGTTCTGTTACGGTTTCCCAATGCTAGGGAAAACCCTTAATCATGGATAATAACTGATTACATAGATTTCCTCTAAATAGTCTTGTCATCATTTAAAGGCACCTCTGCTTCTCGCTCCCGGGAACGAGTCAGTCTCTGCCCGACCGCTGAATCCCAAACACCTCTGTATTCATCGCGTGTCTGCCAGTTTCGACTCCGGGCCAATTAAAATTTGTAACCAATTCTATTTCTAAATAATATTATTTCCGTTGTGTAATAAAAGTGTTTTTTTTAAAACCTAGTTTACGAGGTCCCGTATAACATTGGTGGCAGCTTAAGGGATTTTAAAGAAATAAGTAAATCCTCGGAACGCCTCAATTCAGTGAAAATTAAATTAAATTAAATAAATTCCATATCTACGTGTGATTGTGTCGGTAAAAAGTGCTAAATTCCGATCTCATCTCCGTGTCGCTGTATCTCTATCAAACACCGCTGTATCCTGCTGGCCTTATCAGACCCTCACGTGCCTTGTTGGGGCATACTCCGAAGAACTATCACTCACCTTGGGTGATCTCGCCTGGCTACGAAATGGTTCGTGTTGCCGTCGTAGTTGCTGTGTTTCTGTAAGTACATTCATTCTACATCGAAACTAATCGTGTTGTGAAAAAAGTGTCAGTGATTTAGCTATAAAGTTCCATCGCATAATTCCAATTAAGCATTAGACTTAGTAACATTTAATTAATCATTCATTGTTCTATTGTATTATTTCTTTATCGTTCACTTCCGAGAATAGTGCAACATTCCATTCTAATCGCAACTCCGTACCTCACGCGTTATCTTTGTTTTGACTAACTCGCTATGCCTAAGGACGAGCCTATTGCCATGTCTAAAGAAACAAAAGAAATCGACATGAACTTTCTAAGTAAATTCATTAATAAATTTGATGGAAACCGCGAAAAACTTAATGCGTTTTTAAATAATTGCAGAAATGCAATAAGCCTTGCGTCACCGTCTCAACAAGACATAATATTAAAATATATTTTAAGCCAACTCGAAGGCCGTGCTGAAAGTGCGTGCTCCATTAAAGAGTTCGAGAACTGGCAACAGTTAGAGGAATTTCTCAAAAACCAATTTGGCGAGAAAAAACATTACGCTGCACTACTCTCGGACCTCCAAGATTGTTGTCAAACTAATAGTGAAACGGTCAACCAGTTCGCACTACGCGTAGAGACATGCCTATCGAAACTATTAACCGAAATCAATATTTCAATACCCACGAAAAAGAAAGGTGAACTGACTGGCCGTGTCGCTGCAATGCAAGACTTAGCATTGCATACATTTATAAGTGGCTTAAATCCTCGATTATCAACGGTAGTCAGATGCCGTGACCCTGAAACTTTAAATGAAGCCATTGGCTTCGCTGTATCCGAAGAAAAGATATTGCAGACCTCTTCTAAGCGTAATCCTTCGGCAATTAATACCAGTTCACCTAATCAAGGACGTTGGCCTCAACGTCAATCCCAACAAATTCGAAACCCTACACAGCGAGGCTACTCAAACAATACCAACAGTCAAAGGCCGTCTACTTCAGGTCCTCCAGTGTGCCGTTATTGTAAAAACGTGGGCCACACTATCGAGGATTGTAGGAAAAGGGAATTCAATAATAACCGCTTTAGAGACCGAAATAATCAAAGTCTATCTCCAAGACGCTATCAAAACAATCAAGCTCAAATCCACGCGGTATATATTAGCGCAATCCCCAGATGACGATTTTTTTGCAATGATTTGTGAAAAAACTAATGCCCAAGCCGGAAAGTTATTTCTTGTCGGTGTTTCGGAATCATCAAGAATAACTAATTGGAAGGACGTGGATGTTCCTGAACTGAAAATATTCCTTGGCTTACTTTTCCACATGGGTTCTGTTCAGCTGCTCCGACTACAAGATTACTGGAAAAAGAGCCGGTTATTTTCAATACCTATTTTTGGTCAACAGATGAGTAGAAATAGATATCTGTTGATAATGAGATGTCTTCACTTCAGCTCAGAGACAGAGATTGTGAATGACGACCCACTGTACAAAATACGTAGTGTCGTTGATTATTTCAACCAAAAAATGATTACATGCTATTATCCTGGCAAAGAGCGGTCGTTGGATGAGAGCATGGTTCCGTGGAGAGGGCGACTGAGATTCAAGCAGTATGTAAAAAACAAGCGCCATAAGTATGGTATCAAACTATACATGTTGACTGACCTGATGGTCTCATTTTGAAGTTTCAAGTATATGCAGGGAGCCAAGACCATGATGTTGCTGGAAAAGGGCACGCCGAGAAGGTTGTAATGCAATTGATGGAAGAGAAACTTCACAATGGACACTCATTATATATGGATAACTATTATAATAGTTTCCACTTGGCTAAACGTCTTTTAGATAATAAGACTTATTGTACTGGAACTTTAAGAAAGGATTTGAAAGAAAATCCAAAGGATGTGGTTCAAAAAATGCTAAAAAAAGGTGAAAACATTTCATAGTTTCGAGAAGGTGTGCACATCGGAAAATGGAAAGATAAGCGCCCAGTGATGTACATCACCACGGAATATGAAGATATAAGGATATCAGTTGCTAATAAGCGTGGCCAGATAAATGAAAAACCTGCAACTATTGCCAAATATAATGAGTTTATGTCAGGAGTTGACCGACAAGACCAACTGCTCGCATTTTATCCGTGCGAATGAAAAACTCTTCGCTGGTATCTTAAGTTAGCCATCCACACCTTTCAACTTCTATTTATAAACTCTTACAAAATGTACAACAAGTATTCTGGACAACTTAAAATGACACTCTCCGATTATCGTTTAGCTGTGATAAATGAGCTTTTACCCGAAAAAAATACTGCAGTGGCTGTTCCAACCGGCCCAAGCAGAGCGAAAACGAGCAGAGAAGTGCCACACAAAATCTCAAAAGAAACGGAGAGATTCTATGTGGCATTGCGAAGCTTTAAGTGTTTTGACGAATTCCATTTGTCCATCTAGACTTTATTTTATTTTGACATCATAGCTGTTGATTATATTACAGCTCTGTTTATTATCTCATTAGGATTTTTTTAGAAGTTTTATTTTGTGTTAGAAGCTGAAGAAGAAGCTTTTTTGTTCAACTGTTTTTTTTAACTGTTTTTTTTTTCAACTATTACTGTTTAATTTTTAATCTATTTTTGTAAGCTTACTATGTTAAAAACTTGATTGTTCTCAAGAGTATTAGAATTAAAAAAAGTACATTATGTGCTGTCCAAATTACATAAATAAACGATTATACATAAAATAAGCCACTCCGCTAATTTGCGGGCCCGGCACTAGAATTGAAAATTTCAACCTCAGTGCCGGGCCCGCATATTTGCGGGAATATTAATTTTGTTTTTTTCATAGTAAAATATGATAATAATAGTCAAACATTTATTGAAATATTCTTTAGGTATGTGCCGAACGCATATTATAAAAAAACATTTTGGATTTTCTCAAACCACCCACATAGTCAGGCCGGCAGCGAAGCTGTTAACCTATAAATCCAGATTTGGTTTTCATCCTGATTCGAAGATAGTACGTATTTGAAAAGTTCCTGGCCGTACAAAACGGCTGCAACACGAAAGAAGTACATACATACCAAGGTGGTGCAATTATGGTGTGGGCAAGAATTCGTTTTGGTGGAAGAACCGACCTCGCTTGGATACAGGGCACTGTGACAGCTGAAAAATACAGTAATGAGGTGATGGAAGCAATTGTCTTGTCACATCGAATAAACTGGGTCAATATTTCCTGCTTATGCCCGTTCACATACGCCCAGGGTGGTAACAGCCTGGTTGTACGAACATGATGTTACGGTCCTAGAATGGCCAGCGCAATCCCCAGATCCCATGGAGCTTGACATGCTCCAAGGAGGAGCTGTGAGGGATTTTATTGAAAATCTCGTTACAGAAGAACAATTTTTTATGCATCTCAGTAGGACCTGGGACAATATTTCTCAACAAGATGCAGATGCGTTATGAATGTCATGGGTGCTTTTACTGATTATTAACTCTTAATTAATAGCCTTGCGGTCACCAACTCGAATTTTTAATTAGAAAAATATAGGAAAGATTTCGCGCCAATGCCTTTTTTTATTTCTTCTGTAGCCGCAACGCAATGAACGCATTCTGCCGCAGAGATCGCCGCTTTTAGTTCCATTTTCAAAAATAAAATGTTCTTTTTTTATGCAACAGTCTTTATGCATGATTATTCTACTTATGAATAAAGAATTTTTCGTTTTTCTCTTTTCAATAATAATTGATTTGAAATTTTGAAATTCTTGAAATAATAGGAAAAACGTTTTTTTCCTATTATTTCAAGGAATGTCTGTTTTTCTTTCTTCTGCATATGTTACAGTAAGTGTGATGAGTTGAAAATCATTAATAATAATCTATCATTATTGATAATTACCATAAAATTGCGAAAAAGTATGATATTTTCTGATCTGATTATTAATAATAATTCAATAATCTCGTTGGTAATTATTATAGCGAACGAAAAAATACATCGGCAGCGAACCACAAAAATATTTATTTAATTTATCGATTTTTTGTAAAAAATCAATTAGAAAAATCCGTTTTTATAGAAGAAATAATTGATTTGTTTAACAATCGATTATTTTTATCACATTTCTGGGTCGATATAACCAACAGCTTGTATGCGTTATGCCATAGCAGTCTCGAGTAGTCGCATTCCGCTAGCAGCTTACATACACCGCGCGCTTCCAACTGTGTAATGTGTTTTGGAGTTAATGATGGCTGCCGCCCGCACTAATTGTCGTCCGCCGATATCGGCATGAAAATCGTGTCGGTAACGATATCGGTGACGATAACGACATAGTGTGGAAGCGTTCCTTAGAAAATGTATGAAACTACCAGTCCCACGATATCGTGTCGTTATCGTTATCGTCTAACGTGAAAGCGCCCAATGCGTCCGAGTAGTATTTAGTATACTATACAGGATGTAAGGGATACGTTGGTAAAAAAAGAACACGTGGTTTCTTTTTTCTTTTTCTATTTATCAATATGTACAACTTTTATTATTAAAAAAAATCGACTTCTCCATACTAATTTCTGAATCTGATCTGAACTTTTCAATGGAGAAGTCGATTTGTTTTCGATTCCTGAAAATTTGTAATAGTAAAAGTTGTTTACATTAAGGAACAATTAATGACTTGTTTTCCTAAAGGAATTATTATAGCTAATCTTGACCGTTTTTTTTATTATTATTATATATTCATATAATATTTTTGAACTTAAACTTTAAAAGCAGTGACAAATAATTATAAAATGCTGTGTCCTGAATGACTGACTGACGGATCAACGCACAACCTAAACTGCTGATCGTAGAGACCTGAAACTTGGAGGGTGTGTTTTTTGTATGATGTAAGCATCTGATAAGAAAGGATTTTCCGAAATTCTAACCCTTACAGCTCGTTCACACTAGTCGTAAGTCGCATATGACTAAAAGTCGAAAGTCTGATGTACCTGTTCACACTGCGTCGCGAGTCGTATAGGTCGTAGTTTCGCGCCATTCGGTACGTAGCGAACTCACGAGATGGACGCCGACGAAGAACTTGTTGTGCTCTACTACTTACGAAGAAAATTAAAAAAGTTGAAAAAAAGTAAATTCCAAGAAAATACTGGATGCACCCAATCCTAACAGAAAGATCGACTTTAGGAAGTTATAAAAATTTAATACATGAATTAAAAAATTACGAACGAAAATTCTTTAATTATTTTAGAATGTCACAAGCAACTTTCAACGACCTACTGTCAAGAGTTTCTGCGAGCATCACGTATCGGAATACGACATTTAGAGACTGCATTTGTCCTGAAGAAAGACTGTCGATATTTCTTAGGTAAGTGTTTTTTTTTTTAGAACCACACTACAACTGTTCAGATTGTATTTGTAGTGTAGTAGTCTGATTGTAGCAGTTGTAGTGTGATTTCTTAGGTGTATTGAAATTGAAACAAAAGTTATTTTAACTTGTTTATTTTAAGTAGGTAAACAGCGCAACATATTACAATAATTCAAAAATCGGAGAAATTTAATTCAGTACTTTCCGACCAAGTAGATGCAGCAGGCGATCCTTCCTCATACGTTTGACGTCTTTCATATCCAGACCCATGTGGTGTAAGAACAGCCTGGTTTTGAGAGGAATATCCGGATTCATCGGTAGATAAATAATTATAGTTCTGTGTCGAATACCCCGATCGCCGTGTGCTATCACGCGTAATTATAATTATTTGCATAAAGTCTGTTTTCACGTTTCTTTTGATTTGTTGTATCAGTGATAATACACCTGATTGAAGCTCCAACGTTTCGTCATCGTCGAAAGACGTAACAGAGGTAGGATACCTTTAAAAAATGATAAAATTGGGGGATCAGTTTGTTGTGATAGCCTGCTGTCTAAAAACTCGCTCATTTTGACATCTAAGTCCATTATATGTTGCTGTGGTGGCATGGTCTTTTGTCTTTTAGAAGTGCTTGGTTGCGAATTTTCAGACAACTGAGTACTGCCTTCTGTCCCTGGTTGAGATATACGCGACGCAACAGACTCTTGAGGAGGATTAGGTCTAGCAACTTTACGCAAAAAATCCATTTGCTCTTTATATACATATGGCTTTGACGACTTTGCCCCTGATCCTGATTTTTTTTCATCATTTTTGTTTGTTCGGATCCAGACATTCCGTAAGTTCGTCCACTTGGTCAATACTAATTTACCTGAAATTATATTGCAACATTATTTTCAGATATTGTGCGTCAGGATGTTCCTTCAAAGACCTGCACTACAATTTCAGAGTCAGGTATCAACTGTTAGTAAAATTATCAAAGAAATGAGTTGCATTATCTGGGATACATTAAAAGAAGAGTTTATGAAGTTGCCCGAGAATGAAAATAAATGGGAAAACATCGCAAATTGTTTTGATATTAAAGCTAACTTCCCACACTGTATTGGAGCCGTCGACGGCAAGCATATTAGAGTAGTGAAACCAAATCAAAGCGGCTCGATGTATTTCAATTACAAAGGTTATTTTTCATTTGTTTTACTAGCTGTTGTTGATGCAGAATACCGTTTCATTTATATAAGTGTTGGTTCATATGGGAAAGAATGCGATTCTTCCATATTCAAGGAGACTACCTTTTGGAAGAAACTGAATGATGGTAGTTTAAACATACCAAAGCCAAGGCCTCTTCATGAAACAATCGAAAAGGATATGCCCTACGTACTAGTTGGCGATGAAGCTTTCCCCCTGACGACAAATTTAATGAGACCTTTCGGAGGCAATCATTTGGATGATACGAAAAGAATATTTAATTATCGATTATGCCGTGCAAGAAGATTTGTTGAGTGTGCTTTTGGAATTTTAGCTAATAAATGGAGAATACTGCATCGACCATTGGATGTCCACCCAGACACAGCTATCCATATTGTGAAGCCTGTGCAGTATTGCATAATTATTTAAGAGAAAGGGATGGTCTAAACTTTGAAGATATTCAACTTGCACTAGAACAATCGATACAAGAACAAGATCAACAACAGAGAGTACATAATCCTCGTGGTGGTCCGATTGCAAATGTTATACGATCGGACTTTGCAGACTATTTTACTTCCCCGATTGGTTCGCTGCCTTGGCAAACTAATGCGCGATACGCATAATATAAATGAGTTAAAATTAATAATACAACTGTAAATACATAACTATGTAGTATAATAGTTAATAAACTTTACTGGCACTTACCGAAATGTTGTCTTTCTTTTTCTTCCATGTTTTCAAAATTAGGTATTAGTATGGTACAAATTTCGCGCCAGGCCAATAGTTTCAGATTATTATTTTGTAGTCATTTAAAGTTTTATCCCAAAGGACTGCTCTTTCGTGAACTAATGGAATTAGTTCTTCGGGTTTTATTTCTTTCTCCATTTTCACACAACAAACAAAAACAGCGCGCGCGCAACCAACACGACGAATAAAACACGAATGGAGTGAGCAAGCAATGTGTAGCGAACTAGAAAGCGGGGTGGGGAGAGAGGTAACAACGCGCTCGAGTCGATTAGATGCACGACTAGTGTGAACAGCAACAAGCAGGCACCTATGCGAGCACGATTCGACGCGATTTTTAGTCTTACAACGGGCGCTGGCCCGTCGGATGGTTTTTTGAGTCGTATTAGACTAAAAATCGCGTCTCATCCAATGTGAACAGCTCCATATAAAGTGTATGGTGACCGTAGCATTCGACTTTTAGTCATATGCGACTTACGACTAGTGTGAACCGGCTGTAAGGGTTTGAAAAACGGGGCAAAGTTTGTATGGGACAACGTGATTCCTTGGTTCAATCTACTTTAAATTTTGCATATACATTTTTTAACAGAATTGATGGAGGACGTGTTTCGTATTTTATTGAAACTCATCGCCTTACGGGGTTAAAAAGGGTTAGAAAGTTATTTTGGGGGTGATTTGCATCGAAGTTAATATCACTACTCCTTAGTGCTTTTGATTTAAATTACATTTTATTTTGACACATGTTTGAAAACTTAAAACGTTGAACTTACATAAAACTTGGTGCAATGCGTATTGCATCTTTAAAATTTGAATGTCAAATATAAAAGACTATTTAAATCGGATTAGAATTCGAAATTTCAGTTTTATTTGTTCTTGTATTTTTTGAATGAAAATCTTACACCTTGATTGAATGAATGTTGAATGAATGATGAATACCTTGATTTTCCTTCGAAAATTCCTTGGAAATCTATTAGATTACCTACTTAGCGAATATTTGCGATTCCTGTAAAATTTGTTTCGAAATTCATTTTCACTATTTCATTAGAATATTTTGAGTGTAGTTAATTTAATTTCTTTTTCATTTTTTGTTATAATAAATAAATAACATTCTTTGAGTTTTATTTGTTAGTGTATAATATAGGTTTTTGTTTTAATTGTAAAAATATCTGTGTTTGATTTGTTGTGTATAATAATATAGTTTTCTTTTTGTTTTAATATAGAAATTAAAGTAGGTAGTAGTTTATCTTAGAAGTTTTATTTAATGTATTGGTTTTCGCAATTTTCTTATATTTATAAATTTTTCTATGTCTATTTTTAAAAATGGGAGCAGAGTTGGTTAACATCAATGGGAAATTAATAAACCTTACTATTTTACCAATAGTGGGGGATGGCGCAAGCCTTTTCCGTACGCTTTCTTATTTGTTGTACGGCACACAAGAACGCTCAATGGATATTCGTAAAGAAATTGTACGTCATATGACGAACAATTGGGATGAATTTGCTGTCTCATGACCGTCATGGCAACAATCATGGGACAAAAGAAGAGTATACATTAGATATGTTACAACACTCTACATATGGCGGTTTCTGGGAGTTAGTTGCAGCCGGTCAAATATACCCATTTGTATTTGAAGTGTATCGAAATGGCAACCTGTATGCCAAATTTGGTACAGAAGACCAACCCATCAAAAGGCTACGATTTTCCCAAGATCTTTCTAATGGTCACTTTGATGCCTACGCTGATGCCAATGGAGATAATAAAACTGAAAAGCGTCCAATAGGCAAAAAACGACGTATTGAAATGGCTGTATCACCGACGTTTACTTAACCTTTACCAATTTCTAATGTTGTGCAAGACTTTCATTTTATAATTCATAATTCATTTTTGCCTGTCACAAAGTATAAAGTTGTTACAATATATTTACAGAGCATGTGACACCCTGTACGGGCGTAGCATATTTAGACGGAGTTTAAATGTTAATTAATATAGAATTAAATTAAATTACAATATTTACAGTACATAATCTATATATACATTATTATTAATTAATTCATTAAATATCAAACTAAATAATACACACATTTATTTTAAAATTAAATGTCAATAAATATTATTCATCTCAACTATTGGTCATTTTTCATTCATGCAAATAAGATTTAAAATTTTGATGAAAATATTAACAATGTCAAATAAGTAAATAGAAATAATTAATTTTGTCAAAATAATAAAAATTTATAATTTATCATTAAAATATTCATTCAAATTATAATAGCTTTTTACAATAAGCATTTTCTTAAGTACTATTTCAAATTTACGACACTGGAGGGCTTTTATAGTATTAGGTAAATGGTTGTAAACCCTTATAGCCATGTAGTAGGGACCATTTTTAAATATTGTGAGATGTGCGGTAGGAGCGACCAGGTTATAACCACGGTGACGTGCGCCGTATCGATTGAGTCTATCTAAAATTCGTAGAAAATAATAAGGATTTTTCCTAACAAAGCGGCATAATTCAAAAATATATATGCACGTTACGGTTAATAAGTTGTATCTGAGAACAACTTTCGACATGAATCTCTTGGAGCTGCAGATGTGATGATTCTAAGGCAACATTTTTGGAGCACAGATACCGCGTGCACCTCGGTAGAATTGCCCCAGAATATGATGCCGTATCTTATCCAGGCAGCGGCGTGGCTGTGGTACGCAGTAAGCGCACACTGCTCGTTTGTGTCCTTACGTAGCTCTCGCAGGGCATAGCAAAAGCTGCTCAACTTACTTACTACGCTCTCTCTATATATTTTTCCATGAAAAAGTTGAGTCTATTGTTATCGAGGGCGAAAATGTGCGAACTTCCTCAATATTTATACCTTGGTAAGATATAGCGAGTGGGACTTCTGATCTCTGATATGGGCGAAACTGCATTATTTTTGTCTTTTCAAAGGGGAATGCCCACCGTTCATAGACACTTCAGCCATGGGTGCCCACATATAAAAGCATATAGAAATGATAATATGCAATTATTAGAATGAACTGGGTAAAGAATTGATTTAAAAAAAGTCCGGATTTTTAAGATATAAAGGTTTTTATTTTCACAAATACAGTTTTTTAACAATAATTTTACTGTAATACATATATATACATAATCAAGTTTTGATCAGATCTGTAACATATTTTATGATCTTATACATCATTTGTATCATAGACGATCAGTATGTCATCCAGAAATTGAGCAGGAGGCAAAATATTAGTCTGATGCCGTGCCCAACCCAAATACCATATTACTGTTATAACATGGGCACAGCATCGTACCATTCGACGGCCGACAATACAATTGCAACAATACTTTTTAATTGCACTCCTACCAGAATCATTGCCACTAATTAAAATATATATAAAATATATTTTACGACTGATGTGTCGACTTGCAATTCTAGCCCTAAGTAAAGAGCAGCTAGGACTCAAGTTTATTCCTTCCATAATGCTGCTCCTGTGGTCATTACATACTTCGATTCGGTAGCAACCATTAAATCTTATATGCTCACCATAATAGGAGCGAGCTTGCTTTAATTGGTATGTGCCACAAGCAATTAATATTAAGTCGCTGTAAGTTAAAACAGGAAATTCCCTAAGATTTTCACAGTCTACATTTATATTTCGAAAGTCTGCCCTAGCTCTATTTAGATTGTGTTCCCTAACATACTCAGATAAATCATTATTTGTATCCATATTTTTATGAACTATTTCTAGTATTTGAGCTGCATCATCCCTGTCCCTTACTTTTGTGTGGAATTTATTAATTAGAGCAGCAGCCACAGCAAAGTCTATCATCAAATGTGTAGAAGCCCTGTTAAAATAATTTTGGTGAAATAATTTAAATTCACTTTTAAAAATGCCTATATATGATGGTACATATTATCTTTCAATAATGTAGCAAAATTTTCAATTTGTGCTGCACTAAATGTTTTAATAGGATTATATATTGATTCTAAAAGTAAATCCCGAGAGTTGCTATTTAAATGGTAGTTACAGATTCTACATTCTGGAGGTACATAATAATTGTAGTCGCAAAAAAGATGTACCCGCAATGCTGATGGAACAGTGAGTCGATTGGAATCGTTACAACCAGGAAAAAAATATTGATTTTGTGTTAGTGGTGCTCTTACATAATTAGGGAGCAGTATACTGTGTGATATATGATCTAAGCTTTGTTGTTCTGGATGCAATACATTACTAATACTAGATGAATCAGATGGTTCCCGTTCTGCAGTTGAATGTGATACTGCTCTATCAGTCCTTGACCAGCAATTATGACACACTCGAGATGATGATGGCAACTGAAACAATATTAAACAAAAGAATGACGCCAAAGTAAACAAAATAAAAATAAAATAGATTTGTTTACTTTTAACTCAAATATAAATAAAATGTTTATCAAGTAAAACAATACTGCACAACGGCAGACTTAGTGCCTATATAATTTAATAATTAAGGACTGAGGGACTACCAGTAGTCAAAAACAATGAAAATCAACTGCCTCATTTCTCGGTAGTTGATAAAAATGGGCAGTCAACCCCGCAACTACCTGGTGTTAGCTGGCTTATCTTATCACCATGGTATAAATAAACTAGAATGATTGTCAAATATAGCTTGTGCAGATGTGAAAAAATAAAATAACTTCTGGGGTTGATATGCAAACAGAGTAAAAATATGTATCACTATCAGATATCAGCACCACACTTAATAAATTATAAACTGTTGAACACTTACCTCAAGTGGTGCAATCTGATGGGCAATCTCATTCCTTATGAGTTCCTCACGTGGAGAATCGGACCCGAACAGTGTGTGTGATCTTATTCTCAAAAGTGACTTGCCACAGCTGATGCATACATGTCCATGACTAACAATTGGTGCATTTTGCTGTTCACTAGTTGGATGTCGTATTTGATTCCAGGCTGCAGTCCAACACGAGTGGCACACTACACTGTCACTCGAAACTTGTACCTAATAAAGAAGCCATAATTATTATATTGATATTATTTTAAGTCAACTCAGTTAAAAAGCATTTCTCAGAGGAAGACATGATACATGGTGACATGGATCAACTATTTACCTGCTGTGGTCGAACCCATTGTTGTATAAGATGTCGCACTTCTGCAATTTCCAACAAATGTCTTCGTATTTTCGTGACATTTAAACCACAATTGACACAGCGTAAATGTCCTCTTGGATAAGTTACTGAGCTCTGGGAAGAACTCTGGCCGGTGTGGCTGGGGTCATCATTAACAGTGGATATCGAGTCCAAGTTCGTGCAGGGGGTATCGTGAGAAGCGGAAGCGGGATCCATGTTCAGGCCGTGGTCAGTAGGGTGCGAAGAATTGTCAGAGTCCATTTAGAAAGCTAATTCGTTGCTTAGATAACAAATCCGCAAGAAAACAAACAAAATAACACAAACGCAAACGAATTCGATTTGTGACTATTTAGTTGTGATTTCACATGACACGACACCTATCCGTCAGATTCGATGTTGCCACTTAACAAAGATAAATGGATAAATCGATATCGATTTTTTTTATTCGATTTATAATTTCATTAAAAAGAATAATATTTGAGGCGCTTTAAGTTCTGCACGCCTTTTAAAAAATGTTTTAAATGCTATTTTAAATGTATTTTTAAGAACAGATAAGAATAACAGTTAAATTGTGCAGTAGCGTTTATGTTATGTAAAGAATGCATGGTAAATCAACTAGCAATTCGCTTGTTTAATTACCTTAACATTATAATAATTATCGAAAAATAATATTAGCATTATAATAATGTCACCAAAAATCGATCAAAAAAGGGAATCGATTTTCTACCGAGATATGTAATTGGCAACACTTTTTATTTTATCAGCATATTCCACGAAAATTTTATAAATTACAAAATAAAGTAAAGACAAAATGGGCCACAAAAGGTATTAAAAAATGTTGTCATAACAAACGTTTTTTACGTTATCTTACGAACTACCACAGTAACGAAGTCTTAAAATCTTATTTAAAAATGTACAGCAAAATACTAAAAAGAATAATAGCCGCAGAAAATTCTTCTATTTCGAAACTTGGTATTGAGATTTTGTTGAATATTGCCATAGTTACTGCATGGGTTATGTTTACCGAAACTAGGAACACAAAAATATCCATCGTTGAATTTCGAAAGTCTTTAGTAGAGTATCTAACAAGTTTGTCAGATTCTCAACAGAACGAATCGGTAGTAACAGAATCAAGACCTAAACGAGTGAAGCACGAGTTGCAAACAAAATCCGATAAAGTCAGAAATACTAAACGATTTTCTGTACAGTGTTATAAAGATATGGTGAAGCAATTAGGACGAAAACTGGCGAAAAACAAAGCTAAAAAGTCAATACTTTTTGCGCTCAATGTGATGGAGAACCACATATCATCACCTTGTTTTAATAAATATCATCGCTATGTGTAATTTTTGTTTTTACTCAACTTATTTGAGTTTTCTGATTGCATTTTTATTTTTGTGGATAGAGATCGTAGCATCTTCTGGTATTTCTTTTTCAATTTTAGACAATTTAAAAAAAAAAAGGAGATTTCATATGTTATTGATATTTTTTGATAACGTGCATTACAATAATGTTAAGTAAGGCAATTAAAAGACATTTATCATGACATTAGCTGTTTTCTTACTTTTTCTACAAATCCTGAAAGTTTTGTCCATATTCCTTAAAATTTTCTAGGTAGCTGTGTCCCCTTGTAGAGGATAACGCCACACTGGTAACTCGCATACACGAAATAAGTAACTCGCATACACGAAATAAGCAATGCGCATGACCGGCGGCCCCAAAATACATTTTAGAATATACCTCTCGCTTGAGGACACCGGTGGCCCCTATGGCACAATAAAGTAAACCAGATGAGGTCACGGGTGAACACTTCTCTTCTAAAACGTTCCACACTAGAATAAAAAAATCGCCAATGCAAATACGTGCAATACTTGAAGCAACACGTCAAAAAATGGCACGAGCAGGTACAAAGCTGTGCTGTGTTTAGACAAGTCAAAACTTGAAAGCAATTATCTCTTAAACATAATTGCCTGCGTGCAAACAAAAGACACTAGCAATTATTTCTTGTCAAGACTTGCATTCAATCATCCGCGAGTAAAGCGTGATTTAGACGATACAATTTTCTTGTACATTCAAGTGCAATTATTGAATGCAATAAATTAAGTGCGTTAATTGCCCTTCAAGAATTGTACGCAACTGTTTACACGTGGATACAAGTAAAAAAATTGAACGCAATTATTGAATGCAAGTCTTGACAAAAAATAGTTGCAAATGTCTTCTGTTTAGACCAATACAATAATGTTTAGGAGATTATTGCTTTCAAGTTTTGACTTGTCTAAATAGAGAGTTGTATGTGCGTGTACCATTTATTGGCGGGTTGCTTCAAGTATTGCACGTATTTGCGTTGTCAAATTTTTCATTCAAGTGTTGGAAGGTTTGTAAAGAGTCTGTTTATTAAAAAATATGAGTCAAAAAGTGTTAAAATTTGGTTCTGCTGACTTAATAAAGTTTATTGAGATTTATCGCAGTCATGAGTGTTTGTGGGACACTGAAAATGTGAATTACAAGAATCGTGATGCACGTAGTGCTGCACTTGTAGCATTTTCACAAGAATTTGGAGTTGATGGTTTGGGACTTAAGGAAATTACAAACAAAATAAAAACTTAAGAACGCAGTATCATGCGGAAAGGAAAAAGATAAAAGATTCAATGAGCACTGGTTCCGGTACTGCTGATATTTACAAGTCCAAACTCTCTTGGTATAATTTAATGGATTCTTTTTTAAGGAAAACTTCTGAACACAGAGAAACAACATCAAATATGGTAAGTATGTATTTATGTAAATTTTCTAAAGTACAGTCAAGTGCATAATATTATAAATGTGAAACTTTTTTTTCATTAAAAAATGGCACTGTCTTGCCAAGGTACAGCACCATCATTGTTAAAGTAATGACAATAATTATCACGGATTCTTATAGCTTCCTTGTACTATTCCTGTTGTTCTGTGATGTTATATTTTCAAAAGCTCCACCTGAAGCATTTTGTCTCCAAGTACCAAGACAAGACCACTTCTTTGACATTCTTCGTCTATAAAACCTGGTGGGGTGTAAGACGCAGGTGAAGTTTTCCTAAGCCAGTTGTGTAAAGCACATGATGTTTTCACTATGACATCTACCTTGTCTATACTTGTAGTGATTGGCTTTTCGAAAATTCGAAATCGGATGTTAAAACTCCGAAAGCATTTTCAACGATTCTCCTACATCTACACAATCTGTAGTTATAGATTTTTTGTTCTCTACTTAAATCGTTACGGCGAGGATATGGTTTCATCAAATAAGGTTTTAAAGGAAACGCTTCATCTCCGACAAGTACTGCATTACTTGGCAAATTTATGGTATTCTCTTCAATAGCCTTCTTTAAAGTACAATTATTAAATATTCCACCATCAGAGTTTCTACCTTTTGCTCCCACGTCAATGTATGTGAAACAATAGTCGTGATCAACACAAGCTAGTAACACAATACTAAATGTAATTTTACAATTAAAAAAGTCTGGTTCTGTGCCAGAGGGACATTTTACGTTTATATGCTTTCCATCAATGGCACCAAAGCAGTTGGGAAAATTCCATCTTATAAAAAAGCCCCTTATTATTTGATTCCATTCCTCTTCAGATCTTGGCACCTGTAAAATAATGAAATAAATGTATGTTTTAGAATGATACGTCCCTGGCATCACAAGAAATAGTTTTTGAATATTTTGAAAATGAAAATACGGAAAATATTGAAAATGTTATAAATTCAAATATACAAGTCGTCGATGATGTGCTTCCGTTTCCAATGCCTAAAAAAACAACTAAAAAAGCAGGTTACATAGAATCGGCCTTAGATAAACTGGACAATATTGAAAAAAGAGCAAGACTTGAAAAAAAAGACGATGATTTGGACAATTTCGGAAAATATGTTGCGTCTTCATTGCGAATTTTGAATACCGAAAATAGCATACATGCTCAGGACGAAATACAAGCAATATTATTAAAATATAAACTGCAAGATCTTCGAGAAAAAGAACGACAAAACTCTACTCCAATGCCAGAATCCCCGTATTCGAAACAAGGCAGCGAAGACACATGGTTGAACATGTAATTTTTTTTCTATTTTAATTAAATATGTGATTCCGTAGTTTATATTTTGATAATAAATAAATATTGTTTATTTTTCGTTCTGAGCATAAATAGTAATTAACAATTTCTAATTATTTTGCTGAAAATATATGATTCTATTATAAAAACTGTTTTATTTCGAACTCACCTTTATGAAATCTTCTAATACAGAGTAAATAGCTTCAAGAACTTCGACCAAGAATGTACTTACGAGGGGTGATCCAAAAGTAATGATAATGAAAATAAAACACGGTAATTAAAGTTAAAATAATAATTTATTTTTCTACATAGTCTCCTAACAAATCAATACATTTAGTCCATCTTTTTTCTAAACCCAGGATTCCCTTTGAAAAAAATTCTTTGTCTTGACCCTCCCAAAACGCTTCAACAGCGGCCATTACTTCGCTATCGTCTTCGAATTTCTTGCCTCGGAGGCGTTCCTTGAGCCAAGGAAAGAGGTAGAAATCACTAGGAGCTAGATCTGGCGAATAGGGAAGGTGTTCGAGCAGTTCGAATCCCGTTTCTTGAATGGCAGCCATCGCAACTGCGGCTTTGTGAGCCGGTGCGTTGTCTTGGTGAAACAGCACTCCAGCTCGCAGTTTGCCGCGTCTTTTTCCTTAATGGCCTCCCGTAATCTCCTTATTTGGTCTGCGTAGTAAGAGCCCGTAATAGTGGCTCCTTTTCCAAATATTCCACCATAATTATGCCTTGAGCGTCCCAAAAACAGATGCCATAACCTTTCCCGCCGAACTTGAAACTTTGAATTTCTTTGGCGTCGGTGAGGAGCTCGCTTCAAGTCATCGATTGTTGTTTCGTTTCAGGATCAAAATGGTGGATCCAGGTCTCGTCCATAGTCACAAAACGGAACAAAAAATTTTCTTGATCTGCTTGGAACTTTTCGAGATTGACCCTCGAACTGTCAACTCGATTTTTCTTTTGCTCGTCGGTTAACATTCTGGATACCCAACGCGCAGAGACCTTTTTCATATGCAACTCGTTCGCAAGGATTCTTTGAACGCTGCCATATGAGATCCTTGTGACCTCAGCTACATGCCTGATGGTCACTCTTCGATCTGCCAACACAACATCTTCGACTTTTTTCACGTTGTCTTCAGTGAGGGACGTGGATGGGCGTCCTTCGCGATGTTCATCTTCAGTGGATGTTCTGGCCAGTTTAAACTCCTTGGCCCAGCGTGCAACTGTAGAATATTGAGGAGCAGAGTCCCCCAATGTTTCCACTAAGTCACTGTGTATGTCTTTTGAAGACATTTTTTTCAAACAGAGGTACTTGATGACAGCTCTAATTTCGTTTTTCTCCATGTTGATATTATCTCTTTGACAGTTCGTATTCAAATGAATGTATCTCCCGGAAATCGTGATCTATTTGTATGATTTTTTTAGGCTGACGTAGTGAGTATATAAGCAAGCAAAAAATATTTTTTTTGGATTTTTATGCGGACCTGAAGTAACCGATTATCATTACTTTTGGATCACCCCTCGTATAGTACACCTAGGTACTCTAAATAATTGTGACAGTGTACCAAACGAAACTCCAGTTGCCAAATATTTTAATGCTATTTCTAGTTTTGTTCGAGCAGGAATAGCATTACGCATTGTTGTATTTTGCCTTTGTATAGAAGAACCAATTTTATCTAATAAATAATAAAACTGGGTTCTGTTGACACGAAACATGTTCTTAAAGTCATCTTCATTTTTATTTGTAATTCTACACAAAGATTGTTAGACGCTCCAAGAACTCCTCTTCTTGCTATCCATTTTTTGATCCAACACCTCTTTTACGACGATTTCTCAATATTTCTTGTCTCAGAAGAGCAGCAACGATTAACACACCTTCACTTACTGCACTCATGTTGGCAAATGAAGAGAAAACTAATTGAATGCAAGAATCGCCCAAGAAATTTTTGTATGTGCTGTTTACACCAAGAAAATTTTGGCAAGCAAAACTTGCGCAAAAGATCAAAATGTTACGTACTGTTTAGACCATGCAGGTAATTTATTGCTTCAATTTTATTGTATGCAACAGGCAAGAAACTTGCATCATGTAAATGGCGCTTAAGCAGTAGCTTACAATTCTTGAATGGCAATTGTTCCGCTTATTTAATTGCATTGAATAATTGCTCTTGTATGTACAAGAAAATGGTATCATATAAACGGGCCTTAATAAGAGACGAAAAATTTCTGTCCTTCGGCATTTATCAGGGCATATATTTTTACGACCAGTACGGTCCACCCGTACATTTCTGCTGGCGTTAACATTTTACACAACGCAATCGCTACAGTTTGACAATTACAAAAATTGTGTTAGTTCACGTTTTCTCCGTAACCGCGAGGGACGCGAACTCATTAACATAACATTTAACATTATAACATTAACATTTAGCATTATTCAACATATTTTAATCTTATATTTTTTACTCGTTTATTAAACTGTTTTAATATAAACTTTAAATTATTATTGAACATTGGTCCAAAACCCGAACATTTTTGGTCCTTCGAGCGAAAAATAAACATTTTGGGTTCTTCGAGAAGTGAATTGGACCCTCGCGAGTTTCAAGGACAGTGAGGTGACAGTGAGAACTAGCGAACATTTTAAACTCAAACATAACATTTGGCTTGGCCAAGCAGCAGCTTGTCTAGGTCAAGAATCAATGTGTCAGCAAGTTGGTCAGCAGCAGCAACAGTGGCATCAGCAGTAATCAGCAGTGTCAAAGTAAGATCTTTCCTTTTTTAACAGTTTTAAATTTAATAACAACATGGAAAACGTACACGCTAATCAGGTCGAGATACTGGGTGCTATTCGTAAAATTGATGTCAATATTAAAAAAGATGGGTCAGCGCGTAACACAATAAATTATTTTAAAAGAAAACTTGAGGTTTTGGATCGTACTGGCAAGATTATCAGGACAATCACAGCAAACTAGTAAAAAGTGAGAGTCGTACACATCCCTACTTTACAAATTCCGTGTATGAAATTGCAAGGGAGCAATATAACTCGGTAAAAGAAATCATTAATCTGCAGTATCAGGGTTTCCTGGCTAGCCGAAATATTATCCAGCCCTTGAAGGTAAAACAAGTCAACAAGTGGAACAGCTTTGATTAGGTGAGCCGTCTTCAGGAAAATCTTTGGAACCGCAAGAGGCTCTCCGCCCACAGGTACATCGAGGAGCAACAATTAAGTTAGATGACATGTTGCGCAAACAATATATTAATCTTAAAGCATTTAAAAGGTCTGTTAGTTGCATAAACATAGATAACATTACGGCAAAATGAGAATTTGAAGATTCTTTAAAAACATTAGAGTCGCGGTGGTCGAGATTCCCTGCATTGGGAAATTGATCATGGTCTCAATGGGGATGACTAAGAATATACAACTACTTTTAGTATGTACGAACATGAGTTTATGGACTTGAAGAGAAAACTCAATTCCAAAATGTGGTCTGTCAATCTCCGAGAAAACTGTACGCCTAAAATGGATATCCCAACATTTAACAGCAATTATAACCAGTGGATACCATTCAAAGATCTTTTCACAGAAACCTTTCACAACAACCCGTCGCTTTCAAATGTTCAAAAGATGCAATTTTTAAAAAGTAAACTTCAAGGGGATGCAGAGCATTTAATACAGCATTTGTATATCGGTTTCCTTAATATTCAGCAGCAGGCGGTAAATCGAATAAAAAAAACTACACTAAACGCGATCAAAAACTTAGGAGTAGACAGACATTAGCACATGGGATCCGATACTAGTACACATACAGTACGCGCGCGAGTTCATGTCCATCGGGGCCAGAGGCAACGCGCGGGCATCTCGCCGTATTTTTCTGCAGTCGAGTGTTGTCCTTGGCGGTTGTGACGCGCGCTTTTCGATACTGAAAATTAGTCGCTGTTGTGTTATTTTATCGTGAATAAACCATGACTACTCCGCTTCCAGCAAGTTCAGGTAGAAAAAAATATTTTATAATACATAAGCAAGCACGTGAAATGGCGAGAAATGTTCTACAGATGTGTGTCGAAGAGAAAAATAAGAGAATAAATTCGCTTTTCCCGTCAACAATGCTTTAGATCGAACGGCCCCGTTATACTGGACTTACTAAAAATTCAAACAGAAGCAAAAAATGGACCTCTTCATTCGCCTTCTAAAAAGGAAAATCGTGTAATAAAATTGGGAATTTAAATGTAGATGATTTCGATAGAAGTGTAATATACAGATGTATAGAATTTTATTTGACAAAAAAAAATTGTTCCCACTTGTCCTAAACTTCTGGCGGCTATCCGGAAAAATATTATTTTCCCTGGGGGACTACAAGTTTACGAAAACTACGTATATATACGTATATATATAATAGGGCTATAAATGGCAAAAATGTCACAACTAGCGAAGGATTTTGGTAGAAAGACCAGCTGTTGTATTTGTCAAACAATTTGCAAAAAATTCGTCAATATAGAGAAAAATGATCGCGATATTTTCTTTTTAGACGAAACGTGGGTTGACAATAACCTCACATTTAAAGTGTTGGAGAAACGATTATATAGACGCGATACTGACTGACACCAGCTCCACGAACAGGCTGATTCTGGTTCACGCCGGTTCCAGACGTGGTTTTTTGGATGGCGCAAAGTTGCTTTTCAAAGCTGGTACTGCTATAGGCGATTACCATGGGCAAATGAACAGTACGAACTTTGAGAAATGGGCGACTGACATGTTCATTCCCAATTTGTCGCCATCCAAAGTTGTCGTTATGGACAACGCAGCATATCACGGAGTTCAGGAAAATAAAGTTCCTACAAAATCAAGCACTAAAACGGTTATGTTAGACTGGCTTACTAGAAACAATATAGAGACTTCACTAAGCATGAGAAAAGGCGAGCTTTTTGATTTGATAAAACTGCATGATGCGCCCCAAGCGTAAAATTTTAAAATGGACCAGCTCATCCGTAGTCACGGACATGAGGTTTTAAGATTGCCACCGTACATGTGCGACTTAAAACCAATTAAGTTAGCATGGGCAAAAGTCAAAAGAGTTGTGAGGGAGTACAACGTTAACTCAGATTTATCCCTAACAAGATTGAAAGAAGTAACAGAGATGGCTATAAACCAGGTGAGAGAAAAAGATTGGTGTAGATTCGATGATCACGTTATAAATTTGGAAGAGCATTACTGGCAAAAAAAAACAGACTAATGGAAAATACGATCGACAACTTCGTAATTGAAGTCAGCGACGGCGAAGATACTGATTCCGACTCTGCTCTGTCGGTTATCTACATCTGATAGCGATTAATTTGCATTAAAAAAAATATTTTTCTCTATTAGCAATAAACAAGTAAGTACTTATACCGGGTGGGCCAGAAAGGCGTACGATTTTAAAAACACTCTTGCGTTTAAAGCTTTAGAGAGGGGACTGCGCGGGTGGTGGGGTTAAGTAGCTCGGTTATCGGAAATTTAGTTGCGATGGATCACTTCACCGGAGCGCAACGTGCATTCTGCGTTAAACATTATTACAAAAATCGCGATTCGTGCGCTATTGTTCGGCGTTTATTTCGGCGTGAGTTTGGATTACATGACCTAAATCAGTGTCCGAAGGAAAGTGTGATTCGATCGTGGGTCAGAAAGTTCGAAGCTACTGGTTCGACTCTCAAACAGAAGCCTGCGGGACGCCAAGGTCAACAAGAACGGAAGACACAATTGAACAAGTTAGAGCTTCAGTTCAACGTAATCCTGCTCTATCGACTCGAAAGCGTTCAGCCGAACTTGTGGTATCCAGAACATCTTTGCGTCGCATTTTGTTGAAAGATCTGAAATTGCACCGTATAAAATTCAACTTGTGCAGGAATTACAACTAAATGATCCAATTTTACGACGAGCTTTTGTTGAAACAATGTTGGAACGCTTTCGGAGTTTCAACAATATTCTGTTCTCCGATGAAGCCCATTTTCACATAAATGGGCATGTGAATAAACAAATTGCCGTTACTGGGCTGCAGAGAACCCTCGTGCAAAACATCAAAAGCCTCTGCATTCGCCGAAAGTAACCGTTTGGGCGGCCATGTCAGCGCACGGAATTATCGGACCCTACTTCTTCGAAAATCGACAAGGCCAATCTGTCACTGTAAATTCCAACCGATACATAGCCATGTTAAGGGATTTTTTCTTTCAACAACTGCAACAATTTGAAGCCTATAATAATCGTGCAACATGGTTTCAACAAGATGGTGCGACATGCCATACAGCTAATGCCTCTTTGGAGGTCGTCAACGAGATGTTTGCTGGGAAACTGATATCGCGCCGAGGTGACATTGCATGGCCTCCTAGAAGTCCGGATCTAACGCCACTGGACTTTTTTTTGTGGGGATACCTAAAAAATAGAGTCTACTCCAATACCCCAGCCACAATTAATGAGTTGAAGACCAATATCCGGGAAGAAATGGCAGCTATTCCCCGTGCAATGTGCCAGCGAGTTTTTACCAATTTAAGGTTCAGATTCGAAGAATGTTTGCAGCGCGATGGTGCACACCTGGATGACGTTATTTTTAAGAAATGAATTTCCCAGATGTCAGTTTTTATAGAAATAAAAATTTGTATGTGAATTGTACTTAGTTTTTTTTTAATGATTTTTTCAAATTCGCAATTCTTTCTGGCCCACCCGGTAGTAGTACGATTGCAAAATCATATAACATTACTGGAATCAAATGACCTCTTTGTAATGATGATCATGGTATTTACAAATGCAAAACATGTTTAGCAATGTCAAATGGAATTAAATTAAAAACCACCAACAAATTGAAACTTTGCATAAATTGTTTATTTAGCCACAACGGAAATCTATGTATTGCAACACAAAGGTGCCGCAAATACTTGCAGAAACATAATACTCTGTTAGATGACGCGTGCACAAAGTCCATATCCGGTACACAGGTTGCGAAAAAACCTAACGAGTCCGTGACAAACACTTCGCACGTGTCACAAAATAATTTAGGAGAAATTTTGTTATTGATAGCTTTGGTGAAGGTTAAGGCGTTAGATATAACCTATCAAATCAAAAGAGCGTTGATAGATCAAGGATCCCAAATTTCGCTCATATCGGAAAATGCCGCACAAGCCTTAGGCGTAAAAACAGCACCGCAAGGGAGTTATATAGCCTCCTAAGACCCGGGCTTTTGAAATATTAGTTGTCATAAAGACCGAACTTTCGTCCTATAGAACAAAATGGCAACCATTGTTAAGTCCCGACGATCGCGAAATATCATGATGCCCGAACGTTCTACAGGGCTGTCCAGTAAATAGCACGACATACTGCAGGGGGTGATAGCTAGGGTCACTACCTATCAATACAACACAATTTATGTTCAGCAAAATCTTACGGATTTACAGTTTTACAAAATTTTCCGAAATACCGAAAAATCTCTACCTTGAAACAGATTTTTAAGCATCTCGTAATGAAAAAATCCTTTTCTAGTACTTTTTTTTACATCAAATTATTCGTGAATAGTTACTTTACTCATTGATAAGTCTTTTTCTATCAAAGACAAGAATGTTTTCAAGAAATACTATTTTTTGTTTAAATTTGCACAGAACTATTTTCTTATCACTTAAGTTTAACCTACAGTGGTGAAAAAAAATGTATGTGGCAGTTTTGTACAACAAACTTAAAAAATAGCTTGTTTAATGGTGATTTAGGAAAGATACAATACTAGTGCATTTTCATTAAAAAAATACAAAAAAATGCTATTTTAGTTCCAGAGAAGCTGATTTTGTTGAAAATGTAATTAACGTAATTTTGACAAAAACCACTATGAGAATAAGTAATAGCTGCTCATTTACGCGAATTATTATAAAACTAGTTGTGACACGTAAAATGCAACATGCACGCGTAATGACTAAAGGTTTTTACCTGCTCGCCGACCGACCCGACCCGACCGGTTACTGTCTAACAAAAGAAGCGCATGTGCTATCCCGCTCTTTCTTGCATTGTGATTTTGTGTCTCACTCTCAACCTTATTTGCGACACTTGTCAGTATGCTACCTTAAACCGTGCGCAACGCATCTCTGTGTTCACAAATTATTGTTTCGTACTGATGACTGTTTTGTGCCTTGGACCCCGGACTTTGTTTGCCTTACGATTTGGATTTTTTTATTGTGATCACTACGACGACTTGGCGACCACCTGGACTTTTGTGTTTTATAACATGGCCAACCGCCGCGTTTTTCCTGGTTATACGCAGCGAGAGTATGCTGAGATGCACCTTATTTACGGAGAAGCTGGCCAAAGTTCCCGAGCTGCTGCCACCCTCTACAGGGAAAGGTTTCCCGATAGGAGACATCCACACCATGAAATGTTTACCAGAGTGCATAACTCCTACATGGAAGGCAGACTCCCTGGTCAACGTGGCGGTGGACGGCCTCAAGTTGTTGACGAAGATGTTTTCTTCCTCGCACAACTCCCTTGTGGAATAGTTTACCACCAGCGATTTTTCCGGACCGATACGACTTAGGGACCTTCAAGAAAAGAGCCTACTCCTTTTTAAAAGGCCGGCAACGCATCTGCAATCCCTCTTCCCCTGGTGTTGCAGTTGTTCATGGGCGGCGGTAGTCACTTACCATCAGGTGAGCCGCATGCTCAAGGCCTCAAGTTGTTGACGAAGACATTGTGCTTCAGGAACGAGAACAAGACCCGACAACTTCGGTTAGGGCGATACAACGGCGCACAGGGATACCGAAGTCCACTGTTCATTCAGTACTTAAGAGGTATGGATACCATCCATTTCACGTACGACGCGTGCAAACTCTTTTAACTAGAGACTACCTGCCGAGAGTTCAATTCTGCCGCCGCATGCTTGAAATGCATCGGGAGGACCCAAACTTTTTTAATAAGGTGTTATGGAGTGATGAGTCAGCCTGCAGAAAGGACGGCTACTTGAATTTGCATAATTTACATAGTTGGCAATTAGAAAATCCGTATGTGTCAAGAGAAGACAGGTCCCAGTACCAATTCAAAATAAATTTATGGTGTGGGATTTTTAATGGCCAGATTGTGGGTCCCGTCGAGCTTCCACCTACATTAAATGCCAATAATTACGAGAAACCCTACCCATGCTCCTTGAAAATGTTCCGAGTGAGCTAAGAGAGGTGATGTGGCTTCAAAATGATGGGTGCCCTGCTCATTATGGCCGGGAAGTAAGAGCCTACTTAGATGAAGCTTATCCAGGCAGGTGGATTGGGCGACTGGGACCGATATTATGGCCACCTAGGTCTCCGGACCTAAACCCCTGGATTTTTTATTGGGGTGCCATGAAGGACAAAGTCTATGAAAACCGATCCAAAATGACAATGAATTGAGAGCAAGGGTTAACATTGCAGCGAGAAAAATATCGGAAATAAGCCTGAGAAGACTCAAAAGCTCATTTTAAGAAGATGCCGAGCGTGTATTAGGGCACAAGGAAGCAATTTGAGCATTTATTGTAATTTATTTAAATAAATGTTTATTAAAGTTAACTCCTCTGTTTTTTACTATCACCTTATCCTTCAAGATGTCATTTACAGACCGGCCGGCCGGTCGGCTGTAGATTAATTATTATGTAATTCGAACCGTAGTACGACCTTACAACGATTCGAATTCAAAGTCACATTACTTGCATTTAAAATAAAATGCTCTTATTAACTAAAATAGCTTATTTTTTTGTATTTTTTTAATGAAAATGCACTAGTATTGTATCTTTCCAAAATCACCATTAAACAAGCTATTTTTTAAGTTTGTTGTACATAACTGCCACATACATTTTTTTTTCACCACTGTAGGTTAAACTTAAGTGATAAGAAAATAGTTCTGTGCAAATTTAAACAAAAAATAGTATTTCTTGAAAACATTCTTGTCTTTGATAGAAAAAAGACTTATCAATGAGTAAAGTAACTATTCACGAATAATTTGATGTAAAAAAAGTACTAGAAAAGGATTTTTTCATTAGATGCTTAAAAATCTGTTTCTAGGTAAAGATTTTTCGGTATTTCGGTAAATTTTGTAAAACTGTAAATCCGTAAGATTTTGCTGAACATATATTGTGTTGTATTGATAGGTAGTGACCCTAGCAGGCTATCACCCCCTGCAGTATGTCGTGCTATTTAATGGACACCCTGTATGTATAGTACATATTCTTTTTCTTAATTTACGACAACATTTAACAATGAAACGACGTTATCTTAATAGCCGCAATATTTATTGTCAGTAGCCACGAACGGGTGACAATGACAGCACGTTGTAAACAACGCAAGTAAATCAATAAATATCTTATAGAAATACTAGTATTTTTATGAAAATAACAATTTGTGTTTACTGGCTAATGTGTACATAATATCTGTGACGTATTATTTTTGTAAAACATGCGGCATAAATTGAGTAATGTTGTGGTATCGGAATTCGTTCTTTGTAAAGTGTGTTCGGTCTTTACAAAGTAAATTCGCCACCATCGTTTGTTGTTTTAAAATCACATTCGGTATATGTTTAACAACTTCGTGACCCTTTTCATTTAATTATATTTCGATGACAAAAAAAAGTTAAGTGCACAAACTAACAATGCTCTCTTGTTCTATTAACTAATTAATTATTAATTATTATAAATAATTATAAATGTTATTTTATTTTAGTGTTGTGAGACAAGGAAATAGATCAGCTTCTTAATGAGTCTGAGGTAGAAGATGCTGAGGATCCGACTTATCAAGAGCCTGAAGTAGACGGGGCTTCTTATGAGCATATAAATGAAAATGTTTGTGAGGATTCTTCTAGCTCGGAAAACGAAGACTCTAGTAGGACAACTGCGGGAGTAGAACTCCAGGTCCATCAGCTCAGAGTTCGGGAGCGAAGCTCGGTACGTGCGCGTGGTGGAGTGCATAGTCGCAGTGCAATGCGCTCTCGTTTACGTACTCGTGGTGGAGCTAGAGTCGCTAGGAGTGGTGAACAGGAACCTACCCCTTGGACAAGATCCAGCTTTAAAAAAGAAGTTCCTGCTTTGTTACAGCCGTCATATCGACTCTCTGAACCAAAATCATCGATGTTAAAATATTTTAACGAATACATAAACGATAACTTGCTTATTTTAATAGTTACAATGAGTAACCAAACTGCAGTTCATAAAACTGGAAAAACTTTAAATTTAACCCTAGGAGAATGCAAGGTTTTTATTGGAATAACTATGCTTATGGGATGTATTGGCTACCCGCAAATTCGCATGTACTGGAGCGTGAAGTATGCTGTACCAAATATAGTAAAAACTATGGTGCGAGATCGGTATTTTCTACTTAGGAATTCTCGAAAGTTAGTATTAGATAATGATGTTTCTCCTGACATGAGGAAGAAGGACTTACTATGGAAAGTTCGCCCGTTACTGGATAGAGTTCTTCAGGGAAGTCACGCACAGATTCCGACCAAAAAAATTTCATTGTCGAGATGATAATCCCATTTACAGTACTTGTCCGATGCGCCAATATTGCCCCGGCAAGCCAATTCCCACTGGACTTAAAGCCTTTATTCTTGCCAATCCAAATGGCTTAGTATGTGATATATTAGCATATCAAGGCAAAAACACTATAACTGGTAGTGCTGACTTTAATTTAGGTGAAAGCGTAGTTTTAACTTTAACAGAGACACTAGTGCCTGGGCACATAATATACTGTGACCGATTCTTCACAAGCATCAAGTTGACAGATGAGCTGCACAAACGAGGTTTTAAATGTACTGTGATGAAAAACCGCCTACCTAAACATATTAATTTATTGGTACTGTGATGAAAAACCGCCTACCTAAACATATTAAAGATAATTTGCAGACAGACAAACAATTAGCAAGACAGGGTAGGGGCTGCTATAACGTTCTTGTTAGAGAAGATCAGCAGATAGCGCTAACCAAATGGTATGATAACAAGCCCGTTTTGCTGTTATCAAGCATACACGCTGCAGAAACTGTTGATGAGTGTAGGTGATACGACAGAAAACTACGCAGCTACATACAAGTCCAAAGACCTGAAGTAGTCAAAGAATATAACAATAACATGGGGGGCGTGGACCTTACAGACCGGTTGTTAGCCGTTTGTCCTTCAAGAATCCGTATCAAAAAGGGGACGGTGAGATTCATATGTCAATTGATTGACTTGTCCGTTGTTAATGCCTGGATAAAGCATAAGGCGGATCAAAAACTACAAGGAACACGTTCTCATAAAATAATTCAACTACGTGCTTTCAAGCAATCTATTGCAGAGGAGATACTGGATAATTACCTGCATTCAGAAAGTGAAAATGAACGCGCAATTGCGAAGTTGCTCAACGTGGAAGTTAACAACACTTCGAAAAGAGGTAGGCCTCCAATTAAGAGCGGTCCCCTCAACTGCTTTCAGGCAACACGGTTTCCTTCACTTACCTGCAATGGGAACCTCACAACATAGGTGCAGACAGAAGGGCTGTGTAATGAAGACTACCGTCTATTGTAAAGCTAGTGACTTACCTCTGTGTTTCACTGTAAAAAGAAACTGTTTTTCAGATTTCCGCAATGTAGTTTCTAACTGATTTATTTATCCATGTTTTGAATAACATGTGAGGCTATTGCAAATATTTTAATACTCATAGTGACTGACAGATTTATATGTGTTCATTAGTTTTAAGGATACCTTGTATTTACTCATACAGGTAAAGCTTATTGTCCTAATAGATCTCAAAACTATTTGATAGTATTATTTAATGTTAAAGTATCATAAAGCTGAAGTGATTTTACCAAAATGCCATGCCAAAATTACCAATTAAAATAAATAAGAAATTATTTCATGTTATTGTTAAGTTTATTTGAATAACTTATTTATGAGAAACTTTCGTCCAATTTGGTCGTTTTTAGTTATTTTATAATTTGGTGATGAAAATAAAAACAAACCAATGAAAACTGTTCTCTTACTTAAAAAAATCTTGCTATACACTGCGACCGAGTGTTCTTTATAAAGAACAAAAGTATGGATAATTTGACATAGTGCAAATACATATTTTCTTATTTATGAACAATGTTTGTTCTAGCAAAGATTTTATGGCATAGCTTAAAATAGTTTAACACTTTAATTGCCGAGCTCATTTGACCTATATATTCCATTTGGGCCATTTGGTATATAAATAGTATATGCTCTGATATATGTGTACACATTTTTTTTTTATTATGTGCTTATTTTGGAAATTATAAGGGTTTTTTTGTTTGCGGTCACCGGTGGCCGTCGCGGCGTACAGATTGAAATTTGCTTCACAGCGCCGCGTGGGTCACTTCGCCGGTCACCTGTCTCTTTCTCACCCCTTTCTCTGATTGGCGGGACGGAGCGGCTAGCGTGATCGCGCGTGACCATGGTTTAGTATGTTTACGGAAGTGCAGCGTGTTGTTTATTTAAATTACGAGTGCACAAATAATTATCTTTTACAAGTATTTAGTTCCTGTTTTGTGTTCGTATAATGGAATTTGATAACTTTGAGTTGACACAGGACGATCTGTCGTATTTGGACCAATTGGAATTAGAAATTACCAAGAAAAATGACGATATTGTGCCGATTACTGTGTGTGAAAATGTGGATTTTGCTTTTCTATATATTCCTGATATTAGTTCCGATTCTGATAATGAGGATGATTGTTTACAACCAGTGCGTAATAGAAAACGTCACCGCATTGTGTCTGAAACTGAAAGTGAGGATGAAATAATACAGCCGTCGCCTCGCGGTACTACGTCATCTTCGGGAAACTGGTACTCTCCATCTGGTAATCAACCGAAAATAATACCTTTTACGGAAACGCCAGGTTTGAAGCCTTTTTCTTTACGCCATAGCTTGTCATGTTCTGGTCCAAGTGATTTTTATAGCTTGATGGTACCTGACGATATTTTTGAACGCATAGCGAGAGAAACTAACATATATGCCCAACAACTTATATCGAAAGACACGATACAAACAAAAGTGAAATAAAAAAATTGTTTGGCCTCATCATGTACATGGGGCTTGTGCGACTACCAAAACTGAGTGACTATTGGTCAAATGACGATATGTTCGGACAACAATATGCTAAAAGAAGAATGAGTCGTAATAGATTTGAATTGCTTTTACGCATGCTTCATTTTTCTCATAATACCCAGGCTACGTCACATGACCGCTTGTACAAAATCAGATCCCTCGTTGACGAAATGAATGTGAACTTTAGAGCACATTTTACTCCGGATATTTCCCTATGTGTTGATGAAAGTATGATACCTTTTCGCGGGAGAATAATTTTTAGACAATATTTAAAACAAAAAAGACATAAGTACGGCATTAAAATATTTAAGTTATGTACAGTTCCGGGTTACACGTGCAAGCTGGAAGTCTATGCTGGAAAACACTGCGATACAACAAACACTACACCGACTCAGGTTGTTATGTCACTTTGTCGACACTTGTTCCAAAAAGGACATGTATTGTACACGGATAATTGGTACACAAGTATTGATTTGACTGAAAAACTATTACTGGAAGAAATGCATTTGGTCGGAACGTTGCGCAAGAATAGAAAAAAATTACCGAAAGATGTTATGAATGCAAAATTAAAACCAGGAGAATACAGTGCAGCTGAAAATGACAAAGGGATCACTGTGATGAAATGGCGTGATAAGAGAGATGTGTCCTTGTTGTCTACTAAACATACCACAAAATTCGTCACTACCACAAATAAAAGAGGACAGTCAAAAAGAAAGCCACAGATAGTTGTCGCCTATAATAAAGCGAAATCTGCAGTTGACCTGTCAGATCAAATGACAGCTTATTCGCCGCCATTACGGAAAACTGTCAAGTGGTATCGAAAGTTAGCTTGCGAACTGCTACTCAACACAGCTATGGTAAATGCCATGGTTCTGTATAAACAAACCACGAAAAAGAACATTTCTGTCGTTCAGTTTCATAAAGCAATTGTGAGATATCTTGTAAAAGCTGATGAGGATAAAGAAATGTCTGAAAGTGCTTCGAAACGTCCTAAAAGATTAAAACACGAACTAAAAACAAAAGAAGGCAAAGTTCGCGCAACAAGAAGATGGTGTCAGGGGTGCTACAAAATAAATGTTCAAAACATGGGCAGGAACATTGCTAAAAACAAAACTAAAAAAGTAGCCACTTTTTGCCCCGACTGTCCGTCACAGCCACATTATTGCTTGACCTGTTTCAACAGGGAACATCGTTATTAGATGATTGTTAATTTGACTGAAAACAACCCGATAAGATTACTTTCTTGTCCATCTGTTTTTCCTTAGCTTGTTTCTTTACATAATTATTATTGAAGAACAGAAGTGTATTTACGTTGTTTGTTAGCCAAGGGAGTTTAGAAAAGTTTTGACTTTTGTTAAGTTTTCAATACTATTATATAATTTTTTTAATGTCTAAGCACCTATTTCTTGATAAATATAATGTTTTTTTTAACTTAATTAAATATAAAAATAAAATACATTTTTCATTTATTTCCATTCAATTTTTACGAAAATTTACTTGAAAACTTATAAAAATTTAGAAACCAAGCGCTCAGAAATGTTCCTGGGCGCCGCGCGGGTCATAACGTACTGTAAAACCCCAGTTACGAGTGACCGCCGGCTCTCAGCAACGTTTCAAAAACTAGTCTTCCTTACCGGTCACCGGTGACCCCCATGGCTCCAAGAGAAGGGTATGATGCCGGTCACCGGTGACCCCCACGGCGATTAATGTGTTAAACCGGTATTGCACTTTCCGGACTTAATGACGATATTTCTTTTGTTCTTTTTGAAGTACATTCTGCTATAATGACATCTCTTACCTCACAATACCCAGGACTCAATAATCAACGCCATTTTGTTCTTTGAGAAGGCACCTGGGACTTAGGAGGATATGGCGTCGGGGAAAAGAAAAACAATTTGCAAGGACATGTTAAATATTACGTGTACATCCATGTTAAATGATTATTCTTTCAACACTAATGTTTATATAATGAACAACTTAATTAAACATTTGCCAAACCAATCGTTTGAAAAGCCTACATGGTAATTTATAGAAAACAAACTTGGCTGATCCTGAGTATTATGGGTAGTTCTCATTTTTTGAAAAATTCTGTGTGACTATCATTTGTCTAAGCTGAAGTACCTAAATACCGGGATTGTGATTTGTGTTTAATAACATATAAGTAATATATTATAAATTTAGCATATATATATGTAAATCAACTGCATAGTTATTTTTTAATTAATAATCAAATATGTCCCTACCGTGGGAGTGATTCCTCTGACTTTGTGAGAAAAAAATTTAATGGCCAAGAAAACCATATAATAAATAAGTGAAAAAGAATATCAATATTAACTACTATGAATTTACTACTTTAATATGTAAACATTGTCTATATTTTTACAGATTCTTCATTTTATCATATACAAAAGTTTGTGATTAATTTATTTGTCCTTTCCATGGATGTGTGTCACACCAGTCATAATTTATAAAAATATTGTGCGTGTATCCAAACGCAACTACGCATAAACAAAGTAATCATCCGCCATCTTGACTCAGTCGTCAGTTTCTACCGGCGTTGTAACCGCTACGAGAAAATCTTACTTAGGTTTTTAGTCACAACTGTATTGATCGTCAAAGGTATGTATACTTCAATTCTCATCTTTGGTATTGTAGTTTAATTGCATTTATGTATCAAACTATACTAAATTTGTATGTTCATGCTTGATTTAGAGGTTATGTTTCTACGACTTTAATGAAAAAAGTCACTTCCATGGACGTCACTTCTATGGATCCGTGGATAAAAATTTAGCCATGGATGTGACCATTGACCAATGGAAGTGACAATTATGAAGTATTTGGGCGTGGCTTTGCGGAATGCTTGCTTTATTTATTTATTTTGATTTTAGATGCCGAAACCCAAAAAGCGTCCAAAAACTGAGGAAGAGATACGTCAACAAAAACGTGACTGTGAACGAAAACGGAGAGCACGTATCAAAGCTGACCCCGCTTTATATCAAGCTTCTAAAGAAAAAGATAGAGCACGATACGCAGAAAAAAAACAAAAGCTACAAGTTAAGCTCGTTCGTGAAATGACACCGAGAGAACACCGGAAACAACGCAAAGAGTGGAGAGAACGCAAATCCAGGAGTCGATTAAAAAAGCTTAATAAAAGTCTACTGAATCACTTAAGAGAAAACACTCCTGAGACAACTGATAGCGAGGCAACATGCAGTCGTAGAGGATCACCAACAGTTTTGGTTAATTTTTCTGAAGAAAATATGTCACATCCACAGTCAGGTTGCGCCCATGATTTCTCTACACGGTCATCCATATCGACACCTGTATTATTAGCACAGAATAGTCCAAGCTCGTCACAATGTGATACTCCAAGCCGACAAAAGAAAACAGGTTTTAAAATAGCCAGGGCAAACCGTGAGAAGTCAATCTTGATAATAAATAAACAAAAAGAACAAATTAAAGCTATGAAACGAAAAATACATACTTTACAAGTAAAATTATTAAGATCAGCCAACAGAAAAGTAAACGAAGTCACTGAAAAAAAGAGCCATGTCAAAGTAATTTTAAACAAAACATCAAAGGCAAATGCTCTTCGTACAGCTGTGACCAAATTCCTAGAAAGAGACGATAACAGTAAAATGTGTCCTGGCAAAAAAGATTGTATAGTTAAAAACAAAATTAAGAAGCAAAGGAGATACCTTTCTGACACCATGCTAAACCTTTACAAGAAATTCCAAACGGAACAGAATACAATCAAAGTTAGCCTTGCAACTTTTTGCCGATTGAGACCATTTTGGATTGTTTCACGAAAAATTTCCGAAAGAGACTCATGCCTTTGCGTAGTTCACGAAAATACGCAATTAATGTTCGAAAAACTAAAATATCTGGACATTATTTCTGATCAGAATTTGCGGGAGCTCTGTAAAACCGTAGTATGTGACATGAATTCAGAAGCGTGTATGTTACGCAAATGCGAGATGTGTAAGACTAAAGTTCCGAAAATAAATGAATTTGACGACTCGACTGAGACAACATACAAATTATGGACAATAAAAAGAGAAAACAGATTGATACATGGCAAGGAAAAAGAAATACGTAGAACTGTCAAAGCTGAAGTGAATATATCTAAAAAAACACTGCTATTAAAGTTTCTTGAAGCCTTAGATAAATTTTTGGTACACCAATATTACATAACGCACCAATACATGGCAACTACCTCACTAAAGACCAATCTTAAAGTAGGAGAAATATTCATGCAAGTAGACTTTTCAGAAAATTACTGCTGCAAATATTCCAACGAAATACAAGCAGTACATTTCGGAGCGTCGAGGCAGCAGATAACTCTACATACCGGCGTATATTACTACAAGTGTCCTGATACCCAAGAGTTGAAGAGTAAATCTTTTTGCACGTTTTCGGATTGTTTGCGACATGACGCCTGTGCAGTTTTTGCTCACATGCAGCAAATTCTTGATCAAGTACATTTGTCACATGCTATGGACACAATGCATGTCTTAAGCGATGGACCAACAGCACAATATAGAAATAAAAAGGCATTTTATTTGTTTACACAACACTTAACACAGCGATATGGGCTACGAGTTGCCACATGGAATTTTAGCGAGGCTGGACATGGAAAGGGGCCTATGGATGGTGTCGGAGCGGTTGTAAAACGCACAGCTGATCGCATAGTCGCTCAAGGCAAAGATATACCCGACCTTGTTACCTTAATTAAATCTATAGAAACAAGTATAACTAATGTCATAATTTCTGTCGTGACTGAGACACAGATAAAGGACATAGACAAACTATTATCTGATCAAGAAAAGAGCATTCCCGAAACTTTGAAAATTCATCAGGTTACCTGGGACACAATGAACCCAAAGAGGATTTATTTGAGAAAATTGACTTGTGTTACATGTAAACCTGGTGAAATGTGTCCTCATTATTCATTGAAGAAAGGCTTTTTTGATTTCATCAGTAGCGGACGTTTCATCGATAATCCAGGACCTAGCGCAGAGCCTCGGAATTCGAAGAATCAACAAGATGTTCCGTGGCCTGGTATACATGACAACAATGTTTTGAGGTCTGCAGCAAATGAGAATGATGATTTGAGTTCTGAAATAAATGCAAACTATGTTCCGGTGTCTGAAGCGGATGAAAACCAACCATGCAACTCACAACTTGTTTTAAAAGAAGGAATGTGGGTAGTTGTAAGATTTTTGTCGAAGAAAACAGAAAAGCATTTTGTTGGTCAAGTAATTGAATTTGATGGCGAAGAACCAAAAGTGAAATTCACAAAAAAGAAAACAACTACCAAAGATCACATTAAATTTTTTTGGATAGAACCTGAAGATATATTCCCTGTTCCACGTGACGATATAATGGCTGTTTTAACCGAACCTACACCTGGTCGGCGCGGAGAATTATTATTTAATAATATAGAAATTAAAAAATATAGAAATATTATATAAGTTACTTATAAATGCTTATGATACTATTAGACTACAAATTAGTTGGTACGATTCAAGGCTGATTTTATTAATGTTGTAGCCGATTAGGGTTTTCTAAGTTTGTTGCACTCGTACATATTTTATTTTTTTACAGTAAAACTATAAGTAACTAATAACTAAGAAGGTTATATATTTACCTTCTTAGTTATTAGTTGCTGGAATAATGCGAAAAACAAAAGGGAAATACCACCAGTATTTTTGCAGTATTTTCGTTTCGAGAAATAGGATCGACGATATTTGTTTTTTTAAAGGACAAAAACATTGGCATTATACGCTCCAAAAAGAATCTGTTGTTATGATCTCATCAATACACCATGACAATTCAATCAATGAAAACAGAGGAAAGCCGGAGATAATTGAATTTTATAATTGCAAGAAACTCTACTCTTCATTTTCGATAGATTTGATGAGTAGGATTGATAATTTCCTGAGGTCAATTGATGAACCCCAATACGACCAACAACATGAAAAAGATAAAGATTTATGTGGGTTTTTAACTGGTGGGTCAATCTGGACCCACAATATAATCGATATAATCGTTATTTCGGGTTTACAGTTATGTAAATCCGAAATAACGATTCCGGTTGAGGGTTAAAATAACAATGTGTTCAACCATAAACATTCCTTTTTATTAAAAATTGAATGTAGCTACGTTTAACTATGCCATTTTTTTGCCCTGTCATTGGATGTATCGGGCAAAAATAAATTTATACTCAAAATGCCGGGGCCAATTTTTGCCAAACAGGTCTGTAGACCAGCTACTTCGAATGCCCTAAGAGACAATTTCCCTTTTAAAATAATATACCATACAATTAAAATTTCAGAACAGAAAAAAAAGGTTTTAATGGATTTAGTTGAAAGGAAAACCATTACAGATTATTATCGTACATTTTATGAGAATCTTTACCTACTTTTAATATACCTGTTTTAAATTTTTGAGCAGATTTTGTTTCAATAAAACTTTTTTTTTAATATTGTCTTATGATACTTAAGACTGTTGTTAAAATAATTAGAAACTATATAAGTACTTGGAGTACCATTTTAAAAGAATTTGTCTGAAGAAAGGCTGAAAGTAACGTACCAATTAAAGTTCCCACTTTTATTTTTCACAAGCTTTTTTTCCTTATTTTGTTTTAATAAGTTTTTAAGCAATTTTGTTTAATAAGTCCGTTTTTTTTTTAATGTTAAAAGTTTAGATTACTCTGACGAGTATCATTACAGCCCTGCACAAGTCCACTGCTGAAAATTGGCTTCGCCCAAAGAATGCCACAAAACACGGTCTGAATCACCTGCATCCATCGACTTCCTGCATGTCTTATCAGGTCGTCACTCCATCTAGTGGGCGGCCAGCATAAAAAAAAATTAAAAGTACTGTTTGTAATTCACTTACATGTTACTTAATTGAATCTGTTAAAAATAAAATAAGCATCTACAAAACTTCATTGAGTAAATTTTTATCTTACGTTATATCTTGAAAATGCCATCCTGTAAACATTTGTAAATTCTAAAATTATACAGTTTTCATCCGAAGAAGTTTATATGCAATTTTTCATTATAAATGAAGCTAATGGATTGCTATTATCGTATTTATTTGCAAGCTCCAAAAGACACCATTTTGCCAAAAAACCTGAGCTTTTTAAACCATAATGTACAGTGTCCAGGCGAATGACAGCTTCATGCGCAGTGGCTTAGCAATGAATAAAACTATTTTTACGGATTTTATCGCGTTTAATTTTGCTATTTTGATTCCCGACGTTTCGGGTGCTTTACAGCACCCATGGTCACGGGGGGGACTGAGGTGTTTGACGTCCCAATGTCATAGTTAGCCCGGCTACCTTCAGTTTTTTGAATATTAATTTTTGGTCCGATCTACGCAGAATGAGCTTACAGTATCTTGAAGTCTTGCAGTGGTATGCTTGGGTTTGGATTTAATTTTGTTAATTATAGGATCCCAAGCAGATGGCAGCACCCATCCATCTTCTCTATTGAAATTGGGATGTTTTTTAATTTCAATAGCCTCGTGTATCATCATTGGTAGGAATCGGTGTTCTTTTGCGAGGATTTGTGGTCTATCAAATCTGATGTAATGGCGGGGACGATCTTGAACATGTTCACAGACTGCAGACTTCCCAGAGCGTCGGTGCGTCGGTTTGTACCGGCTAATCTCTTTTGAAGATTTTTGAAGGCTTATAAATCTCTTCATCTGCGAAACTAACACCAGGTGGTATTATTATAGAGGAAGGGTCAATGCTTTGAAGCAAATTGCATGTGATTTTCTCTATTACATGACATTTTGTATGGTGACTTTAATGAGAAAATCTCTAATTGAATGAGGACTAATAATTTTCTGCTCACCAGATGTCGCTAGTTGACACTGAGGTAAAGTTTTATGTTACACAATGTAATTTAATTGAGAAGTTGTTTTTTAATAAAAGTTTATCAGTTTATAGAGTATTATATTAATACACAAGACAATGCGTCAGTGGTTTGCTCTTTAATTTTTAGCACATTTTTAAAAAAAAATCTACTTTTATGAATATTTGTGGTTTGCTTTATTTATTTTTAATGTTATTAATATAAAATATAGCTAATAGTACAGAAAGAAACAATAACTTTTACATTTTCCGAACAAATTAACTTCCCCGCTATGAAATCTGTCAAATATTATACGTCACTTTCTAGTGGCGCCGCCCTGGTGGCAGAAAAAGTCGTGGATGCCCGCATTAAAAATTTAACATGATTCTTATTTTTGCAACACCTATGATACTAGTATTGTCAGGTGCCAACCCTTTCACACCTTAGTGGTAACTAAAGATGCCTGGGAGGTAGAGTCTAAACTAGCTTTGATATGAACCTCCCTTATATCTTTGGTAAACAATTTTATTCTAGATATGGGAAGCAGTACTTGGTTACCATTTTTGCCTAATAATAATAATAATTCTATTTAATAATAATAATAATAATTTCATCGAATAAAACCATTTTTACGGATTTTATCGCGTTTAATTTACTATTTTAAATCCCGACGTTTCGGGTGCTTTACAGCACCCATGGTCACGGGGGGGACTGAGGTGTTTGACGTCCCAATGTCATAGTTAGCCCGGCTACCTTCAAAAAACTGAAGCACCCGAAACGTCGGGAATTAAAATAGTAAATTAAACGCGATAAAATCCGTAAAAATAGTTTTATTCAATGTGTAGTGTTCGCGTAAATATAAGAAATCATTAAATAATAATTTCTTTCATTTCAGACCTAGATTCATATAAGTAGATTAGTAATACATTGTGCATCATAAATATTATTGTTAGTTCCTTAAATATCTAAAATCACTTTTTAATAAAACGTTCCAGTAACACAGCATATGCCCGTCACACTAAGAACATGACACAAGGTGCTACTTCATCATCCCGGTAAATCAATCAATGTATTTTGTAATTTTTTGCATTGAATTGAATTGCCATCTAAGGTGAAATTTGTACCAGCCATGGTGGTTGTTTCAAAAAATGTTACCAGCTCTTTTTGTCTTTGACAAATTATACATGTTTAGCTGCGGACTTTAAAATTAGCACAAGAAAATATTTTGCGCCCAATTGACTTACAGAAGTGACATATTTTTTTGTTTATAGAATAAGAGTGGCAAACAAGCACGCCGTCCACCTGACCCTTGGTTAATTGCTGTGGCTGTTGCAATTGTTGTTACCATTAGCTTGCTTCTCAAGAAAGATAAGAAACTGGAGTATAATTGGTTGTTGCCCCATCCCACTCAAGCTGATATGCATGCGCAGTGTACATCATAAGTCAATATGACAAAATACAAAGTAAGATAGGATCCCATTCGTCTGTCTACCTTTGCACCTAAACCTCTTAATGCGTCTAAATTTACTCCCTCTCAAATTTACTAATATGAGAAGTAGTTGACCTAGTCATGAAAGCAAATCTAAAATACCCTGATTAGCTCTTTTATCATTTTGTACCTATTATAAAATCTATCGTTGAGCATCTTCATTGCCTCATGATAGCTAACATTAACCATTGGCACGTTTTTTTATTAAATTAAACGGTTCACCCTTTATGAAGGAACGAAAAACATGAAGTTGTTGTAAATCATGCATAGAAGGATCATTATCAATGTTCTTCTTCTTCTTCTTTCTTTTTTATGGCGGTTTTGATCATTCGCCAATGTCAGCGTGTAAGTGTTTATTGAGTAGAAGCTCAGTAGTTACAAATACTATGCCCATGTACAAAAGATGATTGTGATAATACAAGTATCTTATTTTCTTTAAACCAATTTTTTTTTCCCTTTTTATCTTGTGATACTAATGGTTGTACTGTTGAATTACCTAGAACAAATGACAAACACAATTGCTATAACTACATTAGTATGTTAGTATTGACAAACATTAAACTATTATACTATTAGTGCTAATAAAATCACACAGAATATATACATAAGGAGTGTTTGTGTAGGTTAAAAGTGAATCGAAATTTATAGGATGAGGGATGTCAGGAGGGAGATGATCATAGAGTGAACAAGATAATTTAGGACAGTTAAAAAAAATATGGTCGGAGGTTCATTCATCTAACCCACATTCACAGAGGGAACTATCCCTAATCCTCAGTTTGGCTAAATGTACTGGTGTACAAGCATGGCCAATTCTAAGTGTACAAATAGTTGAAGTTGCATGTTTGTTAGCTTTATTAAATTTGAAAAACCATGGTTTTGGAGGGATGGCACATTGTATAGCAGCATAGTGTTTACCTTTTATATTTTGAGTGGTTTTCCATAATTTAGTCCAATTATTATTTAGCTTCTTCTTTGCAAGTAACACTATGTCTGAAGAGTAGGTTAAAATAGATACCACCATTTTTCTTGGAATCACACTAGACGCGAAGCTTCAATGGAGCCCCCATATATTATAATTAGCAAGCAGACTTAGTTCTGCAGCATATGCTGTAAAAAAGATTAGAAATCTTACCAGTGTTGAAACAGCTAGACTAGTTTACTTTAGCTATTTCCATAGCATAATGTCGTATGGTATTTTGCTATGGGGACACGCAGCTGACACTGAAATTATATTTGTTTTACAGAAGAGGGCCATAAGAGCAATTTATGATTTAAAGCCTAAAGAGTCGCTGCGACAAAAATTTAAGGAAGTTAATACATTAACTTTGGCCTCTCAATACATTTATGAAAATGTAATGTACGTACACAAAAATAAAAGTAGATTTACAAAAAGAAGTGATATTCATTCTGTAAATACTAGGAACAGACACAAGCTAGTAGTACCAGTTACTCGACTCCATCGAGTCAGTAATTCATTCTTGGGGCGATGTATACGCTTTTACAACAAAATCCCAGAAAATATGCAAACTTTGACCTGCTCAAAGTTCAAAACTTTATTAAACAAAGTTTGTATAAAAAGGGTTATTATAATATTAAGGAATTTATGCATGATAATAACCCCTGGGAATGAGGTGATCGCTACCAAGCTATTTCTAATTTGTTTTGTGTTGTTAATTGTGTAACATACATGATTGTAAGTTGTTATTTAAAATAAAATAAAAGTTCCGCTGGGTTTCTTGCTGGTTCTTCCCAGGACAGAGGTTTTTTTTTCCAAACCAGTGGTAATTAAACAAAAGAGTGACTTTCAATAAGTTTTATTTATAATCTATATTGAATAAAAAAGTTTCTGTTTCTGTTCTGTTTCATGACATGGCGAACAGCTGTTTCATTGCTCTTGATGCCACTACCTGACCTGGAATCCAAGCTAAGGAAACCTGAATACCCTTGAGATGACATCTATACAATGTGTGTTTAATTTTGAGGATCAAGTGTATCTTATATTTACTTTGGAACTGGTTTGACAAAATTGCTAACAAACAACTTTTGGAGTCAGTAAGGATAACTGACTTATTTAAGTTGTGTGCTTCTGTATATAATAAAGCCTCATAAATTGCCGTGGCCTCGCCAGTAAAAGTGGAAGAAATAGAAGGGCATTTAAAATTGATAATTATTTTGTATCTGGGAATCCACACTGCTGCTCCAGTGCAACTTTCATCTGACTTGGAGGCATCAGTGTATATAATAAGCCAGCCGTTCCATAAATTATCTATGACTCTACTTAGTTTACTATTTGCTGTAGGGCAATCTTTCTCAATACCAAGGTCGAGGTGGATATATGGTTGGTAAATAATTGCAAGCTAGAGCCGTGGTAGCTCAGATGGTTAGCGCTCGCTGTAAGTTTCACAACACGCGAGCAACCCGGGTTCGATCCCCGCCGGCACCAATGAAATTGTTAATTGCAATTTTAAGTGCTGATTTACCACGTGCTCGGCGGTGAAGGAAAACATTGTGAGGAAACCTGCATGTCTGAGAAATCAAACAAAAATATTTCGAAGACATGTGAAGTTCGCCAACAGGCATTGGTGCAGCACGACGGACATTTCCTTGCCCTAAAAGCCTCTCAGAAATGAGAGGAGGCCTGTGCCCAGCAGTAGGACGTATATAGGCTGTAACTTACTTTAACTTTAAATAATTGCATCATATGGGATATCAAAGATGGGACAGGACTTACATTGTGATACTGGGTGTGGTAGATGGAGTAATGTTACCAAACTGTTTGATAAGCAGGGAGATTCTTTATGAGTCCAGTAATGCTTTGACGAAATATATTCCAAAAGGAGGTGTAATTTAGAAATGAGAGGGTGGGAAGAGAGTTGGTAGATTTTAAAAAATAATCGGTCCGAAAGATATTGTCTTCTTAGGTAAAGAGGTCTACACATTCAACTTGGAGAGCATTTATTGGAGAAGATTTCATTGCCCCGATGATTATACGAAGACTTTTGGACTGAATCCCGTCTAGGATCTTCAGGGAGGACTTATTACACGGTTCCAGGACAAAACACCCATAATCCAAATATGACTATGAATCAGAGCGTTGTGCAATATTTTTTGGGAGAATGGGTGGGAGCCCCACCAGACTCCCGATAAAGCTCGAAGAATATTAATATTTTTTTCACATTTTTTGGAGACATAGTTGATATGATGAGAAAAGACTAGTTTGGAGTCAAGAATAACTCCCAAAAATTTTACATTCTCCCTAATTGGGATAGGTTCATTGTTATAGAGAATGTTGATTTCAAGGATTTGAGAAGATCACAACACTGCTTTAGGGGACAGACAAAGACAAACCATGATCAGTTAATCAATCCTGTAAATACGACATTGATAAATTCAAACGGGAACAAGCTGCAAGGAGGTTATCCAGGGAAATATATATAGCTATATCGTCTGCATATTGAAGGATGTTACAGAAAGAGTTAACAGAAAGTTCTAAATCATAAGTATATATAAAGTAGAGCAAAGGACTAAGTACTGAGCCTTGTGGGAGACCCTTCCATACAATTCTTGGCGGGAGTAGAGAATTTTGACTATCAATATAAATGGATCTAGAAGAGAGATAGTTAGAGACAAAATTTACTATCCTCACTGGAATACTCAGACTAAGCATTTTTTGCCTGAGCACAGGAAGAAGTACATTGTCATATGCAGACGAGATATCTAGAAAGACTCAATTATGTTTAGAGTAAGCTATACGAATATCAGTAACTAGAGTCAAGACTAGTGTCTTATTGGCAGCAGATAAAATAGCATTTTTAAAAGTAGAATACACTTGAAGAACATTCTCTTTCTGAACAGGAGGAAGGGCTGAAAGTTCTTCCTCTAGATCTGTGGAATACAGATGCCAGTTTGCTTTGGATGTATTATATTTTAACCTAGGTTTAAATGGAACATTGACTGTATAGGAGCTAGGGGGATTGATAACAATAGGGAAATGATCACTGCCATGGGAAAAGGGTAATATTCTCCAAGAAAGAAGGACGACAGAGAACGGGGAACAGAGTGACAGATCTACTGCACTTTTAGGATTTTGGAGGGTGTTACTCTACGTGTAGGTGAACGATCGTTAAGGAGGCAGAGATCTAAATCATCAATGATGTCTAAAAATGTAGAAGACCAGGGATCACAAAAATGGGAGCCCCATAAAGTATGGTGCATATTAAAATCACCAAGAATTACCATAGGAGGAGGGATGGAGGATATAATGCTCGTAAGTTCTGATAAGATATTTAAACTAGGTTCGGGAATGTAAATAGAAAGAAAAGAAATGTTGTGAGCTCTAACTGCTACAGCATTAATTGAAGGACTATGAGAAGGAAGGGAAATTAATGTATAAGTAATTGATTTTGAGATAAGAATGAAAGAGCCAGCATAGCCAGCATGACCATCATTCCTATCATCCCTGAGGCATGAATAACCTGAGACCCTAAAATGGGACCCAGGCTTTAGCCATGTCTCTTGGATGGCTAGGATGAGGGGATGGTATTTATTAATAAGATAAGTTAATTCATTTTTCTTATTCTTAATGCTCCGGCAGTTCCACTGAAGTATTGGAGGGAAGGTTATTCGTTAATGAAATAAGCTCAGTGAGTTTTTGGCAGAGGGCAAGTGGGAGATCCATATCGCTGAAACGAGAAAGCATACTTATAAGCATGGAGATCATTAATTCACAGAGATTGTCATAAGCGGAAATACTCCGCCCTATTAAAGCACAACCATTAGTAGTTGAAGAAGAAGGGGTAGCTATTATTGCCTCATGGCCAGATTTATCATATCCATGACTTGATGCTGGATTTGGCGGAAGTCTTGGACTAAATGTAGTCTTCCTGTAAGAATGAGATTGTGAGGCGACAACTGAAGGTAAAGGGGAATTTGAAATAGGATAGGGACTCTGATGATCATGTGAAGGAAGGATTCTAGCAGTATCTGCATAAAATCTCCGGACTTGAGGGAAACGGGAAGATGCTTCTAGATAGGAAATATTTTTCTGTGACATTGTAAGTTTGATAGATCTCTGCCTAGAGTGTTCAGGGCAGGAAGGATCTTTAGCTGTGTGAGATCCTGAACAGTAAAGGCAAGTGGGAGTCTGTTTTGTGCATGATATTCCTTCATGACTTTGAGCACACACAAAACAATGGGAAGATGATGACCTACACTGTGAGGTTACATGTCCAAAACAACAATATTTGTGACATTGAATAAATGGTAAAATGTAGGGCTCGACAGGCATTGAGGTGAAAAAGCAATAAATGTTAGGAGGAAGTTTCTGGCCGGAAAAAGTTAAAACAACTGTTTGAGAGGGAATCCACACAGTGCTTTGGTTTTCATTAGCTGATTTTCTATTAAATCGGCGAGCTTTAATGATAGGGTCAAAACCAGCTGGGACCTCGATTAATGAAATGAGTACCTCTAATGTCCATTCTACAGGGACCTGCATCACTATTCCCATGCGTGTGATGTTATAAGAAGGGATTACAGTATCATATTTAACACCTGCAAGGGCTGGGTTCTCAATAAAACAATTTGCATCACCTGCACTTTTAAATTCGACTGAAATTATATTGTGTCCTACTCGCTTAACACCATCACTAACAACATTTTTAATATTAGTATTTAAAATGTTATTTTTAATAAGGTATAGAAAATGATCAAACTTTATCTGTTTTAAAACTACTCCAGATGATAAATCATCTACTATCTTACTTACATGTACATTAAAGGGTGCATTGTCCTTATTAGAGTATTTATGTTTTTTTTCTATGTAGTCAGAATGGATATAAGAGGTCTGAATAGATAGTACAGGTTGAGATGGATCTGTATTTAATCTTTTCTGAGGATGAACTGAGTTATTGGTTGCTTGCGATCTTTTACGATTCGACTGTTCAATTTCGATAGGCATATTTTTTTTATAACAGTATGGGAGTCACATGGAACACCGTCGGGATCGGGAGGATCCTCCTCCATTTTATTTTAACTAATTACATATAAAACAACAAAATTACTAAATACTTACGGATTTTTAACTGCTAAAACCAACAACAGAAATTATAAACAAAAAAAGTAAATCAACAGCTCTCAGAAATACGAAATAGCCAAAAACAGATCGACACTTGTACACCTCACACCATGGGCATCTAGAATCCCATTATCAATGTTAAATTTAAACGATTCAATGAAAACAACCGTCTGCATACTTACCATCAAATGGATAACTGCAGATAAATATATATGGCTGTCAATTTGGACGTTGACTGATATAATTTATTTGAGTCTGATGTTGACTAGAGTATAATATTTTGTTAATTTTTACGATAATCAATCTTATTTTCTACTTCACTGATATCCTGTAATAATGCACGACCTGTAAGTATCGCTGCCTTCCATAATAATGCACCAAACCACCAAATCAATTTGTTATAATGTTCATTTTCGTATAATGTAATACTGAGCACGTACCAGGCGCGCTTTTAAAGTTCAGAGATGAATTTTTAAGATTATGAATTATGATCGATTTCACTTCGCAAATTGATTATAAATTCTTACAATATTTATTGGCTACTAGTATATTACATCTTTCCACTTTCATTGCACTTGCTTTTTTTTTTTGAGTTTATGGCCTGGTATCTAGACCTTTAGGCCGGCCACATACATACGGAATTCCGTTTCGGGATTCCGTTTCGATATTCCGATTCGAGATTCCGAACGCAGCAAGTTCATATAAAATCTATGAACCGCCACACACGTACGTTATTTTTCCGTACGGAATTTTCTCCGATTCGAGATTCCGTATGACCGCCTGTGCGTTCGGAATCCCGAACGGAAAAAAGCCGCTCCGAACGCAAGTCTTCCATAGATTTTGTACGAGTCGCAACACACATACGTAAATTCCGTACGGAATGCGCTCAGTGTTCGTCGCACGACCGAAGCGAGTAGGTGTGTTTATGTGTGTTTTTATATTTAATCTTATAGGTGTATAGCTTTTCGTAACCTTTCATCTTATTTTATTTAATAATTCGTCTAAAGTATTTACAGACATCCATATTTAAAAAATATCTCTGGGTAGATTGCAAGCTTAGGGTGATAAGGTAAGAATGATACAGCAACAATGGAATCGCAATTAGAAAATCGTCGTCATTATTCGCTGGCAGAATGTCTAGACTCAATGGCTAACGTCTCTCAACTGACCCTTGTTATTCCGAACGGAAATAAACGTATGTGTGTGATGTGTTCACGGAATTCCGTTTCGGGATTCCGTTTCGATATTCCGATTCGGAATTCCGTATGTATGTGGCCGGCCTTAGGCCAAGTCTTAGGTATATTTATTCGGTTTATTATAATTTCCCCAAATGTTTATTTATCCTTCATAGTACACTGCTTCACAATATGTTGATGCGTCACATTGTGCAGTCCTTGGGAGATTTTGACGGCAACTTGAGTCAGCAGACAGCTGACAGTTGGCGATGGTATCTCAAGGCGCCTAAGCAGATAGACAACTTATCTTGAGAATCACATCACCATCAGAGCCCTTGTTTCACCGTTTCCACTAATAGTTCACATGCGCAGACACTTAATACACAAAATCGCACCACTTTTACATATCAAAATCCACTTCAAACCATTATTCAAACAATAATACAGGAGCAGCAAACCGCCGCCGATCAAGTTCCCGCCAAAAACCATAGATAAATAGATATGTAGCAAGCCAAAAACTCTGCACTTGCTTTCACTGATAATAACCATAGATAAATAAATAATAAAGATGTAGCGTAGACCGTAGATTTTTTTTTTATAACTGGCTTTACGGCTCTGGGTTCTAACCCTTCTGAGCCTGAAGTTACAATTTATAATTATTATCTTTCATAGTACACTGCTTCACAATATGTTGATGCGCCACATTGTGCAGCCCTGGGGAGATTTTGACGGCAACTTGAGTCAGCAGACAGCTGACAGTTAACGCTGGTATCTCAAGGCGCCTAAGCAGACAGACACCTTATCTTGAGAATCACATCACCATCAGAGCCCTTGTTTCACCGTTTCCACTAATAATTCACATGCGCAGACACTTAGTACACAAAATCGCACCACTTTTTCAGATCAAAATCCACTTTGCAATCAGTAGTAGTAGGCGCGATTGGCGGACGGAGTTACTAGCGGTTATTATAATTATACCCTACGATGTGCCATTGTCTATTAAGGTACTGGTGTATTTTATGTTCTTTTTGCTTAATTTCATTTTGCCTTTTTTTAATAAAAATAGTCAACCCGAAAGTAATCGCTGCCAAAAACTCGTCGTCCGCCATGTTTGCCCATTCGGAATATACTAGCACTTTCGCCAAGCATGTGGATGCCGTGTTTGTGTTGAGTGATTGTAGTCGGTGTTTGACACGTGTTTGGTGATTCTTGGTGTTTGTGACAAACACCAAGCATGTGGAGGCGGCTTAAAGTTTATCGCGCTAAACACACGCTTAATACAAAATGGACGCCACGGTCGCTCTGAATTATATAGCAGCGAATAATTTTTTTTATTATTGTGTCAGTTTTAAAAAAATAAGAGAATACATATATATATATATATATAATATCGACTCGGACTCGTAATTACTGATAAATTAATTTTTTTTTCATTACACTAATATATGTCGGAAATACGTCGCAAACAAATTTACTTTAACACATCCGCTACGCACGATGTCTGTGGGCAGACTGAAGTGTGGCCGCACACGCGAAATCCATCGCGATAAAACCCTTTGAAGTGTGAGAATTTACCGACAGCGAAGCGATGTGCTTGAAACTTCGCACGAAGTGACGAAGTATTCATGAAGGGACGGCCACATACATTGCAATTACGTGAATATTTGCGTTAGCGCGATGTGCGTGGCCGCGGCATTTGCGTTATACTATCATACATATTTATTTATCTATGTATAGAATATGGTGCGGGTGACAGGTTGACAAGTCACTAGAGCGTAACTTGCGTGCGTTTGGATGAATACGACAACATTTTTAACTATGAGAAAATAACACTGTTATTATTATTTTTTATATTATTCTGTTATGACTATTAAATTAACATTAACTTAAAAAATCTAACCAAATACAGTTTTTTTTTACTAATAAAATCATAAAAGTTTCATTTATTTCACTTGCGTGTGCAGTTACGTATTATGCGTACTAGCGGTAATTTTTTTTAATTATTAGAGATGTGCTTCATAATCAGACGTAAAAACTGTCAAACCAATATAATCGCTAAAATAAGTAAGATAATTCTATTTTATATGTGTGGTGCAATACCGTCATGTTCATATATATTCATATATATATGAAATCAGCGTTTTGTCGTACTGACCATTTTGATCTGAAATATCTCCTCTTTGGTTAAGAATTCCGAATTCAAATTTATAAATTCATTTAGCTGGTACATTTGAGTTTTGAAAACAGTCATTTATTTGTTTTTTCCTCATTATTTTATTTTTTGGCGTCGCTTATTACCACACAATGGAAAACATGAAATATCGGTATATTTACGAGTACGAGTTCTACCGTGGCACCAGTGCTGCAGAAACAGCTCGAAGGATTAATTATGTGTACGGCGCTGGTGTCGCAAAAAAGAGCACGGTACGTTTTTGGTTTCAACGTTTTCGTTCTGGAAATTTCGACCTTCAGAACCAACCCCGTAGACGGCCGGAAACCAAAGTGGAAAATGAAGAATTAAAGGCTATTGTGGAAGCGGATCCTTCACAAAGCACTTCAGAGATAGCTGCAGGCTTTGGGGTAAGTGACAAAACTGTATTAATCCACTTGAAGCAAATCGGGAAAGTAAAAAAACTTGAACGATGGGTACCTCATGAATTGAGTGAATTGAACTTGCAAACACGCGTCGACTGCTGTGTTACTTTACTCAACCGACACAATAATGAAGGGATTTTAAATCAAATCATTACTTGTGATGAAAAGTGGATACTGTAAGATAATCGGAAGCGCTCGTCGCAATGGCTGAACCCTGGAGACCCAGCCAAATCCTGCCCTAAACGAAAATTGACTCAGAAAAAGTTACTTGTGAGTGTTTGGTGGACTAGCGCCGGTGTCGTTCACTACAGCTTTCTAAAATTTGGCCAAACGATTACGGCAGAAATCTATTGTCAGCAACTGCAAATCATGAAGGAAGAACTAGCTGCTAAACAACCGAGATTGGTCAATCGCTCTAGGCCATTGCTGCTTCACGACAACGCAAGACCACACACTGCACATCAAACAACCACTAAGTTAGATGAGCTACAATTGAAATGTCTGCGACATCCACCGTACTCCCCGGACCTTGCTCCAACAGATTACCATTTTTTCTGGAATTTGGACAACTTCTTACAAGGAAAAAAATTCAACTCCGATGCGGCAGTCCAAACTGCCTTCAAAGAGTTTATTGATTCTCGTCCCCATGGTTTTTTCATAGACTTAGGATATACTAGCGTATAGACCAACATAGTGTGCAAGGGAGAAGAAAATTCCTTATGGCTAAAATGCAAGATAGAAAAGGATACCAAATCTCATGACTCTGTAACCGATTTTGAATGACAGGTCGGCACAATTCGGCACGCAAAAAATAGCTCCGAGATATTTTGTAATTTTTTAAAGTATAATAGTGGTTATTTTTTAGTAAGTAACTTTTTTCCAAAATGGTTAATTGTTCCGTGAGTGACTGTGCTGTTAATAATAGAAATAATCCTGATAATTTCACATATCACAGGTAAATTCTCAAGACGTCGTCAATGTTATGACGCTTTTATTTTTGGTTAAAATTTATGTTACGTACTGTTTAAAATATAGAATATATTCAATTATTTTGTTAATTTTGATATTTTGCAAAGAAAAAAGTCACGTTGTTGATAATTTGCATGAATTTAGTAAATACATTTTTATACAAAATATTTTACATGTACGCTAGGGATTGACTCAACTATATCAAAATTAATGTCGATATTTATCTTGAATGTTTATAATGAATCGATAGACTTGCCTACACAACAAGAAAATAAATCCTCGGTTTGCGTTCTAAAACGTAATTTTATTTTGCCGTTTTTCAAACAGATTCCCTCCGGATTCTATAATTAGAAAAAGTGGTTAAGGTTCATTGGAAGGGTTGGTTGGAATGCAAAGAAGAACTCAACAATTTGCAGCAAACATTTACTTGAGAAGTATAAAAGAAAAAGTAGAATAAAAACAATTTTATTAAAGGAGTCATTTACATTATTTGTACCAGTAAGTAAAATATTGTTATAATAAGACTTCAAAAATATAATTTTCAAAACTTTAGATAAATATAGAGACAGATTTTCATACATTATAAAACTGTAGTACATTAAAGACAAAAAAAATCTTGAGATTATCCTCTTTAAGCCATTATGAACCGAACTAAGTATCTATTTATCAACCAAAATAAATGTATAACCTTGCTTAACCAACCGCACAGCCTCACGGTCACACTAGTACAATATTCATAGCATCATGCTATTTTCCCCAAGGGATTGAGCGGAGCTTCGGAACTTCGGATTATATTCCCAAATCATAACGATAAAACTTTTAGCGTAGTTAGGTATAGATATTTGGTAATGCTCCTCAAGCGCTACTATACGACCGCGCATGAGACGTGATAGTATAAATTCCATAGTATTTGATACTCACAACGGTCAATGCCCGATTCATGCTTAATGACCGACGACATTGTCACGAGGGCTTAAATAGCGTGGTTCATCCCCTACAGCGTTAGTCGTAGAGAAGAGGAACTCGTGGTTAAGTAATAGCTGCGCAGATCAATAGATCTGCGAAATTAAGTTGTACTTGCCGCGGTCAGTTCATGAATGAGTGACCATTTTCTTAACATACCGAGATTGAGAGAATAGAGAGTGCATCTGTATCCTCAGACACTTAGTTCACTTTACTGTGTTAAGATCATTATGTTTTTAAAATTCATGCAGCTAAAATGATAATAAGTTTATTATTATTTTATACTTTTCAGGGACAGATGAAAGAATATAAACATGAAGCATGATGAAGCCTCATAAACATATTGGCCTTTAAACAGAGCAATCTTATTTAACTGATTCCTACAAGTTTCCTTCCTTAAATTATTAAGTTTACATTCATACTTAAGTCGAATGTTAAAATAAACTTCTATAATCTATTTAATTATTAATTATTAAATGTTTGTAATTATCACAAGTAATACTTATATGAAAAATAAAGCAGCCATTATGTACTCCGTGTCCCCGTTTTTGTTTTCCCATCAAAACATTTTATAAAATATATAAAATATAAATAGGTATATACTTAGTTATGTATCTACCTATTTCTAATAACAATATGTAAAAAAATAAATTCCGGGGAAACTGCCCACGGCAGTAAATATTTTTCTCCAAAGATCATAGCTCGAAAATACAACATTCTGATCTGATTATTGGGGAGATTTTTTTAAGTTTTTCGGTAGTCACCTGGGATTTTATACATTTAAATTAAAATCCAACAAAAGTCAGGTAGGTTCAGCTTATTCCCAGGAATATGTTATATGAATATTTTTTAATTATTTTAGAAGTGTCATGGTAAAATTCAGTTAATTTTTGAAGTTATTCAACTTCATGCACTAAACAATTTTTTATAATCTTTTTACAGCTTCCTTAACAATCATTTTCGATAGTCCTTTTCAGTAAAATATACATCACTAGCTAACGCAAACAATGACAAATCAAAATTGGTCACGCGTTTTCGGGCTGTCAGGTGGTCTATACGCCAGTATATTCTATGTCTATGGGTTTTTTTAGTAAAGGAATCAATGAACTACCTATGAGATGGCAAAAGTGCATAGATAACAACGGTGTATACTTTGATAAATTAAATATATTTTACAAAAAAAATTGACTTGATTTATATTCCTCCCGTACAAAACGCCAATTTCATATGTAAGGACCTAATACCAAATTTAAATAAATTGCGATTCAAGTACTACAGTAAATAAATAAATAGAGAAAGTGGTAAAATTAAGAAAAAGGAAGTAAACTATTTTAAATTTATTCCGCCATTTTGTGGAATCTCGAAGGCGACTCTCCCCACTTGACTCGCCTTAATAATGTTTTTGTTCGTTTTGGCATTTAAATAATAAACAAACTCAACAAATAGCAAAAATTAACTTTACAAAACACAACAATAAACTCAACTCGAAATTACAAACCGGCTGATAGGTACTTCATATAAAGCGCTAGGCCAACGCTAGGCGCTAACATAGTTTATAAACATTAGTGTTGCCAAGTGTCCCGATTTTCAGGTGTTTGGTGACACGTCCCGATTCACTCTTGATCGGGACGCCAAATGTACCGATTTTTTACCTTACGAGAATTATGACAGCAAAATGAATACATCTATAAACTGTCACTGTGGCTGTTACTACATTTAAATATTTTCAACCGACTTCAAAAAGGAGGAGGTTTACAATTTGTTGGAATCTTTTTTTTTATATATGTACACCGATTACTCGAAGACGCCTGAACCGATTTGGAAAATTCTTTTTGTTTCAAAGGGTCACTTCACAGGTGGTCCCTTTTAAATTTTATCGAAATCGGTCGAGCGGTTTAAAAAATCAACAATAAATTATATCTATATTCAAGTCGGTTGTACAAAAATTTTAATTTTGCCACTTGTAGCTTTGACATTTCATATTTTCTCACCAAACTCGGACTAAATAATTAACATCAAAGTTTTAATATTTCAAATTTTACGCGTATTGTGTTGGCCAGATATAGATATCATTCATGCTGTTTCTTTTTTCTCTTACCGAGTGATGCCGCCCGTCCAGCCACGCTATGTGTCGACGTCGTCAATTATTTATTATTTAATTCTTTTAGTAGTAATTAGTACAATACCTAACTTACATGCTACGGCTTAGATAAGTACATTTAGTAAAATGCAAAGGTCTTATGGGTCAGTTCTTCCACTAGTCAATTTCTTTAAGCGGTTGTAGGTATTGTTATTTTCAATAAATAAAGTGACATTATGCGTACGATGCAAGGATTTTATCTGTGTGTTTGAGGTTATATTTTGATTATGAATGGATGTGTGCTTTTTTATTGTATTATGCCGTTTTTAAGGGTTTTATGAAGTGCATGCGTCCTGAGTTCATAAGATTTATTAATTTTTTCAGAATAACATTAAAATAAGTCATTCAGAAAAATCATAGTTTGACACAAATTCTGATTTGCCAAAAAAGAAAAACGCACATATATGACTATGCAGTTTTTCCAATGTTTGGATGATAAATTATTTGTTCATTAGCTCAGTCCCAAACAATAATTATAAAGCACATTGCGCATTTTTAAATGAATATAAGAAATCATCACATTGCGCATTGTGTCAAAAAGATTTTAATATAACTCATGACGGCCAAAATGGCTACAAAAAACCTGTTTTTTTTTTTTTTATTAGATTTATATACCAAATTCTCGATTATTCTTATCTTCCGTCCCGATATTTGACCTACTGGACCTGGCAACACTTATACTCATACATCTTACTAGATTGGCCTAAAGGTCTAATACCAGGCCATAAACTCCAAAAAAAAAACATCTTACTAGAAATCGCAAGTGCTGCAGTCAATTTATTTCTTTTAATGTTAAGAAAAATGTTGCGATTAACATAAAATAAAAGATGATTTTTATTTTCAAATATAGTATAATATGTAACTATAATGTCATAATTTGTATCCAATTGTAACTAAAATTTACATGCATTGTAAATTATTTATAAATAAATATATATTTCGGATATAATTTTTTGATCAATTGCTAATCGATAATATTTGCTTTACTTTGTGTATCATTAATTGCCTTTTTTATATCGATTTAACATTGTTCCATCTCTAGACACACTAAACCAGGGTGATGCAACTCTGTATGAAGCCCGAGAAACTTGCACACAATCATAATTTTATCTATGTGTGGGGTGGGCGTGTAAAATTAAAGCGAGAAAAAGATATCGCCGTTTCATTCTTTCGCGTTGTTTCAGATTGCCATTTTAAAAATTAGGTACAAATATACATAACTACATATATCGGAAGAAACTGAAATTTTTTAATTCTATGCTATATTTTTTCTTTTGTTTGCACCTTACAGTAATTATATACATATTACTTTGAGGCTTGCACAATTAATTGACCTACTAATTGATTAAAATTAAATTATTAAATATTAGCAGAATTCTATTAAGAAGCCATAAACTAAAAGAAGAAAAATGACATTTGTTTGTCAACGTCTTTCATATTGAAAATATTTTCTGAAATTGATTCAAATTTATTTAAAATGATTTAGATTTTAATATTTGTTATTGCGTTTTGCTTTAATTCAGTTATTATCGGTTCAGAATACTTCATTTTCGTTTATAGGCAATTCTTCGCGATTGTGTGTGTGAAGATTTTGTGAGATACTGACTCTGTATGAGATATTGACTATAAATTAATTTATTATTTAAAAATTATGCAAACAAAAAGCACAAAATCATCCGATCACTTTCTGCAGGTTTCCTACAATAAAAATAGAAAAACTTTTGATAATATTGTGGTAAGTCTTTAAGCATTTTGAATTTATTCATCGTTATTTGTAGGGATTATTACTATATTAACTCGAATTTTATCTATTTCAGATCATGTATTTGGGCTGAGTTAAGTTTTCGACATGAGAATTTTGCTGATTTAAATTTAAGTTAATGTTCTGTGAAGAATAGCTCTCACGATAACATATGTTATAAATCAATATTACGCGTGGAAATATTATCTGCATAAGCAATAGAAAACATAAATAATAATACATAACTATACCTATTTTTAGTTTTATTATATCCCACATACTCCTCTAAAGTAAATTCGAGTAATTTTGGTACAACCTCTCAAATGTATGGGAATTTACCCCATAGGTTTGTGAGGCTTGAGCCAAAATTACTCGAATATGCCTTAAATAAAAAGTTCAAAGTTACACAATACAAAGGTTTGAAATTCCCGTTAAAAAGTTATATATGGGCGCCCACCGAGGCGCTTTTCGTGTACATTCATAAACACGTGTTTCCTTTTTTTAGTATGAAGTTGGCGTTCTTCTCTTGGTAGAGAGTAATTGTGTTCTGTGATCACAGAGTACCTTTGTATAAACCGCTTTCATTTCCTTGAACACCAATATGTGACGGAGTCCTTAAAGATTTTACTTCCAAATTATTTTCTTTCAATTCCCACCACAAACTTTTGATTTCATATATGATGAAAGAAGTTTTAGCATCTAAAGTTCTTGCCTTCAGTGCCTTCAAGACACTCATGCTATCAGAGATCAGTAACCATTTATTAGATACATGTGGGTGTTCTTCTATATATTTAAGAGCGATTAAGACAGCATAACATTCTGCAGTGTATATGCTTGCTGATGCAGGAATGGAAAGGCCACGTCCAGTTTTCAGATGAGGTATGTAAAATGCACAGGCTACTTTATTTTCAACTTTTGAACCATCTGTAATTTTAGTATTTCTTTAGTAATCTGCGGCATGAATATATGGTCGCCGAGTGGCCGGGGAGGAGGGGGGAAGGGGTGGGAACCTCCTCCCCCTAAAAGGGGGAAGTGCCGGAAACCCCCCCTTTTTTTTAAATTAAGTTTTAAAGTTTTGTTACATATTAAGGCAAAATCGCTTTCGCTTAAAAAAGTCACATTCGGGTCCCGGTGGGAATGTGGGAGTTTTCAGGGTGGGAAAAAACCGTTAGGGTGCCTATTTGATTCTGCTTCTGCTCCAGCGCTGCGGCAAGTGCAGCCCCTTCGCCCTTGCGTAACTAAGCACAGGCACCTAGCTGACCTGCGCAGCTTCGTCTGTTTGGTCGCCTTCGGCGACCAGCCTCAGCCGCTACGGCTCATATGCTGCCTGCACTTAGTTACAGCGGGCGAGGGCTGCTTTCCCTCCGCGCTTGCGGGTTTTCATATACACTCTAGGGGTAAGAGCGGAAAGACCACGTGGAAGTCGGGGTTGACAGATTCGGTTTTGTGATTTATACCTTCTGGTAGATAGGGTTTGATCAAAAGAAACAACCAAATATAATATTATAAAAACATTTATTTATAGAGATGTATATTGTTGTTGCGTGTTATTTTTTAAAACAGATACAGACATACATGCTCTATTGCTATCTCTTTCTAATAATTATATTGTTATTTCGTTTTCGTATCATTTTTAAATGGATATAACCTCAAAACTATAATTATCGATATCTCGAAAACTAAAGATTTCCGGCATAAAAAGCAGCTAGATGGTAATCAATAGCATCATTGCCTGTCAACTAAAGCTAAAATGATCACTTAAATCGTGCCGCAGATTACTAAAGCCAACCCGTAATTTTGTCTGAATTTACTTTCATAATTCCCCTTATAACAAGGCCAAGTATGTGTGCTTTTGTGAATATTATATTGTTCATCATATTGTATCACTTCATGAAAGTCATGGAGTATATATGGGGCTGAGTTAGATATAGGAGACATATTATTATAGTAAAATAATACTTTTTGAAAAAGAGGATGATGAGACAAAGAATTAATATTTAACAAAAACCTAAATTTCAGATATTTAAACCTAAGTAAGATAGGAGGAGTAAGACATTCAGCCTGTAAAGAAACAATAGGAGTTGTTCTCATATAGCCGGTAATAAGTCTTAAATTCTTATTTTGTATAATATCTAATTTGTTTACTAGTTTTTTATTTGATGCAAAACAAAGGAAGCCATACTCAAAATGACTCCTCACCAAAGACTTATATAACATTAATAATATTTCTGGATCAGCTCCCCAGTTAGTACTAGCCAAAGCTTTTAATACATTAAAGGCCTTAGAAGCTTTGTCTGAAATAGAATTCACATATTTGGTCCAAGATAAATTATTTGTAAAAATTACACCTAAGAATTTTCAACTTTCTATTGGTAAAAATGTATTATTATAAATTATTCTAGTGTTAAATGGACGAATTTTATTAAATATTACAACTTTACTTTTCACTCAGTACTAATATCTAAATTTAAGTATGAAAAGTAAATGTGCAATTTCTTTAAAGCCTCATTTAAAATGGTTACCAAGTTTTTGACATTTGTTCCTGAGGCATATATGACCAAATCGTCTGCATATTGTAAATTAGTAACATTTGATCCTAAAATATTATTTAATTTAATGTGAGAGACTATCGGTCCGTGGGGTCCACGTGCGGTGAAGTTCTTAAAGGAACTCCATCCGCGGCTGGTCGTTGCTGTAGGTGATAAGAGGGCTGGCTCTTTTCTCGCTCAAAGGTTAAGTATAGCCATTCAGCGGGGAAACGCAGCCAGCGTTCTTGGCACGATACCGCGTGGAGTAGGACTGTTTGAAAATTAAATTACTAGTTTTAGTTTTTTTTTTATTATAGTATTTAAATATGTATAAAATAAAGACAAGAGGACTTAATATTCCTCCTTGACAAACACCTTTATAACCGAGCCTAGGACCAATAATTGTATTATTATTATTATTAACTTTAGCAAAAACTATTCTTCCATGTAAAAAGTTAAATATCCATTTTACAATTTTTTCAGGAATGTTCAAAGACCTCAACTCTGCGGCGAGTACATGTAGATTAACGTTATTAAATGCACCAACAATGTCAAAGAATATACTAATTAATACTTCATTATTTTCCATAGCTTTAAAGATGTCTAAATGAAGAAATGCAATACTTTCTGTAGATGACTTACGGCGTCTGAATCCAAACTGATTTGATGGTAAAAGACAATTTTTTTCTAGATAAAATTCTAATCTAGATTTTATAAGTTGCTCAAATATTTTACCCATACAAGATGTAAGTGCTATAGGTCTTTAAGATTCTGCAATGTGAGGTTTTTTTCCAGGCTTTAAAATGGGTATCAAACAATCTTCTTTCCAATCATTAGGAATAAGTGAATGAAGCCATAACATATTATATATTTTCGAAACTAGTTCTCTACACGCAGTATTCATATTTTTTAAAGCTTTATATGGAACAGAATCTAAACCACAAGTAGTGTCCTTTCTAGAGTTAACAGCTGAATTGAATTCGGTCAAGGTAAAAGGTTTGGTAAGATAATCACAATGATTATCATTTGAGGAGTGAGGAGTTAGAGGCGATTCATCTGTTTCTGGAGTATATTTTTTCAAAAATTCATTAGCCCAATTAGAATCTATGACTGATGTGTTATTATGAACAAAAGTTTTATTAAACTTTTTAATGTAATTCCATACTCTAGTCAATGGAGTAGATCTACTAAAAGTTTCACATAGTATTTTCCAGCTAAGCTGTCTTTCAGTCTTCAAAGTAATTTTTTTATCAGCTTGTAGTCTTTTAAAATTAATATAATTTCGTTCTGTGGGATCATTCTTAAATACTAAATATGTATTATTACAATTTAATACTGCCTCTTTGCATTTTAAATTCCACCAAGGTAGAGAATTTTTTTTTATTTCTTTTAAGAGATTGCAAGTTGATGTTAACATTTCGATTAGAAGACTTGTTTAACTAGTTCTATTAAATCTGTATAACATTGTAAAGGATTACTATAGTCAAAACTATAATTTTTAATTAAATTATCTATTAAATTTGGATATTTTGACCAATTTACCAATTTTAAGTTTATGTTATTTGATACAGCTGTTTCTTGAAAATTTTGATTATTGACCGTAATTTTTGTCTTTACAGGAAAATGATAGCTGCCTAGAGAATCATCATCACATACTTGCCACTCATAAGACAGAGCCAGTGAAGATGAAACAAGTGTCAAGTCTAATGCATTCTGCCCCCATCTATGAGATCCTACTGTAGTCATCTGACCATCGTTCAAGATTACAAGATTGTTGTCATCTATACTTGCAAGAACTTCCCTACCACGTGAATCTAATTCAGTACATCTCCTTAACGTGTGATGGGCGTTGAAATCACCAGCTATAAAGACTGGCTGTGGCAAACTTTGGATTAAATTATCTTATTTGGATTTATTATAATTAATTGGTGAATTAGGGGGACAGTAAACACTAACTAAAGTTAATAATTTATCATTATATTGTATTTGTACAGCTATATTTTGTAATGAGTCATCAGAGAATGTATTGATAACACGAAATCCAATTTTGTTATGTAGAAGTATTGCTACTCCATTATGATCATTACCTGAATCTAATCGTATAATATAATAACCTTTTACTCTAAAATTGTGCCTAGGTTTAAGCCAAGTTTCACATATGAGAGCAACATCAATAGTGTTCTCATATAAAAATTGTGTAAATTGAAAGCGATTTTTAATTAAACTCTGTGCATTCCATTGTAAAATGTTAAACTGATCCATAAAATATTAAATGTTAAATAATGAAATATCTATTTTGGTTTCATTGTATCTATGAGAACATCTTTAACAAGCTGAGAAGATATGGTGGTTTGTTCATTTGATTTATTAAGAGTTAATACTTTAATGACTGTATTTAAAATTATATTCATAAGAGCATCTTTAGGATTTTTTTTGTTTAATTCGGGGAATTCGTTTTTATTAAAAAGGTCTACAAACGGGGTTTTGTGTAATTTAGCCTGATTTTCTTTTATCTTTTGTTTCTTAACAGGACACTGTCCAGAAATGCTTAGATGGTTTCCTTTGCAATGTATGCATATCGCTTTATCTGAAGAGACTTGGCAATCTTTGTAGCTGTGATTTTCAGTACAAATTGAGCATTTCACAGAATTTTTACAGTACTTTGCTAAGTGGCTATACCTCAGACAGTTGTAGCACTGCTTCACTGGTGGAATATATTGATTTACCACGAACCGCCAACCATGAAGATCGACGTGGTCCGGCAAAACATTAGAAGCGAACGTGATGGCCACGGTGCCCGTCGGCTGCAGCAAACTGCGTCCTGCGTCATTCTTATGTTTCCTCATTATCCTTTTAACACATATTATCTTCCTGTAAGTGTTAACATACCAAAAATTTTTGAATAAGAAAGATTAGTGGGAACATTAGTTATGACTCCTGTGATTTCTGTCCCTACAGCTGGGATAATGTCTTCATTTTGTACTCACTAAGAAATGTAACATTAGATATTTAAAAATGCATTCGCTAGAGAGGGCTTGTCAAAATGAACGCCTATTTTGTATTTATTCATAGATTGCAAATATTTAATGCCTTTATTGAACCTCTTCATATGTGCGGACAGAGACATCATGTCCCGCGTGCCGATTGGCCTTCTTTCATCATTTGATTCGACAAAGACAACAAAATCAACGAGGACAGAGTCCTCAGGGTACCTCCTGTTGTAGTCAGATACAAAGTACGGCTTATACTTGCGCTGCTCTTTCTCAGGATCTTCCTCAGTACTGGTATCAACTTCTTCCTCCTCAGTCGATTCTTCAAAGACTTCTTCTTCTCCCGGCAACTTTTTTTTTTCTATGTTTCCCCATGATGAGGAAACCCAGTAACAATAAATCAATAAAAGTTTAGTGCCTTTTAACTAAACAAAATTAAATTAAAATTTTACTTTAAAAAAAGGCGCCTATCACGTTTCAAGGTTCCCGCGCTTTTCCTTGAGATATGAGAATTGAGAGTAGTAAATTTTTTTCATCGAATCCACAGACTTTCTTGTGCTCTAGGCCACAGACTAACTGGTGTCCAGTGGGCAGTGGTTTCTACTCAAAGATATTAGTTCTACTATAGTCTTTGCGTTATAGCATGATGCGGGTGACAGCTTACAGTTTAGTGCACAGAACACAATTACTCTCTACCAAGAGAAGAACGCCAACTTCATACTAAAAAAAGGAAACACGTGTTTATGAATGTACACGAAAAGCGCCTCGGTGGGCGCCCATATATAACTTTTTAGCGGGAATTTCAAACCTTTGTATTGTGTAACTTTGAACTTTTTATTTAAGGCATATTCGAGTAATTTTGGCTCAAGCCTCACAAACCTATGGGGTAAATTCCCATACATTTGAGAGGTTGTACCAAAATTACTCGAATTTACTTTAGAGGAGTATGTGGGATATAATAAAACTAAAAATAGGTATAGTTATGTATTATTATTTATGTTTTCTATTGCTTATGCAGATAATATTTCCACGCGTAATATTGATTTATAACATATGTTATCGTGAGCTATTCTTCACAGAACATTAACTTAAATTTAAATCAGCAAAATTCTCATGTCGAAAACTTAACTCAGCCCAAATACATGATCTGAAATAGATAAAATTCGAGTTAATATAGTAATAATCCCTACAAATAACGATAAATAAATTCAAAATGCTTAAAGACTTACCACAACATTATCAAAAGTTTTTCTATTTTTATTGTAGGAAACCTGCAGAAAGTGATCGTTTGCATAATTTTTTTAAATAATAAATTAATTTATAGTCAATATCTCATACAGAGTCAGTATCTCACAAAAATCTTCACACACACACAATCGCGAAGAATTGCCTATAAACGAAAATGAAGTATTCTGAACCGATAATAACTGAATTAAAGCAAAACGCAATAACAAATATTAAAATCTAAATCATTTTAAATAAATTTGAATCAATTTCAGAAAATATTTTCAATATGAAAGACGTTGACAAACAAATGTCATTTTTTTCTTCTTTTAGTTTATGGCTTCTCTTAATAGAATTCTGCTAATATTTAATAATTTAATTTTAATCAATTAGTAGGTCAATTAATTGTGCAAGCCTCAAAGTAATATGTATATAATTACTGTAAGGTGCAAACAAAAGAAAAAATATAGCATAGAATTAAAAAATTTCAGTTTCTTCCGATATATGTAGTTATGTATATTTGTACCTAATTTTTAAAATGGCAATCTGAAACAACGCGAAAGAATGAAACGGCGATATCTTTTTCTCGCTTTAATTTTACACGCCCACCCCACACATAGATAAAATTATGATTGTGTGCAAGTTTCTCGGGCTTCATACAGAGTTGCATCACCCTGTCTGTGATGAAAGCGCAGACCATTTAGCTAAAAGTATAGTTACAGCTGATATTGACAGGATAACCGGTGTTGCAATACCACATACAGATTTATATTCAATTTTAAAGCAACAGTTAAAAGAAGAATGGAAAATGCAATGGAATGCTGTTTTAGAGGCAGGAAAAGGAAAATTAATTCAGAATTAAGTATTCCTTGGTTTTCTCGCAACGAGAGATATCATAGCAGAAAATTTTATACAATAATGTGCAGACTTAGATTTGGCCACTATCGACTGAACGCTCATCTTTCCAGGATGAAAATAGTAGCATCTGCAACATGCAACTTCTGCGATACAGAAGCAGATCAGACTGCAGAACATATAATATTTAACTGCCCAGCGTACGCCATAGAAAGATTGCTACTCATTGAAAAACTTATAAGTACAAGTTTATGAAAACTCAGAAAGCGTCCCGCGTGCCCTGCAAGATGTTCTTAGGAATACTAAGACATATTTAGCACTTTGCAATTTTATTCATAATACTGTAAAAGAAATATGAAATAAGGTATCCCTGTTTTTAAAAATATTGGATTGACATTGTAATATAAAGAAGACTTGGCTTTAGCCTTTACGGTTTGTGAAAATATGAAGAATTAAAGAAAATAAGACTTGGCTTCGGCCTTTATGGATTTTGAAGAGACGGAAAGAAGAAAAATAAGACTTGGTTCCGGCCTTTACACCTTAAAATTCTATATATTCAAAATAAAAAAGACAAGGCTGTATGGCTTAGTTCCTTTGCCTGCTCTCTCGAGCGAATAATAAAAACAACAACAACAATCATATCTCAAATAGATATTTAATTTAATCTATGCTAACTACCATAATAACGGTAACGTACCTACTTAGTAATTGTAGGGATTTGTTATTGTTTATGTCTTAAAAATACTCCGATTGCAATCAACAGTTATGAAGAATCCGTGCAAGATGAGTTTCTTAGACATTGTCAAAGTTCTTTAAATGTTTTTATTGAATTAAAGTGCTGTTTTACCTAGTGAGTGCCGTGATGATATTAGATTTTTGAGACACAACTAGGACAGTTACTATACTCTTTGCACTCAACAAAACTTTGAAATGTTACCTGCGCTGATGTATAATATGGAAGGATCATCAAATTTGAACAATAGTTCAAATAACTTCTGTAGTGTTTACGATGAAAATATAATTTTAAATAGTGTGCGGAATCGGAAGAAAGTGTCTGAACAGCCTAACTGTCCAGTATGCAGTTGTACAATCCGACAAGGGGAGCTAGAGGCCCACCTTGCTTTGGAAGTAGAAAGACTTCAGAAACTATCTAGTGGTTCTAAACGAAAACTTAGTGTAAATAGCCCTTCATCTAGTACAAACATAGCAATTCCTGGATCTAGTTCGTGTGTAGATCTTCAAAGTGATCAAGATATTGATGTGTCTGGTTGTCCGGGGAGTGATGTATACCATGTGAGTATTAAAATAATATCTATAATAATTAGTTTTAGTATTAACCATTTCCCTGTTCCATGAATCATATATGAACATTTCAATTGTTTAACTATTGTATTTATATAGTGGACAGGGAAACTTAAAATAGGGTAAAAGGTATAGTTATTACCTGGTTAAGGGATTGATACTAGAGAACTGATACTGAAGGGTTTTTTTTTATTATTACTTCGGAATAAATCTAGTAAAATATTCTTATATAAGTAATTTTACTATATTCCTCTAAACAAACATCAATCACTAGTTTCAATATCTTTGCTAAAATAAAAAAAAACATGTGTGCAGTTCACATGCAGTAAAAATAAAACCTTCAGGTAACTAAAATTCGAGAGAATGAGACGAATGCAGAGTATCAAGAGTTGGATAATTATTGTAGGGTTCATTTATTTATGTGGTAGAGCCATGCTGCAGCTATATTAGTAGTATAGTTGTAGTACGAATGGGAATGGTACGATGGGGAAGGACCACGCTCTCACAGAATACCAGTGTAAAATAGCAGCTTAACGCTGCTGTGTTTCGTATGGTGAGTGTAGAGAACCGGAGACCCTTTTTACTGGAAAAGAGGCATTCCATCTTAGTCGTCACGGGTGACAACACATCTGCATTTTGATTCTTTATTGAAGATAGATGTAGATGTCTATGGGTCACAGCAACCACTTACCATCAGGTGGACTGTGTGCTCCTTTGTCACCCTATCCTATAAAAAAATAAATTATAATATTGTTACTAAGTGTAAAAATTACTAAACATTTTATGCTACATTAGGCCTGGGTTGTATTGCGTTTTCTGAGAATCCTATCTGTATCAGATTTCGAGTTTCAATATCTGATATCAAAACTATATGTTTAAATATCTATATATTCTGCATACCCTTTATATTATATTATTTTCAACTTGCCTTTATATTATTTTCAACTCTGACAGGCTGTTGAAATTCAATACCAAGATTTTATAGTTACTCACACCTATTTGATGCCAATAAGTATTGTAGATGTATAGTTTTAGAGTAAATGTATATTATGTTACCTTTTTGGAGGAATTAAAGAAATAGGAACAGAAACTAATTCTGAGTAATGGATAAAGAAAATAAAACCTTAATTTAAAATAGAACTATAGATATTACAGTTTTTATAAACTTAGGGCCAAAAATAACCCAAGTCTGTGACGTGGCTGAATTCAGCCCCCACAGACATGACAGTTTTCATTTTGAGTTTCTCACAGATGAGAGGTTAAAGGCATTCTTGGTGTCTACTTATCCTATTTAGATATTACTATAAATCAGTCTTTACTAGTTACTAACAGCTATTTCTATAATCAAAGACATCAACTAATAACTGAATATAAATTATTAAAATCAATTACTTATAACAAAAATCACAGATATAATCACTACTAAGATTTAAATTGCTAGAGCATTTTATACAGTAATAAAAACCACATCGGGTACATTTGTTTAGGCAAGTATTAAAAAGATAATGTTTTTTACATTGATTACATGGTAAAGTGCGTTTAATTATTGATTTCAAGGACTTACATTTTTCGGTTTTGCTCGCGGTGAATACATTTTTGGTTGATATATTCTTAATATCTAATATGTTAATTTTTTGTTTTTTAGGAACAGGTTCATCCATGACATTTTCCATATTATAAAAAAGTTTATCAATACCTAGAGATTCGTTTTAGTCTTTACTTTTCAATAAATTATCTATAGCAATATGGTTGTTAAGATCCTTGGTCTCTGCGTATATTAAAGCATCTTCCAATTTGTGATCATTTACATCAGCAACATTATTCAAATTTATATTCAAGTCCAGGCTAATATCATTTAAGGAAAAGGGTTCTTGGTCCTCAATTAGAATCCGATTGAAATCCATTTTTTCTTTGTTTGAATTAAGGTTTTCATCAGAGTTCTCAGGTATCGGTAAATATTCCAGATTGTTTTGATAGTTTTCATGGATATCAGCTGTAACCGTGATCACAACATGATCAGGCTCAGCTACTTTTGCGACTTTTATTGGAGATTTGTTGTATTTATATGTTGATGTAGCAGATGTCCGTTTGATGATCGGAAGAAAAGTTAACAATCTCAGCAGGAGAATTGCATCTTTTGGTAATCTTTTGTAATATTCTGTTGTTTAAAACGTGTGTTCTCGGGAAAAAACAATTACAACAACCCCTTTTAATGCCACAAAAACAGGACAGGCTTCTATATTTAATGCAGTTTGGTGTACATGACAAAATTTGATGTATTTTCATAGTGCCTTTTATTGTGCTGAGATTTTTGGGTATAATCTTTTTAATATTATCTATATCTCTGTTGGTTGTATACCTAGTCAGGTCATAAATTCTGTCACATGTTTAATATAAAATAATTGAAACAAGTTTATTCATTATGTAACCATTTATATACCAAAATGAACTTAACAAAACATAGATTCTTATGACACTAAAGTTTATTCAAAATGACCTCTGTGATTTTGAATACAGGCCTTCAATCTGCGCGGCCAGTCGTCTATCGCAGCACGAACGAGGTCCATGTCAATATCGGCGGCTGCCTTAATCAAGGATGTTTTGAGTGACTCCAAATTGGGATGAGGCTTTGAGCACGCCTTTTCCTCCATGTGTTGCCATATCTTGTAATCTAACGGATTCGCACGCCTTTTGCTCCAAATCTGGACTGGAGGAGGGCCAGTCTTGTGTGCTCTTCGCTCTATGAGCTGGCGCCGAATCTTGTTGGAATACCCAGTGCCTGTTATTGAACATGGTATGAGAAACAGGTTCCACAAGGTTCGTCAGGACTGTATTTTGATACACAACTGCATTCGTTTTTACACCTTTCTCACAAAAATGTACCTCTGTTAAGCCCCAATAAGAAACTCCCAACCATACCATGAGCGAGGATGGAAAATGACCTCGTTGGACATGCGGAATACGGTTGCTCGCTTCTTCACTACTGTGTGCGTACACCTTATCATTTTGTTTGTTGTAGCTCTCTTCTACGGTAAAAATTTTTTCATCCGAAAAAAGAATTTCCCGATATTTTTTTCCCGCGTACTGCTTCAACAAAGCGCGGCATCTCTTCAGCCTCAGGTCCATTAGACGAGCATTCAAACGATGTCCTGTTTTTCTTCGATATGCCCGAAGCCCTAAGTCTTCATTTAACACCCTTTTCACCGTGGTTCTGCTTAACCCCATCTGAAGGGCCAACAGTTTCTGCTTACGTTTGGGATTTCTTTGAATTCGCGCCTTCACAGCTTTTATCACTGCTGGAGTCCTAACAGACCGAGGGCTCCTAACCGACCTGTCATCTACACTAGAGTCTTCATTGTATCGTTTGATATTACGATAAACGAATCTTTTGGTTATATTCAAATTTTTCAGTATGTCAAAAATTTGAATTGGCGCGTAACCGCAACGATGTAACGCAATAACTGCAACACGGTCTTCTTTAAGCGTCCACTCCATATTTAAAAATGAGTAAAATTCTAAAAAGTATACAGTTTTATTTTCATGAACAATTCGAAATTCGAATTCAATAAACTTTTTTGTGGCCAGCATTCTAAAAGAAAAGTTTTACTGTGTGACAATACTTATGACCTGACTGTGTATATATATAATTTTTACGACTTTCATACATTTTGAAAGATGCTCGTATGCTTGTAAACTATTCTCAACATCCCTGCCAAATGCGACTTGACGATCTAAGGCTCGCTTAACCGAACCTGTGCCATCCGCCACTCCTTTCCGATGACCTGCTTCAGAATACGACCAGGTGGTATAATTAAGCTTCAACTTTTCTGTGAATAAATTGAGCAAGAAAAAATTGTTTCTTTGACGATATTGGGAGGAAGGGCCATCAGAAAAGAAGTGCAGTACTTTTGTCAGCGGGTTTATTTTCTTGATCTCACGGATCACAGGCAAAAGATGTGCCCAAATGGCTGCAGGTTCATGTGCATTGTTGTTTGATATTGTACAAAACGACTGTGATTTCTCGGTACAATAAATCATTCCGGTATATAACGTTATTTGGCTCTTAGAAGCACCAAAATGTTGAGCTTGGATTTCTTTCCCCATTTTGCAACCATAATTTTCGGAAAAATCACATATTAACGCTTCATGAGGCGTGAGGTTGTTAATGCACTGTTTATGTTGGTGAATCCAATTGAAGTGATGAATTTTATATAATTTAATATTTATTTCAAAAGCTGATACCAAATCGCCTCGGCTGCCTTCTTTTTGTAGTTTAACTGTTTTTTTTGTTGTAAATTATTTAGGGATCTTGTTTTCTATTTTTATATATTTATGATCGCTAATGCCACTTTACCCGGTCTTCTAGATTTTTTTCCAATGAATCATAATATATTTCCTTGTCTTTGCACTCTTTGCATTCTCCATACATGCAATCTTTCGACTGTATGCTACAACACTGTTTTTTTATAACATCATTTACAGTATTAAAATTATTTAGGATGAGATATTTTTTAAGTGCATAAAACAACATATCAGTATTGTTGTGTTTAATGCACAAACACTTTTCTCTATTTTCAACCATTGGGGATAAAACAAAAAAGGGCCTATATTTGAAAAATGTAGCTAGACTATATTTTCCTCCTTCTTCGCGATACATTTTATATAAGTTAGAGACTGTGTCGGTCAGATATCGAATCTGTTTCTTTTGTTTATTCAATGTGCGGCATTGCTTTTTCCCTGCTGTCATCCTACTCAGGTCGTCTCTTATATTAAATGTTTCTATTACTTTTCTGATTTTGGTCTGCATTTTGCTTTGGAGTTTAATTCTTGCCAGACCTCTCAGGCCTAATAATTTCGAAACAAAAGTTTTTTTAATGGAATGTTGATCAATGTTGTCAAGAACAATTTTCTTGATATTGTGTTTTTCTTTTATAGTTTTGCATCCCATGTACGATTTTTTTAATGTTGTTTCTAATATCTCCTCTCTTGCTTGTAACTTTAATATTTTTACTTCAAGTTCCTTAACTTTTCTATCTGTGTCTAGTTTTTGACGATATAAGCGTTTTTGTATGTGCTTACAGTTCTCGTTAAAGTTTCTATTTTTTCAGAGCCACCTTATATTTTCTAAGTAATTTATATCGACATTTCTTCTTTGGTGTGGTATTTTCCTTTTCTATTATTTGAAGTTCCTTTTTTTTAATTGTCTGGTTGCATTTCTGAATTCGCCATATCTTTCGTTGTTTTTCTTTTTCTTTCTCCGTTAGTTCGTTAATTTTTTTAGTTTTAGATTTGACATATTCTGTATGCTTCTTTTTACATTATTATACTTTTCCGGATTCTGTTTTAACCTTTCCCTATATTTTTTCATTCGTTCTGCTGCAGTCATAGCCATTTGTCTGTATCTTTATTCCTACAACAATGTATTATAATCATTAATTTCAATCAGTTCAAAATAGTCAAAAGCAAAATAAAATTTGAACTAAGTGAAGTCTAATGGTCGTGTGGATAAAGGCGAAACCGAGAAAAACGTTTTGCAAATACTTGCACAAGTTAATATTATCACAATATTCATACACTATAATAATACTATAAGTATTAATATATGAATATTTATAATATCATTAAAACCGATATTATATTGCCAATAAGCCTACTGAAAAAATAACAACATGAACGTGACTTTAGCCTTACATTGAGTTACATTTTGTTCCGTTGAGTTACAAAATTTCTCAACGGAACGTAACGATTTTGCCGTAACTAAGTAATATGGTAATAATTTTCGATTTTTTAAATCAATTTAACTTAATGGGTCCGCCAAATAACTTTTTTTTTTAAAAAATGCGATTAAAAAAAAACTACTAAATATTTTTTCAAATTTCTTTTTTTATTTGAAAGTACAATCCTTCCGGTTAATGATGGAAAATAATTTCATTCAAATGGCTGCCTCGGCTGCCCATGCAGTAGCCTACACGATCGGTCCAATTTTTGAGTACATTATCGATTGTGTGCAGCTGTATTTCACCAATGGCTTCACGAATATTGTCCTTTAAAGCGTCAATTGTCTCTGGCTTGTCGGCGTAACACTTATCTTTGACGGCACCCCACAAATAATAGTCCAACGGTGTCAAATCGCAGCTCCGAGGTGGCCAAACGACATCAGCTCTGCGGCTGATAATGCGATTTTCAAAAACAGGGCGCAAAACATCAAGTGTAGCGTCGGCCATCATCACGTTGCGCCGTCCTGTTGAAACCAAATGTTGCCAATATCCTCCTCTTCAATTTCTGTGAACAAAAATTCGTTCAACATGGCCCGATAACGATCGCCATTGACTGTAACGGCCATACCTTGCTCATTTTCGAAGAAAAATGGCCCAATTATGCCTCTGGACCAAAATCCGCACCAAACAGTGACTCGTTTTGGGTGCACCGGCTTTTCGATGAATGCGTGCGGGTTTTCTGTGCCCCAAATGCGACAATTCTGCTTGTTTACATACCCGCCAAGTTCGAAATGAGCTTCATCTGAAAAGATGATTTTTTTGGCAAAATCCGCATCTTCTGGAAGTCGATCGCAGGCCCACTTAGCGAAGCGAAAACGCATGGATGGTCAGTTGGCTTCAACTCCTGAACCAATTGGATTTTGTACGGCGTCATACCAAGGTCTTTACGCAAAATTCGTCTCAATGATGTCTCCGAAATGTCCAATTGTTGAGAACGACGGTGAACTGATGTTGATGGCGTTTCACGCACACTTTCGGCCACAGCAGCAATATTCTCGGTGTACGCACTGTTTTGGCTTTTCACGCGTTGGTTTATCGATGAGGATGCCAGTTTCTTTCACTTTTTTCACAAGGTAACGAACATACGGAGCTGACGGTGCTTCATTTCTTCCAAAATCCGTACGCAATTTTCGCACACATTCTGCAACATTACCATTATTTTCAAAGTAATGTCGCAATATTTCCCAGCGTTGTTCAAGCGTATACACAACCATATTCGTTCAGCGGAAGGATAAAACTAATTATCTGTCAAATTAGACATGAGCTAAGTGTTGCCATTCACGAAATAAGCACTAGTTGAAAAAAAAAAAGTTAGATGGCGGACCCTTTACTAGTTAACATATTTGAAATTCACAGATCTATTGCATAACTAAATAATATATAAACTACTGCATAAAACATCGTACTCACCACAAAATACCGTAATTCAATGGATTACAAAATGTAATGCCTGACGCGTCTTCTTCTCTCGGGCGCTGTCATGCACACTGACGCCATTATACATTCACAATGGCGTCATGCCACGTCTTCTTAAGTGTTATAAGTTCAAAATAAAATGTTGCGTAGAAATTTTTGAAGAAATATAGAAAAAGTGCGTAACTCAATAGGACTTTCCATTGCAATGCATTTTATGTCGACGTATTTAATTGAATTTTTACTATATATGTGTTTTCTTTGTGGTAATTTAAGCATAAAAACTTGACTAAGAACTATATTTTGCAGGTTTTGAACTATAAATATACATACCCTATAGTTAAAAATAATAATAAAAATTGAATTTCAATATGTTCGATTTCTAGGAGGACATGGCTAAAACAGCTATTTGTTCACATATAAAGCCCTGTTTTTTGAGAGAAAGCAAATATTTTAACAATATTGAAACATATTTTGGGTGCCAATAATATTTAATTTAAGATCAAAATATAGTTTCCACTAAAAAAACATTTAAATCTTATAAAAATGTTGTATAACCTGTCGGAAATATCTGCGAACCTGGCTTGATGACGTCATGCAATATGGAGAGATAGCAAAAAAATCGAGATGCAAAAATGAAATATATTTTTTGTGCGTCAATTTATTTTTATACTTCTATACAACGCCTTAAAATAAATTTAAAATAAAAAATACATTCCTATTAAAAATAAAACTATTTTGTATATATCAATGTAACGCTTTTATACTGGAAAAAGTAAATGCAAGAAACCATATTAAGTATAAAAGTTTGTTGTTAGAAATGCTTTTTTTAGTAGTTTCTATTCTAGGGTAAGTATAATAAATTAAAATCAAATAATTTTCAAGCCATTTAATTAGCAGGTATTTAACATTAAAATTCTAATTTAAAACAATTAAGTACTGTCATTTTCAAAAGTGGTCTATTAATTTTTTAAAAAGCCTCAACACCAGACATTGTTTCGCTGTCGTTGTTGTCAAATTCTTCATTGTCGCTGAAAATGTTGTCATCACTTTCGTTGTCACTATCTTCTCCACCTAATGAAATTACTAATTCCTGTTCCTCAAGTTCATACAATCTATCAGCATGTCAAAACTTGTCTCTTAAGCGATCGACATGGTTGCATTCTTTTTTCCAATCTTCTGGGGTTATACTCTGTACGCTTCCTTTGTTAGTCTTTCTATATCTTTTTCTGATTGGTCTACATTTTGGTCTGCCACCCTTTGCTTCATCAAATTCCAAACATACTCAATTGGGTTAAGGTCACAATGGTAGGGTGGCAGACGTAATACCTCTTGTCCATGAGATCTAAATATTTCATCGATGAAATATACCTTCTCGGCTTATGTCTTTTAATTAACATATACAGTTCTCTTTTGTCATTTTCTCGTCAAATTCGATGTTGTGTTCTTGCAGCCACATTTGCATTACGTTTTTACGTGCACTGAAATTTGGCGGCTTATTCACCTGCTTGCTGTGGTACGGTGCGTTGTCCATGACAATGATACCGTTGGGTGGAAGATTCGGTATCAATTTCTCTTCGATCCATTTTGTAAAATTTGATGCATCCATTTCGTCATGGTAATCACCGGTTGTTGACTTACATTTATAAAGGAGCTCGGCACTTTGTACGAAACCATTCTCATTGCCTGCGTGTACCACAATTAAGCGCTGACCAGGAGAGTGATTAGTTCGAATACTGGAATCACTACTATTTTGCCAACATTTCGAGACAGTGTAATGTGAATGTATCCAGGTTTCGTCGATGAAGGTCACTGGTTTTTTTTCGGCACCACATTCGTCATTTTCTTTCAATCGCCTTAAATATTTTGCTCTCCAGGCTGCTATTTCAGGTCTTTGCACCAAAAAATCTGAATCAAAATATCTTAAACCTGTACCCCAAAGAATTTATTAGTATATTTCTTAGGGCGTCTTTTTGTCCGGGAAAGTTCAGCTCCTGCTTGGCTATTCTCAAAATCTTTTTTAATGTAGGTATTTCTTTTCTGGTGGTATATAAACTTTCAACTAAAGAGCGTATGGCGCATAAATCAAAACTATCTAGATCAATTTTCTTTTTGTATTTTTTACGCTTCTTCCCTGGTGTCGAGAGCATAATAGTGTCCTTGGTAACTGAAGCTGACGTACTAGGTTGTGGGTCTTCTTCGAAGGACGTCATCTCTTCCTGAACATTTGCCTCTCTAGTTGATTCTGACAAAACTTGTAACTTTTTTGCTTCACTTTTTATTTTCATTATGGTCGTTTTAGATAAACCAGTTGCTGCACATGCCCTTTTTGTTGCTTGTTCAACCGGGATACTGAAACCTTGCTTTTTTTTTGCCTTGTTGTTTTTCATTGTCAAAGAATTTAATTACTTTGAGCACTAAATTCCGCTCGGCACTATGTATAGTCTTACTCTTAATTCTCATCTTGTAAGTAGTCTATTGTAATAATAGTAATATTTCACCAAACAGAGAAACAATAAACGATAATGCGATTACGAAAGCGAGATTAATACACGTGCGTCGGCGCTTGCGTTGGCAACGGTACTGGATAGACGATAACGGGCGGAGGTGCGGGGAAGCGCGAGGGGAAGCGCATTCCAGCGAGGTTCGCAGATATTTCCAACGTGTTGTATTTACTTTTGGGACACGGGAAAAATCCATATCGACAACAAAATAAAAAAATGCCCCAGATATAGGTAGTTAATTATAGTTTTAAGTTTATTATTTTAAAGTTTTGAGCTCGGTTTCGGTTAAGTCAATTTAGTACATTTTGCTTTACCTACATATATATCGATGGCTGTAAATAACATTTTTATGTAGGTACATAAATGTTAATAAATTAAATAGCTGTTTCCCGCGACTTCGGCCGCGTGAAAACCAATTTAAAAACGATACCGTTGGGATTTCTCAAAATCCTTTCTTTGAGCGGATCTACTTTTGTAGATAGATATATTATGTAGAGAACCTACCGACTTCAAAAAAAAGGAAGTTCTGTATTCGACCCGTATGTATGTATCAATGTTTGAGATTTTCGGAATTCTAAAAAACCAATGAACCAATTTTGATTATATTTTACTAACTTAATCTTCATAAAGGTCGGTTGGAGTTAGTTATTACTTTTTGGAAATAATATTCATATGATCTTAATAACTAGGTAAGTAATTAAACAAAAAAATTCGTGTGTACAGTACAGTTTTAAGCTATTAAAAACACGTGAGGCCCGAAGCACCCCAACCAAACGCCTATCCACCCTATTTCTGTGCTTATACGGAGCAAATAAGTTCGCAAATCGCCTGGCACGCGAACAGAAGAAATATTTGAAAATCCTAATTTTACAAATTAAATTAGAATAAATACAAAACAAAGAATAAAAAATGTATTTCTTACTTTATACACCTGTTTAACATATGTCGAATTATAAATTTATCAATAAATCTTGATATAGATAAATACAAATAGGTAAATAAAATTGAAGTGTCTGTTTGTACTGTCAAAATAACAGATTTTTACTGATGCATATTATGAAAGTACTAACAAAAAACTATTTTTTTAAAATTCTGTCTGTTTGTTCCGGCTAATCTCCGAAATGGCTGGGCCGATTTTGACGGGACTTTTACTGGCAGATAGCTGATGTTATAAGGAGTAATAGGATAGGATAAGGAGTAACATAGGCTACTTTTATTTTAGAAAAAGGATTAGCGAAGATTGTTCACTTTAATAATAAATTGACGAGTTATTATTATTATTTATTTATGTATTTTAATCAAATATCTATTTAAACCGCTCCGGATCTAGATTTACGTTCAAGAACTAAAGTTGCCTAACTTTGTTAGTCGAGAGGCTTGTACGGCTATCGCTTATTATTAACCCTGTTTTACTAAAGATATGTTCACAAGGAACTGATGACGCCATAATATTTCCATAACTTCGAAGTGCTTAGTCAGGTAGGGGTATGTGAAGCGATGTGTTCGCCACCAATTCATTTAAGTAGGTATCCAGTTCTTTTGTAGCCTTTGACAATGGAGTACCTGCATTATATTTCTGGCCATCCAGTTCGTTGAGAATACTCGACTATCTTTTTCACAATTTCAATAAGATTAGTCAAGAGATCTAACACCGATTTGCGGGCCGTTCGTGCGTCATGCATATCTGCGAATACGGCAGTTTATAGCGTGGATCTAAAACAGTACACACAAAAAATGTGCCGCTTTTTTCTATGTTAGAAAATCTTGTTATGAGCCCCGTGCGCAAACTGAAAATGCACGACTGTGAAAGTTCCGAAAAGTCTTCGGCTATCAATTTGTTACACGCCGTGACTAAACAATGAGTTGCCTCATGAAAAGGCTTCAAAATTTTGCACAGCTCACTGAGAAATATCCATTCCTCATTAGAAATTATAGGTAGGTCCTTTTTTAAAACCGCTACTGTGGATCTTATACAGGGTGTCCAGTAAATAGCACTACATACTGCAGGGGGTGATAGCTAGGGTCACTACCTATCAATACAACACAATATATGTTCAGCAAAATCTTACGGATTTACAGTTTTACAAAATTTTCCGAAATACCGAAAATCTCTACCTTGAAACAGATTTTAAGAATCTCGTAATGAAAAATCCTTTTCTAGTACTTTTTTACATCAAATTATTCGTGGATAGTTACTTTACTCATTGATAAGTCTTTTTTCTATCAAAGACAAGAATGTTTTCAAGAAATACTATTTTTTGTTTAAATTTGCACAGAACTATTTTCTTATCACTTAAGTTTAACCTACAGTGGTGAAAAAAAAATGTATGTGGCAGTTTTGTACAACAAACTTAAAAAATAGCTTGTTTAATGGTGATTTAAGAAAGATACAATACTAGTACATTTTCATTAAAAAAATACAAAAAAATAAGCTATTTTAGTTAATAAGAGCATTTTATTTTAAATGCAAGTAATGTGACTTTGAATTCGAATCGTTGTAAGGTCGTACTACGGTTCGAATTACATAATAATTAATCTACAGCCGACCGGCCGGCCGGTCTGTAAATGACATCTTGAAGGATAAGGTGATAGTAAAAAACAGAGAGTTAACTTTAATAAACATTTATTTAAATAAATTACAATAAATGCTCAAATTGCTTTCCTTGTGCCCTAATACACGCTCGGCATCTTCTTAAAAATGAGCTTTTGAGTCTTCTCAGGCTTATTTCCGATATTCTTCTTGCTGCCACGTTAACCCTTGCTCTCAATTCATTGTCATTTTGGATCGGTTTTCATAGACTTTGTCCTTCATGGCACCCCAATAAAAAAAAAATCCAGGGGTTTAGGTCCGGAGACCTAGGTGGCCATAATATCGGTCCCAGTCGCCCAATCCACCTGCCTGGATAAGCTTCATCTAAGTAGGCTCTTACTTCCGGCTATAATGAGCAGGGCACCCATCATTTGAAGCCACATCACCTCTCTTAGCTCACTGGAACATTTTCAAGGAGCGTGGGTAGGGTTTCTCGTAAAACTCCAAGTAATTATTGGCATTTAATGTAGGTGGAAGCTCGACGGGACCCACAATCTGGCCATTAAAATCCCACACCATAAATTTATTTTGAATTGGTACTGGGACCTGTCTTCTCTTGACACATACGAATTTTCTAATTGCCAACTATGTAAATTATGCAAATTCAAGTAGCCGTCCTTTCTGCAGGCTGACTCATCACTCCATAACACCTTATTAAAAGTTTGGGTCCTCCGATGCATTTCAAGCATGCGGCGGCAGAATTGAACTCTCGGCAGGTAGTCTCTAGTTAAAGAGTTTGCACGCGTCGTACGTGAAATGGATGGTATCCATACCTCTTAAGTACTGAATGAACAGTGGACTTCGGTATCCCTGTGCGCCGTTGTATCGCCCTAACCGAAGTTGTCGGGTCTTGTTCTCGTTCCTGAAGCACTATGTCTTCGTCAACAACTTGGGCCGTCCACCGCCACGTTGACCAGGTGTGCCTTCCATGTAGGAGTTATGCAAACTCTGGTAAACATTTCATGGTGTGGATGTCTCCTATCGGGAAACCTTTCCTGTAGAGGTGGCAGCAGCTCGGGAACTTTGGCCAGCTTCTCCGTAAATAAGGTGCATCTCAGCATACTCTCGCTGCGTATAACCAGGAAAAACGCGGCGGTTGGCCATATTATAAAACACAAAAGTCAGGTGGTCGCCAAGCCGTCGTAGTGATCACAATAAAAATCCAAATCGTAAGGCAAACAAAGTCCGGGGTCCAAGGCACAAAACAGTCGTCAGTACGAAACAATAATTTGTGAACACAGAGATGCGTTGCGCACGGTTTAAGGTAGCGTACTGACAAGTGTCGCAAATAAGGTTGAGAGTGAGACACAAAATCACAATGCAAGAAAAGCGCGATAGCACATGCGCTTCTTTTGTTAGACAGTAACCGGTCGGGTCGGGTCGGTCGGCGAGCAGGTAAAACCTTTAGTCATTACGCGTGCATGTCGCATTTTACGTGTCACAACTAGTTTTATAATAATTCGCGTAAATGATCAGCTATTACTTATTCTCATAGTGGTTTTGTCAAAATTACGTTAATTACATTTTCAACAAAATCAGCTTCTCTGGAACTAAAATAGCATTTTTTGTATTTTTTAATGAAAATGCACTAGTATTGTATCTTTCTTAAATCACCATTAAACAAGCTATTTTTAAGTTTGTTGTACAAAACTGCCACATACATTTTTTTTTCACCACTGTAGGTTAAACTTAAGTGATAAGAAAATAGTTCTGTGCAAATTTAAACAAAAAATAGTATTGCTTGAAAACATTCTTGTCTTTGATAGAAAAAAGACTTATCAATGAGTAAAGTAACTATTCACGAATAATTTGATGTAAAAAAAAAGTACTAGAAAAGGATTTTTTCATTACGAGATGCTTAAAAATCTGTTTCAAGGTAGAGATTTTTCGGTATTTCGGAAAATTTTGTAAAACTGTAAATCCGTAATATTTTGCTGAACATATATTGTGTTGTATTGATAGGTAGTGACCCTAGCTATCACCCCTGCAGTATGTCGTGCTATTTACTGGACACCCTGTATATTGTTCCAATTACACAAAACGTTGTATCATATGGAACGTGGAATTCCAGCGTGTGGGGACTTCTTGTACCAAACGCTTTGGCACACAATTTGGCACATTGTCAGTCTGTGCCTTTAAAAGTTTCTCCAGCGCTGTAGTGCTGGTCTTGAAAAACCGAACTTTTTTTTTGACCGCATTGTATCTTAAACGATTAAGTTTAACGTATGCGCATAACACCCGTAGTGCTTCCATTTCAAGTTCACCACAGGTTTTTGAATATTGGCTGCATTGTCCGTGACCATAAAATTAATTTTATCTTTTATTGCCCACTGTTCGGTCAACTCTCGCAAAGCACGCTGGATGTTTTCAGTAGTGTGCGCATTTTCAAAATGGCAACAATCAAGCAACACTGTTTTGAGGACAATATCCTCTGTTAAATAATGACCCCGTAACTGCCAAGTAGGAGTCATTTATTCTGGATGTCCACAAATCAGCCGTCAAGCAAATCTTTTGTACATTTGAGGACATTAACTCATTTTTTCTTTTTTCTTTTGGTCATTGTAGAGATTCGGTATCATGGTGTGAGATATAGTCTTCTGACTTGGAAGCTGATATCCCGGGATCCAGCTCGCAAATTTTTTAAAAGATTTTTCTTCTAATAGTGAGAAGGGCTGATAATTATCAATAAATAAATTCAAAAGATCGCCGTCAATTTTTCGTTTGAGTTCACCTGATATTTTTTTGGCAGTACCATACCTCTCCATGGTGGACTGTTTCTGTATCTGGTGCCTTACAATAGAAGTCGACGACATTGCAGTAGTGGGAGTGAAGGTAGAAGTGGACGGTTCCCCTGTGGCACAGATCACTGCTGTTGTAGTGGCAGATGTTGCTACCACCCAGACAGGCAGTTCAGTAGGAGTCACTTGGGGTGCAGACTTTGCTTGCTGCTGAGCAGTTACCACCCGAGTGTATGCATCCAAGTGCCTCTTCTTCAAATGAGCTTTTAAATTTCCAGTGGATCCCTTGTAACTGTACAGGTCACCACATACTCGACATTTTGCCTTTTTATCGACGTCATTAATTTTTTTTTAAAATAGTCCCAGATGACGCTAACATTGATTCGAGACATTTTTTTATATTATACACAATAAGTTTTACACTTAACACAACACAATATAGTCCACAAGTTTTATTAATTATTTACAACACTAAGATACTCAATTCAAATAGTTCAATTAAAATAGTAGGTATTTACAGTGTTTTTATTATTTATTTACATCACAAATTGTATTTAAAAGGATAAAAAGTGCAACTTTCTCCTTCCGCTACATTTATTCTGGCAGATCTGTTAGAACTAAAAATAAATTGAAAATTTTAAATAAATAATAATATAATAAGCACTCGATTTTAGGCTTTAAAAAGCAATAAGATTTGAAATGTATAATTATTAGGCAACATAAATTATACTTTAAAATCATACGTATAAGATTAATGATAATGAAATAACTTTGTAACGTAACGATATCATAAAAATAGTTCGTAAAGTTATGAGGATTAGGTTCTAAATCATATACTATTGGGTTACGCGACTAGAAAGGAATTGCCGTACCGCTCCTACTACTATATTCGTCTCGGCCGGACGTATCTAAATAAAAATGGTTAATATATCTTTTAACTGTTAAAATAAACAGTTAAAAAAACAGTATTTTATTCATTATGGTTAATTTTATTTATTAAATAAATAAAATTAACCATAATGAATAAAATTATCATGTTCCAGTCCATTCAAAACCATCCACGATCGATTTCTTACCTAGCCGTATTTATGCCATCTAGCGTCTTCTTTACGTACCACCTGGAGAGTCAATCAATTTTCGTTCGGTAAAATGACTTTACCCATAGAATGTAGTAGATGACGGTTTACAAAGCAATTTTATTCGAAAGAAAATATTTTTTTAAAACATCAATACAATCATGTATCTTTTGATTTATTACATTAAAATTTAGGCTTCACATGTCTAAAAATAAGGATTGTTACAATTATTTGCTAAATATATTATACTTAAAGTTAAACTTATATCCAATATTTTATGCTGAAATTGCGGTTGAAAATTATCATAATAAATAAATCGTTTGCCGTTAAATCTTCTGAAGTGTTATTTTTATTAAACCGTACGAAATGATATTTTTAACACATAGATGTAACGCTATTGACTGAATTCATTAATGGTTGATGTTAATTTTATGTACCTACTTTGTTGTTACGATATTGGCTCAAATATTGGTTGGTAGTTAGTAATTTAAACGAAGCGCGCCAGTTTAATATTATTTTGTTTAGTTTACATTTTATTCAAAATATTACAAGGGATTTATATAAAAAGTTGAAAAAATAAGTACTCGGGAGTTAATTAGGATTTAGTGAAATTGTTTTTTTATTATTTAGTGTAGTGTACAAATATAAGATTTTAGTTAGACTTAAATTTTCCGCCATGTCTAATCTAATAACCATATCGCTCGCGCTGTCGAACACGGCGAATCTAGCCACCGACCGATGCAAAACGATATAGGCATCGCGGCGGTACGCAAATATCAGATTATGTAATACATTGTTTTGAAACGAACCAGTAAGCGGTTTTTAGATATTGTACCAATATATAGATTTCGTATCAGTATACGGTTTGCATCGCCCACCTCTATGCTACATATTTACATTACATATTATACAGACTCAAAGCTTTCAATTTCATCATTGTAAGTACTTAAATATTTTCTGATCCACAAATTTCGTCCTTACTACTCATAGATCATGCCTAATCTCCATACATAGCTAACTTAATAGGAATATATACTTAATAGGAAACACTATACTGTAATTTATCTCATTCTCTCGCAGGCTAAATCCTATAGATATGTCTATGTTGGTCTCATTTTCTTGTCGCTTTTTCGTTTCGAGTTTCAAATCACAACTATTCTTAAAAAGCTATTACTTCAAAAATATAAATTTATTAAAAAGTTTAGAAATAAAGGATACATGAAAATATTAGATATTATTAATCAGGCTCAGGTAGATCAGGTACATCTCCACATGGTAGATTCCTGTAAAATTTGTGAAACATGAATGGAATCAACTGTAACGATATCCGTAAATTGTAGTATATTTGAGTCTGGAAATGAGCTTTCGAGCCTCTCGTATAGGTTTTAGCATAGACATAGAAAATCCTCTTCTTTTATTTTGAATGAAACTTACCTTTTCAAAAGTATCCTGGTCAAAAGATGTTTTGTAGAACATCAAACCCATTTCATTTTTTCGGAACTGCATCCATACTATAGTGGAATAGGGTACAGTTATGCCTGCGTTAGATTTCTTTCTATCTACAAAAGGAGCTGATGATCCCTTACATAAAGCAGAAAATTCCATAAAGTGATCAGATTCCATCTACACTAATATTATAAAGAGGAAAGATTTGTTTGTTTGTTTGAATTGAATAGGCTCCGAAACTACTGGACCGATTTGAAAAATTCTTTCACCATTAGAATCCTACATTATCCCTGATGAACATAGGCGATAGAATATTTTCAAAAAAGTTAGGGATCCGTATGAAAACTTCGTTAATGTGTAACCCAAGGTGTGAAAAAATACCAAAAAGAATCCTTATATCGCGTACGCTGCAGAAACTATTGACAATAGAGCAAATTGATGTACTACAGTTTTATACAGGACATCAATATCTACAAAAAAAGTCCACAATATCGTATGTCTAACTAGTACAGTTATGTCACAACAACTACTTTTCCATGTTAAAGTATGCAATAGTAACGCAGAAAATTCCTTATATCGTGTTCGCTGCGGAAAATATTGACAATAGAGCAAAGTGATGTACTTCAGTTTTATAGAAGACATCAATATCTACAAAAAAATCTGGAATGCCATATGTCTAACTATTACAGTTATGTCACAATAACTACTTTTTCATGTTAAAATATGCAATAGTAACGCCGAAAATTCCTTATATCGCGTACGCTGCGGAAACTATTGACAATAGAGCAAAGTGATGTACTTCAGTTTTATAGAAGACATCAATATCTACAAAAAAAAATCTAGGACACCATATGTCTAACTATTACAGTTATGTCACAATAACTACTTTTTCATGTTAAAATATGCAATAGTAATCCCGAAAAATCATTATATCGCATACGCTGCGGAAACTATTGACAATAGAGCAAAGTGATGTACTACAGTTTTATGGAGGGTATCAATATCTATAAAAAAGTCTGCGATACTATATGTCTAACTATTACAGTTATGTCACAATAACTACTTTTTCATGTTAAAATATGCAATAGTAACGCCGGTACAAACTAGGCCACATTATTCGTACCTTGGTATTAATCCTTATATCCAAATAAATCACTTTGTATTCAAGGCTATATCAGTACCTGTACCATGCATAAACACCAATTACGTTAACCATGTAATTTAAGTAAGATTTTTCACTTTTTCCGTCGTGATGTCTCTCTCTATCACTGTGGACAGTTGGTATCATTGCCTTACATACACCAAAAACAGAAAAATAAGAAAGTTGTGTTTGTTCCAATAAATGAACATCGCTTGGAGAGGTTTAGAAATAATATAATAAAAAGACTTTCATCACTTTCATTTAAAAATAGTGCATTTAGTAGAATATTTACTTCTAAAACTTTCTCTTTTAACAGTCGCAAATCATTTATGAATGGGCGACAGTAGGAATTTATAAAAGCAGGCGAAAGTTACACGAACTTTATTATAATGAAAGATCATATAATACTAATGCTATATTTAGAGATTATGTAAAAACATATTCTAAAATATTTAAAAAAGTGTGCTCCACAGCTAAGGTTTTACATTTAAGTAACAAAATTAAAACTGCATCTAACAAAATTAAAATGACCTGGAGAATAATAAATAGTGAAACGGGCAAGGTCAAACCGCGCAACTTGGATTTTCAATTGAATATTAACAATAATTTAACTCGATCTGATCAAGAAGTTGCTATGGCTTTTGAGAAACATTTTACTGATGCTCCTTTTTTGACAACAAAATCATTAAATTCTTCTCCTACTGTCGCCGAATCATTGCTTAAACAAAATGTAAAGGCTTGTTCAAATACTTTTAAATTCCATAGAGTATTGCAAAAAGATATCGTTAAATATTTTAAAACTATTGATGTTAAGATAACGGCAGACTTATGGGGGATTTCCGTTAAAGTTATTTTATCTTATTTATAATAAATATAATGGCATCTTATCTAGGCACTATATTTAATACAAGCGTCGAATCTGGTGTGTTTCCTGAGTTAATGAAACATAGTAAAGTCATACCTTTATTTAAATCTGGTAGTACATTAGACCCCGCCAATTTTAGACCGATTTCTGTACTACCAACATTTAGTAAAAATTTTGAAAAAATAATTTTAGATCAGATCTTAAGTTTCTTTAATATTAATAAATTGCTTCATAAAAATCAATTCGGTTTTACAAGGGGTCGCTCGACAACTGACGCTGGAGTTGAGCTTATTAAACATATTTTTTGTGCATGGGAGAACTCGGAGGATGCTTTGGGTATATTTTATGACCTTTCCAAGGCATTAGACTGTGTTCACCATGAGACATTAATCAGGAAGCTACAGTACTATGGTGTCAAGAACACAGCGCTTAAAGTTATTATTTCATATTTAAGTAATAGAAATGCAGAAAGTTATTATCAATGGTAAAAGTTCTTCCGGGTCGCCTGTACTAATGGGAGTCCCTCAGGGCTCGATTCTCGGCCCATTCCTATTTCTAGTATATATTAATGACTTACCTTCCCTTGTAGGGGATAATTATGATATATTAATATTTGCTGATGATACTTCCTTGATTTTTAAACTTAAACGTCAATCATTTAAATGTGACGAAGTGAATAATGCTATATCAAAATAAGTGCATTGGTTTAACGTTAATAATCTACATTTAAACGGAAATAAAACTAAATGTATTAAATTTACAACAACAAATGTTAAAAATCTGGGTATCAATGTGTTTTTAAATGGGGAAGAACTGAGCCCTGTTGAATCCACTGTTTTTCTTGGCATCACTCTCGACGCAAAGCTTCAGTGGGGCAAACTAGCAAGCAGACTAAGTTCTGCAGCCTATGCTGTAAAAAAGATTAGAGGCCTCACTAGTGTCGAGACAGCTAGATTAGTTTATTTCAGTTATTTACATAGCATAATGTCTTATGGGATTTTGCTATGGGGAAATGCGGCTGATTTAGAAACTATTTTTGTTTTACAGAAGAGGGCCATTAGAGTTATTTACAACCTAAAACCGAGACAGTCTCTTAGAGATAAATTTAAAGAAATAAATATATTATCTTTGGCCTCTCAGTATATTTACGAAAATTTAATGTATGTTCACAAAAACAAAGGTAGTTTTAGTAAAAAAAGTGATATACATTCTGTAAACACTAGGAACAAACACAAGCTAGTGATACCAGTTTCTCGACTCCACAGAGTCAGTAATTCATTCTTGGGGCAATGTACACGCTATTACAACAAGGTCCCGGAAAGTGTACAGGCTCTCTCTATTATTACCAAGTTTAAATGTTTTGTTAAGCTGAAACTGTATAAAAAGGGTTATTATACTCGTAGTATAAATGAATACATGGTTGATAATTCATTACAGCCCTTCACAAGTCCACTGCTGAACATTGGCCTCCCCCACGGAATGCCACAAAGCACGGTCCCGAGCCACCTGCATCCATTGACTTCCTGCATGTCTTACCAGGTCGTCACTCCATCTAGTGGGGGGACGCCCTACACTTCGCCTGCCGGTACGAGGCTGCCACTCGAGAACCTTTCTTCCCCATCGGTTGTCGGTTCTTCGAGCTATATGGCCGGCCCATTGCCACTTCAGCTTACTAATCCTTTGGGCTATGTCGGTTACTCTGGTTCTACTGCGGATATCCTCATTTCTAAGTTTATCACGCAGAGAAACCCCGAGCATAGCCCTCTCCATGGCTCGCTGAGCGACCTTGAGCTTCCTCATACGGCCATATTGATAATAACCCCTGGGAATGAGGTGGTCGCTTCCAAGCAGTTTCTAAAATAAATTTTGTACTTAAATAGTTTGTACAACCATTAATGTAAATTTTACTTTAAAAAAAAAGTCCCGCTGGGTTTCTTGCTGGTTCTTCCCAGGACAGAGGTTTTTTTTCGAACCAGTGGTAAAGTAAAAAATGACTTTCAATAAGAAATACACATCTAATCTATATTGAATAAAAAAATATTCTATTCTATTCTATTCTATTCTCGAAGTTCGCATGTCGCGAGGCGCAGACGCGTGATATACGCGGGTGAAACCGCGGGGCACAGCTAGTATTTCCTATTTTAATAGTGTTCGTGTTCGTTCGCGGGGCACAGCTAGTATTTCCTATTTCAATAGTCATCCAGTAGCTGCTCCACGGAATCTGTCGAATCCGTGGAGCAGCTACTGGATGAGTTATCGGGGTTTTGGGTGGACCTCTTCTGGGAGGACGACGAAACGGACGCGGTGTCTGAACACTCCAAGGCGTCGGAGTCGGGGGACGCGGGCGAATCGGTCTGCGGGGCCGCCGAGCAGGTCGCGGTGGGGGCCGGAGGGGGGACATGCCTGAGGGGCAAGTGATGTAAGAATTTTGACGAGAACCGTTTCGTCGACGTTAGGGATACATTGCGTGAGGACGGCTCTAATTTGGTTAATGTCCAGAATGGACATGATGGACAGGGATAGTCAGACAAACAAAAACAAAGACAAAACAAAAACAAAAACAATTAACAGTAAATAACAATATATGAGCAAACCTCCCTGCCAGGAGGCAGGGGGGCAAGAACGGCGTGAAAAAAGAGTGTACTCACAGTCGGCGACTGCTCTGCCACAGCGTGAGCGGGAGAGCGAATGCGCGAGAACGAGAAGGCACTCACCGTACGGGGATGGGAGCGCGGGAGCACGGTCAACTAACACAACCGCTGGGGAGCGGTGGTGCTAGCGGAATGTGATGTTATGACTTTTTTTTTTGCGCCCAATGCAAAAGGCACCCTCCGGAAGCGGGGGAGGGAGGTGGTGAATGCTCTAAGCATACCACGCAGCCGGCTGCGTGGTTATGTGGGACTCACTGACTAACCTAACTAACCTAAGTGCCTACCCACTAAACACCACCTTGGGGACGGCTTTGGCCATAGTGGCCTTACTGCCGAATCGGACGCGACCCTCTTTAGGGAAAAGAGGGCGCAGGCGGCGAGTTGCCGCTGAGAGACGTGCCTACTAAGGCATATTAAATATTGGAAGTAGAAGGCTTTGCCTGAGCCGCCAAGAGGCAGTCCAGGTCGGCCAGCTTGTTGGGGGTCCGAGAGGCGTTTCTCGGTCTGCGGACTCGATAGCAAGAGGAGGTGGGGCTGCATAGGAAGCTGCCTCACGAATGAAATGATTAAGTGGGACTCTGAAGCTTTGAAGAAGTTTTCAGAGAGTTTTTAAATTGCTGGACTGTGGGAGCTCTAAGTCTCGGTGGAGGTCGGCGTTACGGACGTACCAGGGTGCGTTCGTAGCCCGACGACAGAAATAGTTTTGTACAACTTGGAGTTTGTACAGGGTTTTAGGTTTGCATGAGCAAAATTGGGGCTGCGTATGTCATTACTGGTCATATACAGACCTTATAGAGGTTCGCTTATTGCGGAGGGACATTTTACTGTGTCGGCCCAACATACTGTTGAGCCTACCCAGATAAAATCGTGCGTTACGAGTTACTCTCTTGACATGAGGCTCGAAAGTGAGCCTCGTGTCAAGTACACTAAGTATTTAGCGGACGTATGCCAGGGACCGGGGTCCCTAACATACGGATTGGCGGAATAGTAGTGGAGCGGCGTCGTTTATGTTCGAAGTGAACGGCGGAGCTCTTCTCCGGGTTCACATCGATACGCCATTTTGGAACCAAGCTCTAAGTCATTAACTGACTTTTGGATCTTGTTCCGTATAAAAATAGTGACGTGCCTTTGCAGTAGAGGGCAGTGTCGTCTGCAAGAGGAGATCTGAACACCATTCGACGGTATGGGAATGTCGTTGGTGTACAGGATATATAGAAGAGGGCAAGTACCGAGCCCTGAGGAACCGGCTTTGATTGGACGCGAATAGGAGCGTGCCTTCGTGTCTGTAACGGAAGGTACGGTCTTTCAAGTAGGAAGCCACGAGACGAACAAGACGATCAGGGAGACCTATATTGTGAAGTTTGTAGATAAAGCCTTCGTGCCAGACTCTATCAAACGCTTTCGCTATGTCAAAGAAGACCGCGATGGTCTTATGACGGCGAGATAAAAACCGCTGAGGATGTATTCCACAATACGGTGAACTTGTTGGGGCAAGAGTGTTTCGCTCGAAACCAAATTGGTGAGGATGACAAGAGGTCACCGTCTGTGAAACAGATGGCGCCTCATGAGAGTTTGGATAACTCGTTCAAATAGTTTGCCCATGGCCTTGAGGAGGCTGATGGGACGATAACTGGAGGGGAGATTGTGAGGCTTTCCTGGCTTGGGGATACCAATGACAGTAGCCTCTTTCCACGTGGTGGGAAAGTAACTAAGGTTGAAGCAGGCGTTGAAGATAATAGCTAAAAGGGTTAACACCTGCTCAGGAAAATGTTTAAGGGCTTGGTTGGAGATGCCATCCGCGCCCGGAGCCTTTTTGGGCTTCAGTCCTTTGATGAGGGATGAGATCTTATCATTGGACACAGTGATAGGGTCAGAGACTGTGGGGAGTGCGTTCCGGCGGCGGACGTCATCCTCCACTGTCTGGATGTGGGAGGGGTCTGTGGGTTTAGAGCTGGGAGGCATTGAGCAGCGATGCTGTCTGCAAAGCACTCAGCTTTTCCTCGTCCTCGAAGGCAATAGTACCGTCAGGGGCGAGAGAGGAGGAGTATAGTGATAGCGTCTATGCGGAGAGCTCTTGCCATCTGATAGTACGCTGTATGAGAGGGAGAGATATTCTCCATGAGATTACTCTTTTCGAGGTCTCGAAATTCGGAAAGGCGTGAACGGACTTCTCGTTGAAGACGATTGGCCGTACGTTTATATTCGGGGGTTGGATAGAGTGCTGCACTCGGAGAGCAGCTCTCTTGGCTTTATTAGTTGCTAATATGTAAAGGAAGACCATTATTATTAGCAACCGGGACGACCTTTCATTCTCCTTAGGGAGGATGTTATAAGGTGGAGAGTGAATCGACCGCGGTGTCGATTTTTCGGTACTGTCGAATAAGTCCGAAGAAAGGGGATAGAAGTCCGGAGGTCCAAAGCTGTGGCTAGGGACGTCTTGAAGCCCTTCCAGTTAGTGAAGGTTTTCGTGGAGGGAGTTGGGGAGGTGGCTGATGGCCAAGTATAAGGGAGACAGGGCGGTGGTCGGACCCAAGATCGTCAAGGGTCTCCTATTGACCTGAGGTTGAGGAGACTTCTTTTGCTATTGCAAAGTCTAATACGTCAGGAGCGTGGTCGGTGTTGTCGGATAGTGAGTGACACCGAGGGGACTGAGGACAGTGAGGTCGAGACTGCGTGATATCAAGCAGTTTCTTGCCACTCTGAGTAGTGGTAAGACAAGTCAATCAGTATGCTTGGGTTGAAATCTCCAAACATAATAACTGAATTGCCTAACGCAAGGATGGCCTCAAAATCTTTTTGAGGGGAGAGTTCCACTGGGGATATAGCAGGAGGCTATGACGATGGACGGATGTCAGTCAAGGCCAGCCTGCATACCGTGGCTTCCATATTGGTAAGCGGCGGAGTGGGAATGTGAGCAGTGTAGTATCTTCTTGAAATAAATGGCAGTACCGCCGCCTTTGCGGTCAGGTCTGTCATTACGAAGAAGAATACTTTTGATGGAGAAACCTTTGAGATTCTGGGGTCTGAGGTGGGTCTCCTGTAGGAGAAGAGGTCGGCTTCGCGATCTCGAAGGAAGAGCAAGCTTGGGAGGTTATTTCGCAAACCGCAGTATTGAAAGAGACGAGTGATAAGCCCTTAGGCTTAATACGTCCGTGGGACTTTGGGAGGGCAGAGTGATCTGTCATAGTGTTAAGTTAAATTAACTTAACTTACAACGAGCTCAGAAGATTGTGGTGCTCCGCAAGAGCGAGGAGACGGTCCTGAGGGGACCTAGCAGCACGCAGTTTACGCGCTAGTATGGCGATCTCGCCAATGTCGATGCTCTGAATAGCGGCATAAACCGTATTCAGGTCATCAACCATTGAGGGTTGCGCCTGTTGAGGAGCGGAGGAAGTCCGCGGGGGTCGGCCTTTTTGGGGCCCCAGGGGAGAATTGGTGGCTGCGTGGGCCGAGAGAAGCCCGGAGGGGGCTGGATGGGGCCTAGGGGGGCCCTGTGAGGGCCAGTAGGGGCCCTGAGGGGGCTGGGAAGGGCCCTGACGGGGCATTCTTGACGGGAGCGCCGGGAATGTGTTTTCATTAACCGGCGGTGGAGCTCTAGCAAGACGGGGCCGAGGAGCGCTAGGGCATCCCCTGTAGTTGGCCGGGTGGCCAGGTTGCTCGCAAAGAACGCAAGCTGGCAGTGATTCGGCGTCAGTGGGCCGAGGGCACTCTTTCGAGTGATGGGGGTCTAGGCACTTGACCCCCATCACTCGAAAGAGTGATGCACCTGGGGGGGGGCACCTGAGCAGTTGGCCGCCGCATGCCCGTAAAGCTGGCAGCGGTGGCACTGCGCCGGAAAACCGCGCCTATGTGGGGGCTCGACCCTCACTCTCGACAGGCCGCACAAGGTGCGTACCTGCCGGAAGATGGTCTTTGCCTCCGGCACGTTGGTCAAGATGGCTAGGGCAAGCGGGAACCTCTTGCCCTTGCTGCTATGCATCTTATGCACTGCTTCGACGGGGAAACCTTGGGACTTAAGGTCCTCAAGGATGTCCTCGTTGGCGAGCTCGAAAGGGACACCGCGGATTACGGCTCTGACTTTGCGCTCTTCTGGGAGAGCGTACGTGTGGTAGGACACACGCCCGGCTGTGAAAAGCCTGGTAAGTCGGCGAAAGTCGTCGATGGTATCGGGGATAATTTTAATGGCTTCTCCTAGATTGGTGGCCTGACCGATACTGATTTTACTGTCGTAACAGATTTTCGACAGTCTAGTATATTTTTCCTTGTCTCTAAGGAAGACAGGGGGCGGGACCTGATTCTTGGCGAGGGTCGGGGCGCAGCGAGCTGCTGGCTTGGAGGGCGGGGGGAGGTTGAGCGGCAGTAAGGGTACTGCGGCAGCGGCGGGGGCTGCGGAGGTGGAGGCAGCGGTGGGAGCTGCGGGGGTGAGTGCAGCGGCGGGGGCTGCGGAGGTGACGGCAGGGGCTGCCGGGACGGGGGAGCGGTTTTTAGCGGCGCGCTTTGGGCCGCGTTTAGATTTCACTACTGTGAAAGGGGTCTCTTCTGTCATAGTTCCGTCGGAGTCCGCGGAACTGCTACTGGATGTGTAGCCGGTTGGGGTGATGGACCTCTTCCGGGAGGACGCGGAGGAGTCGGAGCACGAGCTCTCCGTTGACATGGCGTCGTGGGACGCGGGTGACTCGGTCTGCGGGGCAGCCGTGGGGGCGACGGGGGCCGGGGGGGGTTGCATGCCTGAGGGGCAAGGGACGCGAGGATTGCGGCGAGGGCCGACTCATCTAGATTGATGCCCAGACCAAGAGATTGGTTTAGGGCGGCTATGAAGGTCCTAAATAGGTCCAGTGTGGACATGTTGGGGGAAGGGGACGACGTTCTGTTCTGAAACAGTAAGGGTAAGGGAGGGCGTCCCTGTTCTCAAAAGAACAGGGGCTTGTTCTGAAAAGAACAAGTGACTTTGTTCCAAGAAACAATAACACAATATAAAAATAGTAACAGAAAAATAACAATAAAATAATGATAAAAAATAACAAATAACAAGTAACAACAAGTAACAAAAATAAGCGGTCAAAACCTCCCTGCCAGGCGGCAGGGGGGCAAGAGCGGTAAGTAGTGGCAAGCGAACTCACCAAGCGACTGCGCTGCACAGCGTGAGCAGGATAGCGAAGGCGCGAGAGCGAGAGGCACTCAACGTACGGGGACGAGAGTGCTAACTACTTAACACGACCGCTCGAGAGCGGTGGGGTAAGCGGAATGGATGTTATGACGGAATAAGATTTCTTATATAGTATCGTGTAGTATGGCTACTAGTGAGTAATGAGGAATAGTATGACGTCACAAATCAGACATCGATTTTTCAACCTAATGATCTATGACGGTACCACTATGCATCAGCGGCAAATCCGATAAGATTTTCCATTGGGATGTTATTGTTACTCAAAACTTTTTTAATATGTTGTGTAGCTTTTCAGCAGTAGCCTCTTCAAGGGGTATGGGACAAACAAATGCTTAACACATCCCCTATCTGTGCTTTCATTGACGATTAAAGAAAATTTTCGTAAAAGTTTTTGTAACTTTTATATTATCATCTGTTTTGCAGTTATGCCAGTCACATTTTTTACAAGAGCTGTAGTTTTTGTTCTGTCACAACTAATACTTTTTGCGATTTGTGAATCGGGACACATGTTTTTTTTACTAGTTGTGGCAAGTGTTCCAAAACGTTCATGGGAATGGGAATGTTATATTCAGCTATAAACGCTGCGAGCAAAATTTCTCCTCTTTTGACTGGTTCAATATTCTTGTTTGAAAATAAATCTGTCAATAATGTTTGCGAGCTAGATCCACCAGGACTTGAATTTACGTGTTTGTTTGTTTTCGTGTGTCTGAAAAGATCATTCTTCACAGCACTTCCAATTGAAAGATCTGTGTTACGAAATGTACAAAAAGCAAAGTAATCACCTTTATTACTAGGTCTCAACCACGCCTTATAGGAAGAATCTTCCATCCAATTCCGATTAAACTTTTGCATCACTCTGGATTTTTTAGATGCCATAATGGTTCACAAAAACACAATCAATATTAATGTTTAATAAAAGTTTGTATCTATGTTTTTAAATATTTACGTATTACCTACGCACATACGACACGACGAATGAGAGAGCAAAGTGCCTTGGACAGCACACAAAAATCTTTGGTGGATTTCCCGAGCAGAGCGAGTGACACTTGTAATGCTGCCATACTAACTAATTACGTTGTGAAAAAAATAAATTAACCATAAAGAATAGAATCATGCAATGATGTTGTGTAACGCGGTATCTAGTCATATATTTTGCTTCGTTCTGTTTTAAGTTGAATATTATGGTAATTTAATCAATAGAGTTAGAAAAACTCTGTATAAAAAATGATCTCCAGTCTTAATCTGTATTACACACCGAAAATCTGTATAAATACGGAGAAATCTGTATATATGGCAACACTGGAGGGAAGGGACCCCACACCTCCTCTGCGGCGGCAATCGTTGTTGGCAAGTCAACTCGTAGTTGGCGTCTTAGACTAAGCCAAGCTATCTGGATGCCAAATAGTATACGAATTTTATAGTAGTTTGGCGCCCATATTACACTCTCTGTATCGGTTGCCAACTACGTGTATACTCGTAAAAAAAACCGTTCCGTTTGTATGATGGCAAACCACATCGGTTACGAAAAAAAGCTGGCAGTCATTGGGTTAACATAACAATTATGTCTTTTTTCTTAAATCACATAAAATAATTAACTAAAAAACATAACATCCACTTCTGGTAAATTTTTTTGGCAATAGTTGAATAGTGTGAATTTATTGGCAGTCAATGCACAAAGGACGGGAACATTGCAGGCATACAGGTTTGCTGAACTCAATACAAACGTTGGTAGTCATTCTATGTTTTTTTTGCAGGACTAATTCTACATGCTCTTCTTGTCCCTGGGTTCACTGCTTGATCCTGGTTATCTACTGTAATCATATCGTTACCTAAAACTCGTGTCAGGGTAAACCTCAGCTCTCTTGGCAATTTCGTATTAATAACAAGTGAACGAGCTAAACTTTTGAGGAAATCTCTTTCAACATCCTTTGATTGGTGTAGGCTATACAAAATGTATGCATTCATGCACTCAAGTTTAGGACTCAAGATCGACATTCATATTGCAATTAGTTCTATCTCAAAAATGACAAGTTTACAGGAGAGTAAAAAACAGCATACCGGAAAAAATCTTTTAAGACACGAAAATGTTTTTTAACTAATTTTTCCCAACTATTGTGTTCTATTAAAGATGCATTTTGAAATGAGAACGGCAGGCTTGTATGGGAATTTCGTACAGCTAAAAAAATTCGTGTTTTGGGATATTTTTTGGTTTAATTGGCAGTTAGTAGGATAGAGAAGTCCTTTTTAAATTCTTAGATTTTTAAAACTTGAGACGTAAAAGTTATAACCAGTTTTATTTTTTAAGGGTATGTACTAGTGTACCAATGTAGATTGTTACATATAGGCACATAAACATTGTTTTGGTGATAAAGTAAATGTTCTGGATTGCTTGTCGCTATCTTTGTAGTGTTTTACTTACCATTGAGTAGGTACATTGAGATGAGGATCGTACTTACTCAGCGGGGTGCATTAGGAGATACCTATATCCAGCAGCGGACTGCAGCGGACTGGGTTTTGAGTGTAGGTAAATAAAACAATACTTTGTTTTTGTAAGTAAATTTATTTTATTGTACTTATAATTAATCAATTCTTCATATTACTTCATTTAATAAGGGGACAGGTCGGGTAATACCCTCATGGCGAGCATAGCTTAGGTACCAAATAATGCTTATCACATGTGAGCGGCATCCCACTCTTTTTAAACCTACAATGCAGTTACAGCAATAACTTCTGATTGCGTCACGACCATTCATGTTTATTTCTGCAACTATAAATACAAAATAAGTTTTAGCAGAAGAATGGCGGGACTTTATTTTAGCACGAAGCAACGTTGGGTTTATTCCCTCTAAACCATATACATTCTGTGTACTAAATATCGGGAATTTGTCAATAAAACAAAAAATACAAATTATTCATCTAAATTTATTTTATCGCCTTCAAAGTAGGCCCCATCGCTTGCAATACAACATCTCCAACGCTTCACCCAGTCTTCTATACATTTTCATAGGCTATTTGCGGTGGCCTTTAGCTCATTCAGCGAATTTTTGTTATGGCTTCTATCGACTCAAAACGTTTTCCTCGAAGTGGTAATTTTAACTTGGGAAATAAAAAAGTCAGACGGAGCCATATCAGGTGAATACAGTGCTTGGTCGAGAACTTTTGTTGAATGTTTCGCTAAAACTCTTTCACTATAATGGCTGTGTGTGATGGTGCATTATCATGGTGCAGCATCCATGAGTTGTGTTGCCACAAATCTGGACGTTTTCGGCGGATACTCTCACGCAAACGCTTCATGACGCCTAAATAATATTCTTTATTCACTGTTTCTCCCTTTGGAAGGAATTCGGAGTGAACCACACCACGGTAGTCAAAAAAACTGTCAGCATCACCTTGATTTTGGAGCGACTTTGCCGCGGTTTTGGGTTTCGGCTCGTTTTCGAGACGCCATTCTGAACTGTTGGCTTGTTTGCATGTCGTACTCATAAACCCATGTCTCGTCGCCAGTTATTATACGTTTCATAAAGGTCGGATCCGTAGAAGCTCGGAAACCATGTCTTCAGCGACATGCTTTCGCTGCGCTCTTTGAACAAAATTGAGCTCTTTTGGAACTAGTCGAGCGGCGACGCGTTTCATGCCTAAAATGTCAATGAGAATGTTGTGGACGGACTTAAAAGATATGTTCACCTCACTGCCAACTCTCTCAGACTCATACGTCGATTTTCGAGCACTAGCTTCTTGATTTTGTCGATGTTTTCTTTGGTCGTAGCGGTTGAAGGTCTACCAGAACGAGGCAAGTCTACTACTACTTCTCAGCCTTCTTTAAAAGCCTTATACCATTCATAAGCCCTTGTTTTCGATATACACGATTCGCCGTAGGTATTTCGCAACATTTTAGTGATTCACCACATGAAATATCATTCGAAACACAAAATTAGGCACACTCTTTGTTCAACAATATTTTCCATTGTAAAATCGCCGATAACTCAAAACTATGACCAACAAAAGTGTAGTTTAAAACAAATTAAATGACAGATCCCGCTCAAACTTTGCGCGCTAAATCAGTACAGTGCTACCAACATGCAGTAAAAAAATTAGAACGACCTCTTTTACGCGGGTCTTTTTATTGACATATTCCCGATACTTTTTACACAGAGTTGTATTCTCTCTCGGGATACCTCTAATGTATATATTCCATGAAAGCGGAAATGCTCACCCACATATAAACGGGCCTGGCGAATTTGGTATACACCACATGCAAATAGTATCAATTCCTCCATGGACAGCCGCGGAAAAGATAGGGTTGTCGCATCATGGGTACAAATCAGAAACCGCGCCTGTTTATTAAGGATTCTAAAATGGTATAGCACTTTAGAATTTTTGCACACATTATATGTCAGTTAAAGTTGGGCGAAGTATTAATTTTTCATTCTTGGTTCGGATAAATGTGACATTTTCTTCTAAGTTGGAGCAGTTAGCTAAGAATCAAAAACAACAGGTTACACAAGCACTACCCAAGATTACACAAAAAAATAAAATCGAAAAAAACTAAAGATTTGTAGCTAAAGGAGCTAAAAAACCATCACAGGCTGTACATTTCTCAAAAAAAAAAAAGAAATTACTGTAATTTAAATAATACATGACTAAGATTTTTTTAAATATTTTTCTGGTAACTATTATGATTTATCCTATCACCCGATTCCGGCTTGACGTCGACTTTTGGGACAAGCTGTATAATTGATACAAACTGCTCTGCATGTATATTTTCTGTGAATGGCGGAGTAAACGCATTCAGCAGAGCAGCTGCTATTTTAAAATCTGTCATAAGATCGCGACAACCACAGTTAAAATATTCATGGCGGAATAATTTGAAGTCTCTCTTAAAACGGCCGTTCACAGCTTCTAATACCCACCTGTTTATAGTTACACAGCGTGATCTGTTGGCTTCAAGAGTGGATAGCTGTGATTGGCCGTCTTCTTTAGTTTCAGGCATATGACCTATGTATCCTTTCTCATGCAGACTATCCATGCAGTCACGAAAACCTCTTTATCTACAACAAAAACATCATTTTCTCTATAAAAATCATTAGGCACTATATGGTCCGCGTACTTATATGATATATCCATCAGAGGCACAGAGGACAAATGGCTTTAATAAATTCCTATATTTATGTAGGGAATATGTGTCCTTTTGGAACAAGTAATTACTGCCTATTACTGAGTGAATAAGTTTATTGCTCATTAGAGTCAAGAGGAGAAGGGCTCTTTGTTGTCAGTAGAGCCAACCTCATGAGTGTCCCAGGGTTAGCAACATTTAAGAGTAATGCCCTTTGTGTTTATAAGCTAGTTACTATAAATTTATTATCTCATATATACCTGCTATTGGAGCACCCAACAAACGGGCAATGTTGTCGGGATTCCACTCTTCATCTGATGTTGCGGTGGACATACTTTGACCATATACAGCATATATTAAAACAAAGTGATCACCATCTACATGATCGGGTGAAGGGGATTGAATGTCTTCAACTGGTGGAGCAATCCTAGTTCTTCTAGCTCTTAGCCAATATGGCACACAAGCTTCATCTTCAGAACGAAGCTAAAACAAAAATATAAATAAGGAAAAGCTTGCATTCAAACATGCATGGTAATAGTGGAAAATAATATTATTTTATTTCTTAGTTTAAATCAAATAAAGATAATTAATAATAGTTATAGTAGGTATACCTCTCGTGGTTGGATCCAAGTAGAAACTATATTAGCCATAATTTGTGCTTCATCATTTGCCCCTTCAATCACAATCCTGCGTCGACTAATTCTTAGTATGGATCGTCCGCATACAACACATACACTTTGATGGCCAACTCGTTTTCTCGGCATATTATCAGATGAATGTGAATGAGGAGCTAGCTGCCAGCATGGATGACAAACATGGTCAGTAGGTGTTATCTGGAAATAACGAAATGATTTGGAGTACTGTTCAACATTATATACTTTCCTCTCCTTCACGGCGGTCATACTATCAGACTAATACCTATTCTAACACTCTTAGGCGAACCAAATATGATACATTTAAATAACAATTTGTATATTATACATACACATAACCGTGTTTGTTAGTTTTTAGTATATTATATACATATTGTAGTGTGGAATGGTGTGGTTTAAATGATCAGGACTACTTTTCAACACGTAAAACTTATCACACATTAGCCCACTAATATGCAGAATATTATTCGTAAACTACTTATATCTCTAGGATATGTCCACAGTTGAATAGTATTGACGACATCTTCACTCTCATCGGATATAACGTGCCTTCTTTTTCGGGACAAGCGAACGTTGCAATTAACACATATCAAACTCGACATTTTAATTAAAGCACGTACACACACACAGCGCAGTTAATATAGCGTCCTTTTGCGTAACTACTATCAAGAGATAGAGTACGGAGGAGCAGATGCTCAACTCAACGTAAAAACGGCCAGATTATTCGCTAAATTGCTCAGATGCACTCATCTTCATTAATATTACCATTCTTGTAGGCTAAGCACTTGTTGCACTGGTCTTTCCTGGGTTTAAAAATAGACAAATTAAGCTCGCGGTACTTCCTCTCGAACGTCGCAACACAATATCGTCTGTTATTGTTATTTGAACAAAACCTTTTATAGTCAGCATACAGATCACCATGAACACTATTCCAGATTGGTTCTAAATATAATTTTTAGGAAGGCGATCTGCAATAATGGGACTCTACTTTCGGCAGACTCGAAAAATTCTCGAATTGATTCGGATGCATTATTTTGGGTCTTTGCATTACAATCATTTCCATTTTGAGAGATAATAGAACTTTCCGTAGCATCTTTATTAGGAACAATCCAATCCCTCAGTTGTCTTTGGCCAATGCACAAAGTTTTCATTAACATTTGCTTACAAACATGAACTCTCTTAGCATTATCTTTCAAAGATAGAAAATATTTAAATGCTTTGTCTTTTCTAGAATCTACGCTTGAAGAACGTCGATGCTGTGGTGCATATACATTTACTAAACTTCGGACATATACTTTACGAGCTTCCCAAGAACCCAGTGCCCAATAAGAATCAAAAATCAGTTTTCGGTCTTCGGTTAACATTTCACATTCAAACCTTTGTTTCGGTCCCCCATGTTTCACTTCGGTATGCCCACCACATCTTTCCTGTAAGCCTTTAGCTGGTCTTAATAGTGTTTGTTTGTATTTTCCATTCCTATCCTTCTCAAAACCTTCATACTGTTTACCTTGTAACCTAGGCTTAGAGTTTCTTAATCTCTTCCATTTTGTTTGATCTGCTCGACCCTTACGACTGCGTTTCCTTTTGTGAGTATCCTTACGAGTAAGCACTTCTGTCTCCTCATCAAGGACCTCTTCGTAGGAGCTCGTACTTCTAATGCATTAGAATGAAAGCCAACATTACTTTCTTCTGGCACGTAGTCTGAGTCAGAAAACGACCCTTCTTCGAACAAGACCTCTTCACTAGGCGTGTCGCACTGCTGCATAGTTCTTCATACAACTGGCCAGTAGCTTCGTTCAGTCGCTGCTGGCGAGGATGTTGAGAGGAACTTGTAGTTAACTGTACTAACCGCCTTCCTCTTGTGTTATTCATCTGCAACAATCAACCACAAAGCCATGCATACAATACCAAAGCAAAATTGAAAAGGTTCTATGTTTGTAACTACGTATTGCAACATGGGTATAATTTTTTTATTGGCATTATTTACAAAAAGGGTCAAAATAAACAAATATTTTTTATGAATAAACGTTATCTGTTAATAGATTCGCGTCACTATAAGTCTTAAGCGCTTAACAGCAAAGAAAAAAGCAGTCAAAAAGCGGACTCACGACGCTTTTTGTTAAAAGTTAGGTTAAGATTTCTCATAAGTGTAATTAAAACCAGGATATTAACGAAAACCAACTAAAACCAGCACACAATGATACGTAATTTATGATAATTATCAATTTACCTCAGAAACATTATAATATTTATAAATATATTTATATATTATTTCATAATATTATAACTTAATTACTATATATATAATATTAATAATCACTTGTTTTTTCTCAGAGCAAAAATCCGTTGCCGCTCAAACTTTGCATTAGAACAATTTGCCGTATAGGATTTACTGCCGAGTCGATCACGTGACATATTGCAAGTTTCAAACGCCGCTTTCCTATTGGTAGATGACATTGAACCTTTATCGGTCGCGTTCGAAAATAAAATTAAAGCATACCTTAGAAATAAAAAATAATTAAATTTTTGACATTGAACAAATTGCAATATGAACGACGATATAATAATACCATAAGCCATCTTCTAGTTCGACGGCTACATGAATAAATTGAACATTTTTTGTCCGCCTCATCAACACCCCCTTAGGTGGAAATATAAAACAATTTCACGTTTTTGAGTGTTTTCATCAACCTGATCGGTATGACGCATGGAAGATTCGAGTATCACAGTCCTATCTTCTTTGGTACATAGGAACATAATATTGTTTTGTTCGTAAATCCAAATGAGGTCGATTGTACTTCGCGATTTTTATTTATTTGAAATTGTGTGGGTATTTACCTTTTATTCTTTTTTACTGTACCCATATAAGTTAGCTTTCGTTTTGATAATTCATATACGAGCTGTAGAGATGAAAACCAATTGTCAGCCGTTACGTTTCGGTTGCTTCCATGGATAGGTTTTGTGAGAAGTAATACACACTAAATTGGAACCAAGATTTTTTTCTCTTCTGTGGTCAATCGGATGCTGTCGGAGTGTTTTCCGGTATAAACGTACCCGTTATAGAGATAATATTTTTTGGCATCACATAAAGCTCGTATTATCAGGCCATATTTACCAGGCTTTTTCGGCATATATGGTGTCATGTGACTCCTTCCTCGAAATTTGACGAGAATTTCATCCACATTAACACATTCGCTCAAATCATATAGTCGTTGAGAGTTACTCACGAACTTGTTGAAGATTGGCGATATAGCAGCCAGTTTGTTAGTCTTTATCCTTTCATTGCGATCATCAGGATTATCGAATCAAAGACATAATAGCAAGATGAGAAATCTTGTTTCTGAGATTGCGCATCTAAATATTTCACAACTTGTGCCATCTGAAGCGAACAAATAATGTGAGTTTTCGTTGTTTGATTTCAAAACAGCTGAGTAAAATAGCAGTCCAATAAAAGCTTTGGGTTCATACATGTCCAAGTTATTCAATTCAGGCTGGTCCTGAAGATCAAACTTCATTTTGTATATAGAAATCTTAGCATTTGTCCAAGTCAAAATTTGTTGGAGCATTTCTTCATCAAATATCTTATTCCAGATGCTGTAGTGGTCTTTCTCGTCGTTAGCTGACAACTTAGAAGAACCTACACGAGGTGATATAATATTATGTTGTGGTGTACGTTCTCTAGTAGAAGGTGGCGTCTTTGCCCATTTGTATTTATTTTTCTCATAGAAATATCTAGATCTTAGTAAATCCGAAAGAGGAGCGTTGTCTGAACTATCATTGTCAGATTCATCTTCGGTGACTTGGCCATGGTCCTGGTCCTGGCTCATGTCTTGGCCCTGCATCTGATCATCATCTTCGTCATTATCAGAGTGATCTTAAGCTAACAAATTATTCACTTCCTCTTCAAAAGATGGGTCCGCTAACCGTAAATCCCTAACGATATCAAAATCAAATCGTTATATTCCAATTGTAGAGAATTATTAAGGTTGTCAATGAACAGTCATGCTTTCAAACTGGGCCCGTTTTCTATTTAAATTATTAATTTCTACGAAATCTGCCAATGTATTTTCTGTGTGTCTACATTTTTTCTTGGATGACCGAAATAATTTCTCTTGCATCATCTCTGTCAACTAAAAAAAGATGAAACTTATTTAATAACTCTGCTGCGACCTTGAAATCTGCCATTAAATTATTTTGCTTTGAAGCTTTATTAAAATACTCTTGTCTCAACAATTTAAAATCTCTTTTAAATCTCCCATTCACAACCTCTACGACCCACCGACATAATGTCACTTTTCGAGATTCGTTGGCATTTTGTGTACTCATTTGGAACTCGCCTGGTTGCAGAGACAGAGGAAATGCACTGCGTAATTTAAGTTTTCTGACAATGAAATACAGTCCCTAAAACCTCTGTCCAGAATAAATACATCTCCTTCTCTAAAATACCGCCGAAGAGGTTGTGAAGGATCTCTGAACTCATCTTTTAAAATGTCAGCATCAGATTTTGTAGCTGCAAACGGGCCCAGCACATCAATTATATAACCATCGCAACATACGATGAGGAATGGTTTCCCAAGATTTCTATACTTATGAAGCGAATAAGTCTTCTTTTGGTACGAATAATTGCTGCTTTTTTGTACATAAATGTATGTGCCATCCATTATTGCAATCGCCTTTCTATCTTCAATACGATTCCCTGGGTTTCCGAATAAATTATTTGGAATATACAGATTCTTTTCTGCAACTTGGTGCCTTGACATATGTTCAAGGCCTAAATGTTGTGGCACAAAATGCTCTGTCATAACATCGCGAGCTTTGTTTATCAACTTTGATAATGTACTTCTACTCATATTCAATAATGTTGAAATTCTGTCGTCTGAATCTCCTGTTCGTAATTTCATTAAGTATGCTCCAAGTGCTGTGGCACGGTTTTGGAAATCGGGCAACGCTGCTTCTAATTCTCAAAACTGCTCTTTTGTATGTCCCAACCAATAATGGAATACACTATCATCCATTCCATTAAGTCATTAAAATCAATTGTATTTTTATCACCCTTCAATAGTTCACAAAAATCTTCAATAGACGCAGCTGGAAAACTGTGATTCATATTTCCTTCAAACAAGTCTGACCATGTCTGTCTTTCTTAATGGAAGCTACGTATACGATAATTGCGTGGTATATAGTATTTGTGATCACTAAAAAGCCTTATGCGTGACGTAAGTGGAACCATTTGTTGTGACGTACTTGTACAGGTTGGAAATATGCAGTGAGAATGAGTGTCACGAGCTCTTGAGTAGTTAGGCAGTGTAATTATGTCAGCTTGTGGCACTGATACTTCAGTTCTTGCCTCATTCAGAGCGGTTTCTGCACGCTGATAACATCTATGACAAACAAGATCTGATGGTTGAACCTGTAAATATATTAACAAAATGTTACTTTAATACACAGTTTACTCATTAACTCAAATAAAATGCATTATATTTATAATTCATAATATTATATAATTTTTTAACCTGCCCTGGCTGAACCCAATTCCGAATGATGTGTAAAACATGGCGGTTGATTTCTGCTTGGACTTCGTGACTTCGAGCATTTGTCAATGTACGACCACATATTAAGCTTATGTTTTTGGTGACCAACAGTGAGAGTAGAATCTTGTAAGTCTTCTACTGTTGCACTTCTCTCAGATACACCGCTGAAGTAGCCTGTAATATTAGGTCCTTACATATGAAATTGGCGTTTTGTACGGGAGGAATATAAAGTCTTTTTTTTTTTTGTAAAATATATTTAATTATCAAAGTATGCACCGATGTTATCTATGCACTTTTGCCATCTCATAGGTAGTTCATTGATCCCTTTACTTAAAAAACCATGGGGACGAGATTAGATTTTTAAAATTACTTGTAAACAAAATAACTAAAGCTAATTGCAAAGGTAAATACTCTCAATTATTTAAAATTTGTAAGATTCTACCGGTTAGTTTAAAGCATAAGTATCTACTGGCTATAAATAACCATAACTGTCAAAAGCTAAACTTGACGATTGTAAAACACAATCAAGGTACCCGGTCGATATCCGAGAGTAAGTTCGAAGTACCTAGAATAAAAAACTACTTTGGAAATAGAACATTAAAGAAACAAATACCGTATCTTCTGAACAGTCTGCTCAAAGATATTCGACACGAGACCAAGAAAATGTATTAAAAAAGATGGTTTATAGACACTTTCTATCATTGTGTCAATAAAATTTTGTACCATAGCTATCCATTAAGTATTATTGTGAGACTCTGGATCCCACAGACAAACTGTGTAAACAGTTTTGTGGGACTATGTTTTATTGTAAGGTTGTGTCGATCTGTTTAGTAAAATAAAGAAAAAAAATGCGATTAATTGATGTGATCGAGTGCGAAGTGGCAACACCGTATTACAAAGAGCACAGTTCCTCCCAGCTGAGCTCAAGTTTGTAATTGCTCGACTGGCTTCATTCCAACAAGTTGTACATATTAAATCATGAGGTTGCATCTGGAATTTTAAGTTTATTAGTGAATAAATAAAAAAAATACATATTAGGTACCTAGATTAAGGTATAACCAGAACCTATTGCATGAAACAGAAAAAATATACACTTTACTTCTTTCTGTTGTATTTGAAAGCAACAATATCATAACTTACGGAAAGTGGAGCTGTCCATTGTTGTATACAGTGAAAATCTGTTCGTCTTCCAGCACCATAGAGCTACTTGCTGAACCACAATTTACACAATATGTAGATTCCATCATTAGTCTGTGAGTAATGAAAAGTTAAAGTCCGTGATTCAAGCCAGGTAGGTCGCTAAAGAAGGGTATCGATATCCATTGTTCAAGCCGAGTCGTAATTTATAAAAACCTATCGCATAACAAACCAACTGCACAGTGCACTTAGATTCCGAAAACATTTGCAGAAATGTATTTTTTCAAACGAAAGGAAAACGATCGCACGTCTGACGTCTATCTATTTTAACGTCTTGTCATCTGTCAACGTTATTGACGTTTTTTTTTTTGCGTGGCACAATGCTGATTTGGCCAATGAGAGTACAATAGTATTGTTATTTTAAATGAAAACAGATGATTTCACTGTATCCCAGATCCTTGTGGCATATATTAATCTGAGGTATATTTTAAAATATTAACGTTTTCATAATATATTTGAGTTTATGACAATTTGTGAAATATGTGAGTGAAGGTATTGTGCGATTGGCCAAATCACAGGAGCCCATAAACGCAGCACATTAGTATTAAAAACTAGATACAAAGTTCAAAATCTAAAAAGTCCTTTTTATTTTGATTTCACAAGAAGTGTCCGTTACTATCTAATGAATGTTATCTAATGCATAATTAAGGATAAGAATTTTGGTAATTGTCAAAATATATGTTGGTTCTTAGGCGAGTTTTTACAATGTCCTTTTCGTCATTACGTGAAGTACGATTTAACATTTCTTCTAAATGCCGTCCATACTTTTCTTCACTAGGAAAAGCCTTTTGAAGCTTAGCCTGCCACTGAAGACAACCGATCGCAAGGACTCAAACCATCTTTTTGCTAGACCAACTAACTTTTGCAAAGAGAAATGAACAATCTGCTTTCCCAACCGCGTATCACAGCGCATTCGTTAACTTTACGCAGCCAGTATTCAATGCTTTAAGCACTGTTGGACGGGTCAAATTCCGGAAACACATTGATGAAATTATTATTGCTAAAAGCCTTTAGACTTATCTTCAGTATTTTTTTAAATATTTTAAAAGCTTTTATTGTAGAAAATGTATTTGCCGCCTTACGGTACCTCCGACGTTCACCTTCCTCATTTGAATTGGATGAGGAAGAATAAGATACATTCTTAATCCTTTTTGCTCGCCGTTGCCTCCTTGTCCACGTACCAGGTGGTGTACAGGTCTCTCTATCAGACTTCATTGCCACTCGTTCCTGTAACCCTTTTAGAACGACAAAAAATAATCCCGTTTCTCAAAATTTTTACAACATATTCTAGAAATACAGTAGGTAAAGCATTAAGAAAAAATAATAAAAAATAATCCCCCCTCTTTAAATTCTGCTGTAGCACCCCCGCACATACGTGCGCTCTCGTTTTTAAGCATGCTAAACACACAATCGTGCCTAAGGAATGAAATTGTAAAAAAATATTGTTTTCTAATATTTTTATTATAGAGATCAACTTTTATTATAAAACAGTATCTTGAGATCAATTTCTATTTCTACGACTTTTTAGACTTTTTTGGTCTTTTTACACATAAATTATTGCTAAGGCTACACAAATCAGTCTCTTTTATGTAATGAACAAACAAAAATATAACAATTATTATCTTATTGACTATTATTTCAAAAATAAAAAGTGATTCTAGACAACAAAAAATTCTCAATACTTAAATGGTATCACAGTAGTTAAAACTGAACCGAAAAATGTCACACAATGATCCTTTTTTGTAATATTCTAGATAACAAATTTAATTTCTCAGAATGCACAGATAGACGTTGAATTTTGTTATTATTTTAGTGCTTGAAGAGCAGCTCTCTCCAGTCGACATTTCCTGCCCCTAGTCAAGTCATCAGAAACTGCGAAATGGCCATATTGATCAAATCGTTTGTCAAATGATGGTGGCACTGAGGGCTTGTATCTTTTGAGAGGTCTCTTGAGATGATGAGGGCTGCTCCACCTCCAAATCCTCAGTCTAGTTAACTGTAGTGTAGTTCATAAGTGCGTCAGCTAAGTCTATTCTAAACCACAGTAAATCTGTGAGTTTTAGAAATCTTATATTGCTGCCAAGCGTTAACGACAGCAAGGTCCAAGAAATGTACAATAACTTTTACAGACCATTGCTTTGTTTTCTGCTAAGTCCTGTAATATTCCATTAATTGATCCAGACCATCAACCCCGCTCAAATTTTTATTATAAATAATAACTATGTTCGGGGCTGTTACTTGGAAGTAAACCTTTTCTTTCCGATCCCATCTAGGAATCAATGCAGTCTTTTTCCCTCCAGTACAATTAGATAGCCTCCAGCCAATAGAACACCTCGGTTGTTTTAACTAGAACTACTTCTTTAGATGTAAATTGAACTATATCGCCACGTTTAATAGCTCGGTCCTGTCTCAAGTTTAATTTCTTCTGATCTGGGACTCTATTTACCATAATTAAGGCCGCGAGAGCAAGAACGGCCTATGTACTAATTTGTCCTATAGAGATAATCAAAGAAATTAAATTTATTTATTTTTATATATTACATAAAGAATTTCAGTTTTTAATTAACATTTATGTAAATTGTGTTTAGACATATTTAGAACATGAAAACAATAATCCTAATCTAGACCGATTTTAATGGATTTTGTTGGTTAGGCCACTTTTGCAATAAACAAACAGTGAATACTCTCTAGATTAGGCCTTCAACTTGATGTTCATGATATACTGAACAAATCTGAAAATGGTTATTTAACAATTTAAATTAACATTAAATGATTTTTTTTTAAAATTGCACGTTTTTACTTTTAAAATAGCATTTATTTATTCTTAAATGACATACAAAGTAATGAAATTGTTTTAAAAATTGAAAATATTTCTTTCACAATTGTTTTTAATCTTCGGTACTTACTTCAATTAAATCTGGCTCTGCTCTGGAGCTCTCTTTTAAGTCCATGTAAAAAGTATGATTTATAGGTGGAATGAAATCTAATAAAGTTATGAGATCTTTTTTCTTCTCTTTCGTTATTGCTCTTCCATCAGGGTACAGAGTTTGTTGCTAAAATAACTTGTTTCCAATGTGCAGGTTCAAAAATACTTGCAAAATATTTTTTGTCGTGTACCAAGTCTTGGCTACAAGGAAGGTACGAGTGACGACTAAACCCCCCCACCCCCCCTGTTACCAGGGGTTGCTGTAAAGCACCCGAAACGTCGGGAATTAAAATAAGTAAATGAAACGCGATAAAATCCGTAAAAATAGTTTTATTCACTAACAAAAAGTTTATGGTTTATTTCTTCGACTGTAAACTGTGGGGAACTAATTATATACTGGCACAGAACAGCCATTTTTCTGTTTCTGTTGTGGCCACCGCATTGGTCAGAATATTTAACATTATTAATTTTTTGTTCGGCACAAATGTTTTTATAAAATGTTCACATCTGTCACACTCATTCCACATATAAATGTAAACATCATTAGAAATAAAGTCATGGATTCCAAAACAATAAGTCAATATCAAGTCCTTAGCTGGCGTTTATAATATGTGATTCCAATGGATAAAACTGGAGTTGGCAATGTAGACATTAGGTCAAAGCATATGACTCATTCATTTCCACTTTCATTCTCCTTTTCTATGTCTATTTTGAATTTTTTACTGGCAGTATCTGCTTTAAGAACATGCAATTTTTTCTGAGTTTTATTCTCTCTTTTTTAATCCCCAAAAGTTTTTTTTTATATAGAATAAGAGTGACAAACGAGCACACAGTCCACCTGATGGTAAGTGGTTGCTACGGCCCATAGACATCTACATCTATCTTCGTTTGCGAATTAAAATACAGATGCGTTGACAGCCGTGAAGACTAAGATAGAATGCCTCTTTTCCAGTAAAAAGGGTCTCCGGTTCTCTACACTCACCATACGAAACACAGCAGCATTAAGCTACTATTTTTGCAGTCCCCAAAAGTGGACTTTATTTTATTATCTAATAAAGCACATTTCCTGCAGGAATCTGTTATTCGTGCATGGAAACTTAAATTAAATTTCTCATTGAAAATTTTTCTAACAGTCGCTCCAGAGGACCAGATGCTCCACTTTTGGACTCAATTTATTGTTTATAAAATGAGTTAAGCAGGACCCCACCTCGCTGGACACAGCATGAATGCCACAGTTGTACAGCCACAACAGGCGTTTATAAAAAACTATGTTCGTAGGAATTCTGGAAAGTGATAGAGTTTTTTCCAAATCGTATGTAAAGCATTCAAAAGTTTCGTCAGTTTTTGCTGTCTTCAGATCGTTATTCATGCTCTGTCGTAACGAGTTAGCTCTATTCAGATGTGCCTCTCTTTCTCTTTGCAACTTCGATCTTTCTTCTTGAGAGATAACATTTTTTTTATTAAAGTAGCACTTGATAAAGCCGTTTTAGCTTCGCCGTATTCTTCCGTTTCTTTGCGCCTATAGTGCGATTCGTATTTCGGCAAAGATTTTATGAGTTTTTTTTATACAATCCTAATCTTCTTCGTCGATTTGTTCCAGCCACCAATAGTCTGTCCTCTTTTGTCATTGAGTATTCCGGTTCGATTCTTTTTCATGCAAACGTCTATTTTCTTTGGAGTGATTTGTAAGTATTAACAAACATGTCTGTGAAACTGCTTGGGTCTTTTCTTCCCAGTTTTGTTCCCTTCCAAGACAGTATATGCCCTTTTTTTGCACTCTCCGATACACATTTTGTGATGTATAAAAGCTGGGCTTCATAACTTCCAAGTGTTATATATTTTTGAAATTCTTCTTTCCTCTTTTCAACCGAGACTAACATGTGACATTGCTTAGCACATGTACAAAAATAGTCTGTAAATGTTTTTGGTTCTACTTGTTTACTTTTACCATGATATGATAAGTTCGCGTATTTTCTCTGTTTACGTTCAGGGAGGGTATAGTCGAGAAATTTCCTTTTTATTTCCTTTTTTTGGTCGACCTCGGTTTCAGCTCCAGGATTACAATTTAACTAATGAGTAGTATTCATTTCTCTTGCATTTTCAGCTTCAAACAAAACACTTATTTCGATTTGATCACCAAAATTTGGTTGTCGGCTTTAAATATTTTCATGTGAGATAAAATCTCTCTCTTTATTTATCCTGTCTTTGCAGTTAATTTTGTCGCTTTTCATACTGTGTACCATAGCAGTTATAATAATTTTCCTTGATTTGGGTCGAGAGACTTCATCTTCTAATTCATCTGTATCCGGTATGTAATCTGAGTCCGTATCAGAACTAAAGTCTGTGACCTGGTCTTGTTCGTCCATTTGTGAGTTGGTTTAGTCGACTTAATATGTTCCTCTTTTGGACCCTGAAAAACTATGTTATCTTCCATAACGTTATCTTCATTTGTTTTCTCCATTTCTAATGTGAAGTCACCATTTAAAGTAGGTATTTAAAGCTCCAAAACGCTTGGCGACATGGCAGGCAAAGAAGAAAAAATGTCACCTTCTCCCATGCAATCATATACATATATAATATAGCTGCATCGTGGCTCTATCACATGCAAAATTAATACTTTTACGGTTCACTTTTTCGTTTTTTTAAATGTCCTTTAGTATTCTATGAGCTGGTCTGAAGCGTCAACACCACCCATATTTTTATTTTAGGTAATTCAAAATGACTGCGGTGCTGTAACTTGGATGTATGTCTTCTGTTTTTTGGTTTATTACACACACTGAGTTTAATTTGAAAATAGCAGACTAACACCGTACCTTACAGCTGTAAGACGTAGATGATTCCGGTATACAGGCATGCACTCGCCATGTTCGCGGCGTCGACTGCCGCATAAAATAACACGTGTTGCCAACTCCAAAAAATATTTACCCCTAAAAGTTAAGTCAAAAACCCCTAAACAAAGTTAAAGTTACAGCTTATACTGGGTGGCGCTTAGGTTATCACGTTAAATAGCACAGCAGTTAATACAAGTTGATATATGTCTGTTAAAATAATAAAATAAACAATAATAAAAGAAAATAAAAAATGCATCTTTCAAACAAAATAAATAGCGTAAAAAATTGACACGAAATAAATCATCCTTGATAATATTAGTTTTCTGACCTGAAGTGACCTGTAAAAGTGGCAACGGCGCGGCCGCGCTGCGGCGTTCAGTGCTCACGCGACATCGTCATAGCTAATTATAATACCTACACTTGCCCATATATAGGTAATTAGGCACGTGTATGGCGATGCTAATCCGATGTTATCAACAAATCACAAATTTCATGGTATTGTTTTTATCCAAATAATCACTTTCATCTTGAAATCACTCAAGTTTAATAATCAAAACAAATCAAATTTTTAAATTTTCAAAATGTCCGCCGTGTACCCGAATGCATAATTGACATCGTCGCATGATATTATTTCGAACTTTTCGAAGTAGGTCACCATTGGCTGCAATTTTTTTTATTTTTGTCGAAAGCCCGAATTATTCTTATTTTTATGTCTCTCATTTTTAAATAACCCCATAAAAAGAAATCTAACGGTGTTAGATCCGGTGACCGTGCTGGCCACCGAGAAGGTCCGTATCGGCCAATCCATTGCTCTCCGAACATCTCAGTGAGGCGCTGCCTGGCAGCCACCACTGAATGAGCAGGTGCTCCATCAAGCTGATACCTTAACCTGCTATTGGCCCCCAACGATAGTCCATCAACGTAATCCACCACCGCCACGCGCATAGAGAATTATGCCGTAAGTCGTTTATTTTAAGTAAATTTAATTTTTTTATTTTATTATTAAATTTGTAAAGTAATTCTGATTGGCAACGTTTGAACTAGATGTCTTCGCCTTCACCGGCCATGGGTCTTTGACCTTCTAGTATACATCAGGTGATACCTGTATGCATTTACATGATGTTGTTTAATATTAAAACGAAAAAAATGCTACCGCGACTAGAATGTTAATTGTTATATTTTTTTTTAGTAGTGTATGTTTAAAGAACTTTATGTAGGATACGTCTTTTCATTTAACGTGATAACTTCATCTTCACTCGGTACATACGTCCTACCGCTGGGCCTATTCTTATTTCTGAGAGGGTTTTAGGGCAAGGATATGTCCGCCGCGCTGCCCCAATGCGTTTGGTGAACTTCCCATGTCTTCGAAATATTTTTTTCTTATTTCTCGGACATGCAGGTTTCTTCACGATGTTTTCCTTCACCGCCTAGCACGTGGTAAATCAGTACTTATAATTGCAATTAACAATTAAGATCGGTGCCGATGGGGATCGGACCCGGGTTGCTTGCGTACTGCTCAAAACCTTAAATCGTATCAATTACTTGGAAATCCCCTAAAAATAAGTATATAATATAAAAATAAAAATAAGTACAATGCTTTGAACATTCTTTATATTTAAATTATTTTATATTTCAAACGTTATTTCATTTTCTTCTGATGCTTCCGACTTATTAAAAATCATACATTTGGATATTAAATAAACATAACATTTTAGTTAATGGATTAAATGTTATAAAATATGCAAATTTCATGTGAATCAGACCATCATCACCTTTTGTAGTATTTCAGTAGATAACATAGAAGAAATTGCAATGAATGCAATACATACAGCCCGAATTTTGAGACATTTTCAAAACGTTTTCATCCAGCAGCGCTGCAAGCATCGTAAACTTCTAAACAAAAATTGGCAAATGTAGAAACAAATACAAAAGTCCCTAAAAATTTCCCATCTCACTTATTTAGCCCCTAAATTTGCGGAGAATACCCCTAAGTTTGGCAAATAAAGAGAGGTTAGAGGGCGGCAACAAGATGATAATGGAATAGGAAAGCAGCGGTAGGGGTAACACCGCGCGTGTGGTATTAAAAAATTGCTAAAATAAAAGTTACTAATGACGTCTGTGAGTCACAGGCCGTTAGTTAAAGAATAAAATAGATCAATATTTTGAGAACAATAATGTGTGGGAATAACTAAATACCAGCGTAAAATAGCCATTTTTTCAAACAAACATTGATTTACTCTCAAGGTGGTACGTAAAATAGACGCTACATGGCCTAAACACGACTAATTTAATTTAAATCTTATGAATGGATTGTATATGATAATTTTATTCCATATTGTTAATTATATTTATTAAATAAAGGAGACAGTTTCTTTTTGTATGGAGAATGGGCCCACCAAAAATTGTGACGAAACTTGATGAAATGTATGTAGATTTATTCTTTATTATCTCCAGATTACTATAGTAATATTAGTTTTACCATATCTAAAGGGAATGCCGAGAAATTAACAATCAAACGGCAACCTCACTATAACCTACAATTTCAAACGAGCGAATGTCTAATAGTTTTTAATTAGGTAATAATATAGAGGATGAGAAAGTGTAGGTACAAGTGTACATGAAGCTCTATTGCGAGTCCTACCTCTACGGTGATTGTAATAAGAACTGTACAAATTCCAATGTGTAAAACCCTACGAGTTCTCGACTGTTCAATAAATAAGACTGGTTGCTTTGCATTTGAATAAATAAATGGCATGTAAGGTGTTTTAAAAAAACACTGTATTGTCACTGCATTTTTATTATTGCAAAATCATCACATTCTTAGAGCAGTCTATTAAAAGTAGCACAGGCCACCAGGTGCAGTGCCAGGACATTGTTATTAAGTATGTATTGATTGATTAACAAGTTTACATCCCAAGCACCATTTAAACCAAAATGACTCGGTAGTAACATATCAAAATACGATATTTAACACGAAAAGTAAAAACATGTAAGGTGTTTTAAACTGGTTGTGTTAGGATAAAAAACAACACTGTATTGTCACTGCATTTTTATTATTGTAAAATCATCACATTCTTAAAGCAGTCTATTAAAAGCAGACTATAGTTTTACAGTTCTACCACTTAAATAATAATATTTATTAATATTTTTTTTTATAAGATAAGGGTGACAAACGAGCACACAGTCCACCTGATGGTAAGTGGTTGCTACGGCCCATAGACATTTACATCTATCCTCGATTACAAATCAAAATGCAGATGCGTTGTCACCCGTGAGGACTAAGATGGAATGCCTCATTTCCAGTAAAAAGGGTCTCCGGTTCTCTACACTCACCATACAAAACACAGCAGCGTTAAACTGCTATTTTACGCTGGTATTCTGTGAGTGTGGTCCTTCCCCTGTCGAGCCGACCCATTCGTGCTACAACTATACTACTAATATAGCTGCAGCATGGCTCTACCACGTAATTTTTTTTTTATTTCTATCTTTATTACTAATAAACAGCCTTAATGCCTCTTAAATTATATATAAATATCATGTACTCGTTTCCCTTCATAATACTTTTGTATTAAATCAGGTTCAACTAAGGTAAAAAGAAATAAGAATACATCAAATCAGAAAGGTAAACAAGTGAAGTAGTTATTTTAGAATTATAACATTATTTGACTAAGTACAAGTTCTTTGACGTTTTATTTACACTAATTTCATTTAAGGTAAAAAATATTACATGTATATTAAGTACAAAGGCATACAAATATGGGGTAAGGTAAGGAAGAAGTAGCATCTATCTAATAACAACTAAAGAAAAAAAACTGTGGTTATCAAATATCTCCCCTATAAGGCAATCTGTGGGGGAGGTCTATGTTTAGCATTAGACTTTTGATAGGCTGTAAAGTTAAAGATAACCTGGTGGTGAATAGCCAAATTGTTTGTAGTGCGAGGTGTATGATACTACAAACATCAATCTATGTGCCAAAGCGATTATGCCAACTCCTCCGGGCAAGCCTATTTCAGGCAGGGGATCATTTACAGGCTGTTAAAGTAAAGTAAGTACCTGGTGTGATGGTATCCACTGCAAAATAATATCTCTTTCTGCTGAGTTAATTGGCACAGCCTGTGTGTAGTGTGCTCTTAAAATTGAAGATCCGCATGGAATACAAATCTTCTAATGCAATGAGCAGTTTCAATACATATTCTTAGGCAACAAACTGCATCAAGTGGGTGTAACTGAAAAAATTGGGAATGCAAATAAAAAATAAAGAAGTTAAGAAATATTAAATTCAGAAGGAATGTACATTACCTACAATCAACAAAATAAAATAAAAATAATGTAAACAAAAATCTTGCTTCCCTGATGGAGTTTAAATATAATAAACATAAATAGTAGATGTATTTAATCAAATATTAACACTGTAATATGTATTCCCTAATAACATCCATTTATTTTTATGTTATCTATATCTGTAAATATTAAATTCAGAAGGAATGTATGTACATTCCTTCTGAATTTAAGCAGCGTGTTCCTATTAACAACTACCAATAAAAAAACTGGTTGCCGACTCGTCTACTAAGCGTGGCAACAATAGCAAGTATCCTCCTTTGAGGAAATCTGAGGGAAGGTCTATGTTCAGCAATGGGCTTTTGATAGGCTGTAACGGTTGTGGATATAGTTACTCTGACATACACTTTTAACATAGATTTGTGTATATTTTGTGTGATTTTATTTTATCTATTAATTAAATTAGATTTTTACCAATAACATAACACTTCAATACTTTGACACTTTTAACCTTTTAACATACTAATAAGACTTGTGTTTGTCATTTGTTTTAGGTAATTCAACATAAATTATAGATTTTCCAAAATTCTAGGAGCAAAAGTAAACTTGTATTATATACTCACATATACTTTTAATTAAACTCGTCAGTTTTCATTTTCGAATGTCATTGGCGAATTAAATACATAACGTGGAATATTTGGCTAACCTGTATAATATAATCCAACACTTGTTGCATTGATTAGACATTGACATATGAACCTACTTGTTAGCAGAAAAACTACGTGAATGATTTTTTTCAAACTTTGACACGAACACAGTTTATATCATAAATAAGGTAACTTTTATAAAAACAAACAAGTTTATACTTTTTATTTTCGCTACCAAATAGCTAGTTTAAAACCACAGACTTTATTCTTACATTCAATGCAAATTATTAGTAAGTATAAACAGGAAAGTCAGTGCAGTGTCTACGATTTTAAAAGATTTAATATTTATATATTTTAAACATTAATCAGTGTATTATAACCATAGATTTTAAAATTATAACTGAAGAAGAATTTGTTAGTAATATGAAGGGATATTTATTAGTATTTTTACATACTTAAAATAATTAAGTAGTAAAACATGTATAGATCGTTAAGTGTCTGTGGGTGTGGGTCGTTTATTATTATTTCTAAAAAAATCGTACCATATCTTAATATTCAGTAAAAGGAAAATAAAATGTAATACATTATAAACGAAAATTAGTAGTTTTCGTTTCCGCAGTATAATATTTTTGGACTAGAACTTCGAGAGTGATAAAAATAAGATATATTTCACATAAAAGTTTGAAACTTTAAATCAATTGTAGGTTTTGTACAGTTGAATTCTTCGCATCCCATAAGATGAGATACTCACCTCTTGAGAAATCCACAAATATAAAAGTTGGCGCACATCTGCTCCTGTCTCGGCTAGTTATTGTCTTCGCACACTGCGTTGAAATCCACAAATATTATTTAATTGTTTTCAGTGTATGCTGATCTTCCAGATGCAATTTTCTTAAAATCGCAAATAAGTACAAAAAACAGCAGCGTGACGAATGTCAATGCCGTAAAGTAATACCCGGCCGCCGGCACAGACATATATATGATGCTTATATTATGCTAATATGGCCGCCGGTTATTACCCAGCACGGAAGTCAATGACAAAATAGCGTTTCGTTCCACGGTGTCTTTGAACCATGTCATATGATATAAGCTAACACTTTTAGAAATAGGATAAAAATCTCAGTGGTATCTCTTTTTAGTAATAAATATATAATATACAAATAAGTATAAATATAATATGTATATAATAAGTTATCTATGTAAAAAAAACATTTTTCTTTTTATAGAAACTGCAAAAATGATTCATTACACACATTTTTTCCCATATTACATTAACCAGAACACGGAATATCAAAACCACTCATTTTTTCAGATTTCTTGATTCCGTTTAAATTTTCATAAAATCTATAGGCCATTTATTATAATAAATTGGGGGTCCATTCCCATTAAGGGTCGTTAAAATTTCTAGTGGGCCCAAAAACGACTGACTCCTTTATTATTTTTAACTGTTTATTTTAACAGTTAAAAGTAATATTAACCATCTTTAAAGCACCGCACAAAGAGGAGACCGATATAAGAGACTAGCTATCCGCTTAACAGGATTATAGTGCCCGAGTGTATGCGCAAGCACACATGCACTTTCTATTGCCTCACTTTCATAGTTCGAATGAACGGTTATCCGACACGACCGGAGAGAGATCAGGCGCAGAACTAACAGCATTACATGCTTTCCGAGGCACGGGTGTGAAACACTGCCAACTCCTGCCTCCGGGCTGCTACTGAGAATTTCTTGACAGAAAAACCCAATAACTGATTTTGGGCCGACCCGTTGTTCGTACCCAGGACTTCATGATGAGCAACCGCGTTTTGCGACCACTAGACCAACGAAGCAATCAACTTTGACAGTGTAAGGATCGTGTGTTCCAATCCTCCATTCGACTACTATCGTCAACCACTCCTAAAATTAGCATTTTAGGCTTAAGGAATATTAGTTAATTTAATAGCATTGCTAGTATTTTATTATAAAAAAATGTATTATTTTATTGTAGGTTGTATAATTGAAAATTTTTAATTTTTAAAAAAAAAAGATTTTCGACGTTTATAAAAACTTAAAACGATCTTAAATTGAACAAAAGTTTTTAAATTTGTCTTTATAGCGGATACATACGAACCGTTTGCGGCGGTTGCGAGCAAGGCGTCGTCTCACTCCACCCCCCCAGACGGGGGAGTGTCCTGTCTGCAACGCTTCGTTGCCCGTCTCGAGGCTTCAGAGGCACGCGCTGAGATGCTTGAAGAGGACAGGAGCGGAAATGGACGATGATGTACCTGACACAAGCTCCGAGGAAGGCAGCATTGATGTGGGGGTTCGTAGAAAATTTATGTTGCATCCAATATCTCATAATACAAGCGACTTGCTATTTTTGTCGTAACTAATATAAAGCTAGTATGAAAGGATTTTTCTAAAGAAGTGTGGGTGGTAAACAGACTCACAGTCCACCTAATTGTAAGTGATTGCTATGGCCCATAGACACCTAAGGTACCCCAGCGCGAAGCGACCGCCTGGCGTCTGTTGATTAGTTGGACAAAACTATCAACAAATACCATCAAAGCACAGGTCTTATCGGTTTGGTTTTATTTTATTAGGTTTTTTATTTTTTTCGTAGAGAAACCTGACTTGCTGCACTATTAGGTTGCTGCAATATTAAGATATGTTTTTGTTTTTAAATTTTTTTTCATTCTGTTTTTTTTCTTTACCACTTGTTATCATAGTTTATCGATTCGAGGTATAAAATGTACCCAAAATTAAACAAGATACTTTTACCTCAAAGTTTTAAGAAAAAATTACCCGTTTTTATTTAATTTCGCTAAAAAGTTGAATAAATGCCCAATGAATATTATTATTTTATTAATTATTATTAAATTACATGATATTACCTACAAAATCTCATAACAATGTTTCTAGTTGAATAAAACTAATTTTACGGATTATATCGCGTCTAATCAACTTATTTTTATTAATTCCCGACGTTTCGGGTGCTTTACAGCACCCATGGTCACGGGGGACTGAGGTGATTGACGTCCCGATGTCAGAGTTAATCCGGAGTACCTTCAACTTTTTAATTATTAATTTTGGTCCGATCTACGCAAAATGAACTAACTGTGTCTTGAAGTCTTGCAGTGGTATGCTTGGGTTTAGTTTTAATTTTATTAATTACAGGATCCCAAGCAGGTGGTAGTACCCAGTCTCCCTCTCTATTGAAATTAGGATGTTTTTTAATTTCAATAGCCTCACGTATCATCCTTGGCAGGAATCGATGTTCTTTCGCGAGAATTTGTGGTTTATCAAATCTAATGTAATGGGGGCCGTCTAGGATATGATCACAAACTGCAGACTTCCCGGAACGTTGGTGCTTTTAACTAGTTTTTGTAGCTAGTGGCACATTTAAGTGTCTTACTATCAAAATACTTTGATAGAATAATTTTAATGTAAAGAAACAATAAAAACAAATGTAAATTTAAATTATTAATTAAAAAAAGCAGTAATTAATTTATAACGTTTTCGAAATTACCGCCATTGACCATAATACAGGCTAAGGCTCTAAATGACATTCTTTGAGTCGTTCTTGGCATTTCCGAAAAATTCGCTCTTATTTCTGTAGCAGCAGCATCAATCCTCTGTTTCAGTTGTTCTCTCGTAACTATTGGCACAGCATAAACTTTTTGTTTCATGTAGCCCCAAAAATAATAATCAAGAGGCATCAGAGACCATGGAGGCCATGCTACTGGACCGCCTCTGCTAATCCAATGTGGATAGCTTAAATAATGAATTGATGCACTGACGCTGCATAATGAGCCGGGGCTCCATCTAATTGGAGGTATATATTTCGTCTTGTTAGCAATGGGATGTTTTGTAGCAAAACGGGCAGGTCTTCGCGCAAAAAACTCAACGTGATCTCTTGCGTAAGCCGTCTTGGCAATTCAAATGGCCCAATAAATTTTTCATTAATTATTCCAGCCCACGTGTTAATGCAGAATTCGTGCTGGAAAGAAGTTTCTCTGACAGCATAAGGATTTTCACAATTCCAAACGTGCAGATTACGGTGGTTGGTTATTCCGGCTCTGGTAAATGTGGCCTTAAAATTTGTGTCCATAAAATTTCCCTTAAGAAATTATAATTTAGTCTGTGCTGTCGTAAAATCCACGTACAAAAAACCAAACTTGGTGTACCGTCTTGTCGTAAATTTTGAGCACGTCGAAAATGGTAAGGGTAAGTCCTTCATTTTTCAGTACGCGCCTCACTCTCATTTTCTTTATACCCAGCTGAGTTGCAATTCGACGAGTGCTTATCATCGGGTCAGCTGTTGCTAACCTTACCACTTCTTCATCAACGTCGTCATGAACAGCTTGACTATGTGGTACAGGTTCATTTCTTCTCCGACGTAAACCCATTTCACTAAATTGTCGATGGATGGTAATAAACGAGCGATATCCAAGGGCGATCCTGTTAGGAAATCGTCGCCTGTACTCGGCAACGGCAGCTCGCGCGTTCCCATTACAGAAACCATACACAAAGTGCATGTCAGCAACATATGATGGTTCCAAATCACAGAGTTAAGGCATTTTGAAGTCGAAACCACAAATTAACACGAGTCCTTAAAAACTTTCAAGAACACGAAATACGTATCGTCGCACAACACAATGAATGAGCGACTAAACTAAGCTTAGGCATAAGAATCTTTAACCAATCTTTTACCCTTTAATCTATTCCTTTGTTGAGTCATTACCTGCGCCGCTTGCGAAAACAGTCTCTCTGACGGCACTGATGTGCCCACCATTGTTAGATATTTAAAGGCAATTTTATGCAATATTGGAAACTGTATTTTGTAATCTTTCCGAATTTCTAGAGGATTGTCGTTAAGTCTTCCAACAGGTCAAATAAACTGAAAGTTCATCCGACAAGCTATCTTCAGATTTATTACTCTTCCAATTGCGATGTACCAGTTTGTAATGATCACTCCATAATGAAAATTTCACTTTTATCAGACTTATCCGAGTCTGACTCGATTTCTTCAATTTGACGCAAATGACTCTTCATTAAATCTTTGATTTTCGATACAGCATTGCTACAAGCTATTGCATCGTTAAAGTGATTTTTTTTAAAACGTGGGTCTAAAATGTTTGTTATAGCAAGAGGAGTTACATGTTCAATGGAACCCATTCTTTTCGCAATTTCTTGTAGAGCCAGTTTTTGCACTTCTCGTGCCACAGATTCTCCTGCGACACCTGCTGAAGTAATTTTGGAAAATATGCAGCGGACTAAAGGTATAATTTTGCTGGTTGTGCAATATTTATCTGCAGAAATTTCTTTTGTGGCTACCTCCAAAGGCCGCAATATCAGGAGGACGGATGAGGCAATGGATATTTCTGAACTGCTGAGCATTGGGGGTGCGGTGGCGTGTCGAAAAAGAATATCATTTATGACACTCCGCAGTTTTAAAAATCTTTGTACCATGTAGTAAGTACTATTACAGCGCGTCGGTACGCTTTGTATAAGTTTAGTCTCAGTAGAAGTAGCTTTGCGCAATTCGTCACTAGCAACGCAACTTTGTTTGAACCAGGTCACAATTGCTTTAATTTTAGTAACAATTTTTTGCCACTCAGTACATGCTATTGTGCCCTCAGCCACCAAATTTAACGTATGAGCCAAACATGAAATGTGTTTCTTCTTACCAAACGTCAATTCTACAGCTTTCTCCATATTGGCAGCATTATCGGTTACAACAGCCGTCACATTATCTTTTTTAATACCCCATTCTGCACAAGTTTTTAAAAGCATTTCAAAGATATATTGTGACGTATGTCTTTCATCGAGTTCGTACACGCCGAGAGTAACTGAAATGAGTTCAATTTCTATTCCAAAATGAACAGTTACGCCTATAAAACTTTTCATATTTAATGTATCAGACCAAATATCTGTCGTCAAGGTTAAGTCTTCTATCGAAGACAATTTCTTTTTAAAAGTTTCTGAAACAACCTCATATTTATTATCCAACCATCGTCTTAGACTTGTTCTACTTGGTATTTTATATTGAGGAGCAATTGCTTTCATAAGATTTTTGAAACCTTCATTCTCGACTATTGAGAAAGGCTGGTGATCTTTACAAATCATATATAACAAACAATTGTTAAGTTTTCTTGTTTTCATGCTGGGTTCTGAATAAGAGGAGATTTCTTGAAAACTGGTCTTGATAGATTTTTTACGTTTTATAGGGATTACTTCCGAGTCAGAATCTAAAACTTTATCCAACGGTTTTGACGTACTTTGAGAACTACTCGTCGAAGGAATAACGGTTTCGGAATCAGATTGAATTGATTTAAGTTCATCAACAATACCAATGCAAGATGTCTCATTGGAACTTGAAGCAGCTGGCTCTAGAACTGATTGCCTGATACTTTCTTTCTCCGATGTAGTCCTTTGAAACGGAACAATTTCAATGTAAGCAGCCTTGTGGACATTACGAATATGCCCAAATAAGTTTGTTGTATTTCCAGTACACTTGATAACTTTTTGACATAACTTACATTTAGATTTATTGTCATCAATTCTGTCGTAAAACTTCCAGACTAAACTTTTCTTTTTAGGCGCCATTGTATTCTGAAATAGATAAAAAAGGAATGTATTTTCAATTAAAAAAAATATCGATAACATGGAATCACTAGTGATATGATTCGTTATTAACTTTGGTTTATCTAATAAAAATGTATCGATTACCGTAAGTATCATTTGTTATGATAAATAATTACTCCCTTTAAAGTAAATAATTGGACATTTACATGATTACTTAGATTAGACAGATTAATATGAAAAATATTTTTATATTTCTAACCTAGACATATAAAAATATTTTTCATATTATATAAACGCGATGTAATGTTTTACTTAAACAGGTACGACATTAAGCACGAAATACAATTAAAGTATTAGTTACGGAATTTTTGTTTAATTTACAATCATGCTTTTACGAAAATCTCGAAAATTGTTACTTATATATTATTTAGTTGCACGCACTTACCTTTGTTTACTTGTCCAACGTGTTCACAGACTTATTATGATATTAATATTACATATAACGTGTTGTTCAGTTTAACATCAATCAAGCTGAGTAGGTAATTAATTAATACAAAAATTAAAATAATACCATTTTTGAAGCCAGAGACTGCAACTAACTGTAAGTAAGAGAGATACGGCGGGTCAATTCAGTCGGCCATTTGCATTTATATTTTTTATGGGTTGGTTGCACTGACCTCTATAATATTGGTTGCCTTTTCAACCAGTGATACCACTTTTTGACGAAACACCTTGCGATTGCTAAATAATGTAATTGAAAAAGACAAAAAAATAGTTATTAACCGTAGAGAGAGAGGGAGAGGGGTAGGTTTGATTGTTTGCCTTTTCGATGCATCGAAAAAAAACATCGATGTATACTCGATGTTTAAAACTTAACAATACATCGGTTTGATTCGATGCATGGTTACATCGAGTATTTTTAAAACATCGATGTATATCGTCCACTCCTACTTAAGATTGGGGGTGCGCGCTGCACAATAAAAACCAGTCAATAAGGGATTTGCGCAGGTAAAAAAATTACCTGCTCTATCCCTTGTTTTTGACCAAATTAGTCACTTTTGAACAATTTGTAGTTCGGCACATGTTTGAGATAACTACAAACATTGTTATGAGATTTTGTAGGTAATATCATTTAATTTAATAATAATTAATAAAATAATAATATTCATTGGGCATTTATTCAACTTTTTAGCGATATCAAATAAAAACTGGTAATTTTTTCTTAAAACTGAGGTAATTAATTTTTTTAAAGTATCTTGTTTAATTTTAGGTACATTTTATACCTCGAATCGATAAACTATGATAACAAGTGGTAAAGAAAAAAACAGAATGAAAAAAAAATATGTAAAACAAAAACATATCTTGAAAATAGTGCAGCAAGTCAGGTTTCTATACGAAAAAAAATAAAAAACCTAATAAAAAATACCAAACCGATAAGACCTGTTACTTTGATGGTATTTGTTGATAATTTTGTCCAAATAATCAACAGACGCCAGGCGGTCACTTCACACTGGGGCACCTTGTATATCCACGATTAAGAATCAAAATGCACATACGCATATGAAATGCTGATAAGAAAACCAGTGAAAAGTTTAATGTGGTAGAGCCATGCTGCAGCTATGTCATGGTTGCAGCACGATGGGTGTGCCTATGGGTATTTTTGGTATCTCTTAATAGAGTTTAGTCTCTTAACGAGATATTGATGCCTTTGTTACTAAACCAACGTTTTAGTATTTTATCTTTGTGCTATTATTGAAGTGAAACTTCTTAATCGACGTAGTGGAGAAATGAAGAACGGTATTAAAAAAAAACAAAAACGTCACGTTTTCTTGTAACCTTTCACCGCCGGGGCTGCATGAGTATACTATTATTTAACCTATTTATGTAAAATATAAAATAAAAGAAGAATGATATGTCGTAAAGAAGTTTTACTTCGTACCTGTGTGTGTTTTACACGCACTATTTTTTTTTTGTATACGTATATCACATGTTATATCAGTTAAGCTTTCATTTGAAGTATTGTTAGTATTAGATACATTAGTGTTGAATCGCATGTGTCACAGTAGTAACTTCACCTTTATATCTACTAGTGAGGATCTTTAATGGACATAGAAACACCGCACACTGCAGACTTTCTATCGGGCGAGAGTTTAGTCGGTTTCTTAATCAGAATTGAGATGTATGCAAGTGCGCATATTTTAACGATTAGTTATCGGCCGATAAATCAGTTTGATGGGCTACACGATTCCCTTCAAACTAAATTGTTGGTCAACTATCGGCCAACTGCTAAATCAGTACGGCGCTCTTCGACGCGCGCATAAGCGCCGATTATTTAGTCGGCCGACTGGGTTGATAACGTCACTTCACTCAAAGTCTTGGCGCGGAAAAGAAGTGCGCATGCATCAAAATGGTGCTGCTTGTCAAATCATCTATTTTGCAGTTGATAGAGGAAGTTTTTTTTATAGGATAAAGGTGACAAACGAACACACAGTCCACCTGATGGTAAGTGGATGCTGTGGCCCATAGACATCTACATCTATCCTTGAGCACGAATAAAAATGCAGATGCGTTGTCACCCGTAAGGACTAAGATGGAATGCCTCGTTTCCAGTAAAAATGGTCTCCGGTTCTCTACACTCACCATACGAAACACAGCAGCGTTAAGGTGCTATTTTACGTTAGCATTCTGTGCCAGCCGACCCATTCATGCTACAACTATACTACTAATATAGCTGCATCATGGCTCTACCACGTAAAGAACTTCCTGATAACAACGCAAAATAATAAAAATGCGGTTGCCAATGAGGCAATCTATGGTTGAGGCTACAAATGTATTGTCACCTTTGAGGACTAAGATGGAATGCCTCGGCCTGCAATAATACTGGCTCTCAATACTCTAGGTAAGAAGGTAGTTCCTATCTACATAGATTCCAAGAAAGAAATGGAGTCCTATCACCTAGTAGCAGTTCCATTATTAACAGGATTGTACTCTCTAATAATAATAAAAAACATGTGTGCAGTTCACACGCGGTAGAAGTGAATTGCGTATATCGGCAGTACTAAATGAGCACTAAATTATTATCTCATATCATTAGGTGATAATTCACGTCGATGTCAATTTTTTCAGTACATACTATGCTAAAGATGTCAAAGTAGCAGTTTACGGTATTCAAAAAAAAAATTCTCAAATCCTTTTTCGTATATCGACAGCACTAAATGAGCACTAATTTATTGTCTTATATCATTAGGTGATAATCCACTTGGATGTCAATGTTTCATCACATACTTTGCTAAAGATGTCAAAGTAACAGTTTACGGTATTTAAAAATAATAATTTCTCAAATCCTTTTTCGTATATCGACAGCACTAAATGAGCACTAATTTATTGTCTTGTATCATTAGGTGATAATCCACTTGGATGTCAATGTTTCATCTCATACTTTGCTAAAGATGTCAAAGTAACAGTTTACGGTATTTAAAAATAATAATTTCTCAAATCCTTTTTCGTATATCGACAGTACTAATTGAGCACTAATTTATTATCTTATATCATTAGGTGATAATTCACGTCGATGTCAATTTTTTCAGTACATACTGTGCTAAAGATGTCAAAGTAGCAGTTAACGGTATTTAAAAAAAAATAATTTCTCATATCCTTTTACGTATATCGACAGCACAATTGAGCACTAATTTATTATCTCATATCATTAGGTGAATGCCCACTCTGATGTAAATTTTTTTAATTGCATACTCTGCTAAAGATGTCAAATTACCAGAGTATATGATATTAAAAAAAAATCATTTTCCCAATTTTTGTTTTTGCGTATATCGGTAACACTAAATGAGCACTAAATTATTGATGCTTCTATTTGGTGCTGTATTAAGCGGTTATCGTTTTAATAGGTTGAACACTGCTAGCTTAATTAAATGCTAGCAGTTTTCTAATTTTTGATCAAGCTATTTTGGCGTGAAATTTAAAGGAGACAGTTTCTTTTTGTATGGAGAATGGGCCCACCACGAATTTTAGTGAACCTCAATGAAATGTATGTTGATTTATTTCTTATAATCTATAGATTACAAAATTAATATTAGTTTTATCGCTTCTAAAGGGAATTCTGAAAAATTAAAAATTAAAATATGAATATCGCAATAACCTTAAAACAAACTAAAAGCGATTTTCTAGTAGTTTTCACCGATATTATGAGTTAGAATAGTGTATATAGAATATAATAGCTTAATAATTAATAGTATTAAACGAATTTGTAGGTACATTCAGCAAACATAGATATTTTAAGATAGATGGAAAATCCTTTTAGCAGTTCCGGCAAAACAGTGCACAGACAAACAAACGTGGTGTGGAGACTATTTTTTACAGGTATTAATTAATTAGTGAATATACATCACACACACCATTACAGTAATTAAATAAATATGATTAAAGCCAAGATGAATAACGGATAATATGTCTATTTATAATATTACCTTTAAATGCTATATAGTAAGAAAGCTGTTTTGAACTGGTTGTATAAGGATAAAACACAAAGTAAAAGGCCACTGCATATATTGTTGTAATTATTTCCAAAGCAGTCTATAGTAGATTAGATTACTAATAGTGGAACAGACATACAGACAGGTGCGGTGTCAAGACTTTGCTTTAATATGTTTTGTTTGATTAGTAAAGGTGCAGTGTGTAAACTTTGTTTTAAAATATATTAACTGATTAGTTATCATACCCCAAACACCATTAAAGCCAAAATGACTAGGTAATATCATGTTTATCTATGTTATTACACACTGATAAATATGAAGTAAGATGTTTTAAACTGGTTGTGTAAGGATAACAAAAACACATGTATAATTTAATTGTATTTATTATTGTCAGTCATTATCACTTCAAAAGATATTTTCAAAATAACTTGATAATAACATGAATCAGAATGATATTATCAATTTTGTGAGATATAATATAAGACTGTTGTATTCAATATCCATATACTTTTGTCTTTGCCTACGAGCAGCTCGGCAAGATTTCAGCTTTCATGACATACACATTTATTCTAAGCGATCCACCTGAAAAAAATTAATGAATATTGTATAAGACTATATATATACTATACTTCAATGTCAATAAACTACATTTCCATATTTCTGTCAGTATTTTGTTGTCTCTGCCTGTATGTTAAATAAATAAAAAATTATTATAAAATATACACCATTAATCAGCTCCATATGATCAAATACACAAATAGTAGTTATGGATTTACATCAACAATATTTGACTATGTAAAAGTTGTCTGATTTCTTATTTTCACTAGTTTCATGTAGGGGAAAAGGATATTATTTTTATATTAATTATCTGATAGTAGATGACAAAATAATATTCCTTTCTGCAGAGTCTAAGGATAACAGAAGCATCTGATCAACAAGGATATAACCATTACACAAGTAAAAATGGCTTAACTAAGTTACAATACTTATGTAAACTGTATATTTGCTTCTAGTACAAGTAATAAGTACTTATTTACACGAAAATATATGTACTATCTATACTGTCTATCTACTATGGCTGGCATAAATTCAGGATCCATGTTTGATGCCATTTGGTATTGTCAAGTTTATGGAGCAACTTGCTGAATACATAAGGTATTTATACCTATATGCAGTTAAATGAATCGCTCTTCAAAGCCGATGAAGCTACATCAAATAGAGAAATCTTTAAATCCCTCGACCCATAGATTCTAATTTTCTTATAACATACAGAAAAACTTCATTTATGTATTTATTCTATCTATTATTTAATTTAGATTTTACTAATAACATAAAACTTTAATACTTTGTCACTTTTAACATACTAATAAGGTTCTAAGACCTGTGTTTGTCATTTTTTTTTAAGTAATTCATCATAAATTATAGATCTTATTTAGATTTTCCAAAATTCTAGGTGTAAAAGTATACTCTTGTATTACATACATACCTTAGAGAGTAATTATGTTCTGTGATACATACTCTTATATTAATGAACTAAACTCATTAGTTTTCATTTTTCAATTTTGAATGTCATTGGCAATTTTAGCATGCGACCACAAAAAAATAAAAGGGAAAAATAGATATTATCCATTATATGTTAAACACTTGTGCATCGATGAGACGATATTTATTTTATTGTCTTGTAAACAAACACGTATAAACTTTTTAGCTATTAATTAATTTTGCTAGTTTGCTACTAAAAATTATTTTAAAGTATATAACAATTAACAATTAACCACATACTTTAATCTTAAAGTAGTGATGCAACTAGAACTCTGTTTTCACTCGATTCAATCGAGTGAATCTGTGTAACTCGGTACTCGAGTGAAAATAAATTTTACTCGAGTCCGCTTGCACTCGATTTACCGAGTCAACTCGACGCACCGTGTGGATTCGGAGAGCGCTAGATAGATGTCAGTTCACTAATTCATTAATTCTATCATCTAATCAACTAATTCACATAGCGCCGCGGGCGTGAAACTTGCATCTGGCATGTTGTAGTCAAATATGAACTTAGTTTGATTTATAATATCGTGATTGTGCTATCATTGTTATTTTTTTTTTACTTCGTATAAGTAGTGCATAACATAAAAGGTGATTTAAATATACTTGTTTGTTTAAAGTATGAATGATAACAATGAAACAACAAAACAAAAATCGTCAGTGTGGCTTATTTTGAAAAATGGAAGCGATTTGTAAGATATGCGAAAAGCAGTTTATAGATTTTGAAATGCTACACATGTCTCCAGTAAATAAAAAACATGGAAATACTACAAAAAATAAATAATAAATATTTGTATTTTATTTCATATTGTCACATATGACTTATTTAATAAAGGTACCTATTTAAAAAGTATATTAATATAGAAACTCCACTTTATATTGTATTAAAAACTATAATAAAAAAAAACTTAAACTAGTAATTTAATTATCAAACAGTATTATTATTATTATTATTTAAAATGCTTTAACTAAGGTAATCGCTATTATCAACTCGAGTGATATACTTCAATCGATGCAGGGACTGTAAATAGTTAATTCGCATAACTCAAAAACTCGAGTACAACTACAGTGACATGATAAAACCCGAGTGACTCGAGTCACAAAATTCTACTCGAGTCGCATCTTTATCTTACTGTCAATTCAGTGTCTGTCTACAATTTAGTGATGAACTCGACTTACTAATTCGAACAATTTATTGATATATTATGTAATATCAACAAGCTGATTAAGTATAATACGTGATAGTTAAATTATTAATAATATTAACTATATGCTACGTCATAAAGTTAGAGTGATATTATTTTATGAAAATTGTCTATACACCAATAAAATATAACTACCTATTAAGTTAAGTAATAATAATTATCTTGGATGGAGGAACAAATATAAAAATAATTTGTAACAAACTGACACAACTTCAACTCAAGTTAACTCGAGTCGAGTTTCTTCCGAGTTGGCACATCTCTACTACAATTTTTTTTAATATTTCATTATCTGAACCAATGACAAGAACACAAATATCAAAACAACTCTTTTTTTCAGATTTCTTAATTCCGTTTAGATTTTCACAAAATCTTTATGCTATTTACAATAATAAATTGGTATCTTTTTTTGTATATAATACCATTAAGGGTCGCGAAAATTTCTAGTGGGCCCAAAAACGATTGACTCCTTTGCAGCACTAAATTAGCACTAAATGAGCACTAAATATTTAGCAAAAATTTTAGTGATTTTGCCCACATGACCATTCCAGCTTAACAGACCTAGATAGGGAATATAAAATAAGTTAATATACGCGATAAAATCCGTAAAACTAGTTTTATTTAAAAGACCTAGATAATAGTTTTCTTTTATAGCAAATAAATGTTACAATCCTTATGTCTAGCCACACATACATGTAGCCTATACTTTAGTGTAATGAATCAAAATATTATTTTATTTGGAGTAAAATTGCTTTGTAATAGCGCCATCTACTTCATTTTATAGGCAAAGTAATTTTATCGAACAAAAATTGAATGACTCTCAAAATGGTACGTAAAATATTCTATCTCATTCTGTCACAGGCTAAATCTTATAGATGTATGGGTTTGTCTTTTATTAGTGTCACTTTTTCGTTTCATCTATAAGTTATAGTTTCAAATTACAACGATTCTAAAGAAGTTTTTACTTTACTTATCCACTCAACCGTCCACCCTCCGCGAGTGATTCTCGCCTCACCTGTCCGCGCATTAAATGTCACAATTTTTTTACGACCGCGCGAGATTGTCTCAACAAAAACGATTACTATAGAAAAACTACTATAGCTACATTCAAATATAAAATATTCTCAAAAGACTCAAAGAATTCAAAATTTAATTATGTTAAAAGAAAATTGGTCAAATTAAAAATAAGGGCTGAAAATAACGCTTAAAAATGGAAATATCAAAAAAAAACGTATTTATTTTTTATTTCGAGTTTTACAAGAAAATACGTATTTATTTTATATTATAATAGTACGTGATATTCCCTTTAAAATGACACCAATATCAATAATATCTTGTATACTCAATATACATAAGTACATAATGTTTACTCAATATAAATTTTAATAAATAAGTAAATAAATAAAATAAGTTTTAATAATTTCTAGGCACATCTCAACAGATATTTCGTTTATTAATGGCTATCAACGTGTTAATAGTGAAGCATTCTTTTATATTTAGCATTCATTTAACACAAAAAACTGATTAGAATACCTTTTAAACAACATATAATCAATGGTTTCTTATATTTACGCGAGCACTACACATTGAATAAAACTATTTTTACGGATTTAATCGCGTTTAATTTTACTAATTTTGATTCCCGACGTTTCGGGTGCTTTACAGCACCCATGGTCACGGGGGGTCCCCCCCGTGACCATGGGTAATCAAAATTAGTAAAATTAAACGCGATAAAATCCGTAAAAATAGTTTTATTCAAAACATATAATCAATAAACGATGATCGCATATAGTGATTAAAATGTCGAGCTAAATTATTATATGTAAACGTTTTGGAATTGTCGTAATGATACATATTTCCTAAAGAATATATCTTCACAATCAGTTTGATGTACAATAACATTAGAAATAAGGTATAAAAACAGAAAAGTTATCACATTTTTGATCGAATTTCTCACATTTTAACAGTCCACAAACAAAAATGGCGTAATTTCATTTTCACTTTTTTTTCCTAAATATTTTGTTACTATTATACAGATAAAATTCACTCTCAAAGATGACAAATTAAAAATAGCACCATCTATAATTTTTTACTGTATTAATAACAGCTATCTTTTGCGCTGTACATGTTTAACCCGAAAGATGACGCTTGGTGACTGTAGTCACCGTGGACGGTTGAGTAGTTATAACACTAGGAACAAACACATGCTAGTGATACCAGTTTCTCGACTCCACAGAGTCAGTAATTCATTTTTGGGGCAATGTTTATACTCTATTACAACAAAGTCCCAGAAAATATACAAGATCTCTCTGTTACAAAATTTTAATATTTTATTAAACAAAAACTGCATAAAAACGGTTATTATAATATAAATGAATACATGGTTGATAATAACTCCTGGGAATGAGGTGGTCGCTTCCAAGCTGTTTCTAAAATAAGTTTTATAAATAGTTTGTTACAACCTCTCATATTGTATAATTTACTTTTTTTTAAAAGACCCGCTGGGTTTCTTGCTGGTTCTGCCCAGGACACTGCACCGGTGGTAAAGTAAAAAATGATTTTCAATAAGATTTACATGTAATATATATTGGATAAGAACTTATTGTACTCTATTCTATTCTTCAATAAATTCTAGAATGATGAGCCGTCGGGTGGCAGTTTCGGGGCGGAGTACCAGTGGTGTGGGGAGTGGAGGGTCAGAGCTGCAGCGCTACAGGCGGCCGAAGGGAGAGTCGCCACATGCGTCCGGAGGGCTTCAAATGATCAAGCTCTGGTGAGTACATTTTTTATATAGGACTAGCGACCCGGTCTGGCTTCGCCTGGCCATAGACATCTTCATCTATCCTCGATTAAGGATCAAAATGCAGAGGAGTTGTTACCCCTGAGGACTAATACGGAATGTCTCGTTTCCAGTAAAAAGGGTCTCCGGTTCTCTACACTCACCATACGTAACACAACAGCTTTAAGCTGCTATTTCACGCTGGTATTCTGTGAGAGCATGGTCCTTCCCCGGTCGAGCCGACCCATTCATGCGACAACCGTAATATAGCTGCAGTATGGTTCTACCACGTAAATATATTAATTTATAGTATCTATAAATGTGGCGTTATTTAGATTTAGGATTATCAAAGACCATTTATTTTATCATTTTATTTAATATCCATAATTTTTAGATAAAATGTAGTCTAGATTAGGGCATCCAAACTTGCACGTTATTTGTAATCTCGGTATTTGCGGGGTTGATGATTTTCGGTTCCGCTTAATCAAAAGTAAGTGTAGGTTAAATGCTACATGAGCTGAGCCGCCTATTTTTAATGAGTGTTGTGTAAAGAAAAGAGGTATTTATATTGAATAAAACTAATTTTACGGATTATATCACGTCTAATCAACTTATTTTTATTAATTCCCGACGTTTCGGGTGCTTTACAGCACCCATGGTCACGGGGGACTGAGGTGATTGACGTCACGATGTCAGAGTTAATCCGGAGTACCTTCAACTTTTTAATTATTAATTTTGGTCCGATCTACGCAAAATGAACTAACTGTGTCTTGAAGTCTTGCAGTGGTATGCTTGGGTTTAGTTTTAATTTTATTAATTACAGGATCCCAAGCAGGTGGTAGTACCCAGTCTCCCTCTCTATTGAAATTAGGATGTTTTTTAATTTCAATAGCCTCACGTATCATCCTTGGCAGGAATCGATGTTCTTTCGCGAGAATTTGTGGTTTATCAAATCTAATGTAATGGGGGCCGTCTAGGATATGATCACAAACTGCAGACTTCCCGGAACGTTGGTCTATGAATTAATAATTAAAAAGCTGAATTAACTCTGACATCGGGACGTCAATCACCTCAGTCCCCCGTGACCATGGGTGCTGTAAAGCACCCGAAACGTCGGGAATTAATAAAAATAAGTTGATTAAACGCGATATAATCCGTAAAATTATTTTTATTCAATGTGTAGTGTTCGCGTAAATATAAGAATTCATTAGGTATTTATATGTTAAAAATAAAAATCGGTAAGTAGGGTAGGGCGGGGCTAGTTTAGCAATTTTTAACTTGAGCGGTAATAGCTCCTTAACGATAAGTCTGAATGGCTTGTTATGTATACTGATGGGTAAGTAATTTCTCCCTTTTTAAAAGTGTCCATAGTCGTTTATTTCTAACAAATCGAATTTAAGAGATACAAGTGATGAAAATTAAAGATGCTCAATAGAATCAACAAAAACTCAATATATCTTAATTTTAACTTATGGATTAGAACTCAGTCTTTCTATTTAAAATAATACTTGAACATTTATATAATTATCAATAAAGCTTATATTAAAAAAGAAAATATTAATGATATCTTGGAAACTTAATCATCGTTGTCGCTGTTGCAATTAATGCAAATTAAAGTAAAACCAGCAGCTGGCGCCCATTTTATATGTGCCCACTCCCTGCGAACTTGTCACTGGATCCATGTTTCCCCTGGTAAAGTTTCAGAATAGGCTTCGCAACAAACCAACCAGGCACGAATAATAATCATTATCGTTGCTTTCCTCCCTTGACTGAAGAAGTTTTTTAGAAACACTCTTCTTTCTATTATTATCAATGTTGTTCTTTGGCTTCTGAACTTTTTTAGTGGTTTTATTTTGTTTCTCTTGTTATGCGTTCTTTTCGGGAGTGTCTGTTAGAATAGAAGCTTTCCTCTTTCTTCTGATAGTTTTGGCTGCTTTTCTTGGACCTGCCTTTGGGTATGATCGAACAATTTCTGGGGAAATGTTGGAAGCATATTAACTGTCTTGCCCAGTTTCGTTTGGCGCTAGTCTCCTAACACTTCGCCAATTACTTTTCGGGCTGCTAAAATATGTCACGTCTAATGGATGCCTTTCAAATGTCACGCTGATGCGTGCTATTTGGAACGAGGTATATAAATTTCACATCGTTTTCAGCACAAAGTTTTAAGGTATTGGAATTAATATGGGAACTAAGATTGTCTCCTATTACAACAATCTTGTTTCCTTGTTTTTTCTTTAGAATAAGGAGCAGGTGTCTCTCGAACCACTTATCGATTGTCTGAGCATCTATCCAACCTGATTTAGTAACCGCCATTCTAGAATTTTGTGGCGCTCCGAGTAGCCATTTTGACCATTTTTGCTTTGCTTAAATTATGAATTTGCTTAATTAATGAATGCAGAGATAAATTCCCCACTGTCGTTAATACAAAAACATCACTGTAATGCATGATTTGGTGGAATTTATAATTATTTTAGGATATCTGCATTGAGGCCGGAATATAAGTTTCGCTTTTTAGGGATATCATGAAACCCAGTTTTGTCAAAGTTGTAGACATTTTTTGCAAGAACACCTTCAATTTCTTGACTCAAGTTGTTAAAATATTCCTCCAAAATTTCTTTGCTAACTTGGGCTCAGAAACATACTCCCCTCATTATTAAAAATACAATACGCATCTTTCACCAAGTCTCTACCAGAATTATTTTGTTCAGAGGGTGTTAAGTCACCGAAGGGTTCCACAACATATTCTTCTACAATAGGCAAATCCTTATCTTCCCATATTATTTGTTCTTCCGACTCTCCAATTATATTACCTCCTGGGATTGTTATGACCGGTGGCTCAACCTCCTGTTCTTGTAGCGTAGATAAATTAACACCCATGTCGAGCATATATAAATCTTTAGCTACTTCTGGAGAAGGTGGTCTGTGTATCATAGCCTCAAACTCAGCGTGTCCTTTAACATTTTGTGACTTAAGTTCATTTCCATCACATTCTTCACCATGTTTAACAGCATCAACAACCTCGTTGTTTTCACTCCCATTTTCTGTTGACCATACTTCTCCAGAAGGAGTAGGATCCCCTTGTTTTTTTCTTTTCCTTGTTTTTCGATCCCATGGGCCTGCTACGTTTTTTAAACTGCCTGCTTTCCACTTCATTTCCTGTCTTCGTTTTGTCTGTTTTTTTCCTTTCTTTATAATAATTTTCCACTTCTTCGGCCGAAACACTCTTCCCTGCTACTACAGGTAATTGAAATTTCTTTCCTTTTGTTACTGTATTCAAATCAGATTGTCTCACATTTTCTATATAATTAACAAAACTTTCGCTAATAGTGTCGCTTATGTCCACAGTAGAGGTATATGCTGGAAGTTTGTTTAACACAGTCGCTGGGGACAACGGATACAAACAACAACTTTTAAATCCTGCTGCAGATTTTCAGATGAATTAGCATTTCCATTTTGCAAAGTTTTTTTAATTAACTGGGCGAATAATGACTTCGGAAGAGCCAAGACTTTCTTGCCTCTGCAGGTTTGACGATAATCATTAAGAACTTTTCGCCAAGCCGATTTGACTGCCGAAAAATAGCCTACATCAAGGGGTTGAAGAAGATGTGTCGAGTTAGGGATCAAAGAAATGAATGCAATGTTGTTTTTAGTACATAAGCGGAGTGCTTTAGGAGATATGTACGCACTTAAATTATCACACATTAATATTTTTTTACCCTTGACTTTTTTCACGAATGGAATGAATTTTTTTTCTTACCAATCTTCAAAAATTGTTGTCTCCATCCATCCTGAGATTGCCATTCTGGAACCCTCAGGAGCTTGATATAGCCAATCAGACCAAAGTTTCACCCCTTTAAAAATAAAAAAAATGGTGGTATAGACTCACCTCCTGCATTTCCACAGAAGACAATGGTAAAACACGATTTAGAGCTGTTTTTTATTACGTCAGGATGCTTGCAATCTCTACGAAACAACAATTTATTTTTCCCGGGATCGTCGTGAAATCCTGACTCGTCCATATTATACAAATTTTGTGGAGCAACGCCTTCACTTTCTTTGGAAAAATTATTAAAAAATTGTTCAACTTGCTCACGATTGACTTGGGCTCTTTTTCTTGGGATATTATGAGATAGTTTCTCCTTCAGTAAAGGGTGTCTTTCTAAAAATAATGTTCCCCATTCATAACCAGGCATATTGTCTCTGAATTGCGGCACAATCATGTTGTTTTTATTTAGATAATCCCTAACGATAACCTTGAAATCTAACATACTCAACGGTAAACCCACATCACTCAACAAAAATAAATGATTTTAAAAACTCTCTTCCTCTTCTGCGGTAAATGTAACAGGTCTTCCGATATTTTTGGTATGTTTGTCATTTAATTTATAATATAATGTTACAGGTGGTATTTTATAATGCTTCGAAGCATCCACCCTTGACATGGCACCTGACCGAATTTTACTGAGTGCCTCTTCCAATTGTTCTGGAGTATAGTTGCTTTTAGTTCCATATTTTCTAACACTAGGCTTAATTTGAGAGGATTTTCGCGGCATTGTACCTTTAAATAAAAAAAAATTATGTTTATAAGTTTTTAGACTTTTGGTAGCAACATATTCAAAGTTACCCCATTTAAAAAAAATCTTTCAGGGTAACATTGAACGGTTCAAAATTTTTGTAATTATTTTTTGTATCAAACGATAATCACATATAAGTGTAAATGGGTTAATAAATTATATGTTAATTGACGAAATGTTATGTAAAAACTATGCCAGTCATATTAAACACATAACTTACCCCCTTCAGCTACGATATCTTTAAAAACAACTTATTTGAAATTCACCAACAAACTTCTTTGCAGATAGACCTTGTTTTCTTAAACGCGCCAAAATACAAACTGACATTGACAAGTGCTATTTTTTTGTTAAAGATAATCTATACATTCCGCCGTCCCGTTTCACGTGATACTTACCTACTTGGATATTCTGGTACAGTTGTAAAAAAATATTTAATTGTTAGTAGGGTTTTGTTCAAAGTTACATTGAAATTCAAAGTTACCCAAGTTGACTGTACTTAAAGACCTAAGTAAAAAACTTTTAAAATGTCTCTAAATTAAGAAGGTCATCATCATAACTCAAATTCATCGTTTAAATCATTATTTCCCAAACTTTTTTTTCTCGTGGATCACTTTCAAAGTTTTATTATTTTCGGTAGACCCCCCGCTGCTACATTTCTACTGTATTCCCAAAACTCCTAAAAAATATCACCCTAAATTGGGGGTGTTAAGAAGAAAAAAAAGTAGCACATTTTCTTGTGTCCTATTTATTAAAATAATACTTGTGGTTATACAAAATGATAAACATTTATTATTACAAACAATCAACAATTGACAAAAAATCAACAATGAACTCTGAAATGTAAATCAACAATAAAAAATAGTCATACTTTTAATGAGACGGATGTACTTGATGAATTGACAGCAAATTATCAATATTTGACTTCAGTTTTGTAAGAAGTAATCTCAAATCTCCCCGTTCTGCGATGTTCAATCTGCTCGTTTTTTTTTTGTTAACAAGTTGGTAACGGCACTAAAACTTCTTTCGACAAGATATGACGAGGGAAACGCTATCAAAAATGTTCTCGAAATTTCCCACAGCCCAGGATATTTTTCGCGGATTTATGCCTGCAGCCTAAATGTTTGATAACCTTATTTAAATTTCACCTTCAGTTCCTCGTTGGTGCTGAGCTCAAGTAGCTCTTCTTGTAATACAATATTCGCCTCTTCCGGTTCATTAAATGGGGTTATGATCCATGGTGGTATTTCCATCGTCTGAATATCTTCAAATCTATTTTTGAAGTCATCATGCAGTATTTAAATGTTGAGCGTATGTCTGAATATCCTCATCAAGACATTCTATCTGTGACAAGTGCGGAAACTGGGAGAATTCGCGCCGACTAATATTTTGCTTCATTAATTTCAATTTACCAAGAAAAGCCGAAATTACACCCTTTGTTTTTATTAAATTAAGGCTGTCCCCTTGTAACTGCATGTTAACGTCATTGAATTTTTTGAACAAATCTGTTAAGTACGCAATGTCCGCTTTATATTTGATCAGATTTTCTTTTAAATCTGGTGCTTTAGTTTCCAGAAACTCTATCACTGATTCGAAAAGTGAGTAAAATCTCGATAAGCATGCACCTTTCGACAACCAGCGTACTTCAGTATATAAGAGCAGTCGTTGGAAATCTTCATCATTTTCATCGCACAATAATGCAAATAAACGGATATTCAAAGCATTGCTTCTTATTTTATTAACTGCGTTAATGACAAATTGAAGCGATTGGTGCAATCTATCACTCAAATATTTTGCTACAAGGTGTTGTCGGTGGATGACACAGTGAATTGCAATTAGTCATGGTATTATTCTTTTAAGATGGCTTATAAACCCACGATATCGCCCGAACATGGCAGGAGCTCCATCTGCTAACAAATCGAACATATGCCAATAATAATGCTTTATTACCAGGCAAATTAGACTCGTCCAATTGAATAAAAAATGAGTGGTTTGCAGATAATTACACAAGCAGCTTCGTTGGTGAACAGTATATATAAAATAGGGGCAAGCACGGAGCCCTGAGGGACATCGGCTTTGATTTGACGCGGAGAGTAGAACGTGCCTTCGTGTCTGAAACGAAAGTTGCGATCCTTCAAGTAAGAGGCCACGAGACGAACAAGACGATCAGGGAGGCCTATTTTGTAGAGTTTGTAGATAAGGCCTTCGTGCCAGACTCCATCAAACGCCTTTGCTATGTCGAAAAAGACCGCGATGGTCTTATGACGACGAGGATAAAAGTTTAATTCCACTATACGGTGAACTTGTTGGGGACATGAGTATTTCGCTCGGAAACCAAATTGGTGGGGGATGACAAGAGGGTCGCCGCCTGTGGGAAACAGATGGCGCCTCATGCGAGTGAGGATGACTCGTTCGAAGAGTTTGCCCATGGCCTTGAGGAGGCTGATGGGACGGTGACTGGAGGAGAGGTGGTGAGGCTTTCCTGGCTTGGGAATACCAATGACAGTTGCCTCTTTCCACGTGGTGGGAAAGTAACTGAGGTTGAAGGAGGCGTTGAAGATAATAGCCAATAAGGTCACCTGCTCAAGAAAATGTTTGAGGGCTTGGTTGGAGATGCCATCCGCGTCCGGAGCCTTTTTGGGCTTCTGTCCTTTAATGATGGATGAGATCTCATCATTGGACACAGTGATAGGGTCAGAGGCTGTGGGGGTAAGTTCCGGCGGCGGACCTCATCCTCCACTGCCTGGATGTGGTAGGGGTCGGTGGGATGTGAGCTAGGAGAGCATTGAGTGGCGATGCTGTCTGCAAAGCACTCAGCCTTTTCCTCGTCCTCGAAGGCAATAGTACCGTCGGGACGGGAGAGAGGGGGAGTGTGAGTGAAAGCGTCTATGCGGATGGCTGTCGCTATCCGGTAGTACGCTGTATGAGAAGGGGAGATATTCTCCATGTGTTTACTCTTTTCGAGGTCTCGAAGTTCGGAAAGGCGTGAACGGACTTCTCGTTGAAGACGATTGGCCGTGCGCCTATGATCAGGGGTTGGATAGAGTTTGATCACTCGAAGAGTGGGATTTTTTGGGGTATATCCTATACCTAAGTCCTTCGTCGGCTAACGGTTTTGAGTTTGAGGAGCGCGCGAAATGCCGCGTATTTTATAGTAATTTTATTTTGTTTATTACACACTCGTAATATGAATTTATTTAAAAAGTAATTATCGGGAAATATCCTGTAGTAAAGGTTAAGTTTATTAGGTGTGTAAGGTAACCAACTAGTTCGGTGATGCAAGTTTTTAATATATGAGTGGATATACTGTAATATACTTTATATTACAGTATATCCACTTATATATTAAAACTTATTTTAATTAAGAGCCAGTGTCCTTTTCTAAAGTTTATGAACTAGTATGCGCCTGGAATACCATTTTTATTGGGGTTTTGATTTTATTGCGACGTACATATTCCGCCACTACACTTAACACTTCTTGTCTGGATATACCAAATCCCCCCTTTTCTAGTACTTTTAATTATCAAGGCAATTTTTCTTGGTCCTCGCAGGTGCCTTTCCTAAGCTTTTATCAGTCTTTCCAATTTTATCTGTGACACGATCGTGAAAATGGAGGTCGGTAGAGGACAGTAACCAAATATTATGGAATACCGTTTTGTTTTTTACTCATAAAAAAAATTTAAACATCAAAATGTTTTAATCGTAATTAACAGATATACATTTGCGGTTTAGATAGTAACAGTCTTGTATTATATTTATTAATTATAGTACTATAATTTTCCCAAAACAAATTTAACACAATGGTATCTTATTATGGAATAGGTTATGGAACACTACAGAAACTATCAAAAATCAACCTTAATTTCTACGAGGTACTTTAGGAACTTTGGTCAAATATTAAATGTTACTTAATAACTAAACTACTTGCAGTAATCGCAAATCCAGTCGAATTGTGCACCAGCGCAATCATTTTGTGCACAGAGTTCCGCACATAGATAATATATTATATAGGACATAGATGAGCCACTCTTACAAATTATAAAGTTACGAAACGATGGAAGTTTCTTCTGCTCTGCCAAAGATGACGTCGAGATTATAAATTACCCAAATTATACACTAGATGGCGCTATCACTAGATTCAGTATTATTTCGTACATTTTAATAAAATTAAAAAGGATATGTGATGAAACAAACTAAAATATTTTGGATTACTTTATTATACTACTTATTTACTTCTCTTTAAATAATATGATGTAGCCTGTGCTTTTACTGGGTCGTTTTGGTAGAAATTTACCTTTACACCAACTGTGGACTACAATATTAATTGCTAGATTTACAATAAATTTAATAAGTTCAGCCTTATGTCCTTCGCAAGTAATCATTAAAGTCAACATCTACATTTACGAAATATAATATGATCTTTTCCTTTAATTTCTTTTCTTGGCCCACTTCTCAAACATAATATAATTATTTCGTAAAGATCGTAAAGATTTTTTTGTAGTCCTTATAGTATGTGTATGTCGCAGGGTCTATTTCATCATTAAAATATTTTTTTGTATGATTTGCAAGATTAAAAAAAAAGTTTTTGGCATTTTTTCAATTATATATCCTGTTGTTTCGATTCACTGTGTTTTATACGAGTACAAATTACGCTGATCTTAGTCAATATTAAAATTCATATCTTCCTGTTGTGGAACACTGTCTGCTGTACTTTTCAAAAGATGTGATAATGATTGCATTTATTATCAGCTTCACAGTTCGCGTTTGTAGAGTAGGGTAAACTTAAGTTATTGACCAAAAGAGTTTTATGTGCGTTTATAAATTGAGCACAGGTAGGATTTGTGTTTCGAACACCATTATGTCGGATATCACAAAAGAAAATTTTTTAAAAGTCCTTGAAGCGGACGGAGAGCAAGTGGAGTGTATATTTACTTTAATGAGACGAGAGACTGACTAATTGATTAAACTATTTAACATTGGACTGTGTTTACTGAAGATTCAATTAATGACGGTTCTATTAAAATAAAAGGGGAACAACTAAAACAATTTACAATATTTACAATTTGTATGCGGCACAATTAATTATCTAATCTAATTTTTACTACGAGAGCACTAGAGGGATTTTCTTCTTTCTTGTTTTCTTGCTTGTTGCTTGGAGCTAGTCTAGGCCGCCAATGCTCTCCCTTTATTCTCGCGGCTGGCGTCGTGCAGTCAATGTTCGCCTATGCTAGTTTACGCCGTCCGTAACGGTCCTGATGACAGTTTCTCGTCAACAGACTAGCTACATTTTGTTCCCTTTGTATTTCCCACATTTTAATGAATGTTTCAATATTCTCTGCCCAATTTAAAATCGATGGCACTTTTTTCTATATAACTTTTTCAGTGTCATTTTTATTTTAACTAGCGATCCGCCCCGGCTTGTCACGGGTGATTTCTGGATCTCGACAACAGCTCCAAAGGTCTAATTGTGAATCTAAACCGGGGTCCTCTACAATACGGCCCGCGGGCCAAATCCAGCCTGCCAGTGCCATCAATCCGGCCCGCGACAGCTTAAGATTAGTAGTGTCATCAATCTGGCCCGCGACAGCCAATGTCTTATTGCTGTTACTATTGCTGTGATAAGTTGAAGAAGAAAACACAGAATGATAATTACTCGGTTTTATTTACTTGCAAGGTAAAACTTAACGACAGAAATTATGACGCAGGAAACTTAACTTAAGTAGGGTAAGGATAGGTATGTTGGTGATAAAATGAAACATACGCATTATATAATTCTTCAAAAACAATGCAACAAATCACTTTTCTTTATTAATTTACTTATTATTTGAAGTAACTACCTAGATCACTTATCTGAACCAAACTCTAATAAGTTTTATAATAAATGACAAAGAAACATACAAGGTTATCTAAGGTAAGTTGGCGATATAGTCCGGTAAATTGGTGATAGTAGATAGGAAATATGGTGATATTTTGGAATCTGTAAATATAGTCAAATATCTAAAAATATTATTCAATACAACGATCACATCTATAATATAGTTGTTCCTCAAGGTCAGTATCTTCTATAGATGCGCATACCTCGTGGTATGGCGTCAAACAATATGAGCATTGGATCCATTTGGCTCCATTCTTTTTTAACATCTGTTGAGTATAAGACTTCACATAAGCCACACTCCCAATCATCTTCTTCTTTACTTTTTAGAAGTTTTAGATGCAGATTTACCTGAAGTGGAAGGCTGAGACTGAAGATCTTCTTGCATAGCATTTTCATTAGTCAGTGTTAAGCATTTCGCACTAGAATCTCTTTTTCTTGACCTCTCTGTACGTCCTAAAGCTTTGGGTGTTTTAAAATGTCGTCTACTGTGAGTTCAAGTTTTAAAGTACAACTTTCAAATGCTGAGTTTGTTGAAGTTGTAGGTAAAGAAGCAGGAGCAGTGTCAGTTAAAGATGAAGGTCGTAATGCTTCTTTTGGAACTACATTGTCGTTTAAAGGGCATATGCCTGTTTTTTTAAAAGCATTCTCGATGTTTTTTTTAGTAAAGGCGCTTATAAATGCTGGATTCATTATGGAATGGAAGTTGCTACGATTTGGAGCATCTCTAGGGTTATCGTTCATGTACCGATTCATGCTGTCGCGCCAGTAACTCTTAAGTGGCTTAAATATTCCTACATCAAGTGGCTGCAATAGATGCGTGCAATGAGCTGGGAAAGTAAATAAATAAACTTGATTATCTTTCGCAACTTTAAGAACTTCTGCTCCAATATGCAGAATGTGAGTCCATAAGTAAGACCACAGGACGTTCAGGCGGAATGGCAGTTATAAAAAATTAAACCATTCGTAAAATAATTCAGAATTGATCCATCCCTTAGGAGATAGTTTAATTAATGCGTTGGGAGTGCATCATTTTGAGTGTATCATTCCACCTAACACCTTTAAAATTATCATAGGAGGAATCCATGTTCCGTCCGCACAAATGCAAGCTAACATTGTTTGAGTTTGACCTCGTTCAGCGTAGGATCTTTTATAAACATACTTTTACCAATACCGGTAACAACTTTAGATGGTTTCACTACATATGATAATCCAGTCTCATCACAATTCCAAATTAAATTCGGTTTGTTTTTTATATTCAGTTTAGTGAGAAGATCATCTAGTTTCGAAAAGAAATCTTTAATCATAACTTCATTAGCCATAGAAGCTCTATAAGCCGAAAGATTCTCTGGCACACGAAGGCACAAATTGTACCTACTTGAAGCTATTCCACCACCATTTGCTTGCTACGCGATTATCTGATGGTAAGAAGTTCTCCTGACCAGCCAATTCAGCAATATCATAAGCATATTTTCTTATCTGGTAAACAGTTAGCCCAAATCCCAATTCTTGCATTTCTATAATATAATTATAAAGTTTTAACTCTAAGTCAGAAGACAGTGCATAAGGTCGCCCCATTTTTCTTACAGAATCCTCTTCATTTTCCAGATAACGCTTCAAAGTGCTCCATGGAACATCTGCTTCTTTAGCAGCTTTGTATATAGTCTTACCTTCATCTTTTACTAATCTGACAGCTTTTTGAAGTTGCTGCTGATTATATTTTCTGTATTTACTTCCTTTTTCCATTGCCAACCTGCCAACCAAATGTTTCGTACAGGTAAATTGGTGATAAAAAAAAATAATAATTAATTCCAAAATAACATACACTTACGGATGTCTCAAAACAATATCTTTCGAATGATATATTAAACTTTGATGGTTTATTTTAAGTAAAAGAGCAAATTACGTTTAAAAATAGCATTGTAAAATGGTAACGATTTTTTTTGCTAAAACACTAAGAAACAACGGTCGCAAATTAAGGAATAAAACTTACCTTGACTGAATCACGACTTTACTTTAACTTTAGCTTGATGATTATAAGTTTATTTGATGGTTTTATATAGTTTTATTACTAAATCTGCAATTATTATAACTAAATTCTATCCAAATATGTAAAGCAACCCGAATCCACTAAACAATGGCGCCACAGCTGCGCAACTGTCAAAAAAGTTTACTCACCTGACGCTGCGACGACTTAGTGGAGCGCGTGCAATATATCTATACACCTCACACTTGTAACAACTCGATAGCGCTGTCTCACGAACTTGCTAGCATAGGGAATTCCGTGGCATTCCGTTTAAAAAATATCACCAAATTACTTATATCACCAATATACCTTTCCTTACCTTATCTAAACTTAAGTATTTTAATAACTAACAAATAATTGAAATAAATCCCACTAATCACAGTAAAACAAAAAACACTAATGAGATTTATGTAATTGTGATTTTCCACCGACAATAGTTTGTAGTTGTGGATCAATTTTACTTGTACCAGATTTTTTTTATTCTGCCTGATGGATTTGATATTGGTGTATAAATCAGGGAGAAGCTGATTTTCTCCTTGCAATCCCAAATTCAGATCGTTAATATGATTTGTCAAATCGATATAGAATGCTAACTTCCACAGCCATTCACTATTCTAAGTCGGCAAAAGGGCGATGCTTCTCATTCAAAAAGAATTCGATCACTGCTCGAAGTTCAAAAAAGTGCTTTAGGACTTTTCCGCTACTAAGCCAGCGTACGGCAGTATCATATTAAGTCATTTTCTCCAATCTCTTCAATAAAGTCGCGGAATTGTCGGTGATTCAGTCCAGTGGATCTGATGAAGTTAACAACTGATATGATTGATTTTAGAACTTCAGACTTATCCAAACATTTTCCGCACAAGGACTGTTGATGAATGATACAATGTAAGACTAATGGTTTTGAACCACCATCATTTTCTACAGCCTTTGATATAAGTGCAACCACTCCTTTATTTTTACAACAATATTTTTGCCTCCGTCAGTTGTAATAGATTTCAAGTTTTTCCGTCGAAGCTTTTTATTAATAGCATTTTCAACTCCCTTAAAAATATCTGCCCCAGTTGTCGTGCCGTGAATACTATCAATATCAAAAAGTTCTTCATACACTTCACAGATTTTATCTACTCCGCAAAAAAATCAACAGTTGAGCAGTATCTGACACATCCGTTGGCTCATCCAAGGCTAGAGAAAACCACTCAATATGTCAATTTTTGTCAGACAGTTGAGATGATATATTTTCTGCGATGTCTTGCACCATCCGAGCCACGGTGTTTGTTGACAAACTGACACTTTTAAATAAATTTACCTTTTCGGAGCATATTTCTTCGACTACTGCAATCAAGTATTCTTTTATCATTTCTCCATCGGTGAATGGTTTTCCACGTTTTCCGATTTCAAGAGCCACACAAAAGCTGGCGCGAGTTGCAGACTCTTGTTCAGTATTAGCTTTGGTAAAGAAAGATTGCTGCAATTTCAGTCCGCGCTTCAAAGCTTCAATTTTTTCCGTCCGCAAACTTCCTATATATTTGGAGTAATTTTGAAGATGTTTCGATTCATAGTGTCGTTTAATGTCATATTCTTTGAGAACAGCTATGGTTTCATTAAAAATTAAACAAAATACTGAAAGTTCCATTTATCTTTGAACGTTCTGCATTCATTGTCTATTTTTCGCTTCTTTTCCATACTAATAAATCACACATAAAAACAATAAGTCAAATCAAAATACTGTTATGCACGGGTGTTACTTTATTTCACAATAGACAGTTTCGCTTCCTTCGCCTTTCCTACGCAAACTGACTCGCGGTTGCGCCGCTAGCCTTGATATACCGGGTGTTTATGAAACGCTCCCGAAAACGAAGACAGACGATAGTACTAAGGATACCTTTGATGATGGATCACAAAGAAATTCGATCCCGAGGAAAAAAAAACATCTTTTCACAACGTTTTATTAACTTTATTCACGCTCCATCATGTTAGTACAGCTAAATGAAACGATAATTTTATTTAAAAAAAACATGAAAATACTTAAACATAAAACCAGCAGTGAAACTTAAAAGAAAATCAGCTGACAATAGGGCCAATATCCTCGCGGGCGCCGAACTCTTATCTAGCTCGGTACGAAATAATGCATTAGGTATACTACTCACTCTACCCTTCCCTTTCACACACGCGCTGCCGCCGCCCGGCCGACTCGTGTCGCCACGCGCTGTTTAATTTACACATGTCAGCGTTGCCAATATGTGGGGAATTCCCCAAATTGCGGGCAATTTAAAGTTGGTTGGGGATTTTATGGGGATTGGTATTATGCGGGGAAAATGCAAGGATTTTGAAAATCGATAACCAGGGCCAAGTCAGAACCTTTTTTCAAGAAATCTAAATACTTATCTTAACAATTTGTTTGGTAACTTATGAATATCAAATGACTCCCTTTTTTTAATTATCTTCATTGCACCACATTTAATTCTCGCATTTATTTCGGCAAATTTAATGCTTTTCATATCTTAACGTAGGACACTCAATAAGTTTTAAGATACACAAAAAGTATTCTAGATACTATTAATATTTATTTTACATCTTTTCAAAATATTCTCCATCATGCTCTATACAAAGTTCCATTCGCCTAAACTAACTCTGAAAACACTTTTGCCAGTCTTGATCTGACAGGTCGGAAATCGCTTCTTCGTAGGCAGCCACGGCTTCTTCGGCGCTTGAAAAAAACTTGCCTTTTATTTTTTCTAGGACTCTTGGGAACAAAAAGAAATCACAAGGGGCTAAGGTCAGGGCTGTAGGGTGGGTGACTTAGAGTTTCAACACCAGATTCCTCAATAAATGCTTTTGTTCTAAGGGAGGTATGTGAAGAGGCGTTATCGTGATGCAGCATGATTCCCTGAAGCCCGGTCTTTGGTCTTCTCTCCCGCACAGCTTGAAAAGCTTTGAGTAATGAAACTGTAGTATACCCTTCAGAGTTGACTGACCTACAATTTTCCAGCATTGACGTCGACAAATGTCCGCTCCGCAAAAAAAAAAACTAGCCACCATTTTTTTGCCAACGTTGCGAGGTCTTTGCAGTTTTGTCGGTAACTGTCCTTCTGAGTAGACCCATACCGATGATTGCCTTTTATTTTCCGGATCATATTGATAGATCCATGTCTCGTCACCAGTAACGATTTCTGAAACACGCCTAGATGTCTCGTTTTCAAAACGTAGACGCATTTCATGGCACGAGTCTGTTTTTCGCTTTCGGAGAACAAACGAGGGATTCATCGACAACAAAGCTTCCTCACTCCAAGATGTTGATGTAGGATGGTATGAATGCTCCCCGAACAATCCTACAATCTTTTCGATGTCCATATATGTGATTCGTGGGTCTTCTCGCACCAACATTTCAGTAGTCCATACATTTTCTGCCGTTACTGCTGTTTGCGGGGGCCCGGTTCTTTGGTCATCTTTAAGATTAATTTTACCCCTTTTGAATTCAGCAAACCTCATAAAAATTGTTGCGCGTGATGGAGCTGAGTCTCCTAATGCTGATTGTGACCGTTGTAAACTTAATTGTTCGGTTAAACCATATTTAAAATCATAATACGAGGGGTGATCCAAAAGTAATGATAATGAAAATAAAACACGGTAATTAAAATTAAAATAATAATTTATTTTTCTACATAGTCTCCTAACAAATCAATACATTTAGTCCATCTTTTTTCTAAGCCCAGGATTCCCTTTGAAAAAAATTCTTTGTCTTGACCCTCCCAAAACGCTTCAACAGCGGCCATTACTTCGCTATCGTCTTCGAATTTCTTGCCTCGGAGGCGTTCCTTGAGCCGAGGAAAGAGGTAGAAATCGCTAGGAGCTAGATCTGGCGAATAGGAGGTGTTCGAGCAGTTCGAATCCCGTTTCTTGAATGACAGCCATCGCAACTGCGGCTTTGTGAGCCGGTGCGTTGTCTTGGTGAAACAGCACTCCAGCTCGCAGTTTGCCGCGTCTTTTTTCCTTAATGGCCTCCCGTAATCTTCTTATTTGGTCTGCGTAGTAAGAGCCCGTAATAGTGGCTCCCTTTTCCAAATATTCCACCATAATTATGCCTTGAGCGTCCCATAAAACAGATGTCATAACCTTTCCCGCCGAACTTGAAACTTTGAATTTCTTTGGCGTCGGTGAGGAGGCTCGCTTTCAAGTCATCGATTGTTGTTTCGTTTCAGGATCAAAATGGTAGATTCAGGTCTCGTCCATAGTCACAAAACGGAACGAAAAATTTTCTTGATCTGCTTGGAACTTTTCGAGATTGACCCTCGAAATGTCAACTCGATTTTTCTTTTGCTCGTCGGTTAACATTCTGGGTACCCAACGCGCAGTGACCTTTTTCATATGCAACTCGTTTGCAAGGATTCTTTGAACGCTGCCATATGAGATCCCTGTGACCTCAGCTACATGCCTGATGGTCACTCTTCGATCTGCCAACACAACATCTTCGACTTTTTTCACGTTGTCGTCAGTGAGGGACGTGGATGGGCGTCCTTCGCGATGTTCATCTTCAGTGGATGTTCTGCCCAGTTTAATTTCCTTGGCCCAGCGTGCAACTGTAGAATATGGAGGAGCAGAGTCCCCCAATGTTCCACTAAGTCACTGTGTATGTCTTTTGAAGACATTTTTTTCAAACAGAGGTACTTGATGACAGCTGTAATTTCGTTTTTCTCCATGTTGATGTTATCTCTTTGACAGTTCGTATTCAAATGAATGTATCTCCCGGAAATCGCGATCTATTTATATGATTTTTTTAGGCTGACGTAGTGAGTATATAAGCAAGCAAAAAATATTTTTTTTGGATTTTTATGCGGACCTGAAGTAACCGATTATCATTACTTTTGGATCACCCCTCCGTATATCATAGCGCGCAAATGTTCACGGTTAAAATCCATCGTTTTAAATGAAAAGCGCGGGAAGCGTTGCAGGAAAATTAATAGAACTTTGTTTTTTTTTTAATATTGAGCAATTGACTTTTGGAGTTCTATTTTTAAATAAGTTTGCTTTTTAGAAACATATAAAACGGGTGCGTTCCATTTTTAAATTTCGCGCATCTCAAAACTTATTGAGTGACCTACGTATTTTTTAATTTTAAAGTAAAAAAATGTTAGTTAAAAAGTAAATCTTATAAAATTAGTTGAATATTGATTCAATTCTTAAAATAAAATTGAGGGGAATTTATGGGGAATCTGCTGAATTTTTGTCCTTAAATTAGGGAATTAGACATGAATTTTCGGGGAATTTGTCAAACTGGTGTTGGCAACGCTGCCATGTTGCACCGAAATTTAGTTTGCCGGCGACATAAGAATTAGAGGCGGCAATCATTATAAAACTTGCAAATAATTTTTAATAATTTTGACGTACCTCTTTTTAAATCCAAAGTATTGGTCGGATTAAATACGGAAATCCAAATAAAATAAAGTAAAAGTATTATTTTTTACGTTAATTCTGAAAGATTAATTAACTGTCGATCATAATTGCAATTGATTTTAACTATTAAATTATTCAGTACCATTTCATTTCTATTTTCTTATACAATATCAAAGATAACGATGAAATAGTGTTTATAATTGTGTGAGTACTGAGTACCCAATTAGGTACGTTTATTAATTTCAATATAATTTTTGTAGTAAAGAACTGCTTGTTGCGTCAGGGTACAATTGAGTTGTGTAATTGTATTAAAAATGACAACCATAACTTCTAAATTCCATATGAAGACTAGTCGTAGGGATAACTAAACTTATAAATAAAATAAACGTTGGCAATGTCGTAACGGTTTAACGGTTACGATCCTTTTTAAGCTTTATATGTCGTTCTATCCAAATTCTTCGCATTTTAGTAAATGATAATGCAACACATGCAGCAAATTCAATCCTATTCTGACGAGCTGTCTAGCAAAAACAATATACGCCAACTCATTGTAGGTAACGCTCTGTATAATCAATCCGCGCAAAAAACACGTCAAGAAAGTTTGAAGGATTTCGAGTGATTGTATCATTTCGTATATTATCGTTTCTGCGTACTCTTCAACATAAAAACTAACACATGGTCGGCAATGTGGTTATATTTTTATGGCCGTAATCTTCGAATCCAACTAAAGCTACTTCATCAAAGATGAGAGTGCAGTCTTTTTTCCTTAGGTAGTCTTTCAACCGACTTCTATTTAAACATTTGAGGATTTATTCCAGGCCCCAGTGGAAATATGCTTAATTGTTTTTGCAAACATGTTTTCGAAGGCAACACAAACATTTTTTTAAACATTGTACGCTTTTTTTTGCGCCGAATGCAAGGATACCCTCCGGAAGCGGGGAGGGTGGTGGTGAATGCTCATAGCATACCACGCAGCCGGCTGCGTGGTTATCTGGGACTCACTTTGAAGAAGTGCCTTACCCACTAAACACCCCCTGTGGGAACGGCTTTGGCCTGTATGACCTTTCGGCCGAATCGGATGCGACCCCCTTAAGGGAAAGAGGGCACAGGCGGCGAGTAGCCGCTGAGAGTCGCGCCTAACTAAGGCAAGTTAAAAGTGAAGAGAAGATTCGGCCTGAGCCGCCAAGAGGCAGTCCAGGTCGGCCGAAAGCTTGTTGGGGTCCGAGAGAGTTTCTCGGCCTGCGGACTCGATAGCGAGAGGGAAGTGGGGCTGCATAGGAAGCTGCCTCACGAATGAGATGATTAGAGTGAGACTCTGAGGCTTTGAAGAAGTTCTCAGAGAGTGATTTTAGGAATTGTTGTATTGTGGGGAGCTCTGAGTCTCGGTGGAGGTCGGCGTTACAGACGTACCAGCGTGCGTTCGTAGCCCGACGACAAAAGTAGTTTTGAACTATTTGGAGTTCGTTTAAGATTTTAGGTTTAGTATGCGCAAAAATGGGGGCTGCATATGTCATAACTGGTCGTATACAGACCTTATATAGGTTTTGCTTGTTACGAAGGGACATTTTACTGTGTCGGCCCAGCATACTGACCCAGATAAGAGCGCGCGTTGCGAGTTACTCTCTTAACATGGTGCTCGAAAGTGAGCCTTGTGTCAAGGGTGACACCTAAGTATTTGGCGGTCGTATGCCAGGGGACAGGGGTCTATAGCATACGGATTGGCAGAATGGTAGTGGGGCGGCATCGTTTATGTTCGAAGTAAACGGCGGAGCTCTTCTCCGGGTTCACATCGATACGCCATTTTTGGAACCAAGCTCCTAAGTCATTAACTGACTTTTGAATCTTGTTCCGTATAAAAGGTAGTGAGATACCTTTATAGAGGGCAGTGTCGTCTGCGAAGAGGGAGAGCTGAACACCATTCGACGGGATGGGAATGTCGTTGGTGAACAGGATATATAGAAGAGGGGCAGGCACGGAGCCCTGAGGGACACCGGCTTTGATATGACGCTGAGAGGAGAGCGTGCATTCGTGTCTGAAACGAAAGGTACGATCCTTCAGGTAGGAGGCCACGAGACGAACAAGACGATCAGGGATGCCTATTTTGTAGAGTTTGTAGGTAAGGCCTTCGTGCCAGACTCTATCGAATGCCTTTGCTATGTCGAAAAAGACCGCGATGGTCTTACGACGACTAGGATAAAAACCGCTGAGGATATATTCCACAATACGGTGAACTTGTTGGGGACAAGAGTGTTTCGATCGGAAACCAAATTGGTGAGGGATGACTAGAGGGTCGCCGTCTGTGGAAACAGATGGCGCCTCATGCGAGTGAGGATGACTCTTTCAAAGAATTTTTCCATAGCCTTGAGGAGGCTGTTGGGACGGTGGCTGGAGGGGAGGTGGTGAGTCTTTCCTGGCTTGGGGATACCAATGACAGTTGCCTCTTTCCACCTGGTGGGAATGTAACTAAGGTTGAAGCAGGCGTTGAAGATAATAGCTAATAGGGTTATCACCTGCTCAGGAAAATGTTTGAGGGCTTGGTTGGAGATGCCGTCGGCGCCCAGGGCCTTTTTAGACTTCTGTCCTTTGATGTTGGATGAGATCTCATCATTGGACATAGTGATAGGGTCAGAGGCTGTGGGGGGTGAGTTCCGGCGGTGGACCTCATCCTCCACTGTTTGGATGTGGGAGGGTTTTCCTCGTCCTCGAAGGCAATAGTACCGTCGGGACGGGAGAGAGGGGGAGTGTGAGTGATAGCGTCTATGCGGAGGGCTCTCGCCATCTGGTAGTGCGCTGTATGAGAAGGGGAGATATTCTCCATGATATTACTCTTTTCGAGGTCTCGACGTTCGGAAAGGCGTGAACGGACTTCTTGTTGAAGACGATTGGCCGTACGTCTATAGTAAGGGGTTGGATAGAGTGCTGCTCTCTGGAGAGCAGCTCTCTTGGCTTTCATTAAGTTGTTAATATGTAGGGGAAGACTATTATTATTAGCAACCGAGACGACCCTTTCATTCTCCTTAAAGGAGGTTTTTATGAGGGTTGTGAGAGAATCGACCGCGGTGTCGATTTTTTCGGTACTGTCGAAGAAGTCCGAAGCGAGGGGGATGGGGTAGTCCGGAGAGTCCATAGCTGTGGCTAAGGACGCCCTGAAGCCCTTCCAGTTTGTGAAGGTTTTCGTGGAGGAAGTTGAGGGCGTTGGCTGATGGCCAAGTATGAGGGAGACAGGGCGGTGATCGGATCCTAGATCGTCAAGAGTCTCGATTGCCATGAGGTTGAGGGAAACTCCTTTTACTAGCGCAAAGTCTAGCACGTCAGGAGTGCGGTCGGTGTTGTCGGGATAGTGAGTGACACCGAGGGGACTGTAAACGTTAAGGTCGAGAGACTGCGCGATGTCAAGCAGTTTCTTGCCACTATGAGAGGTAGTACGACAGGTCCATTCAGTATGCTTGGAGTTAAAATCTCCAAACATAATGACTGAATTGCCTAATGCAAGGATGTCCTCAAAATATTTTTTGAGGGGCAGAGTTCCACTAGGGATATAGCAGGAGGCTATGACGATGGACTGATGTCCAGTCAAGGCCAGCCTACACACCGTTGCTTCCATATTGGTAAGCGGCAGAGTGGGGATGTGGGAGCAATGTAGTATCTTCTTGTAGTAAATGGCAGTACCGCCGCCTTTGCGGTCAGGTCTGTCGTTACGAAGAAGAGATTGATGGAAAGGCCTTTGAGATCCTTAGGTTTGAGGTGGGTCTCCTGGAGGAGGCGGAATTCGGCTTCGCGATCTCAAAGAAAGAGCTTAAGCTCGGGGAGGTTATTTCGCAAACCGCGAATATTAAAGGAAACAAGCGATAAACCCTTAGGCTTAATACGACCGAGAGACTTTGGGATAGCAGAGTGCTCTGACATTATTAATTAAGTTAGATTAAATTAACTTAACTTACAACGAACATAAAAGGTTGTGATGCTCAGCAAGAGCAAGGAGACGGTCCTGAGGGGACTGAGCAGAGCGCAGTTTGCGTGCTAAGATGGCAATCTCCCCAATGTCGATGCTCCGAATAGCAGCATACACCGTATTCAGTTCATCAACCAATGAGGATTGTGCCTGTTGTGGGAGGGAGGATGTCCGCGGGGGGTCCGCCTTTTTGGAGCCCCAGGGGAAAACTGGAGGCTGTGAGGGCTGATAGTACGACCAAGCCACCAATCTCCCCGAGGTTGGTGGCTTGGTCGTATTTAATACCTGCGTTGTAGCAGGTTTGCGTCTTTCCATTGTATACAACGCCAGAACGCAGCCATAGGAAACTGCTCGGGTATATATTGTAATGCTGTTTTTAAATCTGTTATTACAATGCATACACGAATTTTGCGTACTGATCGTGTATAGTTTGTATCGTAGATGCTCGCGTCTTCGTTCCCGACTATACTACACCACTTACTTACACTTGACAAGAGTGTTAAAAGTCTAGTTTTATTGATTCAGTAAAATATGGAATTATATTTAAACTTTCTTGGGTAGGATTAAATACATAACAATGACTTATAATCATAATTATTTTTATTAAAAAAAAGTACTTTTCCACGAGCATTATTAATATTATGCGAGACGTTAAATGCTAGGTCGTGTTTCCTTTTTCTATTTTTTTTTGCGGTGGGTACTGAAGCTGAAGGTCGGCCTGCTTGTATTCTATTTTTTGTTCCCTTGTTCTTCATGGTTCGTCTTGATACAGATGTCGGCTGTACACATATCTTGCGGGACAGTCCTTTTTAAAGTTGTTGAAAATAAAATTTTGGGCCTGTTGGTCTGTAGTGACCAACAGGATGTGCTTTTCGTTGCAACTTTCTTTCATTTCCGTCCAGTGCTTCATTATAAGTGATAGGAAAAACGGGATCATCATCATTGTTGCATAATAAATTGGTTGAGGACTCTTCTGATGTTGCCTTGTCACAATGGGAGCATCGGAAACTTGAATAATATTAGCGTTATTTTCAACGATAATATCGGTATTATCCATATTTTGGTAAAACTCATCAGGGAGTGGGTCATTGGAGGCGAGTTTTGTGCATGTCACTCTGTCTATGCAAGATATTTTTGGAGAAGTCTGTAAAATAAGTCCATACGTTAATTCAACAGCACACAGATGCTTGCAGAAGGCACCACCTTGACCTTCAATACAATTGCAACAAGCTGCTGAAATATCAACGGCGTATGTTAAATTTCTGTCTGAAGTAGACTCTACCAGAAATTCAGTATGATTGATACGTGTAATCTTGGCCACATCCTTAGATCGCCGGCAAAACTTCAGGTAAGCGGAACTGTTTGGCGACTATGCGCAAATTTCATGAGTCGTCTATATTGATATTTTTCGAAAATATTTGCTAAAAAGTCAAACAGAGCGCAGACATTGAACGCTTTACATCTCTGTAGAATAACGTCTTTGAAAATACGTATTGAAGCTTCTGTGTAGTTATTTGTATTGTGCCCTCTGTTCATAATGTCTGTCCTGTAAGCTGTACACCACTCCACTCTTCTCTCCCATATCTTTTTCAGGTGTTGCACTAAATTATTGCAGGATTTCACATAGGAGTCTTTTTTCTTTCTTTTTTTTATTGAATAAGGGTGATAAACGAGCACACAGTCCACCTGATAGTAAGTGGTTGCTGTGGCCCATAGACATCTACATCTATCTTCGTTAGCGAATTTAAATGCAGATGCGTTGTCAGCCGTGAGGACTAGATAGAATGCCTCTTTTCCATTAAAAAGGATCTCCGGTTCTCTACACTCACCATACGAAACACAGCAGCATTAAGCTGCTATTTTACGCTGGTATTCTGTGAGAGCGTGGTCCTTCCCCGGTCGAGCCGACCTATTCGTGCTACAACTATACTATTAATATAGCTGCAGCATGGCTCTACCACGTAAATAAAGTCTGCAATTAATTCTGTAAATATTTTGACAGCTTCATTATCACTTTTTGCAAACATTAGTTTTGCAAATCTTGTCATTATATTTTGTAGTTTTGATATATCAATTCCGTGTGTCGTAGATGAAAGCCAGCGCCAAAACGCTTGCGCCACATGAAAACAGCATAGTAAAAGTCGGGCATCAGGAAATATAGTTTTTAACGCATTGCGTTCAGCAGTGCTATCGTCAGTCATTATAATGGCGGGATTCATTTTTTTTTATTGAACTTCTTCTCAAACGCTTCTTTAATCATTGAAAACACAAGAGTATAATTGGCTTCATCTTGTGACGTGTGAAAAGCGCACGCCACTGGCAGAGCGCCTATTTTACTTGAGGCAAATACAAAAGTTATGGCTGTGTTGCTTTGATCGCAGGACGATGTAGTGTCAATAAAAAACATGTCTTCTATAAAATCCGAGTTACATATCCTTTGCATGATTGGACTTATTACCGTAACAATTTTTGGATTTTTTTTTTGTACTCAATTAGGAAGCCTTTTGTTTCCAGTTCTGAAAGTTTTCGTTCTAGTACTTCGACGATATTTAAGCCAGATCCGTCACCAAAATTTAATTTACGCCACTTTTCATAAAGATAATAAACATGCCTCTCACTTGGGTTAATCTGCGAATTTGCCAAATAAACGGAACTTTCTTTTCCGTACTTCTCAATTAGAGTCATTTCATGTGAAGCGATTGCAGCTGCTGGGCTCATACCGGAATCAAAGTATTTTTGAAAACAATCGTCAGTTTCTTCAGTGCACCGTAAGTAGCTGTATGCCTCCGCTACATTTATCAAATGAGTGTGGGAGTAATTTATTTTAAGCAGCACTGTGTAACCCTCTTTTAAATCTGCATCATATTGACAGGTGTTGTTTCGATTTACTTTCTTGAATTTATTATCAATAGTCGCATCACAACCACGCGATCGTGTTCGGTTGAGTCTTGATGTACTGTTCTTATTGAAAGAAGAGTGCTGGCATGTAAATACTTTACGAAAAGCAAGTCTTTTTAACTGAGGGAATGTTGAACGTACAATCCTATTCGTGTTTGAGAAAGTAGAAAAATTTTCAACTAACACCTTACAAAATCCAGAATAGTCTTCATTACATTCTCCCAACTTGCACTTGATGATCACTTAAAAATTTTCTGAAGATTCAAACTCAAACAGTTCTTGTTTGTATTCACCACATTTATTCAGTAAAAACTCTTCTAGACTGTCCTTGGTAACCATTTTTCATATTTGAATTAAGTATTCAATTGTATTTATCACTTTTTATAAATTAATTATGCAGAAACAACAAAAAACCGTCAATCAAAACAATGGCACGTGCCGAAAGATGATGCAATGTTTAAAATAGACACGCAGATATGAATTTTACCATAAAATAGAAAGAGAGGTCAATAAATCAAAATGGGGAGCACTGCTCGCATACAAATTGTAATCTAGAGTTTAGCGCGCTTATTCCGATACATACACGATTAGTCCGTATGCGTAATGGCGCTGTTTATTATGGAACAAGATTTACTTCTATGTTACTACGAAATATACGCGAGTATTTGCGTACTGCTCTTATATGAATTAGAAGAACTTATTAAAAAAGTTATTCCCAATCTATACGTGGTTAGTTTCATACCCTTGCGTTCTGGCCTTGTACAGAATGAAAAGACGCAGCAGGTTTTGGAGAGACGGGTAAATTGCGCCTTGTCTCTGAGAAAGACGGTGGGACCTGTTTTTGGCGAGGATGGGGGCGCAGCGAGATGCTGGCTAGGAGGACGGGAGGATGTCTAACGACATTAGGGGGGCATTGGCAGCGGCGGGGGCTGCGGGGTTGGTGAAGGCAGCGGGAGCTGCGGGGGCTGCAGGGTTTGAGACAGCGGTGAGGGTGGCGGCTGCAGGGTTTGAGACAGCGGTGAGGGTGGCGGCAGGAGCAGCCGGGACGAGGGGGGGGGGTGCGATTTATCGCAGCGCGTTTACGGCCACGCCTTGATTTCACTTTCGTGAAGGAGGTGTCTTCAGTTACTGTTCCATCGGAATCCGTGGAGCAGCTACTGGATGAAGTGTTGGTTTGGGTGGCGGACCTCTTCCGGGAGGACGACGTTACGGACCGAGTCCGAGCACTCCATGGAGTCGGAGTCGTAGGACGCGGGCGAGTCGGTCTGCGGGGCAGACATAGGGGCCGTCGGGTAGGTCGCGACGGGGGCTGGAGGGGGACATGCCTGAGGGGCAAGGTATGCGAGAATTGCGGCGAGAGCCGTCTCGTCTAAGTTAATGCCCAGACCCAGAGAATGGTTTAGGGCGGTGATGAAAGTCCTAAATAGGTTAGTGTCCAGTGTGGACATGTTGGGGGGGGGGGGGGACGATGACGTTCTATACTAATAAAATAGGGGGGGGGATCCTTGTTCTGAAAAGAACAATGGTTGACGTACAAGAAATAGTAGCTTGTTCTGAAAAGAACAAGGGATGTGCCAAGAAACAGTAACAAGTACAAACAAAATAACAAAAACAGAAACAAATAACTAAATAACAGTAACAATATGCGGTCAAACCTCCCTGCCAGGAGGCGGGGGGGCAAAAACGGTAAGAAAAGGCAAGCAAACTCACCGACGGCGACAGCTCTGCACAGCGTGAGCAGGAGAGCGGAGGCGCGAGAGCGGGAGGGCACTCAGTGTACGGGGACGAGAGCGCGGTCAAATTACACAACCGCTCGAGAGCGGCGGCACAAGCAAAATGACATTGTACGCTTTTGCACTCTGTTTAAATATAGACAAGGCCATAACTTTTTCGTCATTAGTATACCTTCTCATTTTCATTTGCATTTTAGTAAAAACTTCTTTAGGCTTGGGAAGCTTTTTTTCTATACATTTTAGAAAAATATTTGACTGTGACAAATTTTTGACTTATTTAATTTTCTTAGATTGAGTTTTGTATTTCTCACTCAATTTTTTTTTCAAGTTTATAAACTTTCCCTTGTATTTGTTTTTTAGTTTTGTGTCTAAAAAAATTGCATAATTACTGTTTGCTATTTAAGAAAACAAAATAATGATTCAAATATTAAATAGGGTACGATGTATGAGGGCATGCAATTATCGAAACTTTTCGATAATCGATAATCCGATTTCATCGGGGTTTTTTTCTCGATAAAACCGAGAATTACCGATTTACATAAGAAAAATACCTGGCTCTAAGAATTGTTTTCTTTGTCCATTGTACTCTCTACAAGAGAATCATTTTTTTTTGTAGAGAGTATAATGGACAAAAATTAACAAAAAAAATTTTAATTAAAAATATGGTTTTATTTCCATAAAACTACAAATCAATATGGAGAAAACATGTCTTAATCATAATAGCACTAGTTATAGTTAAACGACGAAACAAATAAAATATTTTTCTCACAAACAAAACAATAAAATATAGGTACTTTATGTAGGTAGAAAACTAGTCGAATAAAATTTACTTATGAATTAACACTTTCATCTATTGAGAATCAACTATTTTAACAATCAAATCAGTCATTTTAAAACAATAACAATTTTAAGTAATAAGTACTTAAAATAATTACTGTTTTAAAATGACTGATTGTCTATCAAATTATATAATAATAAAATAATTTTGCTGATTTGTTGGTTAATTAATTCTTTATTTAATAATCAGGTATTGCTATTGGCTTCATCCTGCGAATCATCAGTAAGTCATTAACATCGTTGCACGTAGGAGTTTGTGCGGCCGAATCGTATTTTAGAAGCTTCAATACCATTTCATGCAGAAAATCGTTAGGAAAACACGGATAAACATCTGCGTCATATTCATTTCCATCAAAATATGTTGTTGAGTTGTGAAGGTATTGCATTAGACTTGCAACTGGTAGCCGCCTTTGTTTGATCCTTTTGCTCAGACTTGCATGAAGCTCCATACTAAGCAACGTGTTACAAGCTTCAAGTTTTTTAAGTGCGAAATTCATGGCAGCAGCAGCACTAAGCAGAGTAGTATCTTCGCGACAAACAGCTTCAACAGTAACTTTCATTACATCGAGATTCTCATAAATGTCTTCGAAAATAGACCAATTCACTTCATTAATCTGGATATCACATCTTACATCAATGATTAAGACTACTCTTTTCACTTTAATGAACCTACCAATCATATTACAAAGAGTACTCCAGCGCGTCTTGCAGTCTAATAACAGTGCGTTTTCTTTTACTTTTGAAGAATATCGGATTTCGTTGGTGACTTTCTGAACATCCGCACAATATTCCTCACCTTTTCTACAACAAGTCCGAACTTAATATTTGTCTCCACGTCGACTGTTAGAGTTGCGGCTTGCTCTATTTGAAATCCATCAGTCTCAGTATCATCTTCAGTGCCAATGTCAATGCCAACACTGTTCAGATCATTTTCGTTTTCGGCAAGTTCTTCTTGAGCCTTATTTACGTTTTTTTTATAGAAAAAAAATTACGTTTTCTTGTTTTTTTACGTAGAACGTATCCACAATGGCCAATTGTAAGCATAACTGATGCAGTTTAAATTTCCTCCTAGTTTTGTCATAACAGAAGCTCTTTCAATCAGAACCCAAACCACACCTGCCATTTCACGCTCAGACCAAGAAGAAGGACATTTTTTATTATATACCAAGGCCAAGCTATTGGCAAACCTTCTAGCTTCCTTAGTACTTAAGCAAAAGTTAGCATCAGCGCAGGTTAACAGATAGTCACAGAGTGCCTTCTCATCTGAAGATGAAAAGACAGTCTTTTCTGGATATCCAACCGATGGAGGAGTCGTCGTTTTATTAGATTCATAAACCTTTTTGTTTTTAATATACCTGGGAAGTATGGTTGAGATTGTAGCTCGAAGCCGCATTACGAAGACTTTTTGTCACATTGTTACTTCTTCTGCTACGAGTTCATATATATCGCGACTCGCCATACCTCTATCAGTCTTTCTCTTGTACTCAGTATGCATGCTAAAACAAAATAAACAAAAAAATCAAATAAACCTCACCATGTAAGCAAGTCAGCCATACAAAACTTAAACGAGGTGTGTTGAAACAGTCTGTTTCAAATCTCCTCGGTAAGAAAAATCGTCGTCGTTTCTATTTAATTAAAAATCAACAAGCAAAACACATAAAAATTCGCTGTAACCCATGCTATGAATTGAATCGTTAGTTAATAAGCTTTCGAAACTTATATCACACACTAAAATACAGACGCATTATCCAAAAAAAGTATTGAAAAAAAAAAGCGTTCAAAACTTACTTTTCACGATTTTTGCCTCGTGGATCCTAGAACAATGCAACCGCGCGCTCAGAGTCACTGACGGGTACTGAGGCTGAGGGACCCGCTGGTGGTGGGAAGCGATTGATTTGCGACGTTGCCAGCTCGCTAACGGTTTTAAGTTCCGCGAAATCAGTGCTGTTTTAAATCACCTCTGTTTAAAAACACCTCGGTCTCCCATATATAAAAAATTCTCATCCTAATAAATAATTTTAACAAATAATTTATTGGGAAGCATGCATTGGTGTTGAATTCTATTACACTCACATGCTCAAAAAATTTGAACCCAATGTTTCCAGTAAATGATATGAACCCAATGTTAAAAGTAAAGATCGACATCAATTCTATTTCCAAGCTATATATGTAATCCACAAAATCATCTGGAGGGATTTGTAGTCTTCCGAAGCGATCACGGTTAGTATCATAAGCTCTCAGACGGATGTATAAATATTTCTCATTTGCTTCATTGGCATATGATGAGGCGTAATTAATTATCGGTAGGCAGTCACGCTTGTGATTTTCAACAAAGCTTCGCAACAAATAACCGCAGATATAGTGGAATGCATTATTTTCCGGAATGTCGTACTCCTTTGTAAGATTCTTTTTAGGCTGTGTTTGAGGTGGGGATCCTGGATAGAAACTTGAGGTTGAGGTGTATTTTTGGCAAATTCTACAAATTGCGTTAGTATGCTGTCAAAATCTTCGGTACAATTTGTAGCGTCTGACAAATTTAGAAATTGGCATAGAAATTTATTTCGGAATCCCTTGGTGTATTGAAAGCTAGAGGGTTTCCGACAATTTCCGTCAGCCTGCCTCAAAAAATTTCTAAGCAATCATTGTTAATTCTTCGTGTGAGTATATAATTGTATCCCTCAGACTTCATATCGTTATATAATTGCCGAAGTTAATTGTTAAGTTGAAAGCATTTATAAATTTTATGATATTGGTAACATCACGGCCATTCTTTTTATTTTTTACTCTCATGCTATTAAACAGATGCTGAGATTTATCTAGCAATTCCTCTTGGACAGTAGTACCCCTATACGGTTCACTGTAGGCTTTTGGTGAGTCGATGTTGCTTGAATTCAGTAAATTAAAGAGGTTGTTCATGATTTCAATAAAGAATATCGTACCATCAGCAACTTGTAGAGTACCCGATGATTGGTAATTTTTTTAAAGCTGCTACTACAGGATTACTAAAAACTTGAACGACAAACCGAACTTTTTGTTTTTGGAAACTATTAGGCTGTAGATGAGAATCAGTTAAACGAGAAGCTGATCGCATATCTTTCATTTTATCTTGTTCATACATGTTTGTTATGTCCACTGTTATAGTTAATTAAATAATTTCTCACGCATTTCATTAAGGTGACACTAGTCAACATTTTTTCCATAGAAATTTCGGGGGGTATTACTCCGCTGTTTGACATTGTACATCCAAAGTTAAACATGATATCGTTTTGTCTCATTGTTAATTTTGTCTGTGCGGAAACAGAATAGTAAAATAAAAAGCGATTAAAAAGTTACGAGCTACCAAATATTCGTTTTTATTGCCAATTTTAACAAAACTTTGGGCGTAAATTAGCACTAGAAGAAATGTAAAATTTCCAAAACAAAATCGGTACCGACAAAGCTCAATTATCGAAGAATTCAATAAATTTTATTTGTAATAGACATACGCAGTGGTTTTTTCATAAAATTCGATTTTCCAAAGGCCTTTTCGTATTTTTTACGCGCATGTTTTAGTATGAATTATCGTGCATCTCATTGAATAATATTTCCCCCGGTGCGGTGCGGAAGGACGCTTACGCACACATGCACGCGCGGTAACGCGCGCTTATTCGAGTTTTATTCGACTCAGTCTTCTGCGGTCTATGTCGTTTGTTCAAGGCTCAAGGCGAACTAATGATAACAAAACGAAAGTTTTGCTATTTTGTTATTTGGACGCCAAATGGCATAGAAATTGATATAATTGAAAGAGATGATGTGTTTTGGACGACAAACAAAATTTTTAAATTAGATAACTTTTATCAGAAATGTGTTTTGCCGGAGCTGATAGATCCCCGTTACCCTCGCAAACTATAATTTAGAGATCGAATGTAAATCAAATTGACATAAGCATAGACAAATTTAACGGAATATAAATAAAAAAAAAACAATTTCTAAATTTTATTAATGTTCCGCTAATTTTATCTGTACTTACATATGTCAATTTGATTTATATTCGATTATAATTATATTATATTACAAACGAAAATTTTAAATAAAAAATAAGCAGCCGACAACCTCCTAGGTAGGCCTAGAAAAACAGACTTTCCAACTGATATCTAAAAACAAAAAGTTTGTTTCATTATACCTATAGCACATGAGTAAAGAAACCGTATCTTTACTCATGTGCCTATAGTAGGTACTGTTTTCTCGCAAATGTGTTGAAAAACGTTGTATGACACACGTGCTTAAATTGGCTTCGTCTTCTCGTTTGTAAGACCAACTTTTTACATAGTATCATAAACACCTGAATATTTTTCTGTGTATTAGGAATAATTTATTTTGAGCTATAGTGGACCGCAGACGTAAAAAAACAATGTATGTAATTGTGTTATTAATTCAATAATAATAATTTAATCACAAAAAATATATTTTAAATACTTTTTTTAACGTTTTTATAAAAATACCTAATTAAAAATGTGATATATATGTATGAAAATATTATTAAAGTTAAAGTTACAGCCTATATACGTCCCACTGATGGGCACAGGCCTCCTCTCATTTCTGAAAGGGTTCTAGGTAGGGTTACCAACCCTCCCGGATTGCCCGGGAGACTCCGGTAATAATGGTTAATCCCCCGATCTCTCGGTTTGCAACAATTTCTCCGGTTTTTTCCAAAAATTATACGCATCCGTCGCTCGCACGTGTCGCTACTCACTCCTGTACATACAACTTTATAATTTGTTCTACTCACTTGTTTTGCGTTCAAACACAACACCGCGCGTAGCTGCCGGTGTAAATATGTTCGTCCCGCGTCGATTCGGCGGTGTTTATGTCTGTCACGCACGAGGTGCACGTGGCGTGACAGACACGGCTAACGGCTAAATATGGTACTTCTCCAAGTTCACAAATATTAGATGTTGCTCGAAAGCAAAGTAAATATAGATTTAAAAATTAATAAATGATTGAGATTTTCTTTCTCCCCCTATATAGGCAAGGAAATGTCCGCCGCGGTGCCCCAATGCCTGTTGGCGAACTTCACGTCTTCGAAATATTTTTTTCTTATTTCTCAAACATGCAGGTCTACTCACGATGTTTACCTTCACCGCCAAGCACGTGGTAAATCAGAATTGCAATTAACAATTTCATTGATGCCGGCAGGGATCGAACGTTATGTTTTCAGTTTGCAACAAATTGGATTTGTAATGGACCAAAATGCATTTAACAATACCAAATGGCAACCAAACACTTCACACTTATCTTTATATCTATAAAAAGGAGGATTATAAAATGATATTTTGACAATCTTACAGACGGTTCCGTGGCCGCAATCTATATTAGGTATCTATAGAGCCATAGAGGTATAATATAAAGGTATAAAGCGATAACGCAGCGTCTAATAATTTAGCACGAGTTTGTACATAGGTACTTGCTGATTTTTCGGCAAGCGTCGAGTGGCACACACAGCGTAGCGGTATGTATGTTTGCATCGTGTAACTTCGTTTTTGTTCGAAACGCCGTACGAACAAGACGTGCGTGAAGACTAGCGTCTAACTGCTCATCACTGATACTATCTCTCTCGGGCACGATGCCAGGTGAAACAGCGTGCTTTTTGGCCACGCCCACCAGTGAGTTCGAGCCCACGGCTAGTGCCACCTTAAGTGGGGAACATGAAATATGTAGTAAATTTTGTAACCATCAATCTCAAAACATGAGCTTTTTAGAGATCCCCAATGTTTTGAAAATGCCAAAAAATCTGATTCTAGATCTGACACGAAAGCTCGTATATTAAACCCAAGCCGTAAAAGACGTTTTACAGTAGCAATTATCCATGTTTTTAATTATCATCAATTTTACTGCTGGAGATAAAAGGAAAGCCAATAGGTTGTTTCCATTTTGATGTTATACCTCGAAAGAATTAAGGTAAAAGCATACTCTTCGGCAACAGGTTGCTGTTGCCCATCTATATCATGGAGGCCCAGTATTTTATCTTCCTTGGTGTTACTATAAGTTCAATTTCAGACTTATCTCATCAATGCAAAGCACACATTATTTTTCGATTGATGACATATGCTTGATTGTAGCTGATAAAACATTCCACATTTGCTGGTTAAGTTTAGTTTGCATAGGTAGGTACATCTTAGCTAAAGTTGATTTAAACGGCAAACAAATAGTCTTCGATAAAAATCGATAAGCGAGTGGGCTTGTATAATACTTATTTAAGCAAAACAATTTAAATTATTTGCTATATCTATTGTTTTTACAGTGGGGTTTTAAATAAATTTGCGCCTTTACCATCGCGTTTAACTTGGGGGATAAAAATTTATCACAGCCATTCAAAAACTGTTCCGTGGTAACAACTTCAAATTTTTTTAGCAGTAAATTTTAACTTTTTGCTTATTTTGGACCATTGTTTTCTGAATTTCCTTTTTCGGGTAGTAAAGTCAGTCCATCGTTCTGGTGTCTGAAAACTATAATCTATACCTATACATGGTGTCCTAGAAGTCGACGTCAAGCCGGAATTGGGTGATAGGTCAAGTCATAATAGTTAACAGAAAAATATAAAAAAAAATCTTTGCTATGTATTTTAAAAATTACAGGCATTTATAAAAAAGTCGAGAAAATCTACATCCTATGACGGTCTTTTAACTCCTATTGCTACAAATTTTAACTTTTTTTTTAATTTTCTTTTTATTATGTAATCCTGAATAATGCTTCTGAAAATTGTTTACTATAAAGGATTATTATTATTTGATATTGAGATAAATGAAGACATAGCTTAAAAGACAAGCACCCAAGCCAAAAATCTAAATAAAAATAATATTTATTAAAAATATATTGCGAGTAAATTGTTACGAAATAAACATTACCTATTGTATTCGTGTAGCATTCATTTCAATTTGACTAATAGTGAGTGATTAGATTGAAACCGATTTATCGAGAAGTGTACGTTGCAGTTTACATTATTGTAATTCCCAGTAGTAGCACGGAGTTTGGATTTGTGCCCGGTGTATGGCAAAAGGCTCAAACCCTGGGACGTATAACATAACTGAGGACTAGCGGGAGTACTACACACCTCTGCCTACTCCTTCGGGGAAATACAGGCGTGATGTTATGTTTATTAATTTAATGATAATGACTAGTAGGAGCACTACACACCTCTACCTACTCCTTCGGGGTAATACAGGCGTGATATTATGTTTATTAATTTAATGATAATGATTAGTAGAAGAACTACACACTTCTGTCTGCTCATTGGAGAAATACAGGCGTGATGTTATGTTTATTAATTTAATAATATTTCTATCCAATTAGTTGTATTTAGTAATTTATCATCAATAATGTTCTGTGTCTATATTAGGCATGTTGGAAAATGTCGTGATTAATCGAAAATCGATCATTTAATACTCGATTTAATCAAAAATCGATTCTACTATGTTTGAATCGAATCGGAGATCGATCATTTTTTAAATGAATCGACATGCCTAATATAAACGTCATTTATAGGGAGTAAAACCATAGACATAGAGCATGGACTGAGCCTTCCCTAGCCAAATGTCAAATAAAATTGACTATACCCAATATCCATACTTTTAAACTTAAAAGTAAATTCCCTATTTAAAAATCAAATCCCCCGACGCGTAATGTCGTAAAAAATTATGAAACTAATTACTATGAAATTTTAGTCTTGATGCGCGAGACTTTTTGGTACCACTTTTGGTCATTCTCCTTTATTATTTATGATACAAAACAGTTTTATAAACAAATTAACATTTCTTAATATGTAAATTAAAATATTATTTTCACCGTTATAGTACAAAATTAATCCATATCTTCTTTTTCATTACTAGACATGTCTTCAATTTCCATATCATCCTCAGAATATGAATCGTTTTTATGATCAACTCCTCTATCACATTGTCAAACCTCATGTCGTGGTCCCAAGTTTTTGTACGTGGTCGTCAATTTTGTCGTCCAATGAAGAATTTATATAATTTGAAGCTAAATTGTTCTTTATATCGGCCCACACAAGCTCAATGGGGTTGAGATCGGGATGATATGGCGGAAGGCGAAGAACGATATGACCTGCAGCCTTTAACATTTCGTCAATGGTGTAAATTTTTTCGGACTGATTTCTATTTATCAGATGAAAAAGTTCCGCTTTAGTATTGTCTGATGCAAATTTAACATTACGTTCGCGTAACCAATCTTGCATGTCCTTTTAACCCTTTAATTCGCAATGTCGTATGTGAACAACATAACAAATAGAAAAATATTTCAACAAAAAAATAACTGTTTCAATGGTTACAATTTTCAATATCATAGCAAAAACGAAACACTACCGAAAAAAATATATAGAACGTCACAAAGTGTCATTGATATGTCATTTACTCGCAAAATGGCGTCGAGACTACTAGCACCTTGCGGATCTAAGGTTAGATTTTTTTTATTTATTAGTTTAAAGCAACAATATTGCCTATTATGTAATACTATTTACCTCTCAGATACTTACTGTTGTAATTTGTGTGTAAAACCTATAGTAATTACTTGTAAAGAAGGAAATATATGTTTGTAAAAGAGTATGTTGTAGGGCACCTACATTGCGAAGTATTGAGAAAAGTAATGTGAGTTATATATGTTGTTGACAGACAACGCTGTCCCTTTAGTAGGTATATTGACGATTTATTTTATAACAGTGTTTTTTATTTCATTTGCGTTTTTTTATAACGTTTCTTTTCGCATTAAACTCTATATATATATATATATATATATATTTATATATATATATATATATATATATATATATATATATATATATTTTTTTTTGCAAAATATACAGGTACAATCTATTTTTTACCAAAAAGAACGTCTAAACGACCGAGAACGTCTGTTCTCCTAAAATATGTTGAGCTTAGTTGTTCTTTTTGTTTTCAGTTTCGACTTTCGTCTGATACCTGATACAATTTAATTTTTTCTCGTAAATATCTTATATTTGGTATTTGATTTATGCTTTGGGTGCGGTTTTGCATGTTTTTTTTGCATTGCTTGTTTCAGATGAAGCCAATTGGCAAAGAACGCAAAAATAATGGTTTTGGTACCACCTGAAAAAGCAGCTTCTTCAGATAGCAGTAGTGCCTCTGAAGAAGAAATGTTGTTTCAGAAGCCCAATGATGATGATGACGATTTGACGTATTGTAGTTCTGAACCGAGATCATATCCATCATCTTTAGATTGCATGCACATTTTCTCAAGTTCCGATGAAGACGAAAATGTTGAGCCTGAAAATGTAGGACTAGCACGAGAAAACCCAATTTTATCCGATGAAGATACCGTTCCACTATCTCCTGTTATTCAAGAAATGTTTCCTACTGGTCAACCTCAACAACAACTCCCTTTCATGCTACATTCAGTTTCATCCGTTTTGTCGCCATTAGACTCGCCAGCTAATAAAACTCGTTCAAAAAGAGCAGCTAATACTGTGCCTCGACTTACAACCAAACGAGTAAAGAAATTTGTTAGGAAACCTTTAAAATTTAAATGGAAATCTGCAAAATTTGAACACGCTGCAACAGTTGAGTTACCTGAATATCAACCCCCTTTAGAAGCCACAGCGAAAACGCCTTTAGATTATTTTAGATCTTTTTTTTCCGACGACATAGTTGACCTCATCGCCGATAATACTAACTTGTATTCAGTACAATGTGCAGCTACCAAAAGTATCAATGTCACCAATGAAGATATAAAAGATTTTATTGCCATAACGATACTAATAGGTGTTGTTCAGTTGCCCTCTTATCGTGATTATTGGAGTAATAGGCTTAGGTTTTCTAAAATTGCTGATGTTATGCCACTAAGAAAATATGAAAAATTAGAAAGTACTCCATTTTGCGACAACTCAAGTATGAATGACGATCGGTATTTCAAAGTTCGTCCAATACTAGAACGGATCCGACTGAACTGTTTACAACTCGAAGAAGAAGGGCGTTTTAGTATAGACGAGATGATGGTCCCTACAAAGGAACTAGGGCTGGAAGTAGGAGACAATATCTGCCGAAGAAACCGAAGAAATGGGGATTTAAAATTTTTATTCGTGCGGGGGTCTCTGGCGTAGTCTATGATTTTATCCCTTATGCTGGCGACGATACTTTTAGGAATCATTGTTTTTCGGACTACGAAAACAGCTTAGGTCTTGGGGCAAAAGTAGTCTTAGCATTGTGTCAAACTATAAAAAATAAACCTGCAACAGTTTACTTTGATAATTTTTTTACATCCTTAGAATTGATTCGTCACTTAAGGGAGGACTATGGCATTTTCAGTTTGGGAACTATAAAAAAGAATCGCTTGAGAGGCTGTGATACAAAAATGACTACTGACAAGGCTTTAGCGAAAAAAGGCAGAGGCGCAAGTCATCAGCTCATTTGCAACGATAATAAACTTGCCGTTGTCAAATGGTTTGATAACAAAGTCGTTACGTTGGCAAGTTCATTTGTGGACTCCCACCCAAAGGAAAAAATTAAGAGATACTCTAAAGAGGCTAAATCGAGAGTTGATATAGAGTGTCCACAAATTGTAAAGCAATACAATGCCCATATGGGTGGAGTCGATTTAGCCGATATGTTAATATCATTGTATCGTTCAAACTTTAAGACCAAGCGATGGTATATGGCATTATTTGCTCAATCACTTGATATTTGTGTGAACAATGCATGGCTTACTTATAGAAGAGATCGTCCAGGTGATGAAAAGTCTCCTCTTAAAGTATTCCGTGTAGAGCTAGCAAATGAACTGTTACAATGTAACAGGATTCGGCAGTCAGATGCAAAAGAAAATGAGCCTACTGTAAAGATAAAGACTCCATCAGCCCCAAGACCACCGGATTCTGTGCGATATGACAGTGTTGGTCACTTACCAACATTTGTACCGCAAGGTAGATGTAAATATTGTAAAAAAGGATTTACAAGTGCTTTTTGCAATAAATGTAACTTGCGTTTATGTCTTTTGGAAAAACGAAATTGTTTTTACAGTTACCATGTCTCTGTCTAAGGTCCCTAAGTTTCTTATTTTAATAAAATAAATAGCTACTTTTCAAAATAAACAGTTGTATCCATTTCACCTTTTGTTTTCTTACCACAGGTGCAGTGTTGGTAGAGAACAACATTCATTATTCTTTAAAATTATCTAAGTATCTCGCAGTGTTGTACGTCACCTACATTTGATTTTCCAAAAACCATATGTACGATAATTTTTTCAACATTTTTTTAAGCTTCTTTAGACTTATAAGAAACCAATCAACTTAATAAAATTATAAAATTAAATATTTTTTGCTTGCAGTAAAGGGTTAAACTTGACATAGTAAGTTTTTTCCCAACCTGTACACAATGGTAGAAGGCATTGTCCATTACGGCCACTGAATTTGTATGTCTATTTTTCAATTTGTGACTAGTGTAGTTATGAAAATTTGTGGCATTCATATCGCTATGGTAATCTGACATTCATATCATATTTCGAATCTGATTTGAAAATTGTTAAGGCACCGTTAACTAATCCGTCTCGGCTACCACTATGAACAATCATCAAATGACGCCCTTTGCCAATATCAGCATAAATTTCGGGCTCAGATTCGGATTGCCAACACATGTTGGAGGTGTGGCTACTGTTAACGTAGGTTTCGCCCAGAAAATGTATTTCATTTCTATATTTCCGTATAGCTCTTAAATACCTTACTCGTTATTCAGCAATACTGGGCCTTTCAATCTAAATGTGTCTCTTAGATTTACATTTTTTTAAATAAATATCCCATCTTTTGTAAAAGCTGTCGTAAATATTCTATAATGCGTATAATGCCGTCTTCTTTTAAAACCGCAAGCAGCTTACGAATACTTGGGATTTTTTATCACCAGTATAAAACTGATGAATTTTTCTTCGTATTACTCCCATGTCACAATCATCAATGTGGATTCTCTTTTTTATTTGTTTAGGTTTCCGTAGAGATGAAAATTTTGCAATTTCCGATGTGCGGTGCGGGCTGACACTCCTGTAGCCTCTGCTATTAATTTATTAATGTTCATATCATATTTGTGTTCCATACTTGCCTTGTCGCCCTTTCGTCTGAGATAAAAACTGTGTACATTGTAAATAATATTTTTCAGTTGTCGTGTTATTGGCGGACCCATCTTAGGATATTTATCTCATGTGTGTTTGTAAGAAACTGGCGCAAACAACTGAATCGTGTAACCGTCGCGGCGATCGACAGCAGACTGAGTTAGCTTCAGTGTTCCCAACTTTTAAGTGTTTCCAAGTTGAAAATATCTTAGATATCACAAAAATATGTGGCATCTATAGAATGAATAGTGGCAAATATACAGTGTTAAAAAATACATCATTCGATTTTAATATATTGTTTTTATTTAGAATCGGACAAAATTACAATATTGTCATTGTTTTATACATAGATGTGTTTAATTTATCTAGCATATTTTGAGTGTGACAGAAGTTAACACATGACGTGCCATTTCGGCGAATTGCCTGGTCACTCAATAGATTTCCTTTTATTGTCCTCGTTAGCAATTTATTGCGTTTCTTTGTGTTGATGTAGTTAATCTGAAAAAACCAAAATAAAACTGCGTTAGTGTAAACCTCAGAAAACTTTATGTTGGAATTTGACTTTTGACAAACTTAAGCAATATTTTTTCTAACCTTACTGAATATTCTTTCACACCCTGCATTTGAGTGTGGCAGAGATAAAATTCCCAGCATGAATATTGGAAGCTCTTTAAAATATGGCGTCTGTTTCCCCAAAGAAGAACGGTCACGCCCCATAGAAAAAAAAAACCAGACCCGACAGAAACGAGACATCTCAGTTTTTTTGTAATTTTTTATATAGTTAGATTATATATTTTTTATATTCGAAATCAATGGCTAACACTTAAATATTGCCTTATGTTTTTGTTCAGGCGTTACACTAAAAAAAATACAAAATGCCTATTTATCTACAAAATATCTATAAATGACGATACAATAGCTATGGGATGTATCTAGGTGACCTGGATGACAATCCAGCTGGGATTGTATAATTTTTGAACTCCTAGTACAACAATCAACTTAGAATTCATTAAAATCGTCGTATTCGATGATTCATTGCAGATCAGAGATTTAGGTACCTATCGTTGGGGTTCCATGATCTATAACAAAAAAATAAAACCAATATGTCGAAATACCTAAGTAATAGACAACACTAATGACGTGTGAGCAACTTCCCAATGTCCTTTTACCATGGTAGCACGAGCAGTAATATTCTGTTATTGCGTTTATTCCCTTTATATTCTCATCAAACATAATATAAGTATAATACATTTTTGTCGTAACGTGTTGTGAATGAATTCTGCACCTGATTAAAGTATTGTTGTTTCTGCCCTCTACTGCCGCTGGATGTCTATATATTTCCATATTATATACTCCCGTGGTTTTCAAATGCTCACTGCAGTACGACCATGCTAACCTCACGTGATAGGTGCCAATTGAGAATTTAATTAAGTCTTCAATTGTTAGTTGTGGAAAATGTTCAACTTCCGGATCATTTGCAGTCATCCTGTGAAACGTCACTTTTTGTCTGTTTAGATTGTTCTCCTCCACATACTCGGCCAGTCGATTGGGGCGTTTTATATTTCGATTAATTATTTCAATTAAATCTTCTGTGTACGGACTGTCTTCGTACGGATCTTGAAAAGAATTAATCAAAGCTGCAGCAATTCTAAAATCTTCAAATATATGCGGCATATGTTTGTTGAATACTCTGTTTCTGAAGATCTTGAAGTCGCGCTTGAATCTGCCGTTTATAGTTTCGACGACCCATCGCACCATTGTAATAAGTCTCGAGTTATTAGCTTGGTCGGTGCTTAATCGCGTGTCTTGTCTTTGTTTGCTTAGCGGCATATGAGCATCATAGCCATATGTTTCAATTAATGTTAATGTTGTGAAAACTTCTTTAGAAACGTTGTGATTTGAAACTCGATGAAACGAAAAAGCGACAAACCAATACGTCTATACGATTTAACCTGCGAGAGAATGAGACAGAATAGAGTATACAGGGTTTCCTATTATCTCGGTCTCCTCTTTGTGCGATGCTTTAAAAATGGAATGGATGGAAGATGGACGAATTTATTTCTTAAATAAATAAAATTATCATATCCAATCCATTCACAACAAACCATGATTTCGTAACTTACCGATTTATATTAAATTGGTCGTGTTTAGGCCATCTAGCTTCTATTTTACGTACCACCTTGAGATTCAATCACTTTTTGTTCAACAAAGCAATTTTACTCGAAAGATAATATTCTTTTGATTTATTACACTAAATTTTAGGCTTATCATCATTAAACATTGTTACATTTATTATCACGTAGGCATTTAAATGAGTTTTTTTTAAGGAAATACTATTTCCAAAAGTATAAATTCTCAAGCGTCAAAATCATGATTAAAATACGATGTTTTTGGCCTTAAGTGTGAAAATCCAGTGGGATATTTTAACTGTCAGTTAGTTACTAACCGCTTAGTGGCGGTGTAAGAATACCTACTACCCCATATCGTCCCGTGGGTGTCGTGAGAGGCGACAGAGGCAAAATGAAACAGGAGATAGGTGGCAGCATCTTCCTGATAACAACTCAATATAATAAATAAAACTGCGGTTGCCAACTCGCTTGCCAAGCGTGGCAACTATGGCAACATCCTCCTATGAGACAATCTGTGAGGAAGGCCTATGTTCAGCAGTGGATTTTTATAGGCTGTGATGGATGGATTTTAATAGTTAACATTAGACTCTTAGCTGTTAACTTAAGTGTTTCTTACACACACTCTTTATTTCAGGTGGTGGATGGCGATGAAGACACGGAGCTGTATGGTCCTCCGCAGTATTCACCGTCGAGGATCGCACCAGATGTAAATATATTATGACATTTGTCTAGCTCCTATATTCGTATTCAAGAAATGTTTAGTTCTAAAATCCGTTACAATCATTCTGTAAAATAGAATCGATTCGAATAATTTTTTGTCGATTCGGAAAAAAAGCCTCTGTCCTGGAAAGAACCATCTAGAAACCAAGCAATATTTTTTTTATTATAGAATAAAAGTGACAAACGAGCACAAAATCCACCTGATGGTAGCTACCTTTTATTACGTAGACATCCATTGAGAAAGGGTTTAGGAAAATTCGACCTCTAAGAGGGTGAAATAGTGTGTTACCGTTGGTATGAAAGTTTTTATTTTACGGGGCGATTGACGGCGATTTCAGAGATTGTTCAATTTCGTATGGGGAAAAAATATTTAATGTTTTACAACAATATAATTTACCCTTACGGATTTAAGGGTGCAATTTTTTTTTAATATTGTATTTAGACGCACAGTTTAATCTGCTGGACGTAGAAGCGTAAAAATAGGACGATAACTTCCTTTTATTGCATAGGCATCCACTAAGAAAAGATTTTGGAAAATTTAAACCCCTGGAGGATGAAATATGGTAGCTTTTAAAAAACTTTCTTACGGGGCGATTTTAAATTTGTATGGAGAAAATTATTAAATGATTTTCGTAACATAACGGTAACGGTTGAGGATACGGAGTGCGCGCGTAAACGGCGCCTCATTCACCAGCTTAGTGCGACCGCGCGGCACAGCCAGCAGCCGCGGCCGCCGTCGCCGTCACACATATCTGTCCGGAACACACATGCACACTTGTTGCAATACGTCTGGATTGTGAATCTTTCCCCTCATCACCTTAGAGATATATGAGACTAGCGCTAAATTCCTTCTAACTTTTAGCTCGTTGTATCCTACCATACCTAAGGTAAATAAGGTAGGATACTTATTTGGGTAAAATGGGTATACTCCATACATTTTTTTATAATATAAATATCTATTAAATATATTCTGCACTCTCTCCAAAAATAAGTAAGTAAATAAGTATGAATACTAATTTTCAAAATTAGTACTCATACTTTGGATTAATGAATTAAATCCTTTTTTTATATTTTCCGAAATCTTAACTTAAAGTGATAAGACGAGAGTGCAGTTTGCGTGAAAAAAGGTTTTTAATTGCATGGTGGTGGGGAAATTCGTAAAACAAAATTATAATACTTATAAATAACACATATTTTAGAACGTTACAAAAATCTACAAAACAGTAAAGTTTTCTATTTATTATTGTGTATAGGTTAGTATTATTGCAATTTGCAACTAGATGGCGTTAGCGCTGAATTAAGAGACGGTTTTGTTACCACTATAGGTTATATTAAAAGGGTTTAAATATAATTTTATTAAGTTTTTTGTATGCGTTATATTTATATTTTAAGTATTTCTACTTTTGAGTATTTAAGTCATAAGTGTTTTGAGCTCTGAATACTTTTAATTTTTTTTATGTTCTTACTGTTTCCAACATCCCTTTAGGCTTAATTACGGTCACGGCGGCCAGTCTCAACGGAGACTAACCATTTATGCAGGACATTGAGATATTATGTACGAACCTTTCGGTAAAGAGTACCTAATAGTGTTCTATAATAAGTAAGTAAGTACCAAGGGAGTACATTATATTTAAATAACGCAGGACAGGATTTTGAATCTCGAGTGTGTGCACAAGCATAGGTGCACTTTCTATTCCCTCAATACTATCTACTCACTGGACGATATTCCGACACAAATATAAAGAGATCAGACGCAGAACCAACGGCTTTAAGTGCTTTCTGAGGCACATAGATGAAACACCGCTAAAATCACCGGCCTGGACTACTACTAAGAGTTTCTCGATAGAAAACCCAACTGATTTTGGGCACACATTATAATAATATATTTAAAAGTCAAAAAACTTTCCTCGGTTGGATTTAGTTTTATTTTTTATTTGTTTGAGACAGCTTAATGCTGCTGTGTTTCGTATGGTGAGTGTAGAGAACCGGAGACCCTTTTACTGGAAAGAGGCATTCTATCTTAGTCCTCACGGCTGACAACGCATCTGCATTTAAATTCGCAAACGAAGATAGATGTAGATGTCTATGGGCCTGCAACCACTTACCATCAGGTGGACTGTGTGCTCGTTTGTCACTCTTATTCTATAATAAAAAAACATAATATAGATACGTAATTTCATTTTCATTTTGTTTATGTAATTAGGTACTTAAATTTAGATAGGCATAGGATTGTAGTTTTCATTTCAAATATTTTTAATATTAATGGCAGTATTGTGTCTCATACCATAGTACAGATAATTGGTGATAGAGCTTGCCACAACATATAAGAAGTTGGAGCTTACTTATTTCGGGCAATATCTTACTGTTGTATAGAAACAAAGTGTTGGCTAGAGAAATTCGGTTGCAAATTATGGATTCCGTTATTGCGGTCATTTTGTTGTTTATTTACAATATTATGAAATTCAAACGTATAGTTTGCCAAGTTCGTTTCTTGGTTCGATCGTGGGTCCGTCCATTAGTTCGTTTGTGGGCCCGTCTATTTGGTCGTTCATTAGTCTGTCTGATTGACTGACTAACTGAATGTTTCTATCAAGATCTTTCTATATCATCTTTTTAGATCTTCACGACATTTAAAACTACAAATAAATCAACATCAATTATTATGGGGAAACTACTAATTCCACGTGAACGGAGTCGCGGGCGCTGCTAGTAAAATATAAAAACGCTGGTTTACGTAAGCGACGGAAAACAGCTTCAAAAACTAACGTCTGGTACTACGATCATCAAATACGCCCGCTAAGCGATGACGATTATGAAAAATCCGCCTCACAACAGGATAGGCCCATGTCCACTCTTACGACACTATAGAGATATGGTGGAGTGGATATATTAACACCAATTTTATATATTTTTTAATTACATTTATTTACATAACATAATATACAACATTTTATTATATATAATATTAAAACTATAATTAAATAAACTAATACTAGTAACTTAATTATCATACATAGATATACTTAGCCTTTGAGCGAGTAAAGAACCAGTCCTCTTATCACCAGCAGCAACGACCAGTCGCGGAAAGAGTTCCTTTAGGAACTTCACCGCATGTGAACCTCACGGACCGATAGTCTCTACAGCAAATGGCACAAATATGTAGTCATCTATCAGAGACTCATACTTACGCCACTTACTCAGTTCAGCTGCCTCTGATGCCGCCCCGGCTCTAAACGAGGTTCTTACGATTCTTACCTACATACCAAATTTTGCCATATTTTTTGTATGACATTAAAATTATAAAGGAACTTGCAGTCCACCTGATGGTAAGTGGCTACTACAGCTCTTGGACACCTGCAACCAATTTCAAATAGAGAAGACTACAGATGAGTTATATCTAAACCCTTCAGACTAGAACGCAGCAGTGCAGACACTGATGTTTCGGGGCAGATATAGATGAGAGAGTGGTACTCTACCCAGACGTACTCAAATTCAGAAATGGATTCCTAATATCTAATAAAATATATACATCTCCCTTTGCTAGCCATAAGCATACTATTGAAAAATGCCGTTTTGCAAATGAAGTTATAATATTTTATATGTGGTAGAGCCATGCTGCAGCTATATTAATAGTATAGTTGTAGCACAAATTGGTCCGCACGACCGGGGAAGGACCACACTCTCACAGAATACCAACGTACAAACTTACACTGAAACCTTTACACTGGAAACGAGGCATTCCGTCTTAGTCCATCCTAGTCTATGGGCCACAGCATCTAATTACCATCAGGTAGGTTGTGTGCTCGCTTGTCACCCTTATTCTATAAATAAATGTCTAAAAATGAAAAGATTTAATTTAATATCTTATCAAAGAACATTCCTTCTACAAGAATCCAGAGGTTAAGTTATTTTAATATATTTTTTTTATTTCTAGGCAGAAATACCTGTAGCAGAGGATAGACACGAAGAAGAAAACCCTAGGATTGACACAGAAACTCAAAACGAGCATGAGAAGATATGCGAGCCAGCAAAGCCGAATGGATTGGTGGAAGCGAGTGCGGAGGTAAAGATATCATCGTTCTTCTACATTCAATTACAGGCTGTGAGGCGTCCTATCTTACTGAGAGGAATGTGACGGCTCTGTAGCGCAGTGACTTAGCAATAAGTTAGGGCACTGAGAGACGCAAGTTCGAATCACGCACGGAACAAGTAGGCCATGCAAGCCTGCAAGTAATTGTTCCGGGTCTGGTTGTGCAATTTATGTATGTATGTAAACTGCCTCCACCATACAGGAGCAAGTCTTAGTAACGTTTTCTTAAAAAAAAAAAACATTTCGTCTTAGTCCTTAGAAGTGACAATGCATCTTCTTTGTTTGAAGTAGATTGCATGTTTTCATGGACCGCAGTAACCACTTACCATCAGATGTACTGTAAGTTCATTAGTCATAGTTTTATTAAAAATCTTCGACTGTAAATGTCCACTACTGGGTGCCTCCCCGTTGTAGAAAGATTTTTTAAAGATAGGGTGACAAGCGAGCACACGGTCCATCTGATGGTAAGTGGTTGCTGTGGCCCATAGACATCTACATCTATCCTCGTTTGCGAATATACGTGGTAGAGCCATGCTGCAACTATATTACTGGTATAGAGAAAGACCGAGAAGGGTCTCCGGTTCTCTACACTCACCATACGAAACACAGCAGCATTAAGCTGCTATTTTATGTTGGTATTCTGTGAGAGCGTGGTCCTTCCCTGGTCGAGCGGATCAATTCGTGCTACAACTATACTATTAATATAGCTGTAGCATGGCTCTACCACGTATAAAATTGCCTATTCATCTCTACCATGTGTAGAATTGCTTTAGTCATCACGCATTGACCCACTACTCTTGTTTCAGACAAGAATACAAGCTCTCAAAGCAAAGATAAAGGAATTGGAGAGCAGGCAGAACTCTGCAGCAGAGGTGAGTGTCTTACTTATTTTGTTACTTTCTTTTTAGCTTAATAGTTCATGCTTACTGGAGCAGCGTGGCCGACTAATAGCTATGTAACCCTCTTAGAAATGAGAAGCCTGTAGCCAGCTGTGGAAAGTAAACATGGTTATTTTGCAATAACCGGCAAAATTTGCAGAGAAGATTCAGAATAAGTAATATAAGCAAATGGTGAAGAAAAATTAATTAAAAAAATCTGAAACATTCCGTCCTTTTTATCTTTTAAATTCGAAATGCGTGGTCATGCATTATTTTAACTGATTTTACTGTGCACACACACATTCGTAAGGGTCGATCGGTAGGCAAAAACGTTGTTGCCCATAAATCACTTTCTATTTGAGATAATTTCAAATAAAAATAAAAGCCTTATTTACTCGCATTTTCAAAAACTGCTATAACGGAATATCATTGTTTTATATATTTGAACATAAGTCTAAAATTTGGCTACTCTTTGAAAAATAACCCTGTATATGTAACTTTAACTTTGTTGTGCTTCCCATTCAATTTTACTCAATATAATTTATAATTGTCTATTTATTCCAAACCTCTTCTATTTCAGGCAAAATGTTTGATATGCCTCGGTCCACACATATCCCCTGCGGTGTCGATCCAGTGCTGGCATGTTTACTGTGAGGTAATTTTTTAATATTGCTATAATAACTTTTACTAATACTACAATTTATTGAAATGGAAACTTATTAAGAATCGTAATTTGAAACTAGATGAAACGATAAACCGACATAAATACAGACAAACATATACGTCTATAATTTTTAGCCTGTGACAGAATGAGATAGAATATTATATTGAATTTGTCGTGTTTAGGCCATCTAGCATCTATTTTACGTACCACCTTTAGAGTAAATTTTTTTTTTCGATAAATTTGCTTTACCTATAGAATATGGAGTGTAGAGCACCGTCTCTGTGTATGAATAAATGTCCGTAAAAATGCGTCCAATAAGGGTTGCCCTGCGGTAGCATTGGATAAATTTTAAAGAAAGCGACAAAAGTAATTAGATTGTGATGGAGAAATAAACAAGGACCGACCAATTTCCGCTTGGTTTTGGCGCACTTTTCAAACAAAATATATGGTCGGAGCACACATATGATATATGATTTATAATCATAAAGGGAATATAAATTTCGAATTAAAAAAGCGTCGTTTAAAACAACCAAGTTAACAAACGTTTAAACATTTTTTTTAATTAATTTTCAAAATCAGAAATTGTAATGCGAATTTGAGAGAATTACAAGTAAAATATGTAATTATTTTAACTTGTTAAAAATTTACTTGTTGAAAGAAAAATAACAAGTCTTATGGGATTTTATAAATAAGGTGTAAATGTAAAATAAATCAACAAGCTTGTTAAATATATATTCAACGATTTATATTATTAAATTATATAAATAAACGAATACATCTTCAACAATACTTAAGCCGCGTATCGAACGCGAACGGTCGAACATTGGCGCGCGCTCCAGCCGCGCGAAATGGATACCGCCTTGGAACGCGCGCCAAAATTGTTCGTTGGAGCGCTCAAACGTGGAGCGGGCCGCTCCATCTAGTGTCGGTTTTATACCGCGCATCAAAGTAGTTAAGTTTTGGCGCGCGCGCCATTTAGGACGGTTGTTTTCATTATTTTAGTGTTCGTTGCGTTCCGAGCTATGGATAACCAAAGTTGCCGTAAATTGATAAAATTATATGGTTCAAAAGAACTACTGTGGAATAGCAAAAGTAGTTTTTATCATAAAAAGCGCTCAGAGAAGATGGATGGAACTAATAAACCGGCAGCTGCTCGTGCACGACCGACATCCATGTTGAACGGTCTAGCACTGGAGCGGCTGCCGCACGCGTTAGAGCACTCAGTTGATACACTTAAAACATTTGGAGCGCGTTCGGCGGAATGCACTGGTCGGGGCGGTCATACACGGCGCGCGCGCCAGGAGCGCGTAATCGATACGCGGCTTTATAGTTAAACATTTTTTTTATTAATAACAAATTGTGTACTTATGATAGTAGTTTGGCATTTTTCCTATTTGCTTTAGTTTTAATTTTGGCAGCTTCATAGCGTTTATTTTCAGATTTAGCCAAAAATGAGATCTCATCATCAAATCAATAATTTTAACAGTTAATTCTTTTTCATGTTGAAAGCAACCTACTCTTAGCAAAACTTCTTTATTTAGCTCTTGCGATAGTGTCAACATTGGTTAGTTTTACTTGTAGTTCTCAAAACACACTTTTCTATTTGTTTCGTTAAATCAAATAATTCATTGCTTGCATATATGAGTCCACCATATAAATCCATTTTATTCATGATATCATTTCTCTGTAATTGCTTACCATCTTTCTTGTAAGCAATTCACGCATTTCGTAGTCTTTCGCAATTTGCGGACTATGTAACCAGCAAAGTATGATTGAACGGCATCGCTGGTTACAGCCTCATTGTAATCTTGGTCTTCATCGATTGACGAACCTTCCTATAATGGTTCAGCACTTTAAACCATAATATCAATATTTTGAAGCCATATTTCCTTGCTTTATTGGAAGAAGTTAAAATTTCTTGAGCTCCTATTAACTTTTTAGCAGACCTTTCCCTGAAATACTGCATCCTTTTGGAGGACGTACGAAAGAAAAGAACCGTGGCAGCTCAGATGGTTAGCGCTGGCTGTAAGTTTCCCACAAGTTTCAAGCAACCCGGGTTCGATCCCCGCCGACACCAATGAAATTGTTAATTACAATTTTAAGTGCTGATTTACCACGTGCTCGGCGGTGAAGGAAAACATCGTGAGGAAACATGCATGTCTGAGAAATAAGAAAAAATAAATATTTCGAAGACACGTGAAGTTCGTCAACACGTACTGGGGCAGCGCGGTGGACATTTCCTTGTCCTAAAACCCTCTCAGAAATGAGAGGAGGCCTGTGCCCAGCAGTTGGACGTATATAGGCTGTAACTTTAACGAGAAAAAAAAAACAAGAAGCCTAAAACTCTCTATTGGTTGTATAGTTGTTTCGTTTTCTACGTGATTATTTAAACTATCATGTGACTGCTGACTCAACAGAGACTTCCAAGTCCTTTTCCATTTGTTCATTGTAATTTGTATCATTATTGGGAATATACAGATCATCTAATAATTCCTGTTGCTCAATGCTGCTGTTTTGCATACTATCCTGCTGATCGTCTCCACAGTGATTGTGGCATGAAGTTGATTTTTATAGTTCGTCAATAATACTTGCTTGGAGCTCATATGCTGGTATAGGAATAAATTGATGCTCGATTGTTGGCAAAGCTTCATCTTTTAGCATAACTGCTGGAAAAATCTTCAGCTCTCCGTCAATGATAAACTTGACGTACAATTTTATATGTTATTCCTTAAAATGAAGATGGCAAATATTATCAGTGGCTTTTAATTTAATACCTAAACACCACTGCCGCTTGTCTAATCTTGCAGGTGTCTGTGAATATAAATTAATATAATATATTTTTAATTGTTTTAAAAACGTAACCCCACACAAGGATTTTCTCCTGTATCGTGGAGGCAAACATAAATTGCACAAGGAAAAACATCCAGACCCGGAACAATTATTTTTAGGCCATAGAAATACTTGTTCCGTGCGGATTCGAACCCGCGGCCCTCAGCGCTGCAACTCATTGCTAAGCCACTGCGCCACGGAGCCGTCAAAGCTCTCTACAATAAAATAATAATACAAAAATAAAAATGTGTTGATTTAACATTAACCCTTATTTGGGGCTGGACTTTTCATTATGATCCATTGAATATTAGTAAGTTTATGATAAAGAATAAAAAATTAGATAATTTTTGCCCGTTTGTAACAATATTTTGCCAACTCGGGTGGGAAGATAACTCCCTTTGCCCGACAAGGATCAAGTTTATTTTTAAAACTAGTTCATGCCTTAAACAATGACTATCGATAGTTTGGCATGAAGTGGGTGAATTTTTTTTTGGTTGAAATTACGAACTACTTTATAGCTAGTAAAGCACAGAACTGATTTTGATGAAATTTTCTATGTACAATTGTACACAGTCACATAAGCAGAATAACAAGTGCTACCTTTTGTCTCAAGGTGTTTCCTACCTCCACATTCTCCCACGGTTCTCCTTACCTCTACACTCCATACTATAGAATAAAGTAGAAGGCGCTATTACAAAGTGATTTTAAAGTTTAGTTTTCTGAAGGACTGCACATATTTTTTTTCAATAATAGTAATGGACAAACGAATTTACAGTCCACCTGATGGTAAGTGGCTACTGCGGCCCATATATATTCACAATAAAAAAAAATCTTCGAACTAAATTTTATATGTACACTTATAATTTTATTTAAAATAGTGATGTACATTCTGTAAATACTAGGAACAAGCACAAGTTAGTTATACCAGTTACTCGACTCCGAAGAGTCAGTAATTCCTTCATGGGGCAATGTATACGCTTTTAGAACAAAGTTATTTATCAAAAAGTTTAAAATTTTTATTAAGCAAAAATTGTTTACTAAGGGTTATTTTACTACAAAAGAGTACATGATTGATAATAACCCCTGGTAATGCGGCGATCGCTACTATGCTGTTTCTAAATGTTTTCTACCGACTTCAAAAGGAGAAGGTACTCAATTCGACTGTGTTCTTTTTTTATGTGTGTTACCTCATAACTTTTTTCTGGGTGAACCTATTTCGATAATTCTTTTTTTTTATTTGAAAGCTGGTGCTTCTCGTGTAGTCCCATATAAATTTGATCAAGGCCTGACCAGTAGTTTTTGAGTTATCCTTAATAATTTATATTGAAGTCGGTTGTACAAAATTTTTAATTTTAATTTATCATATTTAATAATACAAAATATTGTATTGTAAATTAATGTTTAAAAAAAAGTCCCGCTGTGTTTCTTGCTGTTTCATCCCAGGACAGAGGTTTTTTTCTGAACCAGCAGTAAAGCTTAAATCACTTTCAATAAGTATTCTTGCAGTCTATATTGAATAAAAATGATTCTATTTTATAAAAAGAATACTACAGACAAATTGTCACCTCTGTACCATACTGGCCCTCTATACCTTTTAGAACGGAACACAGTCGTGCTCTCTCTTGTTCTTCTACGGATAACCTCGTTACGGATTTTATGACGTTTATGCCCAAATACTCAAACGCTTCTCAATTTTAGGATGCCGTTAAGTCTCGTGCTGTCTATCTCTTTAAGTCAAAGTAACTGTGACACCATGATACTTAACGACATCTTAAAATTGAGTAGCCTTTGATTATTTGGCCATTAGAAATTTCTTGTCCTACCACCTAGATCACCTAAACCACCAACTATTAGCACTACTGGATGGTAGGACTCCTTTTCTGCCTAGTAATCCGACTGGGTAGGGATCACGGTCTTACCTATTTCGGTTTTTTTATTATATCACTAATAAAAAAACTAGATACACAATCCCATGCAAAAGTTCTTTAAAAACTGTCGCCAATTGTTTTGACGTAATGCTAGTTGAAATAAATATACATTAATGTAAATTCAACCTTAAGTGCATTGCCTAAAGTTGTATTCACAATGCTACGTACAAATTAAAAGCGCACCCAAATGTTCGAGTGGGCGCTCATTCGGTAAGGACATTTTTTATCACTGATTGTGTATCTAGTTTTTTATTAGTGATCGATGGTGGAATGTTATAAATGTTTTATTTCTCACACGAACATTATTTTGCTGCTTCTTCATTAGATTACTGTGTTTGGTCTGAAGGGTAAGGGAGGCAGTCGGAGAACTAAGATGGAATGCTCTTTGAGGCATTCCATCTTCCATCTTAGTTTTCCGACTCTCATCTGCATTTTAACTCTTAATCGATGAAAGATGTAGGTGTTTATGGGCCACAGCATCCGCTTACTAATGAATACATATATTTTCATTATTCATTAAGTGGACTGTGTGCTTGTATGTCACCCTATGTACTTATGTTGAAGTTAACCGTTTTTTTAAATATCGAATTAATATTTCCAGGTCTGCTGGCTTCAGTCTTTAAAAGCCAAGAAAATATGCCCCCAGTGCAACGCCATTACAAGCGCACATCATTTGAGAAGAATATACATGTAAAGAGTACTGGTATAGAGTGAAAAATATACCATGAACGTGCACTACTATTTATGGAGAAGACGAAAGGAGGAACCTCATGGAGCCATATACAGCGGTCTCCAGTTTTAAAGAATATATCGTTAAACCAATATACAAAATGGCAACTATTAAAAAGTGAACATGATTAGTTTCGGGTACGGTCTGCAGAAAAAGGGATGTTGTGGATCATTCCTAACACCAGAATTGCTTAACTGTATTGATTATAGGAAATATTAGTAGTGTACATAGCACTGCTAGTATTATTTAAATAAAAAAGTTTCACAAAATCAAGTTTTTTTTTTAATTTAGGCATTTTTTTTCATTCTTGATAACGTCAAAATCTACAACAGTTCGCAAATACAAGACCTTAAAAGTGAAGAACCGACTAGAAAATTAGATTTTTTTTTTGAAAAACCGTATTAAAATTTCATTTATAATTACAACTTATAATTAAAAGTATTTATTTATTTATAATATTCAAAAATTAAAACTAAAATCTTAAATTATCAAACAGTCCTACTCCCCGTGGTATGGTGTCAAGAATGCTGGCTTCGTTTCCTCGCTGAATGGCTATACTTAGCATTTGAGCGAGAAAAGAACCAGCGCTCTTGTCAACAGCTTATAATAAAATTATACAATGTCAACAAAATAATATGTCACCAAACAAAATAATATCAGTTTTTTACTATAATGTTATATTTGTGAAAAGTCACAAAAATGCAGTTGGCATGGTTGGTTGGTTTTCAAGTTTTTCCAAAATTAATTCTGATAAATAATGTTAACAATTTTGTATGTGGTAGAGGTGCGCTGCAGCTATATTACAGTTATAGCACGAATGGGTCGGCTCGACCGGGGAAGGACCACGCTCTCACAGAATACCTGCGTAAAATAACAGCTCAATGCTGCTGTGTTTCGTATGGTGAGTGTAGAGAACCGGAGATCTTTAATGGTAAAGAGACATCCGTCTTAGTCCTCGGGTGTGACCACGGATTTATATTTTGATTTCCAATCGAGGATAGATGTAAATGTCTATAGGCCTTAGCATCCACTTACTATCAGGTGGACTGTGTGCTCGTTTGTAACCTTTACTTTTATGAAAAAAGTTTTGAAATGTTTATGACTCGAATTGTTTGATTGTGTTTTGCTGTCATACCAAGAATTTTATTTTTGTAAGAAATAGCTCGAATTTGCTATTATTCACCAAATGACAATTTTATAGTATTGACAGACCGAATTGAACCCATTATATGTATATGTAACATACTTAATAGTATAGGATACAGGGAGATCACTCCACAAAAACACTTAAATATATAGCGACTCTTGTTACGATGCAATAAAGTGCAATTTAGCTCGCTCAGCGCTGATTGGTTAATATTATATTTAGCTACAATATGCATCTCTTTCTATCACGTAGCTCTTATCTCTTCTAACGCGGCACTTGTTACGTTAGGGTTGTCCCTCTTGTGACGAAAATGACTTATGAATTGAACATTTTTATATTTTTGACATATGAAATGAATATGAATATTGAATTACAAAATGGTAAAGAAGATGAAGATTCAACTACTCTGGTCAACACATTAATGTCATTATTAATATAATTTTGCAGTTATTTTACTGCAAATCAAACCTAGGACCGCAGTTATTTTTACTACTAAATCATTTGGTTGTGTTGTTAGGTTTTTTTTTTAAAAACAATGTTAACCCCACTCAAGGTTTTTCTCGTGTAACGTGGAGGCAATTTATTTACATAAATTTCTCAAGGACAAACATCCAGACCCGGAACAATTATTTGTGGGCCATACAAATACTTGTTCTGGATACGAACGAGCAACCCTCAGTGCTATAACTCAACTCTAAGCCACTGAGCCACCTATTCATATCCATTGTTACTATATTATCTCTGTGCAAAGTCATTTGGTGACATAATAGCATTCATTATAATTAACAAAGTTTGCCTTCCATGAAGATTTGTACAATAAATAGATATAAGGCGTTAGATATAGCAATGATTTGTGATAGTAAATAAAAAAAATATTTTTGAAGTAAGCAGTATTATTTATTTTATATCCCATTAAAGTAGAACCTAAAATAAAATAAATAACTGGATTTTTTTATGGAAGAAAAATAAAATATTACACCTCATTTTTTAAGTGGCGCCGCCCTGGTGGCAGAAAAGTCGTGGATACCCTCATTCTTTCGTATTGGGAAAATTCAGTGTGTTTCAAATTCAGTTTTTTATTTGTGCAAAGTTATTTTTTGTAATAATACGAGATTGAGACTCAGTAGTGTAGATTTGACACTTTGAATTGTGAAATCACGAGATAGAAACTTTAGTGCCACTTTATTTTGTGAAATATAAATTCCGAGATAGAGACTAATTTTGTGAGATACGGACGTTTTTATGTTGGTGTTTTTAAATATCAGAAAATTAAAAACGTAATATGAAATGTATAAAAACATTGTTTTATTTCATTAATTTCGTATATTTTAGTATCAAAGAGATTTTGTAAAGCTTTATTTGCACCAAATGCAATTATGCATATTATTTTTAATGTAATGAAAGTATTGTGGAAAAATTGACAACAAAAATTTTTAAATTATTTTTATACCTATACAAAATTTTCCGCGTTCTGAAGAACGAAGTTTCCGATAAGTACCATTCTAGTTCTTGTGTGCTTCGTGTTGATATTTTTGGTACGAAGTCGTTGTTCTTCTCCGCCAGGAGCACTGACCTTATATATGGACTGGCTATAAACCGTGACATAATGAGGCGATTTCATTTACGCCTTTTTGACGCTGACAGCAGAAGTGAACTAATAATAGAGATAAGACAGCGTGACAAAATATATCGAAAAAAATTCTATACACAGGTCTACCCGTAACGTTCATTATATTTATCATATTAATATAATGCCATACAATAAATAAATGTATCAATTAATACCTAGGCCTTAGACGCAAGCTTTGTACCTCATATAAAACCAAGATCGTCGCTGCGTTGGTCTATCAACGTTTTTATTTGTAACAAATAAAATGCCTACGCATACCCACACCTACTAAAACCTCATGGTGTTCCACCTTCGCCGCACATTTGCAGGGCTACGGAAACGCTTTCAAACACATCTGCGATCCCACCAGCGCCAGCCGCCCAATGACAGCCCCTCCTTAGTTGAGGACTTCGCCTTCCTAAACCGTGACATAATGAGGCGATTTCATTTTCGCCTTTTTGGCGCTGACAGGAGAAGCGAACGTCCACGGAACTAATAATAGAGATAAGACAGCGTGACAAAATATATCGAAAAAAATTCTATACACAGGTCTACCCGTAAAGTAACCCGTAAATTCTAAACACAGGTCTATTTATGTATCATATTAATATAATGCCATACAATAAATGAATGTATAAATTAATACCTAGGCCTTAGACGCAAGCTTTGTACCTCATATAAAACCAAGATCGTCGCTGCGTTGGTCTATCAACGTTTTTAAAAATATATAATAAAAATGTCCCGTGACAGCTTAGTTCCATTCTACGTAATTTGGCGCTACCGTCGCTATTTGTTCTCTGTCTACGGACGCCATTTTGAGACGCCATTTGTGTTAATGTCAAATCAAAATGTCAAACTAGAGATGAGCGTTACCATAGACTTAGAATATACTGGCGTATAGACCACCTGACAGCCCGAAAACGCGTGACCTTTGATTTGTCATTGTGTGCGTTAGCTAGTGATGTATATTTTACTTAAAAGGACTATCGAAAATGATTGTTAAGGAACGCTACTAGGAACCGGTAAAAGATTATAAAATTGTTTAGTGCATGAAGTTGAATAACTTCAAAAATTAACTGAATTTTACCATGATAGTTCTAAAATAATTAAAAAATATTCATATAACATGTTCCTGGGAATAAGCTGAACCTACCTGCCTTTTGTTAGATTTTAATTCAAATGTATAAAATCCCAGGTGACTTTACCGAAAAACTTAAAAACTCCCCAATAATCAGATCGGAATGTTATATTTTCGAGCTATGATCTTTGGAGAAAAATATTTACTGCCGTGGCAGTTTCCCGGAATTTATTTTTAACATATTGTTAATATAAATAGTTTTTAGTGTTTTAGTCTATAATTGTAGATAGCTTGGCATATAAATGAAGAAATTTATTTTTTCTATTGTAATATTATTACCTATTTATTCACTTGAACAACAAATAATTTTACTTATTTGACTACTGAATTATTAATTACGTTCAGGTTTAAGCTTTAATTTGAAATCTCGTATTATTAGCGCAGCTCCACACTCTATGAATATTGAAGCCACACTAAATGACACTAAAGGTGTACGGATTGCAGTACAGTTCATTTGAACATGGTGAATGTTCGGAATGCCAAATCTAGTACGTATTACATATATAGATGTTCGTGTTATTTTATGTAGAAATTTCGAAATTGTTGGATACTTACTGATGGTATGTGGTCCCAGTGTCTTTCTTATTTCTTGTAGTATTATTTTTACAGTTTCTTTGGCATTCAACTGGCATATTACTTCGGATTATGATCAAAATTTAATAAAATATTCGGTACGCCCACCTCACATTACCTGCAACCAGTAATCTATGCTTGCAACGCGACTGGCAGCCGACTGGCTCGGGTACGCCGACTTCGGTGTAGTATTTGTTGCAAGAACGCCGGCGGCACAGAACACTATTACTCTCTACCAAGTGAAGAACGCCAACTTCATACTAAAAAACGGAAACACGTGTTTATGAGTGTACACTAAAAGCGCTACGGTGGGCGCCCATATAAAACTTTTTAGCGGGAATTTCAAACCTTTGTATTCTGTAACTTTGAACTTTTATTTAGGGCATATTCAGTAATTTTGGCTCAAGCCTCACAAACCTATGGAGTAAATTCCAATACATTTGAGAGGTTGCACCAAAATTACTTAGATTAGTATGAGATAAAATAAAACTATAAATAAGTATAGTTATGTAATTTTATTTTTGGATGACAGATTGTTTTATAAACTATGCATTATTACTGATGTTTTTATTGCTTTTGTACATAATATTTCACGCTTGTTACTGATATATAACACATGTTATTGTCAGAGAGTTATTCTTCACAGAACATTAACGTAAATTTAAATCAGCAAAATTCTCATGGTGAAAACTTAACTCAGTCCAAATACGTGATCTGAAACAGATACAATTCGAGTCAATATAGTAATAATCCCTACAAATAACGGTCAATAAATTCAAAATGTTTATAGACTTACCACAATATTGTCATAAGTTTTTCTTTTCCTATTATAGGAAACCTGCAGAAAGTGATCAGATGATTTTGTGCTTTTTATTTGCACAACACTTAACTTACTTTCGATGATGATCACACATCGTGCATAAAATTTTGAAATAATGAATTCATTTATAGTCAATATCTTATACAGAGTTAACATCTCACAAAAAATCTTTACTGTATATTCACGACGATATTATGACTGTGTAATCGCCTACAAACGAAAATAAAGTATTCTGAGCCCATAATAACAGAAAATAAGCAAAATCAATAATAAATATTAAAATCTAAACCTATGAAATAAATTTCAGAAAATATTTTCAATATGAAAGACGTTGACAAACAAATGTCATTTTTTTTCTTCCATTAATTCATGGCTTCTTTTGATAGAATTCTGCTAATATTTAATAATTTAATTTTAATCAATTAATAGGTAAATTAATTGTGCAAATCTCAGAGTAATATGTATGTAATTATACTTTAAAGAGCAAACCAAAATAAGTTTAACACAGCATTAACATTTTTAGTTTCTTCCGATATAATATAAATTTTTGTATCTAATTTTTAAAATGGCAATCTAAAACAACATGAAGGAAAGAAACAGCGATGTTTTTTCTCGCTTTATTTTTACAAGCCCAACATAAACATTGACAAAATCATGATTGTGTGCAGATTTTTCAGCTTTCATACAAAGTTGCATCACCCTGGCCGGCGGTATCTAGTCTGAGCGTGCGAAGACCTATCAATAATCTAAGACTTAGAATATAATTGTTTTTGATTATTGATTTACAGATTATTGATTACAGATGATTAAACAGTTTCATTTATTCCATAGTCAAGCATGCATAGACAAATAAATAAGGAACACTATAACATAGACTTAGAATATACTGGCGTATAGACCAACATAGTGCGCAAGGGAGAAGAAAATTCTTTATGGCAAAAATGCAAGATAGAAAAGGATACCAAATCTCATGACTCTGTAACCGATTTTGAATGACAGGTCGGCACAAGTCGGCACGTAAGAAATAGCTTCTAAATATTTTGTAATTTTTTAGAGTGTAATAGTTGTTATTTTTAGTAAGTAACTTTTTTCCAAAATGGTTAATTGTTCCGTGAGTGACTGTGCTGTTAATAATAGAAATAATCCTGATAATTGCACATTTCACAGGTAAATTCTCAAGACGTCGTCAATGTTATGACGTTTTTATTTTTGGTTAAAATTTATGTTATATACTGTTTAAATAATAGAATATATTCAATTATTTTGTTAATTTTGATATTTTGCAAAGAAAAAAGTCATGTTGTTGATAATTTGCAAGAATTTGGTAAATACATTTTTATACAAAATATTTTACATGTACGCTAGGGATTGACTCAACTATATCAAAATTAATGTCGATATATATCTTGAATGTTTATAATGAATCGATAGACTTGCCCACACAACAAGAAAATAAATCCTCGGTTTGCGTTCTGAAAAAAAAAATTATTTTGCCGTTTGTCAAACAGATTCCTCCGGATTCTATAATTAGAAAAAATGGTTAAGGTTAATTGGACGGGTTGGTTGGAATCCAAAGAACTCAACAATTTTCAGCAAACATTTTTTTGAGAAGAATAAAAGAAAAAATAGAATAAAAACAATTTTATTAAAAGGAGTAATTTCTACATAATTTGTTCCAGTAAGTATAATATTATTATAATAAGACTTTCAAAAATTAAACTTTCAAAACTTTACATAAAAATAGAGACAGATTATAAAACTGTAGTACATTAAAGATAAAAAAAATCTTGAGATTATCCTCTTCAAGCCATTATGAAACCAACTAAGTATCTATTTGTCAACCAAAATAAATGTATAACCTTACTTAACCAACCGCACAGCCTCACGGTCACACTAGTACAATATTCATAGCATCACGCTATTTTCCCCAAGGGGTTGAGCGGAGCTTCGGATTATATTTCCAAGTCAAATTTAGTAATGCTCCTGAAGCGCCACTAGATGCCCGCGCATGAGACGCGATTGTATAAATTCCATAGTATTTGATACTCACAACGCTCGATGCCCGATTCATGCTTGATGGCCGACGACACTGTGCCGAGGGTTTAAATGGCGTGGTTCATCGCCTACAGCGTTAGTCGTAGTGAAGAGGAACTCGTGGTTAAGTAATAGCTGTGCAGATCAATAGATCTGCGAGATTAGTCAGTCCATGAATGAGTGACCATTTTCTTAACATACCGAGATTAAGAGAATAGAGAGTGCATCTGTATCCTCAGACACTTGGTGCACTTTCACTCTGTTAAGATCACTATGTTTTAAAATTCATGCAGCTAAAATGATAATAAGTTTATTATTACTTTATACTTTTCAGGGACAGATGAAAGAATATAAACATGACGCATGATGAAGCCTCTTAAAAATATTGGCCTTTAAACAGAGCAATTTTATTTAACTGATTCCTACAAGTTTCCTTACTTAAATTATTAAGTTTACATTCATATTTAAATCGAATGTTAAAATAAACTTCTATAATGTATTTAATTATTAATTATTAAATGTTTGTAATTATCAAAATTAATACTTATATGAAAAATAAAGCAGTCATTATGTACACGGACCCCGTTTTTTTATTTCCCCATCAAAACATTTTATAAAATATATAAAATATAAATGGGTATATACTTAGTTACATTTTTTATTATAGGATAAGTCCACAGTCCACCTGATGGTAAGTGGTTACTGTGGCCCATGGACATCTACATCTATCCTCGATTGCGAATAAAATGCAGATGCCTTGTCAGCCGTGAGGACTAAGATGGAATGCCTTATTTCCAATAAAAAAGGTCTCCGGTTCTCTACATTCACCAAACGAAACACAGCAGCTGCCATTTTACGCTGGTATTCATCGAGAGCGTGGCCCTTTCCAAGTCGAGCCGACCTGTTCGTGCTACAACTATACTATTAATATAACTGTAGCATGGCTCTACCACGTATAAATCTACCTATTTATATTAACAAAATGTTTAAATAGAAATTCCGGGCAAACTGTCCATAGCAGTAAATATTTTTCTCCAAAGATCATAACTAGAAAATACAACTTTCCGATCTGATACTTGAGGAGTTTTTTTAAAGTTTATCGGTAGAGTCACCTGGGATTTTTTACATTTGAATTTTATTTTTTAATTTATTTACTTATCTTTACAAAAACATTACATAATAATATAACTTCGCCAAACTGTAAAGACAGTTTGTTGGCGAATAAATGCACTCTTATATCCTATTACATAATTAAATGAGTACACCACCCACTTAATGTAGCAAAAAATAGAAATTCTAAATATAAACACTATTATTTCTATATTCTCTAACATCTCACTCACATAACAATGCAACCAAATAGAAATTCTAAATATAACCCGTATATATTTTTCAAATATTACAAATGAATATCAGTTTTTACAAATTGTCAAATACGGTATCATGTATGTCCAAAAAATAATTCTTAAGTTTCTTTTTATTTGTAAAATCCAACAAAACGCAGGTAGGTTCAGTTTATTCCCAGGAACATGTTATATGAATATTTTTTAATTATTTTAGAACTATCATGGTAAAAATTCAATTAATTTTTCAATTTCGTGCTCTAAACTATTTTTTTAAATCTTTTTACCGCTTCCTTAACAATCATTTTTCGATAGCACCTGTAAGTAAAATGTACATCACTAGCTAACGCACACAATGACAAATCAAAATTAGTCACGCGTTTTGGGCTGTCAGGTCGTCTATACGCCAGTATATTCTAAGTCTATGCACTATAATGTATTTATTCTTTTTCTGAGTCTGATATTTTTTACATGAAGCCCCAAATACAAAGTAGGGGACCATATTACCACATCCTCCTCTACGGTAATACAGATGCAACAATCCGCCGGCGGTCAAATTCCCGCCAAAACCCTCATATCATCGGTCATCGCTACTCGGATCGCATAGACAACATCGAACGATAAAGTGTTTTGTCCAATTTATAATTTCAGTCCTGACCAATATTTGTATTAAGATATTATACTAAAGATCTTTTTAACATTTCCTATCATCCACTCCACTCATATTATATCATAATTACCAAAGACCATAGAGAATATTCTACGCCCAAGGGTGTTAGTGTTCTGTGTTCTAAGCTCTCTAAAAATATCTATGCATAGGGATGCAAGAAATGCCAAAAAGTATTGATATCTATCGTATCAATATTGTAAGAATATTTTATTATCGATGTTGATATCTTGAAAAAAAAATCGATTTATCATTGAAATTTTCTAAAAAATATTTGTGCATCATGAATTTCTATAGAATTTGTTTTTATTAGTTTATAGCTCAAAAAATCTGTCATTATTACTATTCAGATAAATACCAAACTAGAAACATCATTGCTGATAATCAAGTGACAGTAATGTAAAATCATAAATTTACAAAACATTGATAACAATGTAGTCGTTTTTAATTGAATGAAATAGAATATACAATTGAAGGTGAAATGTCGGCTGCCGGTTCAAAATTTTAATGGATTATCTGAATTCCAGCGGTTTTAGTCTGTGGTGACAACGGCTATTGGAAAAATATCGTATTTCGATACTTGATATTTTATATCGATATATCGAAACAATAGATATCAAACAAAAATATCGATTTATCGATACATCGATATTTTTTCTACAATCCTATCTATGCATGAAAATGAAATACATGAATCATGAATCACAAAATGGCGGCTGTGAAGTGTATTTCAGACATATATTTGTTTTAAAATGAGTGAATTTTTCTTCCAACATCTTGACTTTCGTACTAAAATATATCCAATTATGCAGTAGGTCAAAGTCAAAGTATGTGGTAACATCACAGATTACTGTATACCAGGGTATCTTGACCATAAACTAATAAGAAGTGCTAGCGCAATCTTGACACTTCGATTTACCATAGTTTTTACTACTGTTTCTTTTTTTATTAAAAAATACAAATGCCACCACTTCTTCAAAGAGAATAATCTCTGATCTCTGACTCATCTCTGACATACAAACACAGAACACTATTATTCCATGCGTAAGCATTATATTAGTCTGTGATTACTTCTAGCATACAAAATTACAACATTTTGTTTTGAATTTCGGTTTATACAAAGGTACTCTGTGGTTTTGAAAGGCTATAAAATATGAATATGATTATGATTTAAATTAAATAATTTCACAGCACTCGGTTGTCGTAATAAGTGTTCTTTCACTATTTGGTTATAAATGAGTGTTTCTAGTTAGTTTGTGGTTATAAAAGTTTCAATTCATTATTCTCTTGAATATATTTTTTTTAAATTTACCTAGACCTCGTATTCATTTCATTCTAGGATTTAAAAAGTTAATTTGTCATTTTATGTTCCCGCTGTTTTGGTGTGATTTTGAAAAATTTAATATTGATTTTGAATGTATAGTAAGTGTGTTTTATATTGCTTTTAAAACAAAGAGCGTATTTAAAGCACTATGTAATTTTACTATAAAATTAATGACAAGTTTAAGGTGATGACTGATGACCATTTACTTTTAACGAGATATTTTTTCAAACCTTTATTTTTACTAAACTTTGCTGCTATTATAGTAGTTTTTATTTAACTAAATTGTATTACAGTTTTAATGTAATCCATATATATTTTACTATAATCTTGTACTATTATTTATTCTGTGGTATAATGAAAGTAGGAATATACCTGTGTCTTAGAAAAGCACTCACTTCTCTTTATTTCATTATTCATATGAAAATTAAATGCTGTGTCTAACACAGCATTAAATTTAAAATATGAAAGATATGTGTAAATCACTCATTTTTAGTGGCCCAATTATTCCAGTAATGATTCGTCACATGATCCGAGTCATTTGGTTAGATCATTCAAATGGGTTATTTTGCGCTGTAGTACTCTGTTAACAGTGAGATGAATTTATTTATGTAACTACTAGCTGTTCCCCGCGACTTCGCCTGCGTGTAATTTATTACGATTGGATTTCATGGGTTTTAACTTTTTTGTGCGGAACTTTATTTTTTTTTCTAAAATATAAGCAGCCTAAATTACTTCTTATAACATCAGCTATCTGTCAGAGAAAGTCCCGTCAAAATCGGTCCAGCCGTTTGGGAGATTAGCTGGAACAAACAGACAGACAGACAAAAATTTAAAAATTGTGTTTTTGTTATAAGTACTGTAAATACTTTCATATGCATTTAATAAAAAGCTGTTATTTTGACATTACAAACAAACACTTCAATTTTATTTATTTATGTAACTATTTGGACAACATTCGAGCATGTGATATTCCTTATTCTGTTCAAAAGGGTGAATAACTTAGACTTAAGACTTCCTTATAATATTAAGGAATTTATGGATGACTAGCTGATGCCCGCGACTTTGTCCTCGTTGCTTGATATATCACATCACTGAACACGTAGTGCTTATAAAAATTGTTGTTTCTTATTTAAATTAATAATAAATTAATATATTAAATGAAGATATCGCAATTATTTTTTTTGATAAGGGCCAAGTGTTTACGAAATAAAACTTAAAAAACCTAATTGAAATCTATTCAGTAGTTTTTCTGTGATGCGCGCAGAACTGCAAACCTCTATCATTTTATTTATATAAATAATAACCCCTGGGATTGAGGTGATTGCTATGAAGCTATTTCTAATTTGTTGTGTTGTTAATTGTGCAAGACATAGATTGTAATTGTCTTTTTTTTTTCAAAAAAAATCCTGTTGGGTTTCTTGCTGGTTTTCCCAGGACAGGTTTTTTTCCAAACCAGTGATAAATTAAACAAAATAGTGACTTTTAATAAGTATTATCTATCTTAAATAAAAAAGTTTCTGTTTCTGTTTTTGTAAAGCGCTCCAAGTTAGGCATAACGAAATCCTATTCTCTTCTACCTTAAAGACATTCGTTTTAGGCTGACCTTTGATATAAACTGGAAGAGTAATTTTTTTTATTATTGCAGACAAAATGTCAGGCAAAATGGTGAGGTCTGTTAATGTGGTGCCCTTGGTTAAAGTGAAGGTATTTTTTTATTTTTATTTAAAACTAGTGTTTAGTAAGTGCTGTGTGATGACATTCGATATCTTCCCGTGGGTGTTGTAAGAGAAAACTATGGGATATTCTCAAAAGATCTTATGGTTTCCGATAGCTGGTGGTACAATTACCTTGTCAACGCCAGGCATAAATTACCCCCAGACTGGCTACGGGTAGTAATGTCAAGGTGAGAAGCACATTACCAGCTGTGCACTTTTACGAGCTGATGATGACTTTATGGCCTTACAAAGTGATCTTTTGTAATGTGGTGAAGCACACTACACACTGCAGCATTATAATGATTGCAGCATGATTGGGTCAGCTCGACTGGGAAAGGATCTTGCCCTCGCAGAATAATCACGTAAACTAGCAGTTTAACGCTGCTGTGTTTCATATGGCGAGTGTAGAGAATCGGAGACACTTTTTACTGGTAACAATGCATTCTATTTTAACCGGCAGGAGATACAACCTATCTACATTTGTTTTTTATAGTTTGTCATTACTCTATAATAGAATCCAAGACCAGTGACGCAGAGTGCAGTGTCAAAGGTTGTCAATCTGGTTCTGCGTTTGTCAATTCGCCTGCCAAGCATAGCGCGTAAGGCTTATCCCACCTTACAATGGAGAGGTCTATGTCCAGCAGTGTGGACTTTTATGAGCTGATAAAAAAAAATTAAATAATGCTCTTGTTTTGTGTAACTTTCAACTTACATAGCACCAATTACCGTTGACTATGAGAGAATTCCTTAAGGCAGGGGTGTCAAACTCGATTTTCTATAGGGTCATTAAGGATATGCTAGAAGGAACTGAGAGAAAAGGCTTGCGATTAAAAAAGCAGTAGCATCATCGAATTTATTGAACTTTGTAAGACTTTTTAGTGGTGGGGTAGGAGAATTCACTTCCCCATATCATCCCGTGGTTATTGTAAGACAGGGTAGAGGGAATCTGAAACAAGAGATAAAGGGCAGCAACTTCCTTAATTACAACTCCAAAAAAGCAACCACTAACCAAAAAGCATCCACTTACCATCAGGTGGACTGTGTGCTCGTTTGTCACCCTATTCTATTAAAAAAAAAACCCTATGCAATCTATGTGGGGAGTCCTATGCTCAGCTGTTATGAATGGGCAAATGGATTACGTGTAAGTAGATAATTAAAATCTTTAAATTTGACTTAAAGAATTAAGTGAATCCTTTTAGATTGCGGACCTTTTGATAATGATCCATCTTTGACGTGACTGCTTTACGGTAAAAACCATGAAGAGTAAATAAATAAATAAACAAATAAGTGAAACTTCTCTTACAGAAAAAGATACTTTCAAAAGATGAGGATGAAGATACGGTTTCCTGCAAGTTATGCTGCAAGAATTTCGCAAGTGACGTAGCCCTTAGGAACCATGCGCGGATGAAGCACATAGATGAGTTTGCGACGGGAGACCCATCCATTTGGACAAACGTACTTTCGGTGAGTTTGAGACTTGATAGCTTAAATCTGTTTGTACTACTGCTTTGTTTTAATGGTAATAATGATTGAATGTTGGATGCTGGTGCTGCCAAAGCCGAGTTGATAATAACTGCCCCTTAAATCCGCTACCACCATTGTGAAATTGTTAACTATATCACATTTTACATGGTAGAGCCATGCTGCAGCTATATTATGGTTGTAGCGCGAATGGGTTGGCTCGACCAGGGTAGGACTACGTTCTCACAGAATACCACCGTAAAATAGCAGCTTAGTGCTGCTGTGTTTCATATGGTGAGTGTAGAGAACCGGAGAAACTTTTTACTGAAAACGAGGCATTACTTCTTAGTCCTCAGGGTGACAACGCATCTGCATTTTGATTCTAAAAAAAGTTAAAGTTACAGCCTATATACGTCCCACAGCTGGGCAAAAGCCTTCTCTTATTTTTGAGAGGGTTTTGATTCGTTTTCTGATTTTGATTCCTAATCGAGGATAAATGTAGATGTCTATGGGCCACAGCATCCACTTACCATCAGGTGGACTGTGTGCTCGTTTATCACCCTTATGCTATAAAAAAGAAATTACAAAATCAGCTCCACAGCTCATCGGTAGAAGATGATGTGATATATGCTAAACAGCCAATAAGGAAACAGTATTTGAAGACAACACCATTAATGTACAGTTAATATTTTCAAAACTTTCATTTTTAACCCCCGACACAAAAAGAGGGGTGTTATAAGTTTGACCGTTACATGTGTATGTCTGTGGCACCGTAGCTCTTAAACGGGTGAACCGATTTGGGTGCGGTTTTTTTTTAAAAGTCAGTCAGTTCTTAGACATGTTTTATCAAAATTGGTTCAACCGTTTCAAGGTCATCAGCTGTTTTGTTAGGGTTCTTTTCGGAGGTTTTTAAAATTTTCAATGTTAAGTTATTGCACTACTTATTTGAAATTGTGACATGTAGCAGAAGAAGTATCAGAGTAAAATAAATGCTGTAGAAATGTGTGATTCGAGAACAGTGTGGTGTGCAAGATGTTGTGACGAGGTTTAAGAAAGATATAACTTGGTGGTTTAAATATGCAAAAAGAATGACAAAGCAAATTTATGCTGTAGAAGTGAGTGGCAGAGTTGCCAAGGGACCGTCTAGACGGAAGTTTATCAACGTAACTAGCAATATATTGAAAACTCGCTGTTCCCGCGACTTCGCCCGCGTTTTATTTATTACGATTGGATTTCATGTTTTTATTTATTTTTTTCTCGCGAACCCTAACTCTTTTTCTAAAATAAAGTTAGCCTTTATAACATCAGCTATCTGCCAGTGAATATCCCGTCAAAATCGGTCCAACTGTTTTAGAGATTAGCCGGAACAAACAGACAGACAGACAAAAATTTGACGAGCACGCGTAGATATATGAATGCGAAAGTAGCAAGAGAGGTGTATCAGGATCCTGTCAAAGAGCTCATGTTATTTAACGACACTTGAAATTTTTTCTCGGTACTTACTACACTTGCAAAATATTTCATGTAAATTATAATTAATTCAAAAATTTATTTAAGCCAATTTCTTCTCAACATACCAAAACACACACACACACACACATAATATTTCCAATAGCAAAACAGTAACAGATGTACATACGCACTGTGTTGTGTAGAATACCTTTAAAAGACCTTGTTTTTTTAAATTTTCTCAAATTTCTCGATAGCCCAAAAGACCGACAAAAGATAAAGTTGATCAGATAAATGGGATTGAACAGAAAGAGATGGAACTTATTGCCTCCATGGGCCCCACCAACTTAATGTCTCTGACATCAGAAGACGTCAGTTACATTATAGTGAGGTCGGAAGACTGCCCCGAGCCAATTAAGAGGAAAATGTTGGATAACATGGGAAAGGAAAAGAAACAGATTAAAGTTGTTACACTAAAGAAGGATAAAGAACCTCCGCCCATAACGTAAGTATATTTCACCTTGGCGACCAATTAACATTTCAGTCTATAATTATGTCCTCCAGAATGAATTTCACACGACACGCGGCCAGTCTCAACGGAGACTAGCCATCAGCGTAGGACAGGATTTTAGTGCCCCAGTGTATGCGCAAGCACATGTGCACTCTCTGTTGCCTCACTCTCATAGTCAGATGGGACGGCAATCCTAAGTGAATGGAGAAAGCCCAGCAGGCACCAGAGTGAAAAACCGCCAACTTCCTTACTCTGGGCTTGCTACTAAGAATTAGTTATTAGTACTCCTGTATCGTGGAGGCAGTTTACTAACATAAATTTTACAAGGATAAACATCCAGACCCGTAACAAGTATTTGTAGGCAATACAAATACTAGTTCCGTACAGGATTCGAACCCCCGGCCCTTAACGCTGCAACTCATTGCTAAGCCACTGCACCACAGAACCTTCATCGATCCCCTCATTTCGGCCCATGGGTGACGTAAGAGGCGACTATGTGAATGCCAGAGAAATCTTCCAATAGATAGCGGTATCCCGTTTACACCAGACGTGGATATTTTAGTCAGGCAAGGACACCAGCAGTAAAGGTGCTCATCATCATCATCATCAGCCTGCGGCAGTCCACTGCTGGACATAGGCCTCTCCTAAGGCGCGCCACTTAACCCGATCTTCGGCTACACACATCCAGTTTCTACCAGCCACTTTGCGCAGATCGGTGCTCACATCTACTGAAATCTTCAGACCGTCTGCAAAGTGTGAAGATCAACGCAAAGATCAAGGAAAATCTTATTCGTGGTAGAGTCACGCTGCATCTATATTATGGTTGCAGCACGAATGGGTCGGCTCGACTGGGGAAAGACCACACCCACACAGAATACCAGTGTAAAATAGCAGCTTAATGCTGATGTTTCGTATGGTGAGCGTAGAAAATCGAAGACCCCTTTATACTGGAAACAAGGCATTCTATCTCAATCCTCAGAGATGACAACGCATATGTATTTTGATTCTTTATCGAGGACAAATGTAAATGTCTATGGGCCACCACTTACCATCAGGTGGACTGTGCGCCCGTTTGTCACCCTTATTCTATATAAAAAAACATCAGTTTGCCTCCAAGCGTGGCGATGAATGTAAATCCACCCTACATCGGAAGAGACCCATTTTCAGTAATGGGCTTTTAGGGGCTAATAAAGAATTAAGCATATTATATGACTTATCTTTACAGGGGGCCGTTTGAATGTCTCCAACCATCTAACCTGATAGCGGATGGAATCTGTCACCAAATATTCTTCTCCTGTTGTGAGTATTCCATTCACTACCGAGACGAGCACACAAGGAGACGGAAAGGATTAAGGTGTCAAGTTTGTGAGAAACCACTTAATGCAGTAGACGAGAACCAGTCATTATACAATTGTGAGGTGAGTGAAAAATAAATGTACAGTATACAGTAAATATATATTACCTATATACAATAAAGGTGGTTAAAATGCCGTATGGGTAGGTACTTCAATTGCGATACCATCAAGATGATTGGCACTCTAGCACTGTGCGATTTACAAGAGAAGTTTTCTTCCTCGCACAACTTCCTTGTGGAATCGACCACCACCAGTGATTTTTTCGGACCGATACATAACAGGGAAAGAAAAGAAAAGAGTCTACTTTTTTTAAAAGGCCCGTAACGCATCTCCAGTTCCCCTAGTGTTACAGTTGTTCATGGGCTGCGGTAGTCACTTACCATCAGGTAAGCCGCATGCTCGTTTGCCTCCTCTTATATAAAAAAAACACTGTCTTACTGATTACTGAAGCCAAATAGCAGTGCTTGCACTGCTGTGTTCTGTTTGGAAGGGTGTAGAGAACCAGTATAATTACAGGCTGAGTGGTATTCCATCTTAGTCCTCAAAGGTGACAACGCGTCTGTAGTCTTCTTTGTTTGAAGTTAGAAGAAGAAGCTGTAGGTGACCATTGGCTACAGTTTTGTAAAAAAACTTTTAACAAAAAGTAAAAATCTACTTGAAATTGCTAAATAAGAAGCCTTTGCCTTACCCTTAGCCTAAGGACGCGAGACGCGTAGATGTTAGGATGGTCGTCGCTGACCTTCAAGACTGGCGAGGCGTCGAAAACAGATGTCCTCTCTGACGTATACGCAGACTCCAGCCCGAGGTACAAAGGTATTATAATTTGTGCCCCGGATAGGAGAGAAGTATCGACCGATGAGGCCACCTGCGTCTCGGTTAGAAGAGCAAGGTCGGCTTCGCCGTCTTCAGATGGTACCTAGTGGGTTTCGTTAATGTTCGAATGAAGCGTGGCAGGGGTCACCTTTGTCTTATTGCTCTACTTGCCACAAGCAGTATTAGTCTTGAGCGGATTTCGTCCCCCCCCCCAAGGATACGCGAAGCAGCCTGAGCACCCGCGCTAAGGAAGAGTAGGGTAGTTAGGGCATAGATGCTCAGCCAGGGATTCTCCAATACCAGCGGTGCTGGTACCCTCCTGGGATGGTTTCTTATTTAATTACACTACCATGTTAAGGGGGAGAGGGGTTAGGCCTTCGACCACCTGCACTTAACAGGCGAAGTAAACTTCATGCTGGTTATCTGTAAGGTCGTGGGTCTCCTCGGTTCGAGCCAGTCCACTGTTATGTTATCTGCCTATATTATTAACTAATCTACTTCGTCATTGTTTATGCGTTACATGCGTTACTTAGTAGTAAGTAACTTTGCTTTATTATGCCCTGCAGTGGGCGACAAGGAGCTGATGATGAAGTAGTTTTGCACCTTTAAAGTATTTAGTTTACTTTAAATAGGGCCCCAATTTCATTTTTGCTCCGGGTCCCTTGGTTACATAGCTGCGCCACTGCCCTTAGGGATGAAATTTTTTTTCCAAATTTATATGGAGAAGAGAGATTAAAATTGGTTCACAATCTGCGAAGAGAACCTCCTTCTTTTGAAGTTGGTTAAAAACAGAAGCAAAGTAAAGAAATAATAATAAAAGCAACTACAGTTGCCAACCTGCTTGCCTAACGTGTTAACTATGACATATGGGAGGATACTCCATGAGCAATCTGTGGGGATCTTACCGTGTTTTGGCAGTGTAAGAATATCCAATATCATATCTCATCCCGTGGGTGTCGTAAGAGGCGACAGACGAAAATAAATCAGGAGATGGGCAGCGGCGTCTTCCTAATAACAATTAAAAATAAAAAAAACGGTTGCCAACCCGATTGCCAAGCGTGGCAAATATCCTTCTATAAGGCAATCTATGGGGGAGGCCTATGTTCAGCACTGCACTTTAATAGGCTGTAATAGTATTTGTGGGGGAAACCAATCAACTGATAACCGTTCAGTACTGGACTTATGATGTTAACCCTGGTTGTTTGCATACTGTGAAATTTTCATTGAACACAGCCCCTGAGCTGAGCGGTTCCAAATGTGTAGTATTCATATAAATATAAGAATTTATTATGTATTGTTTCAGATTTGCGGAGCTGGTTTCCAAACTAGCAATGAGCTATCGGATCACAGATCGGTAGCTCATGTCAAACTAAAACCGTTCGAGTGCATGATATGCCACAAGCGATTCACACAGCAAAGCGGCCTGCAGCAGCACACTCGTATGCACACGGGCTACCGTCCCTACTCCTGCACGGTCTGTTCCAAAAGCTTCACCCAGAAGTCGGGACTGGACCAGCACACCAGGACTCACACCAAAGTGAGGCCGTACCGCTGTATTATATGCAGTAAGACTTTTTGCCAATCGGTCACCCTGAAGCAACACATGCGGACTCACACCAACGTGTCCCCCTTCCAGTGCGGGATATGTGAAAAGCGTTTCAAACAAAGCAGTCATCTCAACTACCATCTGAAATGCCACAGCCCGCCAACAATGATAGAAGAACAGAAGAAGAAATATGTGGAATTGGTTGGTTTAATTGGACAAAATGAATCCGAGCAGAATTGCTCTGAACAGAATGAATCCGAAACCGTTGAAGAGATAGTGGAATGTCAACCAGATTTAGAACAATCCTCGCAAATTGAATGTGAAGTGGAAACTGAATATGTTTTGAACGAATGTGAAACTGAAGACAATGAGACGTGGTGCGTTACGTTGGAATAAAAGTGTAAAAGCAAAAGTGATCTCTTGTGTATTGACACAGTGAAATTATTAGGAAAAGTGTACTTGACATGGCTAAAAGCTGAAGTGCGGACATACCTAGGTTAAGCATACTAAATGCAGCCGATTGTGGTTGGTCAAACTTTAGGTGTATTTTATTTATTCATGGTATGTATGGTAATGGCCAGAAGAAATAATTAGCCTAGGTTTCCTAGGTTTATTTCATCATTTGTTTAATGCCTGAAGAAGTAGTAAATATAGGTTTTCCTGACATTTTGAGTAAAGTCCGTATAGGTAGATAGATAACTCTTTATTGCATTTAAAACATCAATCACTTATGAAAAACTAGATACACAATCCCATGCAAAAGTTCTCTAAAAACTGTCGCCAATTGTTTTGACGTAATTCTAGTTGAAATAAATATACATTAATGTAAATTCAACCTTAAATGCATTTCCTAAAGTTGTATTCACAAGGCTACGTACAAAAAGCAATACATTTTTATGACCGATACTCGCTGGTCCACCTATATCAAAACAAATTCAACCTTATACGCATGTTTTAAAGTGTTACAAAGTGCCAGTAAAAAGCAATTAAATTTTACGACCAAAGCTCTTAGACTCGAGACTTAATTTAAAAAATGGTGTTAAGATGATTTCTTGATAAAATATCAGTATTTACAATACAATGATAACAATTAAATAATGATAATATTAGTACTTACCGAAAATATGAAATTACATCCTTTTTTAGCATTCTGGATGTGTGATTTTTACACTTTTAAACGAGCACTGAGGCATGTCGACCGTCTGAGCATTCAAATGCTACTAGATTAAAACGCACCCAAATGTTCGAGTGGGCGCTCATTCGGTAAGGACATTTTTGGTCACTGATTGTGTATCTAGTTTTTTATTTGTGGTCGAAGATTTAAACTAAAAATAGAATAATTATATATAAAATACAATAATGGAAATATTATGAACTATAATAGATGGTAGTCACAAATTTCTATCAGACAACTTGAATGTAAAAGGAAATTGTAATTTCATATTATGACGGATAGGTGCACAATTAATGCCACAAATCACGGTCCTGAGCCACCTGCATCCATCGACTTTATGCATGTCTTACCAGGTTGTCACTCCATCTATATTCTTTGCGTTATAGCATGGTGCGGGTGACAGCTTACAGTTTAGTGTGTCTAGAGATGGAACAATGTTAAATCGATTTAAAAAAAGGCGATTAATGATACACAAAGCAAAGCAAATATTATCGATTAGCTATCAATAAAAAAAATTATAACCGAAATATATATTTCTTTATAAATAATTTACAATGCATGTAAATTTTAGTTACAGTTGAATACAAATTATGACATTATAATTACATATTATACTATGTATTAATTTCAAAATAAAATTGATCTCTTATTTTATGCAAATCGCAACATTATAAGAAAGAAAATTACTGCCAGCACCTGTGATTTCTAGTAAGGCGTTGACTACACCTGCATCTTTTCAAGATAAGAGTGCTAGCGCCTTTCGCTATAAATGTGTATAAGTGTTGCCAGGTCCAGTAGGTCAAACATCCGTACGGAAGGTAAAAATAATCGAGAATCTGGTTTACAAATCTATTAAATAAAAAAATTTAAAAAGAGGTTTTTTGTAGTCATTTTGGCCGCCATGAGTTATACTAAAGTATTTTTGACACAATGCGCAATGTGCTTTATAATTATTTTTTGGGACTGAGCTAATGAACGAATAACTTGCGTCCAAACATCGGAAATACTGCATAGTCGTCTATGTGCGTTTTTTTGGCAAATCGGAACTTATTGAACGATTAGTTATCGTTGCAGACTGAATTTTCTGAATGACTCATTTTAATATTATTCTGAAAAAAGTAATAAATCTTATGAACTCGGAACGCATGCACTTCAAAAAACCCTTAAAAACGGCACCATAAAATAAAAAAGCACACATTCATTCATAATCAAATTATAACCTCAAACACAGATAAAATCCTTGCATCGCACGCATAATGTCACTTTATTTATTGAAAACAACAATACCCACAATGTCTTGAAGAAATTCACTAGTGGAAGAACTGACCCACAAGACCTTTGCATTTTACTAAATGTACTTATCTAAGCCGTAGCATGTAAGTTAGGTACTGTAGGTACTAATTAATATTAATAATGGTCGAATTGACGAAGTCGATGCATAGCGTGGCTGGGCGGGCGGTATCTCTCGGTGAGAGTAAAAATGAAACAGCATGTATGATATCTGTAGATCCACAAAATGGCGGAATAAATTTAAAATTGTTTAATTCCTTTTTCTTAATTTTACCACTTTCTCTATTTATTTGTTTTTGTAGTACATGAATCGTAAGTTACTTAAATTTAGTATACACGAATATAACGGTATTGCACCACACATATAAAATAGAATTATCTTGTTATTTTTAGCTATTATATTCGCTTGACAGTTTTAACGTCCGATTATGAGGCACATCTCTATTAATGAAAAAAATTACCGCTAGTATGCAGAATATGTAACTGCGCACGCAAGTGAACTAAATTAAAGTTTCGTAATTTTATTAGTATAAAAACTACATAAGGTGAGATTTTTAGTTTAATTTTAATTTAACAGTCAGAATAGAAAAAAAATGAAAAAAAAATTCAGTGTTATTTTCTCTTGGTTAAAAATGTTGTCGTAATCTTGCAAACGCACGCAAGTTACGTTCTAGTGTAGGCCTGCCATAAATTCCGAGACGCCGACCGGGACATTTAGAACAGAAATAGGGTAAATCATGGATTATACAAAAACACTGGTAATATTTGAAAAATTTAATCAAAATAAAAACTCTTACCGTCCTTTTTTTGCATTCATATTTCTCTGTACTTTTAACCTTTTCAGTAATTCCTTTTGACGTAATTATAAAATTCCGTGCATGACATTTTATAATTATAAACGCATGAATGATTTTCGATTGTGCTTACACTGAGTGAACTTCGTTCTTTCGTCCACTGCGCTGAAATTAACGAAACTCGTTCTACGTGAGCATTGTGGCCTGGGATTGCAAAAATATATTGACACATTTTAAAAGATTTGCTTTTCTTTCCAGTTCTTCGGTTTTTTCAAAAAGTGTTTCCATTTTGCTTCCATATTTTTAGCTTTCCATTCATCGCTGATTTCACATTCAATAAACGATTTTAAGTACATAAATTCTTCATACATTGAATCATCTATTCCTATATCCTTTTCATTTAAATATTTTGTAGTTTCTTCTACTTGTTGCCATTGAGGAATATCATTTAAAATCATCCAAAACATCAAATTTTGTCATCGGCTCTGTCCACTGTTCGAGATAACATATAGCGTGTTGAAAATCTCTGTTTCTTTGTCAAATGTTTCAGATTGACTTGTATTAATTGTGCCTTCATTCTTTAGTTTGTTATAAAGTTGTGTTGTTTGATTGCCTAAATATTTATTTATCAATCTGTCACTCAACTGTTTTTGTATCCTGTAATACATTTTCACTTCAATGGTAATAACTGATTTTTCAATCTTTTAATTTGTTTTCAATCGAAATGCTTGACTGTGCACAAAAGTGTGTAAACTTCTGATAAGGGATCAGCAAAAATCGACTACAGCTTTTGGGGCTTTGCTTTAGCGAATTCTTTCAATGGCAGCCATAACTGTATGCGTTCAATTGCTGGAAGTAGTGAAAGCCACCGACTTCTGGAATGTGAGAGTATATTGTTGTATTCTATTGCTGCTTGCTCACAAAAATCTTTAAGCCGTTCCACTCTTACAGTGAATATGGAAAATACTTGAAATTTTCAGAACAATAGACTCCACGTCAATCGACATCACATCGGCAGCAGTGGACGCTGTATTGTGCAGAATGTGCGCTGGGCAACCGATGCCTTCAATGTCTTTGGACAAAATCTCCTTTAATTTAAAAAACATTGTTACTCCGTACCTCTCTTCCGCCAAAGTTAGTGTTTGTGTTATCCCCGCTGAAAGCAACAATATTTTGTACGGGATGTTCTGATCCTACAACGATTTTATACAAAATGAAGTGATTGTATCAGATGTTTCATTCGGCAATGAGTCTATTTTGTAATTTAATTTGCAGTCCTTCTTTTTCCGTAAAGTACTGTATCAGCAGTGGAAATAACTTTTCGGCTTTGTGATTCTAGAATCGGTTGAAATGCCGTAAAAGGAACTTTTCGACTTCTGTTTTAATTTGCGCGATCGAGTGTGGAGCTAAAATGTGTTTAATGATAGCAGTAGCTTTTGTTCTTGCAGTTGATTGTTTTGCTGCGATACTTGAATCAGGATACATTACGGCATTCAGTTTGTCGTACAATCTAAAACTAAACGATTGGTGGTGCTTTACGACTTTATAAGCTGTGGTCAGTTCGGCAGCGCATATTAACATGTCTTCGGCAGTACATTGCGTGATCATAAATGTCGATATATCTCTGAAGTTGATGCAACTGATAATTTCGTCTTGTGATTTTTACTTTGGATATGGTCTTTGACACTTGACTTACCGCCGTGACTGACAGATATATGAAGCCGCAAATTGAACAAAAGGCTTCATAATCATTTCTTCCTCTTTTAATGAATGACCACTCTTTAGTATAATCGTCCGAAAACAAACACTTTCTTTTTGGCATGACTTTTTAGCAAAATACCAGACTGGTAATAAAAACTAAACTACGAAATACAGGATAACGCGCAGCGCAAATTAAATACGTTGTTCTCTAAAGCAATCAAACGAAACACTGCGACGACGCGTGACGTTCAAGCGCGAGGCGGAGGGGCACGCGGCGCAGGACGCGCACGTAGTGTTGCCAACTATACTTTAAAATAACGTATCTTGGTATTTTGCTTGATTATACTTTATACTGAATAAGAAAAAGTATCTAAAATACTTTATTCTAACTTATGCGTGAAATATTGTGTGAATTGAATGAAAGCAAAATTCTGCCAAATTTCTGAATTTAACTCAGTCCATTACTCAGAATTTCCAATCATTTTATACTTTCACACATACAGAACAGAATAACAACAAAATACATTATCATACAACTTTCGAAAAATCTGTACTGTCAGTACACTCAAGTGTCAGTCAATGTCTCCAGTATATATTGTACTCTGTACTCTATGCTCAACGTTTGTTGTTTCGGTGGAATAGTAATAATTATAGTGTATATAACCGTCTGAAAGGAATATACGTTATTTTCCTTTGAAAAGTTGGCAACCTACGCGCACGTGTTAATAATCAAAGAAGGCAGCCAGGCTCGCTCGCTCGACCTGCCCACTTCAACCACTCGCCGATCGCAGACGCTGCACTTAACTACACAGGGTAGCTTGCGAATTGTGTGCACACCGGGACAAATGACCTGTTGACCGGGACACCGGGACACAACGCTTCAAACCGGGACGTGTCCGGTGTACCGGACGTATGGCAGCCCTATTCTAGTGACGTGTCAACCTGTCACCCACACCATGCTATAACGCAAATACTATAGTGGGGGTCGCCCTACACCTCTCTCTAAGAACCTTTTTTCCCCATCGGTTGTCGGTTCTTCGAGCTATATGGCCGGCCCATTGCCACTTCAGCTTGCTATTAATTAAATATGATATACATACATAATATATGCGTATCTAAAATATATAATTCTAATAAATAAATATAAAATCAGTTATTAATGAAGATACGATATATAATATATTATTATGAGAGAAATTTCAAATAAGGAGTATTTCCTTAAATAGTTTTTTAAAAGCCTGTAAAGATTGCGCTGTCTGAATGTATAGTGGTAATGAATTTCAAAGTCGGGCTGCTTGTAAAGTAAATGACTTATTAAATGAAGTAATACTGCAAGGATTGTAATTTTATTTATTAATTATATATTATATATGTGGTATAATACGTGGTAGAGCTTTGTTTGAGCTATATCATAGTTGTTGCACGAATAGGTCAGCTCGACCGGGAAAGGACCACGCTCTCACAGAATGCCAGCGTTAAATAGCAGCTCAATGATGCTGTGTTTCGTATGGTGAGTGTAGAGAACCGGAGACCCTTTTTACTGGAAACGAGGCATACCATCTTAGTCCTCAGGGGTGATAACGCATCTGCATTTTGATTGTAAAACGAGTATAGATGTAGATGTCTATGAGCCTCAGCATCAACTTACCATCAGGAGGGCTGTGTGCTCGCTTGTCACCCTTATTCCATTAAAAAAATATATAAATATCCTACCTACTGTCGCTGATATTACTTAATACGTGATTTCGTATTTTGGCAAAGTTAACCGTAGTCAATAGGAATTTTAATTATAATAGGAATTTATTAGAGCTAGTTGGACGCGCCATGATCGCTTCCTACATAGTCTAATTCACCTCGGAATTGTGTAACCTTTGCGGTACCGCGGGCGCACCCTACTCGACGCAACGCTGTCGTAGGGATGGACAAGTGAAAAAAAGATATCGATATACGATATATATCGTATCGATATTTTTAAACAGTATCGATATATCGACATATCGTCATGTTTTGCATGATTTACTAGGATAAGGCCTAAGGGATAAAGATATCATAATGGTTATACATATAACCGACTGATATTAAGCTCGGGGGGTAATGAGCATGCTATTAAGCTATTATAACCATTTCTAAAATTTTTGTCTATCTGTCTGTACGGGCCACATTCGACAAATTTATCAAAAAAAAGGTCTTTAATTATCTTAAATCTAAATAACGCCTCATTAATAGATCCTACACAAGCGAAGCCAGGGTAGGTCGCTAGCGTAGGAATGAAAGTCAACCTTAGCTAATTTTTAGTGTTTAATGTATTCTTTACAATATTTAATATTTTCTTTCTTAATGTCATTTAGTCATTTGCTTCCGCACCGACCATCGTCTCGACGCCATCGCCACCGTCAGGCTGAAATTAAAAAAAAACCCAATGCCATATGATTTTTTTATAGAAGTGTTACGAGTAAGAGTAGATAACTAATTAGCGTTAAAACTTCCGCGCTAGTTCAAGCAGTATAGGTAAAGTATTTTATAGTAATAAGTACTACAAGTAGTCTAAAATAATCTTTCGTTGTCTTTATTCTGTCCGTCGTGGTAATTCTTTTAGGACAAGCAAAGAAGGTGATGTTTGCATACTTCATTTATTTACGTGATAGATACTTACATATTGTGTTTAATTCTAATGAGTTCCACGAATATTTTATATAGCTTGCTACATATTTATTAATCTATGATTTTATGACGTAAATTTATTCAATTAGTTGAGAGTGTTTTCTAAGAAAATACAAATAAACAATATTGTCCGAGAGCTGGTGAGCAATTTTGGGTAGGTTCTTGAGGCACTACGAAAAATTTTGTAATTGTCCTTGAAGGGCCCTTAAATAAGACAGTCTGGCTGAAGGGTAGCGGCCCCCTACTAACCCTTGAATTTTTTGATAGGATAAGGGTAACAAACGAGCACACAGTCCACCTGATGGTAAGTGGTTGCTGTGGCCCATAAGTATCTACATCTATCCGCGATTTCGAATCAAAATGCAGATGCGTTGTCACCGGTGAGGACTAAGATGGAATACCTCGTTTCCAGTAAAAAGGGTTTCGCGGTTCTCTACACTCACCATATGAAACAGCAGCGTTAAGCTGCTATTTTACGCTAGTATTCTGTGAGAGCCTGATCCTTCCCCGGTCGAGCCCACCCATTCGTGCTACAACTATACCAGTAATATAGCTGCCGCATGGCTCTATCACGTAAATGTCTCAAAAACATTTTTTATTAAGAAATTTCCCTTTAAAAAAATGAAGCGTTGGTAGAGGGCCGCTACCCTTCAGCCAGACCTCGACTGTCTTATTTAGGGGTCCTTCAAGGACAATTACAAAATGTTTCGTAGTGCCTCAAGAACCTACCCAAAATTGATCACCAGCTCCTACTAATAATACAGATAAAAAATAACAAATAAACGCGATGGCAAAAGATACGTTTGCAGCGTTGAGAGTGAAATAAAATGAAATAAATTCATTATTCCATTTCCATCCATCCATTACGGCCCATAGACTGCCTCAAAGTGGGAATTCTGTTATAGTTGCCATGCTTGGCAGGTGGTTTGTTAACGGCAGTTTTTTGTTGTATATGAAGACTCCATTAATCCAGTGGCAGCCCTGTACCGGTATGTGAAGTGGGCGACCCACTAGATGGAGTGACGACCTGGTAAGACATGCAGGAAGTCGATGGATGGTGGCTCAGGACTGTGCGTTGTGGCATTCCTTGGGGAAGGCCTATGTTCAGCAGTGGACTTGTGAAGGGCTGTAATGATGATGATGATGATGATGGTAAGGAAGACGCTGCTGCCCTTCTCCTGGTTTGTTTCCCTCTTGCTTACCTTTTACGACACCCATGGGACGATATGGGGTATTGGATATTCTTACACCGCCAAAAGAGCTAGATGGCGTTAGAATTTATTTTCAATAGTAGCGTATCGCTGTCGGGCGATCGATATTTTACCTGCATATCAGCTACGGTTAAAGGCGGGTCATCTTCCCTCAAAACAGTTTCACCGTCAAGTTTTTTAAGCTGTGGCAATCTTCTAGCCGCTTCCGTGCGCCAAACTTCAAGTTCACATGCGTCATAAAGTGGGTTACCAACAAATAATAAATCTTCCAAATTTGGTAGTTCCTGAAATATTAGATAAGATCATAGATAAACAAATATGTAGATAAGATGTATAAATAAATAAATAAAATAAAAATGCTTAAACGTAAATTTGAGAACTTTGTATGAATAAAATTACTTTTATTTATAAGAAATTGTTACATATGTATTATATGTATTTATTAATTATATAAATATTTTATAAAATACACACAATATGTACATATATTCTTAATACACTTATAAACTATAAACTAATAATAATACAATACGCCTTATAACTTTTTTTATATGAGAGGGGCAAACGAGCATGCGGTTCACCTGATGTTATGACCGCCGCCTGAACAACTGCAACACCAGGGAATTGCAGATGCGTTGCCGGCCTTTTAAAAGGAGTAGGCTCTTTCTGAAGGTCCCTAAGTCGTATCGGTCCGGAAAATCGCTGGTGGTAATCGGTTCCATTAGAAGTTGCAAAGAAGAAAACATCTTCTAAATCGCACAGTGGTGGACCGCCAATCATCCAGATGGTATGGATGGTATCGCGAGTTTTATCGCGATGTGCGATGGTGAAATTGAGCGGCTGGATTAGCCCGAACAATCAGAGCACTACCCGTGGTACATGCGATAAAATACGCAAAGAGATGCAACATCTCTACGCAGTGTTAGTGAGTCAAGCCGATCGGAAAGAACTCGTTCGTCGACGATTGATCCGCTTTGCGCTGAATGCGGTCAAGTGGAAGGAGCTGGCATGGGAGCCCCTGCCAGAGATGGGAACAGTATTCATGTGAGGCCTAACCTGCGCTTATAAAGTTGCAGGCGGTGTGCCGGCATAAAATACTGCCCCGCTCTACTGCGCACGCCAAGCTTTTTAGAGGCCTTTTGGCCTCTTCCAAGTGACCACGGAACTGCACGTCACTCGATATGTCAACGCCGAGGATTCCGATACTGGCTGAGGCAACACGGGAGTGCCTTTGAAACTAAGGAGATACGAGCCAATAACTATTACTAACTTATTGGCTCGGGCGTAAGAGACGACTGAGGATCTTCATAATAACAATAAAAAAAAACTGCAGTTTGCAACCCAACTGCCAAGCATAGAGACTATGGCAAATATCCCCCCAATAAGGCAATCTATAATTACTTATATCTAGGCGACTGAGCTTTGCTCATAAGCTTGGAAAGTATAACATTATCTAAAAACTAAATTTAAAAAAATCTCACATAATCTATAACATAATAACTCTTACTCGGAGTACTTGTATTAAAAGTAGAAATTAAAAAAAAGAGCTAATCTTTTTTTATCAGAAAAGTTATCTACCAAATTCTTTTACTTCCCATGCCAAATGAATTAAACCTGACAGAATATAAAAGTAATACAATTGCATTATTATATTCATACTAACATAATTTTTTTTTTAGTTGTATTATAATCTAAATATCAACTTAACACCTTTTTATCAAATGATTAATCAGTTCTAAATGAAAAATCCGACGTCAATAATTTACGTATATAAGTATGTGCTATGGCAATTGCTAGCAACCTAGATTTATCTACATTTAAAAGCCTTTAGCTGATAGGTTTTTGAATGTAGATTGAACTTTAATAAAATATTTGTCTCTACGACTCAGTGCGTTTGCCTGGTGTTCGGCGCTTGCTGCTTTAAATCGACACCACCTTAAAGGAGTTTGGAGGGTCACTAATTGGCCTCCACTGTTTTTGACGTGAATACGTCTTTAGATTTGCGTCCATAGTGAAAGACAATCTAGAATACTGATGGTAACAAAATCGGAGGATACAGTTTGGTGTTATCTTCAGCGTTATATCAACTACATCCAAAATGTAATTACACCACTCGATAGCTAAAGCATCACACTCACCGGAGCGGAGGGGGAGCGCCGCTATTTTGAGGGCGTTTCGTTACACACGTATTCACGTAAAACACAAGGCTATGTTGGTCGATTTTTTTCCGATGTATAATTGGCATTCACTATATTCGTTTTTGTTTTAGTTTTTCAATCCTCTTTACAGAGAAACATTTTGAGTTCGTTGAGTTAAACTGAAGTTAGACGGTTGGACGATTGTGTAGTATCAGCAAAACCGTCTTACCTGAAGTTTGTTGAACTCGATCCATTCTTTCACTAGATTATTGCTCATATACAGTACTTTTAAACTCCTTAAAACGTTTATCCCTTTCAGTTTTTCTATTAAATTGTAAGATATCCATAACTCTTCAAGCGTGTCGCCAAGTAATTCCTGCATTTTGTTTGTTGATTAAATCTAAGGGTTTATGTTATCATATCATCCATCCACAACACTTTAAAATTCTAACTAATATGGAAGTGTAAGTGGTTTATATAACATAATGAAGATGAACATGAATTGGAACTTTCGAGTACGATGACAATTTCGGAATAATCAGAAACTATCAACTGGCCGTGTTGTGTCGAGAGGAGACTCGGGTAATATAATTAAAATATCTAATTTTTCAACGTTACCCTCAACCGTGTGGTGGCGGTGTAAGAATATCTACCGCACACTGATCTCTAGAGGCGATAGGGGGAAACTGAAACCGGTGTTAGCAGCAACATCTTCCAGAAAACAGCCCAAAATAATAAAAAACTCAATATAATAAAAATAATAAAACTTCTTTGTCAACCTATCTGCCAAGCGTGGCAACTATGGCTAAATACCAAATAAAATATAAGGAAGTCTATGGGCTTCCCCCATATCCACCCCTATGCAGTGGAATTTTTTAGGCTGTAATGGATGTAGAGGAAACCTTACCCTCAGCAAAACTTTAACAGTATCATGGAGTACAGTATCATTTTACATACATAAACTTTAATGCTTCGCGCTAGAATCGCGTCGCTGCAACTGCAACCACTCAATGTTTGCCACGTTGCTATTTAGCAAGATTGTGTTTCCGTCGTCGTCAACACTTGCCTTGGTAAATACTATAAAAAGTGCAAATCTATAAAATGTAACTTCGCAAAGCCAGCTGATCAATAAGGTCATTGATAATTTTAATCTTCTTCTTTTTAGCTTCCAAATAAATACGCGCAGTCAAAAGAAATAAACTGGTACTGGAATCACCCGGCTCAGAGGTAAGTAAAGACATTTCCCATAATACGACACTCACGGGACGATAGGGGGTTATGAATTATTTTACGCTGCTACAACACGACACGTATAAAAGCTGTTGAAATGAGTAAAATTAGTTTTATTTAATAGTTGTAATGAATATTAGCTAGGATTATTATCCTAGATTCCAATTTATTGAACAATAATTTTGTAGACCACCTTACCATTCCCGAAAAAGATTTTATATAATTTCGTCCTAGAGACAAAACACGAAGCTTCTTCAAGCTGTTTAGACCAGTTACCTTCTCGATCATATTCGTCGATAAACTAAGTTTCCTGAAAATAAAAACTCAGTTTGCGTCGTTACTATCAGTTGCATTCACTAAGGAATAACTAATACAATACGCCACGGAGACCGTGTAGTGGCGGTGAAAGTGAATCCACTATACTCTATATCATCTCGTGGGTATCGTAAGAGACGACAGAGGGAAATTGAAACAGGAGATGGGGAGCATTTTCCTGATAACAACTTAACTCAAGTATAATTATAATAATTTAAAATTAAAAAATTTGTACAACCGACTTCAATATGAATTATTAAGAATTACTCAAAAACTATTGGTCAGACCTTGATCAAATTTATATGGGGCCACATGAAAAGCACCGCCTTTTAAATAAAAAAAGAATCATCGAAATCGGTTCACCCAGAAAAAAGTTATGAGGTAACACACATAAAAAAACATACAGTCGAATTGAGTACCTCCTTCTGTTTGAAGTCGGTAGAAAATACTGCGATTGCCGATTCATGTGTCAAGCGTAACGACTGTGGAAAATATGTTGTGGCCTTTGTGGGCCTGTGTTCAGCAGTAAACTTTTGATGGGCTGCATTTAATTAAATAGTCTAAGCTCGTATCTAATCATCAATCTAAGTCATCAACAGATTTTTCAAGTCATAGTTCCATAGTCCTTTTCAAGAATGCGGACATGCGTACCCATCCCGCTATCATATCAGATTTGATATACCACAAATCCTTGCAAAAGAACACCGATTCCTACCAAGGATGATTCGCGAGGCTATTGAAATCAAAAAACATTCTAATTTCAATAGAGAAGATAGCTGGGTGCCATCTGCCTTGGACCCTATAGTTAATAAAATTAAATCCCAACCCAAGCATACCACTGCATAACTTTGAGATGCCATAAATTGTTTCTGCGTAGCTCGGACCAAAAATGAATAATTTTAAACTGAAGGTCGCCGTGGTTTACTATGACATTGGGACGTCGAAAACCTTAGTCCCCCCCCCCCGTGACCATATGTGCTGTAAATTACTCGAAACATCAGGAATATAAAAAGAGATACCTAATTAAACTAAACGAAGACACTAGTTCTAACTAGTGGATTCTACCGAATGGCAAAAGCCTGCAATTACATCAGAGACATAGATAAATAAATATGTAGCAAGATCAGATAGAGGTCAGAAGGGTAGAGTGCGCAGTGTTGCCTTGTTTGTGTTGGAAAACATCCATTTATGTCCTTTAAATATTTTTAATTTCTCAGACAGACATAGTTTTCCTTAACCGTTAAGCACATATTAAGTTAGCACAATATGCGATCTATAATTTCAGAAGTAACGATGTTATACAGGGTTATTTTGCAATAACCGGCTAAATTTGCAGAGAATGTTCAGAATAAGTAATATGGCAAATGGTGAAGAAAAATTAATTTTAAAAAATCTCAAACATTCTGTCCTTTTTATCTTTTAAATTCAAAATGCATGGTACTCGTAATGCCTTATTTTAACTGATTTTACTGCGCACGCACACATTCGTAAGGGTCGATCGGTAGGCAAAAACATTGTGACCCATAAATCACATTCAATTTGGGATAATTTCATATAAAAGTAAAAGCCTTACTTAATCGTATTTTCAAAAACTGCAATAACGGTATATCATTATTTATATATTTGAACTTAAGTTTAAAATTTGGCTACTCTGATTAAATTTCAAAGTTAAAATTTTTGTTTAATGAATCATCGTATTTGGTCTGTACATGTAGTACAGATAATCGCATCATTATATAATAAAAAAAGGCAAACAGTAAATACATTTTGTAATCTATTGGTCACTATATATCTGTAGTCGCTAGCCAGTAAAATGTAAACCTTTATATACCTATAAGGTTCTTAAAGTTAATGCATACTTACTCGCAGTTAACTAAACAGGACAAGGTATTATCCATCTTCTCTATAGGGGGCCACTGAAAAGTTAGACTCACTTCTGTAGCTGTCGCAGCTTGTTGACCAGTTTTTTCCTCCCATCTTTTAATGGCTTCTTTAATGGTTGTAGCTTTAGTAGTCATTATTGTATAGTATTGAATTTACATTCCTTAGTAACCTACTTATTGACAAAACTATAGCTGTCTTTCTTCAAATAATTGAACACCAGACGTAGCATATTATGGCAACTTTTGCTTCTATAATCTACTGTAGAGTAGATGATAGCGGGAAAGCGACAATTTAAGTTTTCAGTTGTTGGTTGTTACCTTATAGTAACTAAATAAACTAAATTGCTACATATTTATTTATCTATGAAATAAACTGGTCTAGTTTTCATATTCACAACGGTTGTTATTCTCAGATATATTTATAATAATAATATATGGTTGTGTTCACAACTAACAACAGCGGATGGGGGGTTAGCTTACTAAACGACCAATGGCAACAATGGCAAAATCTGAAAGAGGGAAATAGCACTCTAAAAAACAAAACAGTGTGAAAGGGATGAAATTTCCATTATTTTACTAAAAGAAAAAGGTAGCTTTAATTATGTGGACCTTATGGTAGTACATTCGATGACATTATGTTTGGAATATAATTTCAGCCAAATGGCCGCCGCGACTCTGCTTAAATGGGGCTCAATTTCATGAAGAACGAGAGTTATGTTGGCCTTCAGGGCGGAAATTGTCTGTGGTTTGTCTGTATAGACCAAAGATCTCACGTAGCCCCACAGAAAATAGTGGAGCGGTGTTAAGTCACACGATGTCGGTGGCCAGCAGGCCAGTTGATGTCGCCACCACGCGAGATGACGAAGCCCCCAAACTTATCATCCAATAAATTCAATGTTTCCCGTGCAGTATGACAAATGAACTATACTGTTGGAACAGTACAGCTGTGGGAACCACATTTTGTAAGTTCCATACCATCTATCCTGGGTCAAGAAAAATTTGTTATCATCTTTCCCGTTGTAGGGAGGATTTGCCTTAATCGTTACGCTTGGCAGGCAGATTGAGGATCGCAGCTTTGATGCTGCTTTCCGTCGTCAGTGTGGGTGTTTTATGCCTGGCGTCATCTAACGAATATAACAAAATCCATTTTATACAAATAAAAAAGTTGTTGTTGTTACGATTTGCCAATTAAGGCAGGCAAAGGTCTTACATCAGACAAGGCGGTATGATTTTGACCTTGTCTGATGTGTATTTTATTAATTAAGTTCTTCACAATATTCTCATGCGTCACAATGCAAAGTTTATGGGAGATTCTGTCTATAGCTTGACTTAACGGACAGTTAGTAAAGATAGTATCTCAAGCCGCCCAAGGGATAAAAACCCTTGAAATTTACATTACCGTTGGAGCACTTGTTTCATCGTATCCACTCATCGATCACTAATCTTATGTATTTTATTTTCATGTATTACAATTTTTTTTGTTATTTTAGTTTAGTATTCGCATATTAACTTTTTATTACACCTACTTCATTCCATCTCTGCGTCATCCCAAGGTAGACTGGTAGAGAATGCCTTAGGCATTAAGTCCATCTATGTACCACATGAAGTATATGAAGTTTTAAATAAATAAAATTATGCTTTTGGATATGGCACCACATTCATTTAGTAATGAAAGTAATTGAAACAGTCGTAATTATTTATTTAATATTATTTTGTGTTAAAAATTGAAAAATTCTTCGGATCTTTGACGTGCTATAACTGATATCCATTCTCCACACCTCACTGGATCTCGAGGAAAGCTAAAAAAAACAAAATAAAATCTCACATCTTTAATTTTATTACATGTTACTATAATATTTAGAGAAACAGTAAAGAAGTCTCATTAAACAAAAACAACAATACTTTAATAATAAAAAAATAAAAAACAATAGCGTTTCCACAAATTGAACAGAATCAACGCATATAACTGGAACAATTACGACTTATTTTATTACGACTTAATTTAAAAAATGCTTTTACGATTATTTTTTGACAAAATATCAGTATTTACAATACAATGATAACAATTTAATAATGTTAATATTAATACTTACCGAAAATATGGAATTCCATCCTTTTTTAGCGTCCTGGATGTGTGATTTTTACACTCTTTAAACGAGCACTGAGGCATGTTTACTGTCGGAGCATTCGAATGCTACTAGATTAAAAGCGCACCCAAATGTTCGAGTGGGCGCTCATTCGGTGAGGCCATTTTTTGTCACTGATTGTGTATCTAGTTTTTTATTAGTGATCGATATATCCACTAATAATTAACATCTTTTCTCAAACATTTAATTCTCAAAATCTCACCACTTGATCAAAATCCACTTCAATCTATTATTTATACGATAATACAGAAGCAACAATCCGCGGCGGTCAAATTCCCCAAAACCCTCATAATATCTTCATCGATCGTCGCTGTTCAGATCGGATAGGCAATATCGAACGATAAAGTGTTTTGTCCACTTTATATTAATTTCAGTCCTGACCAATATCCGAATTAGAATATTGTATCATTCTAATAAAGACCTTTTTAACATTTCCTATCACCCACGCCACGCTTAATGCATCATATTTATAATAGACCATAGACAATATTCTAAGCTCTCTAAAAATATCTATGTATGAAATACATGAATCACGAAATGGCGGCTTGGCGACTGTGAAGTGTGTTTCAGACTTAAATCTGGTCTTAAATTATTGAATTTGTATAATTTCCTTTCCACATATTAAGTCTTCTACTGAAATATATCCAACTGGGCAGTAGGTCAAAGTATGTCATAACATCTTGACATTTTTACCATAGTTTTTACTTTTTTCTTTACCGTTTCTTTTTTTTTAATTAAAAAAAAACAAATGCCACTCTATACAAAATTACAAAATTTTGTTTTGAGAGGGCTAAATTATGATTTAAGTTAAATAATTTCACAGCACTCGATTGTCGTGATAACTTCTTTCATTATTTGGTTATAAAAGTTTCAATTCATTATTCTCTTGAATGTACTTTTTTTTTAATTTACTTAGACCTCGTATTCATTTCAATCTAGGATTTAAAAAGTTATTTTGTCATTTTTTGTTCCCGCTGTTTTGGTGTGATTTTGAAAAAATTTATATTGATTTTGAATGTATTGTGAGTATGTTTTATATTGCTTTTAAAACAAAGAGTGTATTTAAAGCACTACTTTTACTGTAAATGGTGATGACCATTTACTTTTAAGAGATATTTTTTTGAACCTTTATTTTTACTAAAATTGAAATCACTTTGCCGCTATAATATTAGTTCATATTTAACTAAATTGTATTGCATACAGTTGTAATGTAATCCATATAAATTTTAGTATAATGAAAGCAGAAATACAAATTAATGAATATACTCTTATCATCCTGTGGGTGTCGTAAGAGGCGACGGAGAAATGTGATATCAACTCAAAATATAAAACTACAGTTACCAACCGGATTACCGAGCATGGTAACTTTTGTAAATATCCCTCTATAAAGCAATCTATGGGGAGGCCCATGTTCAGCAGTGGACTTCTGATAGGCTGCAATTAATTATGAAACATTATACCTAAAGTTCTAATCAGTTTTGACCACTGTGAAAACTGTATCTTGGAAAAATAACACTCACTTCCCAGGGCATGTATGTATATATTAAATGCTGTGTTAGACTCATAATCATAAAACATGTAATTAATGTGATATTCCTTAGTCCATTTCAAAAAGTCAAAAAATTAGACTTAATAATAATAAAGCTAAGACAGTGTATAGAAGTATTACCTGCCTATGTGGAAAATATTTGATTATTTTTAATGGCTTTTTTTGTGTAAAGTTTAACTTTTTGTGTCTCCTCTGGTCTAAGAGTATTAAATTTTTATTAGCTAATTACCTACCAGCTGGTACCTGGCCCATTGCTGCCGCAGAAGAAATAATTGTGGAAATATTGTTTTAAATTTGGAAGCATTATATTGTTTGATAAGGAATGATTATATTATTGAATAGAATATTCATTGAAATTGAATGATATATAACTTTCAACTTGTCTGTACTATATGCGTGCCACCATAGTAAGTTAATTGTACTATGCCTATAACTTTCGCATAAGTAAGCAAGCAATAAGTTGACAATGTTTCACCACAATCTGATGAACGGTATGGCAGCGCATAAAATACGAACAAACAAACATAAATTTTTATATATTAAATTATAAGTTTGACTACTATTCATGCTTTGCGTGCATTTTGTCTCCTCCAGTCTAAGAGTATTTAATTTTGTTTTGTGCTAAAAAGTGCTTGACTAACATGCAAAATACGCGCTTAGACGTGGAGTTGCGGAAAATAGCCCGTCCTAATCTTAAATATTTGACTACTCACCCACCAGATGGTAACTAGTGATGTATCTGAAGATGGTAAAGCGCTCCAAGCAGCCAAGTCAGGCTTAACGAAATCCTATTCACTCTTACCTTAGAAACACATTACTTATTTACAGGCTGACCTTTGATATAAGCTCGAAGTATAATTTTTTTAATATTATTGCAGATAAAATGTCAGGCAAAATAGTGAGGTCTGTCAATGTGGTGCCCTTAGTTAAAGTGAAGGTATTTTTTTTATTCTTATTTAAAATTAGTGTTTAGTAAATGATGTGTGATAGTAGTTGATTTCTTTCCATAGGTGTTGTAAGAGATGACTATTGGATATGCTTAAAATATCTAATGGTTTTCGATAGCTGGCGGTACAACTATCTCGTCAAAGCCAGGCTTGAATTACCCAGATGTAGATGGTAAGCAGCGTCAAAGGTATGAGGTTTGTCAATTGTCAATCAATCCTCTCTGCAACGGCAGAGGCACATGTCCAGCGTCTACTTTTATGGGCTGACAATGACTTTATGGCCACAAAGTGACTAACTTTTATAATGTGGTGGAGCCACGCTGCAGCAATATTATAATTGCAGTATGAATAGGTCGGCTCAACTGGGGAAGAACTTTGCTCACACAGAATAATCACGAAAAAGTGCTTGCTTAATGCTGCTGTGTTTCATATGGTGAGTGTAGCGATCCGGAGACACTTTTTACTGGATACGGGGCATTCCATCTTAGTCCTCAGGGTGACAAAGCGTCTGCATTTTGATTTTTAATAGAGGATAAATGTAGATGTCTATGTGCCACAGTATTCGCTTACCATCAGGTGGACTGTGTGCTAGTTTGTCACCCTTATTCTATAGAAGAATCTCAGACCAGTGACATAAAGCAACATCAAAGCTGCGTTTGTCGATCCATCTGCAAAGCGTAGTGCTTAAAGCTTATCCTCTCTATAATTGGATAGACCTATGTCTAGCAGTGGACTTTTATGAGCTGCTGATGAAGAAAAAGTATTAAAGCTGTCGTTTTGTGTAACTTTAAACTTATATAGCTCCAGTTACTGTTGACTATTTCAGTTTCACGTCTGTCGCCTCTTACGACAGCAACGAGACGATTTTTTTTTCTTTATTCAGGATAACAAACAATTGTACAATACAATCTTATCACTAAACATAATAATATATATGTGCTTAATAATCATGCAATCAACACCGTTATCCACATTTTACTATAGGGTCGGTGTACAAAAGTATTTATATTAAAATTTTAATTTTATGTTCTATTAAAACAACCCATTCATGAATAAATACAGAGAATAACAAACTGATACAAAAATTATTGTGAAGTATCTCTGAAATAATATATATCTATTATACCAAGTTTTTGAATTCAAATCAGTATAAAAATAAATATTGATATACCTAATATCAATTGAATTACATCACTGTACGATACACTGTATGACATGGGTTAGTGGATATTCTTATACCGCCACTACACGGCAAGTCGACAGAGGGAAACTGAAATAGGATATGAGCAGCAGATCTTCCTGACAACAACTCAAAATTTATAGAACTGCTGTTGTCAACCCCCTGGCCAAGTGTGGCAACTATGGCAAAATCCTTCCTATGAAACAATATATTGGAAAGCAATGTACTCTTTTGAGCTGTAATGGATGGATGGATGGACCGTTGATTATGGGTACAATTCCTTAAGGCAAGGGTATCAAACTCTTATTTTCTATAGGGCCATTAATTTACAAAGTTCAGGGTAGGTTATACATCGTAGAGCCATGCTGCAGCTATATTAGTAGTATAGTTGTAGCACGAATGGGTCGCCTCGACCGGGGAAGGATCACGCTCTAACAGAAATACCAGCGTAAAATAGCCGTTCAACCCTGCTGTGTTTTGTATGGTGAGTGTAGAGAACCGGAGACCCTTTTTACTGGAAAAGAGGCATTCCATCTTAGTCCTCACAGGTGACGACGCATCTGTAGTTTGATTCTTTATTGAGGATAGATGTAGATATCTATAGGTACAGCAACCACTTATCATCAGGAGGACTGTGTGCTCGTTTGTCACCCTATCCTATAAAAAAATGCTAGCAGGCTAGACTCAACATATATTTACGCAAAAAGAAATAGAAAAATAATTATTATTACGGAACTGAGCGAAAAGACTCGCAATTTAAAAAGCGTATAGCGGCGTGCATCATCGAATTTATTGAACTTTGTCTACAAGTAAGCCTTATAGCTAGAGCCTTAATGCGCAAACGTAACACTCATCTGGAAACTATGTTCTTAATCCAGAAGTAGTGAAATTGCGCACAGCTAAGCAACTCCTTCAATTCATTGAAGTTATAGGGCTTAGCAGTGAACTATAGCCATAGTGCGATCACAATAGATATTAAAGGTGACAGTGACGCTGGTCTCTCTAGACCTGCATAGCTGCTTGCACAAATTAAAAAATAAGTAGGCCTTGTAGTGGTGGGGTAAGAAAAACCGCTAACCCATATCATCCCCTGGTTATCGTGAGAGCCGACAGAGCGAAACTGAAACAGGAGATAAGCAGCAGCATCTAACGCGCTTACGCTAACCTGCTTACAAGCATGGCAACTATGGCAACTATGGCAATAACCCACTCCCCTATGAGGCAATCATAGGGGAGGCCTATGGTCAGCTGTGGGATTTTGATTGGCTGTTATGAATGAATGATGAATGGATTCGCCACATGTTAGTGACTTAAGAAAAGCCATCTTCCTATTTTGTCCCATGGATGACGTATAAGTAGGCAATTAAAATCTTTAAATTTGACTTAAAGAATCAATTGATGCTTTTGGTCTCTGACCGTTTGGTAATGATGATCCATATGTTTGACATGACCACATAAATAAAATAAACAAATAAATAAAAAAAACCCTTGCAGAAGGAGACACTTTCCGAAGATGAGGATGAGGATAAGGTTTCGTGCAAGTTATGCTGCAAGAACTTCGCAAGTGACGTAGCCCTGAGGAACCATGCGCGGATGGAGCACATAGATGCGTTTGCGATGGGAGACCCATCCGTTTGGACAAACATACTTTCGGTGAGTTGTGAGCTTTGCTTAATGTAGGCAGAGTTGCTAAGGGACGCTCCAGACGGAAGTTTTTCAACCTAATTGGCGATATACTGATTATGGGTAAAATTAATAATACCCTTAACTGACGAGCATTGGCTCAGTCACACTATGCTCCTCGCTCTGCTCCTCACGCTACCGCGATGTTGCCCTCTCTGGCCACACACTGCTCTACTCGCGCAATTAATCGCGATGCTCCGCACTAGGTCGCTCGCGTTTGCAACACAATGGTTATTGCAACTGTGGCAGCATGCGCGCTATAGGCTTATTTAGTAGAGCTAATTATATCAATGTCATAAAAAAGAAATATACGTCGTCGTTCTCGCCAACGGAAATGGTGGATGACATCTATTCATCGAAATGGCCATACTACGTCTCTGCCTCCTTTCCTCGATACTTCCCATGCCATTCGACGAGTGTGTGGCCACAGGGTAAGGATGTGAAAGATGCGAGAGAGTTGTGTCAAGATCGTGCCAAATGGTAGTCCGTAGTCTCTACCTATGCCTCTGGGTGACAGGCGTGAGAGTTTATGTTATGTTACGACACTTGAAATTTTTTCTCAGTACTTGCTACACACGCAAAATATTTCATGTAAATTACAACCTAAATTAATTAAAATTTTATTTAAGCCAATTTCTTCGCAACATGCCAATAATCACACACACACACACACACACACAAAATGCTGTTGGTTTTGCAGACATTAAAAAAAAGGCCTGAGTGTATTGGTTCTTACTTTTGATATTTTTTTAATTTTCTCGAATTTCTCGATAGCCCAAAAGACCGTCAACAGATGAAGATGATCAGATAAATGAGATTGAACAGAAAAAGAGGGAACTTATCGCCACCATGGGCCCCACCAACTTAGTTTCCCTGGCATCGAAAGACGTCAGTTACATTATAGTGAAGTCAGAAAACTGCTCCGAGCCGGCTAAGAGGAGAAGGTTGGATAAGATGGGTAAGGGAAAGAAAGAGAAACAGACAAAAGTCGTTACACCGAAGAAGGAAAAAGAACATCCACCTATAACGTAAGTATATTTCACCTTGGTGACCAATTCACATTTTCATTACAGCCTATAATAATGTACTCCAGACCGAACTTCGGTCACGGCGGCCAGTCTCTACGTAAGTCAGCCATCTGCGCAGGACAGGATCATAATGCCCAAGTGATTCAAGCACAGGTGCACCCTATTCCCTCACTCTCATAGTGCAATGGGACGGCAATCCGACACGACGGGAGAAAGATTAAGCAGGACCAATGTTCCAATATTTCAAAGACATGCTTTCCGAGGCACGGGGGTGATACCACACTAACTTCTTGACTCCGGGATGCTACTGAGAATTTCTCGACAGAAAAACTCAATAACTGTTTGTTTTAAGCAGCTGTGTTTACGATCAATAGACCAATGAGGTAGTCTGTATGTGGTAGAGCCACGCTGCAGCTATATTATGGTTGTAGCATGAATGGGTCGGCTCGACCGGGAAAGGACCACGCTCTCACAGAATACCAGCGTGAAATAGCAGCTTAAGGCTGCTGTGTTGCCGTATGGTGACTGTAGACAACCGGAGACCCTTTTTACTGGAAATCAGGTATTCCATCTTAGTCCTCAGGGGTGACAACGCATCTGCATTTTGATTCTTAATCGAGGATAATTGCCACAGCATCCACTTTCCATCGGGTGGACTGTGTGCTCACTTGTCACCCTTACTATATAAAAAAAAAAGTCAGGCGGTCTTTAATAAGTCCACTTATTATGTCATTTTCGTTTATTTTTTTACTTGTTTATTTTATTTTTTATTTATTTATTAGGTTAACAAACAAGCACGACATGACAACTACATCTTATATCTATCTTCGAGGAGAATCAAAAATCAGTAATTGGGTTTCTCTGTGAAGAAATTCTCAGTAGTAGCTCGGAGTCAGAATTTTGGCGGTGTTTCACTGTGACTTACAAAGCACATAAAGTCGTCGGTCCTGCACCTGATCTCTCTGATAGTGTTGGATCGGAGTCCCATCGGACTATGAGCATACACTTGGGCACTATAATCCTGTCCTGCGCAGATGGCTAGTCTCCGTTGAGACCAAAGTTCTGTCTGGAGGACATTATTATGATAGGACGGGTGGTGTGGGTGGAGTCTCCCCACGAGTTTCCTCCCCACGCGTCCTCGTTGGAAACTGCAGAAATGATCTTGTTTTTAATGCAAAACCTTGAGTATGATGATGATGATGGAAGGGAATCACCATCAACGATGAATCCGAAAAAGATTATATAAACATCCGAAAAAAAAATTGAGATATCCGAAAAACTCGTGCACGAGAAAAAGATGACTGTTCATTTGATAAACATTTATATTCATTAAATACAAAAATTAAAAATTCAACATTTTTTTTTTAATTGATACAATTCAATTCTTTTAATCAGTGACTAGTTGTATTCGATGTTGCCTCTGACGGTATTACTGTAACAATTGGTCGATGATAACTGAGGTATGTTACAAAAGTGCAGTACCATAAATACTGCATCTATAGTTCTTCCATATCTGGTAGTATGTTCTCTAGGATTGTTGTCAATTTTCAATTGAAATTCTTCTTGGAGGAACGTAATTAATGGCATTGATTCATCTTTCGCAACATTTATATCCGCATATAATCCTGTCTGATGCAGATGGCTAGTCTGCGACTGCGCTGGCTGCTGGTGTTATAAAAGATAAAAAGATTCATTACCTCCCATGCGAAATGTAAAACGTGACTATGGGACACGCCAGAAAAATCTTACAGATGGCGGTAATAACCATTTCGTTTACTCCAAACGTAAAACACCTAGGCCGGCAAGGGGCAGCTGTAGGTGTAGCATCAAAGGTGTCTCTGTAAAAAATATGTCTGCTGTTTTACGTGGTAGAGCCGCGCTGCAGCTGGCTGTAGCACGTTACGGTTGTAGCAAGAATGGGTCGGCTGGACCGGGGAAGGACCACGCTCTCACAGAATATAAGTGAAATAGCAGCTTAATGCTGCGGTGTTTCGTATAATGAGTGTAGAGATCCGGAGACCCCTTTTTACTGGAAACAAGTATTCACTTTAGTCTTCAAGGATGACAATGCATCTACATTTGATTCTTAATTGAGGATAGATGTTGATGTCCACGAGCCACAGAAACCGCCCACCATCATATGATTTGCTAATGTTTGCTCGTTGGTCCCATTGGTCCCTTAAAAAATCTCCCCCCAACAATGGAAGAGACAGGGGCTAATAAAGAATTAAACATATAATCTTAACTTTACAGGGGTCCGTTTGAATGCCTCCAACCTTCTAACCTGATAGCGGATGGAACCTGTCACCAAATATTCTTCTCGTGTTGCGAGTATTCCATTCACTACCGGGACGAGCATACAAGGAGACGCAAAGGATTAAGGTGTCAAGTTTGTGAGAAACCACTTAATGCAGTAGACGAGAACCAGTCCTTATACAATTGTGAGGTGAGTGAAAAATAAATATGCAGGATGTTGTGATTTGTCATGCAATAAAGGTGAGTAGGACTCCGTTTGGGTAGATAGCACCGTGTTACCAGCCAATTTTTGCGGGCAAATAACAGTGCCTGTACTTCTGTGTTTTATAGTTTGAAGGGTGTAAGCATTCCATCTGAATCCTCAGATATGAGACTGCATCTGTAGCATTCTTTGTTTGAAGTTAGTTGCAGGTGTTCATAAGTTCGTTTGTCATTTCAGTTTTATAATAAAAAATAATCTTGTTGATTACTAGTTTGATAAAGTATTTAAAAATAGATTGATACAAAGATAAATCTTTATTGCAATTTAAACCCCCGAAACAAAACGAGCTGATGCTCTTCAAACGACTCTACCGATTTTGATAAAACATGTCTAAGAACCACGGCTAGAAAACCTGCTTTTAAATAAAAAAAATCGCACTCAAAAATCGGTTCACCCGTTTAAGAGCTACGGTGCCACAGACAGACAGACACACAGACACGCAGTCAATCTTTAACACCCCTCTTTTTGCGTTGGGTGTTAAAAATAGTTACAATAATTATGGAAAAGCTTATGAATCACAAATGGTGGTCATATCACTTTCTACCTGACAAACCAATTGTGAAAGGAAAGGTGAAAAAAAAAAGACAAGAGATGGGCAGCAGCACCTTTGTGATAAGAAAGCAATAATAAAAAAACTATTGTTGCCAACCTGCTTGCTAAGTTTGTCAGCTATGGAATATTGGCATATATGCATAAGCCCCCATGAGCAATCTGTAGGGGTGACCTGTGAAGATAGGATGCATCCATAGGCAAGGTAGGATTCAGCAGTAGACTTATCATGTGTGGTTCACGTAATGTAAAACCCCTCAGCTGAGCGGCTCTAAATTTATGTAAATATAAGAAATTCTTGTTTTGTTTCAGATTTGCGAGCTGGCTTCCAATCTAGCAAAGAGCTATCGGATCACAGATCGGTAGCTCATGTCAAACTAAAGCCGTTCGAGTGCATGATATGCCACAAGCGATTCACACAGCAAGGTGGCCTGCAGCAGCACACTCGATGCACACGGGCTACCGTCCCTACTCCTGCACGGTCTGTAACAAAACCTTCACCCAGAAGTCAGGGCTGGACCAGCACACCAGGACTCACACCAAAGTGAGGCCGTACCGCTGTATTATATGCAGCAAGACTTTTTGCCAATCGGTCCATCTGAAGCAGCACATGCGGACTCACACCAACGTGTCCCCCTTCCAGTGCGGGATATGCGAAAAGCGTTTTAAACAAAGCAGTCATCTCAACTATCATCTGAAATACCACAACCCGGCAACAATGACGGAGGAGCAGAAGAAGAAATATGTGGAATTGGTCGGTTTGATTGGACAAAATGAATCAGATCAGAATTACTCTGAACAGAATGAAACGGAAACCATTGAAGAGATAATAGAATGTCAACCAGAGTTTGAACAATCCTCGCAAATTCAAGTTGAAGTGGAAACTGAATATGTTTTGAATGAATGTGAAACTGAAGAGAATGAGACGTGGTGTGTTACTTTGGGATAAAAGTGTAAAAACAAAAGTGACCTCTTGTATTGACACTGTTAAATTATTAGGAAAAGTGTATTTAACACGGCTAAAAGCTGGAGTGCGGACATACCTAGGTTAAGCATACTAAACGCAGCCGATTGCGTTTGGTCAAACTTTAGGTGTATTCTATTTATTCACGGTATGTACGGTAATGGTCAGCAGAAATAATTAGCTTAGGTTTCCTAGGTTCACTTAAAATTATTTATTTATTTTATTTATCTTTATTGCAATACACCTTCAACTGACGGTTACAAAGGACGGACTTAATATTTCTTTCAGTCAACCCTAAGATAGATAGAATAAATAAAGATGTTGGTAGGTGCAAATTAAGGACAATAAACTTTTGTTTATTGTCCTTAATCTTAAAAAGAAAAACAGTTAAACTATTAACTTCTATTCTACCAAAACACATTATATAAATATGACTCATATCAATACACATATAATACCATTACCCATGCATTTTGGTTGATACTCGAAAATCTAGTGAATATAGGTTTACCTGACTCATTGGGTAAAGTCCGAATAGATAGATAGATAACTCTATATTGCATTTAAACCGAATAGTTACAATAATAGCTATAAATGTTGGTCATACTCCTTTAAGAGATTTGTATTGGACATGAATGTAAAAGAAAATTGTAATTTAATTATAATATAGACTTTACAAGACCTAGTTTTTTAATCGACTTTAAAAAAGTAAGAGGTACTCATTTCAACTATATTTTTTTTTATGTGTGTTGCCTCAGAACTTTCTAGGTGAACCGATTTTGTAGATTTTTTTTTATTTGAAAGCTGATGGTTTTCATATGGTCCCATATAAATTTGATCCAGATCTGATCAGTAGTTTTTGAGTTATCCTTAATAATGCATATTTAATTGACTTCGACTACATTGATGACGTTATATTGAAGTCGTTTGTACATTTTTATAATTTTACCACTTGTACTCAAAAGGTACAAGCTAAATTTAGTTTTAACCATGAATATATTGAATACACCTAAGTTGACCAACCACAATAGGCTGCACCTAGATGTAGCCGCACTCTTTTTTAGTTGTGACATATATACAAAATACAGTGGCTATAGTTTTGTTTATAGAAGTGTTTTGTTGTATAGAACATATGAAGTAATGTATAATTATATTTTTTTTATAGCTCAATTTCTGGACAAGTGCCAGGTTATACGACAACAACCGTGCAATAGATATATAGTTTGTTCGCCTAGATACGGTCGCCTTTATGTCGCGCCGTCTTGTCAAAGGCGCCGCCGCGATATCTGTCGCGTGCGGCGTACACCCGCAGGAGAGTTTAGCGTTTAAAAAAGAAACGCCATAGTGAAAGGTCTTTGCTACATAACTTGTGTTTATTATTTATATTCGTATTTTATTACAATGACCATAAGAATAAAATAGTATTCTATTTTATTATATATTATAATAGAAAAACATTTATTTAACTAAAACAGAAAAATAAAAAATAAAAGCAAAATAATAAAAACGCCTCCGGGTGTACCGACACTATCTTAGTGAACAGACTATATATAGTAAAATGTGTTGTCTGTGTTATTGACTGCTGTCATATTGAATGTGAATGTTGAATTGTCATATTGAATTTTTTCTGCCAAAAAATTCTCATTAGCAGCACGGGGTCAGGAAGTTGGCCGTGTTTTACCCCCGTGCCCCTGAAAGTACGTAAGGCCGTTGGTCCTGCGCCTGATCTCTCTCCGGTTGTGTCGGATTGCCGTCCCATCGGACTATGGGTGTAGGGAATAGAGAGTGCACTCATGCACTGTAATCCTGTCCTGCGCCGATGCACACACCAGCTTCACGAGCTGAATCTACTGAACTTGGGCCTCCAATTTTAGGGAGGATTTGACTTTATTGTCGCCGGTCTGGATATTTTACGCCTGGCGTGAACGAGATGGTTACATCGCCTCTTACTACACCCACAAGATGATGTTGGATGTTGGATTTCTTACAACGTTGCTATACGGCAACTTTTCTGCAAGTCCTCCGCGCCACTGTTCCCATGATAACGATTGTCCCATATAAAAAAAAACACTAAGCGATTTCATTTAATTGATATGGAAGAAAGAATAAGATTACTATTTTACGTGTCGAACTGTGCTAACGAGAGCTTCCACGACTTTTCACCAGAGCGGGCCACTTAGGAATGAGGTGAAGTATTTTTTAAAATATTTGATATTATATTTGACCGATATCATAACGGGGAAGTTAGTTTGTTAGAATGAAAAATTAAAACGATTTCATGGGTTTTAATTTTTTTGCACGGAACCTTAATTATTTTTCTGAAATAAAAGTATCCTAAGTTACTCCTTATAACATCAGCTATCTGCCAGTGAAAGTCCCGTCAAAATCGGTCTAGCCGTTTCGGAGATTAGGCGAAATAAACAGACAGACAGAGAGACAAAAATTTTAAAAATTGTTTTTTGTTAAAAAGTTGTTATTTTAACATTACAAACAGACACTTCAATTTTATTTATTTATATAGATAAAACTCTAACACGACGATTTCTGTACATTGAATATTTTTTTGAAATTTTAATTTGAGGTACACCATATTACAAGTCGCGGCACGTAAGTCTAGCGCTGAACGAAACGTGGAGGAGACGCGCACGAATTGAATTGCACGAATGCTACTGGAGAGCCAATAAGCGCGTGCGAACGATACGCACGAGCCAATCAGCGCGACTTATGCACAATAAGCTAATCAGCGCGACTTGTGCGCAATAACGGTCACCGCTAGACTTTCGTGCCGCTACTTATATCGATACAGATGCCAAAACAAAATTTTTTGAAAGCGTTGTCTGTCTGTCTGGACATGCATCACGCAAAAACCTGTGAATGGATTTGGATGAGACTTTCACTATAATGTTGAGTAGAGTAGGGGTCAAACCGTTGGAATAAGTCTATATCATCACGCTATCTATCATAGGAGCTGGGCAGTAGGTATAATAGGGCAGGAAGTAGGGCACTGCTAGTCATATAAATTAGATTAGAAATGGAAAATCAAACTGCGGATATTACTAAAAGAATTTAACACGTTAAACGCCATGGGGCACCGGTGACCTCATGTTGCTTTATTGCGCCATGGGGACCCGGTGACCACATGAGATCTAAATTTAAAGTGCTTTTTGCGCCACCGGTCACGTGTCGTTTATTTCGCTATGTGAGTGACCGCGGCGCTTGAGAGCAATCTCAGCAGTGGGACACACCTGCCTAGTAAAATTTAGAAAATAGGTACTAAATTATGAGAAGTAGGGAAAATACGCAAAAATGTTTCATATAAAATTTGGTTTTAAATATCGTAGTTTTAAGATTCAAAAGATAAAAATTTACAGTATTAATGTTTTAATAACATAATAATATATCAATCACAAAGAAATATCAATATTTTACACGTGGTCATAGAAAGGCTTTTAGATAGAAAAATATTGATATTGAACAAAAATTATTGATTACTGATGCTCTCTATTAAAACATGGCAGGCAATAATGTATTGACCATCACACTGCAAACAATAGGTAGGCACTTTCAGGGTCTTATTTTTTGCGTCTTTTCGACATCTTTCTACATTGTCTTGTAACAGCCGACACAAAATCGTCTCATTTTGCGTACAGGTCTTTTGACAAGTTCATTTTGTCGTTTTGGACGTAATTCAAGTACAAGTTACCTGTTTCTGGACGTCCTGATTTAGTGAGATATTGAACGAGATTTTTCTATAATCTACTACTGAAATATTTTTCTTAGTGGTTTCTATACATTATCAACGCATTTACCACAGCTGTATTCAAGAGCAATTCTATGGCCAATTTTCTATACCATTTGACAGTTTTTCAGTGGAGTTGAATAAGCTGTCATCTGATCACCATGTCGACTGAAGCTTTACATTTGTTATAATCAACCATTGCTGGTTTTTGCACCGCCTTCCTCTGACATTTAATCGAGTAAATTTGTCCGTGCTTTGTAGACAGCATTAAAACATCTCTTTTATCTTTCCATTTTAATACTGTGATGCCACAATCGTTTTCTAGCATGAATTCACCTCGTTTTAAATTAGTTTCTACTACTTTCCTAGGCGTACTTTTGTTCTTTCTCACTGTCCCAGGAAATGTGTATCGTTTTTAGTAATTCGTACGCCAGTTCCAAGCTGTACCAGTTATCAGTGGCAATGTGTGGCCTTTATTCAAGAGTTCATCGCACAGGATAATACTATTTTGTAGGGTATTATTCTCAATATCAATATTTTTTCCACTGTATACCTGTATTTTAAAGTATAACCAGGATTTGTACAAACTTTAAACAATTTTATACCGTATTTGTGCCTTTTAGATTTGTTATATTGTCGAAAAGTGACTGACCTTAAAAGGAATCATACTCGTCGACACACAGTTCTTCTTAGGGCTTTAAATTTATCATTTAACAAATTCAAGATACCTGATTTTTCCAATGCGATCGTTCGATTCAAGTTTGTAATTGTTGGCAAAGTGTAGGTACTAAAAGTAATTCAAATCTGTTCCTAGTCATCACCAGTGAGGAAACGTTTTGAAATATGTCATCTGTACTCCAGTAATCACTAATTGATGGTTCACAAGGCCCATGAATAAAATTAGTCCAAAATCGTTTTATTTCATGCTTATCGGTTGGCTGGTGTATGTGAGCGAGAACATGGCTTGAAATCTTTATCTCCAAAGCTTTGCGTAGCAAACAGGTTACTTTGTTCAGCAATTATTTCAAACAAGGAATCGTCAACTAACAAAGAATAAAAATCCTGGATCTCCTTGACTTAAGTCTCTTGAAAAGGAAACTTCAAACCTGTGGGCTCAGTGAAGGGTATCACTGAGCAGTGCATCCAGTAGGGTTCTTCCATTTTGTGTACGTGTTTGAAGAAGTAAATTTTGTAGGACAAAATCTTTACTGAATCGCTTTCACTGTCCGAATTGATAACCATACGTCTTCTTTTTCTTCGAACATGTAATTTTCAGACTCATCGTCGCTACTGATGTCCCTGAACGATGTCTGAAGTGCGTTGAACCCAAAGTCTCAATTGCAATCTTCTGCGACAATTCAAAGTCCGCAAATCCATTTGAAATTGCAAAATCGCGTTCCTCATTATTAGGTACTATATTATTTTCCATCGCAATGAATTACTAAACATAACTAACATGAAATATGCTTTAGACGTATTCTAATTAGCCAAAACCAAACGAACATAACCTTCCGCGCAAGCGCCGGCGATAGACTGGAGCGGGGTGACTGGCGGGCGGCGTGGCGCATGCAAACGAAAATAACTTTTGCTTGAGCGCCATGGGGTCACAGGTGCCCGCGGCTGTTTTTCAGCAATAACTTGAAAACTGTATTTTGATTTCGATAAAACTGATTTCTATACATATATCATGATTATTAACAAAATGACTACAAAAATTTTTGAGTAAAATCACATTTACATGGCGTTTAACGTGTTAAAAAGTTAAAAATGTGTAAAAAAATGAAAGAATACAGCACTAAGGCATTGTAACAAATAACTTCACCTCAGTCTCAGCGAGCAACATCTGGTGAACGTTATATTAGCCCTCATTAGCAAGTGCAGTCTTCAGTTTCGAGAAGAGAACGTACCTATACCTGTCTAATCTAACGTTCAATAAAACCTTAGACACACGTCTATTTTATTTATTTGTATATTACCTTTAAGGATTATAAATACCCCGTGTAAGTCATTTTTATGTATATTTTAGTTTTAATAAATTGATGAATGGATTTTGTTTTTTATTTTTTAAATAAGCTATGTGATAACAGCTTACAGCCTCTATACGACCCATTGCTGGGCTTGAAATAATACCTTGAAATAAAAACCAGTTGCTACTCTACTTTCTGTGAGGGTTTTGGAGATAATGATTTGACTGTAAAAGTAAAGCTGAAAGCTATGACGTCATGACATTAGAATTTTTTTACACAGGTACTTGTACAATTAATAAAAAGGTAGGGCCATGCTGCAGCTATATTATGGTTGTAGCGCGAATGGGTCGGCTGGACGTCTATCAAATTACCGAAAGAAGTAAAAAGATTTTTTTAAAAGAAATGATTAGATTTTTCAACCGAGTTCAAAAAGGAGGAGGTTTACAATTCGTCGAAATCTTCTTTTTTATGTATGTTCACCGATTACTCGAAGACGTCTGAACCGATTTGGAAAATTATTTTTTTGTTTCAAAGGGTATAGTTCCCAGGTGGTCCCATTTAAATTTTATCGGAATCGGTCGAGCGGTTTTAAAAAAAAAATCAACAATAAATTATATTTATATTGAAGTCGGTTGTACAAAATTTTTAATTTTACCACTTGTAATAATCAATTTTCAACTACTACTCATCCTTTTACGTCAAAGCCTATATTTAGCCCATTGCAAAGGATTTGCTTTAGCTGTCACACTGGCGGGCTTAGTACTGTAATTTTCAAATCACTGTACTTAACTTGAGCACCTTTGTCGCTATGATACTATATTGATTTTTTCTACCGACTTCAAACGGGAGGAGGTACTCAATGAGAGCTAATAATTTTCTGCTCACCAGATGTCGCTAGTTGACACAGGTAAAGTTTTTTGTTACAGTTAACTTTTTTTAATTTTTCTACTTTTATGAATATCTGTGGTCTGGTTTATTTATTTTTAATCTAATTAATATAAAATATAACTAATAGTACGTAAAAGAACATTAACCTTTACATTTTCCGAACAAATTAATTTCCCCGCTATTAAATCTGTCAAATATTATACCTCACTTTTAAGTGGCGCCGCCCTGGTGGCAGAAAAAGTCGTGGATGCAGTCCTCAGTCCTCATTCGACTGTATGTTTTTCTTTTCTTTTTTATGTTGTTTAAGAAGTTATGAGGTACATAACTTCTGGGTGAACCGATTACTATGATATTTTTTTTATTTGAAAGCTGGTGCTTCACATGTAGTCCCATATAAATTTGATTAAGATTTGACCAATAGTTTATGAGTTATTCTAATAATTTATATTGAAGTCGGTTGTACAAAATTTTTCATTTTAAATTATTACACAAACATTATCCCCACACTAGGATTTTCTCTTGTGTCGTGGAGGCAGTTTACAAACAAATTGCACAAGGACAAAAAATATCCAGAAGCGGAACAACCATTTGTAGTCCATACAAATACTTGTTCCGTGCGGGAATCGAATCCGCGGCCCCATCGTAAGAACTCATTGCTAAGCCACTGCGCCACGGAGCCGTCAACTACATTTTATTTATTTCATATGTTCTAATTTTTTTCGCTGTTTTCGTTGGTCTAGTGGTTTTTAACCGCGATTTCTGATCATGAGGTCGCGGGTTCGATTCTCGGTCAGTAAAATCAGTTGTTGTATTTCTGTCAGAAATTCTCAGTAGCAGCCCGGAGTCAGGTAGTTGTCTGATTCCCGTGCCTCGGAAAGCACGTGAAGCCGTTGGTCCTGCGCCTAATATCTCTCCGGTCGTGTCGAATTGCCGTCCCATCGGAATATGAGAGCGATGGAATAGAGTGCGCCTGTGCTTGCGTATACACTCGTGTACTATAAAATCCTGTCCAGCCCAAATGGCTAGTCTCCGTTGAGGCTGGCCGCCGTAATCGAAATTCGATTTGGAGGACATTATGTTCGTTGAGTATCAAGCTCCACTTGTGCTGGTGTAATTCTTGAATTAAATAAATACTTCGATATGTAGACTGTACAGTGTATAGGTCATTTAATGTGTTCTGATTGTAAGTGGCGTTCGAAGTGGCGCTGCGCTGTGTGATGGTGGTGGGGCTGCGGAGCACGCAGAACCGGTTTGAGATTCTCATCGCTGCCCGGCGATACGAGCTAGGGAGAATATTTCACTGTGACGTCAAGAACAATGTTCAAATTTGTATTAGCTCTCATCCTTGGGAAGGTTAAAGAACAAGGTTTACGATCCTTTTATTTTTTAACAGCCAGTAAAAGTCTACTGCTCTTTACGTTTTTCAGAGAGATTGACAATGACAAATCAGAACGTAGTACTAAACGTGAACACTTTTGACGCTGCTGCCTGTTGCCGGACTGGGTAGGCTTGGGTAAAAAATATCGATATATCGAAATTTTTATCTCCATATATCGATATTTAATTTAACTAACACTACTCAACAACAATAACAAATTAATTAACATAAGCATTCATGTACTGTTCATTTTTTCGTCGTCCTACCATATATCGATATTTATCACGTATTTTTTTCACTTGCCCGTCCCTAGGACTGGGTATTTTATAAGAATCAAAATATAGATGCGTTGTCACCCCTGAGGACTAAGATGAAATACCTCGTTTCCAGTAAAAAGGGGTCTCCGGATCTCTACACTTACCATACGAAACATCTATATTTAGTTCAGTAATATTGTATTATATTTGTAGAAGATACCATTCATGTGGCTCTACCTGGAACCACGTAACACAAACCCTAGCCCCTACCTATGTACCTACGTCACAATTACTATATATTATGTCTCCTCCAAAACCAATAAAGAGACAGTTATTAAACTGCATCAGTGTCTTAATTTATCGCATTGTCCTAACATTACACAGCAGCATTAAGCTGCTATTTTACGCTGTTATTCTGTAAGACCTTGGTCCTTCCCCGGTCGAGCCGACCCGTTCGTGCTACGACCATAACATATCTGCAGAGCAGTGAACTTGTGATGGGTTGTAATGATGATGATGATGAATAAATTTAATTTTGATTGGAAAGGTGTGAACAAAAACGAGCACAATCGTAATATTTTACATATATTGGGAATTTGTCTATAAACAGTTTAGAATATTGCTATTGTGACGAAAAAACAAGGAAAAAAATTATATCCATACAATTACATGTTACCATTATAATAATATATAAAATTTATTATTAATACGTGAGCTTGGTGGGGGACGACGTACAGACAGAAGATATACATCTCCTTGCTTGTTAATCTATAATTAAACAAAAAAATATACAAGCAATCTTTCAATTAAGGATTTTCCTTTTCAGACCTATTCCTATAATTGCCTGACTACGACAAATCCAAAAGGAAGGTTATTTTGAAGCTATACATTTAATTGTAGAAATGATCAACGTAAGTAAAGAAAAATAAAAATAATTTAAAATTAAATCTTTTTCAAAATTATATTTTATTGATGTTTTTTTTTTCTATTAGTTACAATTATGTAATCATTCTTTAGCGTTAATGGCTTTGTTGATGAAGCATAATTTTACAATTGAATAAAAAATGGCATATTGACATTATGATATTATAAAATGCCACACAATTTTTTAATGTGTTTTATGATTTACGATTAATGTCACATATAAACTGCTTAAAAAAAGGGTGGCCAAAATTTCCTTGATGTGGCAACAAACGAAAAGAATTTATATTTTATAATATCATAATGTCAATTATGATATTATAAAATGCCACACAATTTTTTAATGTGTTTTATGATTTACGATTAATGTCACATATAAACTGCTTAAAAAAAGGGTGGACAAAATTTCCTTGATGTGGCAACAAACGAAAAAGAATTCTATATTATGAGTCACTAGATTGCTTTCTCAATATCAGTAAAACAGTAACATTGTTAATTTGTGTATTTTTTTCTGTTAGTAGAAATTTTTTCTTTCAAAGCTTTTTTCAGACTAGAAAACCAGTCTTCTATAGTTTTTGAAGAATATACAACTGTATAGTTCATTTGTTACTTGACGAATTATAACGTTTTCCTTGGTAATTTTATTTTTAGACTATTTTTTTAATTAATGTCATTCTGTACACCGTCCCAAATCCCTAATCTAAACCTAAACACAAATCAATAATAAAAACGTCATACGAATCCACCTAACTAGACGAAAGTAACAAATCTAACATTAATGTAATCAAATCTAAAAATACACTGAAATCTACAAACAAAATGGACTAACAACTTCTATCGAAACGATAATTCACGGTAAATTTTCTCCCGACAGCTAGCAACCCTGAATGTCTTTTTCACGTAAGGAAAATTAAAAAAAAAAGAACATCACTCACAACTAACCCTATGGTAAACTTAAAGATCTATTAAATACCCATGACACATGTGTGCATTTTAATATACATTTTTTTTATTACACAGCTTAAAGTCGTGATTTTTTTTTATTAATTTTTACGAGCTATTTAGGATAAATGGACAGCCTTATCGAAACTAGGCTAAAACTTTTTATAAACGTCATTTTCAAAGGTAGATAGTGTCGCAATTACCCGTCTCAACATTACAGGGCGTTAATGAGGGCTAATAATCTCACCAGATGTCGCTAGTTGTGACTAAGGTGAACTTATTTGTTACGGAGATGGTAACAGTAACATCATCATTGAAAAGCTGCGTTTTAAATATAAGTTTTTATGTTACTAGTGTATGTACATACACAAAACAATGTCTTAATTTTTTACACATTTGTAACTTTTTTTAAATTCTTCTACTTTTAACAACATCCGTAGTATGGTTTATAGATTTCTAATCTAATTCATATTTTAGAAAGAAATCTTTACACTTTTGTAACAAATTAATTTCCCCCGCTATTTAATTTGTCAAATATTTCACCTCATCCAAAGTGGCGCCGCCCTGGTGGCAGAAAAAGTCGTGGATGCCCACTCATTGACTGAAACGCCAAAGCCATGAACACAGGAAGGCAGTGATTGTAACTAAATTCGTCAATGCTAGTTTTAAATGCGTTTTAAAACGCGTTCAAACAAATTTTAATTGCAGTTATCTTTCAAAAAAGCATTCTTGTTTTTTTTCACAAATATAATTCTACGATAAATTTACATAATATATTTTAATACAAATTTAAAAATCAGTTAAGTCAATGTACGTGATCTTATTAATTTTTCACGAATTTCACCAAAAATTTATTTTATCAGTACCATATTATATGTGAAGTTTTCCAATTTAACTTCAACATATTAAAATTTTCTTTTATTTAATGACATAACCGTCACACTGTCTCCCTTTGAAAAACGTAACTATATAATATTTGTAATTAATTAACACTATTAATAAATCTTAAATATTCACATATTACCATTAATAATATTTTTATACACTATTTCTTTTTTTTTTATAATTTTTTTCTTCAAATTTCCTCGAGGAAAAAATGCAATTTGTATGGGGGAATATCACATCACTATGCATTAAATATATTAACTATACACACTAAATAAAGAATGAAAAAAAAAATTTTGCCCTACCAACCGAACAGGTTCGGTGTAGCCAACATGTAGAAAAAACCATTTCATAATGTATATTTGTACATTTGTTTAAACTTAAGTGCCCATTTTAAATCACTTGGCGGAGTTCTTTCTCTGGATGTTAGGTTTCTCCGTTTTGGGTTTCTCTTTTACCAACACTTTCTTCTCGACCTTCTCTATAGGCTTGGGCTTGTCCGTCTTTACTGTGGGTGGCGGTGCAGGCTTATCGGTTACAGGTGGGGTCGTGGGTTTTTTGGGTTTGTTGGCTTTCGCCGCTGCTGCGTAGTTGATGGGTTTGATGGCTGTAGACACTTCCTCAGTTATCGTTGGTGGAGTTTGCTGCAAAGGTATATTTTGTTTTAGGAAAATAGTGAAAATTATTAACATGTTAGCCGTTGCAATAAAAATATATGTTTTAAAAGCGGGACATGCTTGAAACGCATTCTGATGATTGTGTCATTTTATTTTTAATAACAGAACATTGCAGTTGGTTGTTTCTTTAAATAACTACCTTCTTTTTCAGCCTGTAAATGTTTACTTCTGGATTACTTACACATGCCAATACATGAAGGAGGGAAACAAATCAGGAGATGGGCAACAACTTCTTCCTAATAACAAATAAAAATCTGCAGTTGTCAACCTGCTTGCCAAGCGTGGTAACTATGGCTAATACTCTTCCTATGAGGCAATCAATGGAGGAGGCCTATGTTCGGCGGTGGACTTTAATAGGCTGTAATGGATGGATGTATAGAAGATAATCTACCAGGAGCACATGACCTACTGAGAGGTGAAATTATTAAATCAACAGTAACATTACAACTATGACAAAATCCCGTCTATGAGGCAATCTATGAGGGAGGCCTATGTTCAGCAGTGGACTTTAATAGGCTGTAATGGATGGATGTATAGAAGATAATCTACCAGGAGCACATGACCCACTGAGAGGTGAAATTATTACACAACATTAACAAACATTATAATTATGACAAAATATCCCCCCTATGAGGCAATCTATATGCTGTAACGCTATAGGCTGTAACGGTAACGTAGCATGAAGAGGATTTGCCACAATCACCACGTGAATATTCTTACACCACCACTACACAGTCAACCACTGCCTGTAATTACTTTCATTACTATGCGTGTGTCGTCATTGCTATTTTGATCTTTTTAAAGATTGTTATTATTACAGCTATTATTGCATTTATTACAACCAACTTGCTGAATGTAGGCTTCCCCCATAGATTGCCTCATAGAGGGGATTTCGCCATAGTTGCCACGCTTCGTAGGCGTGTTTGGCAACCAGTTTTTTTTCTGTGTCAGTTCCCCTCTGTCACCTCGTACGACACCCACGGGACGATATGGGGTAGTGGATATTCTTACACAGCAGCACTACACGATAAATCTATTTAAGTCTAAAAATTTCTTACCTTCACAGTTTCCATCACCACTGTCACCTCCTCCGTCTTCTCCTCGACCTTTGTCTCACTCTTTACACTCTTCACCTCTTTCTTCTTAGGGGCACCTTCGTTTCAGACTTAACCGCCAGCGGTTTCACCTTGGGCTTTACCTCCTGCTTCACTGGTTTCTTCGGTTCCGGTTTCTTGGTCTCCTTTTTGGGGTCTTTAGGTTTCCTGTCGGTTGACTTATCAGCTATTGGTTGCACATCCGCTGCACTTACTTCCGGGGGCTCACTTGGAGCTGTAGGCTGTTGGGGTGCGGGCTCTGTGAATAAATAAGAATAAATCTTTTTATTTTTCTAAAATAATACTGCTAAGGGGCTGCCCAGTAACTAAGCTTCAAATGCCCCCATTTTCAGGGAGTGGTCCAGCAAAATATCATTATTGGAAAGGGGTCACATATAATTTTTTCATAGACAATGTTTAATAAAAATAATGTTTAATGAAGTGTGTCAGGATCGTGCCAAATGGAAGTCCGTAGTCTCTGCCTACCCTCTGGGTGACAGGCGTGAGTGTTTATGTTACAATGTTTAATATTATATATGCCCAGGACAGCTGCGGTTTAAGGGAATTCGCTATCCCATATCATCCCATGGGTGCATAAGAGCCGATAGGACACTGAAACAGGAGATGTATCATGTATTGAGGTATTTTCCTGAAAACAACTCAATAATAATAGAAAAGTGTGTTTTCCAACCCTTCTACCAAGCATTGTAATATCGGCAACTATGGCAAATATCCACCATATGAAACTTTACTTGATGATTCAAAAATCATCCTTTAATCATATGATTTTGATTTAATTTTCAAAAAAAAACCTTATTAAGTTTAGAACTAAAAACCATTTACCTGTAATATACAGGGTTATTTTGCAATACTCAAACATTCTGTCCTTTTTATCTTTTAAATTCAAAAGGTGTGGCAATGCATTATTTAAACTGATTTTACTGCGCACGCACACATTCGTAAGGGCCGATCGGTAGGCAAAAACGTTGTTGTTCATAAATCACATTCAATTTGAGATAATTTCAAATAAAATTAGAAGCCTTATTTACTCGTATTTTCAAAAACTGCATTAACGGTATATTATTATTTACATATTTGAACTTTACTTTAAAATTTGGCTGTATAGAGAAAAACTCTAAGATTTGCACTAACCTTCTGTTTTACTCTGTTCTGTGACTTCTTCTCTGCTTTCAACGGTCTCTGTCTGGGGCGCGATCTCTTCTTTCACGCTCGGCGCTTCTTCTGGTACTTTCTCTTCCGTGCTCTGTTGTTTCTCTTCTGTTGTTAAAATGTAAATCTTAAACTTAAACTCTTTAGTACCACATATTTCTTTAATGTATACAGTTTGCAATGGAGCCAACAATATACATTCAAGGTAAACAAGTAATACTTGGGATTGATGATTAATGGATGGATTCGATTTTATAATGTTACCTGTGGCAGGTGGTCTAGCGCGTGTGGGTACAAACTCCGCAGCGAGAGGGTTGAGAGTCGATCGCGAGATGGTCTCCTCTAGTGATAGAGATGCTTGGCCGTTACTAGTCCTGGAAATTAAAATATCCTGTGAAATATCTACAATGCCACAAGCTCACCTGGGCGGTGAAGTAAAATGGCAAATCAGCATTTAAAATTCATTATTGTTTTTATTCATTACTGCTTATAATAAATCGAGCGCCAAAATGGGCCTTCCCCATAGGGGGATATTTGCCTTAGTTGTCATGCTTGGTAGATAGTGGATATAATTACACCATCATTACATACATGGTTTATATATGAGCGTATTTGATATCCTCATATGAGAGTGATTAGATATGTTCTTTCAAAGTTATGCTTTGGATTGTGATGGACTTTGAAATTCTTAATTTAATACATTCAATCACTCATTGAAGCATCTGGTGCTTGGCACTTGGCTCGGCTGGTCTCCACCCCTTTGTCGTCGACATACCATGTATTAGAATTCTTGTTTATAATGCGTACAGCAAAGTGGTGAAATAATTTGCCAGCATCCATCTTTCCATAAAATTACAACCTTCACCGTCATCACCCATAGTGAACATAGAAAGGTCCAAAGAACGGACTGCACAAATGTATGTTGGCCAAAAAATAACAATACAAAATAACTATTGGATGCGACTTTTCGGTTTAGGTTATTCATAATCAAAGGTAATAAATAAAAATATTTAACTCAAAAGTGAAGCTTTCGTTACGCGAAGTCAGGGTGCTTTGTCATCTTCGGCTTACCCACTTACCATCAGGTGGGATAGAAGTTAAGTACGTCTAATCTATATAAATAAAATGATAGAGGTTAGCAGTTGTGCGCGCATCACGGAAAAACTACTGGATAGATTTCAATTAGGTTTTCTAAGTTTTCTTTCTTAGACACTTGGCTCTTATCTAAAAAAATATTGTGATATCTTCATTTAATATAAAGTTATTAAAGTTTTAAGTAACAACGATTTTTATAAGCACTATGTGTTCAGTGATGTGTGTGTTGAAGAATGATGAAGTGAATGAAGAAGTGGTATATATATATATATATATATATATCGAAAACTTTGTTGATATATCAAGCAACACGGACGAAGTCGCGGGTATCAGCCAATAGTTAAAAATATTACTCACGTGGGGTAGTGGTGATTATGACCGTTGGCGACAGGCCTGTGCCTTTCCCGCTGTTCGTCCTCCAACATTGCTTCTATACATTGCTCCATTAGCGCTTCTTCTTCTAACTGCTGCATCACCTGGAAAATGGAAAGCACAAAAATTCGTCATACAATATGTTGTTGAGCCAACAAAATTGAACCGACAGTAGCCTAATGGCAGGATGCGGACCGCGAAATCTAAAGGTCGTGGGTTCGAATCCGCCATTCGACTACTGCCGTGAACCACTCCTAACACAAGCATTTTAAGCTTACCAGGAGTGGTTACAGGGAATATTAATTATAATTATTAGTGCGAACAGCATTACTAGTATTTTTTATATAATAAAAGAAAATAACTTAAATTAAAAAAATTAAAATCTCCGAAACAAAAATAGCTGATGATCTTCAAACGACTGAACAGATTTTCCTGAAATATAGCTAAGAACACTCGCGATCAAGACACCTTTCAAACGAAAAAACTTAATCAAAATAGGTTCAACCGTTCAGGAGCTATGATGCCACAGACAGACACGCACATACACACTACAAACATATAAACACCCCTCTGATGAAAACGTCTGGGGTTAAAAAGAAAAGGAAACAAAACATCTATAAAATTCTAGTCGGTGCTTGTTAGAGAATGTCTCGATTTACCGAACCGATGTAGGATGTTGCATTCACAAGAGCTTTAAGCAAGCCTAAATTTAATATAGTTTTGAATTTGACTTTGAATAATTATGGGTTGTGAGGTATTTCTTTGTTTTTAGTTGATGTGCATGTGTCTATGGGTAGCAGACACCACTCACAATCAGGTGGATTATAACCAAGTTCTATAAAAAAAATCCCAATGCTACAACTGGAAAACCCTATGACCAACAGTGATCTTCTACAGGCTGATGAAGAATCCTAGTGTGAGGTGGGTGACATAAGACAAAAAAAAAAAAATTAATATTATTGCACTTCATTTGTAACCGTGTGGTCACCGCGTGGAATAATCCACCAGAGAACGTAGTCTCAGCCCAAAATGTGAACCAATTCAAAAGTAGATTAAATAATCACTTTCTGAACTGCAAAAGGAGTAACTAGTGGGCACAAACAGGATACAGGCATTATCAGTTGTCTCAACTGCCTGCCTGTTAATACATAAAAATAATAATTACTAATTCTAACCTGTTTGTCAAACTCTTCTTCATTTTCCATCCACATATAGTCAGCAAAATCATCTTGTGGTTGTGGAGGGACTGGGGGATAAGCTGCCGGGGGGTAATAGGCTCCCGCCATCACATACCCTGTAAACAAAGTTATAATAAATTAAGTTCTTGTGGAGAGGAGATTGAAAATTGTGTTGAATACTACACCAGTATTCAACCAGCGTGTGTTGACATATGAATCTGTGACAAGGTTTTTTTCAATGCTGGTTGTACGAGGAAGCTCAAGTAAGTGGCGATAGAGGGCTTCTTTACGTTTTATCATCTTTGGGTGCATCACCACTAATGCCCGATTCCTATATTCAAGAAATGTTTCATCCTCCGTAACGATCCATTTTATTACATACTAAATAATTAATAATAAATTAATATAGGCATTTATTTCCGAACTTTGGGGTTGTACATTATTCTGTTTGAATTCCTACTGTGGTACTAGTTAGAGTAAGTCATTCAGTTCAGTGTGCCTTTCGGTATAGGCCTCCTCCAACTGCTTCCATTGGACTCGGTCTGCTGCTACCCTTGTCCCAGTACGGTCCCAAGGCCAGGCGGATATCGTCTTCCCATATTCTGGTTGGGCGACCCTGTTTTCTGACGCCATCTCTTGGGTACCATAGGGTTACCTGCTTGCTCCATTTGTTGGTCTTGCAACAAATTGTGTGACCTGTCCAGCCCCAATTTAGATGGTCGATTTGGGTCAGAATGTCATTGTTATATCTACTGAACAGTAAAAAACAGCCGGGATGGCTCGACGCCGGACTGTCTATAAAGCCACCATGGATGTCGACTAATTCACTGTGTTGCCGGTTTCATAACCTGTACATATTTATGGAAAGCCTTGTTGATAGACAAAGATAATCTATAATTCGTTGATGAGTTTGAAGATATTGCCAGTCGAAAATCGTCAATGACAATCCACGACTTTTTCTGCCACCAGGGCGGCGCCACTTAAAAGTGAGGTATAATATTTGACAGATTTCATAGCGGGGAAGTAAAGTTAAATTAAACTTAATGTTTCTTTATGTACTATTATTATTTTTCTACTATTATTTATCTTATTATTTTTTTGACAAATTTCCTGCTTGATATCGTAGGTTTTTTTAATTTTTATTGCTAGTTAATCTTTCTAATTTTCAAATAAAACTACTTTGAAAAAAATACACCGCTTACTTAAAGAGAAAATAATTTAAAACCAAAGGATGGGAATTTTACCAAAAAAAAAATTAATATGCTTTTATTTTTTAGATAGTTTACATTAAAAAAAAAATTTCGATTTTTTACCGATAATTTTTATCTAGTATCCGCACATTTCGTTTGATCAAGTGTAAAATTAACACACTGTATAATACAAGAAAACATGAACTAAGTAAAATATGAAACTTTTTTGGCCCAGACAGTATTAGATAGCCGCAATGGAGTTTGCTGTTGAGGGGATATTACATACTAAGTATGTAAAAACATGCACTTAGTATGTAATAAAGAAACTTCAGCAACTTAGGATGACTTAAAATAAAAATCTAAATGCTTCATAATTAGTTGAATTATCATTTAGTTTAAAAAAAGGGATTTCATGTATACTTCATTTACGGCAAAACGGCTCGTTAAAGAAAACGAAGCATTTTTAAATATAAAAACTCGGCATTACCATCAGGCGAGATAGTAGTCCTGGCTAATAATGGTTAAAAAATACTGAAATCAGTTGGTAAATTTTAGATTTGTAAACTCACCAGGTATATGTCCTCTTGGTATATGCACGGGGTACACTGGTGGTCTATGCACTCCTGCGTCACCACTGCCAACAATTCCACCACCAACACCGTTGTCAATTATTACACCGTTTGGCTGAAAAAGAAGCAGTGAAAATAACCAAAACCAAAGACAAAGAAGCACACAGTCCACTTGATGGTAAATGGATGCTGTGGCCCATAGACATCTCCATTCATCATTGGTTAAGGTTCAAAATGTAGATAGGTTGGTATCTCCTGACGGGTAAAATAGAATACCTTGTTACCAGTAAAAAGGGTCTCCGATTCTCTAGTCACCATACGAAACACAGTAGCATTAAGCTGCTATTTGACGCTGGTATTTGTTTTATTGTGGTATTTAATTGAATACTTGTTAAGAAAACAGGTTTTAATCTTTTTTAAATCAAGGTGGGAGGACTCCGTCTGGTTAGGCCCAGGATTTTGCCTCAAGGAGTTCTGCTATTTGTGCATAATATCGAATTCTTTTGCAATTTCTGTAGAATACTTCTTACTTCTAACACTTATGATTACATTGATGGTGACAACAAATAGAGAGATCCCATTTGTTTGTTGTTAGTGTGAACTAAGATTTGAAGCCAAGATACATTGCTCACAAAATCACACAGAAATTACTTTGGATAGAAGAAAAACTTAGATTTATTTGTTCATTATCGCCTAGTGGTCCAAAGCTGAACATAGGCCTTATCCTTAATATATTATAGTCTGTTCGCTTAGATACGGTAGCCTTTGCGCCGCGCTGCCTTAGCACGTGCCGCATCTTGTCAAAGACGCCGCCGCGACACCAAAGGTCGCCGGCGTACAACCGCAGGAAAATTCGGCAGTTTAAAACGAAGCACCATAGTGAAAGGTTCTTTGCTACCTAACTTGTGTTTATTATTTATATTCGTGTTTTATTACAATAACCATAACAATAAAATAGTATTCTTTTTTATTCTCAGAATAGAAAAATATTTAACAAACACAGTAAAAAATAATGAAATAAAAGCAAAATAATAAGTGAGCCTCCGGATGTACTGACACTATCTTAGCGAACAGACTATATTTGTCATAGTTGCAGTCGCACACTTGGCAATTGGATTGGTAAGCACAAGTTAAATTATCTTGAGCTGTTATCAATAAAATACTGCTGTCCATCTTTTGCTGTAGTTACCCTCTGACGCCACTAACGATATCCGTGAGATGATACGGAGTAGTGTAGATTTTAATGCCACTACTAAATGGCACAATACTTTGGACAGAATAAAAACTTAAAGAATAAATTTTTTAACATTTTCTTTTCAATAAATATTGTGCTTGTAATTGTGTGAAACTTCTTAACATATCATTCTTCTTTTATTTTTAACCTACTTCAAAAAAAGGAGGAGGTTCTCATTTCGACTGTATTTTTTTATGTGTTACCTCAGAACTTTTTTCTAGGTGAACTGATTTTGATAATTTTTTTTTATTTCAAAGCTAGTGCTTCTCACGTAGTCCCATATAAATTTGATCAAGATCTGACCAAAAGTTTTTGAGTTATCCTTATATTTAATTGACTTCAACTACATTAATGATGTTGTTATTTTATTTATATTGAAGTCGGTTGTACAAAATTTATAATTTTACCACTTGCATATTTTACATAAGTAGGTTAAATAACAGTATAGTGAAATGTTACAAGAACACATGACTTTTTTGTTTTTTTATACCCTACTAAATTTCTCCACCAGTTGATAAAGAAGTTTCACTTCAACAAAGCCAATGTTGCTACATACCTGCCACTGACCGTTCTCTTCATTGCCATAATAAGCACCAATGTTAGCTGAAGTCTCTGGAATTTTCATTCTTGCAATACTTAAATTCTCTCTGTATCCATATACTGGACTCAATTATTGTTTAAATGGTCCACTATTCACAAATACTGGTAAATATGAGGTATCTTAATAGCATAAACTTTACTTATAGTAATTGATTTTCTGTTGAGGCACTGGTATCATAAGGTTAGTTCCGTTTCTTTCTTGTTTACTGTCAATCTTCATAGCTGGTGTTCTGAACAGCTGCAATTAATTAATAAAATACATTAATGTAAAGATTAACCATGGTTTACAAATATAATTGTAATTGATCACTTAATAATTACAATTATATTTGTAATGCCGCATGAGGAAGCTCAAGGTCGCTCAGCGAGCTATGGAGAGGGCTATGCTCGGGGTTTCTCTGCGTGATAAACTTAGAAATGAGAATATCCGCAGTAGAACCAGAGTAACCGACATAGCCCAAAGAATTAGTAAGCTGAAGTGGCAATGGGCCGGCCATATAGCTCGAAGAACCGACAACCGATGGGGAAGAAAGGTTCTCGAGTGGCAGCCTCATACCGGCAGGCGAAGTGTAGGGTGTCCCCCCACTAGATGGAGTGACGACCTGGTAAGACATGCAGGAAGTCAATGGATGCAGGTGGCTCGGGACCGTGCTTTGTGGCATTCCGTGGGGGAGGCCTATGTTCAGCAGTGGACTTGTGAAGGGCTGTAATGAATGAATGAACTTAATAATTGTCTTAATTACTTCAACTTCAACATACACTTGTCTTTATGTATATTTTTAGTATAATTTTAAAAAAAATCTTTTTTTAAAAACATATCCTGCACAGTAGGATTTTTTCCTATATTGTGGAGGCAGTTTACAAACAAAAATTGTGCAAGGACAAACATCCAGACCCTGAACAATTATTTGTAGGCCGTACAAATACTTTCCGTACGGGTTCGAATCCCGTACAAATACTTGTTCCGTACGGGATTCGAACCAGTACGGAACAAGTATTATAACTTATGTAATGTTTCACATTACATAAGTTATATTTTCTCGTATTCTTGTCTGGTTGGGATTAATAAATATAGTATACAAATAAGTTCATACACACACCACAAATTTGATTAAATATATTTCGACTGCTAGCAGATTTAACAGAAATGTTTAAAATAAAAAAAATCTAAATTACTTTAAATACAGTTTTTTTTTTACATGGTAGCAATGTACTATTGATCCCAGTTGTCCTCTTGTTGTAAAAAATTATGTCACATTTGCAAATTAAAACTTATTGATTGTTACTCAAATCACAGAAGGTAAAGCAGGCATAAATATTTTATTTTACAGTTAGTTCAAATAGCAGTTGATTTCAATATTGTATTTTATATTAGTTTGGTTTATCATTTTACTATTTCTTGCTACATTTGAATGCTGAGGTGGATAGTATCAGTTTCATAAAGTTACAGCCTATATACGTCCCACTGTTGGGCACAGGCCTCCTCTCATTTCTGAGAGGGTTTTAGACATAATTTTAAATATGATATTTGTATGATAAATGTATGTATGTATAAAATGTATGTATAATAAACATTACAAATTTTTAGTTGCATCTTTTATTTTGAGCAATTTTTCTTTAAGGGGTAACTATATAATTATAACAGATTTTTGATGGAAAATATCGACAAGCTCAACAGAACATAAATTTTTTTTGGGCAACACTGCCTGTGCTGGGATCACATTTACAAGCAGTTTGTTACACATTTTAAAGCCCCGTTTCTTAGAAAGTGTTTGTGCAGGTTTTTGTTTGTCAGAAAAGTTTTTATATTACTTGTAGACATAGAGCCGAGTAATTGATAACATGTTATATTTTATAAAATAATTTTATCTATGAAAATAGAATAAAATAAAAATAGAATGAACAATGTCTTAAAGTGGTACATGTCAAGATTGTGGTAATAGGTCAAGAAGAAAATTAATTGATTTGAAAGTAATTTGATGCCAAAATTAATTAGTATACAATGACACTAATATAGAAATTTATCCACAAAATACATTTAATGGTAAATGTTGATCATTTGTTAGTAATGAATCTGTGGTTGTGGTAGGTACCATCGTATCTGTTGATATGAAGAAAAAGATAGACAAAACAAGTCCACACAACACTATAAATGTTATGAAATAGAATGTCAACAAATGAAAGGTGCCCTGATTATTTAAAATATTCAACTTTCTCCTTTACCGCGTATACAATCTACATCCAAATTACCACACAAGTGCATCATACAACGAAATCGCACGTTCTATATGGCACAGATCGACGATTATAAAAACTAATTTCGATATTTGTTCCAACTAACGAAGTCAAGCTCAAAATAGATCATCTAGTTCTAGCGCAATAATAACATCGGCACGATTATTCTATGAGGTCAATCTTTCAATAAAAAAATTATGCTCGTTACGGTGCAAAGTCGACGCGGCATATACATAGCTTTATTGCAATTTATCTAAATAAAATTTTAAAGTAAAGGCACGTGTCGCATTCTACGTAACATATGAATATGTTGAATACTTACTCATTAGATGAACTTTCTTCTCTTTTGCGATACTTAGCAGTCTAGGAATATAATGTGTTGCAATTATTGTAGTTTCGTTGCACGGATAACTGATAAATTAGCACTATAACCTATAATTTCACTACACACAAGACCGATTTGCGAGCCTTCGTGGCGCAAATGGCGACCAAAGTGATGTTTGTGCGAGACCAAGTCCAGAACTACGTTTATGCAACTTCAGATCGGTGGAAACGCCGGCTTTTTTTAGGTGTTTAGGTCGATAAAGGATTAAAATGATAAAAACAGCTTTTTAAGATAGAATACATACTCTTGTTAATTTAGAAAGGCCGAAATAATTGTCATAATGACTTTCGGATGAGATTTCTATTTTTAAAATTACTTCAAAACAATTAATGTTTTTTACAGAATGTCGAAAGTTTAATTTATTTATATAAATTATTTTTCTAATGCATTTTTATGCATATATTTGCATTTAATATATAATTTATTATTGTTTAAATAATATGAAGATCCCGATTGAAATGAAGACATGGCTTAAAAGACAAGCATCCAAGCCAAAATCGTAATAAAAACTAGTTTTTTTTATTTAAAGGCAGAGGCCATACAGTCTCATCTGACGTATTTTATTTAAAAAATTCAACAATTCGCCGATGGCGATCAATAAAACGTGGTCCTTGGTGGTTAAGTACGGTACCTGTGTGTTTTGAACGTTTTTAGGATTACGCACCTAAAAAAAATTGGATCCTTTTTAGGGTTCCGTACCCAAAGGGTTAAAAACGGGACCCTTTTACTCAGCCTCCGCTGTCCATCCATCTGATCCGTGATAGGTAGACAGTTGAAATTTTCATATGTATTTCTGTTGCCGCTATAACAAAAATGATAAAAATTAAAATAAATTAAAAATTAAAAGGGGCTCGCCTATTAGAAACGTGTGTAATGGTATGGAACTCTACATGCGCAAGTCCAACTCGCACTTGGCCGGTTTTTTATTTTCTTTTGTTGTCAGTCTATCTATCTGCGAAGATCTATTTTCTCAGTAACGATTATTATTTATTAATTCATAGGCCTTCCCCATAGATGGCCTCATAGTAATTCACCATAGCAGCCACACTTGGCAGGCGGATGACAGCCGCAGATTTTACAAATTAGCCTCTGAGAGTTGACTACATATTTGTGCCATTTGCTGTAGAGACTGTTGCTTCGTGGTGTTCACGTGCGGGTGAAGTTCCTGAAAAAAAGATCATAGAACTGTACTTATCTTTTTAACAGGCTAAAAGCTATAAATCAGTGAGGAAACGCAGCCAACGTTCTTGGTACTATAAAGCGGGGAGTAAAACTGTTTGATAATTATGGTCTTTTTTTTATTATGGTAATAAATATTGTGTATTATAATTTTATGTAAACTAATATAGTTTTAAATTAAAATTAATATCACATACTAAGGTTTACTTTGATTCACACAATCTAAAGATACGGCCATTTATGTCACATTTTTTGATACTTGCAAACTCACTCTTCAATACCTAAATAAAGTACTCCCGTATTGTTTAAAATTCTTAATATAATTTTTTAACTTACCTGCATTAGTTTATTGTTTGACCTAATTTATTATATACCTTAAGCGCAAAGCGCGTAGGTATGTTCTATTAGCGCCTAAAAATCAAGATTCCAACGTTTTGTCGCATAAAATCGTATCTAACAATCACATTGAACATATAAATGGTATAAAAAGCACATTGTCAGAAGGATAAATGATTGCTATACTTGAACTTATTACTATTGATTTTTAAATCGATTAATTGCTATTTTGACATAAAAAATGGTTTTAATGGCTTTTGGTGTAGATTTATCAAGTCCGCATGGAGTGGTAAACACGATAACTTTTGATAATAGCAATTGTTTAACTCAATCTATTTTTTAATCTCTTCATCTATCATGTGTGGGAAGCCATGGAATGTAAATGGCAGCTTAATTTTCTTTTGTTTAGTTATAATTAATTTTTTTCGGTGTAGAAATCCTGAAATTTTCGGTGTTTCGAGCAGCCTTGTAATAATTTATTTTACTAAATAAACTGCCTCTCTCACTCACACTCACTTCGGCCTCAGCCACCGTCGTGAGTGGATACTGTATCGGTTGTTTGCAGCGGCTCAAATGATCGCAGTACAAATACAAAATATTCGAAAAACCAAATTTGATACATACTTATTATAATAATCACAGATTTTATTACAATATTTTAAAAACACAGAATAAATAATAGTACTATGTACTTAAAGTAAGTAGGATATATATATATATATATATATATTTAAACTTAAATACGTCTTGGACTTTATGGAGTGACCTGAATGATAATATGATGATCATATGAGCATTATGAGTCGTGCACTTTTGGATTTTCCAAACATTTTTTTATTGAAATTTGACATAAAATTATTGGAAAATTGGAAGTATAATAATAAGGTTATTAGTGAAATCTTGTGTGTATTTAAACTACTTTAAGAAAAATACGTATAATTATGTTATACGTAATTTTTTTAATGCGCTTAGGGCATGCACAATTGGATTTACCAATAGTTTTTAAGAATAATATACAATATTTTATTGATAAAAACATATATTATCATTTCATAATATACGTCCATATATTAAATTAGCAAAACGGAACCCAATTGTCAATGTCATGTGTCATCATTATTTGTTTATTTTTGGTATGTGGTTGTGTTTATTGAAAATAGTTTATATAAACTAATTTTTTACTCCAGAGAGTATAATAATATTGGTACTAGCATTTTTGGTATTGGTATATTATACGTATCTAGTGCTTAAATACGGTTTGATGAGTTTTCATTTGGAAAGAGAACAATATATAATTAAATTTTACTAATAACAAAACGTAGAGATTATATTATGCTCTTTACTAATAACTAGAATACTAGAGCTAGCAATGACCATGACCACCTCTAACAGTAAAGTCAAGGATTCATCTTCGCTTTGTCGTGGATGTCTTACCGATTGTGGCGAAATGAAAAATATGATTGAACATGGCCTGATAGAAGATTTTTATAAGTTTAGTGACGTACAAGTATGTTTATTTTTTAATTATCTTTAAAGATATCTTTTAAGGTGACAGTATATCTATTATTTTAAATGAAATATAATTAAAAAAAACAAAGAGCAGATGTATTCTAAGGTATCACACATGTGGCAGATATTGTAATATTTATAAACACTTTATTTTATTCTTAGTTCTTACCGATTTGCAAAACAAACTAGCTATCACCTTTATATACGTTTTTTATTTTTTGTTGATTTTTACACATTTGTTAAATAGTCAATTTTAAAAGTCCTTACATAGTATAAATGCTAAAATCGCTCACACATTTATAGTACTTAAGGCTGGCTATAGGCACTTGATTTTAATTGTTTTCAGTTTAGGAGGCTTGTCAGGGTTAAGCTTGAACTAAGAGCTTAAGCTTTTACACTGTTTTTGGATATCGGAAATGTGTTTGGAATTAATTACGATAAAAATAAATAAAACTAAAAATTGCTTATATAAATAATGAAATGCAAATATATCAATTTGATCTAGTATTATGAAGTAGATGTCCAATACTTGATTTTAACTATGTTTACAGTTTAGGAGGTTTGTCAGGGTTAAGCTTGAACCTTTTACACTATATTTACACTTTCTTGCATTTTACATGACACTCTTTTTCTCATTTGTTATTTTTAAATCAAATGTGAAATGAAAACAATCATGATGCACGACGTGTACACCCTGAGTTGAGCACTGGCCGAGCCGGTTTAAAGCAGCTTCTCTCTGTACGTGACGAGCCGCCAGTGCTCATGCACACATGCGCTTTAAGCTTGTAGTAGGTGTACCTATCATATCACAGCTGTATGAAGGTTTGCCTCTGGTCAGTTTCTTTACTCATGTGGTAGCGCTGCAGACATTTCGTTGCTCTGAAATCCTTTTAGAAAATTAGATTAACTATTACTTAACTTTTACTTTATTAATAATTATAAAATAATGATTTCTGTCTGGCCAGCTTCGACTATGACAATGTACAGTCTCAAAATTTTCTTCTTCTTCTTCCTTTATGGCGATTACGATGAATTCGCCAATGACATGTTACATGCGAAAAGGTAGTCAATTATGCATTGTCATAGTTACAGGTCTTTGAACTGCTATATCCATTGCGCACCGCTTTGTTACGGGATTTAAATCCAGGACTTGCAGATTCATATCCAGTTACTCTAACCATCAGGATGTTTAGTCCCTTTTAAGTAAATAGTTTATTAGGCCAAGAGTGCAACACTTGTGTAAGAACATCCACTACCCCATATCATCCTGTGGGTGTCGTAAGAGGCGACAGAGGAAAACAAATCAGGAGATGGGCAGCAGTGTATTCCTAATAATGACTAAAAATAAAAAAACTGCGGTTGCCAACCCGCTTTCCAAGTGTGGCAACTATGACTAATATCTCCATATGAGGCAATCTATTGGGGAGGCCTATGTTCAGGAGTGGACTTTAATAGGCCGTAACGGTAACAGTGATAGGATGGATTTAAACGTGGTAGAGCCATGCTGCAGCTATATTAGTAGTATAGTTGTAGCACAAATGGGTTGGCTCGACTGGGGAAGGACCACGCTCTCATAGAATACCAGTGTGAAATAGCAGCTTGGTGTCCCATTTGGTGAGTGTAGAGAACCGGAAACCCTTTTTACTGGAAAAGAGACATTCCATCTTAGTCCTTACGGGTGACAACGCATCTGCATTTTGATTCGAAAACGAGGATAGATGTAGATGTCTATGGGCTACAGCAACCACTTACCATCAGGTGAACTCTGTGCTCGCTTGTCACCCTTATCCTATAAAAAAAATGGCTACCCTGGGTAAAATATACTTTGTAAATGATTTGTAATTTTTCAGATTAATGAAATGGACAGGTTATCTGATCTGCTATGTGTCACTTGCGAGGATGCATTAATGGAGTGCAGGAGGTTTCGCTCAAGGTGTCAGCAGTCAGATGTCATACTCCGGAGCAATATGAAGGTATAGGCCTACTACTATTCCATCATCATCATCATTACTGCCTATCAAAGGTAAAGGGAGATGGATATTATTCCATCTCGCTTCCTTATAGCCGCCAAAGCCGTCTACACTACGTCAGAAGGAGTCGTGACGGAAAAATCTTACACTTTTCTCGCCTAGCCCAAAATTCGTACCGTCCGATAAAGAACTTCGTTCCAAAAAACTGCGATTGGCTAATCGCTTGCCAGGCGTGGCAACTATGGCAGATATTGCCTCATAAGGCAATCAATGGGGAGGCCTATGTTCAGCGGTGGACTTTAATAGGCTGTAATGTATGGATGTATAGAAGATAATCTACCAGGAGCACATGACCCACTGAGAGGTGAAGGTGGTATTGTTTTTTCAACCGACTTCAAAAAAAGAAGGAGGTTCTCAATTCGACTATTTCTTTTTTTATGTGTGTTACGTTACCTCGGAACTTTTTTCTAGGTGAATCGATTTTGATGATTCTTTTTTTATTTGAAAGCTAGTGCTTCTCATGTGGTCCCATATAAATTTGATCAAGATCTGACCAGTAGTTTTTGAGTTATCTTTTGTAATGTGTATTTAATTGACTTCGACTACATTGATGATGTTCTCACTTTATATATATTGAAGTCGGTTGTACAAAATTTTTAATTTTACCACTAGTTTACAAAATTGAAGTGACAAACAAACTTACAGCCCACCTGATGGTAAATGGCTAATGAAGTCAATAGATACTTGTTGCCAACTTCTTCCAGTTCGTGCAATTTACGAAGTCGAGTTGGCTTTACTTATGGTTGAGCGATCAGTTGCGAGCGAGCCGTCGCTAACCATACCCGCTTTTGGTCTCACGCACGCACACTTTGATACGAACACAGATACGTGTTTACCACCAGTAAAGCCCGCTCGACTTCGTGAATTGCAAGAACTATAACTCTGGACTAAGGACTAAGATGGAATGCCTCACAGCTTGTAATTATAGTGGCTCTCTATAACCTTCAGACATTGCTGCATAGCGGCAGATATAGGTAAGAGGTAATACATTTTTACTGGTCAAAATTACCCACGTTTGGTTCTGTAAATAATATATATCAATATTTGTTACAGAACAACAAAAAAATTATATTAGAACAGAAAGACTGTGTCAATGGAAAATTGAATGAATCGCAGAATGATGAAACTAATAATATTATGTGCAGTATATACGATAAAAAGTTGGTAGTAATGATAACAGCACCGGACATGGACTCGAAAATTATTCTTCGTTGCCCATATCAATGTCCAGAAGGCTTTCTGAAGAAACCAGAGCTGCTGAACCATTTGATAAAGAAACACGCAGTTGAAAGCGACTTTCTTATAGAGCTACAATATTATTGCTCCGTCGGAGAGTGCTCCTACCACTTGAACTCCGGGAAGAGCAAATATTTCTCTGGGAGAAAGTTCCTCAATCAACACTACAACAAAGTTCATCGAAGTAAAGCATTCAGTTGTGCCGTCTGCAAATTTAACTTCACCACGGAATCGGCCTACGCGAGACATTTGAAGACGTGTAATTTTACATACGAGTGCCTTGTTTGCAACCGCGTTTACACAACAAACGAGAAACTGCTTGTTCACTTAATGAGACATCACCCGTCATATCACAAACAATACAAGAACGAGAGGAAGGCGGAGAAGCGGAAATTGAAAATGGCGTCAGAAGCGAAGAAAGTTAGAGTCGAGTTTGAAAGATCTTACATCTGCGATAGTCCGAAGAGATCGTTCGCGACTCAGACTTTGAGAGCTGAAGAAAACATTAAGAATGATATTACCCTACCATCATGGATTGAAAAGAGTGATGGATATGAAACGAAAACTGATGAAATATCTACGCAAACCGTTTTCGAAGATTTGCTGTCTTTGAAATCGCAAGCAAGCGAAGACGAGTCTATATATTTCTCGGAAAATGTTTCACTATCAGATATCCAAACCCAAACGTTCCCGGTTGAGTTTGGACTGAGTAGATCAAACAAAGAAACTATAACATCCGAGACGCAATCGCCAGATCTGAGCATAAAGGAAACACAAACGTGTTTCTGCCTGTACGATTCGCCCAAGTTCAATTGTAAACTTTTCGAGAGCGTGTCTTCGAGTCCGGTCATGAATTTGACTTCGACAGAGACACAGACGGCTGATTTTGGTTCAAATATGGACACGGATATGTTACTTGGTTGCAATACAGCGGAAACCCAGACGAGTTTTGAGGATTATTTAAATAAAGAAGATTTATGATATTGGCTGTAGTTAAAAAAAAACATGCGTGAATGTCGTGGAACACTCGGTTGGAACGAAGTTCCTTTCATAGTATTATATACGTACTATATTATTGATTAACAAATACAAATAAATGAATTACTAGCGTCTATTAAAATGAAGCGTCATTTAAAATAATATTTCTTTCATGGCAAGATAAGAAAAGATGGAATAATATCCATCTCCCTCGCAGATGTATATTATTCCATCTCACTTGCACTATAGAAAGGGTCGTGACGGAAAAATCTTACACTTTTTCTCGTTTATCCGCCAAATTCGTACGATAAGGAACTTCGTTCCAAAAAATGCAACACCGTTCTAGTCTTTTGATGTTGCTGATGATGAGGTTCTGGGTTCGAATCCGGGTCGGACCAAAATCAGTTATTGAGTTTTTCTGTTAAGACACTCTCAGTAGCAGCTCGGAGTCAGGCTGTATTTCACCCCCGTGCCTCGGAAAACTCGTAAAGCCGTTGGTCCTGCGCCTCATCTCACTCCGGTCGTGACGGCTTGCAGTCCTATCGGACTATGAGAGTGAGACAACAGAGAGTGCACCTGTGCTTGCGCATATACTTGGGCACTATAATCCTGTCCTGCGCAGATGACTAGTGTGCGTTGAGACTGGCCGCCGTGACCGATATTCGGCCTGGAGGACATTATTTTATTACCTTTAATATCTGTGTGAACTTCAGTAGTTTGCTTTTGGCCCATTCTATATATTGTTCTTATGTATTTTAAAGTTTTTTTTTACTTATTAAAAGCTAGTGCTTATACTATTGACTGTCTGTGGGTAAAACCACACTGAATCAATATTTTGATGTATATCTAAGAAAATGTACTAATTAAGTAATTATTATAGATAAGTAAAATAAGTGTAATTTATGATAGGGTGGTACCAATTAGCGATGGGTCGTCGATGTATTTGTCGTTAACGAAACTATACTAGAATTATTTTGTCCGTGCAATTTGGGTCATAAATCATCGGAGTATTTCGCTCTCTCTCCCACTCACGGGCCTTAGGGGCGAGCATAGTGATGCGCATTATTGTTGTCGATAAGCGTTATCGATAGTGTATTTAGTTTTGTCATTATGTGGATTAGTGATAAATATGAAAAAAAAAAAAACAACGTATTTATTTTTAGCCATTGTGTCACTAAAGAAATTCAGAGAGCGAATGCGCAAAAACAAATTTCTCTTCGATATATGTACTAAATTATCAGGCGGGGTAATAATGGAAAACAAATGATTCATAACATAAGAATGTCGCACCAACCTTTGTATACCACACCGCCGCCGTGTACCTGCCTTCGATGATTCATTTGTTGTTATCGATAATGGCGTTGCGCCCGCGCAACATGCTCACCGCCCTAGCCGGGCTGAGGCCGAGCTATGATTTATGACCCCAACTGCACGGACAAAATAATTTTACTATAGACCGTCCTGTTTCGTTCATCGACTAGTCGATCAACTAGTTGAATTTGTCAACTAGTTTACGCGTCAACTTGGTTTTGCAGACGTTTAAATTTAAACTTCGCGACGTAGTCTATAGCTCGACATAGTCGACATACGTATACCGTAGACTAGTGTAACGGCATTGGCATGATGTTTAAGTTGTTTATTATTAAGTCGCTCTTCTCTTTTGCACACGCGATGATACCATGACGGCATCCTTTTCTTCACCTAACACAATAACAAACTGCTATTTATACTCTTACAATGTACTACATTAGAGTTCTAATTTGTTTGCGCAATTGTGTCATTTCAACGAACACAATATGAACTAATATTATCCGACCACGTTCTCGCGTCGGTCGTCGCGTTGCTAATCGAAATGAACGTTATGGAGTTTCAATTTAGCCGTCTACGGATTCGACTAGTCCATTGATTGCTCGTAAACCGTCTACTCGTTCACGGTCGACGGTCGAATTAACTAGTTCGTTCATTCAACGCTCATAGCTAGTGCCAATAGATCATGTCCTAACTAGGTCTTGTTCTAAATTTTTAAGGAAGGATTATTTAAAATCGAATCAAAAGCTCAAACAGTCTTTCTACAAAAACTAGTTTATAATTAGTCGAAAATAACCCGTAGACTAAACCACGCTACCGAAGTTTCGAAGTACTCTGGTAAAGGAGCGGTAACAAAGAGCGTTGGTCGCTCCTCGAGCTGAACACCTCGCCGGCGGGAGATCGTCATTTTTCTCCCATGGCTAAGCCGTGACCAACCGCCGTGATATGAACACGCAACTTTGCAACCTCCGAAACTAAAATTCCAAGAATTAGTCATTATCCTTCCTCAAAAACCCCTTCCGTTCGCTCCCGAGAAAACATCGTCTGCAGTCTTTGTATCCTGCAAGCTGCAACTTTACAAGATTCCTTATGGTAGCTACTCTCTGCGCTACAGTTTTCGGTACGACTCTGTTACTTGCCTTATTCTTGACCTACCGCAGACCAATACCGCAACTCCTGGTACTTACAACTTTGTAGACAATTAGGCTGCACCATCGACCTCCGATATGGGCAAGGGGGGGATGGTGTGGCGGTACTGTCGCCCGCCACAAGCCAATCAACTCTAAGTCTTAATCACGCTATCGAAGTTTCGAAGTACTTCGTATATATAGGACAACTTCATACTACCACTTCTTCCTACGACCAAATTATGGTGTGACGCTGGAAAATAGATATCCGGTTCTCTACTCACACCATACAAAGCACAGCAGCATTAAGTTATTATTTCACGCTGGTATTCTGTGAGAGCGCAGCCCTACCCCGGTTAGCCGACCCATTCGTCGTCGACCGTTCCGTATAATATAGTTGTAGCGTGGCTCTGCCATGTTGAAAGAATATTGTATTAAAATATAGCCTTAAGACTACAAATGCTTGTACCATACTCTGTCACTAAGGCCCGTATTGATAAACGTTACTCAACGACGAACTCAAGTGCGTAATCATTTGATACGCCCTCATTACGAAATCAGCATCTCAAGATCGTTGCTAATTAATAAACACACATAAAAACAGTATCTCAAAACTGTACTTGAATACTGTTCTGTGACTTGCACTCAAGTATACACACTTGAGAGTCAGTTTCGTTTATTAATCGTGTGGCACTCAGCTGATATCGTAAACCTAAACCGCATCTTGAGATATGTTTATTCATAAGATCATAACCTCAACATTGTATTCAAGTGCGTGTACTTGAACTAAGTAACGTTTATTAATACGGGCCTGAGAGCCGATAAAATTTCGGTCTTTACAGTTAAAATAAGCTGTTGCCATATATATGTATAATATGTTGTTTTTTTGTCAGTAGTTATAAGTACTAATAAATATTGTAATTCGAATATTAACAACAAGGAATAAAAAGTGTAATATTTTTAATCTGTTGTTTTATTAATTATATTATTTTAGCGAATCACCATTCGATCGATAAATCAATCATTCTGTGAATAAGGTTTACATAAAATTATTTAATTTTAGCCTATCAAAAGTCCAGTGCTGAACAAAGCCCTCCCCCATATATTGTCTCACGTGGAAGTCGATTTTATTTGACGTTTTTTTTATAGAATTAGGGTGACAAACGACACAGTCCACCCGATGGCAAGTGGATGCCATGGTCCATAGACATCTGCATATTGTCGACTAAGAATCAAAATGCAGATGCGTTGTCACCTCTGAGGACTAAGGTAGAATGCGTCGTTGCCAGTGAAAAGGGTCTCCGGTTTTTACATACTGACTTAGTTGCTACGCTTGGCAGGCTGGTTGACAGGCCCATCTGTTTCATTCCCTCTGTCATATCTTACGACACCCACGGGACAATGGGGTAGTGGATTCTTACGCTTCCAGTACAGCGAGATAATAAAAGCGAGTGCGGCGACCTAACTGATGCTTCATAACCCTCATAGAAATAAGAGCTAGCCTGCACTCAGCAGTTTTTTTTTGTAGTGTATCATGAATATCTGCCGACCGGCGCTGCTGGAGCCAAGAATGCCGCTCATCTAATCTAATTATCTTTTATATTTGGTGAAACCATGCCAGCTATATTAGTAGTATAATTGTAGTACGAATGGGTCGGCTCGACCGGGGAAGGACCACGCTCTCATTGAATACCATCTTAAAATAGCAACATAACGCTGCTGTGTTTCGTATGGTGTGGGAGTGACAACCGGAGACCCTTTTTACTCGAAACGAGGCATTCCATCTTAGACCTCAGGGTGACAAGACATGGGGTGAAGTCAGAAGTCCTCCATGCCTGGTAGTTGGGTCCCTCTCGATACGTCTGGAGGGAAGAGCAGCTACTGGGCCAGTGCACCCTGGGCGCAGCAGTAATCTTCCTCGAAATGAGAAGAATTTCTGCCTCCTTGGGAAGGTTACTGCCGCGTATCTGACATGGGTGGGGTCCGTCCCGGACCAACGGCGCGTTCACTGCGTGACCCTCTGATCAGCAGAGGCATAGCAAGGAGTGAGGGCAGGCTCGGTGTGCACTTACCCTGCCTCCGGGCAACTGTGAAGATTCATCCTTTGCTGTCACCGAATCTCGTAATCCCAGTATCGAAGTGTCGTGGATCATGTCTCGCGGCTTTGATTGGGACCGAGGTCTTGGCTTAAGCCCGGACCGCGAGGAGAAAACCTCTATAAAGTTACCCGAATCTCAAGCGGCGACGCACCGCGGGATGGATGGCTGACGGGGTTCTACGAACAAATCAGTCGATAGTGCGCTCCTCGCCAGGTACCTGCAGACCCCCTGGCGAGTAATAAATCCTCTAAATCTGCTTACCTTGGTAAGGGTCACTGCCAAGGTGGACCTTTAATACTCCCATACTCGTGGGTACAAATATGGAACAAAACAAAAACCAAAACCGCCGACAACGGCAACGCAGAGAGGGAGGAACGATGCGGGGACAGAGTCCGACGCCGCATGGAGGACATTATTTTATTTTATTTATTTTGTTGTCTTTGATTTATCTGTGTGAACTTCAGTAGTTTGCTTTTGGCCCAATCTATATATTGTTCTTATGTATTTTCAAGTTTTTTTAACTTAATAAAAGCCAGTGCTTATACTACTGACTGTCTGTGGGTCTGACTGTTTGATGTATATCTAAGCAAATGTACTAATTAAGTCATTATTATAGATAAGTAAGTTATAGGTAAGTTACGTGGTAGAGCCATGCTGCAGCTATATTAATAGTATAATTGTAGCACTAATGGGTCTTTTGTCTTGCAACCTCCGAAACTAAAATTTCAAGAATTAGTCATTATCCTTCCTCAAAACCCCTTCCGTTCGCTCCTGAGCAAACATCGTCTGCAGTCTTTGTATCCTGCAAGCTACAGCTTTACAAGATTTCTTATAGCTACTCTCTGCGCTACAGTTTTCGGCACTATTTCACAGTACTCGTAGATTACTTGCCTTATTCTTGACCTACCGCAGACCACAAGGCAACTCCTGGTACTTACCTTCGTAGACAATTGACTGCACCATCGACCTCCGATATGGGCAGGGGATGGTGTGGCGGTACTGTCGCCCGCCACAAGCCAAACAACTCTAAGTCTTAATCACGCTATCGAAGTTTCGAAGTAATTCGTATATATACAACAACTTCGTACTACCACTTCTTCCTACGACCAAATTATGGTGTGACGCTGGAAAATAGATCTCCGGTTCTCACTCACACCGTACGAAGCACAGCAGCATTAAGTTATTATTTCACGCTGGTATTCTGTGAGAGCGCAGCCCTACCCGGTTAGCCGACCCATTCGTCGTCGACCGTTCCGTATAATATAGTTGTAGCGTGGCTCTGCCATGTTGAAAGAATATTGTATTAAAATATAGCCTTAAGACTACAAATGCTTGTATCATACTCTGTCACTAAGGCCTGTATTAATAAACGTTACTCAACGACGAACTCAAGTGCGTAATCATTTGATACGCCCTCATTACGAAATCAGCATCTCAAGATCGTTACTAATTAATAAACACATAAAACAGTATCTCAAAACGCTGTACTTAGGAATACTGTTCTGTGACTTGCACTTAAGTATACACACTTGAGAGTCGAGTTTCGTTTATTAATCAGTGGCACTCAGCTGATATCGTAAACCTAAACCGCATCTTGAGATATATTTGTTAATAAGATCATAACCTCAAGATTGCACTCAAGTGCGTGTACTTGAGCTGAGTAACGTTTATTAATACGGGCCTTAAACTACAAATGCTTGTACCATACTCTGTCACTAAGAGCCGAGAAAATTTCGGTCTTTACAGTTGAAATAAGCTGTTGCCATATATGTAGAGTATCTTCGGTAATATGGCACATCATGCTTTTTTGGAAATAAATTATGAGATTTATGAGATCAAATAGTATTTATTGGTTAAAATAGTTCTTTGAACTTAACAGTAATCAACAATTATAATTTTAAGATTAATAACATCGAAACATAACTTTAATAAACGTTTTTTTGTAACTTAAGGAATCATTAAAATTCAAACATGGTAGGTCAATATGGCCTAGAGCCATATTGGCCACAATTGAAGTGAGCCATATTGTCCACCATAACAAATAAAATCAAAAACTAAAAGAAATAAACTTTGCATTACTTTGCAGAACAAAATTGCAGAAGAAAACATCATTACCCCATAATTTACAAAATAGGCATTGAATCCATTCATCCTCTGTTCGCCTCTGTCCATAGAATAAAGACCTTCACAATACAGACACTTTGCATCAGAAACATTGCTCCTATCAGGACTTTCGTCAGAACTGTCGTCGTACAAAGGTTCATTTTCTTCCTCCGAGCTAGACATTTGTACCTTCTTAGATTTTGACTTTGTCTTTTACCCTTGCCTTTTCCTTTTTGGCTTTATTCATAGTCTTTTCGATTTGGTCTTGTTTCTTTTTAATGAATCTAGCAATTCATTTTGTATGGGGATGAAGTGCAATGTCGACTTTGCAGCCCTTCTGCCTCGGTTAGTAGCTTTCCCAGGTGCTATTTCTGGTATCGGTGATAATTGGAATGGCGTTATAAAGTTATTATCTCTTGAAGTTGATGGCTGTGGTGACCGCAACGGAACTACAAGTTTTCAAAACTTCCAGGTGGAGTTTTGTTCTGGTTTCTTAAAGCCGAGGAAGCATCATTAGCTGTCGCATTACTCATATCAGGTTCATATATGGAAGGTGTTACGTCAAAAGATTCATTTTCTATTGCGGGAGTAGACGAAGTAGTTGGTTCTGTTGTGATATTTTCTTGATGGGAGATTCTACATTCTTGGTCATTCATATCTATAAAATCATGATCTTTGAAAATATTTCTGTCTATCGGATATAGACCTGTTGCACGAAAACCACTGACAGCTATCTCACCGCTTTGAGTGCGTAGATACGCGCGTCCAAATACTTCCATCATGTCATATTGCGTTAGAGGGCGTGAATTGTTTCTCACCCATGACCTTATTTCATCAGAAACATATTTTTTTAGCGGACCCATGAATGATTTATATAAAGGTTGTATTTTGTGACTGGAATGTGGAGGAATTGATAGTAAGTGCACATGATTTTTTCTTGCGAGATCTATCAATTCAAGGTTTCTGGTGTGACTGGTATGGCCATCTAAAATAAGCAATACTGGCGATTCTTCTGAGGGTTTCACGTGCTGAATAAAATGTTGAAACCACTTTGTAAATAAGTTGGTTTGAATCCAACCGGAAGGGTGGCATTCATGTATGGCTCCAGGAGGTGCACCTTTCATTAAAAGCGGGTGACTCTTTTCCTGGGGAATATAATCATGGGTGGAACAAATGAACTCCAGCGCTCATGCTTATCACGCAAGTTATTAAAGACCCTTCAGCTGATGTTAAACAACCAATTTGCCGTTTTCCCTTTGACTTAGGACTTGGAGCATTTGGGATGGAACAACACTGATGCCAGTCTCATCCACGTTGAAAATTTTTTCTGGAGGAATTTGTAGTTATCCATCAATTTTCATAGAGATCAAAGAAATGGTTCACACTTTCTTTATTAAACCCTTAGCTCTAGCAAAAGAAGTTCCTGTTGGACGGCGAAAAGAAAGTTCTGGATATCTTTCTAAAATGACTTAAGCCAATCTTACCGGCGCTTTCATTTTTGCCGAAAAGGTATGGGTGATATTATTTTTATTGCCAGCTGATAGGCTAAACTCATAACATCCTTTCGGACTAAGCCAAACAACTTAGCTTCCATTGTCAAAACGTTTGCACTAACTGTTTCTCTAGTTCTTGTGGCAATGTTGCTTTTCTTCCCAGTTTCGTACAAGTCGCTTCTTCAGCTGATAGATCTACTTTAGCTGCCAAACGTCTTAAAGTTGTTCGGGGTACTTTGTACAGTTTGGATGCTTTTAGTGAGCCCATTTTCTTATTTCGCACATCTTCGATGGCTTTTCATTGACTCCTTGCACCAAGTTTGCTGTTGTCTTTGTGAAATTGGTTTTCGTGGAGCCATTTCCTAAAAAGAAAATAAAAACAACTTGTAGAAAATTACGTTACACGCGGCCAATATGGCCTAGTAGTTCATATTGGCCACCTGCCTGGTGAGCCATAATGGCTGCAGGCACGTTTTTGATTTAAAAAAATCTAACCTAAAAGTAGTGAACAATGTGCTTCTAAAATGTCACCACACTATATACTTATAGTTAACCTATAACATTGTGCTCTATTAATACAAAACAAAGATTATTTGACGAAATAGAGTGAGTAAAACTTACAAAAAATAAAATCAAATTCGATAATTTTCGGTCGTCGCACACTCTGGACACACGCGCACTGCTGCAATGCAGGGATCGACTGAGGGGTCGAGGGAAGGCCGCGACAATAAGGCAGATACAAACGCCGCTAGTGTTCTTTAGTTTCGGAGAAAATAATATAGGCCATATTGGCCGACTAGGCCATAATACCCGAAGCTACTCTACAATATGTTGTTGTTTTTTTGTCAGTAGTTGTAAGTACTAATAAATATTGTAATTCGAATATTAACAACAAGGAATAAAAAGTGTAATATTTTAATCTGTTGTTTTATTAATTATATTATTTTAGCGAATCATCATTTGAATCATAAATCAATCAACCTGTGAATAAGGTTTACATAAAATTATTTAATTTTAGCCTATCAAAAGTCCAGTGCTGAACAAAGCCCTCCCCCATATATTGTCTCACGTGGAAGTCGATTTTATTTGACGTTTTTTTTATAGAATTAGGGTGACAAACGACACAGTCCACCCGATGGCAAGTGGATGCCATGGTCCATAGACATCTGCATATTGTCGACTAAGAATCAAAATGCAGATGCGTTGTCACCTCTGAGGACTAAGGTAGAATGCGTCGTTGCCAGTGAAAAGGGTCTCCGGTTTTTACATACTGACTTAGTTGCTACGCTTGGCAGGCTGGTTGACAGGCCCATCTCCTGTTTCATTCCCTCTGTCATATCTTACGACACCCACGAGACAATATGGGGTAGTGGATTCTCTTACGCTTCCAGTACATGGCGAGATAATAAAAGCGAGTGCGGCGACCTAACTGATGCTTCATAACCCTCATAGAAATAAGAGCTAGCCTGCACTCAGCAGTTTTTTTTTGTAGTGTATCATGAATATCTGCCGACCGGGGCTGCTGGAGCCAAGAATGCCGCTCATCTAATCTAATTATCTTTTATATTTGGTAGAGCCATGCTGCAGCTATATTAGTAGTATAATTGTAGTACGAATGGGTCGGCTCGACCGGGGAAGGACCACGCTCTCATTGAATACCATCTTAAAATAGCAACATAACGCTGCTGTGTTTCGTATGGTGTGGGAGTGACAACCGGAGACCCTTTTTACTCGAAACGAGGCATTCCATCTTAGACCTCAGGGGTGACAAGACATCTGCATTTTGTACTTAATCGAGAATAGATGTAGATGTATATAAAATATTTTTTTATAGAATAAGAGTGACAAAGGAGCACACAGTCCACCTGATGGTAAGTGGATGCTGTGGCCCATAGACATAATTATTATTACATCAACTCAATTTTAAAGCTTCCAATGCCACAGTGCTCGTAATATTTAATCAAACGTATTCATTTTACTTTTATCGTGAGAAACCTGCATGTCTGAGAAATTAAAAAAAATATTTCGAAGACATGATGTGAAGTCTGTCAACACGAATTGGGGCAGCGCGGTGGACAATTCCTTGCTCTAGAACCCTCAGATGTGCGAGGAGGCCTGTGCGAAGGAATGGGATGTATATAGGCTCTAACATTACTTTTATTTATTTTACTAGTATACATTAAGGGTTATTTTTCCGATTATTTGAGATACACCACCACTTCACTAGTTCTCTACACTCACCATACGAAACACATCAGCATTAAGCTGCTATTTCACGCTGGTATTCTGTGAGAGCGTGGTCCTTCCCCGGTCGAGCCGACCTATTCGTGCTTTAGCAAGCGTGAAAGGCTTTTGTTGCACTAAGACAGTGCGATTTAACATTTAGAGCTTCATCGCCACTTACCACTGGTAGGATTGTCAACTGGATTATTATAAGTAATAAAAATTTATAAATACACAATACCTCAACAAAACTCTGTGTTAAATAGTGGGTTTTGGCGTAAGAGTAGGTAGCCGTAGCCGGGATGGTTATATTACCATATAATGACATAATAGAATCAGGCTTTAATTTACGAAAATCCATTATGTTAAAGATATTAAAATAAAAATATTAAAAAAAAAATATTATGCGGATCATAACTAATTAATTTTTAACATCTTTAATATGCTGCCATCTAGCGGAAGCCATCTTTCTAGTATTTTGTATTTTCCAAACTCACCTCTTACGACCCCCACGGGGCGTAATGGGGTGACGGGTTCTTTACGATGTCACCACACGGAAACTGATAGTATATAAAAAGCATTAATAATATTTAAATGATTTAATTATTAATAGAAACGACTTTAAAAGAAACACCTTATTACATAATATGTATATCCAAAGTGGAAAGAGGAAGAAAAATAAAACAAAAATGTTGTCAGTGGGGAAAATTACCCACTTTTTTCTGTAGACTTCCCTAAGTTAGGTCCTATTGATTTTGCCTTTGCGCATGCGTGAGTTCTATCCCACATGCGTTAATTGCGTTTGGTTCTTAACGTCGAGCGGTTTCGTGCAATAGTTATATATTTATTTATTATTTATTTATTACAATTAAGTTAAAAACGCGCTAACTTCGACTTTAATACGACAAAATTTGGAGTAACAAGTTATCCGTTTAAAGATGTTGGTCGGGCTCGCTCCGTAATAACGCATCGTTGTGCGATATTAAATTAAAAAGAAAATTTATTGTTTTTTTCTTCCAAAAAAGTAAAAGAAAGTTTGTTACAACGGCTTCTTTACAAGTGCCCACGGTATCAAAACCAATGTATTTAGCGGCGTATGCCGTTTGTACCAAAAGTATTAGGCTTGAATCTACGGAATCCGAGGATCATTTTAGTGGATATATTTCATCTCTTCCGGCGCCCCCTGACATTTCGAAACAGCCATGTCTTTACCACGCGAGTTCATATTTCAAAAGGTAAGTCGATTTTATTATCTGTATAAAATATTTAAATATCTATGTACATTTAGATACCAGGCCATAAACTCCAAAAAAAAATATCTATGTACATATCCACTACAAGCTATTGAAAAAAAAAAGTTTTATATTGGTATATTTTTATGTGTAGTAAAATGTGGGATTTAAATTTTTATTCATCATTTAATATATTTTAAATGTAAAAGATGGATAAAAATATTTTTTATGGAGTGATTCTAAATCATACCTACTTTTAAGTTACACCATCTCGATAGTTGGCAGTCCACAACCTTGCATATCACCAGGAATTTTCAGCCATGCTCGGCCACGCTGTGGAATTTACTATCGCCAGCAGTTTTAGCGGAGCGATATTATTTAGGAACCTTCAATCAAAGCGCTTTCTTTTTTCTAAAAGGCCTGCAATTCCTCGTTGTAGCATATGTTTATGGGCGGCATTGATCACTGCTTGTTTGCTTCTTCTTCTTTAAGAATATATATAAACGGACTTCTATTATTATCGGATTTATATAAAACTAGCTGTTACCCGCTACTTTGTCTGCGTGTAATTAAGGGTTTTAATTTTTTTTACGCGGAACCCTAATCCTTTTTCTAAAATAAAAGTAGCCTAAGTTACTCCTCATAACATCAGCTATCTGCCAGTGAAATATCCGTCAAAATTGGTCCATCCATTTCGGAGATTAGCCGGAACAAACAGACAGACCGTAATACGACCGTGTTATACGTTTTTTCTTTTATTTTTTATTTTTCTTTCTTTTTTATTTTAAAAAACGAAATAAATAAAATTGAAGTGTCTGTTTGTAATGTCAAAATAACAGCTTTTCACTAAATGCATATGAAAGTATATACGCCACTTATAACAAAAACACAATTTTTAAAATTGTTGTCTGTCTGTCTGTCTGTTTGTTCTGGCTTATCTCTGAAACGGCTAGACCGATTCGATGGGACTTTCACTGGCAGACAGCTGATGTTATAAGGAGTAACTTAGCCTACTTTATTTAGGAAAAAGAATTAGGTTCCATGAAAAAAATTAAAACCTAAATTACACGCGGGCGAAGTCGCGGGGAACAGCTAGTTGGTAAATAAAAATCTAAAACTAAAACTACGTCGGTTAACTGAACTCGGAGATTTCGGGTTAGACGCATCAAAAAAAAAATAAAGTCTAATTTACCGTAGCCGGTTCAAAAGTAGACGCGATAAGAATATCTTGTAAAAGATTTTAAAAATTTGATACCTTTTTAAATTTTTATGATATTTATGAGGTATAACTCCACTGATGTCACAAATCCACAGATGTGAGCTACTTAGATGGGGCTGGCATATCTATAAAGATATATTCTATGAAATTGCTATTAATATTGTTAAATAAAGCTCAAATAAAGTAGATTTTTTTTAATTATTTTAAATTTGATAATTTTACAAGCATTTATACACTCTTAATACGTGATAGAGTCACCCTGCAGCCCAATTATGCAGCATGAATGGGTCGGTTCGACCGGGGAAGGACCATGCTTTCACAGAATACCAGCGTGAAATAGCAGATTAATGCTCGAGTGTTTATTATGGTGAGCGTAGAACCAGAGACCATTTTGATTGAAAACGAGACATTTCATCGTAGTCCTCAGGGGTGACAACGGGTCTGAATTTTGATCCTTAATCGAGGATAAATGTAGATGTCTATGGGCCACAGCAACCACTTACCATCAGGTGGACTGTGTGATCGTTTGTCACCCTTATTCTATAAATAAAATTCTATAAATAAATAAATGTAGTAATACATACACTGGAGTTAAAACTAGCGTACTGTGAAATTTACAGCGAGGGCTTATGCCGGGTTTCTATATTATTTAAACGTGGTAGAGTCATGCTGCAGCTATATTAATTGTATAGTTGTAGCACGAATGGTCCGGCTCGACCGGGGAAGGACAACGCTCTCACAGAATACCAGCGTGAAATAGCAACTCAACGCCGCTGTGTTTCGTATGGTGAAGAACCGGAGACCCTTTTTACTGGAAAAGTGGCATTCCATCTTAGTCCTCACGGGTGACAACGCGTCTGCATTTTGATTCGTCATCGAGGATAGATGTAGATGTCTATGGGCCACAGCAACCACTTACCATCAGGTGAAATATGTGCTCGCCTGTCAGCCTTAACCTATATAAAAAAAAAACGCTTTTTTTCTTCAACTAGCCGTTTTGCAGTAAATAAATGCATGAAATCCCCTTTTTAAAAGCAAATACCAGTTCAACTCTTTATAAAAACTGTTGAAAGTTTTTTCCTTTTATGTCATCCTAAGTTGTCGAATGAATAGTTCTGTTTTTACATGCGCGACGTATGTAATAAAACGGATCGTTATGGAGAACGGAGTGTTTCATGAATATAGGAATCGAGCATTAGACCCTAAGCTACACTAGCCCGCACCAATGGATTTGTTAATTGCAATTTTAATAGCTGATTTATCATCTACCACGTGCTCGGTGGTGAGAAATAGTGAGAAAACCTGTATGTAAGAGAAATTTAATAATACGAGGACATGAGTTACATGCATTGGAGGTTGCGGACTAATTGCTGTGGGATATATACAGGGTTATTTTGCAATAAACGGCCAAATTTGCAGAGAAGGGTCAGAATAAGTAATATAGGCAAATGGTGAAGAAAATTTAATTAAAAATCCTAAACATTCTGTCCTTTTATCTTTTAAATTCAAAATGCGTGGTAATACATTAGTGACAAACGAGCACACATACCACCTGATGGTAAGTGGAGACTGTGGCCCGTAGACATCTACATTTATCCTTGATTAAGAACCAAAATGCAGATGCGTTGGCATCCCTGAGGATTAAGATGGAATGCCTCATTTCCAGTAAAAAGGGTCTCCGGTTCTCTACACTCATCATACGAAACACAGGAGCATTAAGCTGATATTTTACGCTGGTATTTTGTGAGAGCGTGGTCCTTCCCCGGGCAAGCCGACCCATCCGTGCTACAACCATAATATAGCTGCAGTGTGGCTCTAACACATATGAATTACTGTCAAATTTCGACCACTAGGCGGCCACTAGTATCTTTAAATTTGTCTGAGACCCTCTTTAGTTTTATGTAAATTAAAAATTGCGCCCTCTTCTACTAATTAGAGTCGATGTAATGAGGGTTCAATGAGGATTTTTCTGCCATCAGCGCGGCGCCGCTTTACAATGAGGTGAAATATTTCACAGATTTCATAGCGGGGAAGATAATTTGTTAGGAAAATGCAAGGGTTAGTGTTTCTTTCTGTATTATTAGTTATATTTCATATTAATGAGATTAGAAATAAATAAAACAGATTATGGATATAAATAAAAGACGCAAAATAAAAAAAATATTTGCAGAAAATTAAAGATCAAACCACTGAGACATTGTTTTGTGTATTAAATTATTATTTAAAAATAACTTCTCAATTGAATAACATTGCGTAACAAAAAACTTCACCTCAGTCACAACTAGCGACATCTGGTGAGCGGAAGATCCCTCACCAGATGTCGCTAGCCCTCGTTGCCATCATGAGTCATGAGATGTGACTAATCGAAATGCCAGGTAAATGTCATGGCTTTCGGAGCATGACGGCACATGAGTAAAGAAATCGATGTGATGACGGTAAAACGTTATTTGAATATATGTATATGCGAGTAAAACGTTATTTGATATATATACATTAGCGTTATTTCATTATCTTAGGTTTTTTAAATGTGTGTGTATATAAGTAGATATATATTTATATATTTGTTCTTTCTAACCGCCTTCGTAGTGTTATCATTGCCCTAAGGTTGACTGGCAGAGAATGCTTTTAGCATTAAGTTCGCCTTTTGGTCCTAAACTGTTTTAAGGTTCAATAAAGCTTAAATAAATAGCTTTAATAATAGCTCGACCGGGGAATGACCACGCTCTCACAGAATACCAGCGTGAAATAGCAGCTTAATGTAGCTATGTTTCGTAAGGTGAGTGTAGAGAACCGGAGACCCTTTTTACTGGAAACAATGCATTCCATCTTAGTCCTCAGGGGTGACAACGCATCTGCATTTTGATTCTTTATTGAGGATAGATGTAGATGTCTATGGGTCGCAGTAACCACTTACCATCAGGTGGACTGTGTGCTCGTTTCTCACCCTTATTCTATAAAAAAAGAGAACCGGCGACTCTTTTTAGCAGCCACTAAAATGGAGGTTAACAAATCGATTTTATGTTTAAATGAAACTAGTTATCGAGTACTTTCCAGCAGCCTTGGCCACGGCGGACTGAAACGTCGGGAAATATAAAATAAGTTAATATATGCGATAAGATCAACCTTAAGCTGCTATTTTACGCTGGTTTACTTATTTAAGTTCTGTGAGAGCTTGGTCCTACCCCGGTCGAGCCGACCCATTTGTATGACCACCACCAAAACTACTTTTACGGATTTTCCCGACGTTTCGGGTGCTTTGCAGCACCCATGGTCAAGGGGGACTAAGGGGATTGACGTCCCGATGTCAAACTTAACCGGGAGTAACTTCAGCTTTTTAATTACTACTTTTGGTCCGATCTACGCAGAAATGAACTTACTATGTCTTGAAGTCTTGCAGTGGTATGATTGGGTTTAGTTTTAGTTTTATTAATTACAGTATCCCAAGCTGGTGGTAGAAACCAGTCTCCTTCTCTATTGAAATTAGGATGTTTTTTTTTTAAATTTCAATAGCCTCACGTATCATCCTTGGTAGGAATCGATGTTTTATCGCGAGGATTTGTGGTCTATCAAATCTGATGTAATGGTGGGGGCCGTCTAGGATATGATCACAAACTGCAGTCTTTCTGAAGCGTTGGTGTTTCACGTCATCTATATGTTCTTTTACGCGGGTTTTATTGTTCTTTTTGTTTGCCCTATATAACAAGGATTTAATTAAAAAGGCAAGGAATTAAAAATAAGTAAAATTAAATGCGAATAATCCGTAAAAGTAGTTTTATTCAATGTGTAGTGTTCGCGTAAATACTTATAAGAAATCATCAGAGTATAAGGAGTCAACCTCACTTGCTCGTCTGAACACATTCTTACATGTAAAAGGCATTCAACGCTAAAGCCAATATCTTTGTCAAACAAATCCTACGCCTGACTGATTTTATCGTTCATGTGAGCGATCGAGTCATCTGGGATTATTCTGTGAGTAGCTCATTTTGAAATCAATGAAACGAGGGTTGGAATCAATAAAGGTTTTGAGGCTCTGTGGCAGCAAAATAATTGAAATTCTGTACAGTTATTTTTCATATCTATACATACATATGTATAGATTTGAAAAAATATTGGGTTTATCACCAAAAACAAAACAAAAAATGTTAAAAAAATAGTCGGGCTTCGTCTGACATAACTATGACCTTAATGGTTCTATTCGTTGTATTCCTCCAAAACCCACTATACGGTGTTAATCGGAGACTTCAACGCAAAACTAGGCACAAGAGAGAACGGTATTATCTATTTGAATACACTGCCTTAATTACAAACCTCTATTACATTCATACAGACAGATACATAAATCATAGGCTAGCGAATAATAATCGAAAATAGTGGTCGCTTAGTGGTCGAAATCCATTAAATTTTGAGGTTTGTTTATGAAGCAAGCTGTATTTCACTGTTAACTGCATATTAATAAGTAGGTATTCATATAAAACATACAAAATATGAAATAAACGCTTCTTGCCTTGACATACACTGCACACACTATTGAATAAAAAAAAACGTGTGTGTGTGTGTATACGCACGTAGGAAGTTATACTTCTTTAGCGTAACAAAACAAAAATAACTAAAAATAACTACCTTAAATATAGTTATCAGTTCCCACGAAAACTTGAGAGACAGTTACCCAATGAAGTTATCGCTTTGAGGTGTTTGTGCGCGCGCATTGTAACAACTTCATGGTGTCGTTTTTAGTTGACGGTGTGCGCGCGCATCGTAAAAAATTCACTCTCAAAATTTAAAAAACGTACCATCTTTTACAATTATAATTTTTTATTAAATTAATACTCAAAATTAAGTAGCGGTAAGTAGGCAATATGTTCGAATGTTCTTCCAGGCTGGAACACAACAGTGCACGTACTGATATTTGACGGCAGAAATAAGTAGGATGGTGGTTCCTACCCGGACGAACTCCTAAATAGAAGAGGAGACCTTCCACCTTGTTTCTAAAGAAAGAACACAAATGTACTCGTTTTTATGCTGCAGTCTTTGCGAGGCAAGGTCGGATGGAAGCTTGGATTCGGTATCAGGGACACGGTGATAGTCAGAAAACACGCTTATTTCAAAACTAACAATAGTTTATGACTTTGCAAAAGAGTTTTGGCAGGAATTTAACCTTTACCTAATTTATTACGCTTAGATTTCATGGGTTTTAATTTTTTTGCGCGGAACCCTAATTATTTATTGAAAATAAAAGTAGCCTTAGTTAGTCCTTATAACATCAGCTATCTGCCAGTGGAAGTCCCGTCAAAATCGGTCCAGCCATTTCTGAGATTAGCCGGAATAAACAGATAGACAGACAAAAATTTTAAAAATTGTTTTTTTCTGTTATAAGTACCGTATCTAATTTCATATGCATTTAATAAATAGTTATTAATCGTATTAAAAAAACATGCGTGAGTGTCATGAAACACTCGATTGGAACGAAGTTCCTTTCGTAGTATATTATTATTGATAAACGTATTATATTATTGATTAACAAATACAAATAAATGAATTACTAGCCTCTATTAAAATGAAGCGTCATTTAAAATAAAATAATATTTATTTCATGTCAAGATAAGAAAAAGTGCGAGGGAGATGGATATTATTCGATCTCGTTTCCTTATAGCCGCCAAGGCCGTCTACACTACATCAGAAGGGATCGTGACGCAAAAATCTTACACTTTTTCTCGCCTAGTTCCCATCCGCCAAATTTGTACCGTCCGATGAGGAACTTCGTTCCAAAAATCTAATAACTTCAACAATCATTTATCTTTCTGACAATGTGCTTTTTATATCATTTATATGTTCAATATGATTGTTAGATACGATTTCATGCGACAAAACGATGGAATCTTGATTTTTAGGCGCTACTTTTAAAACTTTTTTTTTAATTCAATATAGATTATAAATAATACTTATTGAAAGTCACTCTTTTGTCTAATTACCACTGGTTCGAAAAAACCTCTGTCCTGGGAAGAACCAGCAAGAAACCCAGCGGACTTTTTTAAATAACAGCTTACAATCATGTATATTACACAATTAACACACAAAACAAATTAGAAACAGCCTGGCAGCGAACACCTCATTCCTAGGGTTATTATCATCCAACCTTAACATTATAATAACCCTTTTTATACAAACTATGTTTAATAAAGTTTTTGAATTTTGTATATTTTCTGGGATTTTGTTGTAAAAGCGTATACATCGCCCCAAGAATGAATTACTGACTCGGTGGAGTCGAGTAACTGGTACTACTAGCTTGTGTTTGTTCCTAGTATTTACAGAATGTTAGTAGAACATGCCTACGCACTTCGCGCTTAATGCATGCAAAAGCTGTTATTTTGACATTACAAACAGACACTTCAATTTTATTTATTTGTATAGATGTATAGATTAGTATACGTAGATGATTGAAATTTGGCATAGATATAATATGCTACATTAACACATAAGTGAGTTTTGAGAGTTGCATTAGTATCGTACGTCTAGCAACACCTATCACTTTTTTATATCGGATATGTCTTTCGATGTATCCTTATGAAGTGTAATTTGTCTTGAAATTAGAATTGCGTTACTTACATTTTACTCTTTACATTTATTCATAACTAGCGATTCAGGCTTCGTACGGGTGATTTCTGGATCTCGACAACAGCGCCTATTACTGGGTCCAAATGTGAATCTAAATCATCTAGGGTGGACCCATTCACAAAAAATTTCATCAAAATCGAGCCCGTTTTGGTTTTAACAAGACTAACGGACAGCAATTGATTTTTATATATAGATAATTTTTTTTAATAGAATAAGGGTGACAAAGGAGCACACAGTCCACCTGATGGTAAGTGGATGCTGTGGCCCATAAACATCTACATATATCCTCGATTAAGAATCAAAATGCAGATGCATTGTCACTTGTCACCCCTGAGGACTGAGATGGAATGCCTCGTAAAAAGGGTCTCCGGTTCTCCACACTCACGAAACACAGCAGCATTAAGCTTCTATTTCACGCTGATATTCTGTGAGAGGACTGCTGGTCGTTGGTTGGATGAGGAAGCTCAAGGTCGCTCAGCGAGCTATGGAGAGGGCTATGCTCGGAGTTTCTCTGCGTGATAAACTTAGAAATGAGGATATCAGCAGTAGAACCAGAGTGACCGACATAGCCCAACGGATTAGTAAGCTGAAGTGGCAATGGGCCGGCCATATAGCTCGAAGAACCGACAACCGATGGGGAAAAAGGTTCTCGAGTGGCAGCCTCGTACCGGCGAACGAAGTGTAGGGCGTCTCCCCACTAGATGGAGTGACGGCCTGGTAAGATATGCAGGAAGTCGATGGATGCAGGTGGCTCAGGACCGTGCTTTGTGGCATTCCTTGGGGGAGGACTATGTTCAGCAGTGGACTTGTGAAGGGCTGTGATGATGATGATTCTGTGAGAGCGTGGTCATTCCACGGTCAAGCCGACCCATTTGTGCTACAACCATAATATAGCTGCAGCATGGCTCTACCACGTAAAATTTGACATTAAAGTGATGCGATTTTGTGAATTAAGAGCCTGCGCATGTGAACCATTAGTGTAAACGACAAAACAAGTGCTACGATTTTGATGTACACCTCAAAGTATTTTTACCGCTTAGGCGGCTTATGAACTTGAGATTCTGTCGTCATCGACTGTCCGCTGAGTTACGCTGTCGTCAAAATCTCCCAAAAACTCGCAATGTGACGCATCAGCTTACTGAAGAAGTTTTCTAACAATATATTTTAATATATAATTTCTTTTTACTCGACACCGGCAAAAGTATAACCGTACGAGTCCATGACTAAAAAAGTTTATAAAATTGTTGACCCACGAACAGGCGTTGTATTGCACAAAACCTGCAGTAGTTGAACGCTTTTCGTTATAATGGCCATAAAATAGGATAACAGAGATACTAAGCGAGTTCACAGTATCGACCCGCCTTCCGGTGTCTGGTCGCGACCGCTCCCCCGTACGATGACCTCCGCGTTAACGTCTAAGGTCTGATTCAGTACTAGAAGAACATAACCGTTTATTGCTTTTTATTATACTTTAAATTTAAAATATTAGTACGGGGAGTTTGAGACGGGCTTTAGTAAAATTAGACTTTTAAAAAATTTTAACAATCATGACCTGTGATAACTCTAGAGAATAGTCATGAATTCTTTTTTATAGTCTACATATAAGAATGACAAACGAGCACACAGTCCAACTGATAGTAAGTGGATGCTGTGGCTCATAGACACCTACATCTATCCTGGATTAAGAATCAAAATGCAGATGCGTTGCCACCACCGAGGACTAAGTTCACACTGGTATCCTGTGAAGTCCAGTGTGAAGTCACGAATGGGTCGGCTCGGCCGGGGAAGGACCACCCTGGTCCTTCCCAGGCTGAGCCGACCCATTCGTGCTGCAACTATAATATAGCTGCAGCTTTTCTTTTATAAAATAAGGGTGACAAACGAGCACATAGTCCACCTGACAGTAAGTGGATGCTGTGGCCCATAGACATTTACATTTATCCTCAATTAAGAATTAAAAAGTAGATGCGTTGTCACCCGTGAGGACTAAGATGGAATGCCTCGTTTCCAGTAAAAGGGGTCTCCGATTCTCTACACCCACCATACGAAACACAGCAGCATTGAGCTGCTATTTTACGCTGGTATTCTGTGAGAGCGTGGTCCTTCCCCGGTCGAGCCGACCCATTCGTGCTACAACCATGATATAGCTGCAGTATGACTCTACCATGTAACTCTACAACGTCCGGAAGTGGGTAAAAAACTGACATAAATTTTTACATTAAATTCATACAATACGTCCACTCAGAAAGTTTTACGAAACTAAAAAAGTTCTATAGTTGTAGAAGTAAAGGCAACAACAGTTTTTATACATGCTGGTAACTTTATCTAATATATGAAAAATTAATGTTTGTTGTCGTATTTAATGCGCAGCCATACCGTTCATCAGATTGCGGTAAAACTTTGTCAACTTATTGCTTGCACCTGCACGAAGGTTAGGGGAGACCGGGGTAAGATGGGATATTTAAGAGAAAAAACGTCATATATTATGAAAGTCAAAACGTTTATTAAAAATCTCTTACAACCAAGGAACACTTACAGTTTTAATTAAAATAATTATAATCTTTTATGGCCATAATATTTGTGCCTCTTCATCGTCATCGTCTAAACCTGTGCAGAAATTATGGGCCCAGCCATGGCACACGCTACAAATAACCCACCCTTCAGTGGACTCTGAATATGAATATTTAGATGAATTATTATACGTGGTAGAGCCATGCTGCAGCTACATTACTGCTATAGTTGTAGCACGAATGGGTCGGCTCGACCGGGGAAGTACCACGCTCTCACAGAATACCAGCGTAAAATGGCAGCTTAATGCTGCTGTGTTTCGTATGGTGAGTGTAGAGAACCGGAGACCCTTTTTACTGGAAAAGAGGTATTCCATCTTAGTACTCACGGGTGACAACGCATCTGCATTTTGATTCTTTATTGAGGATAGATGTAGATGTCTATGGGTCACAGCAACCACTTACCATCAGTTGGACTGTGTGCTCGTTTGTCACCCTATCCTATAAAAAAAAATTGTATCCGTGTCACTTTATTTTTTGCGTTTTTTGCTTTTATTATTTTTTCCACCTTCTTTTTTTTCAGGTTTTTCCTTTTCAGTATTTTTATTGTCACGTTTCTTTTGTCAGTCGTCTTATTTACTTTTTGTCTTTTATTTATATCTCTAATGAGATCATTCTTGTACAGAGAAGCTATAAGTATTGCAGTTTTACCGCGTTTTCTTGTTTTTCTCTCTTGGGTTCTTACTTCCTTGGGTATGGCTATGATATTTTCTGGGGTCACGGAAAACGAAGATTTTGCTGGCTGTATTTGTCTCTCAGGGGTCTTTTCTTTAATTAAGTGTGCAGAAGTCGAAGGCAGCTGAACGATCATCAGAAATATATTTTTGTTCCGGAATGACTGATTCATCTTGGATTACTTCCGATATAGCAATCTCTGGTTGTGTTGCCTCTAAAGGAGTTGACGTTGAAGTTGTTGGAACCTGAGATGTTGATTCAAGCTTTATATTTTCAGACGGCAAAGTCTCTGTGTTTGTTGTTTCAGCCGCTATAAAGTCTGCGTCTGTGAATACATTTCTGTCAAGTGGCCATATTCCACATTTCCTAAACCTGTTCATAGCTGTCAGCATCGTCGCTGCTTGTAAATATGCTTGCCCAAATAGCTTTGCCACTTGGTAGGGTGTAACTACGCGTCCGGGATGATCTCTAGCCAATTTTTCACTTCTGCACCATAATATGTACTCAGCGGTCTCATAAATGCTACGTCCAATGGTTTTAATTTATGTGTGCAATGGGATGGTGTACACAACAGTATTACATGATGCTGCCTTGCGTAATCTATCAAATCAATATTTTTTGTATGTGACGTATGACCGTCCAGTAGCAACAAGACTGGTTTTTCTTTAGTGGGTTTTACGGTTTCTATAAACTTTTTGAACCAATCATAGAATATTTGTGACGTTATCCAACCATTGTCCCCCAAAATCCTCCAAAATCCCGGTGAAGCATCATCCAGCAACTCATTCTTCATTCGTTTTCGGGCGTAGATTAGGATTGGTGGTATATATGTTCCAGCGGCGTTAAAACAGATTTCAGCCGTAACTAATTGCCCTCTTTCTGCAGATGACAAGCAGCCAACTTGCTTTTGACCCTGAGTGACAATATCTTTGATTGACTTTTTGGCACAGTACTAACAGCGGTTTCATCGACGTTATAAATCCTGTCAGCGATAAGGCCATGCTCTTCTACAACTCTTTCCAATACTACCCCGTCATAGTCCTACCCCAGTCGAGCCGACCCATTCGTGCTACAACTATACCAGTAATATAGCTGCAGCATGGCTCTACCACGTAAAAAGAATATTTAACAAGATTAAGTTAAATCAGAGCACCGTTTTTTAATTGTTTGGAAGGCCAGTTCGTCGAGTGGGTTTTTGTACTTTTTGTATCTTATCCTGAGCTTATACTTATCACGTGAATGGCGAATAAGATTGGTATACCATGGGGGAAACTTTTTTGATGCTGGTTTGCTTTTAAGAACATGTTTTAAGAACTTTTTAGTATTGAGTAACATTTGTTAGTCATTTCATCCACTGAGGAGCATGAGGCCAGGTCACCTCCCATGGATCGAGCTTAAATAATTAGATATTTTTTCAAAGTCACCTTTATAGAAGTTATGTCTCTCATTATAATTACGGGAAAGAAGTTTAGCTGAATAACCGGAGTGCAGGGTAAATTCCCGCGGTGGGTGATAATCATCTACAGAACTGAGCTCAGAGTTACTTCGTGTCACATTCAAAAGAATATTAAGATTAGAGAGCCAGGTCTAAAATTTTGCCTTTGTGGTTTAGGACCGTAGTATTAAATCGGGTAAGATTATTTAAAGCCATGAAGTCCAGTAAAGTGCTTTCAAATGAAGTCTTAGTCATATTATTTCCATTTACAGCAAACGGTACTCCCAAAATTAACGCTTTTACGTTTGAAGACTCTAAGACACGATTAGTGTTGTCGATATAATGTTCCAGAAAATGATTTTGAATGGGCGACGGGAGGTAGACGCCGAGACGAAGAGCTTATTTGGGGTACATTTTTCCGTAAGTATATTCAATTCGATCCAAATATCCTCACGTTTACTCTCAAAATGGTGTAGCCTACGGGAATAAATATGTTTTGACACAGCCACCAATACCCTGCCACCAGATTTGTGCTGATGCAAGCTGCTAATCTCGCGGTCGCGTCTAAAAACTGCGTAACGATCACTAAACAACTCGAGTCAAAAGTAGTGCTGCTTAACCCTTGACTTTTATATTTATCGCAATATTTTATTTATTAAATATTTTTTTAGATAAGGACTAAGTGTCTAAGAAATAAAACTTAGTATACCTAATTGAAATCTATCCAGTAGTTTTTCCGTGATGCGCGCACAACTGCAAACCTTTATTATTTTGTTTATATAGAAGATAGATAAAAATACAAATTAAGGTTCCTTTGTCCGGAGAAGAAACGTCGAAAGTAACTCCGCAGGTATATTTTTTAAGCCGATAATGTGGTAATCTTAATCAAAGTTAATAACCGGCCAAGTGCCAGTCGGACTCGCGCATGAAGGGTTCCGTACTATCGTAAAACATGTTTCTAGTAGGGGAGCCCCCTTTAATTTTTACTCTATTTTTTTTTTATTATTTGTTGTTATAGCCGCAACAGAAATACACATTCTGTGAAAATTTCAACTGTCTACCTATTACGGATCATGAGATATACAGCCCGCTGACAGACAGACGGACGGACAGCGGGGGCTTAGTTATAGGGTCCCGTTGGTTACCCTTTACGGAACCCTAAAAAGGAATAGAGCCATAGGTAATCAAAGCATGTTCTATATTAAAATTACACAACAAAACACAAGAAAAATAATGAAGTTAAACTACCTTATTTCACATTTTTCATTTAATTCATTAAAGTTATCTATATTACATTTACCTTTGGCGATTTTTCCGGACCGACATCACTTAGGGACCTTCAAGAAATGAGCTTATCATGGGTGGCGGTCGACACTTTCCATCAGGTGAGCCGCATGCTCGTTCGCCTCCACTTCTTTTTTCTTCTTTAAAAAAAAGAAGAAAAAAAGCTAATCAATGTGTCTCAAACCCGAGCAGCCCAGTTTCCACAAGCAGCACCTGTTCACAACTTACACGTGGTAGAGCCACGCTGCAACTATATTATAGTTGTAACACGAATGGGTCGGTCGAACGGGGAAGGACCATCCTCTCACAGAATACCAGCGTGAAAAAGCGATTAATGCTGTTGTGTTTCGTATGGTGAGTTTAGAGAAACTGGAGACCATTTTGACTGGAGAGATTCCATCTTAGTCCTTAGGGGTGACAACATATCTGCATTTTGATTTTTAACCGAGGATAAATGTAGATATATATATATATATATATATATATCTTTGGGCCACAGTATCCACTTACTATGATGATAATTGTGTGATCGCTTGTCACCCTTATTCTATAAATAAAAACGTATGACGCATGTGGCAGCCATTGCTCTTCTCGATCATTTTAAAGAGTGGACGACCCGACACACGATGTTGCCGCAAGCAAAGACCTTTAAAGCGAGCGAACTAATCAGATTATTCTTCCATACTCAGTGGATACTAATATGTTTATCATATAATAGAAAATTTCAATGACGTCGGCAAACACCCTCTGAATCTACTGACTAGGGTCGCCACCTTTTTTTTTGAACAAATATAGTATTTTTCCCAAAAAAGGCGCAAAAATATAGTACTTCTGGGAAATACAGGAAAAAAGTACACATTTATTTTTAATCTTTAGGTATATTTTCATAAACCTTTGTTATTGCTCTTCGCTTTGGCCATCAGTGATATTAGTAACCTTTAAAATAATTATAGGAATCTGAGCAATTTAGATTAATATTTTAATATTAATCTAAATTGCTTGTTAGTTTATTTTAATAAATTAACAATTCATTTTTAATTAAATTAATACATGCTCTATTTGTTTCTTCTTTCCATTTTACATTCATGACGGAAATTTTTCCCCCGTAAAACTTCCTTATTCTAGACTTCCAGTCACAGTTAATATAAAAAAGCGCGACTATTGAATTAAGGATAAAAATATAGTATTTTTCGTACTATATTATATTTCTATAATATAAAGTACAATTGATTGTAATATAGTACGATACTATATATCAAAGTACGGGTGGCAACCCTACTACTGACGTATGTGCATGTGGAGGGCGCGCTCCCGTTCGCCATTTACTTTGATCTTTGCACAAACACCTACACGAAAGCAAGTGCAGACAAGGCGAGATGACACGAGTCGATCCGAGCGGACCCTCTTTACAATTGCTTGTCATCGTCAGCACTCGTCTTCTATTATTAATTTGTCGTCTATACATCTTTATCTTTATACATATATAATTCTTCTGTCCGTGTGTATGTGACTGAACTCCTCTTATTCCGTAAATCTCTATTATATGATTTACTCCGTAAATGTCGGCTGGCTGCGTAATATGCTGCATAAATACGGCTGGACCGATTTTGATGAAATTTTGTGTGTGTGATAAAGTTGATTCGAGAATAGTTTAGATTCACAATTGGACCCGGTAGGTGGCGCTGTTGTCGAGATCCAAAATCAACCGTGCGAAGCCGAGGTTGATCGCTAGTAGGTATATAAATAAATTTGAAGTGTCAATCTATATTACAGACATGTTATATTGAAATAACTGGCTTCTATGAAGCGCATGGTTATTTGAATGCCATTAAGACGTGAATAACCAATTTTAAAATTTTTGTACGTCTGTCTGTCCAGGCTATCTTCGGAATGGCTGCACCGATTGAAATTAAACTTCACGAACAGATAGAGTGAATGCCAGGAGTGACCTAGGCTATATTTTATTTTAAAAATTTTAAGATAAAAAAACATGCGTGAGTGTCGTGGAACACTCGGTTGGAACGAAGTTCCTTTCGTAGTATATTATTATTGATAAACGTGTTATGTTATTGATGAACAAATACAAATAAATGAATTACTAGCGTCTATTAAAATGAAGCGTAATTTAAAATAAAATAATATTTCTTTCATGGTAAGATTAGAAAAAGTGCGAGGGAGATGGATATTATTCTACAGTCTACACTACGTCAGAAGGGGTCGTGACGGAAAAATCTTACACTTTTTGTCGCCTAGCCCCCATCCGTCAAATTCGTACCGTGCGATAAGGAACTTCGTTCCAAAAACATTTTTCTAATAAATAATGCAGTCGTCTTAAATTTAAATATTCGTATAGGGTGCCAGTTTCGTATTCCAGCGCATGTTGTAAATACCTATAATAGTTTGTAGCATTTACAGTAATACCCTATCAAATCCGAACCGTCCGATAAGGAACTTCGTTCCAAAAAAAAACGAAAACTTGATAAAATAAAAATGATTTCATATATTTACGCGAACACTACATATTAACGGTGGTAGAGCCACGCAGCAGCTTTTGCTGTTGCACGTATGGGCCGGCTCGAGCCGGGTTAGTACCACGACCTCACAGAATACCGGCGTGAAGTGGAAGCTCTGCTTTGCGTTTCGTCTGGTGAGTGCAGGTGACCGAGGCCCAAATCTCCCCATCAACATGGTAGCGGAATTAAATCTTAGACTACCCCAGGAGGGTACCAGCACCCTGGAGAATCCTCGCTGAGCATCCACGACCATGCTACTCCACTCCTGAGCGTGGGTGCTCAGGCTGCCCCGCGTATTCTGGGGCAAAATTCCGCTCAAAACAATAACTGCTCAGGGCAAACTGAGCAACAAGACCAAGGCGACCCCTGCCACGCTATCCGTGGTTTCTACAACATCACAGGACTTCACTCGAACCTAAACGCCGTCCACTACCATCTCGAGACGGCGAAGCCGGCCTTGCTCTTTCTGACCGAGACGCAGGTGTCCTCTCCGGCTGATACTTGTATCTCTCCTACCTGGGGTACAAATTGGAACACTCCTTTGTGCCTCAGGCTGGAGTTGCGTATACGTCAGAGGACATCTGTTCTCGACGCCTCGGCAGTCTTGAAGGTTCGGACCTGTCCATCCTTTGGCTACGCGTAGATAGCGACGACCATCCGCGCGTCTACGGGTGCCTCTATAGGTCTCATAGCGGTAATGCCGAAACAGACCGACTCATCGACCACGTCCAAATGGCTACAGATTCCTTGCTACAACAGGTCCCATCCGCAGAGATCGTGATCCTTGGCGATTTTAACGCCCACCACGCCGAATGGCTCGGTTCACGTTTAACCGATCATGCGGGGAGATCTGTTTATGACTTTGCCTTGGCATATGGTCTGACACAGCTGGTTACTTCGCCTACGCGGATTCCAGATGTGAAGGATCATACACCTTCCCTGTTGGACCTTCTGCTGACCTCTCATCCGGACGGATATCAGGTTTCCGTCGATGCCCCTCTCGGCTCTTCGGACCATTGTCTGATCCGGAGTGTGGTGCCACTCACGCTCCCCTCGCGGTTGCGTTCTGCAGGTTGCCGCCGTGTTTGGCATTACAGGTCGGCGGATTGGGACGGAATGCGGTCTTTCTTTGCATCCTACCCATGGGGGCGGGTTTGCTTCTCGCCGGATGATCCCAGCGCTGTTGCTGACTCTGTCACTGATGTGGTGCTACAGGGAATGGAACTATTTATTCCATCATCTGTGGTACCCATCGGAGGCAGATCGCAGCCTTGGTTTGGTCGCTCTTGTAAGACTGCATTACGCAGTAAGCAGGAGTGCTATCAGGCCTGGGCTGTGGCTTCGGCGGCTCGGGATGTAAACACCAGCATGCTTAAAAAGAAGTATAACTTCGCCTCCAGGTCCTTCAAAAGAGTTATTGCCAAGGCAAAGTCAGAGCACATAGGCAGAATTGGCGAGAAACTAGTTCGCCTTCCTTCGGGAACCCGTGCATTCTGGTCTCTCGCCAAGGCTGTCCAAGGGAATTTCTGTAAGCCATCACTACCATCTCTGCACAGGGAGGACGACTCACTGGCCCACGCCGCAAAAGAGAAAGCCGACCTTTAGGCTCCCTTTTTGCGTCCAACTCGACTCTTGATGACGGGGGGAACACACCGCCGACCATCCCGCGGTGTGAGTGCTCCATGCCGGATGTGCGATTCTCACAGCGCTCGGTTCGCAAAGCACTCCTCTCCCTGGACATCCACAAGTCGAGTGGGCCTGACGGAATCCCCCCAATTGTGCTGAGGACGTGCCCGGAGTTGGCACCGGTTCTAACGCGTCTTTTCCGGTACTCCTACTCCCTAGGCGTAGTCCTGAAATCATGGAAGACAGCTTTTGTCCAACCGATCCTAAAAGGCGACCGCTCAGACCTGTCCAACTACAGGCCTATCGCCATCACCCCTTGTTCTCCAAAATAATGGAGTCCGTTATAAACTGCCAGCTCATGCGGTACCTTGAGGATCACCGGCTGGATAGTGACCGCCAATACGGTTTTCGTCGAGGTCGATCAGCCGGTGATCTTCTGGTCTACCTGACTCATAGATGGGCGGAGGCAGAAGAGTCAAGGGAGGCATTGGCCGTTAGTTTGACATTGCGAAGGCTTTCGATCGGGTTTGGCACAAAGCTTCTTCGAAGCCTCTTCTATGGGCTTCCTGAGAAATTGTGCAATTGGATCACCAGCTTTGCAGATCGGAGCATCAAGGTCGTTGTAGACGGTGCATGCTCCGACCATGCTCTATTAACACTGGTGTTCCACAAGGCTGCGTGCTATCACCAACGCTGTTTCTTCTGCATATCAATGATATGTTGCAAACCGGTAGCATTCATTGCTATGCGGATGATAGCACTGGTGATGCTTTATACGCCGGCCGTGCGAATATTTCTCGGGAAAAGCTTGGCGTGCTCAGCAGAGCGGGACAGTATTTCATGCCGGCACAACGCCTGCAACTTTACAAGGCACAGGTTCGGCCTCACATGGAATACTGTTCCCATCTCTGGGCTGGGGCTCCCCAGTGCCAGCTCCTTCCACTTGACCGCATCCAGCGCAGAGCGGCTCGAATCGTCGACGACCGAGTCCTTTCCGATCGGCTCGATTCATTGGCGCTGCGAAGAGATGTTGCATCTCTTTGCATTTTCTTTCGCATTTACCACGGGGAGTGCTCTGAGGAATTGTTCGGATTAATCCCAGCCGCCAAATTTCACGAACGCACATCGCGGCAGAACTCCCGATACCATCCACACCATCTGGATGATTGGCGGTCCACCACTGTGCGATTTAGAAGATGTTTTCTTCCTCGCACAACTTACTTGTGGAATAGTTTACCACCAGCGATTTTTCCGGACCGATACGACTTAGGGACCTTCAAGAAAAGAGCCTACTCCTTCTTAAAAGGCCGGCAACGCATCTGCAATTCCTCTGGTTCCCCTGGTGTTGCAGTTGTTCATGGGCGGCGGTAGTCACTTACCATCAGGTGAGCCGCATGCTCGTTTGCCCCCTCTCAAAACTACTTTTACGGATTCTATCGCGCTTTTTTACTCCGGGTTAACTCTGATATCGGGACGTCAATCACCTCAGTCCCCCGTGACCATGGGTGCTGTAAAGCACCCCAAACGTCGGGAATTAATAAAAATAAGTTAATTAAACGCGATAGAATCCGTAAAAGTAGTTTTATTCAAAATAAAAATGGTCTTTGATTATCTTAAATCTAAATAACGCCACATTAATAGATCCTACCCAGGCGAAGCCGGGGCGGGTTGCTAGTATATTATAAATTCTATTATTTATTACAAATTTAATTTTATGTAGAAAAATTTATAATCGATCAACCGATAGTCGGTGGTCTCACCCCTTTGTTGTCGAGAGGTACCACGCATTCGAACCGAACGGTTTGCTTAGTTTTTCCTAATCCATACAGCAAAGTATAAGACATTAAAATAATATGTACTACGTACTAGAAGAGACGCCAAGACTTGGTCGTTTGCAACACGCGTTAGAGTACACGGGCTCAAACTTACTTTGCCTGTGCCATAAAAATGTATTCTGGTCTCTGTGCCTCCTTCCACGCGGCCCGCACTGCCACACAGATTTTGTTCGCGGTGTCTGTTCTAGTACGTAGTAGGTATATAATTTCAATGGGATAAGAATAATTTGCTAGCATCATATTACAATGTCTTAAAAACAAGAATGACTAGGATTTTGTTAAGCCAAATATGTGTTTTAATATCTTCGGGTACGTCATCACTTTTTACTAGGTGGAATAGTAGTCAACCTTTGCCTTAAGTATAATAATATTTATAAAAAATTTGGTAAATCCAAAAGTGCACACCCCAAACGCTCATGTAATAATATTTTTAATGGATTACAGAAGTAATTATCGAAAGGAACTAGCTCTACATGATTCTGAAGATAGTGAAAAAAATTAATTTGTTTTGTTAAGTAGTTCTCGAGATATCTTGTAAACAGAGAATTTATGAACCACAGACTAAAAGGACATCCACATTTTTTTTAATAATAATACGTGTCGTTGAATTAAAAAAAGGAACAGGCTTGTTCATTAGTGTTTCTTCTTTATAATCACGTGATTTCTATAACATTACTGCAATGTAAAAAAAATAAACACGACTTAATGTGTGTGAAACGAGTGATTTACAAAATTCGGTAGTAGAGTCCAACCTCTCTGCTTCGCGTTCGAGGTGTGCAAAAAAATAAAGATAATTCTGTTCATTTCCTCTTATTGACCCGACCTGCAGTGTTATCGTGTGACCCAGTAGAGATATGCGACAAAATCTGGGTCATGAGTCATGACAGAGCCTTGCAGAGTAATAGCATTGTGGTGTACGAGGTTGCATTGTAAGGTACCTTCTAACGCGACGTTGCATTACTTTTTCACTTATTTGAACTTCTGTAAATCTATAAAATTATTTTATAAAAAGAAAACAAATATAATTTAACATTACAAGGGTTGCGTGAAGACAAAAGCGCAAATTATAATAATTGACTTAGAGTAATTACATATGCTAGTAATTACTCTGAGATAATTGACTCGTTAAAAAAAAAGTAATAAGGATGACAATAAATTGATATTTTTCAACCGACTTCAAAAAGGACGAGGTACTTAATTCGACTATATGTTCTTTTCTTATGTGTGTTGCCTCATAACTTTTTCTGGGTGAACCGATTTCGATGATTCTTTTTTTTTATTTGAAAGCTGGTGCTTCTCATGTGGTCCCATATAAATTTGATCGAGGTATGACCAGTAGTTTTTGAGTTATCCTTAATAATTTATATTTAAGTCGGTTGTACAAAATTTTTAATTTTAAATTATAATGTACTTTGCAGAGATTCCATAATTAAACCGTATGAAATTTAAGTCAATATTATTTGTATATATTCAAATGGTCAATCGCTCGTCACCGCTGCTCCTGTTCGACAACGCGCGACCTCATACTGCACAACAGACGGTCTCCAGTTACAAGAGCTGGGGTTGGAAGCTCTCCGTTATCCGCCGTACTCACCAGACTTTGCGCCTACAGACTTCTACTTTTTTCAGAATTTGGATAACTTTTTGGCGGGAAAAAAATTCAATACCCGAGAGACAGTACAAATTGCCTTTGAAGAATTTGTTGCCTCCCGTCCGATTTCTTCAAGAAGGGCAAACTCTCGAGTTCAATACTCGAGAGTTTACGGCAGCACCAGCCTGTGCCCGCCGAGACATCTTTGAGGCATAGAGTACATACATACATGTAACAAAAACCACAGGGGTTCGTGTTGAGTGCGTTATCAGAATCAGTATTCAAACTTATAGAAATAACTTTATTTCAGAAAACTCGACCATAAAAAAAACAACTAAATTTAAATATTTTTTTATTTTTAAATGGTATTTGTGCTTCTTACCTCTGCACTGGCCGGGGATTAAGATTAAGAGTATTGTTAAAGAGCCCGCTTTACCAATGCACGCATCAATTAGTTCAGATATGAATAACATTTTTTCACAAGACTGAAAATAGTAAGTTAACTATTGTTTTTTAAAGAAAATTACTAGCAATGCTATTATTACTAATCTTCATCTCTGCACAGAGAGGACGACTCACTGGCCCATGCCGCAAAGGAGAAAGCCGAGCTGTTAGACTCTCTTTTTGCGTCCAACTCGAATCTTGATGACGGGGGGAACACACCGCCGACCATCCTGTGGTGTGATTGTTTACACAGCGCTCGGTTCGCAAAGCACTCCTTACCCTGGACGTCAGCAAGTCGAGTGGGCCTGGCGGAGTCCCTCCCATTGTGCTGAAGACGTGTGCTCCGGAGTTGGCACCGGTTTTAGCACTGTCTTTTCCGGTACTCCTACTCCCAAGGCGTAGTCCCGAATTCATGTAAGACAGCTTTGTTCCAGCCGATCCCTAAAAAAGGCGACCGCTAAGACCCGTCTAACTACAGGCCTATCGCCATCACTTCCTTGTTCTCCAAAATAATGGAATCCATTATAAACTGCCAGCTCATGAGGTACCTTGAGGATCACCAGCTGATTAATGACCGCCAGTACGGTTTTTGTCGGGGTCGATCAGCTGGTGATCTTCTGGTCTACCTGACTCATAGATGGGCGGAGGCAGTAGAGTCCAAGGGGGAGGCATTGGCCGTTAGTTTAGACTTAGCGAAGGCCTTCGATCGGGTCTGGCACAAAGCGCTTCTTTCGAAGCTCCCTTCCTATGGGCTTCCCGAGAAATTGTGCAAATGGATCACCAGTTTACTTGCTTATCGGAGCATCAGGGTCGTAGTTGACGGTGCATGCTCTGATTACAAGCCTATCAACGCTGATGTTCCACAAGGCTGCGTGCTATCACCAACGCTGTTTCTCCTGCATATCAGTGATATGTTGCAAACTGGTAACATTAATTGCTATGCAGACGACAGCACTGGTGATGCCTTATATACTGGCCGTGCCAATATTACTCGGGAAAACGTCGCCGAGTACCGGGACAACTTGTGTCTGAAGTCGAGTCTTTGCTGAACAAAGTCTCGGACTAAATTTAGTCCAGTTCAATCCCCAGAAGACACAAGTTTGGGCGTTTACCGCTAAAAAGAACCCCTTTGTCGTATCTCCTCAGTTTAAAGGCACTCCACTTGCTGCCTCAGCTAGCATCGGAATCCTCGGCGTCGACATATCGAATAGCGTGCAGTTTCGTGGTCACTTGGAAGGGAAGGCCAAATTAGCATCTAAAAAGCTTGGCGTGCTCAGCAGAGCGAGACAGTATTTCATGCCGGCACATCGCTTGCAACTTTACAAAGCGCAAATTCTGCCTCACATGGAATACTGTTCTCATCTCTGGGCGGGGGCACCCCAGTGTCAGCTCCTTCCACTTGACCGCATCCAGCGCAGAGCGGTTCGAATCGTCGACGACCGAGTTCTTTCTGATCGGTTCGATTTACTGGCGCTGCGTAGGGATGTTGCATCCCTTTGCATTTTCTATCGAATCTACCACGGGGAGTGCTCTGAGGAATTGTTGGGATTAATTCAAATTTCACGAACGGACATCGAGTCAAAATTCACGATACCATCCTCATCATCTGGATGCTTGGCGGTCCACCACTGTGCGTTTTACTAGGAGTTTTCTTCCTCGTACAACTTCTCTGTGGAATTGTTTACCACCGGAGATTTTTCCGGACCGATACGACATAGGGACCTTCAAGAAAAGAGCTTACACCTTTACAATTCCCCTGATGTTGCAGTTGTTCATGGGCGGCGGTAGTCACTTACCATCAGGTGAGCCGCATGCTCGTTTGCCCCCTCTTCTATAAAAAAAGAAATTCTCCCCGTCTTAGTACTAATTTGCTTGGCAACTGCAGGCAGCAAGGTACATTCATATTATCGTATCGTATTACAATAGGGCTCATGACGTCGGCATGTCTAGTGTCACGTGTCCCAGGTTTGGATTTGCAACACATTCAGTGTCGATGTTTGTGCAATCTATACAATTATACATATAAATGAAATTAAAGTCTGTCTGCAATAGCGAAATAACGGCCTCTTATTGAGCTCATGCCTTTTATTTGCATGCCATTAAGTTATTTTTAATGCAACCATTTTTAAATTTATTATCTGTCTGTCTATCTGCGCTAATCTTCAGAATGGTAATCTGAACTGATTGTGACGCAACTTTACATACTTATATATATATGTATATATATATATATATATATATTATATGTGTATATATATATATATATAGATATATAGCAATGTCAGAATCAAAGACATTTAAGCAGTAGTAATAGACCGGACATCAGCAACAAAATGGTCACCTCTTACTTATGTCCTATAGGATATATTTCGGATTTGTGTCATTTAGTCTTAGTGACATCGTCAAAAGGTCAAAACGCATTCGTTTCCTAAATTTAAAAAAATATTTCTTAAAGAAAATATGCCCGATTGTGCATTAATGTATTGTAAGTCCCGATATATAGCCAAAACTGAATGTGATTTCGGTTTATTATCACAAGTATAATGTACCTTTACCCCATAATTTTAAAATTTTATTATTTCTGGTAGATTGTTCTAGAACATTTATCATTATTGTAATAAGCGCCCTCTGTTATCCACGTTAGTGATTGACAACGTTTATCGATTGGTGCTATCGATAAAAACATGCGTGAGTGTCGTGGAATACTCGGTTGGAACGAAGATCCTTTCGTAGTATGTTATTATTGATAAACGTATTATATTATTGATTAACAAATACAAATAAATTAATTACTAGCGTCTATTAAAATGAAGCATCATTTAAAAAAATATTTCTTTCATGGTAAGATAAGAAAAAGTGTGATGGAGATGCTTCTTTATAGCCGCCAAGGCCGTCTACACTACGTCAGAAGGGGTAGTGACGGAAAAATCTTACACTTTTTCTCACCTAGCCCCCATCCGCCAAATTCGTACCGTCCAGAGATGAGAACAGTTATTCCTCAGCCCAGAGATGAGAACAGTATTCCATGTGAGGCCGAACCTGCGCTTGTAAAGTTACAAACGGTGTGCAGGCATGAAATACTGTCCCGCTCTACTGAGTACGCCAAGCTTTTAAGAAGCCATTTCTGAATTGATTCTTAGTTATTGGAAATTAAATATTTCATTCATGACATTTCATTTCATTCATGACGTTATTCATAATAAATAGATTTACACAATAAAAAAGCATGCATATTCCCTATTATTATATCGTAAAGCATTACAAACTTACTAACCTTCAACAACATTATCGATACTTTGATGTCAAAACGGTAACATTCCTAAAACGGGTTTTTACCTTACATTTATTAGCGGGGAATAGCTGAAATGTTTTCTTAATAAATATTCAGCGTAGTTTTGCTATGTTTAGCTAGAGGCGTCACACGCGCGAGCTCAAAGTTTTTGTATGCAAATGTTCCCTATGTCCGCTTTATAGTACCTATACCCATATATTTAAATCTCTTTGGTCAGAATAGATTATTTCTGACATTGCTCTCTATAGGTATGTATAATTATGTATGGCTATATTTTATTCGAAAATCTGAGATTTTTTGTGAAATTGAAAAGTTGATAAAATATGTGGTCGTTGATGATTTTTAAATCTAAATAATGACATAAATGACATTAATAGATAAAAGAGTTGTGGCCGTGGTAAGGAAAAGGGATAGTCTCTCGCCGGGCAAGGTGTTCAGCCCAGAGAGCGGCCAACGCTCCGCGTGGTAGTTCGGAGCTAATCTATAGTATATATACTGCTTTTACTTCGGAACTTTGATAGCACGACTTAGGCTTCGATACATTTTCCTTCGATAAGGGTGACAAACGAGCGCACAGTCCACCTGATGGTAAGTGGTTGCTGTGGCCGATAGACATCTACATCTATCCTCGTTTGCGAATTAAAATGCAGATGCGTTGTGACCCGGGAGGACTAAGATGGAATGTCTCATTTCCAGTAAAAAAGGTCTCCGGTTCTGTACACTCACCATACGAAACACGGCAGCATTAAGCTGCTATTTTACGCTGGTATCCTGTGAGAGCGTGATCCTTCCCCGGTCGAGTCGGTCCATTCGTGCTACAACTATACCAGTAATATAGCTGCAGCATGGCTCTAACACGTATAATGAAAAAAAAAACACAGTCGTAATGAAAAATACAAAAAGAAATAACTTTATTAATAAAAGATTTAATAAAAGAAATAACCTTTACCGTTACAACCTATTCAAACTCCAATGCTGAATGTAGGCCTCCCCTTAGATTATCATAGTTGCCACGCTTGGCAAGCGGGTTGGCTGCCGCAATTTTTTATTTTTAGTCGTTATTAGGTAGACACTGCTGCCCATCTCCTGATTTGTTTCCTCTGTCGCCTCTTGCGACACCCATGGGGCGATATGGGGTAGTGGATATTCTTACCATAGATAATATACTATATAGGGCAATTCTTACATCGCTACTACGCGGTAAACAAAAGCATAAATATTAAATAAACAAAGAAGTAGTTTTTAATGAAACAATATTTTAATTTGTTTCATACATACATACATTTATATAAACTCTCACGCATGTCACCCAGAGGGATAGTCAGACACTACGGACTTACATTTGGCACGATCCTGACACAACTCTCTTGCTTCATTCACAACCTACGCATAAATGCTTGTCGGTTAAGCGTACTCTTAATTTGGCACATATTCAATATATCGCCAATTTGGACGATAAACTCCCGTGTACGGCGACCCTTGCCCACTGTACCACTCACTTCTGCAGCACTCTTTCCTCATTCATTATTTCTACGTGTCCAAACCACCGAAGCTTTCGTACCTAATCTTGGTCACAACATCTTGCAAACCTACTGCAGACTTCCCGTTCTGTGAACATGTTCAAGATTGATCATCGAACCCGCCATTACATTAGATTTGATAGACTACAAATCCTCGCAAAAGAACACCGATTCCTACCAAGGTTGATTCGCGATTGAAATTAAAAAACATCCTAATTTCAATAGAGAAAATGGATGGGTGCTACCATCTGCTTGGGATCCTATAATTAAAAAATTTAATCCAAACCCAAGCATACCACTGCAAGACTTCAAGATACTGTAAGATTATTCTGCATAGATCGGATCAAAAATTAATATTCAAAAACTGAAAGTAGCCGGGCTAACTATGACATCGGGATGTCAAACACCTCAGTCCCCTCCGTGACCATGGGTGTTGTAAAGCACCCGAAACGTCGGGAATTAAAAAACTTAAATTGAACGAAATGTCGCTAATCAAAAGAAATGAAAGTCATTAATTTTCATTTCTTTTGATTACCTTTGATAGATAAAACAGGAACAGGATATGAAAAACACCGACGGTGTCCTTTACCTAATGCATTTTTAATGAATGTCATTGAAATGTGCCACTCCTGTGCTCGCGTAGTTCTTTCCAGATCGATATGACGTTATCCTCAAGGTGAGAAAAGAAAGTGTTGCCATTTTTAATCCGTGGGGATACCCACGTGAAGGTTATGCTACTCTTTTTTGTGCGAGCAGCGATGCATGTGTTCTATTTATAGAAGGGTGAGAAACGAGCACACAGTCCACCTATTGTTAAGTATTTGTATATTAATCTATTATTATTTACCTTTTTTATAATTATGTTTAGTAAATAATACCGTTGTTTAAATAAAATAAAAAGAAATCATTATGTAATACCGTTGTTGTTTTATTTCTTACTAGCTGTTCCCCGCGACTTCGCCGTAATTATTTTTCTAAAATAAAAGTAGCCCAAGTTACTCCTTATAACATCAGCTTTCTGCCAGTGAAAGTTCTTCAAAATCAGCCGAGCCATTTCGTAGATTAGCCGAAACAAACAGACAGACAGATAGACAAAAATTTTAAAAATTGTGTTTTTGTTATAAGTACTGTATATACTTTCATATGCATTTAGTAAAAATCTGTTATTTTGACATTACAAACAGACACTTCAATTTTATTTATTTGTATAGATGTATAGACTAGCTGTGGCTTGACTTCGTTCGTGTGGAATTAGTACTTTCGTTATGATAAGTAATGATGGTCTATTATTTATTTTATTTGTCATGAAGATTTAAAAAGGCACTAACCTGGATAAAAACATTCAGTTAGTCAGTTAATCAGACAAACTAATGAACGAACAAATAGATGCGCCCACAAACGAACCAACGGACGGACCAACAAACGAACCAAGAAATGAATTGGGACAAACTGTACGCTTGGATTTCATATTGTAAATAAGTATACAAAAACTGACTTTTACGTGGTAGAGCCATGCTGCAGCTATATTACTGGTATAATTGTAGCAAGAATGGATGGATGGAAGGACCACACTTCCACAGAATACCAGCGTAAAATAGCAGCTTAACGCTGCTGTGTTTCACACGGTGAGTGTAGAGAACCGGAGACCCTTTTTATTGGAAACGAGGCATTCCATCTTAGTCCTCAAGAGTGACAACGCATCTGCGTTTTGATTCTTAATCGAGGATAAATGTCTATGGGCCACAGCATCTACATACCATCAGGTGGATTGAGTGCTCGTTTGTTACCCTGATTCTATAAAAAAAATAACCACAAAAATGTAATCCATAATTTCCTCCCGGATTTCTCTAGCCAACTCTTGGTTCCCATACAACAGTTCAGAGATTGCTCTTAAGAAGCAAGCTGCATCATCAACGATTGATACTACTGCATGCGGCACTTTATTGCCATTAATATCAAAAATATTAGTAACGAAAAGTGGTAAAATTAAAAATTTAACAACCGACTTCAATATAAATAAAATGAGAACATCATCAATGTAGTCGAAGTCAATTAAATACGCATTACTAAGGATAACTCAAAAACTTCTGGTCAGAATTTGATCAAATTTATATGGGACCACATGAGAAGCACCAGCTTTCAAATGAAATCATCAAAATCGGTTCACCTAGAAAAAAGTTCTAAGGTAACATATAAAAAATACAGTCGAATTGCGTACCTCCTCCTTTTTTTGAAGTCGGTTAAAAACCACAATCTAATGCCCACCTAAAATTAAGAACCTAATTATTCTAACAAAATGGATGAAATTACGTAATTATATTATGTATTATATGCACCTCTATTCGCAAACAAATGAAAAAAAAACTACACTCAAGCTCAACTTAGGAAAGTCCTTTAACATTTAAGTAATAGATATGTACGGGCCCAAAATCAGTTGGGTTTTCTATCAAGGAATTTTCTGTCAGCTGTATAACAAACAAATACACAATACTCTACAGCCAATGCAGAGGTAACAAAATCACATACAATTTGCAAATAAAAAATTATTTAAATATTTTTTTTTTTTGGTGGAGTTTTCTGAAGTGAAATTATTTCTATAGGTTTGAATACTGATTCTGATAACGCACTTAACGGGACCACAGAGTCTTCGTTCCATGTTATATATTTACTAACATATTTTTTTTTACAAACAAGTCGCCCACACAAAAATGTTACAATGAAGATAATATTACTTTGCGATAAATATTATATCAACGATCAATCACACATTGTAAGGTAGGGCAATACAAACACAGCGACACTACAAGCCCTACTCATTACTTCAACTGTCCCACCGAGCTTCAAAATGCCTCGCCTCGTTCGAAGTGGAACATTTTACTGTCTATAACTATACAAAAAAATGGGTTACCTACTTGTCCTTCGCAATCCGCCTATTAAGTGTGACTATTAAGGCAAATTCTCCCTACAACTGGAGTGATCCTTGACTTGCAGTGGAATATTACGAGCTGGTGGTAAAGATAATGGTTATGATGATGACATTATACTTAATACATGTATAGTTTCATAGAAGAAAAAGAAAAAACTTATCTTAAATCTAAATAACGTTACATTAATATATCCTAGGCGAAGTTGGGGCGGGGAACCCAATGTATCTGGTTGTTGGGCTTTCATTGTCTCAGTCAGTTCATCCTTACCTGTAATTGATGTATACGAGATGGTTACACTGCCATCTATTGGTAGCCATAACATTTTTCTAGCATTTCTCAAAGTGGAATGGGGTGATGGATGTTTTAAACATCTTTTTTTTAATAATGTTCCATTTCATTAATAATAATAATAATAATAATCTCCTTTAGACCGAATTTCGGTCACGGCGGCCGGCCGAAAAAGAGACTAGCTAGCTGCGCAGTACAGGATCATATCAGTGTTTACGCAAACACAGTTGCATTCTTTATACCCTCTCACTCTCATAGGCCGATGGGACGGCAATCCGACTCGATCGGAGAGAGATCAGGCGCAGGACCAACGGCTTAACATGCTTTCCGAGGCACGGGGGTGAACCGCCAACTTCCCAACTAGAGGTTGCTACTGAGAACTTCTTAACAGAAAACCCCCGTAACTGTTTTAGGCTCAACCTGGATTCGAATCTCCGACCACATGATCAGCAGTCACACTTATGACCATTTTAGACCATTGAGGCAGTCATAATGTAAATAATTAAAAAAAATGTAATTAACCTACCACACTGAGTGTTGTGGTAATAACAAAAGCTAACTCTGCAAGCTTCCAATGTGACCCAATTTCTCTAACGTACATACATCTGTAGCGGGTCACGCGGTCGCAATGCAGAAAGGGTCATTGACTTCAAAAATGGCGCGTAACGAAGTCAAAATAGCGGCCGTGATATGTACCAGAAATGTTCTCTTCTGTTTCAATAAAACTAGTTTTTACGGATTTTATCGCGTATTAATTTATTTTAAATTCCCGACGTTTCGAGCACTTTACAGCATCCATGGTCACATGGGGGACTGTAAAGTGCTCCAGTGCAAAGTTAATATACCTACGCGATAAAATCTATAAAAACTAGTTTTATTTAAATGTGAAGTGTTAGCATAAACATAAGTTCTCTTCAGTGTTATATAAAAGTGATTACTATACAGATATAACTAGAGAGGCTGACGTATAATGAAGTTATACTGATTAAGTCTTCTTCTCCTTTACCAGCAAGGGTCCCTCCAGTTCAGAGCAAGGGCCCACCTCGTTATTGGGATTATTTGCGTTAATAATCTCGCTTGGCAGGCAGATTGCTCGACTAGAGACTAGAAATAGTATACGGTTCGAAGAGGGAGTGTAATGAAACAACCATTGGGCTTGATTACACTTTAATTCTGATATAATATGACAAGATATACTTTCTTACTAAATACTAACTTAAAATAGGCTAATGACATCGCTATATGACTAACACCACAGTAGATTAGAGACTTAAGCACTTATGACGCTGCTACGCGTTCTCAGTTTTGGTACTGTTTTTTTTATAGGTTAGGGTGACAAACGAACATACAGTCCACCTGATGGTAAGTGGTTGCTGTAGCCCATAGACATCTACATCTATTCTCAATAAAGAACCAAAATGCAGATGCGTTGTCACCCGTGAGGACTACGATGGAATGACTCATTTCCAGTAAAAGAGGTCTCCGGTTCTCTACACTCACCATACGAAACACAGCAGCGTTAAGCTGCTATTTTACGCTGGTATTCTGTGAGAGCGTGGTCCTTCCCGGTCGAGATATGCAATTAATATAGCTGCGGCATGGCTCTACCACGTATAAAACTTAAATAATGAAGTTAATACTTTATGTCCGGCGTAAACGAGATCGTTATGTTGCCTTTCTCATAGTCGACTCTTACGACACCCACGGGATGAAATGGGTGATGGTTTCTCTAAAGCCGACACTACCTGGCGTATTATATTACATGTAATATTTACTTGCTTTTCATCATTATCATCACAGCCCATACTGTGGCGGCACTGTGGTCGCGCCGTTAGCGAAACGCACTGAAGCCTAAATCGCGCTATCAAAGTTTTGAAGTTAACGCGCTATATATAGAACAGCTCCGAAATAACACACGGAGCGTTGGCTGCTCCCCGGGCCGATTACCATGCCCGGTGGGTGATCTCCCCTTTTCCTTCCACGGTCAAAATACCAAGTCCACTGCTGAACATATACATCTCCCAAACGCCACAAAACACCATCGATTTACTGAGTTGAATACCTGGTCGTCGCTCCATCTAATAGGGGCGGACACTTCGCTTACGGGTACAATACTCTACAATGCTAACCTTTCTTCCCAATCAATTGACCGGTACGAGGCTGGCACTCAAGAATCCTTCATTCCCATCCAACGTCGGTTCTTTGAGCTATATGTCCGGCCCATTGCCTCTAGTTTAAAAAATAGTATACTCATACAGCCCCGGCGGTGAAACGTTACAAGAAAACGTCACGTTCTGTGTTTTTTTAATACTCTACTAAATTTCTCCAGTCGTTGAGAAAGAAGTTTCGCTTCAATGATCGTTCAAATTAGTTCACAAATAGCAAAGATATCGCATAAACACATACGTAACAAGTGGTAAAATTAAAAATTTTGTACGACCGACTTCAATATAAATAAAATGAGAACATTATCATGTAGTCGAAGTCAATTAAATACGCATTATTAAGGATAACTTAAAAACTACTGGTCATATTTGATTAATTTTGTATGGGATCACATGTGAAGCACCAGCTTTCAAATAAAAGAGATAAAAATTGGGTCACCTTGAAAAAAGTTACGAGTTAACACACATGAAAAAAATACAGTCGAATTGAGAACCTCCTCCTTTTTTTGAAGACGGTTAAAAATACAGTCGCATTGAGAATCTCCTCCTTTTTGATTACACCTGTAAATCATATGCCGCAAATATGTAAATTTGGCTGCGTCCATTTTTAATTTGATTTTTATTAACAAAATTATAATATCCAAACCATTCTTAATAATTCACGATTTTATATCTTACCGATTTATATTAAATTAGTTGTGTTTAGGCCATCTAATGTCTATTTTACGGACCACCTTGAGAGTCAATCAATTTTTGATCTATAAAATTATTTTATCTATAGAATGAATCCATTTTTCTGCGTCCATTTTTTTGCGTTCATTTTAATTTTATTACACTCGTCTGAAAACAAAATTAATTTGGACAAGTTTAATATTATAACTTTTGAAAATGGGAACAGTTTTCTATCGGAGTTGCCCGGCAACTCACCGATTTCATCAGGTTGTCACTACAAGGCATTCAGTATTGATCGCCTTTTGCATTTAGGTCGATACCAAAGTTGGATGGAACGACGTTCCCGCTTGCAACAGTTCGTGTTGGCTTAAGGCCAAAATTCTACTGGTTTTAGAATTGTTTGCCGTCTTTTCTATGCGCTGGTTGTATGCAATTTTGAGTACTGATCCACCATGTGCTCGACGGTGAAGGAAAACATCTTTGAGAAACCTGCATGTCCGAGGAAGACGTGTGACGAATTCACGCACTGGAGCAGCGTGGGGGATACCGTTGCCGATGCAGCCTAATATTTGCCATAGCTGCCACGTTTTCATATTCTAGTTGCTATTAGAAAGACGCCGCTGTCCATTTCCTAGTTTGTTTTTACTGTCGCTTTTTATGACACCCACGGGACGATATGAGACAGTGGATATTCTTACACCGCCATTAGACGGTTACACAAATGCAAATGTTAATCAAAATGTATGTGCGTTAATTAAATATAAGTTATTGTATCTACATATGTAAATAAAATTGAAGTGTCTGTCTGCAATATTGAAATAATGGTATATGTATAAACAGAAACAGAGACAGAAACAGAAACTTTTTTAATCAAATATAGATTATAAATAATACTTATTGAAAGTCACTCTTTTGTTTAATTACCACTGGTTCGAAAAAAAACCTCTGTCCTGGGAAGAACCAGCAAGAAACTCAGCAGGACTTTTTTTAAATAACAGCTTACAATCATGTATGTTACACAATTAACCACAAAACAAATTAGAAATAGCTTGGTAGCGAACACCTCATTCCCAGGGGTTATTATCATCCATAAATTCCTTAATATTATAATAACCCTTTTTATACAAACTATGTTTAATAAAGTTTTTGAATTTTGAGCAGGTCGAATTTTGTATATTTTCTGGGATTTTGCTGTAAAAGCGTATACATCGCCCCAAGAATGAATTACTGACTCGGTGCAGTCGAGTAACTGGTACTACTAGCTTGTGTATAAATATTCTATTGAGCTCAGGGGGTTATTTGCATGCTAGTTAGACATAAACAACAATTAAAAAATTGTTTGTCTGTCTGGCTGTCCGGGCTAATCTTCAAAATGGATGAACCGATAGTGATGAAACTTTACGAACAGATATAGAACAATGCCAGGAGTGACCTAGGCTATATTTAATCCGAAAAATTTAAAGATTTTTTAAAACTAAATATTGATAATTGAAAGCTTTTTGATTATATTAAATCTAAATAATGGCATATTAATGGATCGAGGCGAAACCGCGGCGGGTCGCTAGTTAATAATAAAGTAATGCTAGCTAGTTTGGTACATAATATGCTGACTTAAACTAATTATTTAGCATCAAGTCAAACCTCCGTGGTTTTTTAGATGTTAATTAGACCTATATCTGTATTATTTTTTTTTGATCTGATAAATAAATTTTAAAAAAAAGTTAATAATAATACGGAAAGAAGCTTATATATTAAAATAATACTCCACATAAAGATTTACATAAAGACAACTAACTTAGAGAAACCCGACAAATTGATTCGCTGGTTGTTTCTAAAAATGTCGTATTATATAACCGTACATTATTATATTGTATTGTTATTAGACGTTGTACATAATAATAATGTCATCCAGACTGAATGTTGGTCACGGCTGCCAGTCTCAACGGAGACTAGCCTGCGGACAAAATGATAGTCCGACGTCCGTAGCGGTCTGATGGGACGGCAATCTGACACAACCGGAGAACCAGGCCGTCGGTGGGCCTTCACCGGTTTGCTACATCGTTCATCATGCGTACAGCAATGGAGTGGAAGAATTTGCCAGCATCTGTCTTTCCATCCGATTACAATCTTCTAAGGGTCTTCAAGGCAAGAGTGAATACGCTTTTGTTGCGCTAAGACAGTGCGATTTACCATTTAGGCTTCATTCCCACTTACCATCAGTTTGAATTATAGTCAAACACTAGCTTATAACGGAATTAAAAAGTAATACATTTATTTACATAACATAATATACAATATTTTATTATATACAATATTAAAAACTATAATTAAATAAAAAACTAAAACTAGTAACTTAACTATCATACAGTCCTACTCCTCGCGGTATCGCGCCAAGAACGCTGGCTGCGTTTCCCCGCTGAATGGCTATACTTAGCCTTTGAGCGAGAAAAGAACCAGTCCTCTTATCACCAGCAGCAACGACCAGTCGTGGATAGAGTTCCTTTAGGAACTTCACCGCACGTGGACCCCACGGACCGATAGTCTCTACAGCAAATGGCACAAAAAGATTATAATACGTAACAAGGGGTAAAACTAAACACGCATTGTTAAGGATAACAATGCGTGTTTAGTTTTATATATAGTAGATAAGTTTTTTACGTGGTAGAGCCACGCTGCAGCTATATTAGTAGTATAGTTGTAACACGAATGGGCCGGCTCGACCGGGGAAGGACCACGCTCTCACAGAATACCAGCGTGAAATAGCAGCTTAACACTGCTGTGTTTCATATGGTGAGTGTAGAGAACCGGAGACCCTTTTTACTGGTAACGAGACATTCCATCTTAGTCCTCAAGGGTGACAACGCATCTGCATTTTGATTCTTTATTGAAGATAGATGTAGATGTCTATGGGTCACAGCAACCATTTACCATCAGGTGGACTGTGTGCTCGTTTGTCACCCTATCCTATAAAAAAAAAATAACTCATAAACTACTGGTCAGACCTTGATCAAATTTATATGAAACCACATGAGAAGCACCAGCTTTCAAATAAAAAAAGAATCAGCAAAATCGGTTCACCTAGAAAAAGTTATGAGGTAACACACATAAAAAAAGCGGTCGAATTGAGAACCTCCTCCTTTTTTTGAAGTCGGTTGATAAAAGAATTCCCATTGACGCTACTTACGATAAACATGGTACGAAATGAGGTGACGGATTCTCTGACGTCGTTATCACACGTCAGTTCTTTTTTTTCAGAAAATTGAAGTGATAAACAAACAGTCAACGTAATGGCGACTGCAGCCTATATTACCTGCAACCGACTTCAAACAAAGAAGGCTGCAGATGCACTGTCACCTCCAAAGACTAAGGTGGAATGCCTAATAGCCTTTTACTAATTTTATTAAAACACTTGATAACGTTAAAACGTTTGAAAGGGTTACCAGATATTTCTTTAAAAGTAAGTGCCTTTAGACACCTACACCTATCCTCGATGAAGAATCAAAACGTAGATACGTTGTCACTTGTCACCCTGAGAACTAAGGTTAGACCTCCTTAACAGTAAACAGTTCTTGGAACGTCGATTGTACCTAACTTGGGCTCCCTTTTCACATTAATGTTTTGATGGGATATCACTCATTTTTGAAAAACTCTTGACACCACCGCCATTTAATGGTACAGAAGAGTTATTAATCTAAATATATACATACATGACGAGAGAACTAAATAATTAACCGGCGAGCATGTATATGCGAGGTATATGGACGGAGAGGTTTGTCAGGATCGTGCCAAATGGAAGTTCGTAGTATCTGTCTACCTTAACACAGCGTTGTTTTGTAGCTGTTACAAATTTCATTTCATTCAAAATAAAAGATATTTCAATTAAAGTATTTCTATTAAATGAAACATCTTTCCCTGTCCCATGGATCATATATTATGAACATTTCAATTGTTTAACTATTGTGTCTGTTTCGCGGACAGTGAACCTGTTGAGTCTAATGTTATTATAATCAGAAACATATCATCTCAATCATTGCTTGTATTTAAATTTACATTTTATTTGTAGCATTATACACTGTGAAGTCGTCGCAATTTGCCCACGCCGAAGTCCTCTTACACTCACCACAAATACCCAGTAGGTTTGAAATTTTCCGCAGTTTGTGGAATTCGCCACAAAACGGCAACTCTGCGTTTGAAGTTAACGTTAACTGTAACTTTAAGTTTTTCGAGTAAGGCTATGTTAAATTGCTACAACTAATGAAAAAAGTTTCGCATGACGCAGTGAATAGAAAACGGATGAATACCGTTTTCTTACAGCCTATTAGCCTGTGATAGATAAATTCTCATACCACCGCATCCTACGGTTTTTTTTAAAGAATAAAGTTGACAAGCGAGTACACAGTCCTGATAGCAAGTGGATGCTGCAGCATATCGACATATCTATATCTCCCCTCGAATAAGAATCTAAATGCAGATGCGTTGTCACCCATGAGGCCTGAGATGGAATGTCTCGTTACCAGTAAAAAGGGTCTCCGGTTCTCTACACTCACCATACGAAACACAGCAGTATTAAGCTGCTGTTTGACGCTGGTATTCTGTGAGAACGTGCTCGCACACCGGTCGAGCCGACCAATTCATGCTGCAGCCAAAATATAGCAGCAGTATGACTTTACCACATTTATACATAAAAGTCCATTGCTGAACTTAGGCCTTCGATTGTCTCATGGGGGGATTTTGTATCATGGCTTTGCAATAGTTGCCACGTTTGGCAGGCAATTGCCAATCGCAATTTCTATCTAGTAATCTTTCTTTCTAGTTGTTATTGGGAAGACATTGCTGCCCTTCTCCTGATTTGTTTCCCTCTGTCGCTTCTTACGACACCCACGGGATGATACATAAATATTCTTACACCGCCACTAGACGGTGTATTTATTTATTTATTTATCCTTTATTGCAACACACCTTCAGCTATGGTTACAAAGGGCGGACTTAATGCTATATATTGTTTCCGAATCTGGGTAAGATGGAATAAATAAAGATGTTAGTGCAAATTAAGGACAAAAAAACATGTGTGGGTTCACGCGGTATCACGCGGTATAAGTGAAATCTTCAAATGAAAAAATTTATTTATTTAATATGATAATGATAATGATAATTTTTAACCACAAGTGCGGCATGACATATAAAATTAAAATCATTATTTATTGCAAATAAATTCCTTATCTTTAGCCATTTTAGCCTATATTTTAGTTAATAGATCAAAATAATATTTTCTTTAGAATAAATTGCTTTGTAATAGCGCCATCTACTTTATTCTATGGGTAAAGTCTTCTTTTGAGCAAAAATTGATTGATTCTCAAGGTGGTACGTAAAATAGACGCTAGATGAACTAAACACGACGAATTTAATATAATATTCTATCTCATTCTATCTCATTCTCTCGCAAGCTAAATCCTATCATAGATGAATATGTTCGTCTCTTTTTCGATAATTTTAACCACAAGTGCGGCATAACATATAAAATTAAAAGCATTATTTTATTGCAAATAAATTCCTTATTTTTAGCCATTTTAGCCCATATTTTAGTGTAATAGACCAAAATAATATTTTATTTTCGAATAAATTGCTTTGTAATAGCGCCATCTACTTTATTCTATAGGTGAAGTCATCTTTTGAGAAAAAATTGATTGATTCTCAAGGTCGTACGTAAAATAGATGCTAGATGAACTAAATAGGACGACGAATTTAATATAATATTCTATCTCATTCTCTCGCAGGCTAAATCCTATAGATGAATATGTTTGTCGCTTTTTCGTTTCATCGTGTTTTAAATCACAACGATTTTAAAGAAGTTTTCATTTCGAAAAATAACTTAAAAAGGAAAACAGTTAAACTATTATCGTGGTTAATAATATATTTTGTGATTGTTTTTCGACCTTCCAAATATTGATTTAACTTGAAGTCTGTATTTTTGTTGTGAAGTAAAGGTCAGGCGGAGAAATTTCTCTCGCTTATTACGTTTTACATAACTAAATCTAACTCGATAAGGAACCTTACTGTTTCATAACGCTCTGTCATAAAAGTTTGCATTTATTTCGTAGCAGTATACAGAAGAGCCATGTGGCGGTGACGTAACAGAAATCGTCAGTTCATTTAGTCGCGTGGGTGTCGTGAGAGGCGATTATGGGAAATGTCTGTAAAATCTTGTGGCTTCTCATCATCATCATCACAGTCTATCTGAACTCCTTCTGAACGCAGATCCTCCATAGATAACTTCGTTGGGTAACCGCAGTTTTTTATTACTTCGTGTTGTGATCAGGAAGATGCAGCTTCTATTTCTGTTTGATTTCATTCTGTCGCTTCTAACGACACCCAAGAGACGATATGGGGTAGTGGATATTCTTACACTATCTATATATATCTAAAGTCCACTTCTAAACTTCTTCTTCTTCTCCGTAGATTGCCTCATAGAGGAGATATTTTTGGAAGACGCTGCAGCCCATCTCCTGTTTCATTTCCCTCTGTCGCTTCTTGTGACATCCATGTGGATATTCTTACATCGCCACTACTTGGTAAAATTACTACTGTAACAAGATATTTTCGATAGATGTCTATCTGTTATAATTCTGTTATAATTGTTCCGGGTCTAATTGTTTGTCCTTATGAAATTAAGTATTGTAAACTGCCTCAGCGATACAGGAGAAATACTAGTGTGCGGGTAGCGTTTTTATATTAAAGATAAATATAAAACATAAATTACTTTCGTGATGTATATTCAGAAGTAGATCAGAAAGTTAGCGAAAACAGAAAAGTTTTGGTAGTTTCTATTATTAAATCTTTTCAAAGAACTCTTCATCAGTACATAGTTTTTTTTTTTTATAGAATAAGGGTGACAAACGAGCACACAGTCCACCTGATGGTAAGTGGTTGCTGTGGCCCATAGACATCTACATTTATCCTCGTTTGCGAATCAAAATGCAGATGCGTTGTCACCCGTGAGGACTAAGATAGAATGCCTCTTTTCCAGCATGGCTCTACCACGTATAAAACCTCTTTATGCCTCTGAAACAATGTTCGAAACACCTTTTCCAGTATATCTCAGACACTTCTTCTGTGGCCTGCTCGAACGCTTATAGCGCATCTTCCGGCGATTAATAAATAATCATCATTACAGCCCTTCACAAGTCCACTGCTGAAAATAGGCCTCCCCCAAGGAATGCCACAAAGCACGGTCCTGTGCCATCCTGCATCCATCGACTTCCTGCATCTTTTACCAGCTCGTCACTCCATCTAGTGAGGGGTCGCCCTACCCTTCGCCTACCGGTACGAGGCTGCCATTCGAAAACCTTTTTTCCCTATCGGTTGTCGGTTCTTCGAGCTATATGGCCGGCCCATTGCCACTTCAGCTTACTAATCCGTAGGGCTATGTCGGTCACTCTGGTTCTACTGCGGATATCCTCATTTCTAAGTTTATCACGCAAAGAAACCTCGAGCATAGCCCTTAGCCCGCTGAGCGACCTTGAGCGTCCTTATTCGGCCAGCAGTGAAGGACCACGTCTCAGATCCATAGATCATCACTGGCAACACGCACTGGTTGTACAGTCTCGTTTTAAAGTTGTGAGGTATACCTGGCGAGAAGATGTGTCGTTATCTCCCGAACGCTGCCCAGCCGAGTTGAATCCGTCGATTGACCTCTCGGTCGAAGTTGGTCGATAATAATATAATAAAATATTATAATAAAGTATTAAGGAATTTATGCATGATATTAACCCCTAGGAATGAGGTGATTGCTACCAAGCTATTTCTAATGTGTTTTCTGTAGTTTCTTATCAAGAAAAAGTTCCGTTGGATTTCTTGCTGGTTCTTTCCAGGACAGAGTTATTTTCCGAACCAGTGGTAAATTACACAAAAGAGTGACTTTCAATAAGTATTATTTATAATCTAAATTGAATAAAACAGTTACGATTTCTATTTCTATCCGCTTCAGCAGATTTTTATTTTAAAGAATAAAATGAAGTGACACGGTGCCAAATCAGAGGATGTAAGGAGGGTGACCCAAAATCTTAAACGTTATGATGTCCAAAAAATAAGTGACTGCTCTTTTGAGCGCAGAGTGTGTAGTCCTCGGAGTCATGTATTCGGTTGCTTGTTGTTCACAGCAGTGAACACTACCGGCAAGAATTTGGTAATACATCATACGACATTGAAGCTTCTTCGATTTCGTAAAGGAACTGACACCAGATACCCCGTCAAGGTGAACAAAACTAGCGATCAAAATCTTCCCAGCGTTTCTCGATCGCTTCACTTTATTTTATTTTATTTTATTACGTATTTTATTTTACGTAGATAGGGTATTACTGTAAATGCTACAAACTATTATAGGTATTTACAACATGCGCTGGAATACGAAACTGGCACCCTATACGAATATTTAAATTTAAGCTGACTGCATTATTATTATTAGAAAAATGTTATTGGAACGAAGTTCCTTATCGCAAGGTACGAATTTGACGGATGGGGGCTAGGCGAGAAAAAGTGTAAGATTTTTCCGTCACGACCTCCTTCTATAGTGTGAGCGAGATGGAATAATATCCATCTCCCTCGCACTTTTTCTTATTTTGCCATGAAAGAAATATTATTTTAAATGACGCTTAATTTCAATAGACGCTAGTAATTCATTTATTTGTATTTGTTAATCAATAATAAATATGTTTATCAATAATAATATACTACGAAAGGAACTTCGTTCCAACCGAGTGTTCCACGATACTCACGCATGTTTTTATTGTATAAAATACTTTTTAACGATAAATATAATTATAACAATAAAAATAGATTGTAAATTACATAAACGAGAACTTACATTATACATGAATGACATATTAATAGTTAATTGCTAATTGTACCGTTTAGTTTTTATGACTTTGCATGCCGTAAGGTAGAATGTAGCGGAAACAGTTAGTGATGTACTATCTTATGCCTGTACCTACATTGTTGCAAATGAAGAATCTGAATCTGAATAAAAAACATCATCAACAATAAAAATAATACATACAGTAAATTAGAACGTTTAAAAACAATCTCTAAAAACTTAATCTATTGAATTTTCATTATGTTTGAGTAGTTCTGTTCTGAGCTTGTTAGGTGAGTCGAAATTAATATCAAATGCATAGGAAAGTTCATTGACCAATTTACACAACCTAGAGATCGGGGAATTTGCTCCAAACACCCATTCTACGATGAGGTGGTCTAAGAGGAATTATATATTGCTACGCGAAATTTTACGAAATTTTATCTTATTTAACGATTGAGGTACTTGTACTATTATCTATTCTGTGATTGAGTGCACTTAATGAGGGCTCACGACTTTTTCTGCCACCAGGGTGGCGCCACTTAAAATGTGGTGTAATATTTGACAGATTTCATAGCGCGGAAGTTAATTTGTTCCAAAAATTTAAAGGTTTATGTTTCTTTCTGTACTATTAGTTATATTTTATATTAATTAGATTAAAAATAAATAAACTAAACCACAGATATTCATGAAGTAGAAAAATTAAAAAGGAGATAAAAATGTGAAAAAATTAAAGAGCAAACCACAGGCATTGTTTTCTGTATTAATATAATACTCTAGAAACTGATAAACTTTTATTTAAAACTAACTTCTCAATTAAATGGCATTGTCTCACAAAAAACTTCATCTCAGTGTCAACTAGCGACATCTGGTGAGCGGAAGATTATTAATTCTCATTTTGTGATTTAATAATTTGTTTGGAGAATAAGTCGGATAGTTGTCACTTTGGTAGGAGGTTAGTCGACGGATTGCTGTTTCAAAATGAACCAACATTTTGAAACAGCAAACCGTCGACTCTCGTCGAGTTACAAAACCGTTTTCAGTGCCTAGAAGACTGCAATGAAGTGGACGATATAAACGATAAGCTCGTGGAAACTGTCCATGCGGTCGGAGCTAAGTTCTGCAAGACCCGCCGCAGAAGAACACAAAAACTCTTCGATCACACTCTTAATCTCATGGCTGTTAGACGGGAAATTACCGTACTTATGTACCTTACGTATGTGGACTATGAGAAAGCCTTTGATTCCGTCGAAATTTGGGCGGTGCTACAGTCCCTTCAGCGGTGCCAAATTGACTGTCGGTATATCGAAGTGCTGAAGTGTTTGTACAGTAGGGCTACGATGGCTATCCGAGTACAGAATTAGAGTACGAAACCTATCCAACTGCAGAGAGGTGTAAGACAGGGTGACGTTATATCCCCGAAACTCTTCACCGCTGCATTGGAAGACGTTTTCAAGCTACTGGACTGGAAAGGATACGGTATTAACATCAATGGCGAATACATCACTCACCTTCGATTTGCCGACGATATAGTCCTTATGGCGGAATCGCTGGACGACCTAAGCACTATGCTCAATGACCTCAATAGTGTCTCCCAACGGATAGGTCTTAAGATGAACATGGACAAAACAAAGATTATGTTTAATGTCCTTGTCACACCTATGCCGGTAGTTATTGGGAGCACTAAGCTCGAACTTGTTGACGAGCATGTTTACCTGGGACAAATAGTCCGAATAGGTAAGTCCAACTTCGACCGAGAGGTCAATCGACGGATTAAACTCGGTTGGGCAGCGTTCGAGAAATTACGGCACATCTTCTCGTCATGTATACCTCAAAACTTGAAAACGAGACTGTACAACCAGTGCGTGTTGCCAGTGATGACCTATGAAACTGAGACGTGGTCCTTCACTGCTGGCCGGATGAGGAAGCTCAAGGTCGCTCAGCGAGCTATGAAGAGGGCTATGCTCGGAGTTTCTCTGCGTGATAAACTTAGAAATGAGGATATCCGCAATAGAACCAGAGTGACCGACATAGCCCAACGGATTAGTAAGCTGAAGTGGCAATGGGCCGGCCATATAGCTCGAAGAACCGACAACCGATGGGGAAAAAAGGTTCTCGAGTGGCGGCCTCGTACCGGCGGACGAAGTGTAGGGCGTCCCCCCATTAGATGGAGTGACGACCTGGTAAGACATGCAGGAAGTAGATGGATGCAGGTGGCTCAGGACCGTGCTTTGTGGCATTCCTTGGGGGAGGCCTATATTTAGCAGTGGACTTGTGAAGGGCTGTAATGATGATGAAACCGTCGACTAACGCTTCGTTTCTGGACTTGATAAAACTAACAGTGTTACCTCATAACTTTTTTCTAGGTGAACCGATTTCGATGATTCCTTTTTTATTTGAAAGCTGGTGCTTCTCTTGTAGTCCCATATACATTTGATCAAGGTCTGACTAGTAGTTTTTGAGTTATCCTTAATAATTTATATTGAAGTCGGTTGTAAAAAAAAATTTACCGCTTGTTACCAAGTAATTTTCAATAAAACACGATATTTCAATTTAGCTCGGAAAAACTAAAAGGAAATTTAAAATTAGAGCATTCGTATTTTTATTTGTAAATAATCGTATTTTCAAAACAAATTATAACTGGCTAATGCTTCATACAAAAAAACATGCGTGAGTGGAACACTCGGTTGGAACGAAGTTCCTTTCGTAGTATATTATTATTGATAAACGTAGTATATTATTGACTACAAAATACAAATAAATGAATTACTAGCGTCTATTAACAAGAAACCTCTTTTAAAATAATATTTCTCTCATGGTGACATAAGAAAAAGTGCGAGGGAGATGGATATTATTCTATCTCGCTCGTACTATAGAAAGGGGGTCGTAACGGAATCTTACACTTTTTCTAGCCTAGCCCCCATCCGTCAAATTCGTACCGTTCGATAAGGAACTTCGTTCCAAAAAAACTGTATTTCGCAAAACTTTGTGCGTAACCTGTCGTACTTATTATTCAAATACACATATTGGATAATTCAAGGGTGTCGTAACATGCGACCGAATGAAACTAAAGCAGGAGATGGTAGCTAGGTATCTTCCTGAATGAAAAAAAATTGCGGGTGAAAACCCCTTGCCAAGCGTGGCAACAATGCTAAATATCTCCTCTATAAGGCAATCTATGGGGGAGGCCTATGTTCATTAGAGGACTTTGATAGGCTGGTATGATGATGATGATGATTTGTCATAGTCGCCTCTAAGGACACACTACGTTTTGTATGGCACGCGTAGAGAACCAGAGACCCTTTTTACTGGTAACGAGGCATTCTATCTGACTTTGATAGGCTGGTATGATGATGATGATGATTTGTCATAGTCGCCTCTAAGGACACACTACGTTTTGTATGGCACGTGTAGAGAACCAGAGACCCTTTTAACTGGTAACGAGGCATTCTATCTTGGTTTTGAGGGGTGACAACGTATCTTCTGCATTTTGTTTTTTAATCTAGGATAAATTAAGGTGTCTATAGGCCGTAGTATCCACTTACCTCCAGCAGGGCTAGCATGGGCAGGAGACAATTTTATCCCCGGGTAAAGGAGAAAATGTTTATCCCCTCGCTTAGTTTTATCCACCCTTAGAGCATGGGCACACCGGTGGATATAATATCCACAGTAGATAAAATGGGAGATAGACTTAGACTTAGATAGAATTTTTGTATGAATATAAACTTCAACCCACGCCCAATGAACTAGGATAAAATTGTCCCTTTCAAATGTCAAAAAAGCATAATTTTTTATCTTTCATTTCGCTCCATGCTACGGACGGGGGATATATGTCTACACGTTATGTCAAACATGGATATACTTCTCCCCGTTTGACATAACAAGATAATTTTATCTCTTGTCATTGGATATAATCGGGAGATAAAATTTTTGTCCCCCGCCCATGCTAGCCGGGCAGGTGGAGTGTGTGTTCGTTGCCACATTTATTCTATGTGTATATAAATACATACTTTTAACAGTGTCTAGTCTCGCTGGGTTTCTTGCTGTTTTTTCTCTGGACAGAGGGTTTCTATGAGCCAGTGGTAAAAGCATAAATGGCTTCCAATAATTATTCTTGTAAATAAATCTATACATATAAATAAAATTGAAGTGTTTGTCTGTAACATCGAAATAATTGTATTCTATTAAGCTTAGGGGGTTATTTGCATGCCATTAAGATATGAATAACCATTTTCAAAAATTATGTCTGTCTGTCTGACCGGAAAAATTTTTGAATGACTGAACCGACTGTAATGAAACTACGAAAAGATAGAGAGCAATGCCTGGAGCGATCAAGGCTATATTTTATTTGAAAAACTAGATCGTTTTTGAGAAATCGAAATATTTATAAAAGAAATGGTCTTTGATGATTGTTTTAAATCTAAATAGCGCCACATTAATAGATCCTAGCGAAACCGGGGCGGGTCGCTAGTATATTATAAATTCTATTATCAGTAAGTTATATAAGTCTAGAATAAAAATTATTCTATTCTATTCTGTTCTACAGAGGATAAAATGAAGTGATGGATTCTTATAAGCCGCCACAACACGTCAACAGAGAAGTTTTTTTTTATTGAATAAGGGTGACAAACGAACACGTGGTCCACCTGATGGTAAGCCGTAGATGTGGCCGATAGACACCTACATCTAACCTCGATTAAGAAACAAACTGCTATGCGTTGTCACCCGTGAGGACTGAGATAGAATGCCTCGTTTCCAGTAAAAAGTGTCTCCGGTTCTCTACACTCACCATACGTAACACAGCAGCCTTAAACTGCTATAATGAAATAATCGTGAAACCAACACCGTTAACCATAAATTATTACGTAAAAAATTTACGTGTTTTTGCTAAAAGTTAGTATTTCTTTTAAGTAAGCTGGCTATAGATTTAATTCAATCAAATGTGAATTATTGCATGGTGTTGACTTCACGCAGCAGATATAAAAAAAAACTGATTTTCTAAAGGAAATAACATTCGTTGCAAATATATCTAGGGTAGTGAAGTAACGTTTCCCAGCATTCGTTCGAGACTTAGGCCCGTATTAATAAACGTTACTCAACGACGAACTCAAGTGCGTAATCATTTGATACGCCCTCATTACGAAATGAGCATCTCAAGATCGTTGCTAATTAATAAACACATAAAAACAGTATCTCAAAACGCTGTACTTAGGAATACTGTTCTGTGACTTGCACTTAAGTATACACACTTGAGAGTCGAGTTTCGTTTATTAATCAGTGTGGCACTCAGCTGATATCGGAAACCTAAGCCGCATCTTGAGATATGTTTATTAATAAGATCATAACCTCAAGATTGTACTCAAGTGCGTGTACTTGAGCTGAGTAACGTTTATTAATACGGGCCTTAGGTGTAGCAAATAGTTTACATGTACGGCATGCTCGAGTGTGTGATCTGACCGGTACTTTATAACGTAACTTATCCACTATATCAATACAATCGTTGCAAAAATCAATAGCTGGTACCCGGCGCGTTGCTGCCACAGAATAAATAATACGGGAAATATAGGTTTAAATTTGGAAGAGTTATATTATTGTTTAAATAGGAATGATGATTTATTCATTGCAGTTGAATGATATATAACTGAAATAAAATGTATTATACATAATATAACCTTCGCACAAGTGCAAGCAATAAGTTGACAAAGTTTTAGCGCAATCTGTTGAACGCTATGGCAGCGCATAAAATACGAACAAACAAACATTAATTTTTATATATTAGAAAAAGAAGAAGAAGATATGAATATGTTTTGACGTCAAAGTTTTTAGTCATATCTTAGCAGTCATAATATAGCTGCAGCAAGGCTCTACCATGACAAATGCTAGTTAAACTTATACCTAAACTATTGCTTGCAGGAACTCGCGAGGATCGAGGATCAGGTGCTCGGCACCTCAGCGCCACCAACGTCCACCGCACCGTTGTCCTGTTCCGTTGATCTGCCGGCAACGGACACCATTGTTGAGGTAAACATTTTAATTATCGTGGCTGCTTTGTTGGTCTACTAATCATGAGGCCCCGGGTTCGAATCACCGATCGGGTCAAAGCGCAACCTAAGTTACGCTGACGATATGGTTCTGCTCAGCTCTACAATCAAAGGCATGAAGAAGTAAATATCTATATGCGAAAAGTTTGCTAAACGAACATAATTTAATTTATAATGCAAAAGAGACGGAGATGGTGATTTTTAAGGCGAGCCCCTTAAAGAAAAGGAAATGCTCGAGCATTCCCGCGACTGAGCCTTAACACTAAGTACACCATTCAGTTATTTAGTCTAGATCTTTTATTTGACAAGAATGGTTGATTGGATATTATTTTCATATTGCTTATTTAAAGAATATCAGAAAAAGCAAAAGAAATATTTGGGTTCATGATTTATGGAAGAAATGAAAACGTCACCCTTCGCGCCACTTCGCGCGGATTCCACAGACTGCGCCGACAGTAGCTGCGGAATTCTCGAGAATGCGCGAAAATTCCACGGAAGACGCGCGACTTCTTTTTTTGGCTCATATCTAGTTTGCCCGTTACACAATGAGGGCATCCACTACTTTTTCTGCCACCAGGGCGGCGCCACTTAAAAGTGAGGTATAATATATGACAGATTTCATAGTGGGGAAGTTAATTTGTTCGAAAAATGTAAAGGTTAATGTTTCTTTATGTACTATTATTATTTTTATATTAATAAGTTTAAAAATAAATAAACCAAACCACATATATTCAAAAATAGAAAAAAAAAGCAAAAAATTAAAGAGCAAACCACTGAGGTATTGTTTTGTGTATTAATATAATACTCTAGAAACTGATAAACTTTTATTAAAAACTAACTTCTCAATTAAGTGACATTGTGTAACAAAAAACTTTACCTCAGTGTCAACTAGCGACATCTGGTGAGCAGAAATTATTATCCTTCATTAACGTAAAATTCATTTTACTATGTACGACTTCGTTACAAAAATTCGCTTCCATTCCGTTCCGCCGCAATGTAAATTAAGCCTTAGTTGCAATTTTAAGTCTGCCACGTGGAAACTGAAAGTAACTTGGTGGTAAAAGTACTTTTGTGGCTAAGACTCCGTCTGGTCAGGTCCACTCTCTGACCTATTTCTGCCGCCACATAGCAGTGCTTCCACTACTGTGTCCCGGTCTGAAGGACAGGGAACCAGTATAATAACAGGCCGTGAGGCATTCCTTCTCAGTCCTACCGAGCTGACAACGCAACTATAGCCTTCTGTTTAAGTTATCTGCATGTGTTCGTGGACTGCAGAAACCACTGACTATCAGGTGGGCTGTAAGTTCGTTTGTCACTTTACAGTTTTATTTAAAAAAAAAAAAACTTTTCAATACTACGACTTAGATAACGTTTATTAATACTGCGATAAGGAACGAAGGTACTTATCGCACGGTACGAATTTCGCGGATGGGGCCTAGGCGAGAAAAAGTGTAAGATTTTTCCGTCACGACCTCCTTCTATAGTGTGAGCGAGATGGAAGAATATCCATCTCCCTCGCACTTTTTCTTATCTTGCCATGAAAGAAATATTATTTTAAATGACGCTTCATTTTAATAGACGCTATTGATTCATTTATTTGTATTTGTTCATCAATAATATAATACGTTTATCAATAATAATATACTACGAAAGGAACTTCGTTCCAACCGAGTGTTCCACGACACTCACGCATGTTTTTTCTACTTATAGGTTATATTGTTGTAATAATTGTAAATAAATAAATAATAATAATAAAAAAATATTTAATAACTAATTTGATCTGGCTAATCCTCGGGAATTCACGGTATTTATCCCAATGTAAACAGCAGGGATGTACGTACTATTCACATGTTGGGCGCTGGCAAAATAACAGCGTCGTATAATAGGCAACTGCAACATTTATGATGATGTAGAGCCCATTCATTACTACACTATGTCATTTTGATTATTTCAGTGTGTAACACTACTCATTGTAATTTTATTTGTGGTAATGAATAAATGTTTATTGTCTATTTTCTAGGCGGCTCTATCACCGGACAATGCAGGCTCCCTGTTGTCAGTGCAGTCAGCACCCCCTGAGCAGAGGACCCTCCCACCAGAGCAGAGGGAGCGCCCGGCGAGCCTGTTACTCGAACTGCCGTTAGCTACTGTAAGTTATATTCGTAGTGGGTGAGTAGTTTTGACCACGTTATTATACAATGCTAGGTCCGACTTTAAGGTGGAAGAAACGTATGTGCAAATTTTTTTTATAGGATGGGTGGCAAACGTGCACACAGTCCACCTGAGGGTAAGTGACTGCTGTGGCCCATCGACAACTACATCTACCCTCAATTAAGATCAAAATGCAGATGCGTTGTCACTCTTGAGGAGTAAGATGGAATGCCTCGTTTCCAGTAAAAAGGGTCTCCGGTTCTCTACACTCACCATACGAAACACACCGGCATAAACCTGCTATCTTACGCTGGTATTCTGTGAGAGCGTGGTCCTTCCCCGATCGAATCGACCCATTCGTGCTATTGGTACTATACCACTAATATAGCTGCAGCGTGGCTCTACCACGTAAAAATATTATACTTTTAACACTAAAAACTAATTACTAATAATATAGAGTTTAAAAAACAAACAACACGCATTGATCATGAGCTGTGATGATCCTGATAATTATTTTATTTTATCCTGGTGATCCTGATCAGGATACTAGGATAAAGTTATTAAATTATTGTATTGTCATTGATCCTTGATACGAGAGCAAATTTTCAAGTCAATCGGCCGTCTACAAGTTGGTAAAATTACATTAAAAGATTCCGTTACATACATAGGTAGATAGATATACGAGAAGCTAATAAAAACATGTTAAAAAGAAACAAATAATTTGCTTTTGAAAAGGTTCTCGTGTGGCAACCTTGTACTGATAGGCGAAGTGTAAGGCGGCCCCCCACTAGATGGAGTGACAACCTGGTAAGACATGCCGGAAGTCGATGGATGCGGGTGGCTCAGGACCGTGCTTTGTGGCATTCCTTGGGGGAGGCCCGTGTTTAGAAATGGACTTGTGAAGGGCTGTAATGATGATGAATTGCTTTTGAAGTCGGTGCTAAGACATAGTGTATTTTAGTTTTCTGAAGTCGGCTCTTATTAAATTAAACTAATTTAACAGATTCTATCGCGTTTGATTTTAACTTTTTAATCCCAACGTTCTGGGTGCTTTACAAAACCTATCGCCTCGGGATGACTGAGGTGTTTGACGATGTCATATTTATCTCGGCTACCTTCAGCTTTTGAATATTAATTTTAAAAAAAAAACAGAACGAGCTAACAGTATCTTAAAGTCTTGCAGTGGTATGCTTGGGATTGGATTTAATTTTATTAATTATAGGATCCCAAGAAGATGGTAGCATCCATCCATCTATTGAAATTAGGATGTTTTTTAATTTCAATAGCCTCGCGAATCATCCTTGGTAGGAATTGGCGTTTTTTTGCGAGGATTTGTGGTCTATCAAATCTTATGTAATGGCGGGAACGATCTTGAACATGTTCACAGACTGCAAACTTCCCGGGGCATCGGTACTTCACGTCAGCTATATGTTCTTTTACGCGGGTTTTATAGCTCTTTTTGTTTGTCCTATGTAAACGAGACCACATTTACCATCAAGCTTGTACACTCCTGGATCTTGTAGGGGGATATTACAATTGGTAAAAACTCCCCGTGACCATGGGTGCTGTAAAGCACCCGAAACGTCGGGAAATTAAAATTTGAATAAAACTAGTTTTTACGGATACTATCGCGTGTATTAACTTTTTTTTATATTCCCGACGTTTAGAGCACTTTTAAAATAAGTTAATATACGCGATAGAATCCGTGAAACCTATTTTGATTTAAATGTGTAGTGTTCGCGTAAATATAAGAAATCATTATTAAAAGTTGAAATTAAACGCGATAAAAATCGTAAAATTAGTTTCATTTAATGTCGTATTATTCGTATAAATATAAGAAATCGTCGGCTCTTATGTTTTATTAAAAGTCTATTTTTTTCTGTTCAATCTCGAATCTTGTTCGAATAGTTACATAAAAACTTCATTCTCTATTTTTCTTCAAATTTATAATAGGCCCTCTACGTAAGTCTACTGTTACCGTTACAGCCTATAAAAGTCCACAGTGGGGAGGGCAAGCTAACAAAAAATAGAACCTTATACTAAAAACAGAGATCAAAATCAGACTTTGCTTTATTTAAGGCTCTGATAAATTCGCTATAGTTAGTTAACACTATGATAAAAATCAACACTGGCTAACGATAATTATTCTTTTTTTTAATTCTACAATCATTTAAGGGACATTTACCGCTTAGCGTATGTCAGTCCCATCATACCCTAACATACATCACTAACTCATATAACGTTAATTATTATATTTCTTTTTAGCTTGGCCTCCCCCATAGATTGACTCATAGGGAGGGTTACCATAGTTGCCACGCTTGGCGGGCGAGTTGGCAACCGCATTTTGCATTCCTTAAGCGCAAAGCGCGTAGGTATGTTCTACTAGCGCCTAAAAATCAAGATTCCAACGTTTTGTTGCATAAAATCGTATCCTCCTTGTAATAATTTATTTTACTAAATAGACTGCCTCACTCACTTACTTCGACCCACAGACACAGAATAAATAATAGTACTACCACAGAGTACATTACTTCGGCCCTCTAGGTAGAGAGTAATTGTGTTCTGTTCTGTGCTTCGGCCTCAGCCGCCGTCGTGAGTGGACACTGTATCGGTTGTTTGCAGCGGCTCAAAAAGATCGCTGTACAAATACAAAATATTCGAAAAACCAAATTTGATACATACTTGATTATTATAATAATCACAGTATATTAATAGTACTACGTACTAAAAGTAAGTAGGATGTATGTATTTAAGTATATTTATACTTAAATACGTCTTGGATTTTATGGAGTGACCTGAATGATGATATGATGATCATATGAGCATTATGAGTCGTGCACTTTTGAATTTTCCAAACTTTTTTTAATTGTAGTTTGACATAAAATTATTGGAAAATTGGAAGTATAGTAATAAGGTTATTAGTGAAAACTTGTGTGTATTTAAACTACTTTAAAAAATTTACGTATAATCATGTTATACGTAATTTTTTTAATGCGCTTAGGGCATGCACAATTGGATTTACCAATAGTTTTTTTATTCAACTGTTATCAGGAAGACGCTATATCTGCCCATCCCCTGATTTGTTTCCCCTGTCGCTCTTACCACACCCACGAAATGATATGGGGTAGTGGGTATTCTTACACCGCCACTACACGGTCAACACCGTGTTATCGTTTAACAACAAATGATCTTGTTCTTTCAGAGAAATGCCAGCCACAGTATACCAACGAACTTTCTTGCATAAGGAATATCCTTTTAGCTGGGCATCAGCTCGTAAACCACTGCACAAAGAAACATTATAATCTATTATATAGCAAACGCACGCATTTTCTGTTATAGAAATGACACCTATCTACAAAATTTCTTGTAATGCCATCAACACACGTGGTTTATTTGCGGTGGTTTCCTCTTTTTGAGTGTGATCAATTTTATTATATTTGTAGAAGTGTAAATCTTTGGCTATTCAGCAAGTGGGCGCCTATCTGTCAGCGATGTCACCAACGGAGCAGGAGGAGGACTCCTTACTGACTCTGTCCTCCGTGACAGCGCGCCCTCTGTTGGCCGCATCAAGGAACCTTCGCCCGCGTCCCGACTCCACTGAGTAAGTATAAGTTTTTTTTTATAGAATAAGGGTGACAAACGAGCACACGGTCTACCTGATGGTAAGTAGATGCTGTGGCCCATAGACATTTACATTTATCATCGATTAAGAATCAAAATGCAGATTTGTTGTAAGACCCCTGAGAACTAAGATAGAATGCCTCGTTTCCAGTAAAAAGGGTATCCGGTTGTGCTGGATAAAAAATAATTTGTCCCGGCCGGAGTAATCAGAAATGGGTTAATATTACATTTATATCACATTACATTAATTGATTATAATTCGTCGAGAAGGGCTAGCTATGGATGAAATTAATTTATCACGGCCGGAGTGACCAGCTATGGTTCTGTTCCTGGCGAGGGGCCAAAAATGGCGTGTTGGTTTAGATGACCAACTGCTGGTTCAGGTTATTAAAAGGATGATTTTACGTAAATTAATAGACTGTATGGTGCGAATTTACTATTTCGCGATACTGCAAATGCCCCTAAATTCGGGCTACAGGAAGGATGTGAAGGAATGCATGTGCACTCACCTGAACTTCTGCTAATCTGCCTCGTGTCTCCAGGGCTGCGGCCACGTTGATAGTTTATTATATAAATAACACCACGGCGGGAGCGATGATGCGAGATATAGGCGGTGCGGTTGGTTGCGTGAATTGCGAGCTTGTGAGAACCCCATTTTACACAAGAGTGCACATGGGCTTTGCAGTACTCTCATTGGATAATAATTAACGAATCTCATAAGCGTCAGCCGGTAGTTGCAAAGGAGCCGATCCATCCCCCGACTGATTTCTATAGGGATAAATCAAGTCTTATGGTTCTTATCTCCTTATTTTTTTTTAAATATCTCAGACATGCATGCTATCCTCACGATGATCTCCTTCACCGCATTTTCTTATCTAAGTACGGCTGATAAACGAATACAAAGTATGACCTATAGACTACAGTCCTTCGATTAAGAAACAAATGCTGCTTTAGTATATGCTTATGCCAACTCGGCTGGGCAGCGTTCGGGATATTATGGCACATCTTCTCGTCAGGCATACCTCAAAACTTGAAAACGAGACTGTACTACCAGTGCCTGTTGCCAGTGATGACCTATGGAACTGAGACGTGGTCCTTCACTGCTGGCCGTATGAGGACGCTCAAGGTCACTCAGCGAGCTATGGAGAGGGCTATGCTCGGGGTTTCTCTACGTGATAAACTTAGAAATGAGGATATCCGCAGTAGAACCAGAGTGACCGACATAGCCCAATGGATTAGTAAGCTGAAGTGGGAATGGGCCGGCCATATAGCTCGAAGAACCGACAACCGATGGGGAAAAAAGGTTCTCGAGTGGCGGCCTCGTACCGGATGACGTACCTCGTACGCCATATGCTTGTATTTGACTGCCTCTTTGGCCTAGTGGTTGATAAGCACTACTGTGAACATGTGGTCCCGGGTACGAATCCCGGGTCGGACTTAAATCAGTTATTGGGTTTTCCTGTCAAGTAGTACTCAATAGCAGCCCGGAGTCAGGAGGTTGGCTAATACCGGTGCCCTGAACCAGAACTCTGTTCGGTTGTATCGAATTGCCGTCCCATCGGACTATGAGAGTGAGGGAATGGAGAGTATGGAATGCACCTGTACTTGTGCATGGAATGCACCTGTGCTTGTGCACACACTCGTGCACTTTATTATTATTTGCTTCTTATAACTCGTAAGTTGTCATACGATACAATAGAATACATACATATATGTATGCATGTAAAAATCAATCAAGGAATGTCCCCTAAGGGTGCCGGTTCTTATTCGACTGCCCCAGAAGGAGGGTAGTGTTTTTCGAGTGTCTGTCTATTTCTTTAGAACGCCATATAGTTTTAGATTTTTACATATAGGATATCATTAGATTCGTATTAGTTGTGAGAGTGACATAGGGGCATATTTTACGCAGTCGGTTTTTTTTTAATTACTGTTTTGACCATTAGACTTGTCTATTGTAAAGATCTGACTTTTGGAACTGATGGTAGATTTATCGCCCATCAGAATTTGAAATAAACATAAACTGAATAAAATATTTTTAACTTTGATCTTTCCGCAGCATTCCAACAGATGGCGGATACGGTTGGGTGGTGGTGTTCGGCGCTTTCATGGTCCAGTTCTGGGTGGCAGGGCTCTTCAAGTCGTATGGTGTGCTGTATGTGGAGATCATGGAAACCTTCCCGGACTCCTCCGAGTCCGTAGCCTCGTGGATACCGGCCGCGTTGTCGACATTGTGCTTGGCGCTTGGTAAGAATATTTTTTTATAGAATAAGGGTGACAAAGGATCTCATAATACACCTGATGGTAAGTGGATGCTGTGGCTCATAAACATCTACATTTATCCTCGACAAGAATCAAAATGCAGATGCGTTATCACCCCTGAGGACTAAGATGGAATACCTCGTTTTCAGTAAAATTGATCTCCGGTTCTCTACATTAACCATACGAAACACAGCAGAATTGAACTTGTATTTTACGCTGGTATTCTGTGAGAGCGTGGTCTCTCCTCGGTCAAGTCGACCCATTCGTGCTACAACCATAATATAACTGCGTGGCTCTACAGTGTATGAAAATATGGATGCTGTGATACAATGCTTGACTTTAGGAAGCTATCGGCTAATTAAAAGTAAGGTTTAGAACAATTTTTGGTCAAAAGACACAAAAGACAACAAACCAAACTAATTACACCGTACCGTTAATATAATATTACAGATTAGCTGCTTAAACTTGATTATGAAAAAACAGAACAATTATTACACATTGCATCTTAACTTACTACGTACACACACACACACACACACACACACACACACACACACACACACACACACACACACACACACACACACACGTGCGTGCGTGCGTGCACACGCACGCACACATTCCTACTCATATGCGTCCCACTGCTTGGCCCACGCCTCCTCTTATTTCTGAAAAAGTTATAGAGCAATCATTTAGTCGCGCTGCTTTAGTACGTATCGCTGATGAGGATGCTTAAAATCGTTCAGCGAGCTATCTGGTGAGGCTTATGCTTGGAGTTTTTCGACGTGATTTGCGTGAATTCGTAGCAATGATATCCGTAGAACCAGAGAAACGGACATAGCCCAAAGGATTTGCAGGCTGAAGTGGCAATGGCCCTGTCATATAGCTTGAATAACTGACAAGCGATGGAGAGGAAAGGTAGGACTTGCTTTTACCTAGGAGTCGGTCAGAGTAGGACACTCTTATCTAATTTTCCCGCCAAATAGTAGTGCTAGCACTGGTGTGTTTCGGTCTGAAAGGTGTAGAAAGCCAGTATAATTACCGGCTTTTAGGTTTACATCTCTTAGTCCTGAGAAGTGACAACGCATATGTAGCCTTCTTTGTTTACACTTGGCTGCAGGTGTCCATAGAATGCGGTAACTACGTAAATAGCTATCAGGTGGGCTGTAAAAAAAAAATTGATGCCGGGAGACTTTTCTGGCCTTTACCATAGTCGCCCTTTACGACACCAATGGAACGAAATGAGGTGATGGATTCTCTTACATCACCACTACGCGACGAAAAGAGAGTGTGGCGGCGATGTCGTCGCACCACAAGCGAAAACGCACCGAAGTCTAAATCGCGCTATCAAAGTTCTTGAAGTTAACGTGCTATATATAGAACAGCTCCGAAATAACACACGGAGCATTGGCCACTCCCCGGGCCAATCATTCGGAAACTATAGCCTCCGTCATTATCTTCAAGTACCCCATCCATTCGCTCCCGAGCAGATATTGTCTGCAGTCTTCAGATCCTGCAAGCCATCTAGCTTTACAATGTTCATAACAGCACTAGAATAATGCTTCCTGTTCCTTCAAGCTACTCTCTGCGCTACAGTGTTCAGCACGTCTCTGAGCCTTACTGCTCGCCTCTGCTTCACGGCATTCTCACAGATGCCTTCTTCTCGACTCACCGCAGACTACAAAGCAATCCATGGCATTTTCACATTCGTCGACAACTAGATTGCACTCTCGATCTATACATATCTATCGATCTGAGCAAGGGGGTGATGTGGCGGCGGTGTCGTCGCGCCACAAGCGAAAACACACTGAAGCCTAAATCGTGTTATCAAAGTTTTGAAGTTAACGCACTATATATAGAACAGCTCCGAAATAACACACGGAGCATTGGCTGCACTTTGAAGATCTTACCCGGCGGTAGATCTCCCCTTTTCCTTCTACGGCCAAAAAGTACTTATATTGATTTTAGTTTCCTTTTGCCCTCAGCACCACTGTCCTCAGCTCTCTGTGAGAAGTACTCGTGCCGGCTTGTGGTCTTCATCGGGGGTCTATTCTGCGCTACTGGACTCGCCCTGTCATACTTCAGCACCGGTTTATTGCATTTATTGCTCAGCTTCGGCGTTATGACTGGTAAATAATAACAATTATATTTTTGATAATAACGTTTTTCTTTTCACAACAAGCAGTTATATTTAGAGTTATAAATAAGAGTTATATTAAATGTACTCGCAACGATCACGGAGCCTGCAGATCCATCAAACCCGTGCTACAGTTCAGGCAGGTCTCCATCCATCACTTTGAAGATGCTATGTAGTGTCTTTATGTTATTATGTATAGAAAAAACTTACTTTTTAACACACTTTGATTAGCTGGATATGTATGGTATGTATGTATTTATGAATGTATGTATGTATGTATATTTGTATGAATTTATTTATGTTTGAATGAATGTAATTGAATACCTTAAGCAGTTATACGTGTGGTGTATATGTGAGCGCGCGCGCGTGTGTGTGTGTGTGTGTGTGTGTGTGTGTGTGTGTGCTTTGTTAATGTTTCATTTTATAAGATTCTCGAGTCTCATGAAGCAAATAATTATGATGTGTAGTATCAGCGTCTCGACTACCCAATTATGAGGATTATTTATTTTCTCTTGATTTCATTTATGGGAGAAATAATTCAAACAGGGGAGAATGGATTCGAAACAAAACGCATATATCTTACTTGTATAATGAAATATTTATTACATTTAATTTTTCTAAAGGAATCGGCGGAGGTCTATCAACGACTCCTGGCATCGTCATTGTGTCTCAGTACTTTGACAAGCACAGGTATGTCAATTATACTTTAAGAAGAGTAAGAATATCCACTACCTACTCCACTCCACTATCATTCCGTGGGTGAACAGTTCAGTTCTTAGTATCAGTATCTTCCCGATAACAACTGAATAAAAACTAACTGCGGTTGCCAACTCGCTTGCCAAGCGTAACGTCTATGGCATATATCCTTGTGGCAATGTAAGGGCGAGCCCTATGTTCAGCCGAGGACTATCGATAGGCTGTAATGGTATTGGTAATTCCCATTTTAAGTTAAAACTGCAGATTTCTTGTTTCACGTAATCTTTTAAAGTATTAATTTGTCGTTCTCAAATTTATATCTGAAAAAGATTTATTTTCTTTTGTCTTATTGTTCCATTGATATGCAAATGGTCTTGTCCATCTAATGATCTTCTTATTCAACTACCCGCAAAAGTCCACTGCCTTAATCGCCAGGTATGGCAGGCTGGTTGGCGATCGGATTACCTACATTAACGGAGTTTAGTAACTTTGAGAGTCCTTTCCGTCGTTGGTATGGACTTGGGACCATTTACACCTGGGGTATTTGAGTTAGTTATAGCGCCATCTAGCGGAAGCTATGAGACCTATGAGTTGTCTCTTACGACACCCAGAGGGTGAAATGGGTCAGTGGTGGTTTGGAATTTTTTAATTAATCATTATAAATAAATCGTAATGCTAAATATTTATGTCATGAATTTGTGTACACTGTGGCGTACTGACGGACAAATAATATTTCTATAATTCTTTCTTTTCTTTCAAAAGTGGAAGATAGCGTGGGCTAACAATAACATCAAGACTTATGTCCAAAACAAAATTAATAATTAAAAGTTTATTAACAATGCCCCTCCCACTCCCCTTTCCTTCAATTAAAAAAAGTTAAATTAATGCAATATAATCCGTAAGATAAGTATTATTCGGTATGTTGTATTTCCGCAAATAGGTATGGAAAAAGAAACAGAGTGTGAAAGTTAAAAGTATTTCCATCCCTTTTCAGAGCACTGGCGAATGGCATTTGCGTGAGTGGGACAGCGGCCGGTAGCTTCGTGTTTCCGATGCTAATAGAGAAGTTGGTCGATACGTACGGACTCCACGGGACTGTATTACTTTTAGGTAGGTTGCTGTATTATATTTTCTTACTTTCTGTAATATCGAAATAAATGTCGTGTATTGAGCTCAGGAGTTTAGATTAGAGCCATATCCAAATTTCTGTCTGTCTGTCTGTCTGTCTGTTCGCATTAATCTTCGGAATGCATAAACCGATTGTGATGAAACTTCACAAACAGATAAAAAGCAATGCCATGAGTGATCTAGGCTATATTTATTCTGAAAAAGTTATAGATTTTTTCTGAAATCTTAAAATGTATAAGATAAATTGATTATCTTTACAATGTCCTTTTACGTTCGGTTTGTCAGGTAGAAATCGCTTAAAGCGATATGACCACCGTTTGTAGTTTATAAGTTTTCCGTTATTGTAACCACTTTGTTTAAATGCAATTAAGAGTTATCTATCTATCTTTAATCTAAAGGACGCCACAATAATGGATCCACCCAGGCGAAGCCAGCGCGGGTTCCTAGTATAGAAATAAAGTAAAGTATGTGGGTGGGGTGCCATTGTAAGAGAACGCATCACCAGGCCTCTGTCACTCTTGCTACCTGCGTGAAATAATTACCTACAATCGCGAGGCGCCCCCGGGGCAGAACGCAGTCGGGTCTAGCGCGTTCTAAGCGATTGAATGTTAAAGTTTTTTTAACGCTGTTTACGTAAATAAGTTTTTGTAAATACTTGTTGAAATACTCATTGAAGTAGTTTTTGTTTAGTGTTTAGTATATTTAATTGTAGAATAAAATAGTTGAAAAAGTTTCAATGTAATTTAAGAATAATATAAATTAATATTACCTATCTATTTCATAAATTATAATGGCAAAACGTCGTTCCTACTATAATTGTTACGGGGATGGGGATGGATGCCTAGTGAGCAAACAAAAGGATTCAGATATATCATTTTTTAAGTTACCGAAGGATAATGAAAGGTGAATTTATTTAATTTTTTTTTATGGTAGGTACTTATAGCGAAAAAAGAATTAAGTAATAATTTAACTACAGAAGCAATACTTACGTACTTCATTACAAAACTTTGTTGAAATTTACTTCACTACCCAATTACCTACTTACATACCTATATTTGTCTTTTGTAATTAAAATATTTTAAGTTATAATAACACAAAATACTGAAATTAAAACTTTGTTTACAAGATTTTTAACTAAGTAGAATACGATCACATTTCTGTTAGGAATCGTATTTCGGGTTAATTTGTTGTTTACACTATACAGGGTATTTTTGAAACGCTCCCGAAAACGAAGACAGATGATAGTACTAAGGATACCTATGATGATGGGTCACAAAAAAATTCGATCCCGAGGAAAAAAAATCATCTATTCACAACGTTTTATTAACTTTATTCACGCTCCATCATGTTATTACAGTTATTTGAAACGATATTTCACAAAAAAAATCATGAAAATACTGAAACATAAAACCAGCAGTGGAATTACTGAATTACAATCAGCTGACTAGAGGTCAATGTACGTGCGAACGCCGAATTCGCGCGGCCCGCAACTAGCGATGGTACCACAATACCTAATAATTTACAACACTTGTCTAAATACTTAACTTATCTACTTAACCTACTATTTTGCCACTGTGCTTGTCTCCACGTAGCCACTTTAATTCGAATTCACAGGTTAAATAAACCAAATAACTGGTTCGATTCCCCGCTAATGAAAAAAATACTTAAATAAAATGTTAACAAGGTTAGAGTCATGCTTTTTTATCCATTGTGTAGGTATGTTTATTATGCTGATGTATTCAGTTATGTACCTATTCAGATCAGTTCAGTACTAAGTTATTTAAAAAAAAATTAGGTATGAAACAGCTTACCGATCCTTCGTGGCCTTATGAGATTCTTCAAGGCACATTAACATGTTGCCGTATTCACGAGCACTATAAACGTACCTACACGTTAGGCATTATTAAAACAAAACAAAAAACACAAAACGTAACAACAAGAACAACATCATTAATTAATAAATAACAAGTAATAACGACAATAATTTAATAAACAAAACAATTGAACTATCGCTCGTGATAGTCAACTTGGCACTGTCTCAAAAACTAAAATTATTAATCAAACCCGCCATTGTAACGTCCTTGTAGCATGTGTAAATTCCACAGCGCGAGGCGACACGAAGCAGCGTGTGTGTGAAAGGGAAGGGTAGAGTGAGTAAGTAGTATACCTAATGCATTGTTTCGTACCGATCTAGGTAAGAGTTCGGCGCCCGCGAGGATATTGACCCTATTGTCAGCTGATTTTCTTTTTTAAGTTTCACTGCTTGTTTTATGTTTCAGTATTTTCATTTTTTTTTTGTGAAATATCGTTTCAAACAACTGTAATAACATGATGGAGCGTGAATAAAGTTAATAAAACGTTGTGAAAAGATGATTTTTCCTCGGATCGAATTTTGTGACCCATCATCATAGGTATCCTTAGTACTATCATCTGTCTTCGTTTTCGGGAGCGTTTCAAAAATACCCTGTATAACTATTTCTTACGAGCTAAGCATCGCGATTCCCGACGAATGGCCTTGCAAGTTGCATGCGTTGGGCATCACAGAACTCACATAGTAGCGGAAATATGGTCGATCATAGTCAGAATAGGTACTTTACCTAAGTAACTTACTTACAATTTCACAATGTATTTTTTTACTCTTTATTAACAGCCCTTATTACTACGGAAAGTCCGTTGTGACGTAGGAAGGAAAAAAGATGCAAAGTAATACGAACACTCGCACGCAGCGATAAAGTTTTATTTAGCTTGCGTGCGCGATTTATTTGATTAAGAATAACTATGTAGTCTAATAAAACGTCGGCAAGCAGTCAGCATCAAAGGAGTGCAACTTCTGTACGTAGTACTATTATTAATTCTGTGGCATCACACCATTTTGCGCCGTTAGTGTCATGCAACGCGACAACGGGAAAAGATAGATAGATAGATAGAAAATTCTTTATTGCACTCAAAACAATTTGGTAAAAAGTCGAACTTAATGCCGATAATTCTTTGGTAGTCTCCTTTGGTAGTGTGGTGAGAGCTATGAGTTGAGCCGCAACAGAAGAAAAAAAACTAGCTTATTCAAACATATTATTTAAAACGCATTTATGCAATATGTTAGTTTATGTATATACTAGGTTATTTTGCAGTAACCGGCCATCTTTAATTATTTAAGCTTGAAAATAAGTAATATAGCCAAATGGTGACGAAAATGTATTAAAAATCTCAAACATTCTGTCCTTTTTATATTTTAAATTCAAAATGCGTGGTAATGCATTATTTTAACTGATTGTCATTCATAAATATCTAACGTTTTCTATTTTACTACGCACGCACACATTCGTAAGGGTCGCTCGGTTGGCAAAAACGTTGTGAATTGAATCACACACAGAGGAGTGCGCGTGCGTGTAGTTGTTGCCCATAAATCACATTCAATTTGGGATAATTTCAAATAAAAGTAGAAGCCTTATTTACTCGTATTTTCAAAAACTGCAATAACGGTATATCATTATTTATATATTCGATCTTAAGTTTAAAATTTGGCTACTCTTTGAAAAATAACCCTGTATAAATTAGACACATCTCTCTTTCTCTTTGTATAAAGATCTAATGGCTTCCGATATATAACCATCTCGTTTACGCCATACGTAAAGTATCTACTCCGGCGACGGCAGCAGCGTTCAAGCTGTGACACGTCTAATACTGAGATATGCTGGGAAAATGGGTTGTGTCAGATGACGGCACCCATTTAACTTACGCCAGACGTAAAATAATCAGACCATCGACGGGGTGCAGCGTCAACTGATACCATAATCGCCAATCCCCCTTGGCGATTAATGAAAAGCCTCCCAACAAGAGGAACACATGTCTTTAGCAAGCTGATATATGAATAGAATAGTACAGAATAGAATAATTTTTATTCAATATAGATTATTATAGTAATTTTTTTATTTACCACATGAATGAAATACACAACGCTCGCGAATGCAACACTCTCATTTATAAGAAGGTTTTGGAACAGAAAAGCGTCCGCGATTGATTCGTAATTGAAGATAGATGTCTATGGGCCACAGCATCCACATCCCTCATTTAAAAAAATATTGTTTTGCTTTAGGAGGGGGAATGTTACACGTGTGCGTATCGGCCACTCTGTACCGCCCGCCCCCCACTCAGAGGACGGTCACCCCAGTGACAACCACCACCACCGAGAACACGACTTTGTTGCATGATATACAGGAAGGTAAGTGATTCGTAACATAACCATCTTGTGTCCCATATTTGTCTGGGACTTATAGGTCCCATGTTCATGTGGAACTGGGACATATAACAAAAAGAATGTGCCAACTGTGTTACTTGTCTAGCATATCTTAAAATGCGACTTGTACGATGATACGTACATTTTCACAATTACCTATATATAGAGGGTTATTTTGCGATATACGACCAAATTTCCAGAGAAGGTTCAGAATAAGCAATATAGCAATAATAACAAACATTTAACGCCTACTATTTTACTACGCACGCACACATTCGTAAGAATCGATCGGTCGGCAAAAACGTTGTGAATTGAATCACACACAGAGGAGCGCGCGTGCGCGTAGTTGTTGCCCATAATACACATTCAATTTGGGAAAAAAAGAAGCCTGTATACTGTATATCTTTATTTATATATTACAACTTTAGTATAAAATTTTGCTACTCTTTGAAAAATAACCCTGTATATTTGAATTTGTTAACTTAGCACTATTATTAACACAGCACTTTAATGCGCCAATACTCAACGATCAGTGCATTACAGACATTCATATCAAGCAGTCGTTTTCTTATCATACTAATATGTATCAACATATCATATCAATCAGAGGCGGATTAAATTTCGACAGCGCCCTAGGCTAGCACTTCAACGGCCCTCTGGCGGTCATATATTATAAATTATTGAAACAAGAACAGAAACAGAAACTTTTTTATTCAATGTAGATTATAAATAATACTTATTCAAAGGTCACTCTTATGTTTAATTACCACTGGTTCGAAAAAAAACCTCTGTCCTGGAAGGAACCAGCAAGAAACCCAGCGGGACTTTTTAAAAAAAATAACAACTTCCAGTCATGTATGTAGCCTGGTAGCGATTACTATTTATTTTACATATAAACTTACTATATCATAATTTATAATACAGTTTCGTTGCAATGATTTTTTAAATTGTGTATAATTTTTTAAATTTATGTAAGTAAGTAGGTACATATTTTTCTGTTTTGAAACTTCCGCGCGCGCCTCTTTGTAACCTTGCGCGCCTAGGTACGTGCCTAGTTTGCCTTAAGGATAATCCGCCACTGATATCAATTATCATATCGTAGCAACCTTTATATCATCCTTTATCATATATAGTGTGGAATTACACCCCAGATGACTAATGGGATATTGGTTTTGAGATTATGTAGGCGATGGCATGGCCACAGGCTATTACTTCTTTCACAATGTTCCATCTAAACACATATATTTGGCTCAGCGTAGTTCGAGTAGTTTGCTGCTGTTAGGACCCTGCCTACAACTTGTAAGACGACCTGGTAAGACATGCAGGAAGTCGATGGATGCAGGTGACTCAGGACCGTGCTTTGTGGCATTATTTGGGGGAGGCCTATGTTCTGCAGTGGACTTGTGAAGGGCTGTAACGATGATGATGATGATGAGGACTCTGCTCTAACTACAGGCGTGAGGCTATGTTTTATGTTTTAGGTCCAATATATTCATATCTGTAACTCCTTATGACTGACACGTGTTTTTATGTGGAAGAGACGTTGCACTTATATTATGGTTGTAGCACGAATAGGTCGGCTTGACCGGGGACGGACGACGCTCTCGAAGAATACCAGCCTGAGATAGCAACTTAATGGTGCTGTATTTCGTATGGTGAGTGCTGAGGACCAGAGACTCATTTTGCTGGTAATTAGACATTCTATATTAATTCTCAGAGGTTACAATATGCATTTGCCTTTTATTAATCAAAGACATGCAGGGACACCCTTAGATGTATGAGACACAACATCCACTAACCGTCAGATTTGTGCTCGTTTGTTACTTCTGTTAAGAAAAGTCTCCGACATTCAATCTACAAAATATTATCCTGCTATTTTATGGTAGTATTCTGTGCGAGCGTGTTCCTTACCCGGTCAGGCCGAGCTAACTCAAGCGTATTATGACCGCAGCACAAATGGTGCTGCTTGAGTTCCAGCAAACTCAAACACTGACAGCAGCTGTCATCGCTCCTTCGTCCATATTAAAGGGGTATGGACGAACCGTCCTTATGACTTATAAACCTTAAGATAAATTTTCTTTAACCACAGATTTAATTATTTCACAGGTAAAGCTGACCCGAACAAAGACAATAAGCTGCAGAATCTGTTCCATACGGACACGGAGCTGACCCTCAACCAGAAGAATACGCTACTCAGCGAGGACATCAAGCGAACAAACTTGCTAACGGAGATCATTCATCCGAGTCTAATTGAAGTAAGTTGTACGCGAGCAACCCGCTCGACCTCCACTGTCACCATTAAAATTTAAATCGCAATTTAATTTCCTGATTTACGTGCTCGCCGATGAAAAGAAATTCCTTATAAGAATCTGTAAGTTTGAAGAGTAAAAATATTTCGAAGACATGTGAAATTCGCCAACGCACACTGGAGCAGCACGACAGACTTGTCGTTCCATAACCCAATGCTGAGTGGAGACCTGTGTTCACCTATGGTCACATAGCTGACGTACATAAAACGTAGGATACCTATAACTTTATCGATTAGTATGTGTATAATAGTATGTTTTATATAGTAATAAACAAGCATTCCACTTTCCATTCTTTCTATTATATTCAATTCTATTTTATTCCATTCCATTCCATTTATTCCATTCCATTCCATTTATTTCATTTCATTCCATTCCATTCCATTTATTTCATTACACTCCATTCCATTCTATTATATTCTCTTCTATTCTATTCTATTTTGATTAGGTTTCCCACCTTTTTTTTGAGTAGATAAAGTATATTTATTTTTTTAAGCTAAAAAAAGGACGACAAGTGAAAATAAAGTATTATTTATTTGACATGCCATTTTCTTTGACATTCTATGTCTAAGGAACAGAGTGTTATCTTAAACACTGTTATTTCTTCGCATCACTTAGCATTCATCGAAGAAAAAACTCTAAATAACGCTGAAGTGACGGGACGTGTTAACAGACATGACACGGCCTTGTATAAATTTACAAAATCATTATTACTTCGAAAAATATTTTGCCATTATTGTGAAACGGCTTTATTTGAATAACTTTCGGTACTATTTCCTTGTGCATATAGCATATTCTTACATAGCTCGTTGTGTATCATTGACATCTTTAAACGTTGTCTATATATACATGATTCGTTATTTTAGTAAACATTAAAATAAATCCTTGAAAATCGTAAAAATAAGTAAGTAGTGTTTTCACGTACTTTATTGGCCTCGCAAAGTATAAAGTACGTTTGCCCGAAATAACGTACAATATTTTATTATAAAGTACGGATGGCAACCCTAATTTTAATCCACTTGTTTGATAAAACATTAATAATTAGTGTGCTGTTGCAGGTAACCCGACCTCCGCTGCCATCACAGATGTCGGACTCAGAGGATTCCGAGGGTTTGGACGTTTTGGGTGTAGTTGGTGAGTTCATTTCTACTGTTCTAGAGGTTTCATGAACAAAACTTTCTTTCCATGGGGACCAGACAGTGATACCAAGTGATTGTAATATCGAATTTACCAATACAGGATTGCCAAGAGAGGTGGCGCGACTCCGTCTCCGCCCCACCAGGTCTTCATCGATCCTTCACTCCGTCGAAGATCTATCCACCGACAGTACTTGCGTATATAAAGCAAGCAGGAGGAGACTTAGTCGGTAAGCAATAAATAACTCTTAAGACTAAGATGAAATACTTCGATAAACGGTCAATCAATCACATCGCGTAGAGGCGATATAAGAATATACTCTATCCTATATCATTCCGTAGGTGTCGTAAGAGGGGTGACAGAGGGCTGCATCTTAAATAAAAAACAGCGGCTACCACCCGCGTCAAGCGAGGCAATTATGGCAATATTCCCTATGTTCATAGGTCTCCTCTATAGATTTGGTCCAAGCATTCTTATCTTTTAATTAATCATCCATTTTATAATAACTTTTTTTATTTGCTTTTTACATGTGTTTTAAATTTATGCTTAGGCAACACAGTATTATTACAGGGAATCTTGTTATGAAAGTCAACAAGTGGTAATATAAAAAAAATTGTACAACCGACTTCACTATAAATTATTAAGTATAACTCAAAAACAACTGGGCAGACCTTGATCAAATTTATATGGGACCACATGAGAAGCATCAGCTTCCAAATAAAAAAATGGTTCACCAAAATCGGTTCACATAGAAAAAAGTTATGAGGTAACACACATAAAAAAATACAGTCGAATTGAGAACCTCCTCCTTTTTGAAGTCGGTTAAAAAAGCTATGACATCGCTTTAACAATTTCCTATTTAAGGAGACCTTGTGAGACCTTGTGACCTTGGAAATAATTAATTATTATGTAATTATTTATCATCGTGATATTTTACGTGGTAGAGCCATGCTGCAGCTATATTAGTAGTATGGGTATAGTTGTAGCACGAATGGATCGGCTCGACCGGGGAAGGACCACGCTCTCACAGAATACCAGCGTAAAATAGCAGCTTAACGCTGCTGTGTTTTGTATGGTGAGTATAGAGAACCGGAGACCAGTTTAACTGGAAACGAGGCATTCCATGTTAGTCCTCACGGGTGGCAACGCATCTGCATTTTGATTCTTTATTGAGGATGGATGTAAATGTCTATGGGTCACAGCAACCACTTACCATCAGGTGGACTGTGTGCTTCTTTGTCTCCCTATCCTATAAAAAAAATCATCATTACAGCCACATAAGTCCACTGCTGAACATAGGGTTCCATCATTGGTTGCTACAAAGTACGTCCCTGAGCCACTTGATTTTTTTTTATAGGGGAGGGGGCAAACGAGCATGCGGCTCACCTGATGGTAAGTGACTACCGCCGCCCATGAACAACTGCAACACCAGGGGAACCAGAGGAATTGTAGATGCGTTGCCGGCCTTTTAAAAAGGAGTAGGCTCTTTTCTTGAAGGTCCCTAAGTCGTATGATTCCATGGAATACCTTGCAATTCAGGTCGTCACCGTATGTAGTTCGGTTTTCGGTTCTTCGAGCTATATGACAGGCTCATTGCAACTTCAACCTACTGTTCATTTGGCTATCTCAGTTACTCTTGCTTTCCTGCGGATGTGTGAGAAAGAGTAGTCTAGTCTCCCTTGTTACCCTTGTCCCTTCAAATTATGTTTCAGATCTTTGTATATCCGACCGCCCTTACCAAGTCGGATCGTGCAAAGCAAGTTGGCGGAACCGGTGGCCGACACGAAGAAAGAGGAGGAAGTGCAAAAGGAAGAGAACGCGGAAGTTGTAGTGGAGAAGAAAAATGGATGTGTTGATAAAATTTCAAGGTGAGTGAAGTTGGTGTCATCTTCAACTCACAGACCATATTTATTTTTAAAAAAGCCGGCCAAGTGCGAATAGGGCTCGCGCATGAAGGGTTCCGTACCATCGTAAAACATGTTTCTAGTAGGGGAGCCCCCTTTAATTTTTAATTTATTTTGTCATAAAGGCCAGCCCACACATTCAGCCGCCACTGGTGTTGAATCTGCCCTGCCGTGAAGCATGTGGATTCACGCGAGCCCAAACGTGATCGTTATGCATATTTGAAAGTCTTGACCTCGTGAATGTTGCCTCGTCCGTCCAAAGAATAAAAATAGTTTACGTAATTAGGTTTTCCTCTAACTGCCTGAGGTACCACTCGCAGAAGTTCCTCCTGGGTGCAAAATCGGAGGTATCAGCTCCTGTGTGCGGCGATAGTGATAAGGATTGTCGTCACGAAGAATTCGCCAAACTGCAACATGGTTTATACTGAATCTTGTTCCGCTCACCTCGTACTTGTGGTCGGCTCTTCTTCAAAATGCTCTAACACTAATTCAGCCTGCCTGGCGTCGACTGTGGTTGGATGTCCACTTCCAGTAGACCGATGAAAAGAGCCGGTGGAATGTAGTCGTCTTGACATGTTCAGAAAACACTGGTACGAAGGCAGCCGTCGCTATTCAGTGGGGTCTACCATCGATAAATCGTTGCCGATACATTTCGCGGGCACGATTTAAATTGCTATCTTCATGGCCTACGCATAACATCATATCGTAATATTCCGAGTTAGAAAGCATCGTTATTTTGCAAAAATGTTGGAAAAAACTCGAAACTGGTGTAGGATATCGATTAGAAGATTTGAAATTGACAACATATTTTTGACGTGACAACGTCTTATAAATTGGTTTGCCGGGTGACACTTCAAGAAACTGCGTTACGCTCCGCTCACGTTATGCGCTCACAATGAGATCGAGTGAGAGGCACGCGTCCCTTCCACTCGGGCATGGTTAGCCCGCCTAAGAGCGAGAGAGACAGACATAATAAAATTATTTTACCACTCAAAGTCGTTGTCACGTAAAACTTTCGCCCGTATACCGACTTTACAGGCAACCAATTTTTTCCAACTTGACATTTTTGAAGCCAGTAGGTACTTGAGTATAATGACATCCTTGTATTGAGGTAGCAAACATTTATGAATAAAAATAGAAAAACTATTAAAGTAGACAGCTTACTAGGGTTGACAAAATTTTTGGCTTTGATAATTAATTATATTTTTTACGGGGTATTTTGCAACACGTTGTATAAATAAAATGAGAACATCATCAATGCACATCATAATGTCCAAGTCAATTAAATACGCATTATTAAGGATAACTCAAAAACTACTGGTCAGATCTTTATCAAATTTATATGGGACCACATGAGAAGCACCAGCTTTCATATAAAAAAAGCATCATCAAAATCGATTCACCTAGAAAAAAGTTTTGAGGTAACACACATACAAAAAGTCGAATTGAGAACCTCCTCCTTTTATTGAAGTCGGTTAAAAATAACGGCTCAGTAGCGTAGTAGTTTAGCATTAAGTTGCGACGCCTAGGTCCGTGGGTTCGAATCCCGCGAAAGTATTTGTATGCCCTACATAATAATTGTTACGGGTCTGGATGTTTGTCCTTGTGCAATATATATTGGGATAATCCTAGTGTTGGTGTAACGTTTTTTAAAAAATATATGAAGAAATGAAGACAAAATGACATGGCTTTCAAAAAGATATATACTTATGTAGAAACAGGAACATAAACAAAAGCTTTTTTATTCAATATAGATTATAAATAATACTTACTGAAAGTCACTCTTTTGTTTAATTACCACAGGTTCGGAAAAAAAACCTGTGTCCTGGGAGGAATCAGCAAGAAAACCAGCGGGACTTTAAAAAAAAAATAACAGCTTACAATCATGTATGTTACACAATTAACAACACAAAACAAATTTGAAATAGCTTGGTAGCGATCACCTCACTCCCAGCTCCCTGGGGTTATTATCATCCATAAATTCCTTAATATTATAATAAGCCTTTTTATACAAACTTTGTTTAATAAAGTTTTTGAAATTTAGGCAGGTCAAATTTTGTATATTTTCTGGGATTTCGTTGTAAAAGCGTATACATCGCCCCAAGAATGAATTACTAACTCGGTAGAGTCGAGTAACTGGTACTACTAACTCGTGTCTGTTCCTAGAATTTACAGAATGAATATCACTTATTTTTGTAAAACTACTTTTATTTTTGTGTACGTAATTTACATTTTCATAAATGTATTGAGAGGCCAAAGTTAATATATTAATTTCTTTAAGTTATTTTTTCTTTTATAGGAAGAGATAATGGTATTTTACTCACCCACTGCCCTCAAAATTTTCAGATATCTGGACGTGTCCTTACTGAAGTCATGGAGATTCGGTTTGCTGTGCGCTTCGGTGGCGCTGATGTCGTGTGGGTCTCCTTACGCTCTTTACTACTTGCCTGCGTACACCGTCGCTGCTGGACACAGCAAGTCGGCCGCTGGTAAGATTTGGGAAAATATGGTTTAATCCATCACAGCCTATAAAAGTCCACTGTTGAACATCAAATTCATATTTTGCCATAGTTGCCACGCTTGGCAGGCGGATTGGAATTGTTGCCCATCTTCTGTTTCAGTTTTGCCCTCAGACACTCACGGTACGATGTGGGGTAGTAGATATTCTTACACCGCCACTACAAGGAGCTATTGATTATGTGATTTTAATTTGAAAAATAATTTAAAACGTGGTAGAACTCTTTTATTGTCTAGTATTGCTTAGGAGTCTGTCTGGGCAGTTACCACCCTGCTTACGTATTTCTGCCGCCAAGAAGGAGAGATCAGATTGGAGAAGGGAGCGGTCCTTGTTCAGCTGTTACAAGCAAGTGCTTATGATAATATAAAAAGTTTTTATGAATGTATGAAATTTTCAATACTTTATACGTCGTAACCGTTATAATTTATATAATATATACTTTTTTATAATATGTATAGCGACATTAATTTAATGGCAGAGTGCGAACCGCGAACCTAAAAGGTCGTGGATTCGAATCCACCTTTCGACTACTGTCGAAGTAGTGATTAAAGGGAATATTAGTAATTTTAATAACATTGCTAATATTTTTTAAATAATAATAATACAGAATAACAAACGATCTAACAGTTCACCTTATGCAAAGTGACTCCAGGACTTGGAGACACCTGCAACCAACTTCAAACAAGGCGTACATACGTGATCACTCCTGTGGCCTAAGAAATGCACGCAGTATGCAATTACAATATTTTTACGCTCACCAGATGTCGCTAATACTTAGGTGAACATAATTTGTTACGTAAAAATTTAAAAAGTTGCGTTTTAATTTGAAAAAAAATCGGTTTTTAGTGTATTTACATACACAAAATAATGTCTCAGTGCTGTATTCTTTAAATTTTACACATTTTTAACTGTTTTTAAATTGTTCTACTTTCAGGAATTAACCGTATTTTGGTTTATCCATTTCATAATCTCTACACTTTTCTAACAAATTGACTTCCCACTCTATGAAAACTGTCAAATATTTTACTCCATACCAAAGTGGCGCCGCCCTGGTGGCAGAAAATGTTGTAGCCCTCATTACACGACACCATTACCTATTGAATAGCTCAAAACAAAAGAGTGCACTGCCTGGCAACAGAAATATGTAAGACGTTGGTATCTACCCAGACGGACCTAATCTTAAGGCATGCACGGATGGAGAAGCACACCAATCAGATCTGCCCGGAACCGAAGCCGTGAAGTGTACGTCATGCTCAGAATGGGATAGTGGCAACAATGGACAAGGAGGAAAATAAATCATTTGTAGATACTTAAGAAAGTACATAACCGCGAGGTTTGTGGGACCATGGGAGTTGGAGGGTTGTCCAAATCCTAAGTCTGCAACAGTCCTAAAATCTAGATGGATCAGACTCCTAGACAAAATTGGTATCAGTGGGTCATAATGACCAATTACGTGGACTGTGTGACGCATACAACATATGCGATCCTTACTGACACTAATATAACATACAAAAATTCAAGTAGAGTACCGTTACCGTTACAGCATATTAAAGTCCACTGCTGAACATAGGCCTCCCCTATAGATTGCCTCATAGAGGATATTTTGTCATAGTTGTAATGTTAATGTTGATTTAATAATTTCACCTCTCAGTGGGTCATGTGCTCCTGGTAGATTATCTTCTATATATTCATCCAGTACAGCCTATTAAAGTTCACTGCTGAACATAGGCCTTCCCCCATAGATTGCTTCATAGAAAGAGTATTTGCCATAGTTACCACGCCTGGCAGGCGGGTTGGCAAACGCAGCTTTTTATTTTTAGTCGTTATTAAGCCCATCTCCTGATTTATTTCCCTCTGTCGCCTCTTACGATACCCGTGGGATGATATGAAATAGTGTATGTTTTTACACCTCCACTTCACGGTAAGCAGAGTAATATAAACCTATTTTGAAATTTTACAGGTCACCTGGTAGCTATTAGCGCCGTGCTAGATCTTTGTGGTCGCCTCGGTCTAGGCTGGCTCTGTGACTTACATCTATTCTGCAGGAGGAAAGCGTATATTCTCAGGTGCGTAATATAGCTACTAAAAATATGCCCTGCAATCTGCAATGATCAATGACAATGTGATAAATCTAAAACTGAACCCCCAACTCGCTATTTCGTTCTTTAATGAATGAAAAATTGGATAAAAGAAGAAAATGTTGTCATCTCATTTATCAGATATGAGATAGTTAATACTATCGTAGGACGGTCTCTACGGATAGTAGAGATGTCTGACTGTTCCGTCGGTCTTGTGGTAAGCGCGATTGCTCGACCACTAGACCCTGTGTTCCCGAGTCAGGACAGAATCAGTTATTAGGTTTTCTGTCCAGACATTCTCAGTATCAGCTCGGAGTCATGAAGTTGACAGTGTTTGATCTCCCCGTGCCTGATCGCTTTCTGATCTGATTCTGTTTGAGTAAGGGAAAAAGGAATCTGTGTATCTGTGCATGTAAACCTGTCCTGCGCAGATGTCTAATCTCCGGTGAGACTTACCATCTGCGATCCAATATTTCCTATAGTTAACTTTTACGATACCTACAGGAGAGGATGAGATGAGAGATTCTCTAACGCCGTGAAGGCCTGTACTGCGATTATGTAACTTTTATGGGATTCGTTGCCAGTGGGAATAACTCTGCAATTGCGTTATTTTTTTATAGAATAATAGTGACAAACGAGCACACAGTTTACCTGGTGGTAAGTGGATGCTATGGCCTAAAGACATCTACATCTATCCTCGATTAAGAATCAAAATGCAGATGCGTTGTCACCCCTGAGGACTAAGATGGAATGCCTCGTGTCAATGTCAATAAAAAAAGGTCCCAGGTTCTCTACACTCACCATACGAAACACAGCAGCATTAAGCTGCTATTTCACGCTGGTATTTTGTGAGTCGTCCCTCCCCGTAAGATATTAATATATTAAAGACATTGGCTTATATTGGCTTATTTTTTGTCTAGTCTGAATAAATACGTGTGGTAGAAATCTTGAAATAAAGAATTTTTTAGGTAAAGTCGTGCAGTTAGTCGGTTTTACATGTCAATTGCTAAAATGCCACTCGAGCACTCGACGAGCACTCGGCCATATAGCTCGAAGAACCGAGAATCGATGAGGAAAAAAGGTTCTCGAGTGGCAGCCTCGTGGCGAAGTGTAGGGTCGCCCCACACTTCGCCTGCCCACTGGATGGAGTGACGACCTGGCAAGACATGCAGGAATTCGATGGATGCAGGTGGCTCGGGACCGTGCTTTGTGGCAGTCCTTGGGGGAGGCCTATGTTCAGCAGTGGACTTGTGAAGGGCTGTCATGATGATGATGATGATTCTAGAATGCGGTTTTACCGAGATTATTGATCTTTTACATGCTTTATGATTAAGGGTGTGTAGTTGCTAATAAGTAACTGCGTTTTATGTAGTGATACAATTATAAAGGAATTAATTTTTTGCGTAAGCTATGAAAGAAAAAAAATTGTTGGTTTTACCTGTAAATGTTTTATAACTTTTATATATAATAATATATATAATCCTAATATCATTTTTATTGACTAATAAAAATTATAATAGAATCAGTTTGAAAGTGAAGAAGAAGAGGGTGGAGTGTAACTACTTTTGCAACGAAGTTCCTTATCGCACGGTACGAATTTGAGGGATGGGGGCTAGGCGAGAAAAAGTGTAAGATTATTCCGTCACGAACCCTTTCTATAGTGCGAGAGAGATGCTATAAGGAAGCCAGATGGAATAATATCCATCTCTCTCGCACTTTTTCTTATTTTGCCACGAAAGAAATATTATTTTAAATGACGCTTCATTTTAATAGACGCTAGTAATTCATTTATTTGTACTTGTTAATCAATAATATAATACGTTTATCAATAATAAAAAAACATGCGTGAGTGTCGTGGAATACTTAGTTGGAACGAAGTTCCTTTCGTAGAATATTATTTATAATGTTTTATTGATAAATGTATTATATTATTGATTAAAAAAATACAAATAAATAAATTACTAGCGTCTATTAAAACGACGCGTCATTTAAATTAAAATAACATTTCCTTCACGGCAAGATAAGAAAAAGCAGGGAGACGGATATTATTCCATCCCACTTCCTTATAGCCGCCAAGGCCGTCTACACTACGTCAGAAGGGGTCGTGACGGAAAAATCTTACACTTTTTGTCGCCTAGTCCCCATCCGCCAAATCCGTACCGTCCGATAAAGAACTTCGTTCCATTATACTACGAAAGGAACTTCGTTCCAACCGAGTGTTCCACGACACTCACGCATATTTTTTTTATATAGGATAGGGTGACAAACGAGCACACAGTCCACCTGATGGTAAGTGGTTGCTGTGGCCCATAGACATCTACATCTATTCTCAATAAAGAATCAAAATGCAGATGCGTTGTCACCTGTGAGGACTAAGATAGAATACCTCTTTTCCAGAAAAAGGGTCTCTGGTTGTCTACACTCACCATACGAAACACAGCAGTGTTAAGCTGCTATTTTACGCTGGTATTCTGTGAGAGCGTGGTCCTTCCCCGGTCGAGCCGACCCATTCGTGCTACAACTATACTACTAATATAGCTGCAGCATGGCTCTTCCACGTAAAAAAACTATAAAGTGTATTTTCATTAATTTTAACAAGTACCTTAATTATTAAGTAATCACTTCTCACTTCCCTTTCAGTCTCACCTACTGCTAGTTCTGGCAATTTTTCAATAGCGTGATTGTCAACATTTAATTTTTTGAACCAACCGTCTACTTCCTCTGTTATGATGCCTTTCCTACACAAATTTAAAAGATCTTTTTTTTGGCCGCACTTATTTCAAGCAATATTAATATCATATTCATTTCAAATATTTATTTCTTTATGAAGGCGGTTTAATTAATCTGAAAATCGATTATTTACAGGTGGTAAATAATTTTCAGTGAGTCACTTCTTTCGTGTTAAATAGCTGTGATTCTACGCACCATCTGCTCTGATAGATTGTCTCCAATATATATTACGTTACTCATGTCATAGCCGAAAAAATTATGTCCACCCCTTCAACATATTTTATCCGCTTTATCTTCAGCCATTTAACTTGTTCTCCTTTCTCATATTTCGTTCTATTTTTCATAATCTCACTTGCAAGGTGTTTCGGGTCAAGGAACTCGTCACACTTAAATTATTTTACATGGTATGGTTCTCTTGTAATTTCCTTACCATCAACTTCTATACTTCGTCTGCGCCTGGTTTGAAAATAGAAATCCATTCCATTATGGAAAAAACAGAGGTATTTTTTTTGCAGATTATTATGGTACTATGTACAGAATCTGCATCCATTTGCGTATGCCCAGATTCTAAGAAGTTTTGTTTTATGACTTTAATAATGTCTGAATATAAGCTTATTTCTGTAACATTATCACGGACACAATTTAAAAGGTAGTGTAACAGTACAGTTCCAATTTCAGAGCTACCTTTCCTCCCATTTACCTCTGACCATGTACAACAAAAGGCATTATTGGGTACAGCTGCTTCGTAAATGGTGAGGTTGTATACACACAGTGTGGCCGTGAAAGGAAAAGGGAGATCTCCCGTCGGGCAAGGTGTTCTGCCCGGGGAGCAGCCAACGCTCCGAGTGGTAGTTCGGAGCTATTGTATATATACTGTTTTTAATTGGGAACTTTGATAGCGCGATGTAGGCTTCGATGTATTTCGCATATGGCGCGACAACAGCGCCGCCACACACAGTTTTGTAGAATAATAAAGCAGACCTATGTCACAGGCAGGTATTTGGAGTACTGCTTGCAAATTAAATGTTACAGAGTTAAAATGCTCATCGGTGTTTGATCTAACTTTATCTTTCTCTTTTTTCGATTACAAATTTTCTTTCTTTCTTGGTGATCTAAGTAGGCTTCTTCAAATTCTCTTTTCTTCTCTATTTCTGCTTGAAAATAATTAGTGCATATTAAGCATTGGTCCTGGGCATAAAAAAACTCAGATTACACTCTTTTGAAAATATTCTCTGGTAATTTATTTCAGAAGCTGGCTCAAATCCATTTTTTAAACACTTATCTTTGTACACAAAATGCATCCTTCGAATATTAATATTTTTATTTAAATATTTGCGTTGGATGTCTTTTCTACTGTAATGGGCTTCCATACAAGGCAATGATTCGATATGTTTTTTTATTCCTTAGATAATGTCAGGGTTCGTTTTATTAACAGGCTCGTGTGCACCTCTTCGGTTATTTACATCAAAACAGTTCAAGTCGTTCCATTTATTCATTGCATCAGTAATTACTGCAGGAGAAATACTTAAAGTATTACAAAAAAAACTTCTGATGCACCTGCTTTTTTATATTTTGCTTAGAAAAGAAACACTTTGTTGCATTTTTTTTTTGGACGACGCCTATTACGTACAGAGAGATTTTAACATTGTATTTGTTTAGTTTTTTGAAAGTTTAAGTTCCAATATATTATTTCTATCAGTAGTATCAATGATATCAGAACACTTAAATTGACACTTGGAGCAATATATCTTTTTAGGTACCTTAGCTTTTCTGATGTTCGCATTGTATTTATAAGGCAAACCATCTACTAGTGTTTTTTTAGCTACGTTACGAGCCCAACTACTTGGGTCTGATTTTCGCCATATTTTTAATGGTTCAATTAGTAACCAAACTTTTCAAATACAAATACCTCATCCAAAATATCTTTAATTATAGCTGTAATTTCGCGATATTGTTCGTAATCTTAGTCGTTTAGTCGGTTTTCCATGTTAACAATCCAAGACAAATATAATATTGCAGTAAAGTTTTAATGGCAAGATAAACAAAGTTATTCTATTATATACGTTTATGCATTTCTAGTATTTTTGTACTGAATGTCTGTGAGAACATTTTGCATAACCTATCAAAAAGAAAAAAGTGTTAAGAACTCCTCGAAGAATAGAACTAGGTGTGCCGAGTTTGGCCTCCTTTTGTTAGGTATGATGAGACCTTACCTCTGGACTTGATGGAGTGACTTGAAGGTGTACTTCGGTGACTGCTACTGGAACGACGAAGAGAACTACAATTTACATTTTTTAATTTTTCACGATCATATGAGAATTATGAGTCGTTTTGATTTTCCTGATGAGGACTTTTGGATTTTCCAAGCTTTTTTTAAATTGTAATTTGACATAAAATTATCGGAAAATTTGAATTATAGTAATAATTATAGTAATTATATAATTATAAGGCTAATTATAGTGAAAACTTGTGTGTAATTAAACTACTTTAAAAATTTACGTATAAACATGTTATAAGTAATTTTTTAATGCGCTTAAGGCATGCACAATTAGATTTACGAATAGTTTTTTTTTTTCATATTTACATTTTATATTTTTACGTGGTTTAATTTTGTGGTAGAGTCACGCTGCAGCTATATTATGGTCAAAACACGAATGGGTCGGCTCGACCGGAGAGAAAGGACCACCGCTCTCACAGAATACCAGCGTATAATAACAGCTTAATGCTACTGTTATTCGTACGGTGAGTGTAGAGAACCGGAGACCCTTTTTACTGGATACGAGGCATTCCATCCTAGCCCTCATGGATGACAACGCATGTATTTTTTTATTCTAATTGAGGATAGATGTAGATGTCTTCGGGGACAGCACCCACTTTCCATCAGGTGGACTATGTGTTTGTCACGTTTCCATAAAACCACCTCTTAGAGCCTGTTAGAAGCAGGGTGACTCACATTGATATTTTTATTTTATTTTATTTTATTTTGTTCGGGGAGCTTACAACTACATTTACAATCTAGATCACTATGTTAGAACTTATATGTGAATTAAAAGGTTTTTACATATATTTATAAAACTATACATATTTTACAGTATACTGGTGGCCGGGGCCGCAGTCCTGACTCTACCCAGCTTAACATCATGGTGGGCCTTGGCAATCGCTTCAGGTATATCGCTTTTATCTATTTCATATTTCATTCTATAACTTGCCCAGTAATTAAAAACTGAATGACCATAGATTATTATATATACTCGTATATATCTGATGAATGGGTAACGATCTTACTTGATTATCACTTACATAAATGAATTATTAATTATCTCTATATCTGTCACATTCTGTTAACATTTTGTGAAAAGACAGAGACTCACATTAAGCAATTCTTAAATTGACATCGATTATTATGAGTAGGAGGTTTTAGGGGACCGTATTTTTCTTAATATTTTTTATGTTACTTTTTCTAACATTGTATGGACATGCCTTGGATGAGAATTACTTTTTTTTTCTTTGTAAAACTTTTACTTCATTAATTTTTTTTCCAAGGTTCTCGGTCATAACTGAAAAGGTTTCACCACATCTCATACCCTAGATTATTATATATTGACTCATAATGAGTGATGTCCTTTTCTGGTATACCTTGAGAAGAGTCAAAATTTATTAATTTTATGTATTTTTAAGTTAGTATGTTGTTGTGTGCGTCAATGGTCTGTTTCAAATGATACATTTCTTTCTTAAAGCTGTAACTATATTGTAAGCGATCTTAGATTAGCGACGCACTATAAAATGTTTATTTAGAATTTATTTATGTAATTGTTCTCTTTTGCTAATTATGTGGTCTGATGTTATATAATATTTAAATTGTTTGATTCTTGACCTTCGAATTTCTAATAAATTAAGTTAAAAAGCGCACTCGGGCAGTTCATCCATCCATTCATTACAGCCTTTAAAAGTCCATTGCTGAACATAGGCCACCCCCATAGATTGCCTGATATGGGGAGATTTTATCATAGTTGCCACGCTTGGCAAGCCAGTCGGAAACCGTAGTTTTTTTCTGTTGCATTCCTATCAGAGAGATGCTGCTGCCCATCTCCTGTTTTAGTTTATCTCGGGCTGTTGCGCCTTCAATTTATTCGTGAAATCGTAGTTTCATTCTACAACCTATATATATTATTTCCCCCAGGAGCTTACGGATTATGCCTGGGCTGCTGGTTCCTGTTGGTTCCGGTGCTGTTAGCCGACGCATTTGGAACAGCTCGGATCGCGTCCTCGTACGGGCTCGTAAGGATGTTCCAGAGTTTGGCTGCTGTTTCTGTTCCACCGACTGCCGGTAAGTTTTTATATAGCATTAAAGTGAAGAGAAGAAGAGACTGCAGTCCGTGCCGCTATGGACAACCATTTTACATCTTGTAAATGCCAGATGTATGTCAAGACCAGTATATGCCGTATAGATGCGGGGTAAGGGATACCCCTGCCCCTCATCAATCCGTGGAGGCCGTAAGGCGCAGACGGAAACTGAAACAGGAGATGGGTAACAGCATCTTTCCAATAACAACTCAAAATAATAAAACTGCTGTTGCCAATCCGCCTGCCAAGCGTGTCAACTATGGAGACCACCTATGAGTCAAAAGCCTATGTTCAGCAGTGGACTTTTAATAGGCTGTAGTGAAAATGAAAAATGATTTAACCAGCCTGAGACTGGCGACGAACATTATCGGAACGTTTTGTACCACGATCGACAATCGGCTTCGTTAGCATGGCCGTTACAGCAATAGGTTCTTGCTTGGAAGCACTCCAATTCTAACAGTCTATATTGACCACTGGTTCACAAACTCTTTGTGATAATTGTAACGAAGTTCCTTATCGGACGGTAAGAATTTAGCGGATGGGGGGCTAGGCGAGAAAAAGTGTAAGATTTTTCCGTCACGACCCCTTCTGACGCAGTGTAGACGGCCTTGGCGGCTATAAGGAAGCCAGATGGAATAATATCCATCTCCCTCGCACTTTGTCTTATCTTGCCATGAAAGAAATATTATTTTATTTTAAATGACACTTTATTTTAATAGACGCTAGTAATTCATTTATTTGTATTTGTTAATCAATAATATAATACGTTTATCAATAATAATACGCTACAAAAGAACTTGGTTCCAACTGAGGTGTCCCGACACTCACGCGTGTTTTATTTACGTCGTTGTCAAACCAATATCTGCTATGTGCTAAAAGTATACTTTTGAGATATTAAAGAAAAAAGTTCTCCTGTAAAATTTAATATGAAGGTGAATTTTAAAAACCATATCAAGTTAAAGTCATAGATATCAGACGTAATTTTATTTGTGTTTTGGAGTATTTAGATTATTTACTTTATTTTATATTTTTAAATCAAATTATTTTTTTGCACATAACAGATTTTAAATTGTCAATTATTTGGCACATAACAGGTATTAGTGAAAAAGATATCTGATTTACACTAGACTTTTAATACTGAAAAATATTAACAATAAGTTTTAATCAGACTTAAATTTTAAACAATCATAAAATGGATGGTAGTCTCGGTCTATAAATGGTTTTAATTCTTGTAATTGGTTGAACTTTGATTGAGTTATTTCTAATGACCTGTCATACAATGCCGAAGGTTCAGGGTAATGTTGAGGAAGCTGCCTACGTTGTGGCAAAATTGTGTACTCTTGTGGATGGCGAAGTTTGAAGTACACTTCACCAGTAGACTTATACAAAAATGCTCTGACATCATTCACAGTGGGATCACCCTTCCTTTTACCTGGTCGAATAGACTGAAAATTGGTGTTGAAATGCTCATAATCCTTGAAAAAATCAAAATGAACTACTCTAATATCATAGGGTTGTTTGGGCCGCGCTTGACGCATTCTTGAAATGTAATCTTGAGGTGCATAAATAGGCGCCTTTATATAATGTTCTATAGTAGAGTGGACACTGTCAACTTCCGTCATAGTGTGTCCCTTTTCTAATATGATTTGTTCCACTTCTACCTTAAAAAAAATAAGCATAATTACTTAATTCACTTGCCAAAATCTTATTTCTGTTTTGGTAGTTACACCCATCACTAATTATTGTAATGTGTTTATAGACATTGCAAACTCTTTTAAGGTAATCAATTATACAGTTTATAAATTCGTTAGACGTAACTCCTCCATCCGCTTCATGCCAAGAATAAATAACGACATCAAAATTATGACATTGTAGTTTTGTTTATAATACAATGCTCCTGCAAGCAATTTTGGTGCTAAAAGAACACTTTGCACTTCCTTGGTTTGTGAATTGAAATGTTCTCTTTGCTAAGTACACTTAAGAAGGTATTTCGTGAAACTGGTTTTGTTTTGTTCATTACACCATGTTTTATAAACCGCAATGCATGTTCAGGTGTGATCGAAAAGTTGACTCTACGTTAATGCGCTTTGATGATGCCCGGCAATAGTGACTAGGCACTTTCGGGAGTAAATTGAGCCATTCGGACACTGTTCCTCGTGTACTTCTAGTGGTGGCAGGACACTACGATTACGTCAATTAAAGTAGGGATTCATTGTCATCTGTCATGACTGGCATTGCTGATGTATCTTTAACCCAGTGTAAGAAAGAATCACGTCCAAGATCAAGTGTATTTAAAAAACATTCTGCACACTTTTACTTTGGCATTTTGAGAATCAAACTTAGGTACAAAAATATCAAAAGCAGTTTTTTCTTGACAATAATAGAATTATCTTTAATTATATATCTTATATAAGTAATTATAAGATATATATCTTATATATATCTTATAATTACTTGACAGTAATAGAATTATCACGTTTTATTTGCTTACGAAAATTCTTTTGGATACTAATCCTTGTACAAAACCTTTTTTCACCCCATGAATTCGTATCCAAAACTTGACATGCAGCTCGTTCTTCTTCTGATACTAAACCACACATAAAACTATTTTTAGATTTTTGTTTTATTGCAGTATGATTACAACGAGTTTTTACAGATCTGGCTTCTTTTGGAATGCTTTGTTCTAGCTTCCCATCTTTTTTCTGGTAACCCATGTATTGTTTACCCAGTAAACGGCGGCGTTTAGCTTTCGATTGACGAAATATTGGAGTTTGAGAGCTGCTTGGTATTTCGATGCTCGCTGCCAACTCCTGGACAGGATTTGATGAATTGTCATCATCATCGCTACTGTAAACAATGTAACGCTTCCGTTTGGTGATTGTAGGAAAGGGTGGGCTATTACTTCGTTCAGGGGATGAATTTACCGACACGTTATTTTCACTGCTGGAGGGTATAGACTGTTGATCACTCTCCTGTGTAGCCGTAGAATTTAGCAGGTCTTGAATCAGAGGCATTGGTTCACTGCGAGGTTCTTGGCATGTTGGATGTTGACTTTCCTCTTGTAAACATTTTTCATCACTGGCCGTTAAAACTAAATTTACTATTTTCTTTCCCCGGCTCATTTTGTAGCTTACACAAAAACCACAGATTTCTTTTTCACTATATAACTTGTGCAAAGTACTTTACAAGTTAATACAGTTTATCAACTGACTGTGCTACGTAGTAGTTAACTCGAGAGATAAAATAGAACTAACTTTTTCTAATACAAAATGTATTTATATTGTACGAGCATGGGAAACTTGAACATAGTGGTAGTAGTGGGCGAATATTCAAAAATATGGTCCTTAAGATTAACTAACTATTCCCATAACACTTTGGAAAGAACTTGCCTGTCAACTTATCAGTAAATTATGGGTGCAAACAGTTTTAGCTTATCATCTAATTTATTATTTTGAAGGACGTAGGATCCTTGGAACTAATCAGTGGTTTAAAAATGAACTTATCTGCCTGTCAACTTATTGGTAATTTATGGGTACAAACTACTTTAGTTTATTATGTTATTTATTAGTGTAAAATTTCTTAAGACTAATAAGTGATTTACAAAACATGCGCTTATTTATCTATTACTTATTAGCTAGTTAATATACTGTTAATGTTGTTTTGTATTTAGACTAAACACATAGCAGATATTCTACTAAACAATCACAATTGACCGTGGTCAAATAAAATATGCTATGTGCATGTTTGTCACATAGCAGGTGTTAATTGACAATATTCTAGCTGCTGCACATAGCATGTTTTAAAGAGTTGTCATGGTTCGTCGTACAGTCCTCAAAAGCACATAGCAGTTATTTCATACGAAAGATTGATTGGTGAACTACTATTCCTAGTCAAAATGTTAAAATCTCGAAAAAGTGCATTTAGCAGATTTTGGTTTGACAACGACGTTTGCACTTTAACTTATGCAAAGTCAATTTCGTAAATATTAGAGAGAATCTTGCTATAAATAGCTATACATCTAATCAAAAATGCGCCAGCAGTTGCACAATGTATGTACTTTGGTAAAGCAAGTTTAGATTTATTACGTTATATAGAATTTTGGATATCACTCATTTTATCAAAGCTAGCTTATTTATAGCTTCTGACATAAATAATTGAATCCAAAAAGGATTGTGACGTATCAGTTAAGACATTAATTTATTTAAGGAGGTCTCTGAGTGAGTCTCTTGTTCTAATATTAGTGGTTGAACAAGAATCTGTCTATTATATAAGGGTCTTATAATGTTTCAGGCATGGTGAGGGACATCACCGGCGGCTACTCATGGTGCTTCTATGGAATGGGTTCTTGCATGGTGTTGGGTTCGATCCCAGTTATAGCTTTTCATATCACCACTAAAAACGAAGATAACGAGTCTTCTGTCGATTGAATGATTTTAATTTGCAATATTCTTAATAGAAAAATGAAAACCATTTAAAAAAAATGGTATATTGGCGTAAACTATTCATTCGATTGACGCTGTTCAGAATGCGTCTATTCAAGAATTACATAATGAATGTTTTGGTGTAGAAACTATTCACATTTCGAATGAATTATTTGTAATATTATAATATTCTAAATATAATAATAACTAAAACACTATCATTACTGATAATAACTATTTAATAATTATATTATATACGTGATGGAATAAATGTATGAATTAATCGATATTTGAATAATGAATGACTTTTAGATATAATTGTATTCAAGTTCACACAGTGAGAAATTGATATATTGTAAGTACTTACTATTTCTACTATTCGTTGGGAAATTAAATTAAAAAAAAAACAAAGACTAAATAAAATATTTCATTCGTTCACTTACATTTACAAATTAAGGTAAGGGGTATTTATATGAGCTCATCAATTTCTCAACATGTTTCCGAATATTCATCAGACGTTGTTCATAAAACTATTCAAATTTGAATAATTTGTTCATTGCCATTGGATTGCATTGTTTTTACTGAGTGATGGAATTTTATCGGATTTCACCAAAGACCTCTATGTATACTGCTAGATAGACACTAAGGTACATTGCGCGTTAAGTTACGGTAAATTTTCCGTAACTTTAGTCGACTGCGGGTAAGAAGGCTAGTTCTTTGTTTTGTAATCCGCGAAAGTTGTTTTCGACAATCTAACATTGATTTTGTTTAATGACTCGGAAAACGCTGTTATTATTTATGAGCGCACTTTGTCAACGTGATTTGATTTTTTTTTTCTGATAGTGATTTCGGATTACTTTATTTCGTATTTGCCTAAAACAGTAACTGTCGTAAATGAAAATACAACTGCGTAGTATATTTACCGTGCTAGCTCCCCGTCCGTACGATCCACAGTTGTGACACAATTTTTGTTATGAATGTCGGTCTAATAGTAAGGTACGTGAGGGTAATATGGTCACCTTAAGCTTTGCCGCCCTATAAAACCAAAACTAATAGGAGGACAGAGACTAAAACACAAAGTCGTATACTATAACTAATATATTAAGAAAAAAATAGCAAACAAGCTTTGGCAATAATTAGGAACACTTCGAAAAATTAACTTAAATAAAATTAACTACAGTACACAATACTAAAATCGACTAAAATATTTACTATAATTTCAACTGTCAAAATGGTGTCGATAAAGCAGCGCCCTTTTGACCTTTTATTATTTGATTGACTGATGAAGAGCTATCGTATCACACAGCAATCTATGCAAACAAGGCTGTAGTTTATGAGTTATAAGAAATTGACCATATTAACAGAATGACCATATTACCCTCACGTACTACATAGAAGTCTTTGGTTTTACATATCCGTTGCGTTTAGAAGCTGTTATTAACTATTTACACGTGACATTTGATTGGAAAAAGAAAATGTTTAAAGAGAAAGTAGTGGTGTTATCTGTACTAATAAAGAAAATTGAAGTGTCTGTCTGTTATATCGAAATAAATGCCTCCTATTAAACTGAGGGAGTTGCATGATATTATGACATAAATAATCATTATTAAAGTTTGTATCTGTCTGTCTGTCCGGTTTAATCTCTGGAATGGTTGAACCGATTGTGAGGAAACTATAGTAACAGATGGAGAGCAATGCTAGGAGTGATCTGGGTTATATTTTAACTGAAAATATGGAGTATTTTGTAAAATCGAAAAACGAATATAAATAAATAATTTTTGGTGATTATCTCAAAAACTATAAGAGAGAAAAACTTTTCAAAATACTTTTTATTTTGCTATTTTACACAAAAGGTATATCATATCACACATTATCTTTTATCTATTAAATTTTTGATGTAAAATCGATATTAAATTTTTTTGTTTACTTAAAATGATTTTACAACAAAACTATGTGTTAAAGGATAGTAGGATGATATTGATAGAATTCGTTCATTGTTTATTGCTACACATGCAGGTATAAGACCACACGGTTATGACATTATAATATAATATTGTATGGTTTTATATTTGAACTCTAATATACGTCTTATGACAAAAGTAGTTTATTAATCTCAAGTTTAAACAAGAATCTGTTTCACAAAGGAATTTCATATGAACTAAAATGTAAAGAATGGAGTTTGACAGCAAATGTCAGATTTATCGGTACTTCTTTCTTGAAAGATTCTTCTCAAACCATAATTCAATCCAGGGCCGTCAATAATCCTTTTAATGTTTTAAACTATAATTTAAACCTGAGTTTATCCATAAATAACGCTTTATAATAAGACCGAATTACTTTATAAATGTGGGTCATTATTTTTACTCGTGTTGTGCGCAGTAGTTGGAAGAAGAAGAGTAATTGGAAGAGAAGTCAGTAATCGTGGGCATTAAGTTACAAGTGAAACTGAAAATATATTATATATATATGCATGCGATTACTCCTCAGGTTATATGTGTTATAGTGATTTAGACGTTCCGTTTTCCGCTAATCATTAGATGACAAAATTAAAATACGAATTTAAGATCAAACTTGATCTTCCTTTTTTTCTCTAATTGTGGCAAGCGGCTGTTTGACCACTGTGCCAGATTCAAGTCAAATGATCCAACTTTAAATGAACTTTAAGCCTATTAAATTCCACTGCTCAACATAGGCCACCCCATAGATTGCCTCATAGGCGGGATATTTGCCATAGTTGCCACGCATTGCAAGCGGGTTGGCAACCGCAGTTTTTTTTTAGTCATTATTAGGAAGACGCTACTGTCCATCTCCTGATTTGTTTCCCTCTGTCGCCTGTTACGACACCCACGGGATGATATGGTGTAGTGGATATTCTTACACCGCCACTACTCTACAAATGCTACTAGATATATGTATATTATGAGAAAAAGTGCTAATAGCTAGAAGTATATATAAATCTATGAACCTATATGTATTAAAAACATATATATTCATGCACGTGATAGCTTTCTTTGATGGATTTAGTTTAAATCTAGATTGACACATTCTTGAAGCGAATTCAGTGTTATGTTATGTTACGATAAAGTCGCTCTGCGACAAAACCCTTTCTAAACCGATCGCCCTAGAAGGAGGGTAATGTTGTTCGAGTATGTATGTATGTCTATTTCTTTGTCACGCTCTGTAGCCTAAACGTCTTGATGGATTTTTATATAGGTAAAATGTGTTGTTAGATTCATCTTAGTTGTAGAAGTGACATAGAGTATAATTCTTTTCTCCTTTCAGTGTTTTTTTTACGTAGTAGTGTTTGTTTTAATTAATATTTTAACCATTGAGTTTATTTACACGATAAATAAAATAAATCTAAGTTTCGTTTTATATTTTCATAAAGTGTGACGTATAGTGTCGAGTGTATGTTGATTTGATTTTTTACACATCTATGTGTTTCAATTGGAAGTATGAACACGTGATAGTGTGTGCGTTAAATATTTGAAAAAAAAAATTGGAACTCTCAAGTTGTGATGACGGCAAAGACGTAAGAGTAATATGTATACAACTCTATGTATGTAGTATACACAGACAGAAGTAAAGTCCTCTACGTATACTACAATAGAATAAATAGAAAACTTTGGGTGACGGTGAGGGCTATGAGGTTACAGTCTTGTGGGACTTCTGTTTAAACTTTTGAATCTTTATACAGGGTTATTTTGCAGTAACCGGCCAAATTAGCAGAGCACGTTCAGAATAAAAAATATAGGCAAATGGTGAAATGAAATTAATTTAAAAAATCTCAAACATTCTGTCCTTTTTATCTTTTAAATTCGAAATGCATGGTAATGCATTATTTCAACTGAATGTCATTCATAAATATCTATTTTACTACGCACGCACACATTCGTAAGGGTCAATCGGTCGTCAAAAACGTTTTTAATCGAATCGCACACAGAGGAGCGCGCAAACACGTAGTTGTTACCCATAAATCACATTCAATTTGAGATAATTTCAAATAAAAGTAGAAGCCTTTTTTACTCGTATTTTTAAAAACTGCAATAACCGCATATCATTATTTATATATTTGAACTTAAGTTTAAAATTTGGCTACTCTTTGAAAAATAACCCTGTATGAAGTTTGCGGCTCAGTAGCACATTGACGAAATGCTTAACTGAGGCGCTACAGGGTAGAAAATTGGTGATAGACATATAAGTCTTTAGAACGGTGAGAGTTATGAGAATACAGAGACTTGTGGGACTCCTGTTTCATCACCTTTGGATCATTACATTAAGTTTTTGCGACTCAGTGGCACATTGGCCAAATGCTTGGTTGCGGCGCTACAGGTAAAAAAGTAAATTAACAGCCTATATACGTCCCACTGCTGGGCACAGGCATTGTCTCATTGCTGAGACGATTTTAGGGCAAGGAAGTGTCCGCTGCGCCTAATGCGTGTTTATCCAACTTCCATGTCTTTGAAAGATTTTTTTTTATTCTTTGTCATGCAGATTTTCTCACGATGTTTTCCTCCACCGCCAAGCACGTGATAAGTCAGTACTTATATAATTATAATTAACAATTTAATTAGTGCCGGCGGGGATTGAACCCTGGTTGTACAATTTACGAGCGCTTGGCTCCTGAGATCCCACGGCACTCCACGACTATAGAATCGCTGACTGAAATCCTTAGTAATGTATTAATCGAAATATTAGGGATTTTAATTCAATATTAGCAGTTTTGTCACACTTTAGGTAGACCTAAAGCGTATCTAATCTGCCAATATTTACTATCTGCTACGGGTATAAGTGTCTACGATTTGATTTTTTAAATTAGTCATGCCGTCACGTAAATTTAGGATTCCTTGTGTTCGGCATTTTAAATATATTCGGATATCTAAATGACAACTATGGTCTTTGTTAACTGTTAAAGATCTGGGGATGTGTAAAGATTTGAGGGTCTGCAAAGATCTGGGGGTCTGCGTTCCGCATGCAGCGCGTGTTATAAACGAAACGCAGACAATGTGACGTCTTTTATACAGTTTCATAACTTTGTTTCTTATTTGATAAACGTTACACCCACAACAGGGTTTTCTCTTGTATCGTGGAGGCGGCTTACATACATAAATTGCACAAGGACAAACGTTTAAAACTATACAGACCACGTGTTTTATGCGGAATTCGAAACTGCGGCCATACAACTTAATCTTGTAAGGCTTCGATATCATTTTTCATTTATAATCATACTGCCAGGGAATGTATTCATTATTATAGTGATTCGACAATATTTAAACTGAAATATATCATGAAAAATGGCACAAGTACAAGAAAAGACCTTGGGCTATTCAGAAAAGTATCTAATTTTGTGTATATTTACAGTAAGAATATACATTTGTATGTGTCGCAGGTTTATGATAAAACCTGTTTTTTTATGAAAAACCTAGGCTTTTGATCAAGAACCGGTAAAAGACATAATTACTACTTAATGTCGGGTGCTATTTATTTAAATAAATAAAGCAATCAGTTAACCTAACCTAACATAACCTCACCTAAGCATAAATTTATCATAAACATAAACAAGTTCAAGTTTCCTATCACAAACAGGACTTTTTCAAGTTAATGATAAGATTAAGTAACAATTTTGTCTTTTTCCAGTTCTTGATCAAAAGCCTAGATTTTTGATCAAAAACCTGATTTTACCATAAATCTGCGACATGTATACCTTACAGTAAGAACATACATTCGTATGCACTTACCTTGTATATTTTCTCTATACCATAGATAAAGAGAATTGACTTTTGTATATACCATAGTCAAAGAGGATTCTAGAGAGAGACAGCAATTGATTGCAGCTTGGCTTGCAGGCTTGCAGTTTCGCTTTCAATCTGTCGGCAATTGCTGTCTCTCTTCAGCATTGTAAATTAGGTGGGTAGTTGACACCACCATTAATAAAATACCACACCTTGTAATCTACCACATATTATAACAGCATATAAGTTGATTTCTGTTTTTTAAACTTTAAAATTTAATTTAACTAAATTAGATTTTGATTATTGAAAAATATACGAATAAACTAGTTATTTGACTATTAAAACTTAGGACGTTATTTACTCGTATTCCCAAGTTGACACGAGTAAATGACGTCATAGTTTTTAATACAATTACTATATAATGTTCGCCTTAAATACCTAACACTTAAAAATATTTTAATTCATATGAGTGTTAGCTACCCACTAATTGCTGCTTACTTTTCTGTATCTATCTATAGTAATTACAAATTAAGAGGCAGAAATGTTATGCCGGGTTTCTATATTTAAAAACGCTTCGTTTTACAATACCCTAAGTGCACGAAAATCCGTTTTAAAAACAAAATACAACATAAACTGGTTCAACGACATACGTACCAAAACCTTTAAATTCGACCCAATAGTTTGTAATAAATATTAGTTTTACATACACCTCGTACTCGTATGTAATCAAAAGGATCGTTACAAAAACGAAACGTATTTTCAATAAAGATATCGGGCGTTAGTCGAACGACCGTTTTGTCTCTTTCTCGATAGTGTTTAGTGATGGATATTCAACTAACGCTCAGTATATTTCTATGTGCTTGTTGTAAACTGTGTTTTACTGTCTACAATGGAGGGGACAATTTAGTTAATAAAATTTAAGATTGAACTGAATGTATGCACGATTGGTTACTAGTGGGCTTATGAGATATTCACGGTGATATTTATATTATGTACATTTTCTTTGCATTTTGGATAGTATTCATTTGTGAATAGTTTAAATGTGAATAGTTAATAGGTATTTTTCCTTGTTTGTTTATACTCATTGCTAGTTGCTGCGTAAGTCAACGCTGCGCTAAATTGCGCTATGAAGATGAAAAACTCAAATTGATTGAGAAAAACGTATATTTTTATGTAAAATATTATTTTATAATTCATGCAAAGTATAACTATTTAGTTAAATTAATTTATGAAGTAATTTCATTACGGCAAATGACAACATAAGGTAAATGTAAAAACTATTTTTGACAAGTCTAAATATTTAATATCTGTGCTTTTTAAATGTCATTATTAATAATTTCTAGTTAGTCTGTGGTATTATTATTTGTATTGCAGGGATTCGTGATCCGTAGGGATTTAAAATTGTAATTCGTGTCGTCCCTAAGGGATTTTCTAGAGTCAAGTATTGATCGAAACGTGTAAAAATATACAATGTGAAAAATTACTTGTTTTATTTCGTAAATAATGTCCTTTGGACCCAATGAGGGCATTCACGACTTTTTCTGCCACCAGGGCGGCGCCACTAGAAAGTGAGGTGTAATATTTGACAGATTTCATAGCGGGGAAGTTAATTTGTTTGGAAAATGTAAAAGTTATTGTTTCTTTCTGTACTATTAGCTATATTTTATATTAATTAGATTAAAAATAAATAAACCAAACCACAAATATTCATAAAAGTAGAAATTTAAAAAAAAAGTTAAAATGTGCAAAAATTAAACAGCAAACCACTGACGCATTGTCTTGTGTATTAATATAATACTCTAGAAACTGATAAACCTTTATTAAAAACAACATCTCGCTTTACCGACGATATAGTTCTTATGGTAGAATCGCTGGAGGACCTAAGCACTATGTTCAATGACCTCAATAGTGCCTCCCAACGGATAGGTCTTAAAATGAACATGAGCAAAATAAAAATCATGTATAACGTCCATGTCACACCTATGCCAATAGTTGTTGGGAACACTAAGTTCGTAGTAGTTGACTAATTAATTTTTCTCCACACAAATTTGAACACCCTATGGTACTTCCTGTAAGTCTCGAGTCAATCCCCCCGTAAAATAAAAAGTTTCATAATAACCGGCCAAGTGCGAGTCGAACTCGCGCATGAAGGGTTCCGTACCATCGTAAAACACGTTTCTAGTTGGGGAGACCCCTTTAATTTTTAATTAATTTTTATTTTATTATTTTTTGTTATAGCGGCAACAGAAATACACATTCTGTGAAAATTTCAACTGTCTACCTATTACGGATCATGAGATACAGCCCGCTGTCAGACAGACAGACAGACGGACGGACGGACGGACGGACAGCGGAGGCTTAGTAATAGGGTCCCGTTGGTTACCCTTCGGGTACGGAACCCTGAAAACTGTAACATATTATAAAATCCGTAAAACTAGTTTTATTTAAATGTGTAGTGTTCGCGTAAATATAAGAAATCATTATATTATTTCCCCTCATTTTCTAAAATTCTTTCTTAGTGGATGCCTCATAAAAGGCATACAGAATACCAGCTCACAGAATACCAGCGTAAAATAGCAGCTTAATGCTGCTGTGTTTCGTATGGTGAGTGTAGAGAACCGGAGACCCTTTTACTGGAAAGAGGCATTCCATCTTAGTCCTCACGGCTGACAACGCATCTGCATTTTGATTCTTTATTGAGGATAGATGTAGATGTCTATGGGTCACAGCAACCACTTACCATCACGTGGACTGTGTGCTCGTTTGTCACCCTATCCTATAAAAAAAAAAACGGAACCCTGAAAACTGTAACATATTATTTCCTCCTCATTTTCTAAAATTCTTTCTTAGTCGATGCCTACGTCATAAAAGGCAGCTACTGTCCAAATTTCAGATTTCTACGTGTAGCTTTTTGGGGTGTGCGTCTTAATACTCTATTTTTAGTTATAAATAAAATTAATTTTTTTAGAGGACAGTATGGGAAATGTCTGAAAGATCTCCTAGCTGCCGAAAGATGGCGGTATAGGTAGCCATCTTGTTATCAGACTAGAATAGAATAGAATAGAATAGAATGATTTTTTATTCAATATTGATTATTACATAATACTTATTGAAAGTCATTTTTTATTTACCACTGGTTCGGAAAATACCTCAGTCCTGGGAAGAATCAGCAAGAAACCCAGCGGGACTTTTTTTTACACATATTTCACTTTACAATAATTTTGTTTATACAATTTTTAAATGAATTTTCATAGAACCAGCATGATGGCGATCACCTTATTTCCAGGGGTTATTTTCATTCATGTATTCCTTGATATTATAATAACCCTTTTTGTACAGTTTTTCTTTAATAAAACTTTTAAACTTGTTTATTGACAAACTTTGAACATGTTATGGGATTTGGTTGTAAAAGCGTATACATTGCCCCATAAATGAATTACTAGATAAAAATTATGAAATGTTATTTAAAATTTGTAAAATTGTTCCCATAGACAAGAAAGTAAAATCCACCATCATATTAGAACAGCATGGAATGGCAACATTTAAGAAACCTAAGTCATATAATTATAATGCCGAAGCGCCAAATTACACAAATGAGGAAATATCTCATACCTAGGGTTGAAATAAAACACGTAAAAAGATATCCAACCCGTGCCGGACAGCAGTGTTAAAGGCGTGGGACGCAAATCCTCTTTCAAGTGTCGAGAAACCGGTGTAGTGGCGGCGTAAAAGAATCCACTAACCCAAATCATCCCGTGGTGTCGTAAGAGGTAACAGAGGGGAGATGAAACAGGATATAAACAGCAGCATCTTTTCATCGTCAACTCAAAATAATAAAAAATTGCTGTTGCTAAGTCGACTGCAAAGCGTTGCAACTATGGCAAATATCCAACCTTTTAGACAATATACAGGGTTATTTTGCAATAACCGGCCAAATTTGCAAAGAAGGTTCAGAATAAGTAATATAGGCAAATGGTGAAGAAAAATTAATTACTGATTTTACTGCGCACGCACACATTCGTAAGGGTCGATCGGTAGGCAAAAACGTTGTTGCCCATAAATCACATTCAATTTGGGATAATTTCAAATAAAAGTAGAAGCCTTATTTACTTGTATTTTCAAAAACTGCAATAACGGTATATCGACTCTTTGAAAAATAACCCTGTATAGCATAGGCCTACGTTCAGCTTTGGACTTTTTATATACTATAATGAATGAATGGTGAATGAATTGATGAAGAAGTAGATATGGAAGGTGTTAATGAAAAGAAATTTTCTCGACTATAATTTATTGCACGCATCAGAAACATAGCTCATAAAATTATGCGCGAATAAAGAACCGCTCACTTCAATTTATTGAATCCAAATGTGTACTTTGGGACTTCGTAAAACTTCCTCGGTCGCGCTCATTTAAAGGCCGGACAGAGAAGAATGGGCTGTCGCTTTGATAAACTGTAATTGTTATAAATCTATACAATATACAACATGTTACAAAAACCCTGTGGTTCTCATTAAATGCGTTATCAGAATCAGTATTCAAACGTATAGAGATAACTTTACTTCAGAAAACTCGACCAGAAAAAATTTAATTTAATTTAAGTACATTTTTATTTGCAAACTAGCTGGTCCCGGCGCGTTGCTGCTGCAGAAGAAGTAATAGGCTATTTGACTAATTTTGGAAATACCATTTTAAATTATTCTTTATTACATATTAAGCACACTTCATTCATATTTCCGGGATATCTACTGTATTAATAATAAAAATCAAAGTTAAAGTTAAAATTTCCAAAACCGCGCCAAAACCACATGTAAACAAGTCCATAACTGTAATAAAACAGTGCCACTGAAATGAATTTTATCATTTTTCTTCAAATTTATTCGATAAAATGGTGTGTAGTGGCACAATTTACTAATACGACTATAAGTAGTCCACAAAACTGTTTATTTCTGTTCCAACAAAGCCAAAAAGACGAAAATGTGGTTACAATTAGCCCGAAGAGACCCAAAGAGCATTTTAGCTCATACCAATGTTTTTATGTGTGAAGGTCTTTTATATAAAGTAATAACATCTTTAATACCTAACCTCTTAATATGGCTTAATCTTACAGCATAAGTTGGAAGGATTCTTTTCAACCAAACCTACAAGGTTCCTGTAGGTTTGGTTGAAAGTCTTATGTTGTTTTTGCTGTCTTGTAATGTATATTGTCTTGTCAAACATAATAAAAATACTTCACTTGTTATATCGGCAATAATGTAAAATTTCTAAGTATATCAACATAACCTAAAATGAGATTTTACAAAACTTCTGAATAATGATCATACATAAAGGTTTGTAAATAAATCATTCCTAGGTGGTACTGACACTGCTCTTTTCACATTCTTATGTTCCACAGCATAGTAATCAGCGTTATTCTTAAAGAAATCTGCAACCATAAATCCGTCTATCTTAGGTAGGTTGCTATTATCGGCTCTCACAAAATTTGACTACATTTTGATATTAAAACGAATATTTATGCCGCTAGTTATAAGATTTATCACAAAAAAATATTTCAGAAATAGCTCAAAGATCGAATATAGCACCCAAAAACAAAGAACGCGAACTACAATCAGTCAAGGCAGCTATGTTTACTCGTGTGTGACGTCACTAGAGTTGCAACCAATCACAGGGCGTTCGTCTAAAATAAAACAATAATTTCAAAAATTATTGTTTTATTTTCGTTTATTTTGCATAAAATATACATATTTTAATTTAAAATAAAGTGAAATATATTTTTTACGCTATTATCTGATAGGATGACCACAATTTGTAGCATATTTTCATTATAGTCAAATAGCCTATTGTGGAAATATCGTTTCAAATTTGGAAGAGTTATATTGTTTAATTAGGAATCATAATACATTCATGATCAAATTGAATGATAAATAACTTTCAAATAAATTTTTCGGTATTAATTTGGCGCGCCACCTTCCTTTCTTACGTTATTTCAAGTGAAAGCAATAAGTTAACAAAGTTTTACCGCAATCTAATGAACGGTATAGCAGCGCATAAAATACGAACAAACAAACATACATTTTATATATTAGATTGTATATGATTGTATACGGTAAATTAAATTAAAAATATATTTGTAATTTGTATGTGGTTTTATTACCTCTAATTAACACGCGTATGGGTAAAGCCAGGTCTTTGGCAGTACTCTTGCTCCCATTCAATGCAGTGGTAATAAACCCACATACGATTTGCAAATAAAGATTTCATCGTCATCATCAATACAGCCTTCACAAGTCCACTGAACATAGGCCTCCGCCAAGGAATGCCACAAAGCACGATCCTGAGCCACTAGCACTCCATCTAGTGGGAGCCGCCCACTTCGCCTACCGGTACGAGGCTGCCACTCGAGAAACTTTCCTCCCCATCGGATGTCGGTTCTTCGAGTTATATTTTTGACATGGTAGAGCCATGCTGCAGCTATATTAATTGTATAGTTGTAGCACGAATGGTCGGCTCGACCGGGGAAGGACCACGCTCTCACAGAATACCAGCGTGAAATAGCAGCTTAATGCCGCTGTGTTTCGTATGGTGAGTGTAGAGAACCAGACCCTTTTACTGGAAACGAGGCATTCCATCTTAGTCCTCACGGGTGACAACGCATCTGCATTTTGATTCGCTAACGAGGATAGATGTAGATGTCTATGGGCCACAGCAACCACTTACCATCAGGTGGACTGTGTGCTCATTTGTCACCCTTATCCTATAAAAAATATATGGCCGACCCACTGCCACTTCAGCTTACTAATCCGTTGGGCTATGTCGGTTACTCTGGTTCCACTGCGGATAACCTTATTTCTAAGTTTATGAAATAATAAAGATTTATTTAAATTTAATTTGGTTTTCTGGTTAAGTTATCTCTATACGTTTGAATACTGATTCAGATAACGTAGTTAACGGGAACCACAGGGTTTTGTTACAAATGTTCTATAATAATACTAAAGTTTAACTTTTAATAAAAAGTAAAAATTGACTTCAAAAACTCAAAAGATAAAAATAACTTACACATGATAGCTTCTGAAGTAGTTAATAAGACAAATTGTAATTAGTGTACCGAAGATTTACTAAAGTTCCGACTTAAGAAGCTTTTATGTGGAAATTATTTCATGTCTCTGAAGTCGGTTCTTAGTTCTTATTTTTATTAAAAATTATTTTTTACCCTTTTAAGTAGACTAAGCTCATCATCATAACATCATTACAACCCCTCACAAGTCCACCGCTGAACATAGGCATCCCTAAGGAACGCCACAAAGCACGGGGTCCTGTGCCACCGGCATCCATCGAACTTCCATCATCTCTTAACAAGTCGTCACTTCATCTAGATAGGGGCCGCCCTACATTTCGCTTCCTATCGCATCGGTTTAAAGACATTTATTCCGACAGCTATATTAGTAGTATAGTTGTAGTACGAATGGGTCGGCTCGACCGGGGAAGAACCACGCTCTCACAGAATACCAGCGTAAAATAGCAGCTTAACACTGCTGTATTTCGTATGGTGAGTGTAGAGAACCGGAGACCCTTTTTACTGGAAAAGAGGCATTCCATCTTAGACAACGCATCTGCATTTTGATTCTTTATTGAAGATAGATGTAGATGTCTATGGGTCACAGCAACCACTTAACATCAGGTGGACTGTGTGCTCGTTTGTCACCCTATCCTATAAAAAAACAATCACAAATTACAGTACAGGTGAATAAACATAATTAATACGAAAAAAAAATATAGAGGGTATAACAACAATGCATGACTTAATAATCGAAACAGATGAAGTGACGGAAGGGACCGCCTCAGCATAAGCCACGGGATAGCGACGCTGATTTTGAGTCGGCCCGGTCGGTCGGTCGGTTGTCGTTTATTCGAGTTATATGGCCAACTTTAAACAAAGGCGGCTACAGGTGCGTTATCACCTCTCTAAGGACTAACACAGAATATCTTACAGCCTGAAATTTTCTGGCTCTCTGTACCCTTCAGACCGGAACACAGTAGTGCAGGTGCTGCTATTTGATGGCAGAAATTGGTAAGAGTATGGTACCTACGTACCCAGACAGATTCTAGGCAGAAGAGGAGCTCTGCCATCTCGTAAAGGCTATTTAATTACAGTAATTAATATTAAATGAAACTAATTTTTACGGATTATATCGCGTTTAATTTAAACTTTTTAATTCCCGACGTTTCGGGTGCTTTACAGCACCCATGGTCACGGAGGGGACTGAGGTGTTTGACGTCCCGATGTCATAGTTAGCCCGGCTACCTTCAGTTTTTTAATATTTTTTAATGTGATTAATAGTCTACAAGCTGTAGAAAATTTAGAAACCCATACAGTAGTATCAGTATCCGTGGTAGCTCAGGTGCTAAGCGCTCTCCGTAAAGCAGACAATTTCTTTTTGTATGGACAATGGGCCCACCACAAATTGTGGCGTAACTTAATGAAATATATGTCGATTTATTCCTTATAATCTATAGATTACAATAGTAATATTAGTTTTACCGTATCTAACGGAAATACTGAGAAGTTAACAATTAAAATATGAATATCACAATAACCTAAAAACAAACTAAAAGCGATTGTCTAATAGTTTTCACCGGTATTATGAGTTAAAATAGTGCACTGGTCAATAATTGTAATTAATAGTATAAAACAAAGTTGCACTCAGCATTTATAGGTACTTTAAGATTGATGGAAATTCCTTTTAGTAGTTCGTTCTTCGTTACACGCATATTTTTTTTCATATTAGATTAGCCAGAACACGAATATCAAAACATCTCTTTTTTTTTCAGATTTCATGATTCCAGTTAGATTTTCATGAAACCTTTAGGCAGTTTACTATAATAAATTGGTATCGTTTTTTATGTGTAATAAAATTATGTAACGTTAAAATTTCTAGTGGGCCCAAAAACGATTGTCACCTTTACTGTTTTTTAATAGAATAAGGGTGACAAATGAGCACACAGTCCACCTGATGGTAAGTGAATGCTGTGGCCCATAGACATCTATACTCGATTAAAAATCCAGATTTAGATGAGTTTTCGCGCCTGAAGACTAAAATGGAATATCTTGTTTCCAGTGAAAATGGTCTCCGGTTCTCTACACTCACCACATGAAACACAGCAGCATTAACCTGCTATTTCACGCTGGTATTCTGTGAACGTGGTGCTTCCCCGTTCGAGCCGACCCATTCGCGCTTCAACCATAATATAGCTGCAGCGTGGCTCTACCTCGATCACTCTGGTTCGATCCCGGCTGAAACTGTTAACGGCAATTTTAAGTGATATTTTACCACGTGCTCGGCGGTGAAGGAAAACATCGTGAGGAAACATGCACGTACAAAAAAAAATTTCAAGGACATGTAAAGTCCGCCAACATGCATTGCAACAGCGCGGCAGACTGAGTGCTCCGTGACACTCAGAAATAAGAGGAGGCCTGAGCCCAGCAGTGGGACGAATATAGGCTGTAACTTTAATTTTACTTTACCGTCTTCAATCGCTTCGTTACCATCCTTCTTGATTCCAGCAAGCCTTTGTTTTACTGGTGACTTGGGTCTATCAGTTGTATTCCTGAAATAAAAATTATACATTTTTTATTAAAAATTTATGATAATAATGTCCTCCAGTCCGAATTTCGGTCACGGCGGCCAGCCTCAACGGAGACTAGCCATATGCGCAGGACAGAATTATAGTGCCCAAGTGTATGCGCAAGCACAGGTGCACTCTCTATTGCCTCACTCTCATAGTGCGATGGGACGGCAATCGGACACGAGAATAGGCGCGGGACCAACGGCTTTACGTGCTTACCGAGGCACGGGGTGAGACACCGAAATCTTCCTGACTCCGCGCTGCTACTGAGAATTTTTTGATAGAAAAAGCCAATAACTGATTTACCAGGGACTAGAACCCGGAACCTCATGATCAGCAGCCGCGCTTACGATTATAGACCAACGAGACAGTCAAAAAACTGTAATTTAAGTCTAACGAATATAATCTCTCTCTCTCTCTCTAGTCATATTATGTTGGTCCAGGGCTTATGATTCCTATCCTTTTATATGGCGCCGACACATGGTGCCTTTACAAATCAGACATAAAGAAACTCGACTCTTACCATTTCAATAAAACTATTTTTACGGATTTTATCGCGTATCTTAACTTATTTTATATTCCCGACGTTTCGGGTGCTTTACAGCACCCATGGTCACGGGGAACTGAGGTGATTGACGTCCCGATGTCAGAGTTAACCCGGAGTACCTTCACTTTAAAACTAAACTAGTTAACTCTGACATCGGGACGTCAATCCTCAGTCTGTGACCTGGAATGCTATGCTGCAATCGAATAAATAAGTTAATATACTCGATAAAATCCGTAAAACTAGTTTTATTTAAATGTGTAGTGTTCGCGTAAATATAAGAAATCGACTCTTACCACCTAAGGTGTCTAATATCTCTATTAAAGATCAAGTGGCAGAACCATGTTTCTAATTCTGAAGTTCTGCGTCGCTCTGGGATGTATGGTATGGAAGCTCTTTTAATGCTACGTCCATAGTGGCTACGTCACCTCGGATGGTGCGGGCATGTACTTCGAATAACCAACGTTTACCAATGGCTTTTTTCTACTCAGCGATGGCGGAAGGTAAACGAAAGCACGGTGGTCAGCATTTGCGCTATAAAGATTTTTTATAGGATCAGGTGACAAACGAGCACACAGTCCACCTGATGGTAAGTGGTTGCTGCGGTCCATAGACATCTACATCTATCCTCGTTTACAAATCAAAATGAAGATGCGTTGTCACCCGTGAGGACTAAGGTGGAATGCCTCATTTCCAGTAAAAGGGTCTCCGGTTCTCTACACTCACCATGAAACACAGCAGCATTAAGCTGCTATTTTACGCTGGTATTCTGTGAGCGTGGTCCTTCCCGGTCGAGCCGACCCATTCGTGCTACAACTATACTACTAATATAGCTGCAGCATGGCTCTATTGTCCAGCTGAGTTTTAAGACCAAGTTCGGCCTAGCAAGCCATATCAGGGCTCATGATAGGATAGTATCCTAATTTCTAGATTCGACGTCAACGAAATCGATGAGGAGGACCCATGTTCTTCTGTAATTTGCCTATGATGTCGTAAAGGCGACTAATGGGATATCGGGTTTGTGACTGTGTAGGCGATGAGCTAGCCACCTATCACTTCGTTCACAATTTCCTATCTACCGTTACTGTTACAGCCTATTAAAGTCCACCGCTGAACATAGGCCTCCCCCATAGATTGCCTCATAGAGAATATTTTGTCATAGTTGTAATGTTTATTTTTATTTATTTATTTAAGCTTTCATGCACACAGTTGTACATATGGCGGACTTAATGCCATGGGCATTCTCTCAGTCAACCATTAGGCTAAACAGATATAGACAAACAAGAGGCGGTGCAGCAATAATCAAAATAGAAAGAGCTAAAAAAATTTGTATATACATATAAATATACATATACAAACACATACATACACATATATACTTAAATACACACAATATATACATATATAAATATATGGATACATATACATGCATACAGTACATTTATATACACAATATATATAAATATTATCTATGTCAGAACAAATATCAAATATACATAATTAAATAAATAAAAATAAGAGTTGAGTTAGTTCAAACTTGCAACGATTTTTCACATGCTTTCGGACTTGATTTTTAAAACAAACTTATTGGGAACTTTTTAATGTCAAGGGTATGTCGTTCAGAGTCTGATGGCCGTGAGGGCGAAAGAGTGAGATAAATAACCAGTACGGTGTAGAGGTGAGCAACTTAAGATTAGCCGAAGAACGGAGAGAATGATTATGAGAATCTCCAGGTATTGAAATTTGGTTCAGATACTCAGGGCACATGGATCGTTCATAATTGTGAAAAGGGTGCAGAGTATTCTAACATATCTGCGCTGACGGATAGGCAGCCAATTTAGCTGAGCACGAAAAGAAGATACATGGTCGTATTTACGAAGACCATAAATGTATCTGATGCAGTTGTTAAGTAGACGATCCAATGTATTAAGGTGATGTTGAGACAGGTCTGAGCAACACACATCGACATAATCAATAATCGGTAGAATAAGTGACTGGACAAGTAAAATCTTAGTATTGGTGGGAAGAAAGTTTTTAATCGATATAGAGATCGCAAAGTTCCAGTTGTTTTGCGACTCACCTCCTGTATATGTTTGTTCCATGTTAAGCAACCATCAACATACAGACCAAGGTTCTTTACATGGGGAGAGAATGGTATGACATTATTTTTAAACATAATTGATGGTAGGTGGGTCTAGTTTCGATAATAATCGTGGGCTACCTAAGATTATGGTTTGGCATTTAGATGGGTTCACGTTTATGCCATACACAGTGGATCATTCGGAGATATATTTTAAGTCATCATTTAATAATGAGATAGCATTAGAGATATTTGAGTGTTCCACTTGCGCATATAACTGCAGATCATCGGCATACAGATGGTAAGAGCACTTGAGATTTAATGTGATGAGATTGATAAAATTGAAAACAGAAGAGGAGACTATACCGCCTTGAGGACGCCAGTAGACACATTACACCAGTCAGATAATATATGTCCAGTGCACGGCCTGTTGGCGCCCTCGAAGATATGATGAGAACCATTCCTCAGCAGAAGACGAGATATTCAAATGAGAAAGAAGAGCTAACAAGATATCATGATCAACAGAATTAAATGCGTTAGAAAAATCAATTAAGATGAGGACGGTCAGTTTTGATTTTTCCATCTCCTCTCGGATATCTTCCGTCACCTTGAGAAGAGCAGTAGTTGTAGAATGACCAGGGCGGAAACCCGACTGATAAGGGGAAAGAATATTATTTGAGAAAACAAAAGAAGAAATCTGTTTATGAGCAACAGCTTCCAGAACCTTGGAGAGAAAAGGCAGGATAGAAATTGGTCTCAAATTGGATATAGCGCTGCAATCGGTGGATTTAGGAATTGGAATAATAAAGGCTTTACGCCAGAGAGTTGGGAAAGCACCATTCGTCAGCGAAAAGTTAATGATATGAGTTATCACTGGTAAAACAGCATCCAACACGTGCATAACCATTACCCTACTCACATCATCACAACCAATGGCTTTCGATTTAATAGAAGAAAGTGCTTTGCGTATCTCGCCTTCGTCTACAGGAGAAAAAGTGAAAGTTTCGTGAGAATAAGGAGGCATGGAAGATATAAATGAGATAGCATTAGCTCTAGAATTATCAGAAACTATTTGAGAAGACAGAAAATAACGATTAAAATCGTCGGGAGAAAAGGTGATGCTATTATAGTCAAATTACGATTTACCATATCCAAGCGTTTTGAGAAACTTCCATATCAGCCGAAGATGAATTAAGTACTTGTTCGTGGATATATCGGCGTTTAGCAGCTCTCACTATCTGATTACATCGATTTCTTGCAGTTTTATATGCCTGCCACTTTATATCAGTGCGATTCTTCTTAAAAGCACGAAACATTCTGTCGCGTTTTGCCATAGCCATTCTTACCCCAGTCGTGATCCATGGAACAGGAGGACGCTTAAGTCGAACGACACGCTTAGGGGCATGTTCATTATACAGTCCTAATATGTTGCTGTTAAAGAAGTCGACTTTTTCATCAACTGTGGAAGCAGTATATACAGATGACCAGTTAATAGCATCCGCATCACACTTAAGCTTGTCTATATCTAGTCTAGCAAGACTTCGAATAGCGATAGATACGGATAAAGGCTTGGGAGACTTTAATTTATATGACAGGAAAAGCATGTCATGCCGTGAAAATCCAGAAGCAGGGAATTGTCTATAATTGACAACGTGTTCAACGGAGGAGACGGCTATAAGGTCGATCCAGGTGTCAGCAGAGTAGAAGTTGTGATGTGTTGCATTTAGAGACAAAATAGTGAAATTATGCGACATCATGATCGACCTCAGTTTGCAAGATTTGAGAGAAACCCCTAATAGGTCAGTGTTAAAGTCTCCCATCATAATGTGATGTGTGTAGGCAGAGCTGAAAGGCAACAAATTTTCTTCCAAATCGGAGAAGTAGTCCACTTGAGGTGGACAGTAGACAACTCCAAGAAAAACTTTAACACTCTTGACATTAACTTCGACAAAAATGTATTCCATTGAACCGGAATATAGAGAAGAAGACGTGTTTAATATTTTATAAGGTATATCACTACGCAGATATATAGCGACACCTCCGCCCCTTTTACCAGTGCGGTCGTTACGGAGTAAAATATAACCTGGAAGACTATAAGACGTGGACGAGAGTTCAGGCTTAAGCCAGCTTTCCGATATGAGTATAGCATGAACTGCACTAGAAGAGAAAGTATCCAGGAGCTCCGTATGATGTTGAGGAATACTTTGTGCATTTAAATGGCAAATGTGAAAACAGTTTAACAAATGTTACTGTTGATTTAATAATTTCACCTCTCAGTGGGTCATGTGCTCCTGGTAGATTATCTTCTATACATCCATCCATTACAGCCTATTAAAGTCCACTGCTGAACATAGGCCTCCCCCATAGATTGCCTCATAGAGGATATTTTGTCATAGTTGTAATGTTACTGTTGATTTAATAATTTCACCTCTCAGTGGGTCATGTGCTCCTGGTAGATTATCTTCTATACATCCAACCATTACAGCCTATTAGTCCACTGCTGAACATAGGTCTTCTTCATAGATTGCCTCATTGGGGGAATATTTGCCATATGTACTACGTTTGGCAAGCGGGTTGGCAACCGTAGTTTTTTTTTAGTTGTTTTTTGGAAGACGCTGCTGCTCATCTCCTGGGTATATTCCCTCTGTCGCCTCTTACGACACCCACGAGATGATATGGGGTAGTGGATATTCTTACACCGACACCGGTCTCTTATATCTAAACCCAAAATTTATTGTCTAAATATGGTTCGAGAAGCTCGCTGCTCTTTCGACTCTCCTTACCTCCTCGGGGAGTACAGGCGGAACTACAGATGCATTTTCACCTCTGAGGACTAAGCTGGAGTGCCTCATAGTCTGTAATTATACTGGCTCTCTAGACCCTTCCGACCGGAACACAACAGTGCACGAATTGCTACTTGGCGGCAGAAATTGGTAAGAGTGTGGTAGCTGCCCAAACCAGTGGCGGCGTAAAGGGGGGGCGGTGGGGGCGGTCCGCCCGGGTGTCACGACAGGAGGAGCACCAAGGTGATAACGACAACTCACTCGCACAGTCAGAAAATCCTTACAGAAGAATTACTCTGCAAAGACATACCAATAAATAAATAGCTACCTAATATTATATCTTAATATGCATCGCAATTTTATTTTTATTTACTTTCGAACATAATTTAATGTCCTAAATAAATGAGTTCAGCTTAGGTCGAGTGAGTAACGCGATCCAAGAAGCAACAAGCACAGTCAGTCAGTGATTTGTTTTGATAACCGTCGCATTTTCCCATAGTACCGTTGGACTTCATTGGAGCTTCTCAGATTCATCGTAAAATGGGGCTATTATGAGTCTGTTCCTGGTCTATTCGATTCGTCTATTCGTGTTTCGATAGCTTAACGTGAAAGAAGGTTTTCAAAACTCAAGTTAATAAAATCTTTCCTAAGGTCCACAATGAGCCAAGCTCGACTAACCAATCTCCTCCATAAAATGGAATATCTATCGAAAAGGTCAAGAAAGTAAATTTTGATAATGTAATAGAAAATTTTATCTTAAATTTTACCCCGTAGTGGCGGGTAAGAATATCCACTACCCACCTACCTCCCGTGGGTGTCAAGATGCGACAGAGGGAAACTAGGCACAAGAGAGAAAATGAGCTGAAGGTAGGTAAATTCGGGATAGGGCAAGGGAACCCAACTGGCCGACTTCATGGAGAAAGAGGGACTCTTTATGATGAAATCTTTCTTTCAGAAGCGGCCTCACAGAAAGTAGACCTGGTCAACCACAGACGGTTCGACAAAAATGAGATTGACTTCATTACGACGACTAGACGGCAACTGTTCAATGATGACTCAGTGATAGCGAGAGAAAATGGCAGCGATTACCGAATGGTGAGAGGCGGCACAATGAACCTAAGTAGCAGTAAGCTGGAGAGGTCACATCTAATGAAGCCAACGCTCCGTTCCCCTCGTGCTCTAATCCAAAGCCCCGAAAACTTTCAGCTTGAGTTACAAAATCGTTTTCAGTGCCTAGAAGACTGCAATACAGTGAACGATATGAACGACAAGTTCGTAGAAACTGTCCATGCGGTCGGAGCTGAGTTTTGCTAGACCCGTCACAGAAGAACACAAAACTCACCGATCACACTCTAAATCTCATGGTTGTTAGACGGAAATGAAGCTGCAGTCTTCAGTAGATTTGATAGCATACAGGCAACTGAATAGACATATTTCCAAATGCATGCAGGGACTTACGCAACTTCAATACAGCTCGTATTAAAGAAGCGAATAGGCGGAATTAGGGCTTCAAAGTCTTTGCCAGAGATCTGTCTGCCAGAAAGAGCCAACTGTCGAAGTTGAAGACCGAATGTAGCAGCATCGTTTCCGGGATACCTGAGATTTTGAGTGAGATTGAGACGTTCTATGGGCAGCTGTACACGTCATCGTTGGAGACACAGGTAAGTGTAAACAACGATCCTAGATTAAGTCTTATCCGACACTATTCCGATGACATCCCCGACGTCAGTCTGAGCGAAATTAGAATGGCTCTCCAGCACCTTAAAAACGGCAAGTCCCCGGGCGGGGATGGAATTACAGCGGAGCTTCTGAAAGCGGGTAAAAAACCGGTGCTTGAAGTCCTTTAAAAGCTTCTTAATTCCATCCTCCATGATGGCACTACGAGGAGTGATCCAAAAGTAATGATAATGAAAATAAAACACGGTAATTAAAATTAAAATAATAATTTATTTTTCTACATAGTCTCCTAACAAATCAATACATTTAGTCCATCTTTTTCTAAACCCAGGATTCCTTTGAAAAAATTTTGTCTTGACCCTCCCAAAACGCTTCAACAGCGGTGATTGCTTCACTATCGTCTTCGAATTTCTTGCCTCGGAGGCGTTCCTTGAGCCGAGGAAAGAGGTAGAAATCACTAGGAGCTAGATCTGGCGAATAGGAGGTGTTCGAACAGTTCGAATCCTGTTTCTTGAATGGCAGCCATCGCAACTGCGGCTTTGTGAGCCGGTGCGTTGTCTTGGTGAAACAGCACTCCAGCTCGCAGTTTGCCGCGTCTTTTTCCTAATGGCCTTCCGTAATCTTCTTATTTGGTCTGCGTAGTAAGAGCCCGTAATAGTGGCCCTTTCTAAATATTCCACCATAATTATACCTTGAGCGTCCCAAAAACAGATGCCATAACCTTTCCCGCCGAACTTGAAACTTTGAATTTCTTTGGCGTCGGTGAGGAGGCTCGCTTCCAAGTCATCGATTGTTGTTTCGTTTCAGGATCAAAATGGTGGATCCAGGTCTCGTCCATAGTCACAAAACGGAACAAAAATTTTCTTGATCTGCTTGGAACTTTTCGAGATTGACCTCGAAATGTCAACTCGATTTTTCTTTTGCTCGTCGGTTAACATTCTGGGTACCCAACGCGCAGAGACCTTTTCATATGCAACTCGTTCGCAAGGATTTTTGAACGCTGCCATATGAGATCCCTGTGACCTCAGCTACATGCCTGATGGTCACTCTTCGATCTGCCAACACAACATCTTCGACTTTTTCACGTTGTCTTCAGTGAGGACGTGGATGGGCGCCCTTCGCGATGTTCATCTTCAGTGGATGTTCTGCCCAGTTTAAACTCCTTGGTCCAGCGTGCAACTGTAGAATATGGAGGAGCAGAGTCCCCCAATGTTTCCACTAAGTCACTGTGTATGTCTTTTGAAGACATTTTTTTCAAACAGAGGTACTTGATGACAGCTCTAATTTCGTTTTTCTCCATGTTGATGTTATCTCTTTGACAGTTCGTATTCAAATGAATGTATCTCTCGAAATCGTGATCTATTTATATGATTTTTAAGCTGACGTAGTGAGTATATAAGCAAGCAAAAATATTTTTGGATTTTTATACGGACCTGAAGTAACCGATTATCATTACTTTTGGATCACCCTCGTACTTCGGAGGCGTGAAGCAGAAGTACGGTGGTCTTGTTCTTCACGAAAGGCGACATCGTTCTCTGAAGAATTACAGACCGACTTTCCTTTTAAGCCGCTTCTACGAGGGTGACACTGAAAGTTCTTAGAAAATCAAAAACTGAACAAACTAGCAAGTTATTAGTTTTATTATATATTTTGAAAATAGTGTCAGTTTACATCAATACATAGCTACCTCCTATGGAACCACCGAGAAAAGCATTTTGCTCACTGGTCCTTAGGGGCTCTTCGACAGCATTTTGAAATGCAGCCACTGCTTCCTCGGCGTCCATAAATGTTTTCCTCGAAGTTTTACTTTTATTTTCGAAATAAATAAAAATCGCAAGGTGCGAGGTCGGGGCTATAGCTATAGCTATCAGGTGACAGTGATTCCACGTCTGACGTCTCTTAGTTTCAGGATCATAACAATAAAGCCAGCTTTCACAGCATTTGAGTCACCTCCGTTAAATCTTTGAACCATTTCACGACACCAATCAACACGACGGAGTTTTAGGCCTCTGTCAAATTATGAGGTATCCACCGGGCACAAAGCTTCCTGAACGCTAAATGTTCATGGAGGATTTTGTGCATAACTCATACCGATGTCTAAAAACTTGTCCGAATCTGCTGATAAGTCACTCTTTTGTCAGTCTATCATACGCCGCACTGATGTTATCTTCAGTCGTCGCCGTAGAAGGCCGTCCCTCACGCAGATCATCGGTGAGATTAGTGCAACCACGTTTAAACTCATTAAACCAGTTGTAAACAGTGGCACGAGATGGGGCTTCATCGCGAAAGGCTAATCAAAGTCTATCATAACTTTCTTGTTGACTTAAATGACATCGAAAGTCATAAAAATCATTGTACGAAAATTTTCTCGCGTTAAATTCATGCTGACGTAACACAGACAATTTTCAATTTGCCATAAATCGTAAACAAATGACAAATTAATAAAATACATACACAATAATATTGGCAAAGAGTTTCATTTTCAAAATTTGAACTTATATTTTATTATATCGTTTACAAGTGGCCAGTTCTAAAAACTTTCAGTGTCGCCCTCGTACTTGCTGTTTTAGAGAGTCATTACGAATCGACTCGCTCGCAGACTCGACGACTTCCAGCCTCCCAAATAAGCCAGTTTCGGAAAAGGCTTTAGCACCAAAGACCACATACCCTTCGGTAAATTGGACAATCTGCCACTTTATCTTGCATATGTGAACTATGAGAAAGCCTTTGATTCCGTCGAAATTTGGACGGTGCTACAGTACAATACACGGTGCCAAGTTTACTGTCGGTATATCGAAGTGCTGAAGTGTTTGTACAGTAGGGCTACGATGACTGTCCGAGTACAGAACCAGAGTACGAAACCTATCCAATTGCAGAGAGGTGTAAGACAGGGTCAATTTATATCCGAGAAAATCTTCACAGCTGCTTTGGAAGACGTTTCCAAGCTACTGGACTGGAAAGGATACCGTATTAATAACCATGGCGAGTATATCACTCACCTTCGATTTGCCGACGATATAGTCCTTATGGCAGAATCGCTAGAGGACCTATGCGCATAGTGCTTAGGTCCTCTAGTGATTCAATGACCTTAATAGTGCCTCCCACCGGATAGGTCTTAAGATGAACATGAACAAAACAAAAGTCATGTGTAACGTCCATGTCACACCTATGCCGGTATTTGTTGGGAGTACTAAGCTCGAAGTTGTTGAGGAGTATGTTTACCTGGGATAAATATTACGACTATGTAAGTTCAACCTAGACCGAGTGGTCAATTCGGATTCAACTCGGCTGGGCAGCATTTCGGAGATTACGACACATCTTCTCGTCACGTATACCTCAAAACTTGAAACTTGGTCCTTAACTGCTGGCCGTATGAAAAAGTTCAAGGTCGCTCAGCGAGCTATAGAGAGGGAGATATCCGCAGTAGAACCAAAGTAACCACCAAAGCCCAACGGATTACTGAGCTGAAGTGGCAATGGGCCGGCTATATAGCTCGAAGAATCGACATCCGATTGGAAAGCAAAGGTTCTCGAGTACTCGAACCTCGTACCGGTGGGCGAAGTGTGGGGCGGCTCCCCTATAGATGGAGTGACGACCTGGTTAGTCATGCAGGAAGTGGATGGTGGCTCAGGACTGTGCTTTGTGGCATTCTTTGAGGAAGGCCTTTGTTCAGCAGTTGACTAGTGAAGGGCTGCAATTATAATGATGATGAATAGATTAATTTAGATAAATAAAGTCTGGTAAGTATGTAAGAGAAGATAGAAAACCGAACCGGGTGCCAACCCACGCTACGCCGCCATTGGCCCAGACGGACCTAGTTAGAAAAGAATTGCCACGGTCCTAAAGAAGAAGAGGTTAAATACAGAAGTAACTTTTATACGTGGTAGAGCCATGCTGCAGCTATATTAATTGTATAGTTGTAGTGCGAATGGGTCGGCTCGACCGAGGATGGACCACGCTCTCTCAGAATACCAGCGTAAAATAGCAGCTTAATGCTGCTGTGTTTCGTATGGTAAGTGTAGAAAACCAGAGACCCTTTTTACTGGAAAAGAGGCATTCCATCTTAGCCTCACGGCTGACAACGCATCTGCATTTTGATTCGCAAACGAGCATAGGTATAGATGTCTATGGGCCACAGCAACCACTTACCATCAGGTGGACTGTGTGCTCTCACCCTTATCCCATAAAAAAAAAAAAAAAAACTTTAAGAACTATGTAGTATCGTTTTTAGTCGTTCTATTTCGACTGTATGCAGTGGCGGATTATCCTTAAAGCAAACTAGGCACGTGCCTAAGAGCGCGAGACTTAAAAGAGGTGCGAGAGGGGCAAGATTTTTCAACGAAAAAAATTCGTCTATTTGATTACTCCAACATCGCCCCTACTGTCTCTTCACATTTTTCATTCACGCCCACCTGTTGAGGGTACTCGTGTCCTATTTATTTTGCAACTATTAAACTACATTATAAACGATAATAGAGTTCATTTCTAAAATTAGTAGTTATATTTATTATTTATAATATATGGCCGCTAGAGGGGCGCCGATGAAGTGCTAGCCTAGGGCGCTGTCAACATTTAATCCGCCTCTGACTTCACTGTTATTTATTCTGTGCTCTGACTGTACGTTTTTATTGTATTTGTATGTTAAGTGATATCTTCAATTTTGATCAGATTTTGATGATTCTTTTTTTTATTTTATATAGGTGCTTCAGGGGAGGCCCAGATAACTTTGTAGAGAAATATTCCTGGTGACAAAATAGGAGATGAAGTTTTCAACACTACTATTTAGACGTCATTGTGATATTGCTTAGTCCATTCAAAAGGGTAAAAACTACTTTTAATAAAAAATAAAAGCCTTTAATAAAAGTCAAATATATTTAAAAAAAATACATTCTGAAGTCGTCGCTTTGATTCTTCAAACAATATGGCTTCAGTGTTATTATTTTATTCTTTTTAGAACTTTGAAGACGACTTTTACTTTTTATTAAAAAATGTTTTTTCTAGCGATTAAGTATAGAGTTAATACTAGATTGTAGAGCATTTCGGTAGCATTCGTATTCGTCAATATTAACTAAAACTACTGATACATTGTCAGCAAATAAAACGCATTAGTGTTCCATAACAGCTGGTAAAGGTCATTGATATATATTAAGAATAATAAAGGCCCTAAAATGCTGCCTTGTGGCACACCAAAATTATTGAATTGTTCATTTCATTTATACGTAGTGAAGTTCTTATACATAATAACAAATTTACAACTTAAATATTAAATCAACGTCCACTCACCCGTTTGTTGGAGGATTTCTTTTGGGAAATATTCCGTACTTGAGATGCGGAGCGTAAGGATTGGCACCTGACGTCAGCGGCTCAATCTTTTTTTCAACATTGAAGTCCCTGTAGTGCGTTCGCTTGCTATATAGAACAAATTTATATGATTAAATGGAAGATTACTTGTTCAAGTTACACTGTTTTATAAGCTCATTGGATCAAGCCCTGAATAATGTACTGCAACAAAACCTTTTAGATGTTGGCTTATACATATCGTATACATGGTTATTTTGCAATGTACGCCCAAATTTGCAGAGAAGGTTCAGAAAAATAAAGTAGGGGAAAGGTAAAGGAAATCTCAAACATTCTGTTCTTTTTATCTTTTAAATTCAGAATGCGTGGTAATGCATTATTTTAACTGAATGTCATTCATAAATATCTAACGCCTACTATTTTACTACGCATTCGTAAGGGCCGCTCGGTCTGTAAAAACGTTGTGAATCGAATCGCACACAGAGAAGCGCGCGTACGCGTAGTCGTTGCCAATAAATCACATTCAATTTGGGATAATTTCAAATAAAAGTAGAAGCCTTATTTACTGGTACACTTTCACCTTCAATTAATCTTCAGTACACTGTACACTGTGCACTGGCACTGCACTTGTCACTTCTAGTGGTTCCGTCTGTATTCTCGCAACATGCGTTGACGCTGATACATTCAAACTATTATCTTTATATCATTTAATAATTCGGTATTCTTTGCGAGTATATAATAATAAAAAATATTTTGAATTTTGTATTATCTGTGTGTGTGTGATGTATCTGTGTGTGTGATGTATTATCTGTGTGTGTGTGTGTGTGTGTGTGTGTGTGTGTGTGTGTGTGATGCGATTTTATGTATTTAACATTATAATATTTGAACAATTAAGATAGATATATAATATATCTATCATAGCTAACACAAGTTTTCCGATGGTGGTAAAACTACAAGTATTGTATATTAGTGTTGTTTGCTTAGATGCCTTGGGATACTTTTGTCATCAACTATTTGCTAGATTAAGCTGTCGGCGGTAATATTATAAATGGACATATTACTCCTTACATCATCTTGGCTTTAATCATATTTCTTTAGCTACGGTTATGTTGTTTGGGATCTATATTTACTAATCAAGTAATACACGAATAAATCATTAAAACTTAAAAATGGTAATGGTGTTTGAAAAAGATTTTTAATTCACAAGAGTAAACAAGATCCTTTATTTGTTGAAAGCTTTATAGCTAATGCCATAAAAATAAAAATAAAGTTATAATTTGCCAGTTTTATCTAAAGTACTTACTTGTATCGCCAGCTATTAAAAAATATCATTCTTAAAAACTTACAGAGTTCCATGCGATGCTGTAGACGTCTTTTTACTCTTGGCATCAACTTCCGGTGCGGTAGACAGACAGGATTTACAATAGGGGCAAGAAGGCGCTCCGCTAAAAAAATACAATTTTGTCAAAAATATATTTTCTTTTAATAAAATGTTACCCTGCACTGAGATTTTCTCCTATATCATGGAAGCGTTTCACACATACCTACATAAAATGTACATGGGCAATTAATTATCCAGACCCGGAACAACATTTTAGACCATACAAAGACTTATTCCACTTATTTATTTATTTATTTACATCCAACTTATATCTAACATTACAGGTTTCTACCCAATGCGATAGATAACATTTTTGACCATACAAAGACTTATTCCAATTACTTAGTCCACAGCTGAATTTAGGCTTCCCCGATAGATTGCCTCCTTGGTTTGGCAAACGCAATTTATTTATTTTTGTCGTTATTAGGAAGACGCTGCTGCCCATCTCCTGATTTGTTTAGCTCTGTCGCCTCTTTACCACGGGATGATATGGTGTAGTGGATATTCTTACACCGCTACTACACGGCAAAAGACTTATTCCTCCACTCAATTTACATAAAGAGTGTTTTTATTACATTTACATTTCAAATAATCAGTTCCTCCAATCCTCTGTCAATCTTTCTCCCAGTGGTCCTATGCACTTCCTCTTTATTTAGGAAATCCTTCACTGCCAGTGTCGTGCGCTTGTGGAACTCCTGACCTCTTTAGATCCGCCGTTCTGAAACTCTTCATCATCATCATCACCATCATCATTACAGCCCTGCACTGGTCCACTGCTAAACATCAGCCATTTTTATTGAAGAGGGGCAAACAAGCATGCGAAAACCTGATGGTAGGTGTCGACCGCCGCCCTTGAACAACTGCAACACCAGGGGAATTGCAGGTGTGTTGCCAGCCTTTTAAAAAGGAGTAAGCTCGTTTCTTGAAGGCCCCTAAGTCGCGTTTCCTCCCCCAAGGAATGCATAAAGCGCGGTCCTAAGCCACCTGCATCCATCGACTTCTTGCATCTCCACCAGGTCGTTACTCTATCTAGGGAGAGACCGCCCTACACTTTGCTTCCCGGTACGAGGCTGTCAATTGTGAACCTTTTTTTCCAATCGGTTGTCGATACTTCGAGCTATATGGCCGGCCCATTGCCACTTCAGCTTACTGATCCGTTGGGATATGTCGGTTAGTCTAGTTGTGCTGCGGATATCGAAGTCTATCACGCAGAAAATATCCGAGCATAACCCTCTAACTGTCTACATTTCTTTCTACAATTTATTTAAATTACATCAGTTCTGTAGAGAACTGATGTAATTTAATCACATCAGTTCTCTCTCAGAATCACTCTGGAAGTGATTTATTTGTGTAGGAAAAAAAAATTCCCTTGGTGTTGCGGTTGTTCATGGGCGGCGGTAGTCACTTACCATCAGGTGAGCCGCATGCTCGTTTGCCCCCTCTCCTACAAAAAAAGGCAAATAAATCACTTCCAGGTACATGTGATATGTGATATTGTATTTCTGTTTCAATTTTGTTGAATTTGGCGAACAATAAAGGATAAACAAATGAACAAATAGACATTCCGCGCGGGATTTGCACCCGCGCTCGTCCTCATAGACACCTACATCTATCCTCGATTAAGAGTCAAAATACAGAATGGGAAAATTGGCGTACAATAATGGATAAACAAATTAATATTCCGCGAGGGATTCAAACACGCGCTCCCCCTCATAGAGTCATAGACACCTATATTGATCCTAGATTAAGAATCAAAATACAGATGCAATGTCACCCATGAGGTCTAAGGACTAAGATAGAATGCCTCCATACCAGTAAAAAAAGTTGTCCGGTTCTATATATTTATAATTCGCTACATTTTGTATGGTGAGCGATGGGAATTGGGGGCCCGTTTTTTGATAACGAGGCATTTCATCTTAGTACCTAAAGATGATAACGTAACAGCATAAAGATTCATAATCAAGGTAAGATGAATGTGTCTACATCTATTTATTTAAATAAACCCATGTGGCTCACAGAACGCATTCCAAAAGGCCAACACACAATCTTAAAATAAATTTATTTTACAATCCATAGGTCATGCAAAATAAGTCAATAAATTATGTATACGAAATATGAAATTAGGTATATAGAATAGATAAGTAATTGATTAAAATGGTAAAATGTCAAACAACTTTAAAATGAATAATTAACAATGAAATAAAAAATCAACATTAATTTTTTTATTTAAATATATATACATGTTACAGTCAATACTGATAACCAGTCAAAACCACTTTTCACTGCGAAAATCAGGCAAAAATGGTTTTGACCGATGTCCTTAGTCAAAAACAGTTTTGACTAAATTTTGAAGTTAAAAGTAATTTTGAGCAACGTTCTCAGTTATAAGTGGTTGGACCAACGTTCTAGTTCAATTCTTTCAATATTATATTTTAATTTATTTATAGTTAACGATTATATCATTATAATGTACGCGGCTTTAGGGTGGCCCAAGGGATACCCCAGCCGCACCTTAACCAACTGTCACTGATATTGCAAGATAGGCGTAATGTTTTATTAGACGCAAATAGCTTAATCATATGAGTAAGTATCAGAGTATATAAAAAAATATACCAGTATAAAGTAGTTTTGACCAACATCCTTAGGTTTTGACCGGTTATGAGTTTTGACTGTGACATATATATAGACATATTGAAAAGTCTATAGGTCACAGCATCTATCAGGTCGGAGAAAAGTTCTTCGTATTTTCTTTGTATAAAATTGAAGAAAAATCTCTTTGGTTGTACTGTTTGTATCTAGCTGGTTTTAATATCAATACATATAGGACATTAAGAAAAATAAAAATAAAAAGTAAAAAACACTTTCCCGACATTTTTCAATTGTTTTTCTGTCCGCCAAAATGAGTGAAGCTTTTACCGCCGCGCCGGGCAAAACCATCGATTCGGATCTCTACTGCCAATAACTAATGAGACTCAAGCAAGAGATTGAGAAAAAACGGCCGAATTTGATCAACAGACAAGGAGTGGTCTTTCATCATGACAAAGCCAGATCACACACATCTTTGGCCACTCAGCAAAAATTGAGAGAGCTTGGTTGGGAAGTGTTAATGCATCCACCATATAGTCCTGACCTTGCACCCTCAGATTTTCACCTGTTTCGGTCTCGTCGGAATTCTTTGAGTAGCGGTCCGAGAGCTCTTGACGCATTTTTCATGAAGTGTTTGATGCATCATGAAACTTTGTTGAAAAGTATCAGTCCACTCAATAAGCAGGTATTTGACTGTTTGCCTGGCCTACCGGGGTACACCTGGTACATGCGCATATGTTTGATTTAAATAATAATAATGACTATCCGTCACATAAGTTGATAAAGAATTAAGAAAAAAATGGCAGACATTTCTGAAGGGGTCGACATAGGGAAAACTACCCCAAAGTTGTATTTTCAAAAATTCCAAGAAAAGTGTTTGATTTAATCTGCAATTTTACAGCGTGTTTATTATATTAGGTCCTTACATATGAAATTAGCGTTTTGTCCTACTGATCTGAAATATCTCCTCTTAGGTTAAGAATTTCAAATTCAAATTTATAAATTCATTTAGCTGGTACATTTGAGTTTTGAAAACAGTCATTCATTTGTTTTTTCCTCAATATTTTTTCTTTCGTGTATGACGCTAAAATTTCATGTTTTCCATTGTGCGACAATACGCTTATGATAATATATTATTATTATATAATATAAACATGAAATATCGGTATATTTACGAGTACGAGTTCTACTTCTACTCTGCCTACCCTACGGAAAGAGGCGTGATTATATGTATGTATGTATGTATGTATGTACGAGTTCTACCGTGGCACCAGTGCTGCAGAAACAGCTCGAAGGATTAATGATGTGTACTGCGCTGGTGTCGCAAAGAAAGCACGGTACGTTTTCGGTTTCAACGTTTTCGTTCTGGAAATTTCGACCTTCAGAACCAACCCGTGGGCGGCCGGAGACCAAAGTGGAAAATGAAGAATTAAAGGCTATTGTGGAAGCGGATCCATCACAAAGCACTTCAGAGATAGCTGCAGGCTTCGGGGTAAGTGATAAAACTGTATTAATCCACTTGAAGCAAATCAGGAAAGTAAAAAACTTGAACGATGGGTACCTCATGAATTGAGTGAATCGAACTTGCAAACACGCGTCGACTGCTGTGTTACTTTGCTCAACCGACACAATAATGAAGGGATTTTAAATCGAATCATTACTTGTGATGAAAAGTGGATACTGTACGATAATCGGAAGCGTTCGTCACAATGGCTGAACCCTGGAGACCCAGCCAAATCCTGCCCTAAACGAAAATTGACTCAGAAAAAGTTACTTGTGGTATTTGGTGGACTAGCGCCGGTGTCGTTCACTACAGCTTTCTAAAATCTGGCCAAACGATTACGGCAGATATCTATTGTCAGCAACTGCAAACCATGAAGGAAGAAGTAGCTGCTAAACAACCGAGATTGGTCAATCGCTCTAGGCCACTGCTGCTTTACGACAACGCAAGACCACACACTGCACAACAAACAACCACTAAGTTAAATGAGCTACAATTGGAATGTTTGCGACATCCACCGGACCTTGCTCCAACAGATTACCATTTTTCCGGAATTTGGACAACTTCTTACAAGGAAAAATTCAACTCCGATGCGGCAGTCAAACCGCCTTCAAAGAGTTTATTGATTCTCGCTCCCATGTTTTTTTTAGTAAAGGGATCAATGAACTACCTATGAGATAGCAAACGTGCATAGATAATAACGGTGACTACTTTGATTAATTAAATATATTTTACAAAAATAAATTACACTTTATATTCCTCCCGTATTAAACGCCAATTTTCAAAAGGGCAGACAGTTTCCCCGCTGGTTAATAATTTAAAAATATTTAAATAAATCTGATCTACCCACTGGTTACACGCTTTACTACCAAGTGATTTCGGCACATTACTTGACGGGGAAAGCTTGCGCATCGGCGTAGGAATCAGACTAGGAGCGGCGATATGTCAATCTCATTAGTGCCCCTGTAGTAGCAGCGTCGACAAGTTTGGGCTCCACGGACTTTCATGTAAGAAAAGTGCTGGTAGGTTTTCACGGCACGGTTCTTTGAATGATGTCATCCGAAGGGCTCTTGTCTCTATAAATGTTCCCTCGGTTTTAGAGTCTTGTGGAATATTTAGAGACGATGGCAGGAGACCCGACGGTATGATATTGGTCACTTGGGAGAGAGGTAAAGCCCTAGTGTGGGATGGTACTTGCGTAGACACGTTGGCAGCCTCTCATCTCAGGGGTACTTCGTTTAGAGCCAGGGCGGCATCAGAGGCAGCTGAACTGAGTAAGTTGTGCAAATATGAGCCTCTGAGAGGTGTCTACCTACATATTTGTGCCATTTGCTGTAAAAACGGGTCCTTGTGCGGTGAAGTTCCTAAAGGAACTCTATCCGCGACTGGTCGTTGCTGCTGGTGATAAGAGGGCTGGTTCTTTTCTCGCTCAAAGGCTAAGTATAGCCATTCAGCGAGGAAACGCAGCCAGCGTTCTTGGCACAATAGCACGGGGAGTAGGACTGTATGATAATTAAGTTACAGTATATATAAAGATTAAATAAAAATAAATATTGCGTGGACAGGAAACAAATGTGCGACAGGTCGTTATGAGTTCGAGAGAGGCGACGATTGCCGATATACCCTTAGTCGTTCTTCGCGCTTCCATTGGCTGCGGATCACGTGATCTTGTACAGCTGGACCGGCAGGATAGTATTTACTTAAAGAATTTTCGTCTAACGTTTAACTGTAACTACGTTTACCCAAATATTTTTTGCAGTTTGTTTGTAATTTTACATTAAAAACAGTTGGTTAATACACTATTTTGGATTGATAGTTCTTATTAATTCAAGCAATCGAGATTACAATGAAATCTGTTTCTTGTGCATCTTGTAAAGTGAAAAATGTTGGTAGTGTTATCACATTCTCAGAAAGTACTTTACAAAGGTGCCAAACATTGTTAAAAATTCGACAAGAACATAAGCTAAAATATAGTGATTTCGTTTTACCAGTGAATTTATCTCTTAATTCCAACCCAAGGTTACCATCGTCAATGATTGATGTAGATATTTTTTAGTGTCAGAAATTTTTCCAATGTAACCAATGAGATAATTTAAAAATCTTACTTCTATCAACCGATAATTACTTCCTTATTACCATTAGCTGTAATTATTGTTGTGCATTTAACATAACATAACATAAAATTTTATCTTATACCTGGTTATATCTTTTAAGTGGTAGAGCCATGCTGCAGCTATATTAGTAGTATAGTTGTAGCACGAATGGGTCGGCTCGACCGGGGAAGGACCACGCTCTCACAGAATATCAGCGTGAAATAGCAGCTTAACGCTGCTGTGTTTCGTATGGTGAGTGTAGAGAACCGGAGACCCTTTTTACTGGAAATGAGGCATTCCATCTTAGTCCTCACGGGTGACAACGCATCTGCATTTTGTTTGATGTAGATGTCTATGGGCCGCAGCAACCACTTACCATCAGGTGGACTGTGTGCTCGCTTGTCACCCTTATCCTATAAAAAATCTACTTCTTGAAATTTTCATCTAATAAAATATATATTTCAATATATAAATATTTAAAGTAAGTATAAAAGTTATATAATATAATAAAATTATATATTACAATATATTATATAATATAATTATGTGCAATATTATGCCTATGCATATCCTATTTCATTTCAATTGTAACAAATGTACAAGATCACGTGATCCGCAGCCAATGGAGCAATTTGTCTCCTGTCCACGCAAGATTTATTTAAATATTTTTAAATTATTAACCCCGGAGAAACTGTCTGCCCTTTTGTGAGAACTTTTTATTATATTTATATAATAAACACGCTGTAAAAATGGCAAATTAAATCAAACACTTTTTTTGGAAATTTTGAAAATACAACTATAGAGTAGTTTTCCCCTATGCCAACCCCTTCAGAAGTGTCTGCCATTTTTTTTTCTTAATTCTTTATCAACTTAGCTGACGGATAGTCATTATTATTATTTGAATCAAACACTTTTTTGGGCAAATTTTTTATGTAATAAATCATAAATATTAATTAATATAAATCAATATAATAAATATTATTAATAATTATAAATAATATTTTTATGCGCAGTACCAGGGGTACCAAGGTAAGCCAGGCAAACAGTCATATACCTGCTTATTGAGTGGACTGATACTTTTCAACAAAGTTTCATGATGCATGAAGCACTTCATAAAAAATTCTTCATGAGCTCTCGGACCATAGTGTTAGGTTAACATCAAGAGAGGACTTTCAAAACTACTTGTCGCATTTTTTGATTAAAATCCCAAGATTTCTACAGCAACGGGATTATGTTACTACCTACAAGATAGCAACAAGTTATTAAACAAAATGGCACATATGTATTTTATTTAAATGTATATTTAAACTTTGAAAAAAAATGTCTTTAATTTGTATATAAAATATGAAGAAACTTTTTCCCTGACCTAATACTTACCATCAGATGAACCATGGCCAAAATGTGATGAAGGATACTCTTATGGCGCCTCAAAACGGCAGTATGGTTTCTCACCTTTTTTATTATTCATTTATTACAGCCTATCAAAAATCTGCTGCTGAACATAAGGCCTATGTTTGGTCTGTGTATAGATTGCCTCATAGGCGGGATATTTGCCATAGTTGCCATGCTATGCAGGTAGATTGGCATCCGCAATTTTTATTTTTTAGTTGTTATTTGGAAGACGCTGCTGCCCATGTCCCGGTTTGTTTCCCTCTGTCGCCTCTTACAACACCCACGGGATGAATTAGGGTAATGGATTCCCTTCGCCGCCACTTCACGGCATCACCATTAACGTCTTTCTTTAAGATTACTTCTGCCTGCGAATCAATAGCGGCATGAATAATATCGTTATACATGCCGCTATTATTTCGCGTGATGAGAGTATAGTACGTGGTAATCCAGTAAATCATGTGTCATTCCGGTCTTTTTGTGAAGCATTCATCCATAACCGTTTAGACATTAATGCGTAATTAAATAACAAACATACAGATATATTCGCAAGCTTGTATATAGTTTAAGTGAAGCGCCTGGTGAAATATAATAGCGATTTTCATGACATTCACCATAAACAAATGTGAAAGGGGCAACAATTTCGGTAAAACTACGATTTGGGGTTGACTGCTTCGACCGATAACAGAGTTGAGTTGAGATCTGAACGGGCACCGAGCTCCATAGCATAATTCTTCAGCGATAATTATTTACCGTTGTCTGATTTCAATGATTCTTTTTTTGTTAGAAGGGGATGGACCTGTCATCTGCACGACATATGGGAGAATAATATTTGGCCGTAGTAAGATAAGGAGGATTTCCCGCCGGGCAAGGTGTTCAGCCCGGTGAGCGGCCAACGCTTCATGTGGTAGTATAGAACTATTCTATGTATCCCGCAGTACTTCGAAACTTTGATAGCGTGATTTAGGCTTCGGTGCGTTTCGTTTGTGGCGCGATGACAGCCGCACGCCACTAATTCTTTATCACGTCAACAACATGTTGACGTCACGTAACTGACAGCTGTTATGTGGTAGAGACAAAAACTCTTTAAAAATAAATTTATTTAATACTTTTAAACTAACTTAAAATATAGTAGTTGATACAGAGAACTTGGGAATGGAATTATGTTGAGGGATCGAAAGATTTGGTTTAAATAGTGTAGGAAGCTAGGAGGTGGGGGTAAACATAAGGGAACAACATTGTTCTTGGTGTTATGGTTAACTTATGGTAAACTATAAACATTAGCATATAGTATTACAATCGAATTAGTGTGGCTTCTAAGGAAGTAAACAATATGATTTATAAAGTATACAGGTCTTATAACATAAAGTAAATAGTATCCTATGACATAACATTAGTTTGGCTTCTAAGAAAGTAATTTAGTAAATAAAGAATATAAAGTATACAGGACTTATAATATAAAGTAAATAGTATCTATGACATAACACAGTTGACACTACACAACCATGTAGTGGCGGTGTAATAATATTCACTACGACATATCCTCTCGTGGGTGTCGTAGAGGCGACAGAGGGAAATAGGAAATGAACAACAGCGTCATCCTTATAACAACTCAAAATTATAAATACTGTGGTTGTCAACCCGCGTATCTCATATGGATATGGCCACTTAGAGGTGACAACGCATCTGTAGCCTTTCTCGTTTGAAGTTGGTAGCAGGCGTCCATGGATTGTATTGGTTATTTGAAGTTGACTTCTACCATTGAAGTAATAAGAGCCACGTTCTGCATGAGACACCGCGAACAAAATCTGTACGGCAGTGCGGGCCGCGTGGTCGGAGGCACAGAGTTACCTTTTTATGGCACAGACTCAGTAAGTTTGAGACCGTGGGCTTTAACGCCTGTTGCAAACAACCAAGTCTTGGCGTCTGTTAAAGTACGCAGTACATTATTACTTCAATGGCTTTTACTTTTTATTACCATTACCGTTACTGGCTATTAAAGTCCACTGATGAACATAGGCTCCTCCGTAGATAGCCTCATAGGGGGGATATTTTTCATAGTTGCCACGCTTGGCTTGGCAGGCGGGTTGGTAAGCGCAGTTTTTATTATTTTTAGTCGTTATTAGGAAGACACTGCTACCTATCTCCTGATTTGTTTCCCTCTGTCGCCTCTTACGACACCCACGGGATGATATGGGGTAGTCAATATTCTTACGCTTTTTACAATGCATTTAATTTTATGGCGTGTTTCTACAAACTTGTAATAACAGGTAAGGATCTTACGTACGTCTTTTCTCGTGATCTTGGAACCATCCTATTTTTTGATTCTATGCGCTCCGATGTATTATAAGACCATGATTGAGAATTAGAAGCAACCTTTTTCGCGACGCTGCCAAATAAAATTGCGTTAATTGAAACGATGCTAATTTTATACAACGAGCACACAGTCCACCTGACGGTAAGTGGATGCTGTGGCTGATAGACATCTAGATCTATCCTCTACACTCACCTTACGAAACGCTTGTATTCTGAGAGAGCGTGGTCCTTCCCTTTCGAGCCGACCCGTTCGTGGTACAACTACATAGCTACAGCGTGCCTCTACCACGTACATAACATTTTTTTTATAGAATAAGAGTCCACACAGTCCATCTGATGGTGAGTGGATGCTGTGGCCCATAGACATCTACACATATCCTCGTTTGAGAATCAAAATAATCCATTGTCACCCCTGATGACTGAGATGGAATGCCTCGTTTCCAGTAAAAGGAGTCTCCGGTTCTCTACACTCACCATACGAAACACAGCAGCATTAAGCTGCTATTTTACGCTGGTATTCTGTGAGAGCGTGGTCCTTTCCCGGTCGAGCCGACCCATTCGTGCAACCATCATATAGCTGCAGCATGTCTCTACCAAGCCAACCTCTAGTCGACACCCGCGGGACGAAATGGGGTTTCTGTTACCCCGCCACCATACGACAGAGGTTAATTTCAATTTCATAAATTAAAAAAAAAACAGCACAAATATTTTTCGATTGAGACTTTTTTTACATAGAAAAAGGAGCAAACGAGCATGCAGCTCACCTGATAATAAGTGTCAACCACCACCCATGAACAACTGCAACACCGGGGGAATATCAGGTGCGTTGCCGGTCTTTTAAAAAGGAGTAAGCTCGTTTCTTGAAGGTCTCTTAGTCGTATCGGTCCGGAAACATTGCCGATGGTAAACAATTCCACAAAGAAGTCATGCAAGGAAGAAATCTAGTAAATCGCACAGTAGGGTACCAAGCATCCAGAAGATGTGGAGGGTAACGTGAGTTTTGTCACGATGTGCGAAATTTGGCGGCTGGAATCAATCCGAACAATTCCTCAGAGCACTCCCCGTGGTAGATGCGATATAAAATGCAAAGGGATGCAACATCTCTTCGCAGCGCCAGTGAATCGGGCCTACTCGTATCAGAGAGAACACGGTGGTCGACAACGTTTATTTATTTCGTTGAGGCTTTACGTGCTTTTCGAGGCACGGGGGTGCTCTCAAAATAAGTATTTTGAGAATTTCTTGACAGAAAGACCCGATAAGTGACGTTGGCCCGACCCGTGATTCGACCAAGGAGACAATTAATAAAGTAATATACAATTTAATTGATAAAAGATTAACTTACGTAGCATTTATTTTTCGTGAATTAGTTTTGTCCATAACAAGATTTATTTTTAGGGCCTATTTCTTAATTTTTTTTAAGTTTTAATGTGTTTTAAATGTTGTTAAATAGATAACACTCAACAATTTTGGAATACTGCTGCCATTTTAATGTCAACTGCTGCCAATTTGAATTTGTCAAGGTTTTTTTTTCTATTTGTTAGTAAAGAAGGGAATAAGTCACTGACCTCAATAGAAGTCAGTGGAATAAGTCAATAAATATAATAGGAAAAATAATTACTGAGAATTATTATATTATGTTTTCATCTGTTTATCTTTCGGATCAACAGATAAATACATACGTGGTAGGTTGAGCCATATTGCAGCTGTATTATGGTTGTAGAACGAAGGGGTTGGCTCGACCGGGTAAAGACCACGTTACAGAGAACATCAGCGTAAAATAGCAGCTTAATGTTCGTATGGTGAGTGTAGAGAACCGGAGACCCTTTTTACGGAAACGAGGCATTCCATTTTGTTCCTCATGGGTGACAACGCATCAGCATTTTGAATATTAATTGAGGACAGATGTAGATGTCTATGGGCCACAGCATACATATATACAGTAATCTAAGGCATCCACTTACCATCAGGTGGACTGTGTGCTCGCTTGTCACCCTTATTTTATAAAAAAGGCTATAAATAAAAAGGCTAATTAAAAGTTGAAAGTTATTCTATTCAAAGTTGAAGGCTATTCTATTCTATTCTATTCTAAATTCAGCGGTGGCCTATTGATAAGTTGTAACGGTAAAGGTCCCGTAATTTTAATAAATAATAAATAAAAAATAATTTAGAATGTAAGTAAATAATTTAAGAAATATATCAAAATAAAAATTCGAAATTTTACTCCAAAATACCGTGCTACACTAGCGAAATTCAGGCTTATGATCACAGACTAACTAGTAGATTCTATCGAATCAAATGATAATAGTAGAAAGGTTTATTTGAGCTCGCTTTTAATTGTTCATAACTCACAACTGACTACACTCACGCGACCTTCTTTCTCTTTTCTCCCCACTCAGATATTGTTGTTTCTTTCTATTCTCCTCAATGAATCCGTACTAGGAGTGCGGTGTATTTATCGTAGCAGGAAAAAAGAACAGGTTCTTAAGAATAACAGCTGGAACTGTTTCGTATAAACTTAAACTACTGTTCCGGTTCCACGAGCAACCAATGTTCAAAAACATAAAACAAGCTCTTATATGTTCTTGCTTAGGGAGGTTACTAAAGATGAAAAGACATAATAACTTGTCACACCTGTTCCCGTAAATCACCTGTTATTTATTTGGAGACGCAAATATTCTAGAATCTGAACCTTACCCTTAAACTGGAAACTCAGAACAATAACTAAAGCATAGAAGGAGCCTGTCTAACAGCTATATATACATCTCTTTTTTTTCTATGTATGTCAGAAAGAGATAAATAAGGGCTTGTCAATAGGTACCAATGTACATTCGGCAAACGTCAGTTTGGATACCTTGGTTACCTTTGTGCTACTAATTTAAAAAGAAAGATTTAAAAAAGTTTTTAGTCTATTGTTCGTATAATACGCTGGCTTGTCTTCAGGTTGTCTGACTGTGTTAAAATTGAGTTTTCGCTTGGAAATTATAATTTTTTCGCAGTGTGAAAGTGTGAATCGAAAAATTAATAAAAAGAACAATGTCCTGCATTATAGTGGAATGTAAATCCCATTCCTCTAGGAAAGAAAACGACTCCGAAAACATTAGCTTTCACCGGTAAGGCATTGTGTCAACATTTGAAACACAATTTACGAGAATTTTCAATTGATAGAAATTCACGTTTTTTGTCATTTTTACTTTAAAATCGAATAATCTTTTAATAAATTAACTTTTTTGCCTATTTTTAAGTAATAAAATTGAATATTTGTTGTTTAAAATTTTGAGTTAAAATTTTGGCAATACTGTTGGAAAAATATATCTCTAGTATAAATTATCGATAGTTTACGATTAAATTACAGTTTTCCTATGGACATCAATTTAAGACAAAAATGGATCGACGCCATTGCACGTCGCAAATGGGAGTGGAAAAAGCACCACCGTATTTGTTCCAGACATTTTAAAGATGACTGCTCTATAAATTTTGAACACAAATGGCGCAGGTTGAAATTAAATGCTATACCTTCACTACATCTGCGGGATAACAAACATTATACAGTAAGATCCTTTTTACAATAAACCTGTTGATTGTTATGATTTGTTTAAAAATTAAATTGCTGATTACGCGGTGTTGATATTTTTATGTTGATATTTTGACTGTTGATATTAAGTATCCCACCCTTAAAATTCAAAATTGTTTATTATTATTTCCCCCATTGTTTATTTCGTTTAATTCATACATTTCCTATGATGCAAAAATAACATAAAATAACTAAATTGTTCTAGAACTATAGAAAATCCAGTGTGTCTGAAAAGAATATTGCATCAACATCCAGTGCAATACCGACAATTGCACCTACACCATCCAGTGTAACATCAACCAGCACATCTTATTCTAGTGCAAAATTAACTACTACAGTTACATTTAGTTCGACACCAAGTCAGCAAGAATTAATTAGTCGTGTATCTAAATTAGAAAAGTAAAGCAGAAAATGAAGGTGCGTTTAGCTACCCAACTTCTCAGCGCATCAGTAGCAGACGCTCTGGAATTTTGTAAATTACTCGGAATTCCTGAATTTACTGATTGCACGGGTACAATACAATTTGTTAGAATATTTAATAACCTCTTTGATATAATGAATAGCCAAAATATGCGGGCAAAAGGATGGAAACGTGCGTTCGCAATATTCAACTTTGACGAAACCAAAATATTTTTTGAGTTCGCTAAAGATGATGGTTCGTTCGTTATCAATTCTAATAGATCGACAGGTTGGCTTGTATCAAAAATATGTCCTCCCAGAAAACAGTGTTTTAAAATATCTATGTACCTATAAGTTCAGCCAAGACCATATTGAACAGTTTTTCGGAGCCATAAGGTCTAAATGTGGTTTTAATAATAGCCCATCGGCAAAAATGTACAGGGCTGCTTATAAACAGTTGCTGGGACATGCAGAGCTAAAAGATGGTTCAACGGGGAATTGTCTTTCTCTAGAAAATATAACATATGTTAAATTTCAATAATCAAAAATATAAACAATTATTAAATTCATCTACTGGAAATGGTAGACTAATTGACTTGCCTGATGTGAACATTAATTCCGAGAATTATTCTGACCATGATTATATTTTACGTGCCTCAAATTTAACAGAATACGCACAACACGTAGTAGATTATATCGCTGGTTATGCAGTCAGAAAAATAAAAAAGGAAGTCATATGTGAAAAATGCCTCCAAAGTTTAGAAAATAACAGTGCTGAGAATTCGTTTTCTTTGATATCTATTAAAGAGAGAGGAGGCCTGACCAAAACTTCGGAAGATATAAAAAAGGTGTGTAAACTGCAGAAAAAATACTGCGCGAGTTCGAAATTAGAATAGGCTTCAAATTCTTAGGACGGCCTAAATATTTTTTAACAATGATTAATAAAATATCGCATATAATATTGCCAACATCTATATTCAGTGATTTAGACGAGCATTCGTTTGACAATGATTTACTGGACGATCATACAAACTTGTTAATAAAGTTGATCAGCAAAGAGTTTTTAAAAATTAGGATTCACTACATTACCAAAAAGTTTTCTGCTCCTAAAAAAAATTAGGACATTTTTAAATAAAACAATTATTTTTAAAGGACAATAATTTATTTATTTATTTCGTATTATAATGTGTTGTACATAGAATTTGTGAGATATAATAAAAAAAATTTAAAATTTTATTGTTGTATTGATTAATCTCACTGTTTCAATTTGTATAAAAAGTACTCTGTGGTTTTATTAAGGTTGCAGTGCCAAGATTCACTAGCGCTCGATGTTTTTCAGTAGTTTGGTAAAAAATTAATACCTCGAACGCTACTGAAATTACTACCCGCCCGCCGCGCCGCCTTAGTATAATGATGATCGTCATATCATCAATCTGAGGATATGATTCCACGCTTTCATGATTTTACCATAGACAAAAATACCAGTACTGATATCGGTAATAATTATTTTTACTGGTACATCACTAGTTAATACTCTTTTGTCTATGACAATGTACGTTTTAATTATCTAGTACTACTTCTATGCTTTACTTATTGTTCTGAGACAGGAAAACTTAACCAAATCTATAGGTTTCATAATTATTCCTGCCACTAGGGCAGCGCCACTTTGAATTAATATTTGACAGATCTCATAACAGAAAAGTTAAATTGTTAGTAGTATCACAGAATAAGTAATAGTTAAAAGAAGTAGTATAGTAAGATTATTTCTTTCTGATTTATTAGTTATATTTTGTATTATTTAGATTGGAAACGGATAAACAAAATTACGGATGTTCCTAAAAGAAATAGAATTCAAAAAGTTAAAAGTGTGTAAAAAAAAGTTAAAGAATACAGCTATGAGGCATTGTTAACTACTAGAAGAAAATAACGTTTACGCTTTACGATTATTCCCTTATTAGCAGCTGATGCAATATATATTTATGCTAAGTCAAGATATTATCGATGACGAAAAAAGATATCAAATAACTTTATTGTTTAACGATGCAATTCCACAGCAACAGTAACAGTAACAGGATCGATGTTACAGGGACTGGCAGTTTAAAGACATCGGAATTTGTTGCAAGATAACAACCTGTTATTTTGGAACCGGCTACTGGAGCTGTTATTTCAAAGGAACAGAAATAGATGGCACAGTTTCTAAGTTTCTAACTTAACCTAGCCTAGTATTAGTAAAGCCAACTCTTAACCACAAATTATAAAGTAATATGTACCAGGCTTAACAAGAACCGAAATGAATGTTGATACTACAAAATTTAAAGATATCGTTTGAGTACAGGGAAGGGACATACAGATATATTTATTCCTCGTGTCTCGTGTGTTTTGAGTTAATACAGTGAACGCAGTAATTAGGGCTACACCATAAATAAGAGTGTATATATTAAGCTACACAATACATCTTTACTATTGAATGAACTCCGTAACAGAGCTTACAATACCTATTTATAGGAATATTTGTTTTTCTCTTCTAGCTTTTCAGTTCGAAACGGTGTAGTGTAATGTTAAATTATGTTAATTTTGACGATAAATTATGTAAAATATTAAAGTAACAGGTAAATGCAGAACTCTTGTTATTGACATTGCTAAAATTAGTATTCCTCATTGCGTTCCTTAGTGATGTGTATTTGTAATTTTAATTTGTCATTATTATTAACAATATTTTTACCGATGAAATATCGATTATGACATCTATTGAAAATTAATCTTGTGTAATACGTGTAAAAAAATTGCTTTCAAATATTTATGGAAAATAGAATATCACATTTTTTATTTATATACAGTTCCTTTTAGGATAATGCCAAGGAAGTTGGCTGTGTTTTTTCCTTAAACGCTATACCTACTTAGTTTCTGAGTGGAAAAAAAATCCTTCACGTTACTAGCGACGATGATAAGTTTATACAGTTCTTTTAGAATTACGAGTTAGAATCATGCTGCAGCTATATTACTGGTATAGTTGTAACACGAATGGATGGATGGAAGGCCACTCCCACAGAATACCAGCGTAAAATGGCAGCTTAACGCTGCTGTGTTTCGTATGGTGAGTGTAGAGAACCGGAGACCCTTTTATTGGAAACGAGGCATTCCGTCTTAGTCCTCTCGGGTGACAACGCATCTGCATTTTGATTCGTAATCGAGGATAGATGTAGATGTCTATGTGCCACAGCAACCACTTACCATCAGGTGGACTGTGTGCTTGTTTGTTACCCAAATCCTATAAAAAGAAAAGTTTTCTCCTTAATAGGCGGATTTCCATTTGCTGGCACGGCGGCGGCGCCGTGGCTTCGTTTTTCCACTGCGCTGGTGCCGTTGCCGTTCTACGCTCGGCTTTTGGATATTTGGATACTATAGACCGATAGTTTCTACTTCAAATAATAGAAATACTCAAATCAACTGCATTTAACGCCACCCCGTGAATAATCGGCGTACCCTTTGGAACTAAAATAGCTTGGAAATAAGACGTTAGATTACAAAATAATTATTTAGAATGTGTTCTAATGATAATTAAAAGTAAACTTTTTCATCCCTCTACAATTTACTATAATATATTGCTGAAAATGAATTGAAGCACACGGTCAAAAATATAATTCTAGAATCAATTATATCATTACATCACATCATTACAGCCCTTCACAAGTCCACTGCTGAACATAGGCCTCCCCAAGGAATGCCATAAAGCACGGTCCCGAGCCACCTGCATCCATTGACTTCCTGCATGTCTTGCCAGGTCGTCACTCCATCTAGTGGGGGGACGCCCTACACTTCGCTTGCCGGTACGAGGCTGTCACTCGAGAACCTTTCTTCCCCATCGGTTGTCGGTTCTTCAAGCTATATGGCCAGCCCATTGCCATTTCAGCATACTAATTCTTTGGGCTATGTCGGTTACTCTGGTTCTACTGCGGATATCCTCGTTTTTAAGGCTATCACGCAGAGAGACACCGAGCATAGCCCCCTCCATAGCTCGCTGAGCGACTTTGAGCTTCCTCATACGGCCAGCAGTGAAGGACCAGTTTGGTTATTTCTAATTAAAATTAATTCTTACTAAAGTAAAGATTTACTAATCAAAAATTATTTATTCAATTAATTATTATTCGAATTATAATCTAATAAGTATGTACATAGAGTATACATTTCATATTCATTTTGAGGTTTCGTTTCAATTGAACACCGTTAATAAAACAGAAGAGTTAAACGTTTTGTATATTCGTTTTCGATTTAGTTAGTATTACTTTATATTTACTGAATTATTACCGAGCTATTCGATAACTTCGATTCACATTGCACATCCCTAGATTTTTTTTTCATAGTTTCATACGTTGGTGTCCTGTATCCATCTGTTTTTGTGTGAGTGTGTGTAAACGTCAAATTTCCAAGAATTCGCTGCCGCCAGTGCCTCGACTTGGAAACCGCTCAATACAGGTGTATATTAATTTGGAGCCCAGGAGAAAATAATTGACATGCTCGGAGTCATACAGTTTACAGGAGTCGGTTGTGCAACAGTGTAAAAGTGTTTTGATAAGTTAACTCACAAATTATCCTCGTTATCGTCACGAGTTTAACATAATAATATTCGCCCTTCGCAGAACTCTGTAACTACGCATATTGAATAAGGTAATACATTATTACTATAATAAAGTAAAATAGTTCGTACTTGACACGTTCTGATATATGAATATGGTTTCTAGAGATATTTTTTAAGCTGTTACCCAGAAGTATATTTAGCTTATTTCCAAGTGTAAAAGGTCGTTGTACTTCGTTTTGAAGATGTCCCGCGATCTTCTCACGTTAGTATGGTAGTTGAACGTTCATATTATTGCTCTTTCAAGGACTTCACTTTCATATACTTTGATTTTTAGATAAATTTATAAATATTTCATACAGGAGGTTTTGTTTATCAAATGCTTCTTTGTTATAAAATTGTATCTAATTAATTTAAAACATTTTTCATTCTCAAACATTTTTTCTCTTTATGTTTTTGATAAATTAGAAACTGTTCTCAACTATACTATATACTTTAGTAAATTGTAACTAAGCTATAGTTGAACTTTAAAATGTGGTATTGAAGCTTAATAGTATTCATACTGTGTAGGAAATCCCAATGTGTATATTATATTGTAATTCTTTTTCATAATATTGAAGTGACAAACTTACAACTGCCCTGGAACAGACTTTGAACAAAGAAGGCTACAGATACAATGTCACCTCTGAGAACTAAGATGGAACGCCTTACAGCCAGTAATTATACTGGCTATCTATACTCTTGAGAGCGGAACACAGCTGTGCAAGCACTTGGCGGCAAAAATAGGGAAGAGGGTGGTAGCTACCTACATGTATGCCTAGGCATAAAAGTAGCACTAACACAGATAAAGTGTAAAAATTAATAAAGTAAAGTAATATTTTTATCTTTCCAGATCGACACTGCAGGAAATTACTAAACTATAAAACGGAGATATTAAGGGTAAGTCTTGCACTATAGCACAGTGGCATTATTCTGTGTAGTGGTGGAGTAAAATAATCTCAAATCATCCCATGGGTAAATAATAAACTGAAACAGGAGATGGGCAACATAACAAAAAACCTGTGAACACACATTCTCTGACAATTTTATATAATCTAATATATAAAAAATATTTTTTTTGTTTGTATTTTATGCACTGCCATACCGTTCATCACATTGTGATAAAACTTTGTCAACTTAAAGCTTGCACTTGAGCGAAGGTTATAGGCATAGTACAATTAACTTACAATAGGTGGTGTGCATATCCTACAGACAAATTTATTTACACACTTTTACACAAAGTTATATATCATTCAATTTCAATAAATATATTATCATTCTTTATTTAAACAATATAGCTCTTCCAAATTTAAAATTATATTGTGACAATTGTTTCTTCTGCAGCAGCAGCGTGCCGGGTGCCAGCTAGGATGTAATATTCATTTGAAAAACTTAATAAAAAGAGTTATTATAGTATTAATGAAACATAAAAGGCATGGTAGTTCAAGGCCTAAGCACTCACTGTAAATTTCACAGTACGTAAGCAACCCGGTTTAGATCCCAAATGAATTGCGATTTTGATTTTAAGTGCTAATTAACCATATGCTCCACGGTGAAGGAAAACATTGTGAGGCAACCTGCATGTCTGGGAAGTTAAAATAATTTAAAGGAATGTGATGTCTGTCAAAACACATGAAATCATCTCTGTGGATAATTCCTTGCCCTGAAACCCTTAGAAATAAAAGAAGCCCTGTGTCTAGGACTGATTGAAATCCCCAGATTTATCTATATAAATAAAATGATAGAGGTTTGCAGTTGTGTGCGCATCATTTCAATTAGGTTTTCCAAGTTTTATTTCTTAGACACTTGGACCTTATCAAAAAAAAAATTTCATTTAATATAAAGTTATTAAAGTTTTAAGCAACAACGATTTTTATAAGCACTATGTGTTCAGTGAACATTATATGCACTAAATAACTTTGTTTACAAAGAAATGTTGTAAGCAAAGTATAGTTTTGCTTGTGATCTTTTTGATGTTTTTTCCTTCGCACATATGAAAACATTGTTAATATATCAAGCAATGTGGACGAAGTCGCAGGTATCAGCTAGTTAAACATATTATTGTAAAACACGGAATATCGCATGTTTAAACAGTTTAAAAAGGACCTGCTAGGTTTCTTGCTGGTTCCACCCAGTACAAAGGTTTTATTCTAATCGAGTAGTTAAAATAGATTTGACTTTTAGTAAGTAATGCTTATTATAATCTAGGTTAAAAGACTAATTTATATTTTGTTCTATTCTATTCTGTTTTATGTAGGTTTTTGTGTCTGGTGTTATCTTCGTTTTCGGATGTCCGTTCCAGTATCTGTATTAGTGTTTAGCTCATTATTATATAATACCAATCTATAAATAGAATGATATGACTTAAATCTTTATGTGGTAGAGCCATGTTGCAGCCATATTACTAGTTTAGTTGTAGCACGAATGGGTCGGCTCGACCGGGGAAGGACCACACTCATAGAATACCAGCGTAAAATAGCAGCTTAATGCTGCTGTGTTTCGTATGGTGAGTGTAGAGAACTGGAGACCCTTTTTACTGGAAACAAGGCATTCATTCTTAGTCCTCACGGGTGACAACGCATCTGCATTTTGATTTGTAATTGAGGATAGATGTCTATGGGCCACAGCAACAACTTACCATCAGGACTGTGTGCTCATTTGTCACCCTTATCCTATAAAAAAAATCAGCAGTCTTAAACCTGGGGTCATAACTTAAAACCTGGCCACGATAAATATTCAAGTGGGTCATGAGAGCGTTCCAAATTAAATATATTAACAGTAACTATTAATTAAAAAGTCTTATTATCCAAGATTTCTGCAAACTCCTACAAAATATATTTGATATAAAGTTTAATAATCATTTCTTACATTTACGTGAATACTAAACCAGAGTGAATTAATGTGTGGAAACTGTGCCGTGACCTTAAATAGACCAAGTGCCTGCTATGGTTGAGCCATAGAAAATTGGTATTATTTAATTGTTTATTTTAAAAACATGTAATATATATGCACAGTATACACATGTATTTACATAATGAATTAATATCACATTATATAAACAGAAAAATGTAAGTAAACATTGAAGGTGTACTATACCATTATAAAATGCAAAAAATGAAAAATATAAAATGAAAAATATGTTAACCTCAAAAAAAATAATTAAAAACAGTCTTCAGAAAAATAAAAAATATATAATCATCAAAATCGGTTGAGGTGGCAAAGAATTATTTGCCTATATGTCGTGCCGATGCCTGCGTGTTTGTTCACTCATTCACTTGTCTTCGAAAAATTTTTTTTCTTATTTCTCAGACATGCAGGTTGCCTCACGATGTTTTCCTTCACCGCCGAGCACGTGGTAAATCAGCACTTAAAATTGCAATTAACAATTTCAGTGGTGCTGGCGGGGATTGAACCCGGGTTGCTCGTATACTGTGAAACTTACAGCGAGCGCTAACCATCTGAGCTACCACGGCTCCGACAAACCGCTAAACGTATTTTATGTTATAATATTGTATAGTAGTGTTTGGACCTTTGTAGAAAGGTTGAGGACGTTTTGAGTTGGATTGTTATTTTATTTATTTATATTTCATTTATTATTTTGAGTTATTATCAGGTTTATCAGGTTTGGTCGTGTAGAAAGAATGAACGAAGAAAGAGTGAGAAAGCAAATTTATACTGCAGAAGTGAACGGCAGAGTCGGAAAGGGACGCCCTATACGATGGTTTATCGACCTAATTGGCGATATATTGAAAATGGGCCAGATTAGGAGTACCCTTAACCGACGAGCGTGTATGCGTAGATATATGGATGTAAAGGAGGCGAGAGAGGTGTGCCAGGATCGTGCCAAGTGGAAGTCCGTAGTCTCTGACTACCCCTCTGGGTGACAGGCGTGAGTGTTTATGTAATATGTTGTTATCAAGTTTCAGTTACCCTCTGGCGCCTTATACGTAGTGGATATTCTTACACCTTCACTACTCGGTTCTTTCACAGTTACACACTTTAATCACTAAACAAGCGTCTAGTACGATACGCTTTTGCGTTGTCGCAAATTTTTGGACCTTTGTAGCAAGAATGAGGTAGTTTGGGTCGAATTTTTACTGGTGATGAAACTTGGTTCATCATTATGAGCCGCAGTTTAAGCAAGACTCAATGCAATGGCAAATAATGGCACAGCACCTCACAAGAAGTTCAAGGTGTCGGCCTGAAAACTCATAATAGCCACGGTTTCTTGTGATTCAGTAGAAATCCTTTTGATTGATTGCAAACAACAAGGTGTTTCCATAATGGGTGAATAGTATTGTTTCTACAATTGGTAGGTTGACAGAGGGCTGTGATGATGAAAAAAGGCGGGAAAATTGAGCAAAGGCGTGCTGCTCTGCTACGACAACGCGCCCATGCTGCATGTTGCAATGCTATACAAAGAATGTCTTTGTAATTCCAATTCCCCCAATTATCTAAACATTTACCGTTTATTACCAATATTACAAATTTTCCCGTTGGTATCGTACTCGTAAGAGGCGACATAGGGAAACAAAACAACAGATGGGCAGCACCATTGTCCTAATAATAGATAAAAAAATGAAAAACTGCGATTGCCAACCTGCCTGTCAAGCGTGGCAATAATGGCAAATATCCCTCTTATGAGGCGGTCTATGAGAGGCAGTGGACTTTTGATAGACAGTTATGGTAATGGTAACAGTTGATAAACATAAATAAATTGCATGTACCTCGCTTACCGATATTTTGAGTTAATTTCAATTTATTTCCAGAGTCACCATGTCCCTCTGGGCTAGAGCTCAGCAGCTCCCCCAAGAAAGTCTACAACAGGTATGTACACATAAATATCTCCCCGTTAGTCCATAAACAGAAATATAGACTTCTGGAGATGAACTTCTCCCATTTTAGAATTTACCTTTATTGCCATGCTTATTATATGTGGTAGAGCCACACTGCAGCTATATTATGGTTGTAGCACGAAAGGGTCGACTCGACCGAGGTAGGACCACGCTCTCACAGAATACCAGCGTAAAATAGCAGCTTCATGCTGCTGTGTTTCGTATGGTAAGTGTAGAGAACCGGAGACCCTTTTTACTGGAAAAGAGGCATTCCATCTTAGTCCTCAAGGGTGACAACGCATCTGCTTTTTGATTTTTAATTGAGGATAAATGTAGATGTCTATGGGCCACATCATCCACTTACCATCAGGTGGACTGTGTGCTCGTTTGTCACTCTATTCTATAAAAAAAATGCTTGGTAGGTGGATTAGCCCCAGTACCAGATGACTCATATATTTAGTGCTGTTCCCTGTTGCAGCACTGGGGGTTTTAAGACTGGTTATTTTTCGAAATAAATATACCCATTTTATGGGATGATACAATTTGTTTCTGTTTCTTTGAAGTTGTTTTACTGAATGGTAGGACACCTTTTTGCCTATAAGTCCGTCTCGGTAGGAGAACCACTGCACTGTGCTTACACTGCTGTGCTCCAGTCTGTAGCGTATAGAGAGCCAGGCTGTGAGGCATTCCATCTTAGTCTTCAGGGGTGACAATGCATCTATCACAGATAACAACAGTTTGAAGTTGGCTGCAGGTGTCCATGGACTACAGTAACCACATATCCTCAGGTGGACAACCAACATTACGTTTGCCACTTCGGTTATATAAAAAAGTTAAGTTCTATGACATCCACGCCATAGTACTGGGTGATGCATTGGATTTTCTTAAAACGACACCTTACAGTAAATCACCGTAAGGTTGAAATTACAGCCTATATACCTCCTGCTGGGCACAGGTTTTCTTTCATTTCTGAGTGTGTTATGGTACAATTAGTCCGCCGCGTGGCTTCGGAACGTGTTTGCATACTTTACACGTCTTCGAAATATTTTTAATCCTCAGATGCAGGTTTTCTCAAGCTTTTTCCTTCACCACTGAGTACATGGTAAATCTGCACTTAAAATTGTATAACGATTTTATTAGTACTGGTAAGGATCGAATCTTGGTTGCTCGCGTACTGTGAAATTTACAGCGAGTGCTTAGTCCCAGTGCTACCACGGCTGTCCAGCGTGGTTAGTTGTTGACTTTCTACAATTGTTAATATCTATAGAAAACTATAAATAATGAAATCAACATTAAGTCATGTGACCTAAAGTCGGGTTTGTATGAGTTGCTCACGGCTCGGTTTCACTGTAAATATTTTGTACAGCACTGGTCCCAAATCCGATCCTTGGGGCATCCCCATTTACTTCATAGATTTTTAAAGCATATACACTAGGGAATGCAAAACCGGCCCAAATTAAAACCCGGTTTTCCCCGGATTTCTTATTAAAAACCGGTTTTCGGTGAAACCGGTTTGAAAATAAGATTTTCTATTCTTTGTATAAATTATATTGTTAAACTGCATGTGAAATTCAGGCTTATCTTTTGAATTATTAAATAGATACGTACCTATTAAAATATGAAAGAAATACATATTCAAAATATCAATGAGAGTGCAGAAATTTATTAAAGAAAAAGTTTAATGAAAGGTTATATATTTAATATTATTATTAATTCTACTCTCATTTAAAAACGACACAATAACGGGTCAAATTCAATCTTTGCAAATATATTGCAAAAATTGAATTGAAGAGAGACATTTATCAAGACGAATGAACATCGATGTCTGTTATTTGTTTTCATCGGTATAAACTTAAACAAAACAAAATAAAAGGCTGTAATTAGATTAGTATGAAAAGTTCCAACTCGCTCTTATTTTGTTCCGTTTAATTTTAGTACAGTAGAGTGTCGATTATCCGAACTAATTGGGGGACATGGGTGTTCGGAAAACCGGTTTATTCGGATAATCGAACTGTATAATTTTATGTACCAATAAAACATATTTATATGTAATACAAATTTCTCTCTTTTAAAATTTTTCTCTCTTTTTCCATTCTTTAGCATATGCGTACAAAAACTTCTATAAACCATTCCGTAAAAATTGAACTGTTCATCCAGGCGCTCTTTTGTGAGGTGTAAACAATAGGCATTGAAGACATATCTACGTGTTTGAAACAACGCGGTTTCTTGCTTTTACCAATAAAAGCATAGGCAATCGGTGGGTACCAGTTGCATTAGCAGAAGCTAGAGCAGTGATACGATCCTTGTTTACTTTAGGACTAGGTGCCGCTCATTTACGACGCGAAGCAAGAGTTTTTCGTGGCAAAGCCTTCCAAATGAGCCCAGTTTCATCAGCGTTGTAAACGTTTTCCAGAGCATAATCTTCTAGTTTAAATACGTCGCTTAATTTTATTTTCAAAGTATCAGCTGCTGAAGAATCAGCAGACAATTTTTCTCCTTGTATTTGAAACTCACGAATGCCATGTCTTGACTTAAACCGTTTTAACCAGCCCGTGCTTGCTTGAAAGTTCGACGGCCCTCCAAGTTTTTCATTAAATTGTTTTGCCTTTTCACATAGAAAGGGACCAGAGATAGGTTTTCCTTGTGATCTTTTTTGTGTAAACCACTTGTAAACACCGTCATCGAGATCGGTATTCGTGGCGAACTTCATAGTTTTACGACTTGTCGACCCATCAGTAGAATCAAGCTTGAACATAAAAATTGATATGGTCGTCTTTTGTTTTTTTTTTTATATCCGTAATTGTCGACTTACCCACTTTGTACTCATTAGATAACTTGGTTGCAATTTCGCCTTCCTCTAATCTAAAACTAATACACAAAAGTGATCGTAACAGAGCGCTGACGCTGACTGAGCGTGCGGGCAGAAGTACAGCGCTCTCGGTACTGAACGTAGTCAACACTGGGCACTGCGGGGGGGGGGGGCTCGCTGCTGCGGTAGTCGCATCTCAGCGTGGCAGTAGTTCGGTTAAGCGATCGTTCGGTTGATCGACGTTCGGATAATCGACGCTCTACTGTACTTTGAAAATTGAAAACCAATTACAGACATCGATTTGTCTTCTCAATATATCTGCAAAGTTTGAATCTGATCCAGCATGTAGTTATACATTACATTTGTATGGCGGACCCTTAAACGTTTTTAGTCAGAAAATGAGATCTTAAGAAAAGTAAAGCATCAAGAGTGTAATCATTAAGACGAGACCGTATTTTGCTGCAGAAATAACCAGCTGTCGAAAATGCACGTTCTGATTCGACACTTGTGAGCTTGATCGTGATGAGAGCTTTGTATGCCTTTGTTAAAAATCTCTCGCGTCCACCGCCATCCTCGCTTAATGCCATTTCACATAACACCATTTTTTCGGTTTCTAAATTTAGCGCAGATAAAGATGGTTTAGTACAGCTCTTTGTTAGTTTCAATGCATACAAAAGCTCCTCTTTGAAACTTTTAAAAGTAGGAGTTGAAGAAGCAGTGTTCAACCTCTGATGTTCTGCCAAAGTAATACTGTTGTCATCGTCAGTGACCATTTTCGATACGATAGATTTTATGAAATCTGCAGTTGGTTTTTGAAATATAGAATCACAAATCACTGTCAATCTCATCGAAAAATACTTCAGTGTGGTCTAAATATTTCAGAACACCTTGTATTAAATGGTATCTCTCACCTATTCTCTTTCGTAAAGCTGTCTGCAGTTCAAAACTCAGACTGCCGTGAAGGCTTGACAGTTTTCCGAACATGCGTTTTAACGCAGTGTCAGCTGTAAGAAGAGTTGCATCTTCTAAGCACAAGACTTCAAATCAAATCAAAAATATTTATTGCATGAGTACAGGTAAAATTAAATAAGATCTTAAGATTATGTTATGTACATTTGTGCTCCATAGTCTACGTATTTCAGGTGTACAATATTAAGTCTTAATTATATTTATCAAATAATCGATATCTTTATCAAATATAATATATAGATTAATTCATTAATGTCATCGTATTTTTTTAAAATTATTATTACAATATATGATGTCAGTTTTGTATACTAAAAATACTTTACTTACTACTAAAAATACTTTATTTAACTTTTTCATTATAATTTTGTCTTAGTACTCAATAATTTGTTGGAATAATTAAATAATAAATCTAACTCCTAAATATATAATTACTTTATTTAATCTTTGTTTTCTATAAAATCTTGTAAGCTGTAGAAGCATTTTTCTAATAACCACGTGTTCAGTACCTTTTTAAATCTTGTATCGTTCATATTTTTAAAAGAGTCAGGAATATTATTATAAATTTTAATGGCATTACAGTAAATGCTTTTATTATATTGTACTGTTTTCGGATAAAATTAACTTGTTATTTTATAAGGCTTCCTGGGATTTTTAGATTTTTCAAATAAGTATTCATATTTCCGTACAAATAAAGATACCTCTTTAATGTTTAAACAGGGTAGTGGCAAAATGCCCAGTTTCTTAAAAAGTGGTCTACAAGAGTCACTCCGAGGAGCCCCGCCCATAGCTCTAATGCACTTTTTTGCATTTTGAATACCCTGCCGATATTTGGGGCGTTGCCCCAGAAAATTATGCCATACGCTAAAACTGATTGTATATATCCACGGTATGTCATCAATCCTGCTTTAACAGACGTGTTAGAAATTATTCTTCTCAAAGGGTAGACGTATTTTGAAAGCTTGGCACAAAGTTCATTTAAATGTGGTTCCCAGCTACAATGAGTGTCAACAGTTAAGCCGAAGAATTTTGTTGAATGCACCTCCTGTATTATTTCTGACTCATGTTCTATATTTAATGGTAACAGTTTTTGAAATTTGGAATAAAACTGTATAACATGAGTTTTTGACAAATTAATACTTAATTGGTTACGGTTTAACCATTCCACAATTTTCCCGAGTGTAATGCTAACATCTGATTGATATAAACCTCTGGAAGCATACTTGACGAGTGTGGTGCAGTCATCTGCGAATAATATCGTTGGATTTTGAATATGTTTCGGAAGGTCGTTTATATACAACAAGAAAAGAAGGGGTCCTAATACAGTGCCCTGTGGAACACCGCGGCTTATTTCTCTAAATTTGGATCTATTAACTGTCACTATTTTTGTATTATAACAAAAGTTATTTAGTTCTGTGGCTTGTTTCCTATGCGAAATGTATGACTTAAACCAATCAAGAGCCACTCCTCGAATTCCACACCTCTCCATTTTATCTAATACACTTCGACAACTCCTTTTACTATTTCGATTGCTTCTTTTAATCGATTTAGAGAGGTAATTCCATCGTCTGTGAAACGAATATCCGATTTTAAGTCCAGCAATGCTTTCTGTGTACACTCATAGAGTACTAAAAACCTGTCAACCATATCAGACGACAGCCTATGCCGACTACTTACTTCTACTAACTACTACATTCTGCCCGTGACTTCGTCAGCGTTCTACTTATGTAGAAAATAATTTATTTGGGATAAAAGGTATAGTTTTCTCTATTCCAAATTTCATCCAAATCTATCTAGCCGTTTAACACGATAAAGTACCAAACATATTAAAAGACAAACTTTCGAATTTATAATAATTTTATATAAGTGTGACTATCTTAATATTTTAAAATAGCAGTTTGTAGACACAGTGCACTGCACATCAATCGTAATGTTTTTGTTCTAAACTCGCCCCAATTGTAGCAACGGAGAGTGGATGGGCGTTATGCTTAATGTGTCGCCGTGTATTACTAATTAACTAACCTTCATACTATAAATGTCAAATACTTACACTAAACTTCAATAACTGAACATCACGACAAATTCACTAAGCTCCTTCACTTAACTATTTAGAACAGTTCAAAGCTACTAAGTTACTAGACTACGATCCAGTTACAGTCTATACACAATATGTCTTTTCACTAACAATGGTGACTACTGACTAGGTATTTCCCCGTATTATCCATGCGCCTAGAGATACAACAAATATGGGGATTCCCCGTCGGGGAATCACAATAAATACATCGTTTTGACGGACACGTGGTGTTGCCATTTGAAAATAATAAAAAACCAAAAAACCGGAAACGTAAAAAAATAACCGGGTTTTTTAAATAATTCAAATATGCCGAAAAACCGGCTTTTCGGTTATCGGGTAACCCGGTTTGCATTCCCTAATATTCACTATGCTCTACTTTAAATAATTTTTTCCAACAAGTAGTATTATATCTTAAGAATCTCGTAATTTGCGTGAGGAAATAAGCTTTTGATTTCGGCCAAAAGTCCCCAATGTCAGACCTTATCCAAAGCTTACGAATAGTCAATAGGGGTAGTAAATGTTATTAAATTTGTCAATAGGTAAGGGCCATCTATGGAGATCACTTCCCGATTGAGGTCCGTCACTGCCTCGCAACGTGGATCGAAAGCAGGATATGGTAAGTGAATGGTTAACATTAATTTATATTCCGACGTGGAAAGCCTCTTTTTCGGCTTAAGACAGGCACTTTTGTCTTTTTAGTCTTCAGTGACAATGCATCTGTATCGTGCCTTTTTTGCTTGAGGTTGTTTGCAGATGTCCATGCGCAGCACAATACCCTTCAGATAGCTAGCTCGTTTGTCACTATCAAAATAAAAGAAATATATTTAAACCATGTAGAATTTTGGCCTCGGCGACTAAGAGGATTGTTGAAGGTGGGAACGTCGCTCCATCCTATATCCTAAACAATCAATATTATATATCATGGATTTAGTGACCTCTTACTTTAAGCTCATTTGCAACTGATATTTTATTTCCGACTAGCGATCCGCCCCGGCTTCGCACGAGTGATTTCTGGATCTCGACAACAGCGCCACCTACCGGGTACAATTGTGAATCTTTTAAACCATCTAGGTACCCACTCAAACACACAAAAAATTTCATCAGAATCCGTCGAGCCAGTTTCAAGTTTTAGCGAGACTAACGGACATTAATTGATTTTTTATATATATATTACATTAATTATTTAGGTGCATTGATCGCATTTCCTTCCCCCAGCATGCTATTAAAAGAGCTATACATGGAATTTCTTTGCATCGTAGAATTCGCCCAACAAATGAGTAAGCTGAAATAGCAATGGGCCGACTATATAACTCGAAGAACCGACAACCGATGGAGAAGAAAAGTTCTCAAGTGGTAATCTCGTACCGGTAAGTATAGGGCGGCTCCCAACTAGATCAACCTGGCAAGACATGCAGAGAGTCGATGGATGCAGGTGACTCAGGGCCGAGCTTGGTGGCATTCCTTGGGGGAGGCCTATGTTTAACAGTGGACTTGTGAATGGTTGTAAAGTTAATGATGATCGCCTTAACATAGGGGTGGGGCTGTCCGCTCCGGCCCCCTCTTGGTTATGCTAATGGTTGTGGATTCTTCTAGAATTGAGAAGAGAGCGTGTTGTTTACATGCTGTTGATTTTTTTAAATATTCTTTGTAAGGACTTCGGAACCAGAGGAGCAGCAGAGGTTCTTCGTGGAGGAACTGGTGCAAGAGATCCAGACCAACGCGGACCTCATGCTGTCCCCAGAGATGTTCGTCACCAAAATGAAGCTGATAGAAGCCGCCAAGAACTTCCATGTGCAGTACAGGTTGGTTTTTATATTATACTAGCGATCCGCCCCAGCTTCGCATGTGTAATTTCTGGATCTCGACAACATCGTCATCTACCGGGTCTAATTGTGAATGTAAACCAACCAGAGACCCACTCAAACACATTAAAAATTCCATTAAAAACGCAAAACGCATTTTTCTGCCACCAGGGCGGCACCACTTAGGAATGAGGTGAAATATTTGACAGATTTCATAGCGTAGGAAGTTAATTTATTTGAAAAGTGTAAAGATTAATGTTTCTTTCTGAAATATTAGTTATATTTTATATTAATTAGATTAGAAATGATTGAATTCCATAGAGGAATTAAAAAATAATAAAAAAATGAGTAAAATATTAACTTATAATTAAATCGCAACTTTTCAATGATGATGACACTGTGTGACCATTTGCATGGTAACAAATAAGTTCATCTTAGTTCCAAACCCGACATCTGGTGAGCGTTACTTTACTAGAATCGTGTCTGGTCGCTATTTAATTGGTTAAAGTGTTTTGTCTGGAAAATTCATGTGTGTATTTACACTATATTTTTCCTGCCTTAACGGCAACTATGGCGAATGATTAAACGTTTTTTAGTTAAACCACAGTTTAAAGAAAGTCTAACAGTTGTGAAACAATGTACTTGCGCAGAGCAACGGTGGGGCACTGCGGGCGGGGCGGGCCGACCTTGTGCTAGCGCACTTCACCGAGTCTGATAGACAATACATGCGGTTGGCGCGAGCGTGTTTTATAGTACCTATTTAATTAATTTTAAGTGCCGTTTTTGAAAAATATAATCTATAATGGTGAATTACTATAATAGTTATATGAGTTACTAAGCAAAGATGAATTCAAATGACGGCCGTGCTTATTTTTCCCTCATTTATTTTGATAAAATTGTTTATCCGAATGCAAATACACTACTGTTAGATAATAATACCCTTAACTATTTAAATAAATTAACACTATTTATTTATTTAGTAGACCTTACGTTATAAAACATTCATGGAACGCATTAGAAGTAAATGCAATATTTATTCCAAAATGAATGATGTATGCAAACCGACAGCAACACAGCCCATCACGATGCAACATAGGCCGGCCTCACTGCAACGTCACCTTCTTTGCTGGTACTAAAACACGGTATTGCCACATACGAGGGTGATCCAAAAGTAATGATAATGAAAATAAAACACGGTAATTAAAGTTAAAATAATAATTTATTTTTCTACATAGTCTCTAACAAATCAATACATTTAGTCCATCTTTTTCTAAACCCAGGATTCCTTTGAAAAAATTCTTTGTCTTGACCCTCCCAAAACGCTTCAACAGCGGCCATTACTTCGCTATCGTCTTCGAATTTCTTGCCTCAGGCGTTCCTTGAGCCGAGGAAAGAGGTAGAAATCACTAGGAGCTAGATCTGGCGAATAGGGAGGTGTTCGAGCAGTTCGAATCCCGTTTCTTGAATGGCAGCCATCGCAACTGCGGCGCAGTGAGCCGGTGCGTTGTCTTGGTGAAACAGCACTCCGGCTCGCAGTTTGCCGCGTCTTTTTCCTAATGGCCTCCCGTAATCTTTTATTTGGTCTGCGTAGTAAGAGCCCGTAACAGTGGCTCCTTTTCCAAATATTCCACCATAATTATGCCTTGAGCGTCCCAAAAACAGATGCCATAACCTTTCCCGCCGAACTTGAAACTTTGAATTTCTTTGGCGTTGGTGAGGACTCCTTCAAGTCATCGATTGTTGTTTCGTTTCAGGATCAAAATGGTGGATCCAGGTCTCGTCCATAGTCACAAAACGGAACAAAAATTTTCTTGATCTGCTTGGAACTTTTCGAGATTGACCTCGAAATGTCAACTCGATTTTCTTTTGCCCGTCGGTTTACATTATCGGTACCCAACGCGCAGAGACCTTTTTCATATGCAATTCGTTCGCAAGGATTCTTTGAACACTGCCATATGAGATCCTTGTGACCTCAACTATATGCCTGATGGTCATTCTTCGATTTGCCAATACGACATCTTCGACTTTTTCACGTTATCTTCAGTAAGGGATATGGATGGGCGTGCTTCGCGATGTTCATCTTCCATGGATGTTCTGCCCAGCTTGAACTCCTTGGCCCAGCGTGCAACTGTGGAATATGGAGAAGCAGAGTCCCCCAATGTTTCCACCAAGTCGCTGTGTATGTCTTTTGAAGACATTTTTTTAAACAGAGGTACTTGATGACAGCTCTAATTTAGTTTTCTCAATGTTGATGTTATCTCTTTGACAGTTCGTATTCAAATGAATGTATCTCCGGAAATCGTGATCTATTTATATGATTTTTAGGCTGACGTAGTGAGTATATAAGCAAGCAAAAATTTTATTTTTGGATTTTATGCGGACCTGAAGTAACCGATTATCATTACTTTTGGATCACCCTCGTATTACCAGACTTGTTGAATGACCCAAGCTAGTTGTCTGCGCAGTTCTTTATACTGCTTGTACGAGTGAGGGAGGTTAACCGCTTATTAGTAATCTACCCTCACTCGTAACACTACTTGGGCCCGTATTAATAAACGTTACTCAGCTCAGCACTTGAGTACAATCTTGAGGTTATGATCTTATTAATAAACATATCTCAAGATGCGGTTTAGGTTTACGATATCAGCTGAGTGCCACACTGATTAATAAACGAAACTCGACTCTCAAGTGTGTATACTTGAGTGCAAGTCACAGAACAGTATTCCTAAGTACAGCGTTTTGAGATACTGTTTTATGTGTTTATTAATTAGCAACGACCTTGAGATGCTGATTTCGTAATGAGGGCGTATCAAATGATTACGCACTTGAGTTCGTCGTTGAGTGACGTTTATTAATACGGGCCTTAATTAAATTTAACAATCGAAAACTGAAAACATCTAAAAATAGAAAGCGTCACGAAAATATTTGACAGTGCAACACGTGTAAATGTATTATTCCTTGTAGTAATAAAAAAATTATCTTGTTCAATAAATGTTTTTAACTTATAATGTATGTACATAATGTTAATAAATGATAATGAGTATTGTAATATCGAAAATTATTTTATTCCCAATTTCGTAGCATATTTGCGACGACACGACGACGTAAATAGTAAATACCTAAGCGGGCGGCGGCATCGCCTGACATCAAAGGCGTTTCATAACTGTTAGTTATTTAAACTGTGTGCTTGTTTGTCACCCTTATTCTAAAAGTTAAAAAAAAGTTACAGCCTATATACGTCCCACTGCTGGGCACAGGCCTCTCATTCCTGAGAGGGTTTTGGGGCAAGGAAATGTCCGCCGCGCTGCCCCGATGCGTGTTGGCGAACTATTTTTTTTTTCTTATTTCTCAGACATGCAGGTTTCCACACGATGTTTTCCTTCACCGCCGAGCACGTGGTAAATCAGCACTTAAAATTGCAATTAAGCGGTCAGCCACCGTAGAGTCTACTACACCGAAGATGCCTCGTGTAGAGGCGAAACACGTGTCGTATTGTCATCGGTGGTGTGTCTTTCTAGTGTAGTGGTGGTGGGAGTAGTGGTGCTGGGATTAGTGGTGACGAGGATAGTGCACGCAATTGAGTGAGGGCGGAGGTGCTCTTCAAACTAGGCAAGACACATCATTTTATTTTATTAAGCGGATATTTGCAAGTAAATATTTACAACTTTAATTAACAATTTCATTGGCGCCGGCGGGGATCGAACTCGGATTGCTCGCGTACTGTGAAACGTACGGCGAGCGCTAACCATCTGAGCTACTACGGCTCTATAGAACCCTTATTCTATAAAAACAAAATTTTAGCTGTTCAAGTATTAATATAATATTTGTTTTTACCAGCCACGAGCCGCATAAGCTATACGCATACCTCCGGCGTTGCTTGGCACTTGAAATGGAAGTGATTCAGAATGCGATGGGAACGCCGTACGTCGCTCAACCACACACCGAGAGAAAGTACAGTGAGGTGAGTGTTATATTGTTTATTCAAGTAAGGGTGGGGGCAGTGTGTGGCTATAACTTACGGATCGTAGGCTGAGCTCTATAGACCGTACTTTTACTTTGCTCAGACTTTACTTTCAAGCTGAGACAATGTCGGTATTTATAGAGCTAACTTCGAATTCGTGCTGAGTGCGCGCTTGGGAAAGCCTAAGGCCCGTATTAATAAACGTTACTCAACGACGAACTCAAGTGCGTAATCATTTGATACGCCCTCATTACGAAATCAGCATCTCAAGATCGTTGCTAATTAATAAACACATAAAAACAGTATCTCAAAACGCTGTACTTAGGAATACTGTTCTGTGACTTGCACTCAAGTATACACACTTGAGAGTCGAGTTTCGTTTATTAATCAGTGTGGCACTCAGCTGATATCGTAACTTAAACCGCATCTTGAGATATGTTTATTAATAAGATCATAACATCAAGATTGTACTCAAGTGCGTGTACTTGAGCTGAGTAACGTTTATTAATACGGGGCCAAGTCAACGAAATTGACGACTTACGGAAAACTCAGGATATTATTCAAAACCACCGTATTAATTTTAAATTGTTGTTTTTATTTTACTCTAATTAATTATAACAATAATATATATAGGTAATAATAATAGGTAATTTTAGGCCGTTTTCTAGTTTTAAATAGCATTAATCCATTTTCTATTTACGTAATTTCAATCTTATTTCGAATTTCTTAAAATCTTTTTTTCTTTTCTGATTTTGCACTCATCTCATCCGTTCCCGTTCTCATACACTCGTTTTCTATTTCATGTAATAGTAATAACTTATTTATGAAATACAATTTGGACTGTTTTCGATTTTAATAACATTCGATTCATTCGACATTAATATTTGGACTGCCTGGGCCTTAGCATAAGCTTAGCTTTTCTTAGCCCAATACAACTACAAATTCAGAATCAAAGATTATGCTAAGCATATACGCAGCTAAGTTTTTCGTAAGTAAAGTCTGAGCAAAGTCAAAGTACGATCTATAGATCTCAGTCTAAGAAGTGGACTGCTGACCGCATAAAAAAAAACTGCCCCTATGAAGCAACCAATGGGGGACCTTTGTTCAGCAGCTTTTGGGAGGCGGTAATGGCCAATGATTAATGGTTGTGTCTTCTTAATTAATCCACATAGTCCACTGCTGGACTGATACCGCCATGTATCGGAAGCCGTGAGATCTTCGAAAGCAAGAGCCACGCTGCAGCTATATTATGGTTGTAGCACAAATGGGTCGTCTCGACCGGGGAAGAACCACGCTCTCACAGAATACCAGCGTGAAATAGCAGCGTAATGCTGCTGTGTTTCGTATGGTGATTGTAGAGAACTGGAGATTCTTTTTACTCCATCCTAGTCTTCAGGGATGACGACGCATCTGCATTTTGATTCTTACTCGAGGATAAATGTAGATGTTTATGGATCACAGCATCCACTTTCCATCAGGTGGACTGTATGCTCGTTTGTCACTCTTACTCTATAAAAAAAATCTTACTAGATCTTTCCGAGATCTTTCTGATTATTGATTAATCTGTGAATTGTCTATTCCAGCTCATAACCGGTCTGCAGAACGTGCGTCAGAAGGTGAACATGGCAAGTGAGGAGATCCGTAGTCTCCAAGCCAATATTGAGTCTTTCTCCTTGCAGTATCACGAGTGCTTGAAGAATAAAGGTACACAAAAAATCTTTAAAATTTATTTTTAGTATACTTGATAGTAAGTGGATGCTGTGGCCCATAGACATCTACATCTATCCTCGTTTGCGAATAAAATGCAGATGCATTGTCACCCGTGAGGACTAAGATGGAATGCCTCGTTTCCAGTAAAAAAGGTCTCCAGTTCTCTACACTCGCCATACGAAACACAGCAGCGTTGAGTTGCTATTTCACGTTGGTATTCTGTGCGAGCGTAGTCCTTCCCCGGTCGAGCCGACACATTCGTACTACAACTATAATATATATAAAGCTGCAGCACGGCTCAAAATAAACACTGTATACTGCCTGTATACAAAATATTCATAATAAACACTGTATACTGTGTACTCTATCTCATTCTCTCGCAGGCTAAATTCTGTAGATGCATATGTTTGTCTCTTTTTAGTATCGTTTTTTTGTTTCATCGAGTCTTAAATCACAACGATTTAAAAGAAGTTTTCACTTCATAAAATAACAGAAAGATTAATAACAGAAAGATTAATAACAGAGAGATTAATAACAAAGAGATTAATAACAGAAAGATTAATAACAGAAAGATTAATAACAGAAAGATTAATAACAGAAAGATTAATAACAGAAAGATTAATAACAGAAAGATTAATAACAGAAAGATTAATAACAGAAAGATTAATAACAGAAAGATTAATAACAGAAAGATTAATAACAGAAAGATTAATAACAGAAAGATTAATAACAGAAATATTAATAACAGAAAGATTAATAACAGAAAGATTAATAACAGAGAGATTAATAACAGAAAGATTAATAACAGAAAGATTAATAACAGAAAGATTAATAACAGAGAGATTAATAACAGAAAGATTAATAACAGAGAGATTAATAACAGAGAGATTAATAACAAAGAGATTAATAACAGAAATATTAACAGGTATGGTGCACTAAAATAAGAAAGGATACCAACTTATGCACTAAAAAGACAACGTATTTTACGTGATACACCAGTTATTATTTGTCTTGTTAAGTTATTTTTTGTTATCACAGTAATGTCTGCCAGCTGGTCTTTCGGGAGCGTCGAAAGGAGTTCTTAAAAACTAAAATACAGTTGGATTACTACGTCTCACCGATTTGGAGGTGGCTTTAATAATGAATAATACATAATACAAAGAGTCCGTTCGTGCACAGGCATTGGACTCGGCAACTAAGCACTAGGATCTTATATTAAAATGCTGATGTGTTACTTTTATTGCTTAGTATAAATGATACAATATTGTTAGAAATTATTCTCAAAATTATTTAATTAAAAGAACACTACTCGGTAACTAGCATGCCTTACCATCAGAAACCAGACAAATAAAGGTGTGAGAGCGTATACTTAACTTGTTCTCCTGCCCACGCAGTCAATTAGTATCAGCAACAATACAGTTCGACCAACTGTAACGTGTTCCCGTCACAAACACGCACCGTTGTAACGTGAAGGGCCCAATTATATGATAACACCAAAGTATGCAAACAAACAGCAACACCACCCATCTCAATGTAACACAGGGCAGCCTCGCAGCAACACGACCTTCGGGCATAGTAACGACAGTGAGACTCTTAGAATTACCGATTGATGTCTCCCGTTAGCCAGCGCGATACTTTATACTGCTAGAATAAGTGGGAGGTTACCGTTCTACCTTCATTTGTTCGTATTTCATTTTGTTTTTCTACCCTCATTCCCAACAATATAATATATTTTAATATTTTAGTTAAAACAGAGGGACGGGGTGTATCCATAACTAGCTAGTTAGTTCTAACAATGTTTGTTTGCTTGCAGGCCATATAAACTACTTGCAGCAGTCCGGGCCCATCACCGCTGAACGCAGAGAGCTGGAGGCCTGTCTCCGAGTGCAGATTGAAGAGATGGAGAGGAAACTTAACGCTCTGGTAACTAATGCTATATATGTATTGTTATTAGTCTTTCATTCATTCATTTCAGCCTATCAAAAGCGCACTGCTGAACTTCTCCTGATCATAGTTTTTCTTCTGAATTGTCAGTCTAATAATACACATAGAGGTCTTTGCTCGTAATGGGCTGTACAGTACGGTCATTTTAACTAGGTCGCTCCAAACTTCACTGTACGTCTACGTACTGTTTGTACGTGGTAGAGCCATGCTGCAGCTATATTAGTAGTATAGTTGTAGCACGAATGCGTCGGCTCGACCGGGGAAGGACCACGCTCACAGAATACCAGCGTAAAATAACAGCTTAACGTGCTGTGTTTCGTATGGTGAGTGTAGAGAACCGGAGACCCTTTTTACTGGAAAATAGGCATTCCATCTTAGTCCTTACGGGTGACAACGCATATGCATTTTATTCGTAATTAAGGATAGATTTAGATGTCTATGGGTCACAGCAACCACTTACCATCAGGTAGACTGTGTGCTCGTTTGCCACCCTATACTATAAAAAAAAATTAAAAAAAAACTTCGCTTTAGGAACCCAAAGGTATAGGTGTGCGGACGTGGTAAGCTAGATATGTACTTTCTATCTTCTTTTCTGGCATTTGACATAAATATTCATCATCATCATTACAGCCCCATCACAAGTCCACTGCTGAACATAGCCCCCAAGGAATGCCACAGAGCATGGTAATGAGTCACCTGCATCCATCGACTTCCTGCATGTCTCGTTACCTACCAGCTCGTCACTCCATCTAGTGGGGGGGACGCCCTATACTTCGTTTACCGGAAGCTACCACTCGAGAACCTTTATTCCCCATCGGTTATCGTTTCTTCGAGCTATGTGGTAGGCTCATTGCCATTTCAGCTTACTAATTCGTTGGGCTATGTCGGTTACTCTGGTTCTACTGCGGATATCCTCATTTCTAAGTTTGTGAGAGATAGTGACAGAGAAACCTCAAGCATAGCGCTCTCCATATCTTGCTGAGCGTTCTTGACATAAATATTATGCAAAATTTATTTTGCTTAGTTAAGTTAATTTGTGTACCACAGGTGGCCCAAATCAACCAGTCCCAGATGGAGCTGGTGGATCGAATGAAGGACAACATCGCCAATCTTCGACAGCTGCAAAGCCAGGTCTTGGATGAGGAGCTAATCAAGTAAGATCGGTTTCTTTTCATTCTATAAATAGAATATCTGTACTTTTTAGTGTTACATAATAAACAAAAATGGAATGACATGGAGTAATTATCACCTTATTTGTTGCTGTTATTTACTATAGACTTTATTAAACTACTAGCTGATACCCGCGACTTCGTCCGCCTTGCTTGATATATTAACAAAGTTTTCGTATGTGCGAAGGAAAAAACATCAAAAGACAAAATTTCTTTGTAAACAATGTTATTTGTTGCTCCGTTTGTAGCTAAAATATATAAATTATCTGGGTTAGTTACGCTGGTAGTAGTGGTTGACCGTGTGAAAACCCCGTATAAAAATATTTGTTATTTTAAAACTTTAATAACTTTATATTAAATGAAGATATCACAATAATTTTTTTTAGATAAGGGTCAAGGGTCAAAGCAAATAAAACTTAGAAAACCTAATTGAAATCTATCCAGTAGTCTTTCCGTAATGCGCGCACAACTGCAAACCTCTATCATTTTACTTATATAGATTGGTTGGTTAAGTGTCCCAACATTAAATCATTGTTCCAGATGGAAACGGGAACAGCAGTTGAGTGGCAACGGTGTGCCCATGCAGTCAAACCTGAACACCATCCAGGAGTGGTGCGAGATGCTGGCCGACCTCATCTGGACCAGTCGGCAGCAGGTCAACAACGTGGCGCGCATCAACAGCAAGACTATCGTCGAACTGAGGCAGCCTCATCTCGTTGAGATGTTGGACGATATGAGCAAACAGGTGGGTAACTTCAGATCTCTTTTTACCCGACTGTGTAGTATGTATATATTTCTTTTTCTTTGGGACGTTCTGTAGCCTAAAACGGTTTGATGGATTTTAGCATATGAGGTGTCACTAAAAGAATCAGATGTTTATTTATTAAGCAAAAAATGTCTAGTAAGGGTTTATTAAGTTACTATACTACTAAAGAGTACATGACTGGTAATAACCTCTGAGAATGAGGTGATCGCTACCATGCTGTTTCTAAATGTTTTCATATTTAACTATTTTACATAATTATTATATTGTAAGTTATGCTTTTAAACAAAAGTTCCGTTGTGTGTCTTCCCAGGACGGAGGTTTTTCTCCGAACCAGTGGTAAAAGTTAAAAATGATTTTATTCTATTCTATTGTGCGGAAATCCATTATATTTTTTACGTGGTAGAGCCATGCTGCAGTTATATTAATAGTATAGTTGTAGCACGAAGGGGACGGCTCGACCGGGGAAGGACCACGCTCTCACAGAATACCAGCGTAAAATAGCAGCTTAATGCTGCTGTGTTTCGTATGGTGAGTGTAGAGAACCGGAGACCCTTTTTACTGGAAAAGAGGCATTCCATCTTAGTCCTCAAGGTTGACAACGCATCTGCATTTAAATTCGCAAACGAAGATAGATGTAGATGTCTATGGCCACAGTAACCACTTACCATCAGGTGGTATGTGTGCTCGATTGTCACCCTCATTCTATAAAAAAAAATTAAAAAAGTAAAGTAAAGTAAAGTTACAGCCTAAATACGTCCCACTGCTGGGCACAGGCCTCCTTTCAATTCTGAGAGGGTTTCAGGGCAAGGAAATGTTCGCCGCGCAGCCCCAATGCGTGTTGGCGAACTTCGCATGTCTTCAAAATATTTTTTTTTCTCATTTCTCAAGACACCACCGTCGATAATACGACATGTGTTTCGCCTCTACACGAGGCATCAATAGGTGAAATATACTGCGATGGTTGACCGCTAAGTCAGCCGCTTGATTGTGGGAGTGACATTGGCTACAAATTTTTTCTGTTTTCCGTAAACATTATTACGTAGTCGGGTTCTTTTTAATTACTGTTTAAACGATAGGGCTTGTTTATTAAAATGTTAAAAGTAAAATAGCTTAGATTAAAAAAATAAAACCCCGAAACAAAAAGAGCTGATGATACTCAAACGGCTGAATAGATTTTCTTCACACACATTACATAGCTAAGAACACTCGATTAAGACACCTTTCAAACAAAAAAAAACTTAATCAAAATTGGTTCATTCGTTCAGGAGCTATGATGCCACAGACAGACAGACACACAGATACATACTACAAAAAACATATTACACCCCTCTGTTTTCGTCGAGGGTTAATTACAGCATATATAAAATCGCAATTTGACTATAATAGCATCACCTTTTCTCCCGACGATTTTAATCGTCATTTTCTGTCTTCTCAAATAGTTTCTGATAATTCTAGAGCTAATGCTATCTCATTTATATCTTCCATGCCTCCTTATTCTCACGAAACTTTCACTTTTTCTCCTGTAGACGAAGGCGAGATACGCAAAGCACTTTCTTCTATTAAATCGAAAGCCATTGGTTGTGATGATTTGAGTAGGGTAATGGTTATGCACGTGTTGGATGCTGTTTTACCCGTGATAACTCATATCATTAACTTTCGCTGACCAATGGTGCTTCCCAACTCTCTGGCGTAAAGCCTTTATTATTCCCATTCCTAAATCGACTGATTGCAGCGCTATAACCAATTTCAGACCAATTTCTATCCTGCCTTTTCTCTAAGGTTCTGGAAGCTGTTGCTCATAAACAGATTTCTTCTTTGTATTCTCAAATAATATTCTTTCCCTTATCAGTCGGGTTTCCGCCTGGTCATTCTACAACTACTGCTCTTCTCAAGGTGACGGAAGATATCCGAGAGAATGGAAAATCAAAACTGACCGTCCTCATCTTAATTGATTTTTCTAACGCATTTAATTCTGTTGATCATGATATCTTGTTAGCTCTTCTTTCTCATTTGAATATCTCGTCTTCTGCTGAGGAATGGTTCTCTTCATATCTTCGAGGGCGCCAACAGGCCGTGCGCACTGGACATATATTATCTGACTGGTGTAATGTGTCTACTGGCGTTCCTCAAGGCGGTATAGTCTCTCCTCTTCTGTTTTCAATTTTATCAATCTCATCACATTAAATCTCGTGCTCTTACCATCTGTATGCCGATGATCTGCAGTTATATGCGCAGTGGAACACTCAAATATCTCTAATGCTATCTCATTATTAAACGATGACTTAAAATATATCTCCGAATGGTCCACTGTGTTTGGCATAAACGTGAACCCATCTAAATGCCAAACCATAATCTTAGGTAGCCCACGATTATTATAGAAACTAGATATGCCCACCCTACCATCAATTATGTTTAAAATAATGTCATACCATTCTCTCCCCATGTAAAGAACCTTGGTCTGTATGTTGATGGTTGCTTTACATGGAACACACATATACAGGGTGAGTCGCAAAACAACTGGAACTTTGCGATCTCTATATCGATTAAAAACTTTCTTCCACCAATACTAAGATTTTACTTGTCCAGTCACTTATTCTACCGATTATTGATTATGTCGATGTGTTGCTCAGACCTGTCTCAACATCACCTTAATACATTGGATCGTCTACTTAACAACTGCATCAGATACATTTATGGTCTTCGTAAATACGACCATGTATCTTCTTTTCGTGCCCAGCTAAATTGGCTGCCTATCCGTCAGCGCAGATATGTTAGAATACTCTGCACCCTTTTCACAATTATGAACGATCCATGTGCTCCCGAGTATCTGAAATCAAATTTCAATACCTGGGAGATTCTCATAATCGTTCTTCCGTTCTTCGGCTAATCTTAAGTTGCTCACTCCTTTACACCGTACTGGTTATTTATCTCACTCTTTCGCCCTCACGGCCATCAGACTCTGGAACGACATACCTCTTGACATTAAAAAAGTTCCCAATAAGTTTGTTTTTAAAAATCAAGTCCGAAAGCATGTGAAAAAATCGTTGCAAGTTTGAACTAACTCAACTCTTATTTTTATTTATTTCATAATGTATATTTGATATTTGTTCTGACATAGATAATATTTATATATATTGTGTATATAAAATGTACTGTATGCATGTATATGTGTATCCATATATTTATATATGTATATATTGTGTGTATTTAAGTATATATGTGTATGTATGTGTGTGTATATATATTTATATGTATATACAATTTTTTAACTCTTTTCTATTTTGATTATTGATGCACCGCCTCTTGTTTGTCTATATCTGTTTAGCCTAATGGTTGACTGGGAGAGAATGCCCTATGGCATTAAGTCCGCCATATGTACAACTGTGTGCATGAAAGCTTAAATAAATAAATAAAAAATAAATATATACTGCTGTTAGTTTTTGTGCTGGCTAGTTAGCGTTCTCCTTCCCAGGTCAAGTCGACCCATTAGTGTTGCATTGTAACTTGGGTTGGTCCAAAATTAGTTATTGGATTAATCCCAGCCGCCAAATTTTACGAACGCACATCGCGGCAGAACTTCCCGATACCATCCACAACATCTGGATGATTAGCGGTCCACCACTGTGCGATTTAGAAGATGTTTTTTTCCTCGCACAACTCTTCCTTGTGGAATCGATTACCACCAGCGATTTTTCCGTACCGATACGACTTAGGGACCTTCAAGAAAAGAGCCTACTCCTTTTTAAAAGGCCGGCAACGAATCTGCAATTCCTCTGGTTCCCCTGGTGTTGCAGTTGTTCATGGGCGGCGGTAGTCACTTACCATCAGGTGAGTCGCATGCTCGTTTGCCCCCTCTCTTATATAAAAAAAATTGGGTTTTTAATCCCCGTGCCTTGGAAACGTGCGTACTGTTAGGATGGCTCGCCTTGGGTCCTTTTTAAAAAAAAGACACCTTTTACTGCTGCAAGACTAATTTAATTTAATTACACTTCGGAATATTATAAATTGTAAAACTTGTTTACCGAACAAAGGTTAGAGTTTGACTGCCTGAATTAATGAAAACTCACTTTTATATACTTTACATAATGCTTACAATAGCCATTACTCAATACATCGGTTCATAACAGTACGTGCGTAAAGCCGTTGGTCCTGCGCCTGATCTCTCTCAGCTCATGTCCGATTGCCGTCCCATCGGACTATGGGAGTGAGACAATAGAGAGTGCACCTGAGCTTGCGCATACACTTGGGCACTATAATCCTATCTTGCGCAGATGGCTAGTCTCTGTTGAGGCTGGCCGCCGTGGTCGAAGTTATGTCTGGAGGACGTTTTATACGTGGTAGAGCCATGCTGCAGCTATATTAGTTTTATTACTATAGTTGTAGCACGAATGGGTCGGCTCGACCGGGGAAACACTTCAATATATATTATTAAGGATAACTCAAAAACTATTGGTCAGACCTTGATCAAATTTATATGGGACCACACGAGAAGCACCAGCTTTCAAATAAAAAAAGAATCATCGAAATCGGTTCACCCAGAAAAGAGTTATGAGGTTACACACATTAAAAAAACATACAGTCGAATTAAGTACCGTCTGCTTTTTGAAGTCGGTAGAAAAACATGCGTGAGTGTCGTGGAACACTCGGTTGGACTTAAGTTGCGATAAACGTATTATATTATTGATTACAAAATACAAATAAATGAATTATGTACTATCGTCTATTAAAATGAAGTGTCATTTAAAATAATATTTCTTTCATGGCAAGATAAGAAAAAGTGCGAGGGAGATGGATATTATTCCATCTCGCTCGCACTATAGAACGGGGGGTCGTGACGGAAAAATCTTACACTTTTCCTCGCCTAGCCCCTATCCGTCAAATTCGTACCGTGCGATAAGAACTTCGTTCCAAAATATATTAGTGAAATCACTGCAGTCTCTCCTTCTAACAACACAAAATAATAAAAAAAACGCCAGTTGCCAACCCATCTGCCAGGCATGGCAACTATGGCAAATTCCTCGTAAGATGCCATCTATAAGAAAGATATATTCTGCAGTAGATTTCAGATAACCTTAGAACCCTGGTAGTGATAGTTATTGCTTTCACAGGTGACGAGTCTGCTGTCCACATTGGTGACGTCCACCTTCGTTATAGAGAAGCAACCGCCTCAGGTGATGAAGACCAACACCCGGTGAGTTTTTGTGTTATTTTACCTTGTATCTTTGCTTGGGGGTAGGTAATGCCTGTGATGAGTGATAAGAATGACTGCGCAGCGGGGTGAGGGGAGGGGAAAAGTTTATGAGAAAAATATTTCGAGGATATGAGTTGCAAATACGCAATCATATTTGTGAACAAGTATTCGTACTGGACTCAACTTTTTCATAGAAAAACCATGTAGAGAGTGTGGTGAGTAAGTTGAGCAGCTTTTGCCGTGCAACTTTGAGGTTATGTTTTCGTAATGAGTTGCTTTCTTTCACTTGAGCTGCTTTCTTTTACAAAAGCAAAAGAAAGCAGCTCAAGTGGCTCCCGATCCGATTACGCAGGAATTGTTCCAAAATTGGTGACAAACGAGCACACAGTCCACCTGATGATAAGTGGATGCTGTGACCCATACACATCTACATCTATCCTCGATTAAGAATTAAAATGCAGATGCCTCGTTTCCAGTAAAAGGGTCTCTAGTTCTCTACACTCACCATACGAAACACAGCAGCATTAAGCTGTTATTTCACGCTGGTATTCTGTGAGGGCGCGGTCCTACCCCGGTCGAGCCATAATATAATTGCAACATGGCTCTACCACATATAAAATGGTGATGGTGAACTTCTGCTACCATCCCCACTGCACTGGCTTAGCGAAACCAAAGCCTACTCACTGTTGCTCAGTTTTGCAGTGGTAACTTAGAGATTATCTTTATTTTTATTCTATTTTGTTTCAGCTTCACGGCCACAGTCCGGCTGCTTGTCGGTGGTCAGCTGAACGTTCATATGACTCCGCCTAGAGTTACGGTAAGCTTAAATTAAAAAGAATAAAAACGCTTATTAAGTTTCTGCAAGTTATATAGCTATTATAAACAATATGTAAAATTACCCTAAATAGTACGTAAGGGCACACAGGTACCGCAATAACATTACCAAAGAAAAAAAGAAAAACATCAACCATTCATTCGTTACAACCTATAAAAGTCCCATGCAGATTTTTTTATAAAACATAATATGATTAATAGATATAAAAATAATATTGTTATTTAAAATGCACGTTTTTTAGTATAAATTGCTTAAAATTCAGCAATTTATAAAATCTGGCAATACTGTGTAGTCGGTGACGATATATTTGGACGTGTGACATTTTTACCTGACTGTCAGCGCCGCATGTATTGCCATGTTAGTTTCTACATTTAATTAAATTTGTTGCGGGGTTATTTTTAACCCCCGATGAAAAAGAGTGGTGTATGTAAATTTTTTGCGGGGTTATTTTTAACCCCCGATGAAAAAGAGTGGTGTATGTAAATTTTTTGCGGGATTATTTTTAACCCCCGATGAAAAAGAGTGGTGTATGTTTAACATGTGTATTTGTGTGTCTATCTGTGGCATCGTAGCTCCTGAACGGATGAACTGATTTAGGTTTAGTTTTTTTTGTTTGAAAGGCGACTTGATCGAGAGTGTTCTTAGCTATGATTCAAGAAAATCTTTTCAGCCGTTTGAAGATCATCTGCTCTTTTTGTTTCGGGGGTTTTTAATTTTTTTTTTAATTTAAGTTATTTATTTATTCTCTGAAGAGGATTACATGAACAGAATAACAGGAAACTTAGACAACCCTCAGGAAATAGACCCTGTCCAAGCCATGAACCATATGGTCCCACCTCACGACTCAACACCGTACGTTCGCGGCGTAACCGAATTCCATTTCGTCCCAGCAATAGACGTAAGAAGAGACTTTGGGAAGTGCCAGAGTAATATCTAATGACTTGCCATAGATGGCGTTATAACCAACTCGTTTACGCCAGTCGTAAAATCGCCGGACCGACGATAGGCAGCAACGTCTAAGTTCACGTCTGCTCCTGCGATCCTCAATACAACTTTTCCTTTGTAGAATAAGGTTGACAAACGAGCACACGTCCACCTGATGGTAAGTGGTTGCTGTGGCCCATAGACATCTGCATCTATCCTCGTTTGCGAATCAAAATGCAGATGCGTTGTCAGCCGTGAGAACTAAGATGGAATGTTCCAGTAAAAAGGGTCTCCGGTTCTCTACACTCGCCATACGAAACAGCAGCGTTAAGCTGCTATTTTACGCTGGTATTCTGTGGGAGCGTGGCCCTGGAGTACACTAATGAAGGGCTGAATTGCAACAATGAACCGGAAACATGTTAACTACAATCATGTACCAACCTTTATGATTCAGTTATATTATATTTCCATTATAAAACAATCAAAGAGATCTTAATTGTTTCTTTATGGATTAAGCAGGTGGCTTAGTAAAAAAATCACATAATTTAGTCGCAATAGCTGGCGGCGCTATAGTCGAGCTATTAATAAATTTTATATTTATTTTCTAAAACTCCGGAGTAAATTCAGTATGAACCTAACCGCGCCACCTACCGGAAAAGGTAGAACAACCTCTGCCGGTCCAGCTAGTAATATTTAAAATTGGCAAATAATATCCCTCTTATAGGGTTATCTATGGGGGAGGCCAATGTTCAGCTGTGGACTTCTGAAAGCTGCAATGGTAACGGTATGGTTATAATATTATGTGGTCTTAGATCAGACCATAGAGCCGTGGTAGCTCAGGGGCTAAGCGCTCGCTGTAAATTTTACAAGTCGCGAGTAACTCATGTTCGATCGCCGCCGGCACCAATGAAGTTGTTAATTGCAATTTTAAATGCTGATTTACCACGTGCTCGACGGTGAAGGAAAACGTGAGGAAACCTGCATGTTTGAGAAATAGAAAAAAAATATTTCGAAGACATGTGAAGTTCGCCAACACGCATTGGGGCAGCGCGGCGGACTTTTCCTTGCACTAAAACCCTCTCGGGAATGAGATGAGGCCTGTGCCCAGCAGTGGGACGTATATAGCCTGTAACTTTACTTTACTTTTATGTGGTCTCAGGTGGTGATAATCTCCGAGCAACAAGCGCAGCTGCTGTTGAAGAACGAGACGCAAACCGGACGCGGCAAGCAGCCGGTGGAGTGCGGGGACATCCTCAACAACAGTGGCTGCATGGAGTACCAGCCCACCAGTAGGCAGCTCAGCGTCAGCTTCAGGTAGTCTCACCAAGCCTTGGCATTTTTTGACATGGAGGAAAATACCCTGCATGGTATCCAGAAGGATTTCCCCATATTAAACGCAGGCAACAGAGACAACGGAAAGATTATGCCAGACTTCTACCGGCTAAAACCCCATGGTGGTCACCATCAGAGGGGTCCAGGGATCTCCGTTCGGAACATAGCCTAGGCTACACGAAATAGAGCTACATTATTTTAAGAAATTTCAATTAATTTCTTGAAGTCAATTGGTAACTGTATAGTGATGGGGTAAGAATATCCACTACCTCATATCTTTCCGTAGGTGTCGTAAGAGGCGACAGAGGGAAATTCAACAAAAGAAAGATTACCTCGTAGGGGTCCCCTCATGAGGCAATCTTTAATATTTGACAGCGAGATCAACCTTGGCCACGCTTGGCAGGCAATTTGGCAACCGCAGTTTTTTATTATTATTAATATGTTATTAGAAAGATACTGTACATAATAAATTATATATATACATATGTATGTATGTAGGTACCTATTATGTTGATAGAATTTTAGAAATATTTTAGGGTTGCGCTGCCAAAGTCAAAAAACCCTTGTAATATCTTTTGTCTATTGTTCCTAATGTATTACAGAATTTTTACATGGTAGAACCACGCTGCATCTATATTATGGTTTCAGCACGAATGTGTCGGCTCGACCGGGGAAGGACCACGCTCTCACAGAATACCAGCGTAAAATAACAACTTAATGCTGCTGTGTTTCGTATGGTGAGTGTAGAGAACCTGAGACTCCTACTGGAAACGAAGCGTTCCATCTTAGTCCTCAGGGGTGACAACGCATCTGCATTTTGGTTCTTATCGAGGTTAAATGTAGATGTCTATGGGCCACAGCATCCACTTACCATCAGGAATAAGATAAAAATTTAGGAGGAGGTATAAATTCTTGTCCACAGAAACATGCAGTTGAGAAAAATCAAGAGAGCCGAGAAGAAGGGGACAGAGAGCGTGATGGACGAGAAGCTGACTCTCCTCTTCCAGTCGGAGTTCAACGTCGGTGGTGGAGAACTGGTGTTCCAGGTGTTTATTAACTTTTAACAAAGTCTCTTTATTTTCTTCACCACCACTAAAAGTCTATGCTTGAACAGTTATTTGTTATTGCTGTAATTTTATATGTCGCAGCTTGATTAGCCTTTCAGTTAACAGCCTAGCCTTTTAGGGTATCCGTACCCAAAGGGTAACCAACTGGACCCTATTACTAAGCCTCCACTGTCTGTCCGCCCGTCCGTCCGTCCATCCATCTGTCAGCGGACTGTATCTCATGATCCGTAATAGGCAGACAGTCGAAATTTTCATAGAATGTGTATTTCTGTTGCCGCTGTAACAACAAATAATAAAAATAAAAATAAATTAAAATTTAAAGGGCTCCCCTATTAGAAACGTGTTTTACGATGGTACGGAACCCTTCATGCGGGAGTTCGACTCGCACTTTGCCTGCTTTTATTACTTAATTGCGCCGTTCAACTGGCGGCCTGAATGAGATTCAGTTCACATTCCGAAGTCGGGATTTTATTTGTTCAATACAATATGTTTTAGCACAGACTTCAGAATGTGAAATTATTTTTAAGTGTCGTATATACTTTATATTTAGTATGAAGCTGTTATTTTGACATTACTTCAATTTTGTTCATTTGTATAGATTATTTTAAATCTAAATAACCACATTAATAGACCTCAATCAAGGCAAAGCCGAGGCAGATCGCTGGTATTCCAATGTATTTATCGGTGTATATTTGTGTGTTGAATCTCAAATCATTTCAAAAGGCATATATTCATTTTGTTACATTAAGAATATACAATGAACATTGAAATTTTTTAATTACATTTAATGTTATAGTGGAGTGATATTGAACATAGGCCTCATCCAAGAAATGCCACAATGCTCGATCCTGAGCCACCTGCATCTATCGACTCCCTGCATACCTGGAGTGATGAAGGGCGGTAATGATGATGATGATGAATGGAGTGATGAGAGAGTATTTGTTGTGTGCAGGTGTGGACGCTGTCGCTGCCGGTGGTGGTGATCGTGCACGGCAACCAGGAGCCGCACGGCTGGGCCACCGTCACCTGGGACAATGCCTTCAGTCCTCCAGGACGAGTGCCCTTTGCTGTGCCAGATAAGGTACGTTTTTATAGATCTTTTCGTTTGTCCTAGCCTAGGATAAAGATCTATAAAAACCCGCGTAAAAGAACATATAGCTGACTTGAAGCACCGGCGTATCGGGAAGTCTGCAGTTTGTGAACATGTTCAAGATCGTCCCCACCATTACATTAGATTTGATAGACCACAAATCCTCGCAAAAGAACACCGATTCCTTCAAGGATGATTCGAGGCTATTGAAATTAAAAACATCCTAATTTCAATAGAGAAGATGGATGGGTGCTGCCATCTGCTTGGGATCCTATAATTAACAAAATTAAATCCAAACCCAAGTATACCACTGCTAGACTTCAATATACTGTAAGCTCATTATACGTAGATCGAACCAAAAATTAATATTAAAAAACTGAAGGTAGCCGGGCTAACTATGACATCGGGACGTCAAACACCTCAGTCCCCCCCGTGACCATGGATGCTGTAAAGCACCCGAAACGTCGGGAATTAAAAAGTAAAAATTAAACGCGATATAATCCGTAAAAATTAGTTTCATTTAAAATCTTCATGTTGTTTAAATAGTACAAAATTATTGTAAAGTGATACATGCTTTAAAAAATCCCGCTGGGTTTCTTGCTGGTTCCTCCCTAAACAATTCTTAGTTCTTTTATAACGTGGTAGAGCCATGCTGCAGCTATATTAATAGTATAGTTGTAGCACGAAGGGGTCGGCTCGACCGGGGAAGGACCACGCTCGCACAGAATACCAGCGTGAACTAGCAGCTTAATGCTGCTGTGTTTCGTATGGTGAGTGTAGAGAACCGGAGACCCTTTTTACTGGAAACGAGGCATTCCATCTTAGTCCTCACGGCTGACAACGCATCGGTAGTTTGATCAGCAAACGAGGATAGATGTAAGATGTCTATGGGCCACAGCAACCACTTACCATCAGGTGGACTGTGTGCTCGTTTGTCACGCTTATCCTATTTAAAAAAAAAAAACAGAGGTATTTTCCGAACCAGTGATAAAAAATGACATTCAATAAGTATTATGTAATAATCTATATTGAATAAAAATCATTCTATTTTATTCTATTCTATTCATGATTCTTACAGGTGATATAACTGGGTATTTTCTTACCAAGTAGGCCTCATTGGGGTTCAAAAATTCTCAGTGGTCCTTCTCTATAAAGTATATGGTCGTTGTCATCACCCTTACTCTATACTTTATAAGACAACTTGATAAGACTACTGGGAACACCCCAAGTTACACCGTTAAGTCTTAACCATTGATAATTGACGGCTCCGTGGCGCAGTGGTTTAGCAATGAGTTGCTGCGCTAAGGGCCGCGGGTTCGAATCCCGCACGAAACAAGTATTTGTATGGTCTACAAATAATTGTTCCGGGTCTGGATGTTTGTCCTTGTGAAATTTATGTGTGTAAACTGCCCCCACGATACAGGAGAAAATCCTAGTGTGGAGGTACGTTTAAAAAAAAAAAAAATAATTAAAAAAAACATTTTATATATTTTTTGAAATTCGTTGGCAGGTCACATGGGGACAGTTAGCTGAAACGCTCCGAATCAAGTTCGGCTCGGCCACTGGTGGTGATCTGTCCGAAGACAACCTGAGGTTCCTCGCGGAGAAAATTTTCAGGTATGGCTTTTTGAAGTGGAACGTTTTTATCGACGTAGTGGAGAAATTAAGTACGGTATTAAAAAAAACGTGACGTTTTCTTGTAACGTTTCACCGCCAGGGCTGTTTGAGTATACTATTATTTAACCCACTTATGTAAAATATAAAATAAAAGAAGAATCATATGTCTTAAGGAAGTTTCACTTCGTACGTGTGTACAAAATTACACGCACAATTTTTTATTCACATTTCAGAATATTTACAGAGGTTCATAAAAGTTGATATAAGAAAGAAATAAACTTTCATTTGACCAACACACAACATACACGGTAAAAGTTTATACGTGATAGAGCCGTCTAAAATGAGTCGGCTCTACCGGGGTAAGGACCACGCTCTCACAGAATACCAGCGTGAAATAGCAGTTTAACGCTGCTGTGTTGCGTATGGTGAGTGTAGAGAACCGGAGACCCTTTTTACTGGAAACGAGGCATTCCATCTTAATCCTTAACCATTTCACTGTCCCATGAGTCATATATGAACATCTCAATTATTTAACTATTGTGTCTATTTCTCGGACAGGGAAGTTGTTAAGGTGACAACGCATCTGCATTTTGATTCTTAATCGGGGATAGATGTAGATGTCTATGGGCCTCAGCATCCTCTTACCATCAGATTGGACTGTGTGCTCGTTTGTCACCTTTATTCCTAAAAAAAAAGTGACTAACATAATAATTAAAAATTAAAAAATTTGTACAACCGACTTCAATATAAATTATTAAGAACAACTCAAAACTATTGGTCAGACCCCGTGTAGTGGTGGGTTAGAATACCCACTACCCCATATCTTCCTGTGGGTGTCGTAAGAGGCGACAGAGGGAAACTGAGGCAGAAGATGGCAGCAGCATCTTTCTGATAAAAGCAAATAACAATAAAAAACTGCGGTTGCCAACCCACTCGCCAAGCGTGGCAACTACGGCAATATCGCGTATATTGCCGTAGTTGCCACGCCGTTGCTCAATGAAGAAAGTTACGAAGAGACGGCCCCCAGTCCCCGGCGGCCCCGCTATTCCTGGCTACGGTGGCGACCATGGTAACGGCGGGGCAGGGGGTGCTAAGAATCTCCGGTGGAGGTTCGGTTGCCACCTACGACGACTCGACCTGGCAACTTATAACGCACGCACTCTGAGGACTGACGAGAAGATCCTGGAGCTGGAAGAAGAGATAGACAAGTTGCGCTGGAATATTATAGGATTATCCGAGGTCCGAAGAGAGGGGGAGGACACGGTAATCCTCGAATCAACAACTTGTTCTATCACCGGGAGGCGACCATCTGTCCCAAGGAGGTGTCGGATTTATCGTCCACAAGTCTCGTTAACAACGTTGTAAAATTGGGGTGTGTCGACGAGGTTGCGTACCTTATACTCAGAATCACCAAACGGTATTCGCTGAAGGTCATACAGGTTTGCACCAACTTCGGCACACCCCGATGAGGAGGTGGAGGAAATGTGAGGATATCTCTAGAGCCATGCATTCCTCTAAAACCCGCTATACGGTGTTAATGGAGACTTCAACGCAAAGAGAACAGTGAGCTGAAAGTAGGAAATTCGGATTAGCAACGGAACCCAAGGGGCCAGCAGCTGGCCGACTTCATGGAAAAGAGGACTCTTTATGATGAACTCTTTCTTCAGAAGCGGCCCCACAGGAAATGGACCTGGTCGAGCCCCGACGGTTCGACAAAAATGAGATTGACTTCACTATGACGACTAGACGCCAACTATTCAGTGATGTCTCAGTGATCGCGAGGGTCAAAACTGGTAACGATCACCGAATGGTTAGAGGCACACTGAACCTAAACGTTAAGTTGAGAGGTGTCGTCTAATGAAGTCAACGCTCCGTCCCCCTCGTGCTCTAATCCAGAGTCCCGAAACCTTTCAGCTCGAGTTACAAAACCGTTTTCAGTGCCTAGAAGATTGCAATGCAGTGGACGATATGAATGACAAGCTCGTGGAAACTGTCCATGCGGTCGGAGCTAAGTTTTGGAAAACCCGCCGCAGAAGAACACAAAAACTCTCCGATCACTCTTAATCTCATGGCTGTTAGACGGAAATGAAGCTGCAATCTTCAGTAGATTTGATAGCATACAGGCAACTGAACAGACAGATCTCCAAATGCATGCGGCGGGACTTGCAGCTTCAATACAGCTCGTATTGAAGAAGCGATCGAGCGGAACCAGGGCTCAAAGTCTTTGCCAGAGATCTGTCTGCCAGAAAGAGCCAACTGTCGAAGCTGAAGACCGAGTGTGGCAGCGTCGTTTCCGGGACACCTGAGATTTTGAGTGAGATTGAGAGGTTCTATGGGCAGCTGCACATCATCGTTGGAGCCACGCAAGTGTGGTAACGATCCAAGAGCGAGTCTTATCCGACACTATTCCGATGATATCCCGGATGTCGGTCTGAGTGAGATTAGAAGGGCTCTCCAGCACCTTCAAAACGGCAAGGCCCCAGGCGAGGATGGAACTACAGCGGAGCTTCTGAAAGCGAGTGGAAAACCGGTACTTGAAGTCCTTCAGAAGCTCTTTAATTCCGTCCACCATGGTGGCACTACACCGGAGGCGTGAAGTAGAAGTGTGGTGGTCTTGTTCTTCAAGAAAAGCGACAACACTCTCTTGAAGCACTACAGATCGATTTTCCTTCTGAGCCGCGTCTACGTGCTGTTTTCGAGTCATTACGAATCGTCTCGCATGCAGACTCGACGACTTCCAGCCTCCCGAACAAGCCGGTTTCCGAAACGGCTTTAGCACCATAGATCACATACATACCCTTCGGCAAATTGTACAGAAGTCCGAGGAGTACAATTTGCCACTACGTCTGACGTATGTGGACTATGAGAAAGCCTTTGATTCCGTCGAAATTTGGGCGGTGCTGCAGTCCCTTCAGCGGTGGCAAGTTGACTGTCGGTATATCGAAGTGCTGAAGTGCTTGTACAGTAGGGGCTACGATGGCTATCCGGTACAGAACCAGGTACAAAACCTATCCAACTGCAGAGAGGTGTAAGACAGGGTGACGTTATATCCCGAAACTCTTCACCGCTGCATTGGAAGACGTTTTCAAGCTTCTGGACTGGAAAGGATACGGCATTAACATCAATGGCGAGTACATCACTCACCTTCGATTTGCCGATGATATAGTCCTATGGCAGAATCGCTGGAGGACCTAAGCACTATGCTCAATGACCTCAATAGTGCCTCCCAACGGATAGGTTAAGATGAACATGGACAAAACAAAGATCATGTTTAATGTCCATGTCACACCTATGCCGGTAGTTGTTGGAGCACTAAGCTCGAAGTTGTTGACGAATATGTTTACCTGGGACAAATAGTCCGACTAGGTAAGTCCAACTTCGACCGAGAGGTCAATCGACGGATTCAACTCGGCTGGGCAGCGTTCGAAATTACGGCACATCTTCTCGTCAGGTATACCTCAAAACTAGAAAACGAGGCTTTACAACCAGTGCGTGTTGCCAGTGATGACCTACGGAACTGAGACGTGGTCCTTCACTGCTGGCCGGATGAGGAAGCTCAAGGTCGCTCAGCGAGCTATGGAGAGGGCTATGCTCGAGTCTCACTGCGTGATAAACTTAGAAATGAGGATATCCGCAGTAGAACCAGAGTGACCGACATAGCCCAACAGATTAGTAAGCTGAAGTGGCAATGGGCCGGCCATATAGCTCGAAGAACCGACAACCGATGGGGAAAAAGGTTCTCGAGTGGCGGCCTCGTACCGGCGGACGAAGTGTAGGGCGTCCCCACTAGATGGAGTGACGACCTGGTAAGACATGCAGGAAGTCGATGGATGCGGGTAGCTCAGGACCGTGCTTTGTGGCATTCCTTGGGAGGCCTATGTTCAGCAGTGGACTTGTGAAGGGCTGTAATGATGCCACGGCACTGGTTCTGACTCAAAAACAACTCTACTTGTATAAAAGCACTTTAAACTAATATTAAAATAATAATAATATTAATAATTGGTATCGCCTACTGGGAGCTTCCATCTGGTTGGGTTTTTATTTATTTATGTATCATTTATTTATTTTACTATATTTAGTTAAAAGTTAAAGTTACATCCTATATACGTCCCACTGCTGGGCATAGGCCCCCTCTTTCTGAGAGGGGTTTAAGGCAAGGAAATGTTTGCCGCGTGGCCCTGCGTGTTGGCGAACTTCACTTGCTTTCGAAATATTTTTTTTGTTCTTATTTCTCAGACATGCAGGTTTCCTCACGATGTTTTCCTTCACCGCCGAGCAGATGGTAAATCAACACTTAAAATTGCAATTAACAATTTCATTGTTGCCGGCGGGTTCGAACCCGGGTTGCTCACGTACAATGAAACTTACAGCGAGCGCTTAACTCCTGAGCTACCACGGCTGCTACTATATTTAATGTATATTTATTATATTTATTTTATAATATAGCCATTCAGCGGGGAAACGCAGCCAGCGTTCTTGGCACGATACCGCTTGAGTAGGACTGTTTGATAATTAAATCACTAGTTTTAGTTTTTTTATTATAGTTTTTAATATTGTATATAATAAAATATTGTATATTATATTATGTAAATAAATATTAGATTTCATTATCTCTTCTAAAAAAAATTTAATTTATATTTATTATATTCATTTTAATGTATATTTATTAATTTTTTTAATATATTTATTCAGCCCAACCACATGAGAATACTATATACATACCCCAAAATAATATTTATAATAGGCCGGTTTCTTTCCCATTCCCTAACCCTCAGCCGTTTGGTATCCCATCCGGTTGGGTTATATTTATTTATAATTTTTTTTATATACTACTTTTAATGTATTTATTTCACTGCATATAATGTATATATGTATTTTTATGCATATTTATAATTTTCTTTTATATATTTATTCAGCCCAACTAGATGAGAATACAATACCCCAAAATTATAATAGACCCATACTGTTAAAAACCTATTAAAAGTTCACTGCTGAACCTAGGCCTCCCATATAGATTGCCTCATAGGGGGGATATTTGCCATAGTTGCCACACTTGACAAGCGGTTCGGCAACCATAGTTTTTTTATTTTGAGTCGTTATGAGGAAGACACTGCTGCCCATCTCCTGATTAGTTCCCCTCTGTCGCCTCTTACGACACCCACGGGATGATATGGGATAGTGGATATTCCTACAAGTACATCGCCTCTACACTGTATTATAATAGACCTAGAAGCTTTATGTAATTGTACTACAAGATTGTATTAATGCCTCAGGACCAGTCTCCCCATGTCGACGATGGAATTGAACGCGATGACAGTCAGCTGGACGCAGTTCTGCAAGGATGCCCTGCCGGAGAGGAACTTCACTTTCTGGGAGTGGTTCTACATGGTGGTGAAGGTCACCAGGGACTACCTGAGGACGCTGTGGTGTGATCGGTAAATGTCATTTTGTAATTTGTGGAAGAAGAGCCGCCCTGCAGCTAAATGTTAATTAAATATTAATTTATTAATTTACATAACATATAACTAATATTTCAGAAGGAAACATTACGAGGGCGACACTGAAAGTTTTTAGAACTGGCCACTTGTAAACGATATAATAAAAAAATAAGTTCAAATTTTGAAAATGGAACTCTTTGCCAATATTATTGTGTATTTATTTTATTAATTTGTCATTTGTTTACGATTTAGCGGCAAATTGAAAATTGTCTGTGTTACGTCAGCATGAATTTAACGCGAGAAAATTTTGGTACAATGATTTTTTATGACTTTCGATGTCATTTAAGTCAACAAGAAAGTTATGATAGACTTTGATTAGCCTTTCGCGATGAAGCCCCATCTCGTGCCACTGTTTACAACTGGTTTAATGAGTTTAAACGTGGTCGCACTAATGTCACCGATGATCTGCGTGAGGGACGGCCTTCTACGGCGACGACTGAAGATAACATCAGTGTTGTGCGGCGTATGATAGAGACTGACAAAAGAGTGACTTATCATCAGATTCGGACAAGCTTAGGCATCGGTATGAGTCAAGTGCACAAAATCCTCCATGAACATTTAGCGGTCAGGAAGCTTTGTGCCCGGTGGATACCTCATATTTTGACAGAGGCCCAAAAAACTCCGCGTTTTGATTGGTGTCGTGAAATGGTTCAAATATTTAACGGAGGTGACTCAAATGCTGTGTTCGACATACTTACGGGTGACGAAAGCTGGATTTATTGTTATGATCCTGAAACTAAGAGACAGTCTGCTGTCTGGGTGTTTCCTTCGAGAGTTGCCAACTAAAGTGAAGAGGTCGAAGAGTGGGAAAAAGATGGTGGCCTCGTTCTTCGGAAGGACAGGTCATTACGCAACAATTGTTTTAGAGGATCGAAAACAGTTACTGCAGTGTGGTACACTAACAACTTTTTGCCACTTGTCTTGGAAAAAGTTCGGGAGAAACGACCTCGTAGTAGGATCCTCCTTCACCACGACAACGCCTCGTCGCACACCGCCAAGCGACTACTTGGCGACGTCAGACGTGGAATTACTGGGTCACCCGCCCTATAGCCCCGACCTTGCACCTTGCGATTTTTACTTATTTCCGAAAATAAAAGAAAAACTTCGAGGAAAACGTTTTATGGACGCCGACGAAGCAGTGGCTGCGTTTCAAAATGCCGTCGAAGAGACTCCTAAGGACGAGTGGGCAAAGTGCTTTTCTTAGCGGCGGTTCCATCGGATGCAGCGATGAATTGATGTGAATGGACACTATTTTGAAAAGATATAATTAAAGTAATAACTTGCTAGTTTGTTCAGTTTTTGATTTTCTAAGAACTTTCAGTGTCACGCTCGTAATCTGTACACTTTTGTATTAAATTAACTTCCCCGGCCATGAAATCTGTCAAATATTGCTCCTCATTCCAAAGTAATGCCGCCCTGATGACAGAAAAAGTCGTGGATGCCCTCATTAAAACATGATTCAGGTACATAGTGTCCTGCCGGAAGTTAATACATGCACTAGGTCCACCATACATTTGGAATTTCATATTTAATAAACATATAATAATAATAATAAGTTCCTAACTGACTGGCTTACAAAATAAAATTATGAAGAAATAGAGGCTTTATCCAATGAAATCACTTAAAATGCACTCCAAAACAACACACACACACACACACACACACACACACACACACACACACACACACACGCACGCACGCACGCACGCACGCACGCACGCACGCACACATGCGCGCACGAACGCACGCACGCACAAAGCTATTTTTTGTTATAATTTAAATTTAAGTTTTGTTATTATATACTGTTACTATTTTAGATATAATTTAAAAGGTTTGAAATTTTCTACGGAAGAGCGGGACATCCTGGCACAGGTATATATTAAAGGATGTCCCAACAACGGATTAATGTATCTGTTTTAACAAACCATATATATTTAACAAACCATTTTTTTTTTTGTTAATATGTTATAGAAAATAAAATTGTTGAATTCTCTTATAACTTGGAAAATTTGTCGTTCTTGCTTAGCAAATTCTTTCTTAATTCTAGATTAATAATGGGCTTCATCCAGAAGAAGCAGGCCGAGGAGATGCTAGCTAAATGTCCACCCGGGACCTTCCTTCTCCGATTCTCCGACTCGGAGCTTGGTGGGATCACCATCGCCTGGACTGGTGGTAAGTATTCAACTATTGACAAGCTTTTTGGGCTTTGAATCTTGACACCAAATAGAATAAACCGGATATAAAATTTCTAGACTGTTGACTCCCCAGTCAATTAAATTTTTTCATTAGTTACAGCCTGGCTACAGTCCATTGCTGAATATACGATTAGTTCTGAATATTTGCACTAGGTGCCAAACTTGGCAGGCTGGTTGGCAACCGCAGTTTTTTTATGATTTTGTCTTGTTATTAGGAAGATGCTGATGCTGTCCATTTTCAGTTTTATTTGACTCTGTCGCCTCTTACGAAACCCACGGGATGATAAACGTTTTTTGACACTAATCCAAGTATATTGTGAATATGAGGTGTTTTGGTCCAATAATATAGAATTTGTTAATAAGTCGTCTACAGAGCCATCTATCGGATCCTAGCATAGCTATGACCCATTGTCTCCACTGAACAAATTTATGTATATTAAGTGAAAGAGACCTCAATCAGTCAAGTTGTCCAGAAGTTAAATGATCACACAGTTGCACCAAACTATTATATATGTATATAAAGATAATTTATTTATGACTAGCTGTTCCCGCGACTTTTCCCGCGTGTAATAATTTATTACGATTGGATTTCATGTTTTTTTTTTGCGCGGAACCCTAATTATTTTTCTAAAATAAAAGTAAGTAAGCCTAAGTTACTCCTTATAACATCAGCTATCTGCCAGTGAAATTCCCGTCAAAATCGGTCCAGCTATTTCGGAGATTAGCCGGAACAAACAGACAGACAGACAGACAAACATCTTAAAAATTGTGTTTTGATATAAGTATCGTATATACTTTCATATGCATTTAGTAAAAAGCTGTTACTTTGACATTACAAACAGACACTTCAATTTTATTTATTTGTATTCTGATGTTGTCAACTATTTAGTTACCCCAGTTTTTTTTAAATCGTATGCAATAAAAAAATTATTCATATTTTTGCTTCGCAGAGGGTAACGAAGTGTTCAGCCTCCAGCCATTCACGTCGCGAGATCTGATGCTGCGCTCCCTGGCTGACAGGATCCTGGATCTCGCGCAACTCCAGTTCCTGTACCCCAATGTGGCCAAGGACGACGTTTTCTCCAAATACTACACCAAGCCCGGTGAGATAAAAATCTTTTATTAATTCCTTAATCGAGATACAATCACATGTTTTTTTTTTTAATGTTAAGTCCTTATTACCTATTGTTATCCATCCATTATAGCCTATAAAAGTCCACTGCTTAACATAAGTCTCCCTTATAAATTTGTCTCATGGGAGGATTTTGCCATAGTTGCCATGGTTGGCAAGCGGGTTGTGGCAACCGCTGTTTTTCTTTATATAGGAGAGGGGGCAAACGAGCATGCGGCTCACCTGATGGTAAGTGACTACCGCCGCCCATGAACAACTGCAACACCAGGGGAACCAGGGGAATTGCAGATACGTTGCCGGCCTTTTAAAAAGGTGTAGGCTCTTTTCTTGAAGGTCCCTAAGTCGTATCGGTCCGGAAAAATCGCCGGTGGTAAACTATTCCACAAGGAAGTTGTGCGAGGAAGGAAACATCTAAATCGCACAGTGGTATTATTTTGGGTTGTTATTGGGAACACGCTGCTGCCCATCACCTGTTTCAATTTCCCTGTGTCGCCTCCATTGAGTTCTATGTACTACGTACTAGAGAAGCTATTCCAAACAAAAAATGTGCGTTACTCTATGTCTTCGCGCATGCGCGGTACTTAGTAAGATATTACGATATTATTACCTATTTATTCACTTGAACAACAAAAAATTTTACTTACTTGACTACTGAATTGTTATTTACGTAAGGTTTTAACTTTAATTTGAAATCTCGTATTATTATCGCCGCTCCACACTGCATGAATATTGAAGCCACAGTAAATGACACTAAAGTAAGGTGTACGGATTGCAGTACAGTTCAGTTGAACATAGTGAATGTTCGGAACGTGAAATCTAGTGCGTAGTACATATTTGGGGTAGTGTATATTCTTACACCGCTACTACACGGTTATTTACATATTATTATATATTATATAAAAATATTTTTAAATATATAGTGATTACTTATTATTATATATTTTTATTTAATTTATTTTAATATATCTTTATCCACAAGTATGTAAAAGTGTTAATTTAATATATCATACAAAGTATTAAAGAAAAATATGTGACAAATATTAATTATACACTGAATGTTATTTAAAAAAATATTTTATTAGATAGCCTAGTGAGAGATCTTTCCTAAAAATTGGTGAAAATTGGAATTCATGATAATGAGTAAAGAACTTTTTTTTTTGCCAGCCAAATTAAACTTTCGTATTTTTGTTACAAGTTAGTATATTGTTGTGTACATCCCTTTTTACTGGTAACAAGGCGTTCCATCTTAGTCCTCAGGGGTGACAACGTATCTGCAATTTGATTCTTAATCGAGGATAGATGTAGATATTTTTAGGTCACAGCATCCACTTACCATCAAGTGGACAGTCTGTTCATTTGTCACCCTTATTCCATAAAAAAGTCAGTGGTCTGTTTCAAAATGAAGTGTTTCTTTCTTTCTTTTATTGTGTCCTTCTCTCTCACTCTATACTTTCTATCTCACTCGTTTGAATCTCAACTTTGTCGGGGACTTGTTGGTCCCATGTTTATGAGGACTTAATAACAAATAATAATGTGCCAACTGTTATTTACCTAACATGTCGTAAGACACGACTAATGGGATATTGGGTTTGTGATTGTGAAGGCGATAGGTTAGCCACTTCTTCTATAATTTTCCGCCTATACCCATTATTTTTGGCAAAATGTGGTCCCAATAGCTCGTTCCTCATTGTAGTCTGTCTTAGGAGTGAGGCGTATTTATCGTAACAGATAAAAAAACAGGTATTTTAAAATATCAGACTGCAACTGTGACAAACAAACTGAAAGAGCATCTCCTATTCCACGAGATAACAAATTCATTAAAAGACAGTCACAAGATTTTCTTTATTCTACATAATATGATAGTTACCTTTGTTAGAATAAGATAAAAAATGTTACTGTGACACCCTGTTACTCTTCACAAGCTATTTCCTTTTTTCGCATAGATTCAACACTTTAGTTAGAAAGGGAGTACCTATTAAGACTAGTAACAGATTGCTATTTTGTAATAGATTTTTGGAACTGTTATTTATGTGGAACTGGAGCAGGCGGAACAGATATGCGAATTTACCTGTTATAGCCTACTCCTAGTCTGTCTAACCTTTCGGTGATTACAGGCGTAATGTTATGTATATATGTATGTTTGTATGTATTTAAGTATGTGTGAGGAGACTCAAGGTCACTCAGCGAGCTATGGAGAGGTCTATGCTCGGGGTTTCTCTGCGTGATAAACTTAGAAATGAGGATATCCGCAGTAGAACCAGAGTGACCGACATAGCTCAACGGATTAGTAAGGTGAAGTGGCAATGGGCTGGCCATATAGCTAGCAGAATCGACAACCGATGGGGAAGAAAGGTTTTCGAGTGGCAGCCTCTTACCGGTAGGCTGAGTGTAGGGTGGCCCCCCACAAGATGGAGTGCAGGTGGCTCAGGTCCGTGCTTTGTGGGGCTATGTTCAGCACACTATTTTCAATTTAGCAATTTTTTGTGAGATTATTTGTTTTAGACACCTACATCTATCCTCGATTGAGGATCGAAATGCAGATATATTAGCACACCTAAGGACTAGTTAAGAGTGAAAAGTAAATGTTGAATGTGTGTTTGTTGGCGGTGGGCAGAGAACGAGATGCTGAAGAACGGGTACGTGAAGCCGGTGCTGGTGACGACGCTGCCGCCCTACATGTCGCCGTCGCCCGCCTACGCGCACGCGCACTCGCCCGACTCGCAGCGCAACACGCCCAGCGTGCAGAGCAGGTCAGACGACACCCACACCCCCACTCCCACACCCCCACACCCCCACTCCCACGACGCGCACACCCCACCCCAGAACCCTAACCCAAGCCATTTTGAAGTCGGTAGAAAAGCACTCCAGCACGCAATTTTCCTAGACGTTTATTCTTTAGTTCTTCGCATAGTTTTTTTTGATTATTGATGCTTAATAATCTCTGGTTATTGTTTCTCCTTTACTTAAATAGTCGATCATTATTATACCGTCCGTATCCCAGAAGACAGAGGCTATTAGTTTTCGAGCAGGCGCAGACACCTTGAATATTTTGGCTGGTGGAGAAGGCGATATTTTTCAACACCTTACTTTGATTTTTCGTTTTCGTTTTCCGGATCATAATTCCGGACATACCGGCTCCTAACCACCTACCCCAAACCGCCGGACCCCCTACACCTCGAATCCCTTGAATCCTCCATCAATTTAATTTCACCGCCATGAAATCTGTTAAATATTTCACCTCGTTTCAAAGTGTCACCACCCCAGTGACAGAAAAAGTTTTGGGAAGCCTTCACTATAGCTCGCACAAATAAAAATGCTCGTACGAAAATTTAACACCTGGTCCGACGTTCGAAATCCGGATGTTATTGAGTCTACTCCTGCACGAAGGGCATTCCAAAAATGCTACTATACTTTTACTATAAGTGGTGGGACTCCTTTTCTGCCTTATATCCTGTCTGGATTGGTACCAGCCTTTTATCCATTTCTACCAACAAATAACAGTGCTTACGCTGCTGTGTTCTGGTCTGAAGAGTATAGAAAGCCAATATAATTACAGACTTAGTCCCCAGAGTTAAGGATGGACAAGAGAAAAAAATATATCGATATATCGATATATCGTCAACATTTGCATGATGTAAGGATAAGGTCCAAAATTTTATATTATATCGATATATCGCGATTAAAAATGTCTATCGCATGTCTAATATATATCGATATTTTTATGAGAAAATATCGATATTTTTCGCCCAAGCCTACCCAGAGTTGACAACGTGTCTGCAGCCTTCTTTGTTTGAAGTTGGCTGCAGGTGTTCATGAACTGCAGTGGCCGCTCATCAAATGGACTGTAGCTTCCTTTGTCACCTAAATGCCTCATAGCCTGTAATTATATTGGCTCTCTGTACCCCTCACACCGAAACAGCAGTGCACGCACTGTTATTAGACAGCTGAAATAGGTAACAGAGTGTTATCTAACACCTATTAATTTTATATAGTATATAGTAATCATTGAGGCTGCTAAATGTGACAAATTTAAATAATGCTTTTGTTTTATTGAGTGCATGCGCCCGTGTCAATTTGTTTAGTTCTTTTCTATTTATTTTTATATTTTTGTTACTCTATGGTTCATATAATTTTTTCTTATTTTTTTTTCCCAATTATAGGTACATGCTTGAGTTTTGAAAGAAGCGAAAATATAATGATTATATTTTATAAATTAAGTTTTACATTTTAAGTTGAATGGTCACATCCTTTGTTATTGCTTTTTTTTATATATTTTTTGTGCCTTTATACATTTAGAATTTAAGTGATAACGTGCTTCCTTGTAGTGATAAAATTTATAAAAACGTTTCACGAAAATCAAAACTGAATTTTATTGCGATCATTTTAAAGTACATTTTAGCTTAACGATGCCTTCAGTTTCGATTTACGCGGAAGTAAAAAATGCGAAAACTATTAAGACTGCGGATCTATATATATATATATATATAGGTGATTTATTTTGTATTACGCGATGACCAAAAAATTATAAAAAAAAATATTTCTTTTCTAGCTGCGGTACTACAATTTTACACCTGTAAGGGATTAAAAAAAATATCACAGGAAGGAAATGTCAATTTGTCTCGAAGTTAACAATGTAGTTAGACTATTTTTTTTAATTGGTGATTGAATGTTAATATTGTAAAAAATTTGGCGGAAATCTCGACCGCAACTCCAAAATACTGTTGCATAAAATTGCAATTAACAATTTTATTGTTGCCTTCGAGGATTCCTAAAAATTATTATTTAAAGATTTATCTATTTTCGATTATTATGTATTACGAGATTGTATTAAGTTGTTGTCGAGATTTGAGGCTATAGTTTGCTGCAAGACGAATTTCTTAACTATTATAATTGGCGTTTACGCAATATATACCGCCTTTCTAATTTTTGTACTTATTTAAATAGTCCATAAAACGAATCGTTACAGTTGAATTCCCGCCATTTTTAATTCAAAATGGCCGCCTTAACGATGTTAGATAATGCTACTTGACAACGTCAAGTCGAAGTTTTGCATCAAATAAATTCGAATAAAAATCAGTATTCAAAATATTAGAAAAAAAATTGGTGTTTTAATATAATGTCGTTTCGACCACTAAGTTAGGTATAAGCCTTGTTTTATATAATATTGTCGATGTTTGATTATTATCCCTTATGATTAACACTTGACAGATATCTGTGAGATATTGTCGTGTTGACGTTACTCGTGTGTTATTTAACTAAATGATAGGTTGCTATACCGTTCTCACGCTCGAGTAAAAAATGAGATATGTGAACATTTAAAAAAGAAATTCAAAAAAATATTTATATACTAAAACTATCCCACAAAATAATTTGATTATAGCAACATTACAAACAAAAGTTCAGCAAATATTTAGAATATTATTATATACTAAAAACTATTCCACATAACTTAAATTAAAATAAAAAAAAGCCCGAAACAAAAAGAGCTGATGATCTTCAAACGGCTGAACATATTTTTTTTCTTGCAACATACACAGATTGTTTATTTTCTTGCTGCCTCCATTTACATTACATCATTACATGATAATGCAAGTAATTATATATATATATATATATATATATATATATATATATATATATATAATCGTTATGATACCGATTAATAACTACGCAGATAGATTACTCGGATAGTCCGGTTGTTTGAAATTACTTTAGATTATAAAGGTTGTCCCATCTTGATAAGAAAGTATACTATTTAGTACCACGTTCATAAAATTCGCTAGGTTCCTATTTTAGTAACATGGGTGTACTGTTTAGTATTGTAAGAATGTTATGTCACATTTCAAATCAATTTCAATACATATTTATTCGTGATTATTTCGGGATATGGTTATGTTTTGTGTTTCTTATCATTAAACAACCATTAGAATGTAAATTTCATGGAAATCGTTTGAGGTACAAATATACCGAAAAAATTTGATGATAAAAATTTCTCAGGGTTTCAAACGAATTTAATCATATTTGTCAAAGTTTATAACATTACAACTCATTCAAAAAAGCTTGGGTGAAAGCAAAGTTACAACTTACACACTCCCCACTAGTGAGTACAGGCTCCCTGTAGTTTGAGACTTTTGTAACAGGAAAGGGACAGCAAAGCTATTTATTATGCTATCATTTTGCAACTAATTGAACGCAAACATATCTTAAGGAAAGTTTCTTCTAATAGATTGAGGAGTGTAAACTTTAATAGTCGTGGACTTGTATTTGCCATTCGAATACTGTCGTAAACCACTCCCAAAAACCACGTTAACACAACCTAGATTTAAATTACATCTCTAATTTTAAAAAAATGGGACACTTGCATTTACTTTTGGTCTAAATCCCATCAACGACAAATCAAAAATAACGCGATATTTTTACTAAAATATACTTTTTATAACTAAAGCCTCCTGTATATAAATTTATAGTGTTGTACCCTAGTTACATATCGATAGATATCGATTTGCTAAGTCTTGTTTAGGTTTTAAGGACTTATTGAAAAACTTTTCAAATAAAGTAGACAATGTTTTTTGTATGGAGAATGGGCCCACCACATATTGTGGCGTAACTTAATGAAATACATGTCGATTTATTCCTTATAACCTATAGATTACAAAAGTAACATTCGTTTTACTGTATCTAACGGGAATACTGACAAATTAATAATTAATGTAAATAGGCTTCGGTATAAACAATAAATGCTAGCAGTGACGCCATCTTTTTAGTGAAGTGTGTAAAAATATTGGGGAAAATAGTGCTTTTAATGACTGTGAGATGGCGCTAGTATCAACGTAAAAGCAAGCTACTGAGGACTTTTATACCCCTGACTATACCTAATGTCCAAAATATTATAGTATTTACAATAAAATAACAACTGATATTTGTTTATTTATTGCAATAAACAATAAAGGATATTAATGCCGGTAATGGCGCCATCTCTTGAACAAAATGTGTAAAAATTGTGTAGTGCTCTTGTTGCCTATGAGATGGCGCTAGTATCAACGTAGAAACAATCTATTGAGGACTTTCATACCCTTGACCGTTACACACGATTTTTTTTCTTTCCATTAGCCAGAAGACGAATATCAAAACAACTCTTTTTTTTTCAGATTTCATGATTCCGGTTAGATTTTCATAAAATCTTTAGGCAGTTTACTATAATAAATTGGTATCTTTTTTTATGTGTAATAAAATTAAGTTACGTTACAATTTCTAGTGGGCCCAAAAACGATTGGCTCCTTTGCTTCGTTAAAATATTTTACAAAGAATGATATTTTTAATACAATGTTAAAATTGTCTAAAACCATACAGCGAAATGGATCAACGTAATATTTTAAATTATTAATTATATAATATACAATAAATACTATTAAATACAACGAATTTTCTACAAGTTTTATATTCGACTGATAATATGATTGCTATATAAATGTTGAGTTTTGATGACCAATATTAGTATGTTAGGGTATTGCAATTGGTTCAATTATTGTTGGGGGTTAAAGTTAAATATATATATTGTCATTATAAGCTTGAACATATAGCAATGAGGGCGAATAATCATCCGCTCACCAGATGTCGCTAGTTCACACTGAGGTGAAGTTTTTTGTTTCAAAATGTAATTTAATAGAGTAGTTAGTTTTAAAAAAAGTTTCTAGAGTACTATATTAATTCACAAAACAATGAGTTGTGGTTTGCTCATTAATTTTTCTACTTTTATGAATATCTGTGGCTTGGTTTATTTATTTTTAATCTCATAAATATAAAATATAACTAATAGTGCAAATAGAAACGTTAACCTTTACATTTTTCGAACAAATTAACTTCCCCGCTATAAAATCTGTTAAATATTGCACATCATTTTTAAGTGACGCCGCCCTGGTGGCAGAAAAACGTGGATGCCCTCATTGTCGACTATTTGAAATTGTAAACACTTTTATCAGTGATGTCTAAAACTGTAGACATGTTACGTAGAACAGAATTGTAGTTAAATTATACCTAAGCGTCATTTTCGTTTAGTTTTGTAAATTTTTTTTGTTGATTTCTTTCACAAATAACTTGTGACTTCGCGGCAATAGTTTGTCCAGAAAATATTTTGTTTAAATTATTAATTATTTAATGACTTTCTTTAAATACTACTGACACTGGCAGTTGCGAAAAAAATTGTGAAAGCCTCTGTGTAGGAAATGTGAAATAAACATATATAAAGACAATATGAAAGAAAGAGATAGCTTATAATATTTGGATATAACCTTTAAAGTTATCAATCTGTCACCGAATAAATGTTTTGTTCTAGAAACTTCTGTGGAAGTGTATTTAATTTTGGATTGAATTTTTAATATAGTCTGTCCCCTAAGACAATGTCGGTACACCCGGATGCGCACTTTTTATTTTGCTTTTATTTTATTATTTTTTACTGTGTTTGTTAAATAAATGTTTTTCTATTCTAAGAATAAAATAGAATACTGTTTTATTCTTATGGTTACTGTAGTAAAATACGAATATAAATAATAAAAACAAGTTGGGTAGCAAAGAGCCTTTCACTACGGCGCTTCGTTTTAATATTCCAAATTCTCCTACGGGTGTACGCCGCACGCGGCGACCTTTAATGTCGCGGCGGCGCCTTTGACAAGATGCGGTACGTGCCGAGGCGACGCGACACAAAGGCGACCGTATCTAAGCGAACAGACTATAGATAAAATTCATTTATTACATAACATAAACAACTTCAAAATATTCCTTATATATTGTATACAGTTTCAAATCACGTTACAATAAGTTGTTTCAAGGAGACATAAACGATTTCGTTGCTAGGTTGCGACTAAAGGCGAACGGGTGCTAATTAGCTAGTTATTATTTATTTATAAATCTAATGGCCAAATACTCAGAAGTTTACCCAATTTAAAGATGCCGTTAACTCTCGAGCTGTCTCTATCACTTTAAGTCAAAGTGACTGTGACACCACGAGACTTAACGACGTCTTAAAATTAAGTAGCGTTTGAGTATTTGGGCATTAACCGTATAAAAGTTGATCTCTATACCTATCTCTTTCTATTGTCGTTTAGTGAAAAGAGAGAGAGTAACTTAAAGCATTACTTTTGAAATAGAGTTTTATGAGTAAGGCTGTTGTTTAATATTCAGTTTCTAGAAGTTGATCTCTATACCTGTCTCTTTCTATTGTCGTTTAGTGAAAAGAGAGAGAATAATTTTAAGTATTACTTTTGATGTCGAGTTTTATGAGTAAGGCAGTTGTTTAATATTCAGTTTCTCGACGCGGATAATGTAATTATACTTTTTATATAGTATATATTTATGACACATATGTTTATACTATATAGTATATTTTTAGCAATTACAAATGTGTCTATGTCTCGTTTATAAAATCTTGCAATTATTAATTGAAAGCTATACAAAAATACATCATAAATTCTCTCAGGCTAACAAAGAAAGAAACAAAGGTACATTTTAAGTGACGCAAAAACTAAGCCAAAACAATCCTACACTTTTTGAACTCGGGTACACATATGCATTCTAAAATCATTTGCAACTAACAATATGGTTTTAGATGCACACAGGTTTTAGATGTATGTGTGCGTCCAGCAAGGAACTTATACGAGCTGATACAGAAAGAAAGAAGAAAGATGTGTGGCGTGTCAAGATAATGAGCCTTCACGGTTTTTTCTTTTCTGATCTGAGATAATACTGAAATTTTAATATTTTTAATAAATTTATTATCAGACACTCTTCTAATATCATATATAATTATTACTAAATATGTACCTTTTACATGACTACACAGATAAATTAAATTGAATTAAAAAATATTTCGTAATTAAAAGTAGCCTTCTTTTCTTAGCTTTAATGTTATAAATGATCTATCTATGTTTGCGAAACAAAATTGAGTATGATATTTAAACTGTTTGTGTTGTTTAAACTGTCTTACAGTTGCCTACATGTTAAATCTCAAACTATAAGTTAGTTTTACAATTTGCTTGTTCCAAAGTCAATTTTTTGAAAACCGTCCTTTGCAAATGCAATTTAAAAAAAAGCAATACTACAAATCAACATTTCCCGCTGGAATATTAAACATCCCTTAAAAAAAATCTCTATTATAGTCTCTCATTATTATAACATATATGATTTCGGTGACACTTAAACATGTGTTCTTTTTAGTTTTCACACCCATTACAGCCTATAAAAGTTTACTGCTGAACATTAGCCTCCCATATTTGCCTTGGAATATTTGCCAAAGTTTCCATACTGGGCAGGCGGGTTGGTAACCATAGTTTATTTCGAAAAATTTTTAGTTGTTTTTAAGAAGATGCTAATGCATCTTCTGTTTTATTTCCCTCTGTCGCCTTTTACGACTCCCATGGGATGACATGGGACTTGTAGTATTTTTCCTTTCTTTTAATATTCGTCATCATCATCATTACAGCCCTTCACAAGTCCACTGCTGAACATAGGCCTCCCCCAAGGAATGCCACAAAGCACGGTCCTGAGCCACCTGCATCCATCGACTTCCTGCATGTCTTACCAGGTCGTCACTCCATCTAGTGGGGGGACGCCCTACACTTCGTTCGCCGGTACGAGGCCGCCACTCGAGAACCTTTTTCCCCATCGGTTGTCGGTTCTTCGAGCTATATGGCCGGCCCATAGCCACTTCAGCTTACTAATCCGTTGGGCTATGTCGGTCACTCTGGTTCTACTGCGGATATCCTCATTTCTAAGTTTATCACGCAGAGAAACTCCGAGCATAGCCCTCTCCATAGCTCGCTGAGCGACCTTGAGCTTCCTCATCCGGCCAGCAGTGAAGGACAATTCATTCTTTTAATATTACTGTAATTTAAATATTACCGTAATAACTCCATTATGTTATGCAATAAGTTCAATATACTTCGAATTATAACATAATTTGGTGCTTTAAAATTTTTAATATTCTAAATTGTTAAAAAATTACGTAACGTCATGACTCCTGATCGTATATTGAGACACTATCTTGAATCACCTAACTCATCCTTTAACGATTAAACTATATACAAATTTCGAATCTATTATACAATATCAAATGGCACTGCCTACGTAAAAGCTGAATTTTTGTATTCTTAGTTTGACACGTCAAAATACTGTTATGTTATATGCGAATTTCTTATCTGTATGTACAAATTAAAAAACAATGAAAGTTTTTGGTAAAAAAATATATAGCGACCGAAATAAATTTATCATATTAATATTTTTAATTGGACCTTGTTGTGCAGAAATGTTTTTACCCATAAAGTTCCTTATATTTAAAAAATAAATGCATTTTCTTGTGGCAGAAGCTCTGTCATGTTATGTTTTGTATATCGTTTTAAAGAAAAATTTAATGTAGATTTTGGGATTACACTTGTTATTTTTCAGAAGTCTGTCATACTTGGAAACAACTGAAAAAAATAGCTTTTGGATGTTTATTTTGGCCAGTTTGTGGGGTGGGCTCTGCAAAACACGGTCCAATTTTAGTTTGATGCATAAAATATAAGCCTTTTGTGATTGTTTCGCGTAATTATTGTTGCATTTAAAGATATAGTAGTTACAGTAAAGTGGGGCAATTTGGAACATAGTTCGGTTTAAATATACACACTATATAAATTACATAAAGTTATAAAGGTTGTTACAACTTTCAACTTTACAATTGAGCTTACGAAAAATTACAAATTACATTACGTAAATTTATTATAGATTACATTTATTTACGAATAGTGTCGAGTTGTGAAAGAGACGAATGGGCACAAATTGTAACTAGTTATTATAATTGTTTATAAATAACACGTATATAAATAGTAATTAGTACATTAAATGATTTTACAAGTAAGAAATATATTTTCAGCTACTAAAGTAAGTTCAAAGCAGGGTTTTTAAACTCATTACGCTTTGCGGCCCGCTAATTATTTTTGCTGATAGATAACAAAAAAGCAGGGTTTCTAAACTCATTACAAATTGCGGCCCGCTAATTATTTTTGCTGATAGGTAACAAAAAAGCACGGTTTCTAAACTCATTACAAATTGCGGCCCGCTAATTATTTTTGCTGATAGGTAACAAAAAAGCAGGGTTTCTAAACTCATTACAAATTGCGGTCTGCTAATTATTTTTGCTGATAATAAAAAAGCCGTAACACAGATTGCTATACTTAAGCGACAGCCGCTATTGCGTGACATTGTCATAACATTTATCAACTCTCGCCAATCAGATATATTTGGTTCAAAAATGTGTTATAGGACGAAAGACTTCTATGTTTACTAGTAGACGGGCACTACGGTACTAATATATTGCGCAGTATGTTACGGTCAATTCTCTGTAACTCCTCTAGTCGACTGCTAGCGGACGAGAATACTAGTTCTTTGTTTTGTTAACTGCGAACGTTGTTTTCGACAATCTAATACTGATTTTGTTTGATGTGACTAAGACTGTCATTATTTATGTGTGCCCTTTGTCAACATGATTTGAAGTTTATTTCAGATAAGTATGTAACTTTGTTTCGTATTTACCTAAAAACATTAACTGTCGTAAATGAAAATACAACTGCGTGGCATATTTCGGCCCGTGAGCCCGTATGATCGGCCCGTGAGCCCGTGACACAGTTTTTGTTCTGAATTGTCGGTCTACTAGTATATATTTAACTCTTTGTATTGGACAGTATTGTTACCGATGACCAAATTTATGAATCTTGTAAAAAAAAGCAGTTAAGGCATTTTTCTCGACCAATTTGCAATCAATGATCTCTATGCATTTGACATTTTATGCGACGCCATGACATACCGTGTACGCAGTGAACCTATCTCTTGAAAATAAAGTACTGACACAATAGTAAAAGTATCACTATAGTTCTTGCAATTCACGAAGTCGAGCGGGTTTTACTCGTGGTAATCACGAATCTGTATACCTGTCAAAGTGTGCGTGAAACCTAAAGCGGGTATGGTTAGCGACGGCACGCCCGCAACTGTTCGCTCCGTCACACACGCACACTATCGCAATGTGCATGCACACGTTCAACCACGATCAAAGCCAGCACGACCTCGTGAATTGCAAGAACTATAAAGAATAATGATCGACCTCCATTTGACGTTAGACGAGGCTTCTATTATTGTGACCTTGAATCTCTTTAATCGTCGTATAATTGTGATATCTCTCTCCCATTTACCTAGCACAGTTTTGCATAATTTATTTCGAGAGATCTTTTCACTGCTTTTAAACATAAGGAATGAAATTGTAAGACTCGGTGGCATTGTGAAGTTAGTCTAGATTTATTTTTCATGTGTTACTTTATGGCTTTCTTAAAAGAGTTCTGTCAATATTAAATTGTAAAATCAAAGTCGTATATATCATATTTCTAATGTAACCGAGAATTTATCACACTGAACATTCTTTGATTCTTTATTTAATGAAGTTGTGTTATTTATAACATATACTGCATGTGTGAGAGAGATAGAGAGATACAGAGATATTTGTCTCGCACTTCCAGTCTATGCTATTTACGATAAAGGATGTGACTGTTTTATAAAATATTAATAATCTAGACGTAAAAAAAAAATAACAAAAACTCGCTCGAAAACGTCGGAAAAGTTTGCAAATATTTGGAATCTATTTTATTTAATTACTTTAAGAGTATTAAGATGAGTGAAAATTAGAGAAAAACGACTGTAAATTTGTGAAAAAAATAACTTACACGAATATGTGTTTTAACATTTGAGAAATTATTATATATTAATGTAATAAGCGATCTAGTTAACAATGTAATATTATAAAACGAAACTCAAATTATAATCGCTGTAAAATTAATAATCTGTTAGTCTGTGCCCGTCACATCTCTCATAAATGTTATGGGCTGTATTTTATTACTAGCTGTTCCCCGCGACTTCGCCCGCGTGTAATTTAGGGTTTGAAGTTTTTTTGCGATTTACCCTAATTCTTTTTCTAAAATAAAAGTAGCCTAAGTTACTCTTTATGACATCAACTATCTGCCAGTAAAAGTCCCGTCAAAATTGGTCCAGCCGTTTCGGAGATTAGCCGGAACAAACAGACAGACAGACAGACAAAAATTTAAAAAAGTGTATTTTTGTTATAAGTACCGTTTATATTTTCATATGCATTTAGTAAAACGCTGTAATTTTGGCATTACAAACAGACACTTCAATTTTATTTATTTGTATAGATTTCAGTGACGGAAATAGCCAAAACTAGTTGACTGGCACAAAAAAAAAATTATAAGCTAACAAATTGTCTAAAATGTTTACCCTATGACCTTTATCTACATTTATCTAAAATACTAATAATATATTGTTAACTATCGCAATTTTTTGATAACAAAGATACATTGTAAGAATTTCGATTAATTCTACATGACAAATGTAATTTAGATAAATATTTCGATGTATTTATAATACAATTATATGTGACATCAAAACGCGTTGTTATTATTTCGACGAAAAAAAGATTGTCTTTGGATTTCCATCGACGTGTACATTCAGTAAAAAAACCAAAGACAATTTATTTTTCTATCCTATGCGAAAATGCAACACAGACGGTCGTTTCTTTTTTTATTCTATACGATTATTGTTTTTTTTTTAAATTATATTCTAAACTGCTGTTAGAGTTGTATTCTGTAGAGCCGGGCACACGTTAAGCCTTCATGTCTGTGCTGCCATTTTTGGCGAGGATTAGTTTACTTTAAATGTGGATGTCTCCTTTTATTTTCTCACTGTTTAATAATTTATCGACCGTCTTCTAACGTGTTGCATTTTCTCTTTCTTTCCCGATTCACCTTCCTGATGGCGACTGAACATCGAACTTGGAAATGAAACCATAACTGAACACCCTGTACTCAACACATACTACACTATAATTTTATTCTTTGTCATGACGAAATCTAAAAATTTAATCATTCAATTTTGTTACCATTAATTTAAAATTCAAAATTCATTACTACATACTTTCAACACGCCATTTTATATTAATTATTATAATAAACATGTTACAAATTACCTCATATAATCAACATAAATGTTACATAATAATCACGCAATCAACAATTGTCACACTATATCATATTTACAATTACAACCCACCCATTAACACTTACATTATTATCACTCATTATATTATGTCACACAATATCATTTACAATAACAACCAATCGACTTCCACCGTTATCTACATTATCAACACTAATATTTCATAACAATCACACGATCATCAATTATCACACGATATCATTTACAATAACAACCAATCAACTAACACTGATATCTACATTATCAACACTAATGTTTCATAACAATCACACAATCAACAATTATCACACGATATCATTTAAAATAACTACCAATAAACTAACACTGATATCTACATTATTAACACTTATTGTTACATAATAATCACGCACTCAACAATTATCACACGATATCATTAACAATAAATACCAATCAACTAACACTGTTACTTACATTATTAACACTAATGTTACATAACAATCATGCAATCTACAACTATCACACGATATCATTTACAATATAAACTAATCAACTAACACTCTTACTTACTTAATAATCATGCAATCTACAATTATCACACGATATAATTTACAATATAAACTAATCAACTAACACTGTTTCTTACATTATTAACACTAATGTTACATAATAATCACGCACTCAACAATTATCACACGATATTATTAACAATAAATACCAATCAACTAACACTGTTACTTACATTATTAACACTAATGTTACATAACAATCATGTAATCTACAATATCACATGATATCATTTACAATAACAATCAATCAACAACAACAATCACGCTATCAACAATCGCCACACGATGACCTCTCCGATAACATCACAACACTACTACTGCTACAATAACAACAGTTACTTCAGCGCTGCAACGCCAGCACAGACCGAGAGCAGCTTCATGGACAGTGAGCTCTTTGAGCAAATTAGGGCCTTCGAACCTGATGGTCTGGATGACTTCGACTTCTACAGCGCAAACATGAGCATGAAGTGAGGTGAGTACTTGAGTTGACTTTTTTTTATGGAATAAGGCTGACAAACGAGCACACAGTCCACCTGATGGTAAGTGGATGCTGTGACCCATAGACATCTACATTTATCCACGATTAAGAATCAAAATGCAGATGCGTTATCACCCGTGAGGTCTAAGATGGAATGCCTCGTTACCAGTAAAAACGGGTCTCCGGTTCTCTACACTCACACTACACCATACGAAACACAGCAGCATTAAGCTGCTATTTCACGCTGGTATTCTGTGAGAGCGTGGTCCTTCTCCGGTCGAGCCGATTCATTCGTGCTACAACAAACAAAATGTAATTTCTACATACATAACTACATTTTAACGGCTCCGTGGCGCAGTGGCTTGGCTTGAGTTGCGGTGCTTTGGGCCGCGGGTTCGAGTATTTGTATGTGCAACAAATAATTGATCCGGGTCTGGATGTTTGTCCTTGTGAAATTTATGTATGTAAACTGCCTCCACGATACATGAAAAAATCCTAGTGTAGGGATAACTTTTTTTTTAATGTATAGAATAAGGGTGACAAACCAGCATACGGTCCAATGATGATAAGTGGATACTATGGCCCATAGACATCTACATCTATCCTCATTTGCGAATCAAAATGCAGATGCGTTGTCACCCCTGAGGACTAAGATGGAATGCCTCTTCTCCAGTAAAAAGAACCCCGGTTCTCCACACTTACTGTACAGACATCTGCATTATTCTGCTGTTCATGCTGATAATGTGTGAAAGCGTGGTCCTGCCCCGGTCGACCCGACATATTCGTGCTGCAGCTATTTACAGCTAGCAAGGCTGCAGCGTGGCTCTGCCACATACATAACGTCACGTTTGTATTACCCGAAGGTTAAATCTGGGCTTAGATGGAAAACTGAGAGAAGTGATACGTGGCTAACGTATCCCCACACATTCACAAACCCAATATCCCATTAATCGCCTCTTACGAGATGACTCCACTGCTGGGCACAGGCATCCTCTCATTTCTGAGTGTTTTAAGCCAAGGAAAATTCCACCGCGCTGCCCCAATGCGTGTTGGCGAACTTCACATGTCTTCGAAATATATTTTTTCTTATTTCTCAGACATGCAGGTTTCCTCACGATGTTTTCCTTCACCGCCGAGCACGTGGTAAATCAACACTTAAAATTGGTGTCGCCGGGGATCGACCCCGGGTTGCTCGCGTCCTGTGAAATTTACAGCAGCGCTTAGTCCCTGAGCTACCACAGCTCTGTTTGTTAAAAGTTCCAGATAAATATGGGACCTTATGAGTTCCAGACCTACTTGGGAGTTGAGCTTCTTGTATATATGGGGGACCATTACCAGTGCAGTCTATCAAAAGTCCACTGCTGAACATAACGAACTTACAGTCTTCCTGATAGTAAGTGGCTACTGTAGTCCATGGACACCTGCAGTAAAATTCAAACAAAGAAGCCATCGATCACTAATAAAAAAATATTAGATACACAATCAGTGACAAAAAATGTCCTTACCGAATGAGCGCCCACTCGAACATTTGGGTGCGCTTTTAATTTGTACATAGCTTTGTGAATACAACTTTAGGCAATGCGTTTAAGGTTGAATTTACATTAATGTATATTTATTTCAACTAGAATTACGTCAAAACAATTGGCGACAGTTTTTAGAGAACTTTTGCATGGGATTGTATATCTAGTTTTTTATTAGTGATCGATGAAAGAAGCTTACAGGTTAGTTGTCACCTCTGAGGAATAAGACGGAATGCCTCACAGCCTGTAATCATACTGGCTATACCCTCCAGACCGGATAACAACAGTGCATAAATAGGTTAGAGGGTTGTACAAACGTGCACGCAGTCCACCTGATAGTAAGTGGATGCTGTGGCCCATAGACATCTACATCTATCCTCGATTGCGAATCATAATGCAGACGCGTTGTCACCTGTGAGGACTACAATGGATGGAACGCCTGTTCTGAATCGTGAGCCACACAATTTTAGAAACTAGTCGACTTTTTAATTTAAGGATTTCTTTTACGACTAATTTAAATATTTCTTCCTTAGGTATCGTCTGCGTCATTCATTTTGCAGTTTTAGGTCGATAAAAATATCATACAGCTGCTTCAAGTCAATTACAAAGGAGCTATATATAACATTGATATTTATGTCGGCAAGTTCATTACCGTGCCATAGATTATATTATTATATATTATATTATGTGAAGCATTCTATATTAATCTTTATTAACTGTGAAGCGTGAAGGAAAGGTGAACCATCCCAGTGTAGTAAATATATGCCAATAGAATTCGGTTGTGCTATATCAAAACCCTGTACAGGATGTTTAAAAAAGTTGATTCTATTTTATTTTATCTTTGTAGATAATAATAGAAAATCATTATCGGTTGAAATGTGACATTTCCATGTGTTGTAAATTTTAACCTATCCTCAAAAGTTCTAGTTTTAGTTTAGTATTTTTTAAATAATAAAGGTGATAAACGAGCACACAGTCCACCTGTGGTCCCAAAATCAGTTGCGTTGCCAGCCCTGAGGACTAAGGTGGAATGCCTCGTTTCCAGTAAAGAGGGTCGCCGGTTCTCTACACTCACCATACGAAACACAGCAGCGTTAAGATGCTATTTTACACTGGTATTCTATGAGAGCGTGGTCCTTTCTCAGTTTGTCCCTGTCTTAAATCCTAATTTGTGTTGTAACAAGTGGTCAAATTAAAAATTTCTACAGCCGACTTCAATATAAATAAAATGAGAACATCATCAATGTAGTCGAAGTAAATTAAATACGCATTATTAAAGATAACTCAAAAACTACTGGTCAGATCTTGATCAAATTTATATGGGACCACATGAATAAAAAAAGAATCATCAAAATCGGTTCACCTAGAAAAAAGTTCTGAGGTAACATACATAAAAATACAATCGAATTGAGAACCTCCACCTTTTTTGAAGTCGGTTGAATACCTAATAATGGAGTTTTAACGAATTCAGTATCTAGGATTTGATAGATATCATTAAATATAATATGTTTAGTACTAAGTATTCATTATAGTAGTCTATAACAGGATTTCAAAATAACAAAACCTTTATGGGAAATTTAGATTTTTTCGTGTTCTTAAATTTAGCTTTAAGGAATTACTGGGTTTTGATATAGTGCAACCGATTTGCAATAATATGATGTTACCAAAAGTCCCGTCGACAGAAAGCGCCAACATTTGACAGATAATATAGACGACTAAAACCATCGATATATATGTACTACGTACTAGATGTGGCATTCCGAACATGCACTATGTTCAAATGAACTGTACTGCAATCCGTACAAATTTAGTGTCATTTAGTGTGGCTTCAATATTCATAGAGTGTGGAGCTGCGCTAATAATACGAGATTTAAAATTAAAGTTTAAACCTGAACGTAATTAATAATTCAGTAGTCAAATAAGTAAAATTATTTGTTGTTCAAGTTAATAAATAGGTAATAATATTACAATAGAAAAAATAAACTTCATTTATATGCCACGCTATCTACAATCCTAGACTAAAATGTACTATCTCCCGCGCATGCGCGAAAACAGAGTAGTGCACATTTTTTGTTTGGAACGGCTTCTCTAGTACGTAGTACATAGAACTCAATGACTAAAACTAACCTAAAGGCGCCGTTTTTTTGTATTTTACTTTCTACTTAAATCTGGTTACATTTATTTTAATACATTGATGAGATGATCCGCCTTTCACTTCACACTATGTAATGTCAAGCACTCTTTAAAGATATTAAATATTGGATTTAATGTAAATTTTATATTTGTGTAAAATATACAACTTATAATATGTATGTTAAGATGTCAAATCGCAATTTTGCACTTATGCGTTCTTTAAGAATAATATAAATATAGTGGCGACTAAAAACCTAGTGATTATATTCAGTGAAATTTACAACCAATATTTTTATTAAAGTATGAAATATGAAAATATCAAGGTTTTAATAAAAATAAATTAAATACTCGAGCGCATATACGGAGGAGAGGCTTAGTGGCATTGGTTTTGGCGCCTTTTTGTTTTTTCTGTTTTTAATTTGACTGGCACGCCAGAGTACCGAGTAATACAGTGCAATTGTAGATAGGTTAAATTTATTTTCGATAAATGCATTAAGAAACAAAATTACCTGTAAATAATAAAATATCAAAGATGAAAACGTTCACCTGAATTATTTTAAATATAATTATGTCGTTCACCATAGCTGGTGCCATAGCTCTAGGAATAACACTGACAAAAATTGTTTTTAATGTAAAGTTTTTTTTAATACTATATATTATTAAAGTTTTATATATTATTATGTATATAATTATTTCTTTACGTTTAAGATTAATTAATTGCACATTCAACTTAGATTTATGAAAAATTGTTTTGTATAACCACAGATAATTAGTTTTGACAGACTATCTACACGAACACTATCAATTATATTGTTTTGTATTTTTTTTATTTAATAACGTACCGCGCTCAACAGACGGGCGCCGTTTTAATAGAATTTACAGCATGTAAAAATATATTTTATAAAATCTAATGCTTAAGTCGCTAAGGATATCTTTTTCGCAATGAATTATATTAAAATGCTATACAATTTACATGCATAAAAACACCACACCACATGGAAAACTTATAATAATTGTCACCTTTATCATTCTTTATCTTAAATAAATGTAAATTATGAAGTCCAGTGTTGGCTTGTGGATAAAAGAAATTAAAACAACAAATATGATAATAATAAAACTTTGATGCTTCCTAAATATTCGATAGTGTTTTTGCCAAAATCTTTAAAAAAATCGATAAAGTTTTTGAAATTTCATCGATTGTAATCAGTTCTGTGAAAAAAAATACAACCGTTTGTGATACAGCGTGGCCTTATATTTCTCGTTTAGCGTTTGCATTTAAAATTTTAAAACTAAAAGTTAAGATAGTAGTTTGATGTTTTTCGACTTTCGACTTATATCTAATTGCTTGCACAAACACGGTGCATATGTAATTGCTTTTACCGCACTTAATTTACTTTAAAAGTTAAGTAATTATGACTCATGTCGTTTAAGACGACAGAATTCGTTAAAATGTAAAATGTATATGAAGAATAAAATATGAACATAGATTTTTTATTCGCAATAGTAACTATTTTAGACGTACCATATCTTATTGTTGGGCAGATAATAAATTCGTCCGGTATCGATGTGTGTATTGAATAAGCGAGTTTAGTTTTTGATTTAATTAATGTTTCACATAATTAATTAGCTTTACATTTTATTAAATAATCACTGTAATAAAATGTTACCAATGATAAATAAATCAATGTTTTTTTTTAAAACAATAGTGTTGTGTACAGTGTCACCAACTTATCGGTAGCGTTCACGTAAATTGGAACTAAAATTAAAGAGAAATTCCAATATCGGACGAAATTTGTCATTTCATTGGTAATTTTTCGATAGCAGCGTCCGCGCTCGTCTCTACTGATAAGTTGGTAAGACTATAATATATAGGTTGTATGAGATGGCACTATGATACATCGCACCATGAATTAAAATGATAAAGTTAAAAAATGATATTTTTAATTCTAAAATTAAGAAAAATGCATTAATATAATGAACGAAAAATCTTCAAAACAATAATTTTATAATATGCACTTTTTTCTCTTTATTGACTACGTCAAAAATAAATTTATGATCTATGTCCGTCGCCATTTTGTTTTAATTGTTGTTAGTTTTTACTTCTTAACTTCTTATAATACTATTTCATTGTTCGATATTTGATGTAGTTTAACAATTTAACTAGTTATATAAAACTGTCCACTGTGTTTTGTTAAGCGCATGAATTGTTCAAGATTATTGTAAGCTTAAATATATATTTTTTTAAAGCATTTAGTTAAACATATTCGGTTTTGTTACAAAAAGTAGTTTATAATTAGCTCAGGTTTAATTTAAACTATAATCTGTTTCACGTAAGAAGTTTCGCGGAAGAAAGCAAACTAAAATGTAATGTATGGTATTTGACAGCTAATATAAAATTTTGTGAAGACCGTTGTCGTCTAGGGACTGTTTTCGTGAGAAGTATGGAGTTATGAAACTCTTTAAAATAGTCCACATAAAAAAAATATATTAAAATATAACCTTTATAAAATTTACCCTGCTGCTATTGTAACGCCACCCTAATTTAACGCATTTCGACGGACACTTTTTCATATACAGAGATAGTCCTCCTTACCTCTACCCTCCATAGTGAGAAAGACTCTTGTTAAGGCCAGGTAAAATATCGTATTTTAGACACGATTTTGACGCGCGAGAATATATACTTCTTGAAATAGTATATGCTCGGAAGAAAATGTGCGTATAGATAAAATACTCAATTAAATTCTTAATCGAATGGATTTTTAATATACTTTATATTAAACGAGGTAAAAACAATTATCGCCGGGAAAAAACTTTCGACGTTTAAATTTCGATAGTAGTTAGATTCGATAGTATAAAAGGCATCTTATTGAATAAGATTCTTAATCGGCTACATTTTTATTAAGATTCTTTATTTCATGGTAATAAGCAAAACCGTTTCTAATAAAGTAACTTTTTGTCCACCGAATGTCACACGCTTACGAGCGCTAAAAGCCTTTCAACGTCTGAAAACCTCGCCTTAAACCATAGCTACCTGAGACTATAATTAAACCACATTTTGTAATGAGACAGATTTAGTTTTTGCCAAAGTCATTGTGACGCAACGTTTGTAGCTTTTCCAGTGCTAGGTTGTGCTAACTACCGTAAAATGCGGTGCAAACTGATGCAAGTTAGATATAGTTTATGTAAAATTTGCACAGGTGTTTACTCTTATAAAGGATTTATTAATAAGTGTTGCTATTAATAAATATGTAAAGACGTACGGATGGTTCTAGGCTTGTTTTAAATATATATACATATATACACATATAAATTGTCCGTCCATTACTGGGCACAGTTTTTTATTAAAGTCAAACATGTTGACTTAATATGTATAATGTATATTGTATATTATCAGTCAACATATTTGTCGGCAGTTTAAAATGGATCGTGTTGTGTAGAAATTATCTCACCCGCAAACTGCCAGAACAATGATCCAGGGGCCCTCTTTTCGGTTTATTCCCAAATATGAAATATTTCTGAAAAATAAGTACCTAATCCCAAGCTCTACATTGAATTTTCTTTAAATATAGGGCTTCTGCCACGAGAAAAAAAGGTATGTTTCAAATTTAAATAACTTTGTTTTTGCGGGTAGAATTAAAAATTTCTTCAGAATACGGTCCAAATATATGTAATGCCCTACCAAACGTATGTAATTTTTCTACTAACTTTATAAATATATTTTTAATGATAGATTTATATAGAATTATGGTACAAACTTTTGGCTGTCCGTACGTGAATGTTATCCAACGATAAAACCTATATACCACTTACCAGCAATAATAAAGTGACATAAAAGTAAAGTGCTGGCTTTTATACGTTTCCCACTCCCGGGAACAGGCCCCTCATCTCCTAGAGGGTTAAATTCTGACGGGGAGAAAGGTCCCCCACTCCTGGGCACAGGCCCCTCATTTCTGAGAGGGTTAAATTATGAGGGGGGAGGAAGTGACGCACCTTAGAAAATATTTTTGTATTGTTATAAGTACACAGCTATCATGTTACGATATAGGGGCGGGGTTAGACAAGTTGACACTACGATTGTTTACGCTATACTCAGTCGAGCTTAAGTTTGCACTTGGTGCGGGTGACGTAACGACAAAAATAATCCAAAAAATAAACAAAATTAAGAAGTTCGTATTGGCAACAAAGATGCAAACCGTGCTGCGCGACTGAATGAACGCGGGGTTGAAAGCGGGGAAACGGAGGGGTGTCACATTTCAGTGAGGAACACTCTCGGTTCTCTACACTCACCATACGAAACACCATGCCATTTTACGCTGGTATTCTGTAAGAGCGTGGTCCTTCCCCGGTCGAGCAGACGCATTCGTGCTACAACTATACTACTAATATAGCTGCAGTATGGCTCTACCACGTATAATGATGAAATGAAACCAACGCTACGTCACCTGACTTAACCATGTCATTCCCATTCATTTTTATCGTACAAAGTCATCTTGGCTAGCCCCGCTGAAGTATTAACTATTGTAGAGTTTGAAATTATTTCCTCTTGCTGTCACTAAGGACCTTTCTAACCTCCAACGTTCCAGGACTCGAAAGTTCGTCCAATAATCTATAGTGTACGTATTCTAATGATTTCGCTGGTTATTTTCAGAAAGTTCTATAATATATTGTATTGTACTTCGTATTATTTAAAGTTAATACAATGTACTTACTGAGAAAACAATTCGCCAAGTAATCTATAGTAGCGGATTACCGCTTTAACATTACACCAAAGGAGCGTGACTCAATTTACCAACTTGCACGAATTGGCTCTATACATAAAACTATGTTATTTAGATATATCATTAGCATTCACCATCGTATTTTCCTTTATTTTTAATTAAGTTATGAATTCATTCAATCAACCCATCACGTCCACCGTTGATCATAGGTCTCCCCCAAAGAATGCCACATAATACGGCTCTGGGCCAAGGCCCATATATAGATATATAGACCTAGGTAGACTGACAGACAACCTGGTTAGAAATGCAGAGAGTTGCTCTCTGCATTTCTAACCAGGTTGTCTGTCAGTCTATCTAGTGCGGGCCGCCCTACAATTCGCTTAGCGGTACGCGCCTGTCACTCGAGAACCTTTCTTCCCCATCGGTTGTCGGTTCTTCGAGCTATATGGACGACCCATTGCCACTTCAGCTTACTTATGGACTGTAAAACTGCATTTTTACTATATATATTTTTTTACGTTTATACGGAGGCCTGGTTGTTGGTTTGACGGATCGTTCAGGTTCGGGCGAAAGTGTAACGCCAACATTATGAATTTTTTCTTAATAAAAATAAAAAACAATGGAAATAAAAATAACATAAATAATGCAAATCTTATGAAACATTTTTTTTTTCAATAAAAATAAAGAACTTAACGATAATTTATGTCACTTTATTATTGCAGTTTTATTTAGGAAGAAGCTTACGAAACGCCTCTAGTGCCTTCTTGAAAATGTCACTGCGACAACTGTCAATTTCGCTTTGTTACGATGTCGTGTCGTGAAATTCAATGTGTAAAGAGATTAGCTTATGTACACTTTTACTAAAATAAATATAATGACTGTTGAAATAATGTGTTTTTTTCTTTAACACATATTCATTTATTATAAGTCTATCAAACGTCCTCTGTGTTCCTCCTCCATAGATTGCCTAAAGGGTGGGATATTTGCCATAGTTGCTACGCTTGGCAAGCGGGTTGGCAACCACAGATTTTATCTTTATATTTAGTCGTTATTAGGAAGACGCTGCTGCCATCTCCTGAATTGTTTCTCTTTGTCGCCTCTTACGACACCCACGGGATGTTATGGGGTAGTGGATATTCTGACACCGCCACTACAAGGTAAATTACTAAAGAAAGAAAAATAAAGAAGGTAAATAACTGCTCCAAACTTTGCTTAAGAAAGATTGCGTTCTTTAAGCCCCGGATACCCTAGGGGACATTTTGTCCCGCAACATGAGGCGGAAGACTCAATCTACGTGACGATGCAACGTTGCACAGTGATCCGCAAAATTTTACGTGACGCGGGACATGTTGCTTGTTCCCGCTCCGAGAGCGAGCGCACGAGTCCCGCGTCAATGTCGCGCCATTTGTTACCGGGTGTAGTCGTGTGCGCAACGTGCCTTGCAACATGTCAGTAGTATGGGGAAACGCAACCGTGCTAATACTTCTTGAGCTTTACCAGAGTCATGTTTTGTTGTGGGATACTTCAACCCACAAACTTCTCGTACTATTCTACCGATCAGCTGTTTCGACACTCAAATAGTGTACGACAAGGAAACATAAGAATCTCCAGTCGACAAGTATCTTAATGCAATGGCTATGAGCGCCAACAGCGTTCCGTAGTATTGTATCTTGTTTGGCTATGGAAGGTCCGCTTATTTGTAATAGTTTTAAAATCAGATCTTGATATTCGAGTAAAATTCACAAAAAATCCGTCTGAAATTCGGAGAGCACTTAAAATATTAATTCTTCTTTCTTCTCGTTGTAGCACAAAATGAATAATAGTTAAAAGAACAGAAGGATCACTCTCTGATAGCAAACTTGCGACGAGTTTAAACTTAGTTACAACGTCGCTAATGTTCATATTACGTTGCACGCCTCGGAAGTGATCTTCGTGAGATTAGCCTACCGTTTATTTCGTCGAAAAAATAAATTATGTAGCGCGCGTATTAAATCAAAATGCACCTTACGTCCGCGTGCGAGTGTCTGTATGACTTAGCCCGTTACGCGCCTTTGTTAAGACCGCTTCTACTGTAGGGTTAGGTGTTGTGAGAAAACAAATTGAATCCTTTGATATTAGTTGGTATATAGTAGAATACACCGAGGTTTTATGCAATGTATTAGTATTTTTTTTGTTAAAAAAAAAACGTTACCCTCACACTAGGATTTTCTCCTGTATCGTGGAGGCAGTTAACAAACATAAATCCCACAAGGACAAACATCTAGACCCGGAGCAATTATTTGTAGGCCATACAAATAAATGTTCCGTGCGAGATTCGAACCCGCGGCCCCAGCGTAGCAACTCATTGCTAAACCACTGCGCCACGGAGCCATCAATTTGCTGATAATAAAAACTTTAGTGTTCAATGTGAGGAAGGTTAATATGTAACATCGAGGAAAATTAAGATTATAACAACGTGAACGTCTTTGAAACTCAGATAATTTACCTACTTACCATTTTAACCGACTTCAAAAAAAAGGAGGACGTACTCAATTCGACTGGTTTTTTTATGTGTGTTACCTCAGAACTTTTTTCTAGGTGAATCGACTTTGATGACTCTATTTTTATTTGAAAGCTGGTGCTTATAATTTAAACATCCCATATAATATGGTCAAGATCTTACCAGCAGTTTTGGAATTATCCTTAATAATGCGTATTAGTATTGAAGTCGGTTGTACAAAGCTTTTAATATCATTAGTTGTCTCTCTTCCTCTCTTTTTAAAAAACGTTACCTCCACAATAGGATTTTCTCCTGTATCCCAGGGACAGTTTACATACATAGAACAGACCCAGAACAATTATTTGTAGGCCATAAAAATAATTGTTCTGGGACTTGTTCCGTCCGGGATTCGAACCCGCGGCCCTTAGCGCTTGCAACTCATTTCTAAACCACTGCGCCACGGAGCCGTGACTTGTCTGATTCACATTTTTTGCTATTTACTAACATGCGACACGCGACTTCATTATTAATGAAAGAGTGGCAATGAGAAGTGCTGCTACGTTCAATCTTTCTTTTATCGACCATTAAACTAATAACCAGTATATGCTGATCTTGCATTAGTAGGCAGTCACTAGTACTGGGAGGTCTACTTACACTGAACGAAATTTTAAGGTCATTGGGATACTACGAAGCTGCGGTCGGGTCACTAATCAAATAATAAATCTGTAACTATGGCGTCAGTAACTAAGTACCTAATTATCTAGATCTACCAATAAATAATAATATATTACCTTTCGGTATCGTTAAGAACAGTAATGAATGAAAAGTCGACATTCCTATTGTTATTTAAGCAATGTTATTGTTGTTTCACAGTACGCGAGCAACCCGGGTTCGATCCCCGCCGGCACAAATGAAATTGTTAATTGCAATTTTAAGTGCTGATTTACCACGTGCTCGGCGGTGAAGGAAAACATCGTGAGGAAACCTGCATGTGTGAGAAATCAAAAAAAAAATATTTCGAAGACATGTGAAGTTCGCCAACACGCATTGGGGCAGCGCGGCGGACATTTCCTTGCCCTAAAACCCTTTTAGGAATGAGAGGAGGCCTGTGCCCAGCAGTGGGACGTATATAGGCTGTAACTTTACTTTAATTTATACTTGAATAAAACTCAAAAATAAATATCAAAAGTGCCTAAATACTTATTAGAGGAAAATAATTTTTATGTTAACGTAAGGCGAGCGTCAGCTCGAGCGGGCGCGTGACAACCTCACGGAATTAGTCCGGCATGCGGGGCCGCGTAGCGTAGGTATATTTTCATGCCTAAAGCGCGGCGTGTGACAGGCCTGGTTGTAAGTAAGAAATTCCTCACCCACTACCTTCTCTTTCGCTTACGTTTCACTCCCGAAATAAGTACTACGTATTCAGCACTAATCGCTACAACCTCCTCGGGCGACATTTCTATTGACATTTTATTTCTGGCCTGCAAAGTTTTCCGCGACATGTCTCGGGACATTCCACGTAGTTGTTGAGCGACATGTTGCGCAACATGCCGCTGCTTTTGTCCCCAAGTATATACAAGGCTTTACTTTGCACGATACTGAATTAATGAAAAGAAAACTCAAAATGTATTGAAATCTCTTATATTATAATATAAATAAAAAACCATATTTACAAAAACCAACTTAACTTGCTAATTAAAGCTAACCCAAAAAGTTACACCACATCAAAACCTCCTATCCCTATTCTATTTCTCTTTCTCGCAGCATCTCTTCCCCTCTCTTCGACCTTTTCCTGCTAGAGGTCGATCTTTCTCATCCCACACCACGACACCGTCGCACGCACAAATGCGTTTCGGATTTTGGAACACGCCGGCAGACCGCGCTATGATGCCGCAAGCCACTCTGTAATGATTATTGATCAACTTTCTTTATAGAATAAGGGTGACAAACGAGCACACAGTCCACCTGATGGTGAATATCCAGCATCCGCTGTGGCCCATAGACATTCTTCACAATCTTCAATTAAAAATCAAAATGCAGATGCGTCGTCACCCAGAGGACTAAGATGGAATGCCTCGTTGTCAGTGAAAAGGATCTCCGTTCCTTTACACCCACCATACAACAAAACACAGCAGCATTAAGTTGCTATTTCACGCTGGTATTCTGTGAGAGTGTGGTCTTTCCCCGGTCGAGCTGATCCATTTGTGCTACGACCAGAATATATCTACATCTACTATCTGTAGGACTAAGATGGAATGCCTCGTTTCCAATTAAACGGTCTCTATTTGCGAGAATAAAGAACAGGCTAAAATGAGATCTATTAAGACGTAGACAACATTTTTTTAGATTGAGGCCGAGAGAACATTGATTCTACCATCTTGCAGCACTGCCAGTCAGCATTTAATTTTTTCCCAAGTGAAGTTGAGGATATGACTAGTAGGAGCACTAGAATTTTAAGTGTTATGGCGGCGAGGGGCGATGTCTGCTATACGAAAAAGAATACACCAGGTTTCTGGAAGAGATGGCTCAGTTATCATCATCATCAACATCATTACAGCCCTTTACAAGTCCACTGCTGAACATAGTCCTTCCCCAAGGAATGCCACAAAGCACCACCACCCTGTACCCATCGACTTCCTGCATGTCTTACCAGGTTATCACTCCATCTAGTGGGGGGCCGCCCTCCACTTCGCCTACGAGGCTGCCACTCGAGAACCTTTCTACCCCATCGGTTGTCGGTTCTTCGAGCTATATGGCCGGCCGATGGCATAGTAAAGAGATTTTACTTACGAAGTCCCACTGTCTCCGTCCACTTTTGACTCAGGTTTTGAACCTTTGCCCAGATCATCTCGCTTCTCGGTCACTGCCACCGATCTGCCGATTATGTCCCACACCTGAAATAAATACCAACGTATGATGCTGCAATACGTCGGAACCACTCACCTTTAATTTCAAGGTCCCAAAAATTTCTATGTATAATACTTGACCTTTTCTCAGCTGGTAAAGGAAGCGACTAGGGTACCCGATGTAGACGGTCACACAGCCAATTGCTTGGACCTTCTGCTGACTACCGAACCAAACAGGTATGAAGTACAGGTTACCTCCACTTTGGGTACATTTGACCACTGTCTGGTGAAATCTGTATCGTCATATTCTACACCTGATTACGAGTCCCAAGGTGTTCGACGAATATGGCGGTATAAGTCATCTGATTAGGATGGGATGCGACACTTTTTTGCATCGTATCCTTGACGGGAGGTCTGTTTCTCTTCTGCGGATCCATCGAGCTGCGCGGATGCGATAACCGATGTGTTGCGTCAAGCTATGGAGTATTTTATCCCCTTCTCTGACGCTCCCACCGGCAGCAAAGCTCGCCCATGGTTTAACGCTGAATGCGCCCAAACTGAAAAGTGCAAGCATTTAGCGTATCTATCCTGAGTTGACGCTCGAAACCGCAAAGCTCCGGATATTAGCTCCAAGAAGAGAACTTTCAACCAGGCCGCCAAGTCCTACAAAAAGATTTACGGAAAGATAGTCTCGATCGCATTAAACATATTGGCGCAAAACTCTCTGACAGACCATCTGGCACTAGATCTTTTTGGTCTCTCGCCAAAGCGGTCGAAACAAATTTCTGTCGGCCTACACTGTCTCCGCTGGTAATACCGGACGGCTCACTGGCGCATACAGCTAAAGAGAAAGCGGACTTGTACGCGTCTCTCTTTGCCTACAATTCACGTCTGGACAGTGGCAACAACGTTCCACTCAAATTACCTCACCGCGGGACCTCTATGTCGGAGGTCCGTATCACAAATAAGGAGGTTCTTAAAACTTTGCGGTGTCTAGGCGTGAATAAAGCTAGTGGACCAGATGGTATACCAGCTATAGTTCTAAAGGCTTGTGCACTTGAGTTGTCTCCTGTGTGACACGCTTGTTCCGCCTCTCATTTAGGACTGGAATAGTGCCAAAATCCTGGAAGCTGGCCAACGTGCAGCCTGTTCCAAAAAAGGCAGCAGTTCCGACCCTACCAATTATCGACCAATCTCAATTACCTCCATACTCTGCAACATTATGGAGCGTATATTGAAGGCCCTAATGGCCTAATGGCATACCTAGAATAGAATGACCTCCTTAGTGAGCGGCAATACGGGTTTCGCCGAAATCGGTCAGCTGGGGACCTTCTAGCGTATGCCACACACGTATGGGGCGAGGCACTCGAGAACAGTGGGGAAGCACTTGTTGTTTTTTGATGATCCCTTGATGTCTCGAAGGCCTTTGACAGAATTTTGCACGTTAGCCTTTTGGGTAAGCTTCCAGCATACGGCATATCCCCTGGTCTGATTGACTGGGTAAAGGACTTTCTGAGTGAACGGTCTCTCGGGGTCGTCGTCGATGGCTGCTCATACGATTCTATTGCGACTAACGCCGGGGTTCCTCAGGGGTCCGTTCTCTCCGCAACTCTCTTCCTGCTGCATATTAATGATCTGCTTATGCCCGGTATCTATGGGAATGCAGACGATAGCACAGTTGTGGAGAGATACCAACCAAGTCCTCGGGTCAGTCGGGATCAAATCCAGTCCGAAAGAGAAACTATGGTAGAGCGTGTGAATCATCTCACACTACAGGCAGTCTCCGAATGGGGCGATGCCAATCTTGTGAAATTCAACGCCTCCAAATCACAAGCGTGTCTCTTCATTGCAAAAAGGAGCCAGCTCATCTTGGCTCCTTCTTTCCGAAATGTATCACTAGAATACACCGACCGCCTTCAGTTGTTGGGGGTTGAGATATCCTCTAATTTGAACTTCGGGCGGTTCATTGAGTGCAGGGCCAAAGCAGCTGCAAGGAAGCTAGTCCTTGCAAAGGTGCGGCGATACTTCACACCGGGACAGCTGCTTACTTAATATAAAGCGGAAAACCGGTCGTGCATGGAGTATTGCTGCCATATATGAACTGGTGCTGCAAAATGCTACCTAGCAGCTTTGGACTCAATGGAAAGACGGGTTAAGAGGCTTATTGGTGACCCGAATTTGGTTAAAACCAATCTTACCAGCCTCTAACAAATTAGCCAGCCTTTCGGTTTTCTACAGGATGCATTTCGGAGAGTGTGCGCAGGAATTGCATAATTTAATTCCTCCCTCTCCCTTCCACCATCGGACAACCAGACGTTCGGCCAGTCTCCACCCCTTCGTTGCTGACTTAAAACGCATTCGAACCAAACGGTTTGCTACATCGTTCATCATGCGTGGATGGATCAAAGGAGTGGAATAAGTTGCCAGCATCTGTTTCCATCAGATTACAATGTGGGTGTCTTCAAGGCAAGAGTGAATAGGCTTTTGTTAAGTCAGTGCGCTTCACCATCTTAGGCTACATCACCACTTACCATAAGGTGGGATTGTAGTTAAGCGCTGGCTTCGAATAATATTAAAAAAAGAGACCAGTAATTCAGAACAAAAACTATCACAGCTTATCTTAAAAAATTGGTCCTTCGAGCATATGTTACCTTTAAAACATTATCAACTATCCTAAAAGTGGCCCTTCCGGTTTCGTCAGCTACAATGTTCCCAAGATCGCCCGCATGTCGTTTGTCCGGGGGATCATTCCGACCTCCGTGGACCGTATCCGAAGGGTTATAGTGAGCCCCGATGGAATCGCAACCCTGAAACAGAAATGGATGTTTTTTATTATTCGTTGTAAGGCATGATTTAACTACATAATGGATAAATAGGTGACTAGATTATCATTGATTTATTTCTAGAGATTAGCGAGTGTAGGATATTACGATTTATATAGTATTCTTAGTCTATGGTGTTATCATCATCACCATCACCATCATTACAGCCCCAAACAAGACCACTGCTGAATCTTTTGAATAAAATCTATAAAATAAAATTTATTCTATTGTTTCTTTCTGGCCTCTCCTTAATCATCTTATCACAGTCACGGGATGAAATGGGATAAATTGTATCCACTAACCATCAGGTAGGTTCTGTGCTCGTTTGTCAACCTTATTTAGAAAGAAAAGTTATTTATCAACAACTTCGAGCATAATGTTCCCAACAACTACAGGCATAGGTGTGACGTGGGTGTTACGTATGATCTTACTGTTATCCTAACAAAAGTCCACTGCTGAACATAGGCCTCCCCCATAGATTGCCACATAGGAGTTATAGTCCATTAATTTACCATAGTTGCCACGCTTTAAGTAAAAAATACGCCACGCTTTTAGGAAAAAAAATGCTGGAAGCACTTCACGCATTTTTTATTTAAATGAGAAGAGAACGAAAAAGGTATAGTAATTTGTCTAATAGCGTTCTAAGTAATATGATTGAACAAGATTTTTGAAAGAATTAAAAGATTTAGCACGACAAATGTGGAGAGGTACGAGTTCCACAAATGCACATTTCATCATCATCATCATCATCATTACAGCCCTTCACAAGTCCACTGCTGAACATAGGCCTTCCTCTATTAATGCCACAAAGCATGGTCCTGAGCCACCTGTATCCATCGACTTCTTACCAGGTCGTCACTCCATCTAGTGGGGGACAAGCTACACTTCACCTACCGGTACGAGGCTCCCACTCGATAATCTTTCTTCCCCATCATTTCTTACTCATCCATTGGGTTATATTGGTTACTATGGTTCTACTGCGGATATCCTCATATTTAAGTCTGTCACCCAGAGAAACTCCGAGCATATCCATCCATCTACATAGCTCGCTGAGCGGCCTTGAGCTTCCTCATACGGCCTAAACTGCTGACCGTACGAGGAAACGTACTTTTGCTTACTTAAACATAACACATAACATACTACCTAGCAATCATCCATAATAGAATAGATAGCCCGACGATATTAAGTAGAATGGGGTTATTGGGTCCGAAGCGGCTGGGCTGTGATGTGGAGGGGATGGTGGCACTGCGGACCAGATGCACTCCTCGCGCTATACGGCTTATTGGAGATATGCTCGCACATGATTACGAGACTGACTTATTTGCTGATAGCTTTGGGCAACTATGTAACAAAGCCCTTCTATTTTTGACATCCAATTTTGACATATTGTAATATATTAATTTAATCTTAGGTAGTTAATTTGACAATGACTTTGCTTAATCTATTTGGCATGTATTTTTTAATTTTTAATTTAATTGATCTATTGCACATGTAATCTTTAATTTATTTGACCTTTTGACATGTATCTTGTATTATTACTTATTATTTAAAACTGTAATTTGTAAATTAGCATGCTGGCGTTTTGGGCATACTGTAAGCCAGCATGTACACTGTTTAATTAAATTAAATAAAATTAAAATTTAAACCTTTTTGATAGATAAGTTCTGCATACACGACCCGACGTCCAACACTGACTGACTCGTTGGTCTAGTGGTCGGAAAAGCGATTGCTGATCAAGCGTTCCGGGTTCGAATCGCGAGTTAGGCCATAAATCATTTATTGGGTTTTTCTGTCAAGAAATTCTCAGTAGCACCCCGGAGTCAGGAAGTTGGCGGTGTTTCACCAATGTGCCTCGGAAAGCACGTAAAGCCGTTGGTACTGCACCTGATCTCTCTGCGGTCGTGACGGTTTACCGTGCCATCGGACTATGAAAGTGAGGCAATAGAGAGTGCACCTGTGCTTGTGTATACACCTGTGCACTATAATTCTGTTTTGTGTAGATGCCTAGTCTCCGTTGAGACTGGCCACCGTGACCGATATTCGGTCTGGAGGACATTATTATTATTATGTCCAACACACCTGACTTAAATCTCCAACTTCATGCACATGCAACCCATGGAGACCGGTGGAGAGACCGTCAATGCACCCATCAGCCACTAGAGGACCCTCAGCACTCTGCTGGAACCTAATCACTCCCATAACTTTATTTCTGCAGCACGATTGACTGGATATCATCGAAACTGCTGACTGTGTTTCTAAAAGGTTACAAATTTAGTTTTACAAAAGGATTTCTAAATAAAACTTTTTTTTAATAGTCATGCTGCTGCTATATTATAGTTGTAGCACGAATGGGTCGGCTCGACCGGGGAAGGACCACGCTCTCTCAGAATACCAGCGTGAAATAGTAGCTTAATGCTGCTGTGTTTTGTATGGTGAGTGTAGAGAACCGGAGACCCTCTTTACTGGTAACGAGGCATTCCATCTTAGTCATCAGGCGTGACAACGCATGTCCACTTGATTCTTAATCGAGGATCGATGTAGATTTCTATGTGCCTCAGCATTTACCAGCAGGTGGGCTGTGTGCTCGTTTGTTGCACTGATGGACATATTTTCTTTACATACTCGTAGATAATGAATTTTGTTATATTTTTGAAACAGTTTTTTATAGAATAACCCTAACAGCAGAATGCATAGAGTTTTGGCGGGAACTTGACCGGCGGCGGATTGTTGCGTATTATTGTTTAAATAATGGTTTGAAGTAGATTTTGATATATAAAAGTGGTGCGATTTTGTGTATTAAATGTCTGCGCATGTAAACTATTAGTGGAAACGGTGAAACAAGTGATCCTGATGGTGATGTGAGTTTCAAGATAAGATGTCCGTCTGCTTAGGTGCCTTGATATACTATTGCCAACGGTTTGCTTTCTCAAGTTGCCGTCAAAATCTCCGAAAAACTACGCAATGTGACGCATCAACATATTGTGAAGCAATGTACTATAAAGTATTATTATCACTTGATACTGTGAATCTATAAAAATGAAGATCCCGAATGAAATGAAGACATGGCTTAAAGGACAAGCATCCAAGCCAAAAATCTTAGTTAAAAAAAAAAGATGTCTAGCAGTGGACTTTACATGCCAATAAAGAATAAAGCTTTGTGGTGTCGTCGTAAGAGACTCCATCACTCCATTTCGTCCCATGGGTGTCGTAAGAGGTGACTACGGGAAATGCCAAAAACATCCTATATCTTACGAAAGATGGCGTCATTGCCACCTTGTTTACATCACACGTAAAATACTCAGATTGACAATGGGCAGCAGCGTCAACGCTGCTCATATCTGGAACTTCGATCCTTAATCCACCATCCACCTACCAATTTTGACGATTGATGCAAATCCTTCATACAACGGGAGATGCTTATGTCTGTAAATTTTTGTGCGTGCTGATGAATAAAAGAAAGAACAACTATCTTCTATCACCTCCAAATCCTTGCAGTACTGCCCTTTTCCCTGACGCTCGTGACACCATATCCAGTACAACTGTACTGGGCAGTGTTGTCTCCACCACGATAGCTCCATCTTTGAAGATTGCCTACAAAATAAATATTTTAAGATATTTAGATTTTAGACATATTGTGTCATTCATTCATTTCTAGTGGCCCGATCATTCAAGTATTGATTCGTCTTACGAACCGGGTCATTCAGGTTGATCATTCAAATAGATCATTTATAGTTTCAGTACTCTCTGATCTGTGAGACCCGCTCGATAATGTTGGTCGTCGTATATTACTATCCTCTTTGGTCGTAGGTCCTGTCAATCGCTTGATCGGGAATGTTCAATAAATATAATTGCAATCATCAATACTTTTATGCGACCCGGGACAAATGAACGAATCATACACGATTGACATATGTCTATTAGATTTAATCTAAGATCATATGTGACCATGTGGTGTATATAAGATAAGAATAAAAACAATCACTTCCCCATATCGTCCCGTGGTTGTCGTAAGAGATGACAGAGGGAAACAAACCAGGAGATGGGCAGCAGCATCTTTCTAATAACAACTAAAAAATTTATATATATGTATATATATAAAAATTTATATTTAATTAAATATTTATCTTGTTTATATATGCTGTCAAAACTTAGGTAATTCCTTAATACATCAATTACAATGTTTCTACACTAAATTAAATGATACTGTGTTAAATAATTTGACAGACGGATTTTTAATTCTAGGCGATTTTAAATTTGCCGAATATAATATGGCAGCCAGCTGACGATAGATAGATAGATAGATAGATGGATAGATAGATACATAGATAGATAGAAAATTCTTTATTGCACTCAAACAAACAAACATTTGGTACAAAGGCGAACTTAATGCCGAAAAGGCATTCTCTGCCAGCTAACCTTTGGTAGAGTGGTGAGACCTATGAGTAGAGCCGCAACAGAAAAAACTAACTTATTTTCACATATTATTCAAAAATATAATATAATATAAATATGTTACTTTATACATATATACACTTATACACATATACATACATATATACATATAAATAAAAATACATACTATACCAATAAAATACATACAATCTAGTATAGGAAATTATAATATTATATAAACCAAAAACATTAATCAAGTAATTTTAAATAATGTGCCTCAACCTTACGTTTAAATGTATTTATTGAGGGAGCATCTTTTAAATCTCGTGGAAGGTTATTCCAAAGTGTAATTGATGATACCGTAAAGGAATCCGAGTAGTATGTAGAAATCTACATACTACTCGGATTCCTTTACGGTATCATCGGGATTGTTAAGAGTTTTGTTGGTCATCGAACGGGATAAGCTTAAGTATGAAAAATGCTCTTTCAGATAAGCTGGGGAACAAGGATTGTGAAGAATACCATACAAAGTGGTTAGAAGGCGTGTGTTCCGGCGAAAACGGATGTCGAGCCACTTAAGTCTTGAGCGAAATTGTGATATATGATCAAAATTGCGCAGGCCAAAAATATAGCGAAAATATACGATGGGCAATCTCAATGCCCTTTTAATATTCAAGGTCCCATTCAATCTGATTTTTTTGATACTCTTAATTTATGTTCCTTATCTCAATATAATAGTCAACTAAACTGTAACAACAGAATTCTGTATCTAATTTTCTGCAATAACTTTATAGATGTACATAAATGTATAGACTCTTTAGTTCCGGAAGATCCTCATCACATAGCATTATGTATATCTGTTGACTTCATCCACCAACATACGCTTTCACCGCAAACCAGAATGAAATTCCTGTATAATTTTGCAGACTACACTAAAATATGCCAACAACTTGATAATACGGACTGGTCTAGCTGCCTCAAAAGGGGTACTTTAGAGGAGGCTGTATACTTACTGTACGATAAGTTACAAATGCTAATTAATAAACATGTTCCTTGCAAAACTGCAAAATCATCTTCCAGATTTCCTCCCTGGTATAAAACCCTTTGATTAAAATCTTAAAAGAAAAAATTAAGTATCACACAAAGTATAAGAAATATGGAAATACTTCCGATCTTGATTCTTTTGTTTTATTACGGGAACGTATGTACGAAGCTTACATTCGTGATATAGAAAATAATATAAGCAAATCACCGAAAGCCTTCTGGAACTTTGTTAAGAGTAAAAAATCTCCAAATTCATATCCTTCTAATATGAAATTCAGACAGTATTCTTCAGGCAAAGGTGAAGTAATTTGTGATTTTTTCAAACAGTTTTTTAAGTCTAACTTTCTTGACGATTCCGGCACAACTAATTTTAATATTATTGACTCGCAAATTGATCAATCCCCTGTTGATATCAGTTCCATCGAGGTGCAAGAAGCAGAGGTATCCAGGCTCTTAAAGGCTATCGACCTGTACACATCAGCTGGACCAGACGGTATCCCGGCTATCTTAATCGTACATTGTGCGGACTCTCTTACTTTGCCTTTGAGCATTCTGTACCGCCGTTCCTTAAAGGAAGGCATCTTTCCAAATATTTGGAAAAGTGCGTTTATTAGTCCAGTACATAAAAAAGGACCTAAGGATGAGGTACAAAAGTATCGTCCCATTTCAAAGCTCTGTTTATTCGCTAAAGTACTTGTAAAAATAATTTACAACCAGGTGTATTCTTCCCTTCGCCACACATTTAGTGAAAATCAACATGGCTTCTTAAAAAACAAATCCACTGTGTCAAACCTTGTTATTTGTTCCGCCTATCTAACTAGCTTTATGTCTAAACCAGCACAAGTAGATGTAGTCTATACAGACTACTGCAAAGCATTCGACAGAATCGATCATTTAATTCTTTTACGTAAACTCCTTGCAATGGGTATCAGGGGTGACTTATTCAGATGGTTTACGTCATACATCAGAAATCGAAGTCAATCTGTCGTCCTTGGTGGATATCGTTCGTCTGCAATCCATATATCGTCTGGCGTACCGCAAGGATCCCTATTGGGGCCCTTGCTCTTCTTAATTTTTATCAATGATATCGACACGTGTTTTAAAAGTTCCAAGATTATTCTTTACGCTGACGATATGAAAATTTTATGTCCTATTACAAATTTGGAAAGTTGTTTTAGCCTTCAAAGGATCTCTTCAATTTAGAAGCGTACTGTTCTAACAATAAACTCGATCTAAATGTTTCTAAATGTTTTATCTGCTCATTTAGTCGTAAACCTAATCCTATAATTTATAATTATAAATTACACCATACTTCCCTAAATAGAACCAGCACTATCAGAGATCTCGGTGTTACTTTTGACTCTAAATTGCTGTTTGACAATCACGTTGATGATATTGTTACAAAGGTTAACAAAGCGCTGGGTTTCATATTAAGATTATCGGCAGATTTTAAAAGCATAAAAACCTTTAAAATTCTATATTGCGCTTTATTACGCAGCCATTTGGAATATGCCTCTGAAATTTGGAATCCAAAATATAATGTATATGTTGATAGGATAGAGCGCATACAAAAAAGATTTTTGCGTTTTCTTCAATTTAAATAAAAAAAAAATATACCCAGCTATACTCTTCGATGTAAAAAATTTCACATATTACCTTAATATGAGCGTAGAAATATTGCAGATCTCTCTTTCCTCTTTAAAATTATGAATGGTAATGTTGATTGTCCTGAACTATTGAGTAAAATAGGTTACGTACCTCATCATGTGGTTTGCGGAAACCTACACTTTTATCTGTACCATACGTGAAAAGTAATTACAGGCAAAACTCTTTTATTATTCGATTATGCAGACATTTTAATGCTACAGCACATAATCATAACATAGATATTGATTTATTTCACTCCAGCGTTCTCCAACTTAGACATTCACTTTCTAACAATTTCTTTTCTTTTTGATAATGTTATTTATAGTTAAGTGTACGGTTACTTGCCCTATACTCGTATACCTCTTCTGACACACTTTTGTTATATAAAGTATTATATAAGTGAAAACTTGTAAATGGCCTTCATTTTTGTTATAATTATATTATTTTTGTAAATTAGCTGTAAGTTTTCCAAGCAAATAAAAATAAAATAAAATAAAATTTAAAACTGCAGTTGCAAACCTGCTTTCCATGCGTGGCAGCTATGGCAAATATATGGGCTATCCCCCCTATGAGGCAATCTATGGGGGAGGCCTATGTTCAGCAGTGGACGTTTGATAGCATGTAATGGTCGTGGTATAATGTGTAATATGTAGGTAATAATGTGTAAAAAAAATCCACTTACTGTTATCGTTACAGCCTATTAAAGTCCACTACTGAACATAGGCCTCCCCATAGATTGCCTCACAGGGGGGATTTTGTCATAGTTGTAATGCTACTGTTGATTTAATAATTTCACCTCTCAGTGGGTCATGTGTTCCTGGTAGATTATCTTCTATACATCCATACATTAAAGACTATTCAAGTCCACTGCTGAACATAGGCCTCCCCCATAGATTGCCTGACAGGGGGATTTTGTCATAGTTGTAATGTTACTGATGATTTAATAATATCACCTCTCAGTGGGTCATGTGCTCCTGGTAGATTATCTTCTATACATCCATTCATTACAGCCTATTAAAGTCCACTACTGAACATAGGCCTCCCCCATAGATTGCCTCACAGGGGGGATTTTGTCATAGTTGTAATGTTACTGTTGATTTAATAATTTCACCTCTCAGTGGGTCATGTGCTCCTGGTAGATTATCTTCTATATATCTATCCATTACAGCCTATTAAAGTCCACTACTGAACATAGGCCTCCCCCATAGATTGCCTCATAGGGGGTTTAGCTACTTCGGTTGCTATGCCTGCCTTCCAAGCGTGACAACTGTGGACGAGACCTATGTTCAGCAGTGGACTTTTGATAGTAGTGATGTGACCCTCACTCATGAGTTGCCTCGTTTGAGGTCCTCGTGACGGCAAATTGAAAGAGTTACTCGAATTTTAACACCTCACTCACTCATTCAGGGCCTCACATAATATGACTGACAATACGAATCGTATCGCGAGTGAGTAAGCGAACGACTCAATTAAAAATAGTTCAAGTAGGTATCGAGATTATATATTTTGCAGCAATATTATGTAAATGAGTGAGGTTTTGGTATTGAGAAAAAAGAATAAATAAAAAAAAATATTTTCAATTAATGGAATATGAAACAATCAAATCATGTCACTGATATCGTCTATTGTAACATAATAATATTATCAATATAATTACTTTGGTAACAACATGTCCTCCTTTCAAAAATCTTTCGGAAGGAGGTGACTCGTCTTGTGTGATGAATACGCCGGCCGACAAGCGATTCCTCGTCTCAAATGAGGGGTACCTCGTGAGTACCTCCCGAAACAAAATGAGGTACTCCCTCATCCTCAAATAAAATAGATGAGTAACCCATGACCATTTGACAGGATAACAGTAAGATCATATGTAACCTATGCCTATATCTGTATTTGTTGGGAACACTATGCTCGAAGTTGTTGATAAATAACTATTCTTTCTAAATAAGGTTGACAAACGAGCACAGAACCTACCTGATGGTTAGTGGATACAATTTCTACCATTTCATCCCGTGAGTGTCATTAGATGATTAAGGAAAAGCCAAAAAACAATAAGAGTAGATAGAAAAATCTACCTAAAATATGTTGTCTTTTTAGTGCATAAGTAGGTATCCATTCTTATTTTAGTGCACCCTACCCGTAAATCTATCTCATATTTTTATTTAACTCTATTTCTGGGTTTGTCAGGAAGTGATTGCTATATAGCAGTGATTCTCAACCAGTGGTCCACAAGGGCCTAAATATGATCCACGAAAGATATAAATATTTTACCCACCTAATTGTCATCTTTGGCACTCACTTCTGCTTTGTCATTCTTTCTAAATGACCAAACTACCGAATTCCTTTCTTAATATTGCTAAAAAACATCTTATTTCAAACCTCACTTTTCTCTTATCACACAGTTCTTCACCCTGTCATCAGAGTCACCCATAACATACTCTTTAATGACTGCATTTATTCTGTTGTGCTTCTTCGGCGACAACCAACTGTCACTACCATACATTAAGGTAATGACTAACACAGTATTGTGAATTTCACCTTCATAGTGTTATCATTGTCCTAAGGTTGACTGGCAGAGAAAGCTTTTAGCATTAAGTCCGCCTTTTAATCTACATACCGTTGTTAGGTTTAAATAAATAAATTTCCATACATGCCGTTTTTGACACATTCTGACTTCCCACAATAGAGGAAGAGCCCCATTTACTCTGTGTCCTGCATTCACTTGTTGCTCTATATCCTTGTCATGTCTATCATCCCTGCTAATCACATCCTAAATACACAAACTCATCCACTTGCTTAACCAACACCTCCTCTATTCTTATTTCACATATCATTTTACTTACTTCTCTTTCAAGAACAATCACTTTTGTCTTACTTGTGTTTACTTTGATTCTCCTTTCTTTTATTGAATAATGAAAAAGAATAACTAATTAAATTATATGTTTCCCTACCTCTTTAACACCATCCTGTGACTTTAACTCGTTCAAAGTTTTATCTAATAGCGGCTCATCCAACTTTGAACCAAATTCCACAAGAACCTCAAGCTGCAAACAAGAAATCATACATAGTATTATTTGTCCAAACAAACAAAGTAAATAATATATTATACAATATTAATATATACAATTCCAGACTGTAAGTAAAGCTGTTGGTCCTGCACCTCATCTCTCTTCAGTGGATTCAGATTGCCACCCCATTAGAAGACGAGATTGAGGGAATAGTGTGTACACATGTGCTTGCGCCCCCTTGTGCATTATAACCCTGTACGGCTATATAGGAATTTGAGTTATGAGCTAGCTTATACTAAAAACTATTTTATAACTGGTTCGCAATTCGCATTACGAATTTATTATATACTTAAAATTATCATTAAAATTTGTTCGGTTAGGTATGTTTGTATAGAAGACCTTTAAGTAGTGGAAAATGCTAAATCATTCTTTACAATTAAAATGCAGAAAAAACTTGAAGGTTGAATGTTTTAATATACTTAAATGAAAATTATTTTACGTAATGAATATTACCTTGGAAGTTAGCATGATCTTGGACAAATCTAGCACATGTGACTACCAAGTAACTTCTCTATTTATTATTCTTCAATCACCTTTCTAGAATATTTCAGATTCGATTCAACACGAATTTGACACAAAAACAATAATTTTTATAAAACGTGATAATGACATTGACATTTGAGTATGACAAATGAATGCAAAATGTCAAATTCCCCAATTTAGAGACAAAACTTCAACAGATTCCCCACAAACTCCCCTCAATTTTATTTTAAGAAATGAAACAATTTTCAATTAATTTTATAAGATTTATTTTTTAAATACCTTTTTTTTCCTTTTTTGCCGAATTTTTTTTTACACTTTCCATAATTTTGTAACAAGCATTTTCCTCCATGGAGTATTTTTAATTCCTTCCCTTGTTGCCATTAAAAAGTACCACAGTATCTGCATTTTGCATGCGGTTCTCTGCTTTAAGATTAAAACTAAAGAAATGAAAAGCATTAAATGATACACAAAAGTTGCCGAAATAAATCCGAAAATTAAATGTGGTGCAACGAAGATAAAAAAAGGTTCTCAAGTGGTGGCCTCGTATCGGCGGACGAAGTGTAGGGCATCCCCCCACTAGATGGAGTGACGACCTGGTAAGACATGCAGGAAGTCGATGTATGCAGGTGGTTTAGGACCGTGCTTTGTGGTATGCCTTGGGGGAGCAGTGGACTTGTGATGGGCTGTAATGATGAATGAAAATAATTAAAAAAAGGGAGTTATTCGATATTCATAAGTAACCTAACAAAAATGTTAAGATATGTATTTAGATTTCTCGAAAAAAGGTTCTGACTTGGTCCGGGCTATCGATTTTGAAAATCCTCGCATTTTCTGCGCATAATACCAAGCCCAAAAAAATCCCCTACCCACTTTAAATTCCCCGCTATTTGGGGAATTCCCACATGTTGGCAACGCTGCAAATGATTGCAGATATTTTTTTATTTATTATAATTAAGATTTTTGGCTTAGATGCTTGTCTTTTTATTTCATTCGGGATCTTCGTTTTTATAGATTTTCAGTATCGTGTTAATAATCCTTTATAGTAGTACACTGCTTCACAATATGTTCATGCGTCACATTGGGTAGCCTTTGGGAGATTTTGACGGCAACTTGAGCTAGCAGACAGTTGGCGATAGTATCTCAAGGCGCCTAAGCAGACACACACCTTATCTTGAGATTCACATTACCATAGGAACACTTGTTTCACCGTTTCCACTAATAGTTTACATGCGCAGACATTTAATACACAAAATTGCACCACTTTTACATTTCAAAATCCACTTCAAACCATTATTTAAACAATAATACAGGAGCAGCAATACGCCACCGGTCAAGTTCCCGCCAAAACTCCCGATAATCACAATCACACTCACAGAGCACAGAAAACTATCAGTGGTTTATAATAGGTACATCCTACTATCCGATCCTACTAATTAATAAAAATGTGTTTGTATTTATGTTTGTATGTTTGTGACTAGATCACGCAAAAACTACTTAACGGATTTAGATAAAACTTAGTAATATTATAGATTACGAACCCAAGCGCGACGTATGCGTAACGTGACCTACCTGGCATCATCTACCTGGTAACAGGCAGAATATGTGGCATCTTAACAATCCCGGGTAGGGCTAAAAACAGTTATTGTGACTGCCAAGAAATTATCAGTATCAGCCTAGAGTCGAGAAATTTACAGTGTTTTACCCCCGTCCCTCGGAAAGCACGTAAAGCCGTTGGTCCTGCACCTGATATCTCTACGGTTAGGTCGGATTGGCGCCCCATCGGACTATGAGAGTGTGGGAATTGATTTGTACCTGTGCTTGCCGACACACTTGCGCACTGTAATCATATCCTGCACTGATGATTATCTATGTTGAGACTGGCCACCGTGACCGAAATTAGGTCTGGAGGACATTATTGCAGTAGAGCGTTCCGCAACTTTTCATTCATTTATTCATTTATTACAGCAGAAACATAAGCCTCCTCCATAGATTGCTTCATTGGTGAAATATTTGCCATATTTCACAATATTCCACAAAGTAATTACTATAAGGTTTTTTGTGGACAATACTTTCAGAGGCAGATATTTACTGCGCTAGCACTTTTTATTAGTTTGTGGATATTTACATTGGCTTTATTATATTTCGATTATCTATTATTGTATAGTGTATTTTATTATGCTCAGAGCGTTATTTGCATGCCATTAAGACATGAATAACATTTTTAGAAATTGTTGTTTGTATGTCAGTCCGAGCAAATTTTAGAAATGGTTGAACCGATTGTAATGAAACTTGACGAACAGATAGAGAGTAATACCAGGAATGATCTAGGCAATATTTCATGTAAGAGTTTTTTTGAGCAATCGAAAAGTTGATAAAAAGGTCTTTGATGAATATCATAAATCTAAATAATGCCACATTAATAGAATCTACCCCGGCCAAGTCGGGGCGGGTCACTAGTGTAAAAATATAACTCAATGAGGGCATCCACGACTTTTTCTGCCACCAGAGCGGCGCCACTTTACAATGAGGTAAATCATTTGACAGATTTCATAGCGGGGAAAATAATTTTTTAGAAAAATGTAAAGGTTAATTTTTCTTTCTGTATTATTACTCATATTTTATATTAATTAGATTAAAAATAAATAAACCATACTATAAATATAGGTAACTAAAAGTAAAAAAAATAAAAAAGAGGTATAAAGTACAAAATATTAAATATGAAATCACTGACGCATTGCGTTGTGTATTAATATAACACTCTAGAAACTGATAAACTATTATTTAAAATTAATTTCTCAATTAAGTGACATTGTGTAACAGAAAACTTTACCTCAGTCACAACTAGCGAAATCTGGTGAGTGAAAAATTATTATCCCTCATTGCGGAGTCATTCCAATTAGTACTGATTCCCACTAGGTTACGAGGGCGGTATATATTTAGTGGAACGAGTTGAAAAAGCTCTACCTTTTAACATTGAAATATTATGTACTTACTACGTAAAGTAATCCCACGTTATTAGATCCTACCCAGGCGAAACCGGGGTGGGTCGCTAGTTATTATGTCTAATTAGCCGGACTTCCCCACGATGTTTGCACATTCTCAGTTCACATAGTAAATTAACATAAAATTACACTTAACAATATCTTTGGTGCCGGTGGGGATTGAACCCGGGTTGCTAATTCTGGTAAGTTAGTAAAATTAAACAATTGAAATTAAAATGAATATATTTTTACAAAGGCAATGAGTTCAATAAAGAAATTAACAGTTTAACAAAATAATTACAGAAAACTTTAAAACTATATACACAATTCACGGATGAAATTGTTGAGAGATGGTGGACGTTGGTTCCATATGAGATTCTGCCGGATGTGGTAACATAGAACGACATTTCTGTAAAAAGAAAACAACTTTTTAATAATTATTTAAATATAGTATTCGCACGTGTTACAGCTTTGCTTACCATGTATTACAGCTTCGCTTACCATGTATTACCGTGTAGGGGTGGTGTAAGAATATCCACTACCTCATGTCGTACCGTGGGTGTCGTAAGAGGCGTCAGAGAGAAACAAATCAAATCAGCAGCATCTTCCGAATAACGACTAGAAATAAAAAATGCGGTTGACAACCCGCTTGCCAAGAGTGGCAACTATGGCAAATATACCCCTATGAAGCAATTGTTTCTTTTTTTGGCTGCAGCACTAATGGCTCGGCTCGACCAGAGAAGGACCACGCTCTCACAGAATATCGCGGTGGTCATACTGCAATCTCCATTTTCCAGGTTCCCTATTTTTGTTATTTTCCGCTGCGAAGTGGACCTCCCGGGTGGCACCCATGTTTAATATTAAATATGCTTATGTTACCTCTCTGTAATCAGCCTCGGATACTGCTGTCTTGAGCAGCTCAACACGCCTCGGCGGCGCTTGCTCCATGTCGTGGATCAGCTTGTACACTTCTGAGCGTTGGAGATGGTCCAGTGGAGCGGGAGGTTTCTCGTACTTCAGGAAGTTTATCCTGAAACGTTGATATACATATTATACTGTATATTTATATACGTGAATGGGAAAGTTTGTACCCTTTTTGTAAGGTATTGCGCACTCGGAGGAGTGTGAGATTGGGCATAGTTAAAATTTATACATTATATATGTTATATTTGTAACACAAATTATGTATAAATTTTAGGTTTCTGCAGTCCTACATTCAATAAAATAAAATAAAACAAACATTGTTGATGTTCATACTGCCAATGTCTCTGAGTAAGTACAAGCATATTCCATAATATGCATGAACTTACTCTAAGGCCAATGTCAAACACTTTATAGTGTGTAGTCAAACAGTAGCACAGTGTAAATATTGTCGCCAAAGAATTTTAAAATGTTGCCAACACTAATAACTTTTTTCTTGTTCCAAAATTCTCTTTATATAATTTCCTCCCCCCAACTATCCCTCATCCTATTAATATGGTATCTCTATTATGATTAGTATTTACATCTTTTATAATGTTTTTATTTTGATTTTATTATATAATATGTCTAACAGAGGTGATGGATCCTTTATTATGATTTTGTCTTTTGGGATTCTCAATCAAAAAGTTGGTAAGCATTAAATGTACTAAATAATTTTGTTGTCAGTTCCACTGATATGAAATTGGCATAATTCTGTTTTGAGTAGGTATAGCCAAAAACGTGGCCTCTCACAAAAAAATATATATATAAAAGACAAGATTTGATTTACTTTGTTCGACTTTGTTTTAATTGCCTTGCTAACTAAACACTAGTAATAGTGATAACAATTAATATAAAATTTATAGTCATCATGTAATAACATACTGTTTATTGAATGCTAAATAATATTGAGAATAAGTGATATTTTTCCAGGAGGAAGTTAAAATTACTAAAAATGGGTATCAAATTGATGATGTAGTTATGAAACTACCAAGCACATTTGCGGTAGATTTTAAGTTTTTAAAAGATTGTGTTGTGCCAGTTACAAAAACTGGTAGTACCTAGCTGTCATACAAATGGGCTAAGGGATTAAATACTAAAACCAGAGACTGAATAGTAGCGTATGTTATCTTTACCTATAAATTTGTATATGTAAAAGAAGCTGAACTACTCACTGACACACACATTATTTGTCGTTGTTTTTGAGAGTCATTTGTTTCCTTGTTTACATTTTGTATTTTACTTTGCTGAATATGGTATAGGTGATATGTAACATTATGAACACAATTGAAAATCTATTGTTTGAGATCAATAATAGGTTTAATGTATAAAAACATTTTAACTTTCTCTTTCAGTTACTGGATACCCCAAGAAGTCTACCAAGAGATTGAAACAGCAGCAAAATCTGTCGGAGAAGAGGTTGACGCCTTGTTGTCTGACGAAGAGTTCGCACCATGCGCACTCTTCGTCGAACAACAAAACGTCTAAATAAAAGTGCCAAACTGGAACAAATTTTCGAAGAGTTGAAGGCCAAAGCTCTTGTTAACGAAGAGGATGACAATCTACTTAACTCGATCAATCTGACAATCACAGAATGCTTCTCATTAAAGCTGTTGCTTTAAGATATTTTGAAATAAGAATACATCATGAAACAACAAAAATTAGCAAGTCCGTCGAAAAAATTAGGAATATTAATACTAAATTAGTTTTATTTTAAGGTCAATAATAATTAAATTGGAATTACTAAGACATATAAGTGTAATTATTATGATTTTATTGACAAATAAATGTGTTTTAATATATGTTATTAATATTACCTATTTGTTTATTTGCTTTAGTTATCCTATTCTAACAACATGTGAATAAAGTAGCTTAGAATTACTGACGTACGCTTCACAAACAAAATCTCCCTATATTGTGGGTAACATTGCCAAAATGGCAGCACTGTGATGCGTGAATGAAAGGCAGAATAGTGGTTACGCATAGACTTAGAATATACTGGCGTTCAGTATATTCTAATTCTAAGTCTCTGGTGGTTACGCGATCCCACCGTCTATTGGATTCTCTGTCTACGCTCCCATGACTGACTTGACATTGGCAGAATCCTATTAAGAGAAGCCATAAAGTAAAGAAGAAGAAGATATAATAATTGACAGATTAACAGATTACCTGAATGAACTGTGAATTTTATGTGATTTCAAATGTTTCTTTTTAATAGTTAGGAGTACATCTATCACTTACATGCCTACTATTTTTACAGTTTGGTAGCGTAGTAGCTGTTTAACTGCGGCACTATGTAATGCGTGTTCGAATCCCGCACGGAATATTTATTTCTATGGCCTAGAAATAATTGATTCGGATCTAATTGTCTGTTTATGTCCAATGTATGTATGTTAATGCCTTCACGATACACGGGTAATTGTATGAGGTATTTATGAGACATTGTATGAGGGGAAAGTTAAAAAAAAACAGCTTGCGTTAAAGAATCAGCATAAAAACTGTTTCCATAGGCAGCTGTAGCCACTTACCATCAGGTAGACTGTAAGGTCGTACGCTCGTTTGCCAATCTGTTGTCATAAAACGAAGTAACATGGTGAATAATTAAAAAAAAAACTATACAAACCTAACAGTTTCATAAGAAACAAAAATAGATTTAACATACTTTAATTTTTTTTTAATTTATTTAATTTACTTATTAGGTACTAGACACAATGTCAAACACACAAGCAAAAAAAAAAACCAACACACTAAAACTCACTTTAATCATTTTGTTATAAGAAGGAACTACATTCTCTTGCACGTTATGAAAGTCCACAAGATGACAGTTCGATTCTCTGCAAAATTGTTAAGTTATTTATTAATTAATATATCATCATTCTTAGAGTCATTTTCCACTGACCGGGTAGCCAATGGCTGTCTGTTTCAGAACTCTTTGTGCAATATAGTAAGAACAGACAGATGGTTTGAAAAGTTATTATTTATTTATTTCTTTCTTGTACATAGTAGACTCACGATGCAGCTCTATTATGGTTGTAGCCAAATACGTAAGTTCCGAATACCTTAAAATCCGTTTTTTTTTTATAGAGAGTTCTTACGACCAAACAGAGATGTGGATAAATGTGCAAAAGTGAGTTGCATCCCACATTTGGCTACCTAGTTGTGAAAAATGATTCTTGGTTAGCATCGGACACATTCGCACAACCTACATACCTATATTTCCTACAAACAGAGGGAGTCCAAGGCCAAACCTTGTTCCACTGTTCGACCTGCCACAGCGCAGATAAACATGCAAACAAACAGACATTAAAATATGTTAGTCATGTAAAATTAAAAAAAAAGGCGGGAAAATAAAGAAGTACCAACGTGTGCCGGCTCTGTACCGTCTCTGTACTCTATAACGTCCAGCCCTCCAATAGTCTATGAGTGAGGTGATCCGTTGGAAGTTCCAGTCGAGTTCATTATATCATGGGAAGGGGCGGTAAATCGTCAACACATCAAAGGAGTATAATTTTATTTCGATGTCTTATAAATAACAGTGCTTGCACAGCAGTGTTCAGGTCTGAAGGGTACAGAGAGCCAGTATACTCAGTAGCGTAGCAAGGCGTGGGCGAATAGGGCCCGCGCCATGGCCTCACACTTAAAGGGGCCTCGCGAGGCCCCTTTAAATGCGATGCCTCCAGACTTTACCACTAATTAATTTGATCACTTTTACGATTATTACAAATTTAAAAGTGTGTTTGTTTGTTTGGGGCCTCGCAAGAAGCCCCTAATAAGTGCGACTGCGAGGCCTATGTAACTACCTTCAAAGACCGCGACCGTTACATTGACGGAATACAAGACTTGTCACGAATTAATAGCTATGAGTACGTATGTCGTGTCAAAGCATGTTTGGTAGGATAGATCTATTGGGTAGATCTTGGGAACGAAAGAAAAGAGGCATCGATGATGCGACTTCGCCCACGTCTATATTAGTCCATGCTACGCCTCTGAGTATACTTACAGGCTGTGAGGCATCCAGAGGTGATGTAGCCTCTTTGTTTGAAGTTTACTGCAGGTGTCCATGGACTGTAGGAGCCGCTTACTGCCAAGTAGACTGTATGCTCGTTTTGCACTTAGTTTTATAAAAACGTACAAATGTACTTCCTAAATCGCTCTCCTAAATCACTAAAGTATCATAAACCTGCCATAACATACTTTCCTGTATCTAACAGTCGCAATTACTTATGTCGAGAGCTACGACTATCTAAAGTGTGTTTCTGGTAGTGGGTAGAATATATGGATATTCTGCCTACTTCTAGAGATAGTAGAAGAAATCGGGTACAAAGGCGTCAACATTCAAATTGCCAAGTTATAAAAAATTAAGTATGTCTATTTACGTTCGGAACTCCCATGCTTCAGCCCAAATAGATGAAATAAACGATAGGTCATTCAGGAACCAACATTGAACACTAAAACTAAATTAAAACCTAACAATATACCCTAGAGTTTTCCCTTGAATGATTTCAGATTGAGCTAGAATAGTCTCCGCAATCTTTTCCTCGTTGTACTCTTCTCCAGGTCTTCGCCATCGTCTACCTCCAGGCAGGATCAGTGAACGCCCTTCTGGATTTAACCTTCCGAACTTTGGTTGGGGCTTTCTGGGTGGCGTCCTCTGTATTACTTGATTTTGGGATTCGGTTCTGCCTGACTAAGTCACGATATAAATGTTTTTAGTTATTTCAGTTTTTAAAAACCCATGTTGTGCCAGCGTAAAAGGATCCATTTTCAACGTGGTAGAGCTATACTGCGGCCATGTTACGTTGTAGCACAAATGGGTCGGCTCGACCGGGGAAGGACCTCACAAATACGAGCGTAAAAAGACAGCTTAATGCTGCTCTGTTGCGTATGGTGAGTGTATAGAACCGGTCCTCTAGAGTAGAGTACAGCATCCACTTACAATCAGGTGAATTGTGTGCTCGTTTATCTCCCTTATGCTTTTTAATTCCCAACGTTTCAAAATTAAACGCGATAAAATCCGTAAAATTAGTTTCATTTAATGTGTGGTGTTCGCGTAAATATAAGACGTTATTAAGTGAACCCTTATTCTATACAAAAATTCATCGCCCCATTTTGTACCGTGGGAGTCGTATGAGGAAAGTTTGGGATATATGCCAAATAGATCGATCTTACGATCTTTAGGCTTTAAGATGACGGTATATCGATTGTTATAACAGACGAAAGATAAATAGACTGGCGACGGGCAGCAGCGTCAAAGGTGCTCAAGCCAAGTGTATCAATTAAGGAAAATCCTTTATATAATACGAGAAGTCCATGTGCACTCTGATGATGATGATGATGAAGATCAGGAAAACTTCTTCAAATTCTATTTATTTATTTAATTTATTTCAGAGACATTGTACCATCAATAAGTTGCTGCATTATAACTTTTAGGATCGTTGTCATGTCATGGAAGCCACGTTTTGATCGTATAGGCCGTTGATGGCGTCTGGGAGAAAAATAAACTAAAAAAAAATTGGTGAGCGCATGTAGATCCGCGGGGAGGGAGACATAGGTGTCACGTCGTATGATTTTTTTTATAGGATAAGGGTAACAAACGAGCACACAGTCCACCTGATGGTAAGTGGTTGCTGTGGCCCATAGACATCTACATCTATCCTCGATTACGAATCAAAATGCAGATGCGTTGTCACCCGTGAGGACTAAGATGGAATGCCTCGTTTCCAGTAAAAAGGGTCTCCGGTTTTCTACACTCACCATACGAAACACAACAGCGTTAAGCTGCTATTTTACGCTGGTATTCTGTGAGAGCGTGGTCCTTCCCCGGTCGAGCCGACCCATTCGTGCTACAACTATACCAGTAATAATTATAAAATTTATGTACAACAAAATGGTGCAACACCGATGTTGCAAATATACCTTCACGTAATTATAAAAATCGCGGTAAGTGCCACCGTCTACTTATTTATTATAGAAAAACAACAAGTTTATAAGGTAAGTAACAATTTTATATGTGTATATATTTTACATAATATGTTATGTTTTATTAATTAATATTATATGTTTCAGGTGTACGAGAAGCAGCGTGAGCGTCGTCAACACCACGTATAAAATCCACGTATGATTTTTCTAATATTAAAACACAATAATCCGTAAAATTAGTTTTATTTAAATGTACTGGCAGTCCTGCTAGGGAAGTCTCGCTTCCGGTACTAGATTGCAGAGCTAGAATAACCTTTAACAACGGTCGCCAGTCCAGTACGGTCCAGATATGGTCGGCCATTGTCACTTTGTTTTTAAAATTATCATAAACAAACTTACGGTATTCTTCTTTTCGGAATCATCAGTCACTGTTAACGTCGCACTCGTCTCTGCCGGCATTGTTTCCGTAATTCTTTTAGTCGTTACCTCGGCTTCTTTAATCTGTGGTTCTATTCTTTCTTCTGTACTGACTTCAGTTACTTCACTTTTATCCTGGTTTTGCGCTAAACAGGATAGCAAGCACGAACGTCAATAGAAACACTTATAGTGAGTTGTCATAAAGAAACTGGTAAGTGGTAATGAAATGTGATACGCGTGCTTGGTAAAAACTTGGTAGATTTACGTTGCAGGTGCAATAATAATAATGTCCACCAGACCTAATTTCGGTCACGGCAGCCAGTCTCAACGAAGACTAACTAGACTAGACTAACTCTGCTAAGGACAGTAGTATAGTGTACAGATGTGCGCAAGCACAGGTGCACTCTCTATTCCCCCACTCTAAGGCGCAGGGTCAATGGCTTTATGACCTTATCGAGGCAGAGGGGGTTGGGGGACATCGCCAACTTCCTGACTCCAGGTTGCTACTGAGAATTTCTTAACAGAAAAAACCCAATAACAATTTTAGGCCGATCCGGGCCTTTGAACCTGGGATCAGCAGTCACGCTTACATCCATTAGACCAACAAGGTAGTCGCTTGACGGCACATTACAGCTGTGTCGTGGCAATCGTGGCAACTATGGCAAAGTAATATAATTTATTTGCGTAAAACGATTCCTAGTTAGTAGTCGACCTAGTTCTAATTAAACATTACTTGGAGTAATGTTTTTTCTTTATAAAAAAAGAAATTATATTTTGAACCTGTGCTAAGTGGTTTTGACAGGAAATTTGCCAATTGCATCAATGTTTTAAATAATGGTCTCGAGAAGATTTTTAACAAGTAAAAGAGGTGCGATTTTATGTTTTTAATGTCTGCGCAAGTGAACTTTTAGAAGAAAAAGAAATGATGAAACAAATGTTCCAATAGTTATATACGTCTCAAGATGTTTTTCTTTTCTCTTAGGTGCCTTGAGAACTTGGCATTCTATCGTCTTCGACTGTCTGTAAATCTCTCACAAGAATCGCAGTATGACGCATTAATATACTGTAAAGAAATTTGTTTACATATTTATGTTTTTTTAATGTATTGCAGCGTTTGATCTATTCTTTTGGCTGGAAACATTGGTGCCAATGCCAAAAGAAATGAAAGAATATATACCTGGACTATCTAGGCGTTGCTCAATGTATTCCGAATGAGGTATAGTTTCTTCTGTTTTCTGAAAAAAAAACAATCGTATTATGTAACTTGCAGACTGTTTTGTTTTATTATATGACAATACATTTACACTTTTGACACAATTATGGCATAATAAAAAAAATTATATAAGTAATAAAGAACCACTGACTGACCATATAATAAAATATTTCTTAAATACTAGTAAAGTGTGCCAAATGGGCACAATCGAACTAATGTTAGGTGGATGCTGCAGTCCATAGACACCTAAATCTATCCTCGATTAAGAATGTAAATGCAGATGCACTTTCATGTTTGAGGATCAAAATTGAATGTTTTTTTAGCAGTCAGAAGAGTCTCCGGATATCTTCTCACCATACGAAACAGCAGAATTATGCTGCTATGCGTGCTGGAAACATCATAGTGCGGCGTGGTTATACCGTTTAACTTAAATGCACACTTAATACCAGCAAACAGCAGTGCGTCCACTGCTGTGTTCCAGCCTGAAAGCTATAGACAGCTAGTATAGTTCCAGGCTGTAAGGTGTTCCTTCTTAGTCCTCAGAGGTGACAACGCATCTGTAGCCTTCTTTGTTTGAAGTTGGTTGCAGTTGTCCATGGGATGCAGTAACCCCATTTTTTATAGGACAAGGGTGACAAGCGAGCACACAGTCGACCTGATGGTAAGTGGTTGCCGTGGTCCATAGACATCTACATACAAAATCCCCCCCTATAAGGCAAGCAGTGGACTTAGGCTGTAATGGATGGATGTATAGAAGATAATCTACCAGGATCACATGACCCACTGAGAGGTGAAATTATTAAATCAACGGTAACATTACAACTATGACCAAATCCCCCCCCCCCCTATGAGGAATCTATAGGGGGTTATTGGGGCTCTATGTTCTGCAGTGGATATTCATGGGCTGTAATGGACGGATAGATGGATGTAAAGTCCAACAGGCATCAGAGCAGCGCAGCGGATTCCATCCTACCCAACAAACCCTTTCAAAAATGGGAGGAGGCCTGGCTGACTTTAACCAAGGGCGTAGCTAACAAGTTCTCCGGGTTAGACTCAAGGGGGCAGGAACTACGCCGTTAAATCACAGAAGATTGATCTCCAAGTTTTAAGAGGAAGCACTAGAATTCCTTTGCCTGTAATTTTTTTTCTATTATAAAAAAAATATTTCTACTTACGTGAAAACCACAAATCAATTACACTACAAGCCACAATCACATTCATGAAATCACTAAAAACTGCAACTCAATAACTAATGCCAAAGTATTCGACGTGTTTTTCTGCGCCTTGACTGACTGCCAAGGTTCATCGCAACTCTACTTGCCAGTAATTACAGTCATTGTGTTATTAATTGCAAATGATTAATTGTAATTGAATTCACGTGATCGAGCCATGTTTCAACTGTATTATGTTTATTTTTCTTTAAAAACGTTTCCCAACACTAGGATTTTCTCCTGTATCGTGGGTGCAGTTTACATACATTTTTTTAATTTATTTATTTAATGATATATAGAACATATTACAATAGTGCATAGTTACTATTCAGCACCATTAAACTGCAAAACGGTTTGTATTGGTGCTTGCAGACGTCTATACGCATAAATATATTATTTTCAATAACTACCATCGTAAAATTAGTAAAATTAAGCATGATAACAATTAACAACCTATTCATAGTATTAAGACATGACGACAAACAGGTTTCGCTAGTTTACCGCGATGAGCGTGTACGGTATACTATTCCTAAGATAATTAGGTATGTAGTGTGCGTGCGCGTTTCATAAATTTCACAAGAACAAACATCCAGAGCCAGAGTAATTATTTGTAGGCCACACAAAGACTTGTTCCGTGCGGGAATCGAACCCGCGACCCTCAGCACCGCAACTCATTGCTAAACCACTGCGCCACGGAGCCGTCGATTAAAGCACGATCGGATGGCTCGACCGAGGAAGGACCACGTCCGCACTGAATTTCAGCGTAAAGTAGAGGTGCTGCTGTGTTTCGAATGGTGAGTGTATAGAACCGGAGACCCTTTTTACTAGTAACGAGGCATTCCATCTTAGTCCTCATGGGTACAACGCATGTGCATTTTGATTAAGCATCTATCGGAAGCCATGAGATTTCTCTAGCATTTCCCATAGGACGAACCATCTTACAAGACTCCGTCCGCACAGAATTTCATTACAAATTAGTGGTAGAATGCTCTTAAGCTTCGTATGGCGAGTGCGAGAACCGGAGACCTATTTTACTGGTAAAAAGAATTTCTTAGTCTCATATAGGTATGGAACTTATATATAGGTAAAAAGAATGTGCCAACTGTGTTGTCCCCAGCATATTATGTTAAAATGCGACTAATGGGATATCAGGTTTGTGATTGTGTATGCGATGGGCTAGCCACCTATCACTTCTTTCGTAATTTTCCATCTAAACCCGTTACCGTTACAGCTTATTAAAGTCTCCGCTCATAGGGGGGATATTTGCCATAGTTGCCACGTTTGGCAAGCGGGTTGGCAAGCAGTTTTTATTTTTAGTCGTTATTAGCGAGACGCTGCTGCCTATCTCCTGATCTGTTTCCCTCTGTCACTTTTTACGACACCCACGGGATGATAATATGAGGTAGTGGATATTCTTACACCGCCACTGCACGGTACATCTAAACCCATATAATATTAAAGAAGTTAAAAATTAATTAGCTAAAACCCAGTTAATAAAAAAAATGATGTGTCTTACCTAGTTTGAAGAACACCTCCCGCCCTCCCTCAATTGCGTGCACAATCCCCGTCACCACTAATCCCAGCACCATTATTGGTGAAGCACCTGAGGTTGCGTCGTTTAGATGCAAAACACGTGTCGTATTATTAACGGTAGTGTGTCTTTTATATTGTAGTGGTGCCGGGGATAGTGCACGCAATTAAGGGAGGGCGACAGGTACTCTTCAAACTATACTAGAATTATTTTGTCCGTGCAGTTTGGGTCATAAATCATCGGATTATTTTGCTCTCTCTCCCACTCACGGGCCTTAGGGGCGAGCATAGTGATGCGCATTATTGTTGTCGATAAGCGTTATCGATAGTGTATTTAGTTTTGTCATTATGTGGGTTAGTGATAAAAATGAAAAAATATCTTTTTGAATAAATTCTGCCGTTTTGGTACAAAACAAAGGAGTAGCCATTGTGTCACTAAAGAAATTCAGAGAGCGAATGCGCAAAAACAAATTTCTCTTCGATATATTTACTAAATTATCATTGCACTAATTTGCAGGTATTAGGCGGGGGTAATAATGGAAAACAAATGACTCATAACATAACAATGTCGCACCACCCTTTGTATACCGCACCGCCGCCGTGTACCTGCCTTCGATGATTCATTTGTTGTTATCGATAATGGCGTTGGGCCCGCGCAACATGCTCACCGCCCTAGCCGGGCTGAGACCGAGCTATGATTTATGACCCCAACTGCACGGACAAAATAATTTTACTATAGGCAGGACTCTCACACTATTTTATCACGCTGATTTAAGCTAATTAATTTTAAAACAAATTTAATATAATGGATTTCCGCAAAGTAACGCCTGATCCAATTAATTACCTTATAATATTTTTTAGCACAACATGATCCGTGTAGTTCGCTGCTCTTTGAATTTTGCCTGCCCTCTCGATACAAGAGGGACGCTATGTACGTTGCATACACGTCTTCAATGGTGATAGAAGCAGATGTCTATGGACCACAGTTACCATCAGGTAGAATGTTATGCTTGTTTGTGACCTTTATTTGAACAAGTGATATTTTTTTTTAATTATGTCCTTATTAAAAAAAAAATATATATCACGTTTTTTATTTCATATTCTTACATTGTGATTTGATTCTGAGCTACTCTAATGTTCAAAATTTCAAATATTTAGCTCATCGGGAAGTTAATAATGTTAATGTTACAGCCTATATACGTCCCACTGCAGGGCACAGGCCTCCCCTCATTTCTGAGAGGGTTTTAGGGCAAGGAATTGTCCGCCGCGCTGCCCTAATGCGTGTTGGCGAACTTCACTTGTCTTCGAATTTTTTTTTCTTATTTCTCAGACATGCACGTTTCCTCACGATGTTTTCCTTCACCGCCGAGCACGTCGTAAATCAGCACTTAAAATTGCAATTAACAATTTAATTGGTGCCAGCGGGAATCGAACCCGGATTGCTCGCGTACTGTGAAATTTACTGCGAGCGCTAACCATCTGAGCTTCCACGGCTCTCGGGAAGTTAGTTTAAAACCAATTACTAAATTAGATGCGAACAGGCACATGAAAGCTAGTTAATAATAATAAAAAAAAAAATTTTGTACAACCGACTTTAATATAAATTATTTAGAATAACTCAAAAACTATTGATCAGACCTTGATCAAATTTATATGGGACAACATGAGAAGCACCAGCTTTCAAATAAAAAAAGAATCATCGAAATCGGTTCGTCCAGAAAAAAGTTATGAGGTAACACACATAACAAAAAGTGTGTATGTACTTATGTACGCACGTAGGAAGTTATACTTCTTTAGCGCAACAAAACAAAAATAACTATAAATAACTACCTTAAATATAGTTATCAGTTCCCACGAAAACTTGAGAGACAGTTACCCAATGAAGTTGTCGCTTTGAGCTGTCAGTGTGCGCGCGCATCGTAACAACTTCATTGGGTCGTTTTTAGCTGTCGGTGTGCGCGCGCATCGTAAAAAATTCACTCTTATCATTTTTCCCAATCGTCCCAAAAGAAATATAACTTCAAAAATAACTACCTTAAATATAGTTATCAGTTCTCACGAAAACTTGGTAGTTGACAGACAATTATCAACTGGAGTTGTCGCTTTTAGGTTTCGGTGTGCGCGCGCATCGTAACAACTTCATGGTGTCGTTTTTAGCTGTCAGTGTGCGCGCGCATCGTAAAAAATTGACTGTCATCATTTTTCTCAAACGCGCGAAAAGAACTTACAGTCAGTTAACTTCAAAAAGAACATACAGTCGAATTGAGTACCTCCTCCTTTTTGAAGTCGGTATAAAAACGTAATAGAAAGAGTCGTCGCTGTAGTCGAAATCAGTCACCGAAAGTACGCCATCTTGATTATAGTTAGTTTTTTTGGATTTTGTAACGTACCTGGTGGCCTATTTGGTTCAGCCGCTCGCTTATGTTATCCAAGGTTTCCCTCATAATGTTTGGGACTTGCGCCAAAGTCTCCAGCTGACTCTTCATTTGGCTTAATCGCTCTTCAATTGGTGCTGTAGAATCTGGATAAGGGAATTAAAGTAAAGTAAATTTATTTATTTGAAAAAAAAAACAAATTTTACGGATTTTATCGCGTTTAATTTTACTTATTTTTAATTTCCGATGTTTCGTGTACTTAACAATACCCTAGGTCACGAGGGGACTGAGGTCTCTGCAATATAATGTTCAAGATCGTCCTCGCCATTACATTAGATTTGATAGACCACAAAAACGCAGATTCCTATCAACGATGATTCGCGAGCCTATTGAAATGAAAAACAACATCCAAACAATAGAGATGGCTGGGTTCTACCATCTGTTTGCGATCCCATAATTAATAAAATAAATCCATACACAAGCATACCACTGCAAGACTTGCGTATATCAGTACAAAAAATTTAATATTATAAAACCTAAGGTAACACGGATTAACTATGACATCAGGACGTCAAATATTTCAATCGTCGGGAATAATAAAAAAAAAACTTTTAAATATACAATATAAAAGATAGATAGAAGAGATATAAAAGGCCATAATAAAAAACTAAAACTAAAAATAAAACTTAAATTATCATACAGTCATACTCCCCGCGGTGTGTGTGTTTACTTAACCTTTGAGCGACAAAAGAACCAGCCCTCTTATCACCCTCTTACCAGTTCTTTTAGGACCCCACGGACTGATAGTCTCTACAACAAATGGCACAAATATGTAGTCATCTCTCAGAGACTCATATTTGCGCCACTTACTCAGTTCAGCTGCCTCTGATGCCGCCCGGCCTCTAAACCTTAGTAACTCTGAGATGAGAAGCTGTCAAAGTGTTTATGCTCGTAGCATCCCACATTAGGGCTTTCTTTTCTTTCTTTCTTTTTCTTTTTTTTAACGTTACCTCCACACTAGGATTTTCTCCTATTTCGTGAGGGCAGTTTACATACATAGATTTCACAAGAACAAACATCCAGACCCGGTACAATTATTTGTAGGCCATACAAATACCTGTTCTGTTCAGGATTCGAACCCGGGGCCCTTAGCGCTGCAACTCATTGGTAAGCCACTACGCTACGAACCTTTACCTATCTCCCAAAGGACCAAATTCATTCCGTTTAGTGCCCTGCCATCGTCTCTAAATATTCCACAAAGCAAAGAAGACTTAGTGTAGAAAAAAATTAAAACCCCGACTTTAGAATGTTAATTTTTTTTATTTTTATTGAATAAAACTACTTTTACGGATTATATCGCGTTTAATAACTTATTTTTATTAATTCCCGACGTTTCGGGTGCTTTACAGCACCCATGGTCACAGGGACTGAGGTGATTGACGTCCCGATGACTGTCCGTCCTGATGTAATGGCGGGGGCCGTCTAGGATATGATCACAAACTGCAGACTTCCCGGAACGTTGGTGCTTCACGTCAGCTATGTGTTAAGCATACCACTGCAAGACTTCAAGACACAGTAAGTTCATTCTGCGTAGATCGGACCAAAATTAATAATTAAAAAATCTGAAGGTACTCCGGGTTAACTCTGACATCGGGACGTCAATCACCTCAGTCCCCCGTGACCATGGGTGCTGTAAAGCACCCGAAACGTCGGGAATTAATAAAAATAAGTTATTAAACGCGATATAATCCTTAAAAGCAGTGTTATTCAATGTGTAGTGTTCGCGTAAATATAAGAAATAATTATTTTCTTTTTAGTCATTTGAAGTTTGTTTTACTTTTTATTAAAGGTTTTTAACCCTCAAAGAAAACAAAAGTGTGTTATAAGTTTGTAGAGTGTATCTGTGTATCGTTTTGTCTGTCTGTGGCGTCATAGCTCCTGAACGAATGAACCGATTTTGATTAAGTTTTTATCGTTTGAAAGTTGTCTTAATCGAGAGTATTCTTAGCTATGTTTCAAGAAAATCTGTTCAGACGTTTGAAGATCGTCAGCTCCTTTTGTTTCGGGACTTTTTTAATTTTTATTTTAAGATATAGGGCAAGGAAATATCCACCATGCTGCCATAGTGCGTGCAGTTTGACTTCACATATCTATGAAATATTTAATTTAATTTCTCAGACTTGCAGGTTTCTTCCGGATATTGTTCTTCACCGCTGAACACATGGTAAATCACCATTTAAAATACTTAAGAAGTAAAAATAAACTCCAACTATTGACTGGTCATGTAGTGGCGGTATAAGAATATCCACTACCCCACACTCGTATTATCCCGCGGGTGTCGTAAGAGGCGACAGAGGGAAACAAATCACGAGATTTCCTAATAACGACTAAAAATTAAAAAAACTGCGGTTGCCGACCCCCTTGCAAAGCGTGGCAACTATGGCAAATAGCCCCCCTATGATGCAATCTATGGGTCAGGCCTATTTCAGCAGTGGACTGTAAAGGCTGTAACGGTAACGGTAATGACTGCACGAACTAATTTATAGCAAAAAAACGCTATTGTTTGAGTTTGAGGGAGCACAGCTGTTCAATAAATTACCAGATAAACTTAGAAATACGTGCGTATAGTGTAATCTTTATTCTGTGGTACCTAGAATGTACTATAAGTAAATAATCTAAGAGCCAGAGCCGTGGTAGCTCAGGGGCTAAGCGCTCCCTGTAAATTTCACAGTACGCAAGCAGCCCGGGTTCGATCCCCGCCGGCACCAATGAAATTGTTTATTGCAATTTTAAGTGCTGATTTATCACGTGCTCGGCGGTGAAGGAAAATATCGTGAGGAAACCTGCATGTATGAAAAATAAGAAAAAAATTTTTTTTTTTTGAAGACATGTGAAGTTCGCCAGCACGCATTGCGGCAGCGCGGCGGACATTTCCTTGAGCTAAAACCCTCTTAGAAATGAGAGGAGGCCTTAGCCCAGCCGTGGGACATATATATGCTGTAACTTTTTAACTTTTAAATAATCTAAGGCTATATCGCTTCCAAAACAAGAGGTAGATATTATACCTAATATTATCTTAATATAATTACTTTGTATTTCATTATAAGTAAACCATTGTATGTTCTTATGACGGCTCCGTGGCGCAGTGGCTTAGCAATGAGTTGGGACGCTGCGGGCTGCGGGTTCGAATCCCGAAGGGAACAAATATATGTATGGTCTACAAATAATTGTTCCGGGTCTGGATGTTTGTCCTTGTGAAATTCGTATGTAAACTGCCACCACGATACAGGAAAAAATCCTAGTGAAGGGGTAACGTTTTTTTAATAAAGAAAAAAAAAGAAAAATAAAACTCTTTAAACCGAAACCGAAAATCGCATTTACAATTTTATTTGTACCGGCGAGGATCGAACCCGGGTCGATAGAGCTCGCATACTGCGTGGCTTCGAATTCTATATGATGACTCATATTGACAATATAGTATGTTTGGTTTAGTGCCAAAAAACAAAATTTGATCGATAAGTAGCGCTACGGTCGAGTTGTTAACAAAATTTTATATTTGCACTGTTAAAAAACCCAGAGTAATTTCGGAGTGAAATTCATTACGCCTTCTATCAGAAAGGGCAAAATATAATATGTTCGCTTAAGTACGGTCGCCTTTGTGTCGCGCCGCCTTGGCAGTTGGCACGTGCTGCATTTTGTCAAAGGCGCTGCCGCGACATCAAAGGCCGCCGCGTGCGGTGTGCACCCTAAGGAGAATTAGACATTTTAAAACGAAGCGCCGCGCCGTAGTGAAAGGTTCTTTGCTACCTTACTTGTTTCTATTATTTATATTCGTATTTTATTACTATAACCATAAGAATAAAAAGGTATTTTATTTTATTCTTAGAATAGAAAAAACATTTATATATCAAACACAGTAAAAAATAATAAAATAGTTTGAAAAAATAAATTGTATTTCTTATTATTTACGTGTTTTAAATTTAGAGGGAAAAAAATAATAATGTATACCAAAATAAATCGATTATACAAAGTATAAAATCGATATAGCCTGTATGGAACATTTGTCCTTTGTCTATCAAGGGTTAAAAAAATGAAAGTGCCCTTAAATTTTTAATAGCAATAAAATTTATAAACCTTAAAAATCATTTTATTAACAAACTACGCGTACTAGGCTATTGAAACAGAAACAGAAACTTTTTTATTCAATGTAGATTATAAATAATACTTATTGAAAGTCACTCATTTGTTTAATTACCACTGGTTCGAAAAAAACCTCTGTCTTGGGAAGAAACATCAAGAAACCCAGTGGGACTTTTTTTTTAAATAACAGCTTACAATCATGTATGTTACACAATTAACCACACAAAACAAATTAGAAATAGCTTGGTAGCGATCACCTCATTGATATAAAATAGGGAACCAGTTGATGTAATTCTGAGGCTAATAAAAAAAAACGTCAATTTTTCGAGAGTTATCGTGACCACATACAAAATCAACATCCGGACGTCCACTTGTAATTTTTTCCAAACCGTTTTTTCCAAAGATGCAATATAAAATGATTTTTTTACAAAATATAAGATGGATTGATTAAAAAGTTTTCTTCATATACGGCTACTCATATTATCGTATAAGTGCAATATGGTTATGATAGAGGCATTTTAACACCACAAAATTACTTGACCTTGACGCGTCGAGAGTAGAGCACAACCTAGTAACGCTTCACGTTATGAGGCGTGCGATAAAAGCAAAATAATAAATGCGCCTCCGGGTGTACACTATCTTAGCGAACAGACTGTCTACTGAGTCGACTAGTAAGTTAGTTCCCCTATTTTGTAGTTGTAGTACGAACGAATGTCTCACGTTATTACAGAATACCAAATATATCAGCTTAGTGCTGCTGTGTTTCGTATGGTGAGTGTAGCGAACCGGAGACCCTTTTTACTGGATACGACTACGAGGCATTCCATCTGAGTCCTCAAGGGTGACAATGTATCTGCCTTTTAATTCTTAATTGTCTATGGGTCACAGCATTCACATAACAGCAGGTGGACTGTGTGCTCGCACCCTTATTCTATAAAAATGTGTAACACACCGGCTATACTCTTAATATTCGTCAGCAAGATCTGGACTAGTTCATTATTCTCTGCTTCTCTTTCGAAGCTGTCTACAATTTTCAGTGCGTCTTTAATAATCTCTTCCACGTTTATCTTCTCTTCTTGGTTGTACTTTTCTGCTTCATGTTCATGTTCTATAACTTCGATTCTTGGTATTTCGTGTTGGACTGGAGATGTTAGAGGCAAATCTAAAATAAAATCAATGAAAATCTCTTTTATTTTAAGTTAAAAATGGATCTTAATATTCTATTGTTATTCATTAAATATTTAAAAAGATTGAACGCGCACTGTCCACCCGATGAACAAACAAAAAAGAAGAGTACAGTTGGATTGTCACCTATGAGGATTAAGATGGAATGCTTCTCAGGTTGTCATTAAGGTAGCAATGCAATGGCATATTAAAAAAAAACCTTATGGTAAGTGGCTACTGCAGACCATGGGCACTTGCAACCAAATTCAAACAAAGAAGGCTACAGAGATTTAGGAATATAGTACGTGAGTGTAATATGGTCATCCGGTTAATATGGTCACTTTCTTATAACTCAAAAACTACAGCGTTGTTTGCATAGATGGCTCTGTGATACGATAGCTCTTCATCAGTCATTCAAATAATAAAGGGTCAAAAGGGCGCCGCTTTATCGACGCCATTTTGACTTTATATTATAGTAAATATTTTAGTCGATTTTGGTATGGGTAGTGTTGTTAGTTTTTTTTAAGTTGATTTTTCGAAGTGTTCCTAATTATTGCCAAGGCTTGTTTGCTATTTTTTTCTTAATATATTAGTTATATCTAGTATACGACATTGTGTATTTGTCTCTGTCCTTCTCCTAATTTTGGTTTTATAGGGCGACAAAGCTTAAGATGACCATATTACGTACCTTAATATTAGAAGGTTTTTTTTAATATTAGGTACACTCAGACAAAAATATAATTCGTCGTTTACTCGAGGCGTCTTTTACACTTACAACTGATGACATACCACGTGTGTTCCCACTTTCTAAAATACCATGCGCACGCATCCTGAACTACGAATATCACACAAAGAGGAGGGAATGATATTTTATCTCTTTCTAATCTGACGCATGCCTGATGCAAGCGTCATGAGCATGACGGTTTTTCTTGACGATTTGTCATGACGCGGCTTTCAAATTTTACTCCCATGCGCGAAAAGAAGATTCACTTCAAAAAGAAAGAAACTTAGTACACCGTATTTTTTTCTTCCGGATTAAAAGTAAGCCGGTATATACAAAGGTCTTGTAGTAGTTACCTGTATCTTCCGGATCACTTGTACTACAAAATCCTGGGGGTACTGCTATGAGGTACTCTGGCTCCTCTTCAGGAATCAATAAAGGCTCTTCAATTTGTAAGTCCCTTCCTCGTGCACCTAGAGAATCTGCCAGTGCTCTCTCTTGCCAAGGCAACGGACTGCTATTGAAGTTCTGGCAAAATAAAACAATTGAAGTTTCTTACTACGAAAATTTAATGTATGTACACAAAAACAAAAATAGTTTAATTAAAAATAGCGATGTACGTACTGTAAATACTAGCAACAAGCACAAGTTAATTATACAAGTTACTCGACTCCAAAGAGTCAGTAATTCCTTCATGGGGCAATGTATACGCTTTTACAACAAAGTCCCAGAAAACATGCAGACCTTACTATCAAAAGGTTTAAAATATTTATTAAGCAAAAATTGTCTAGTAAGGGTTATTATACTACTAAAGAGTGCATGACTGATAATAACCCCTGGGAATGAGGTGATCGCTACCATGCTGTTTCTAAATGTTTTCATAACAATTGTATAAAATATTATATTGTAAATTGTGCTTTTAAAAAGTCCCGCTAGGTTTCTTGCTGTTTTTTTATAGGATAGGGTGACAAACGAGCACACAGTCCACCTGATGGTAAGTGGTTGCTGTGACCCATAGACATCTACATCTATCCTCTTTTGCGAATCAAAAAGCAGATGCGTTGTCAGCCGTGAGGACTAAGATGGAATGCCTCTTTTCTAGTAAAAAGGTTCTCCGGTTCTCTACACTCACCATACGAAACACAGCAGTGTTAAGCTGCTATTTTACGCTGGTATTCTGTGAGAGCGTGGTGCTTTCCCGTCGAGCCGACCCATTCGTGCTATAAGTATACTACTAATATAGCTGCAGAATGGCTCTAACACGTTTAGGTTCTTCCCAGGGCGGATGTTTTTTCCGAACAAGTGGTAAAAGTAAAAAATGTCTTTCAATAAGTATCACATGTAATCTATATTGATTAAAAATTATTCAATTCTATTTTATTCTATTCTACGAGACTTGTTCATATTTCATTTCATTTAAAAACATACTGGATATCGCGAAAGATTTCGCGAATCAGATTCCCTGCAGTCGCAGCACAAGCAAAGACTGCAAAAAAAACAAAAACACGCGGTAGAATTGATACCTTCAGAAAAGGAGACCGAGAGAATAGGAAACACTGTTCTCTGTATCCTATCTCATTCTCTCGCAGGCTAAATCCTACAAAAGTATATGTGTGTCTCTTTTTAGTGTCGCGTTTCACCGAGTTTCAAATCACAACGACTTTAAAGAAATTTTCACTTCAATAATAGTTAATTTTAGCCGTCTTAAAACAAAGGAAGAGGTTTTCTATTCGACTGTACATTTGCCACTTTTTGTATGTATTTTGATATATTCGCCACCTTTGAGATAGAATTAATTCCCCAAATTTACAAAGCACCCCTGAAGTATAAACAATTTAATGAAAAAGAATCAATAAATCTCAAAGATCACAATTGACGAAGATGTCGCCTTTACATACAAAAAACATTGTCGAATTTTAAACATCTTTTTTGAATTCGGCAAGAATGGATCATACTCGATGGTGCTGCCCATTGTAAAACTATTTGCCAGTGTCAAGTATATGAAGAAATTATCCTTTATAAATAATTTGTTTAAAAACTTGTTCACAATATGTTGATGCGTCACATTGCGGAGTTTTTGAGATATTTTGACCGCAGCTTTAGTCGATGACGATTGTATCTCAAGGCGCCGTAGCAAACACATTATCTTGAGATTCACATCACTACTGGAGCACCTGTTCCATCATTTTCACTATTATTTCACATGAGTAGACATTTAATACACAAAATTGCACCACTTATACGTATCAAAATCTACTTTAAACCATTATTGAAATAGAAATAGAATTCAATTCAATATAGATTATAAATAATCTTACTAATATTATAAATGTGAAAGTTTTTGAGGATATATGGATGTTTGTTACTCTTTTTTGTTATTCTTTTGTTGTTCACGCAAAATATACTGAATGGATTTTAATGAAATTTTAAAATAATATCGCTCATACATCATAATAACAATATATATAAAAATAAGCTATAATTCATAAAGATATTGTGTAAATTGACCAAAATATAACGATAAATGTTAAGTAAGTCTGAAAAAAATCTGTCATCTGCGAGCTATTTTCGCGTGAACACGCATCACGCAAAAACCTTAAGCTTATGTTATAAGGTGTAACTTATTTGATGATATAAAGAGTAACTTAGGTTTGTTTTATTTTAAGGTTCCGGGCAAAAAATTCCACGCGGGCGAAGTCGCGGCGAACAGTTAGTACTTAATACTTATAGAAAGACACTCCTATGTTTAATTTACCACTAAATCGGAAAATACCTTTGTCCTGGGGAGAACCAGAAAGCAACCCAGCTGGACTTTAAAAAAAAACAGTTTACAATCATAAATGTTACACAATTATTAGCAACAAAACAAATTAGAAATAGCATGGTAGCGATACAACATTCCCGCCAAAACTCATTACAAAACTAATCACTTACTTGAATTTCGAATTTGTTTTGCAAATCAGTGAAATGTCCTAATGTTTGACCCGGAACCGGATGTGATTTCTGCAGGAATGTCGTCCATTTTATTTCCTTCTTCTCTTCTTTGATTGTTTCCTGCTCCTTTTCAATATGTTCATTGTTGGGTGATTTCTGCTGAGATTCGTGGCTGGTGTTCGTTTTGTAACAGTCTGGGCTTAAATCTTCTCGGAGCATGTGCGCTGAGAGAACTCTTGTGAGGCTGTATAATTTATTTGGAAAAAAGAAATAAATCTGTATTACTAGTGTGAGCGCAACTTCTGGTCGCGTGGTTCGAATCACGAGATGGGCCAAAAGCTATTGAGTTTTTCTATCAAGAAACCCTCAGTATCAATACGTAGTTTGGAAGTTAGCGTTGTTACACCCTCGTTCCTCGGAAACCAGTAAGAGAGTAGTATATTCCATGCAGGGAAAGCACTTAAAGCCGTTGATCTTCTCGCCGATCTCTCCCCGATCGTGTCGGGTTGACGTCCCATCGGACTATGAGTGTGAGGGAATATAAAGTGCACCTGTACTTGCGCATACACTCGTGCACTATAATCTTGCCCTACACATATGTGGTCTCTGTTGAGACCGGCTGCTGCAGCAAAAAAACTGACTATCGCAATTTTAATTGCTGATCTACCACGTGCTTGGTGGTGAAGAAAACATCGTGAGGAAACTACAATTCTGAGAAATAAAAAAAAAATTGAAGACATGTGAAGTTCGCAAACAAGAATTTCATATAATACTATGACATGCCGTTAGGTTAGGATCTTTTAATGTGGCGTTATTTAAATTTAAGATAATCAAAGACCACACTAAAATTAATAGCTATTAAACAAGAATGGTTGTGGATCGCTGGTGCCTGAAGTAGGTAATTAAAACCTGAGTTACAGGTCGCCAGGCCTCCACCTTAGTTACCAATAATCACTAAGCTTTGAAGGTAAAAAATTATAAATAAAGATGAGAGTGCGAGAATTTATGAGTGCGTGCGCGCGCGCGCGAGTGTGTGTGTGTGTGTGTGTGTGTGTGTGTGTGTGTGTGAGGGATTGAGTGGTTATTGTGTGAAAGTTTATTTGAGAATATCAAGAAGACATTCAGTTTCCGTTTACGATTGATTTAAAAGCCATTCTTTCAGAGTGCATTTAAATTTAAAGTAATTTAATGAGTATAGGAATTATTTCTGATGCAATTTATTATAAAGGTTAGGGCCAAGGAATACAAAAATCTATGACTGAAATAGGTATTAAGAGGAATCGATTTGGCGACAAGATGATTGCGTCGTGCACCGTTCTTATTATATTTAGTTAAGGAGTGCTGTTTAAGAGCTGTATACAATATAAAAAGTTGCCGTACAGTCAACACTTGGCAATGCTCATAAAGTAGTTCTGTAGAATATAAGCGAGGTTTAAAACAACACACCTTTAGTAAAGCTAGGCACGTTCAATTTGCATAAAGACTGTTTTAGTAGCCCCACCCCAGGTAGATATACAATAAGCTAGTACCGTTTGGCACAGGGCATAGTAAATCATTTTCATAACATATGTGTCGGCAGAATGTCGAAGGTCTTTAAAAATGTAAAATAACTTTCGTACTCTAGCAGATAAGTGTTCAATATAGTCTTTAAATGTTAAATTACTGTCAATTATTATGCCAAGATATTTAATAGAAGTAAATTTTTCTAAATAATACACATTGTCGGTTGTAGTGTTGCTAGTTTGTGATGAAGTATTAACTATTATATTAAGTGAATTTGCTAATGATTGAGGACTGTTTCGTATAGAAAAATTTAGTACTTTAGTTTTGGTTAAATTTAGTGTTAGTAGGTGGTTATTGAGCCATTTTCTAGCAGTATCAAATCCTTTTTGCGCTCGTTGGTATGTTTCACTCCAAGTACTGGTCGAGAAAACAAGTGCTGTATCATCAACATAAGTAAATATGGAACCACCTTCTAGGCATAGATTACACAAGTCGTTAATATACACCAAAAATAAGGTCGGACCAAGGATACTACCCTGAGGTACACCATATGTAATAGGTTGGGAGGTACTCAGGTATGAGCCAATTTTCACACACTGAACCCTATTTGTAAGATAACTGTGAAATAGGGATAGCTGGCTGCCTCTTATTCCCAGGCAGTCAAGCTTAGAAATCAAGACAGATTGATTGATTGAATTGTTTTCTTTCTGTTCGTCAAGTTTCATTACTATCGGTTCAGGCCATTCCGAAGTTTAGCCCGAACTGACAGAAAAAAAATGGTTATTCATGTCGTAATGGCATGCCAGTAAACGTCTCAGCTCTATATAAGACAGTTATTTTGATATTACAGACAGACACTTCAACTTTATTTCAATGTATAGATATAGCAACTATCTATACTAATAAAGTTAGCGATACGTTTCACTTACCTAATCACGTGTTCCTCCTTAAGCAGTTTTTCTTTTGGTGTTAACGCAGGACTTCTCTCTACAGATATACTTCTGTCAGTATCTATAGTCTTCTCTGTAACATCTGTATTTGTAAGATTTACAAGGATTACTATTGAATACATAGTTCTTACAACGTTCTTTTGAGTTTACAGGTGGGATTTTATAAGACCAAAATAATTGAAATAAACGATGCTATTGAACCAAGCGTCTAGAATCATCTTGCTAGTGATAAATATTTTTGAGATCAACAGGAACAGAATGCATATTATCATTTAGATGTGTGTTTAGTATGGTGAATGATGAGATCTGGATATCTATTTTGTTGGTAAAAAAGCATTCCGTCCTTCTTCTTTTTCATCTTCTTTTTTAAAAACGTTACCTCCACACTGAGATTTTCTCCTGTATCGTGGTAGCAGTTTACAAACATAAACTGCACAAGGGCAAACATCCAGACCCGGAACAGTAATTTGTAGGCCATATAAATACTTGTTACGTGCGGGATTCGAACGCGCGGCCTTCAGCGCTGGAACTCATTGCTAAGCCACTGCACCACAGAGCCGTCTATATTCAAGAAATGTTTCGTTCTTCGTAACGATTTGTTTTCTTATATATACAAGGTGCATTTGAATACAGTTGATATTATAAACTTGATAGTTAAGTAAGTGAGAGTGCACCTATGCTTATTCCTATACCTACGCATACATTGGACACTATAATCCTGTCCTACGCAGATGGCTAGTCTCCGTTGAGGCCGGCCACCGTGATCGAAGGATCGAAGACCGTCTGGAGGACATTACGAGTATATTACAAACTATTCATTCAGCAACTAAGGATGACTTAACATGAAAACAACTAAAACCGTTCATAGATAGTTGAACTAGATTTTTTTTAAAAGGGATACCCCTTCATTTACTATAAAACGACTCGGGAAAGAAAACGAAGGGTTTTTAATATATAAACCTGACATTAGTATTTAGGGCTCTAATACTAGAACTAAATCTGAGCATGCGCTCAGAATTACTCAACGGTATAAACCCATAACGAGGATATCCACAGACAAACAAGACTAACTGACATAACCCAGCGGATAAGTAAGCTGAAGTGGCAATGGTCCGCCCATATTGCTTGAAGAACCGACAACCGATGGGTAAGAAAGGTTCTCGAGTGGCAGCTTTATAATGGCAAGCGCTGTGTTAGGTGACCGCCATTAGATGGAGTGACGTCCTGATAAAACACGCAAACAGTCGATGGATGCATTTGGTTCAGGACTGAATTATGTGGCAATCTATGTGAGAGGGCTATGTTCAGCAGTGGACTTGTGAAGGGCTATAGTGATAGTGATAGAGAATCGCGGCGATAATATCTCGTTTTGATTTTTCATTCATTTATCAAAAGTCTTAGTCTTAGATTGCCTCATAGGGTGGATATTTACCATAGTTCCCACGCTTGGCCAGCGGGTTGGCAACCACATTTTTTTATTTTTTAGTTATTATCAAGAAGATGTTGCTGCCCATCTCCTGGTTTGTTTGCCTCTGTCGCCTCTTACGTCACCCACGGTAAATAAGTCAAAGATAAGCAAAAGGTGGAGGGTGCGCTAGTTTTTCATTCATATGCCCAAATACTCAAACGCTGCTTAATTTTAAGATGCCGTTAAGTCTCGTGCTGTCTATCTCTTTAAGTCAAAGTGACTGTGACACCACGAGATTTAACGACATTTTAAAATTGAGTGCCATTTAAGTATTTGACCCTTACTTATTTATTAATAAAAAACAACACATACACACTTTGGTGCAGGGACAACAACTCAAGTATCTTGGGTTAAAATGCGAAAAAATTATTCTTTTCCGTTTTTTGGGAAAAATTATAAATATTTAGTATCATTATAAAATAATGGAATTTACCAGCAACTTCCTGATCAGCTGCGATATTATCTGATTGTATCTCATCAACAATATACTCTTGGATAGTTGTAGGTTCCTCATCAGGCATTTTATAAACGTCATCTTCACTTTGCTCCATTTCCTGTAAATATTAATACATCATTTGTGTAGCTTATTTAATATTGTTTTTTTTTTTATAGAATGGGGTGACAAACGAGCACACAGTCCACCTGATGATAAGTGGCTGCTGCGGCCATAGACATCTACACCTATCCTCGATTACGAATCAAAATGCAGATGCGTTGTCACCCGTGAGGACTAAGATGGAATGCCTCGTTTCCAGTAAAAAGGGTTTCCGGTTCTCTACACTCACTATACGAAACATAGCAGCGTTAAGCTGCTATTTTACGCTGGTATTCTCTGAGAGCGTGGTCCTTCCCCGGTCGAGCCGACCCATTCGTGCTATAACTATACTACTAACATGGCTTAATGTTTTTTTTTTCTCTCAATTAACCATCCCAATCTTAATTTTAAGTGCTGATTTACTTAGATGATTTGCTAAGCGATATAACGTCGTAATTAACCAGTAAGTCTTATATTCAAAATAATTATCTGGAATTCACCAATAGGCATTGGGGCAGTGCGAAACTATTACCTGCTCTAAAACCGTTTTATAATGAGAGAAAACTGGTGCCCAGCAGTTAGATGTTTATTGGATGTTACTTTATAAGCCCGTATCAATATTTTTTTGACATAAAATAAAGATGACAAACGAGCACACAATCAATATCATGTTAAGTACCCATATACATTTACACATAGATTACACATACATTTTCGCGATTGGGAATCAAAATGTAGATGCGTTGTAACCTCTGCGGACTAAGATAGAATATCCGTAAGAAATTTCGGATATAGCTGCGGCATGGCTCTACCACGTGAATCAATTGCTAGTTATAAGCACATCATTTAACCCTATCTTTATCTTTACGAATCTAAATTAGGGCACGCGTTGGACAGAGGCCGTCGATTTATTTCGATAGGACCTAAAAATACGTTACACTATTTTCATTTTCTATAACTGTTTTAATAGTAAGAAGTTCTGTTATAGCAAGAAGACTGAAACTAACTAACGTGTAAGAGGCGTAAATTAGTTAAAGTCAATTTTAAATGAAGCAGCCTACGAAACTTAATAAAATAACACCATAAAATGGTATACGTGACCTTAAATTAAAACTTACTTTTGCGTCAAACATCGAATGATCTATATCAATTTTAACGTTTTTAAAATCTTCGGTATTTTCAGTTATATTTTCTTTTATAATCTCTTTGTCTTCTTTGTTGTGGGCTTCATTATTAGATACGACCTTTAAAATAGTTGCTTCAGTGGGGTATTCAATTATACCTTCAGCAGAAACAAATTCTTTTGAAATATTCACGAATTCTTTTGAAGTATTACATTTATCTATTATATCAAAATCGGACTGAGAAATTTCAGCAGCGCTATTTATATTCCAGATTTCGTTATTGCTTGCATTTTTACTTATGATATTAGTTTCAATTTGGTTTTCATCTACTATTTGCATGCTACTGTAACTGTCCTCCAAAATGATGTCTTCGAACGCTTCTGCATAGTTTTCATGCTTTTTGTCACAATCTTGAACCTCTGTTTCAATCTTGGATAATTCTACAGAAATAGCTATCACTTTGTCAGTTTCCTCTGCTACTATTAAATTTTCTCTTTCTATCTCTTCCTTTTCAATAGCAAGATCACGTATATCTGCATTGCTTTTATTTTGATGTATATTTGTATCACTCACAAATGTTTCCATTTCACCTTCACTTATGTTGCTCATAGTTTCTTCTAATTCTATTCTAATGTTAGGCAGGATTTGTTCATCTGTGCCTTGCTTTTTTAAAATGCCAAATTCCTTTTTATATTCTTCAATGCTTTTAAGTGTTTCGGTAATGGCTGAAGTGAGAATTGACGATTTTCTTTGCACCTCCAATATGTCTTCCTATTAGAAGATTAAGTTCATTTAAAATCGTGGTATAATATTCATTATTTTAATCATTTTAGAGTAACAATATTGTTACAGCCCATCAAAACTCCTTTGCTGTACAGGCCTTCCCCATAGAATTACTTATATATTTGCCATAGTTGCAACGCTTGGCAGGCGGGTTGGCAAATGCAGTTTTTTATTGTTCGGTTGTTATAAAGAAGACGCTGCTGCCCATCACCTAGTTTATTTCTCACTATAGCCTCTTACGACATCCACGGGACGATATGGGGTAGTGGTAGTGGATATTTATACAACGTTTGTTAATAAGAATATGAGAGAATGCAGAGAACATATATATATATATATAATTATTAGACTGAAAATAATAATTAGTACCTGTGATATAATACCGTTGAGAACTTACTCTTAACAAAAGACTACATTTCATACATTCACAAAGTTGCCAACCGTACATAATATATTGTTTATTGTTTGTTGACAAACTTTTTCAGTAAAGTAATACAATAAAATTCCCACTGTGGAACAATAACACAGAAATCTAAACAAATAGGCAATAGAAGTCACACGACGGTAATGAAGGTGACCTTGTATCGACTTATGACTTACCAGCGAACGATATTTTTCATTTAGACTCAATATATCGACATTGAATCTAAGTTTATTCGTTAGATCCGCATTTCACAACCACCATTACTAAAAATTCTCCGAAATCTGGTACGTTATAATGTGAACGTAGCAATGTATTGAGAATTTATGATTTTGCTAAGTTTTAAATGTCATATGGTACGACCGAGGTGGCGACAGATATTTCTTTAGGAATAAGCGTGAGATAACACTTCTAATGGTATTTATCTATATTTCTATGAGTATTGGTCTCCTATGTCATAGGGTAATGAAGTTGTAGTAGCATGAAATAAACCCAAATTTTTCATACTAGGTGAACAATCTAAGCTCGATTCCTAGAGTCGAACCAAGAAAACTGATGGACTAAGTTTTTTTTATATGAGTGGGGGCAAACGAGTATACGGCTGATGTAAAGTGACTACTGCCGCCCATGAACAACTGCAACACCAGGGGAATTGCAGGTGCGTTGCTGGCCTTTTAGAAAGGAGTAAGCTCTTTTCTTGAAGGTCCCTAAGTCGTATCGGTCCGGAAAAATCGTCGGTGGTAAGCTATTCCACAGAGAGGTCGTACGCGGAAAAAAACTCCTAGTGGTGGTGGACCGCCAAGCATCCAGATGATGTGGATGGTATCGGGAATTTTGCTGCAAAGTGCGTTCGTGATATTTGGCGGCTGGGATTAATCTAAAATTTCTCAGAGCACTCCCAGTGGTAGATGCGAAAGAAAATGCAAAGGGATGCAACATCTCTTCGCAGCGCAAGTGAATCAAGCCGATCGGAAAGGACTCGGTCGTTGACGATTCAAGCCGCTCTGCGCTGGATGCGGTCAAGTGGAAAGAGCTGGCACTGGGGAGCCCCAGCCCAGAGATGGGAACAGTATTCCATGTGAGCAAGGGTCGGAAACCGGTAAAATTTTCAAACCGGTTTGGCTTGCAAGTACATGTGAACGAAATATTAAGGTTTCGTTCCAACGTAACCTTAATTTAACCGGTATTTTCAAATAAAGTTCCCATTGTGGTTAGTGTTCATTAACCGTTATTGAACACTATTTTTTCGTTCTTTAGATTTAAGGCAAGGCGGGGATAGGGGAATCCACCGACCCGCGCGCCGCCGCGCCACACACGCCACATCGTGATTCAAAAAACCGGTTTATTTTGTTTACAGAACAAAATGAATTCCGGTTTTGTTCTGAACATAACGTTAACACAAAACCGTTATTAACCTTTATTAACCGCTATTTTTCAAACCGGTTCCGGGCCTTGCATGTGAGGCCGAATCTGCGTCTTGTAAAGTTGCAAGCGGTGTGCCGGCATGAAATACTGTCCCGCTCTGCTGAGCACGCCAAGCTTTTTAGAGGTCACATTGACCTTCTCTTTCAAGTGACTACGAAACTGCGCGTCACTCGATATGTCGACGACGAGGATTCCGATACTGGCTCAGGCAACAAGAGAAATGCCTTGAAACTGAAGAGATACGACAAGGGGGTTCCTTTTTTAGCCGTAATCGCGAAAACTTGTGTCTTCTGAGGATTAAACTGGACTAGATTTAGTCGCCCCAATCCGAGACTTTATTCAGCAAAGACTCGACTTCAGACACAAGTTTGTTCTGGTACTCAGCGACGTTTTCCCGAGAAATATTAGCACGGCCGGTGTATAGAGCATCACCAGTGCTGTCATCCGCATAGCAATGAATGTTACGGGTTTGCAACATATCATTGATATGCAGAAGAAACAGCGTTGGTGATAGCACGCAGCCTTGTGGAACACCAGCGTTAATAGGCTTGTAATCGGAGCATGCACCGTCTACTACGACCTTGATGCTCCAATTAGCCAGAAAACTGGTGATCACAATTTCTCGGTAAGCCCAAAGGAAGGAAGCTTCGAAAGAAGCACCAGACCCGATCGAAGGCCTTCGCTATGTCCAAACTAACCGCCAAAGCCTCCCCCTTGGACTCGATCGCCTGCGTTCACTAATCAGCTGGTGCTCCTCAAAGTATGAGCTGGTAGTTAATAATGGACTCTATTATTTTCGAGAATAAGGAGGTTAAGGCGATAGGCCTGTAATTTGACTGATCAGAGCGGTTACCTTTTTCAGGGATCGGGTGCACGAAAGCTGTCTTCCATGAATTCGGGACAATGCCTAGAGAGTAGGAGTACCGCAAAAGACGCGTTAGAACCGGTGTCAACTCTGGAGAGCACGTCCTCAGCACAATTGGCGGAATTCCGTCAGACCGACTCGACTTGTGGATGTCCAGAGAGAGGAGTGCTTTGCAAACTGAGCACTGTGTGAATCGCACATTAGGCATAGAGCACTCACACTGCGGAATGGTCGTCGGTGTGTTCCCCCCGTCATCTAGAGTCGAGTTGGATGCAAATAGGGAGCCTAAACGGTCGGCTTTCTCTTTTGCGGCGTGGCCAATGAGTCGTCCTCCCGGTGCAGAGATGGCTTACAGAAATTCCTTTGGACAGCCTTGGTGAGAGACCAGAATGCACGGGTTCACGAAGGAATGCGTACTAATTAGTACGTAATACTTTGCCTTGTCAATAACTCTTTTGAAGGACCTGGAAGCGAAGTTATACTTCTTTTTAAGCATGCTGGTGTTTACATCCTGAGCTGCCGAAGTGTCAGCCCAGGCCTGATAATACTCCTGCTTAAGGCTGAGATCTGCCTCTGATGGGTTCCATAGATGATGGAATAAATAGTTCCATTCCCTGTAGCACCACATCAGTGACATGCGGCGAGAAGCAAACCCGCCCCCATGGGTAGGATGCAAAGATAGATCGCATTTCGTCCCAATCCGCTGACCTGTAATGCCAAGTACGACGGCAGCCTGCAGAACGCAACCGCGAATGGAGCGTGAGTGGTTCCGCACTGCGGATGAGACAATGGTCCGAAGAGCCGAGAGAGGCGTTGACAGGAACCTGATATTCGTCCAGATGAAATGTCAGCAGAAGATCCAACAGGGAAGGTGTATGATCCTCCACATCTGGAATCCGCGTAGGCGAAGTAACCAGTTGTGTCAGATCATATACCAAGGCAAAGTCATAAACAGATTTCCCCGCATGATCGGTTAAACGTGAACCAACCCATTCAGCGTGGTGGGCGTTAAAACGCCAAGTATCACGATCTCTACGGATTGGATCTGGAATCATTTGGACGTGTGTCGGCATTACCGCTATGGGACCTACAGAGGCACCCGTAGACGCGGGGATGGTCGTCGCTGTCTACGCGAAGCCAAAGGATGGACAGGTCCATACCTTCAAGACTGCCGAGGCGTCGAGAACAGATATCCTCTCTGACGTACACGCAAACTCCAGCCCGGGGCATAAAGAAGTGTTCTAATTTGTACCCCGGGTAGGACAGGTACGAAGTATTAGCCGAAAAGGACACCTGTGTTTCGGTCAAAAAGAGCTAGGACGGTTTCGCCGTCTCTAGATGGTAGTGGACGATAGCGTAGCGTTAAGGTTCGAGTGAAGTCCTCTGATGTTGCAGAAGTCCACAGATAGCGTGGCAGGGGTCGCCATGGTTTTATCGCTTTGTTTGCCCCGTGCATTGTTAGTATAGAGCGGAATTTTGCCCCCCTCCCTCCTCCATACTTGGGGCAGCCTGAGCACCCACGTTCAGGGAAAAGGGGGTAATTTGACCGTGGATGCTCAGTGAGGGATTCTCCATTACCAGGGGTGCTGGTACCCTCCTGGGGTAGTCTTTCCTTTTTGAATTCCGCTACCTTGTTAGGGGGGGGGGGAGGAGTTGGGCCTCCGGCCACCTGCACTAACCAAGCGAAACGCAGAAGCAAAGCTTCTACTTTACGCTGGTGTTCTGTTATGTCGTGGTACTTCCCCGGTTCGAGCCGGCCTACTACTGTTATTTATATTATATTTTAATATTTTATTTTTACTTTCTTAGAGACGTTTTAAAATACTAAATTATTTAAAATACTAACATTTAATTAAAATATTAAATTATTTAAAATAATAACATTAAAACAGGAAATAGAGTGAATGGGGCTCTACACGCTATTGTGAAGAGTCAGAATGTGTCAAAAATGCACGTTTGGCAATTCACAATGCTGTGTTAGTCCCTACTTTAATGTATGGTAGTGAAAGTTGGGTCTGGCAGAAGAAGCATGAGAGTAGAATAAATGCTGTAGAAATGCGGTCATTAAGGAGTATGCTAGGGCTGAATCTGAATGACAGGGTGAGAAATAGTGTGATAAGAGAAAAGTGTGGTTTGCAAGATGACGTTGTGACCAGGATTAAGAAAGGAATGCTTCGGTGGTTTGGTCATGTAGAAAGAATGAACGAAGAAAGAGTGACAAAGCAAATTTATGCTGCAGAAGTGAACGGCAGAGTCGGAAAGGGACGCCCTAGACGAAGGTTTATCGACCAAATTGGCGATATATTGAAAATGGGCCAGATTAGGAGTACCATTAACCGACGAGCGTGTATGCGTAGATATATGGAAGTAAAGGAGGCGAGAGAGGTGTGCCGGGATCGTGCCAAGTGGAAGTCCGTAGTCTCTGCCTACCCCTCTGGGTGACAGGTGTGAGTGTTTATGTATGTATGTATTAAAATACTAAATGGAAAATGGTGTACATAAAGAAGGAAAATAATCTAAGCATAATTTTTTTATATTTTGTTTGTAAAAAATGATCAAGAGAGAAAGGGGAATATATTTTACCTTGTTAATGGATATAGGAAAATACTTTTTGAAATCCATTACGTATATTAGTAAATAAAAAGGCTTGATAATATTTAAGACATTCTATATTCAGATTTAGCTTATTCAGATTAAGCTGTACGTGTTAGAGCTATGCTACAGTGTGTAATAGCTGTAGCGTGGATAGATCGGGAAAACTGGCAAAGGCCCATGCTCGCACAAACACCAGCGCAAAAAAGTATAATGATGCTTCGTTTCATATGGTGATTGACAAGAATTGAAGACCTTCTACTTTTAACCGTCTGGAATGTCTATTCCATCTCAGTATATAAGGGTTAACAACAAATCTACATTTTAAATCATAATCGAAGATAGATAAAGATGTCTATGAACTATAGCATTCACTTATTATCAGATAGACAGCGTGCGTAACTCCTTAAAAAAAGATTTCCCCCTAATTTTTATGCTGATCTGTTGAAGAAAGTGTAATCTTTAACAGATTAACAATAAATCACTTTGATGATAAATGTAGAAATGATACATATTAAAAAAAAACAGTAGGTGGTAAAACTAGTAATTAACTGTCATACCTTTGTTATTGGAGGTCTGTCTGATCCGCCTCTTAACCCTAGCTTGATATATCGTGGTAGTCGTTTTGAGCCACCATTTAAGCCTGGCTTAGTGTATACTGAATAGGCGGGAGGGCTTGTAGGCACATTTGGCAAAGATGGGTTATACGAAACTCCTTCACTTATTTCAGTTTCTACTTTTGGTATTAGATTTTTCTTTTCTTTATGTGGACCCTTCAGATGTACGGATTCAAAAATTTCAGGGCTTGGATCTCTTGGAATAGGAGTAGTTCCTCTACTTTTAGGTAACGGTACAACAAGTCTAAAAATGTATTCATCTGTTAATGGTGTAGGAGGTGTCGTGGAGATTGAATATCGGTAATATTTACAACATTTTGGATGGACTTTTGAGTTTCTTCAATTTTGTTTTGGTTTAAGTCTGTTTTAAGAACCATTTTGCTACTTTTAGCCGATTTTGTTAACACTTGAGAATCGGAATATGATAATATCGATGATTCTGAAGTTGCTTGTGAAACGGAACTTTTTTTGAATGATTTATTATACACGTTGTCTCCATTCGATGATTGACTTATAAGAGACTCTGATACGTTTAGCTCTATGTTTGTTAATCCATGTACAGTTGATTCTGATTCACTGGAACTTCTGAGTGCTTGCGATTCCAATGTATTTGCTAGTAACAATTGTCCGTCAGTTTCCTTTAAAGCAAAACTATGATCGTTACGGCTTCGTCCTAAAGTCAGAGATTCTGAATCAGTATTTTTTGTCTGATTTACAACTTTAGAAACCGAATCAGAGAATGCTGCTGTATTTATTAGTTTACTGCAAGTTAAATCTTCCTCCTCATACCTTTCTAATAGAGGGTACACTAATTCACGTTCTTCTTTTTTTATAATTGTAAGTGCTGCTGATTCATCTGTAGTCATTTTAGCTTTTTTAAGCCCAGACAAATTTTTGGTAGATGTCACGTCTTGTAATTTCTCAGATATATCGTAGATCTGCGTTGTTTGTGCCTCAAGTTTATCTGATTTTTTTTGTAACTCAGATGTTGATATATCCTTGTTTAATTGTATTTCAACAGACTCATCAAAACTATCGCCTATTTGTGTTATATCTTGTATCACAATGCCAGTACCATTTTCCAATTTATGCATAGCGGTTTGTAATAAATCTATTCGGAAATCATTAGATTTAATACCTTCAGTTCCAGCCATGAGTATAGCCCCTTTGACTCTTTCAGAAGCAGATTCTCTGACATTCTTAGACAAAGAAAGTTTACAAGACAGTTGCTGATATTTTTGAGACGCTTCTTTTTCAACTTTTTGTATAACTGAAACATTTAAATTTGACTCTTTTTTACTAAAGGCTTTTTCGTTATCACCTTTTTCTTTTTCTTTTATTCTTTGGTTTTCGGAAACATTTACTCTTTCTGCTGCATTTAATTCAACATTTGTTTTTTTAATAACATCATTGCTTAAAATTTCGTCTGTTGATAATTCACTGTAGCTGGAAGATTCTAAATGCGCTGGTGCAGACTGTTTAAGAATTTCGTCTTTATTTGTTTCAGAAAATAAATTTATATCATCATTATTTATTACAACAGCTTTATTCATAGTTTTCGCAATAGTCAAACTTTTGGTCTCTTTGGCCATTTCCACGTGTTCATATTTAACAGGATATTCAATAACTTGTGTTTCATAATCCTCATACGTGAAATTTGCTTGCTGAACAGTAGCATTATTAAAAGACATTGCAAAATTTAAAAAAGTTGGTTCCGATATTATGAGAGCTAACTGTTTATCACAGTAAAAGTTAATTGAATTATTATCTTGTACTGAATATAAATCAGTGTATTCATTATTCGCTAGAGCTATTAGAACAGCGACAGCTTTTTTTAGCTCGTGTTCTTGGATAGAAATTGCAATTTGCTCTTCTCTTATATCAGAACATTCAAAATTTTCCGTCATTTCAGAATCGAATATGATTTGGTTTGCGGAGGCTAAGCCAATAGACAATGTAGAGATAAGATGATAAGGGATATCAACGATTTTGCAAATTCTTCCGTTACATCATAATTAAGCGACATAGTTTCAGTTTCTTCAAAAATTGTTGTCATTTGTGCCACGACAGCTTGACATATTGGGTATGTTCTTACAAATTCCTTGCTTTCTAAACTAGATAAGGCAACTTCTTCCTCAAATGTATCAGGTTCTTTAAAAGCAGCTTCGACGTAAATAACATTTATTTGCATTGCTGTTGCTGTACCTACCGATAGCGCTATTTCAAATATATTTGGTTCTATGCCCCCAAAAGCTTGTTCTTCTTTAATTTTTTCAACTTCATATAAATTAATTTCTATTAAATTAGTAATAATCGTTTGAGCGGTTGCAGTGCATGTACATTTTACCGTCATAAATATTTCTTTCACGATGCACGAGTCTGCTTTCTTTTCTTGGACTATTTCATTCTCTATACATTGAGCTTCATTATATATTGTACTAGTTTGTCTTATTAAAGACGTACCCATTGGAAAAGCTTTCAATAATACTTGTGGTTCAATACATATAGAACTTAATTCCTTTTTAACCTCGTCCACTTCAAAGTCATAACTTTCTTCTGCATCAATTTTTGATAAATGGCAGGCAGCATAACACATCGTAAGTACTGATGGTGATTCTCTGGTTTCTTCACTACATTTTGCGTTCTCTTCCTGAAAACGTTCCCTTTCCATGAATTCTGCATCAATGTAGTTAATGTTTAGTTGCGTTATGAGTGGAACAGCAACGGAACTGACTGTAACTAAAACTTGCGGTTCATAACTTATAGAAGCCAATACGTATTTGGTATCAATTGTTTTAAATGAAAGGTTCTCTTCTGTGTCTGTGCTTATGTCTTGACTCGTTGCATAAACTATACAGTAAGTCTTAAAAAAATCTCTAATTTCTTCAGAGATGCTGGCTTTCTCTATTTCAAATCTATCTAATTTGATAGATTCCACTTCATTAAAGTATATGGTAATTTGCATAACTACGGGCGTACAAACTGGGTAAACCCTTAAAAGCTCTTGTGCTTGAAAACATATGATAGCTACTTCTTCATCAGTTTTGTTAATTGAAAAATAATCATTTTCTTCAAAATAAACTGACATTGTAGCTTTATCTAATTGTTCAGTTCCATTACAATTAGGTACGTGAATTACATTTTCTTTACACAGAGCTTGTGCTTTGCTTAGTTCTTCTGTTCCTAAATTAAAACATGGTGCCTCTTCTGCGACATTGGTGTTATTTTGTATATCTTCAAAAATTGCACTTATTTGTCTAGCGGTTGCTCTATTCAATGTTTGAACTTTATTAAGTTCTTTAACTTCTATAACTGGAGCAGCTACTTTTTCCTTCACATTTATGTATTCAGTTTTGTTCTCTGAAGCCGTTTCTATTTGTGTATTAATTTGTGTTGCAGTGCTTTGACACATAATTTTGGCTGTTTGAAATTCACTTATCTCTAGAGATTCTTTTGCTTGAAAAACGTTCTTATTCATATCTCTTGATTCAATGGTTTCAGTTGATTTTACTTCATGCATTTCTAAGGTCCGTTCATGAGCCTCCTGTTTAATCAAACTGTTATAACTTTCTTTTGTTTCACAATTTTCCAAGGTTGAGGCTATTTGTGTAGTAGCCATTTTTCCAACAGCTTGTACTTTAATGCCTTCATCTATGAATTGACAAACTTCTGATATAATACTTTCATTTTCTTTTTCGTCTGAAACTATTGGCAGGGGATTATGTTCAACATTTACAGTAGCTACGTAATCAGTCCTTATTACATAGCCTTTCATTTCTTCAGTATCTGGTAAGACCATTGAGGATTTTATATCCATACTTTTTGACTTTTCTGCTATTTCAAGAGCTAAATCATTTTCTTCGCCTTTGTAATTGTCTTTTGAATTGGATGATAAATTATAAGACTTTTCTATAAAATATTCGGAGGTAGCTGATCCACCGTCATTGGAACCTGTGAATTCTGAATTCTGAGTGGTTTCTACGTTTGAACTTGAAATGTATTTATCAAATATTAAATTTGTATTAGTATATACATGAGACTCTACTATGGCGATATATGTCAAACTATCCGTAGGCTCATATTTAATATTCTGCGAATCATGATGAGACTTTTCATATTTTTCAAATGTTTTACGACTTTCCGATACTCTTCTCGCAGCCTCTATAGTTGCAAGCTTAATCTCTTTTTTTATTTGTTCCTTTTCTTCACTATCCATTTTTGTAAGCCATTCGAGGGTATCGGTTTCTTTAATCTCTACTTTCTCGATATTACTACTATTTTCTGACATTTTATTACAAAGTCGCACAGTATACTGAGAACCTCCAATATTTAGCTTTGTATGAAATTCTGATATTACAGTGTCCATTATTTGAGTCAGTTCTTCTGGCTTTCTTAACGACATTTGAGCCATTTCAGAACCTGATAACTTTTTTTTTCTTAAATTTAAAGATTCGTCATTATCCATATAAGCTGAAGACAGGTGTTTCTCATCAAAATGTTGATCCAGAATATTCACTTCCGTTTCATTGTCCTTACGGTCTCCTAAATTCTGATATTTTGCAAAATATGTGTGGTTTTTTAAATAATTATTCGACTGCAATGATGGTTGCATGAGAATAAACCTATAAAAAGCTATTATTGAATTTAAGAAATAAAAATATAATATTTTTAATAAAGAATTATAGACATTTGACGATTCTGCAATCTTAATAATGTGTAGGATCATTTGCGAACCTACTAAGAATGCTTTTGTTTGTGCTAATATTCTCGTTGATTTCATTTTGTCTTCAAGCTCTGTTTTGGCTTGAATATTGATCATTTTATTTTGTAAACGACAGCTATTCTTAGTTTCATCATTAGAATAATCTTCTGTTTTATGAGGTCGAAAGAGCTTCTCCGCTTCATTGTCGAATATAAGAGATTTTCTTCTGACCGAGCCAACTTCAATGCTTTCTTCAATTTCCTGAATTAAATATAACTTCCTCTCATCTTCCAAGTTATTTTCTTTTTGTAGATTATCCATTCGAGAATCTTTGCCAATTCTTTCGTAAAGTTGTACGGATTCCTTAACAGACTTAGCAAGATATCTGCTTCCTCTGCTAATAGTTTGTTACTCGAAATATTGTCTTGTAACAAAATTAATTGTGATGGCGGAGTACAATGTTCGATAGACTCAGTGTCGATCTCTTTAACAATTTCTTGGGCAACTGTTAAAGCTTTGTCTATACTTTCATTGACTATACTATTTGCGGTTAATTGGATGATGTCTGTGTTATTAAATACTTTACTAAAATCTTTGTTCTCGTACTTATTACTTTCTGAGTTAAAAGTAATTGGCTCAGTTTTAATTTCTAATTGTGGCTCATTGTTCTTACTTTTTTCTTTTTCTTCTAATAAATTTCTTTTAATTTTCATTTCCATTATTTTCTTAATGATTCTTTCTTCCGTTTGCCTTCCATCAAATATTTCACCTTTCGGATCATACTGTTCTGATATTGGTAATTTAAATCTGGACTCTGAGTTTGCGTTAGTAATGGTATAGTCTTCAAATGAATTATGATAAGAATTGGGTAAGGTGCGTATGTTCCCGTGCAAATATTCATAGTAAAGTTTTGTTGAAAAGGGTTGAAACTGTTTTGCACAGGGAGATGTTGAAGACTTATGGGTTTCTCGTTCGGTTAAATTCGTAGTTTCGAGGAAGCGAGGTGCTCCTAAATATACCTCAGTGGGCGGCGATGTCTGGTCTGAAATTTCTTGGTCTATAGATTCGATTCTCGGCTCTCTGTTGCCTAGAACCGGATTGTTGCGCCCACTGTAAAAAGCAAACATATTTTTTTATTACAAATCAATTTTTTTTTTTTTTTTATTTAAATATGTAATATATGAAATTTACAGAGAGCGCTTATCCGTTTACATATTTAGTGTAGCAGCGTGTAAGAATATCCACTACCACATCTCGTCCCGTGGGTGTCGTAAGAGGCGACAGAGGGAAACTGAAACAGAAGATGGGTAGCAGCATCTTCCTGATAACAGCTTAAAATAATAAAAATCTGCGTTTGCCTTTCCGCCTGCCAAGCGTGGCAACTATGGCAAAATCCCCCTTATGAGGCAATTTATGTGGGAGGCATATGTTCAGCAGTGGACTTTAATAGGCTGTAATGGAATGTAATATATTAATTTGAATTAATTAATTAATGGGCTTATGAATTACTAAAAATATTAAAATTATAAAAATTATCATCACCATAACTTTACCATATAGTAGTGGCGTAAGTGAGTAAACTACCCAATATTATCCCGTGGATGTTGTAAGAAGCGACAGAGGGAAATGAAATAGGAGATGAGGCAGCAGCATCATCCTGATAACAAGTCCAAAAATATAAAAATATAAAAACATGCGTTCAGTTCACATGCAGTAGAAATAAAACCTTCAGAAAACTAAACTCCGAGAGAATGAGACGATTGCAGAGTATCAGGAGTATAATAATTTGTAGGGTTTATGTAATTATTTGTAACACTGTAACACTGTATACTGTATTCTATCTCATTCTCACGTAGGCTAAATCCTATAGATGTATATGTTTGTCTCTTTTTAGTGTCGCTTTTTCGTTTCATCGAGATTCAAATCACAACGATTCTAAAGAAGTTTTCACTTCAATAAATTGCGGTATCCAACTCGCTCGCCAAGCGTGACTATGACTGATGTGAGACTGTCGAGTGGCCCTAATGAGGCATTTTTATAGGGGAATCTGATCTACGCTAGATATATTCTAAAAGGCGCTATTTAAGACCTCTATCCTGAAGTTAACCGGACAGCTAAATTAAATATATATATAAGGTACGTGAGGGTAATATGGTCACTATATATATATATATATAAGTCTCTGTCTTATACATATATATATATATATATATATATATATATATATATATATATATATATAATATCATTTTCATTTATTAATTTCTGCCTACGTAATGGTTCATTATTTTTTCCCTGTTCTCCTTTTAGAAATTATATGTGGAAACATGTTTTGAGGATATCCGAGCGCCGTTTAGTCCATATAAACGAATTCCTATATTTGTCGGTGGATAATGACATCGGAGTAAACATTTTTTACAATACAATCTATATCTACCAGTGCCATATTTATAGGTTTTTATTTTTTTCATAAATTTATCATTTAAATTACTAGGGTCCTTCGAAAATCGCTAAAATGGTTCAGTTTTCCCGCCATTATTAGTCATCCGCAGCGCCAGAACCAAAAGCTAATACCAAGCCATTATAAAATATATTTTCAATAAAATGTCTGTGTAGATCGGAAACAAAATTTCAATGTATGAGTAGATCGGATAAAAAATTAATATCCAAGAACTGAAGGTAGCCGGGGTAAATATGACATCGGAACGTCAAACACCTCAGTCCTCCACTTGACCATGGGTGCAAAGCACCCGGAATGTCGGGAATTAAAAAGTTTAAATTAAACGTAATAAGAATCCGTAAAATCTAATAATATATAAAAAAAAAATATTTGTTTGTTCGTATTTTGTTCGCTGCTATACCGTTCATTAGATTGCGCTAAAACTTTGTCAACTTATTGCTTACAGTTTTTTTGTACGTGGTAGAGCCATGCTGCAGCTATATCAATTGTATAATTGCAGCACGAATGGGTCACCTCGACCGGGGAAGGACCACGCTCTCACAGAATACCAGCTTAATACTGCTGTGTTTCATATGGTGAGTGTAGAGAACTGGAGACCCTTTTTACTGGAAAAGAGGCATTCCATCTTAGTACTCACGGCTGACAATGCAATTGATTCGCAAAGGAGGATTGATGTAGATATATATGTGCCGCAGCAACCACTTACCATCAGGTGGACTGTGTGCTCGCTTGTCACCCTTATCCTATAAAAAAAACTTCTGCGAATATTATATGCTTAGTACAATTAAGGTGGCGCGCGTGTGGTACTGACAAATATATTTATCATTCCTAAGTAAACAATATAACTGTTCCAAATTTAAAACGATATTTCCACAATTATTTCTTTTGCGGCAGCAACGCGCCTGTACCAGCTAGTTATATATAATATATTATATTATTGAATATTAGGTGGAAGGACTACTTTTGTGCCTTTGAGTCTGTCTGGGTAGGTAGGTACCAGCCTCTTATCCATTTTTGCCACCACACAGCAGTGCTTGCACTGCTGTGTTTCGCTCTGAAGGATATAAGAGAGCCAGTGTAATTACAGACTTTTTTTTATAGAGGATAAGGGTGACAAACGAGCACACAGTCCACCTGGTGGTAAGTGGTTGCTGCGGCCCATAGACATCTACCTCGTTTGCGAAGCAAAATGCAGATGCGTTGTCAGCCGTGAGGACTAAGATGGAATGCCTCTTTTCCAGTAAAAAGGGTCTCCGGTTCTCTACACTCACCATACGAAACACAGCAGCGTTAAGCTGCTATTTCACGCTGGTATTCTGCGAGAGCGTGGTCCTTCCCGGTCGAGCCGACCCATTCGTGCTACAACTATACAATTAAAGGCTGCGAGGCATTCTTAATTTCCAGGGGTCACAACGTATTATTCAGCCTTCTGTGTATAAAGTTGGCAGCCGATATTCATGGACTGCAATAGCCACTTACCATCAGGTGGGTTGTAAGTTCGTTTGTCACTTCCAGTTTTATAAAAAAAACTATAATAAAAAAAAAAAAATTTCACATTACATCATAGTTATATCGATACGCTCTTGAAATCACTATAGCGAGTAACGACACGTCACTTATATTCTCGCGGCTCATTTTAAAAATTGTCGGGTTATAATATCGATTTTTAATAAAACTATTACGATTATATTATTATTTACAACTGTCTTGTGGGTACCACGTTACATAGATTATTTACGCTAACTGTTATAAGTTCAATCGAGGGCCAAAATAATTATTTACGAATACCCAGTCGATCCAAACAGGAAGGTGTGACTTGTGTCAAGTGCCAAATTTGCAAAAATATTATGCTGGCACCACAATATCATCAAACCGTCAAATTAGAAACGTTTCTTTGCAACAAGTGGTAACATAAAAATTTTTGTACAACCGACTTCAATATAAATAAAATGAGAACATCATCAATGTAGTCGAAGTCAATTAAATACGCATTATTTAGGATAACTCAAAAACTACTGGTCAGATCTTTATCAAATTTATATGGAACCACATGAGAAGCACCAGCTTTCAAATAAAAAAAGAATCATCAATATCGGTTCACCTAGAAAAATGTTCTGAGGTAACACACATAAAAATACAGTCGAATTTAGAACCTCCTCCTTTTTTGAAGTCGGTTGAAAAGAAGCCCCACCAGCTATTATCTTGTTATTTATTTATTCTTTATCGTATACCTTATAACAAAAGAATACAAAGGGCGGACGTAATGCCTTGGGGCATTCTCTACCAGTCAACGCATGGTGTGGTGAGAATTTGACGCAGGTGTAGCAATATAGAATAAAAACAAAATAAAAATGATAATTAACTACGTAATATATACGTAGTAGAGCCATGCTGCACTATATTAATAGTATAGTTGTAGCACGCATGAATTGGCTCGACCGGGGAAGGACCACGCTCTCACAGAATAACAGCGTAAATTAGCAGCTTAATGCTGCTGTTTTTCGTATGCTGAGTGTAGAGAACCGGAGACCATTTTTACTGGAAAAGAGGCATTCCGTCTTAGTCCTCACGGCTGACAACGCATCTGCATTTTGATTCGCAAACGAGGATAGATGTAGATGTCTATAGGCCACAGCAACCACTTACCATCACGTGAACTGTGTGCTCGTTTGTCACCCTTATTCTATTAAAAATATATTTTACTAATATATAAAATAAATAAACTATATCTTCTTTTTCATCAGTCAGTTAAAGTCTAAAACCAGGTCAAGGTCTCTCCATTGTACGGAGGATGCGCCTTAACCGTCACACTTGGCAGGCGGTACGATCAAAGTACCAGATGTGAACACCTTTGAGGCACCTTCCGTTTCTGGTCTGGCTATTTACGCCTGGCGTTAACGAGACGGTACACCGCCATCTATCGGAAGCCATAAGATTTTTCTGGTCGCCTCTTACGACACTCATGGGACGAAATCAATAATAATGTCCTCCAGACCGAATTTTGGTCACGGTGGCCAGCCTCAACAGAGACTAGCCATCTGCGCAGGACAGGATTATAGTGCCCAAGTGTATGCGCAAACAACAACGGCTTTACGTGCTTTCCGAGGCACGGGGGTGAGACACCGCCAACTCCCTGACTCCGGGCTGATACTTAGAATTTCTTGATCGAAAAACTCAATAACTGATTTTTTTGGCCCTACCCGGGATTTAAACCCGTGACCTTATGATCAGCAGTCGCACTACTACAACCACAAGACCAACGAGGCAGTCGAGGGACGAAATCTATATCATTATCATTACAGCCTATCAAAAGTTTACAGTTGAACGTAGGCCTCCCTCATAAATTGACTCCATGACAAAAACAGAAACTTTTTTATTAAATATAGATTATAAACAATACTTATTGAACTTATTGACTCTTTTGTTTAATTACCACTGGTTCGGATAAATACCTCCGTCCTGGGAAGAACCAGCAAGAAATCCAGCGGGACTCTTTTTTTGAAAAATATAACAGTTTACAATAATATATTGTTACACAATTAATACAAAACAAATTAGAAATAACTTGGTGATATTTGCCATTGTACCACGCTTGGCAGGCGGATTGTCAGCCGCAGATTTTTAATCATTTTTAAGTTGTTCCAGTTTCCATCTGTCGCCTCTTAAGCGGCCTCCACATGCTTGGTGTTTGCCACAAACACCAAGAATCACCAAACACGTGTCAAACACTGACTACAATCACCTAACACAAACACAGCATCCACATGCTTGTCGAACGTGCTAGTATATTCCGAATGGACAAACATGACGGACGACGAGCTTTTATCAGCGATTACTTTCGGGTTGACCTATTTTTATTTAAAAAAAGGCAAAATGAAATTAAAAAAAAGAACATAAAATACACCAGTACCTATATACACAATGGCACATCGTAGGGTATAATAATAATAATAGTAACCACTAGTAACTCCGTCCGCCACTCGCCGTCGTCCACTACTACTGATTGCCAAGCGTTTGGATACATCGCAAACACGTTTGTCGAACAGCCTTTGGTTTGTGCACAAAAACCGTCACCGACGCCAATCACTGGCAAACACAAACAAAAACAGGCAAACACCAATCCACACGTTCGTGTTTGTTGTTTGGTGTTCGCTGTTTGCCGTTGTTTGCCGAGCATGTGGAGGTGGCTTTACGACCCACTAAACCGCACCACTGTTCGAATAAGTCGTTCGAACCTTGGACAGTTTCTTTCTTTTTTTGGTAAACGGTTGTACTTTTGCAAGTGTCAAGTCTTATGAAATTATCCTTTATAATAATTTGTTTAAAATTTCTACACAATATATTGATGCGTCACATTGCGAAGTTTTTGGGGGATTTTGACGGCAACTTGACCCAGCAGACAGCCGATGACGATAGTATCTCAAGGCGCCAAAGCAGACACAACAAATTGATGTCATATCACCATTGGAGCACTTGTTTCATATTTTTCACTAATGGCTCATAGCGCAGCAATTTAATACACAAAATCGCACTTTTTATACTTATCAAATTCCACTTCAAACTTTTATATAAAGATTATACAGGAGCTGCAATCCAGTACAATCAGAAGGTCAATTTCCCTCCAAAACTTCGTACAAACATACATATATATTTTTCAATGACAATTTAGAACACTAAAAGAAAACAAAACAAACAAAAATAAAAACATTACTGGCACTCTATAATTTAAAAAAAACACTCACTTATTTCTATAGACCAAGTGAAACTTCATGGTGACATTTCTCGAACGCGATAAATTAAAGACCTCGTTGAATCAAAATTAATTCATCAATGAATATTATTGGAACATCGATCAATATGTTATTCAACCCTCTACAACTGCATCTACTATTTACACGTGCCTACGTTCACGGCAATCTTAGTTATAATTAGGGACCCTCATAAAAATTTAATTTCCACCTGTTAACCGTTGTGAGTATGGCCCAGCTCTTCGGACATGACGTGAATAGATTAATGGACTAGATTAGGCTGGACGAAAAGTTGGACATAGGTTTCTCCCACATTTGAGACGATCAACACCGACTTATGTTTTAATTTTTGAGCCGTGGTAGCTCAGATGGTTAGCGCTCGCTATAAATTTCACAGTACGCGAGTAACCCGGACTCGATCCCCGCAGGCACCAATGAAATTGTTAATTACAATTTTAAGTGCTGATTTACCACGTGCTCGGCGGTGAAGGAAAACATCGTGAGGAAACCTGCATGTCTGAGAAATAAGAAAATAAATTTTGAAGACATATCAAGTTCGCCAACACGCATTGGGGCAGCGCGGCGGACATTTCTTTGCCCTAAAACCCTCTCAGAAATTAGGGGACGCCTGTGCCCAGCAGTGGCACGTATTTAGGGTGTAACATTAACTTTTATTTTTTAAATTAACCTCTCAGGTAAGGAGTTATGTGCTCACCATAAAAGCGAACAGCACAATCAAACACATAACATAGTTCACATAGACCACCCACCGTTCTATTATGAAATTTAAAGTAACAAACGAACTCACAGTCCACCTGGTGGTTACTGGCTATAGCAGTCTGTATTCCGATCTAAACAATATGGAGTGTCACTACAATTACAGACTCTGAACTTAGTCCTCAGAGGTGATGGCGCTATCACCTCTGCGCTGTCGAGTTGGTTGCAGGTGACCAAGAACTGCAGTAGCCACTTACCATCAGATTACCTGATGGTGAGTTTTTTTTATAGGATAAGGGTGACAAGCGAGCACACAGTGCACCCGATGGTAAGTGGTTGCTGTGGCACATAGACATCTACATCTATCTTCGTTTGCGAATCAAAATGCAGATGCGTTGTCAGCTGTGAGGACTAAGATGGAATGCCTCTTTTGCACTAAAAAGGGTCTCCGGTTCTCTACACAGCAGCATTTAGCTGCTATTTTACGCTGGTATTCTGTGAGAGCGTGGTACCTCCCCGGTCGAGCCGACCCATTCAGGCTAAAACAATACAATTAATACAGCTGCAGCATGGATCTACCACGTTTAAAAAAGTTTGTTTATCACCTAAATTTTGTAAAAATTAATGTCCCTACTGAACCCAGTATTGTTAAAAATGTCTCGCACTTAAAAGCAATGAGTCATCCAACGATTTTGGCCACAAATTTAGCATCGACGTACATAATGATCATGTCTGGCAGTGATAGAGACGTCGTGTGACACGAATGTGATCTGGACAGTGATTGGTGATCAACGTTGCCACAAATACCTCGTAAATAGTAAAAGATGATGCGCTTTTAATTAATCTGTAGGTTATAAAATTTACTTTTAATAAAAAGGCAAAAGCCGGTGTTCAATACATTGAAGACATAAATTATTAAGTAAATTCATTTTTATTCATTAATACCTAAAAAGATTAACATTGTAAAAAAATTGTTTTATATAACATAAATAATAATATATAAGATAAAAATAATATAATTAGTAATGTTTATTTATAACTTAAATAAGGAAAAAATGTATTTATATATAGCAATAAAATATCAATAAAATGCAGTGGCAACACTGAATTCTTGTTCTTCTTCATTTTGAACTTGGCTATAGCAACGTTGTAAAGTGCACTTAATTAATAAGTCCAGTTTTTACTGGTTCAAATATGCTAGCGTGTACTATTAAACAGCCGGCTTCAAATAACTAAAAAGAATTTAAAGATATATAATTTTTTTTTTTAAACGTTACCTCCTCACTAGGATTTTCTCGTGTATCGTGGAGGCAGTTTACATACATAAATTTCCCAAAGACAAACATCCAGACCCGGAACAATTACTTATATGTCATACAAATACTTGTGCCATGCGGGATTCGAACCCACGGCCTTAGCGCTGTAACTCATTGCTATGTCAATGCGCCACGGAGCCGTCGTATATATTGCATAGAGGAATTAAAGCTCCGACTTCAGAATGTGAATAATTTTATTCTTTTTTCTTTTTCTTTTTATTAGAAGTTAATTATATCTTTTAAGTGGATTAAGGAATATCTCTATCTCAATTTCGTCTAAATATTTTCATTAAAAGATTTACCCCTATTTTGCCACGCATAGTGGTGAAATTCTTTTCTCCATATCTACATGGAACCATCCTTGAAATATATCCTATTTTATAAAATAGAATCATTATAACTCATCAACTAATTTAAAAAACCCTAAAAAAACAGCTGATGACCTTCAAACGGCTGAACCGATTTTGATAAAACATTTCTAAGAACCACGCGCGGTGGTTTTTATTAAAACCTGCTATTAATTTAAAAACACCACGCCCAAATTGGTTCACCCGTTTAAGAGCTACGGTGCCACAGACAGACACACAGACAGACATACATAGTGGTCAAACTACGAGTATATACCACCCCTCTGTTTGCGTCGGGGATTAAAAGAATCATTAAAATCGGTTCACAATGAGGGCAAATAATCTTCCGCTCATCAGATGTCGCTAGTTGACACTGAGATGAAGTTTGTTACGCAATGTCATTTAATTGAGAAGTTAGTTTTAAATAAATGTTTTTCATTTTCTGCAGTATTATATTTTTTATTTATTTATTTATTATTTATTTATTTATTTGCTTTTTAGTATGTATCTTACATGAGATACTATTAAATACTATGTATTACATACTAAGTCCCTAATGGAGATATGCAAATTCTTTGAAAGTTTTGTTTTATAAAATTAACATATCAAAATCAATAATTAATTCAACAACAACAAACAATCCATTCCATTATATAAAAATATCAAAATTGTAATTAAAAAAATAACAAACAAAGAAATTTAAATTAAACAATATTATGTACCATGTCAGTTAATAATAAAATTGTCAATTTATCAGCTAAAGTCTTATAAAAAGTTGTCATTAGTAATTTAAAAACTCATTTACCGAGTAAAATGTATTTTGAAGAAGTCACTGGTATATTTTTTTTAATTTTTGTATAGGAAGATCTCTGATTGTTTGCGGTATTTTATTGAATATTATTTTACCCATTCAGTAACAACTTTTGTTAAAGCGTTTACTTTTTGGTATTTATAATATTAATAAACAAAACAATGCCTCAGTGGATTGGTCTTTAATTTTATGAATATCTGTGGCTTAGTTTATTTAATTTTAATCTAATTAATATAATATATAACTAATAGTACAAAAGAAACATTAACCTTTAAATATTACGCACAAATTAACTTCAACGCTATGAAATCTGTCAAATATTAGACCTCATTTTTATGTGGCGCCGCCCTGGCGGCAGAAAAAGTCGTGAAGTTCATTGACGAAGATATCGCGTAGGTAATATACAAACAAAAAAAATTGCTAACCTCCTTTTTTTGAACACGGCTAAAACGTTTCTCGAAAAACTCTAAACAAGTCTCACTTTGGGCGCAGATCTTCTAACATTATATCGACAGTAGCCTAATGAAATTAAAAAATAAATATTAAGACGTTGAATGATGCTGGTAGTGTACTGTTATGATAATGCAGGGCAATTTTCATTTTTATTTGCTTCCCATTATTGTAAATTACATAGAAGACATAGTTACATTTAAGGTATTAATCACTTCGACTAGATGAAGCGTAAATGTAAATTAAGCCATATAATATAAAATATAAAAAAACCACAAGAGTTTAGGAGTTAAGGTTCGCCATAATGCTTCAACGTTGAAAATTTGACAAAATAATAATTTACTAGCTTGTCTGTCAATTTTGAATATTCATTTAGCTTATAAATAGTTCAACATCAACATTATATTATGGCCGTGTAGTGGTGGTGGAAGAATATTCACTACCCCATATCCCGTGGGTATAGTAAGAGACGACAGAGGGGAAACAAACCAGGAGATGGGCGGCAGCGTCTTCCTAATAAGTAGAAGATAAAAAACTGCGGTTGCCAACCCGCTTGCCAAGCGTGGCAGCTATGGCAAATATCCCCCCTGAGACAGTTCTTCAGACTTCAGACGATGTTCTTCTGTGGACTTTGACGGGCTGGAATGATTGAATGAGGGCATCCACGACTTTTCTGCCACCAGGGCGGCGCCACTTAACAATGAGATGTAATATTTGACAGATTTTATAGCGGGGAAGTTAATTTGTTCGAAAAATGTAAAGTCTAATGTTTCTTTCTATACTATTAGTTTCTATTTTATATTAATTAGATTAAAAATAAATAAACCAAACCACAGGTATTCATAAAAGTAGAAAAATTAATATAAAAGAGATATTATTAAATATTAGATAATTATAAAAGAGTTAAAATGTACAAAAATTAAAGAGCAAACCACTGAGGCATTGTTTTGTGTATTAATATAATACTGTAGAAACTGATAAACTTTTATTTAAAGCTAACCTCTCAATTAAATGACATTTTGTAACAAGAAACTTCAACTCTGTGTCAACTAGCGACATTTGGTGAGTGGAAGATTATTAGCCCTCATTATCTTATAACATTTTTTTTTTATTTGGCAAAGAATCGGACAATATGTTCTAATCCTTAATTTTATATTTTTTCTGGTTGTGGACACAGGAGCAGCGAGATAGAGAAATGTTTAATTATTTTTTTCTAATAACAATGACTTACTACATTATTACACTATAATTACATTAATTGATTGGCAGAGCGTCAATCTGTGGGCCGCCGTGACCTTATTGGCGTAACCGCCGGCTTGAAATCAAATTAACATTTGGCAGGTATTCGGTATTTGTCGGAAGACTGAAGGAATTTCACTTTCAAGAACTCACGTGTTGGGAACGAGAACATAAATAAGTATCCGTGTTTGTGAGGCTGTTGTGAAATTTATAACAGTTCGATAACTATGAGATGTATACATACATTTAATTAAAATTGAGGTGTCTGTCTGTAATCTAGAAATAACTATCTAAATAACTTTAATAAAGCTTTTTTTATAAAAGAAAAGAAACGGGCAAACGAGCCTGCAGGTCACCTAATGGTAAATTTCGACCGCCGCCCACGAACAACTGCAACGTCAGGGGAAAAGGAAATGCAGGCGCGTTACCGGCCTTTTAAAAAGCAGTAAGCTCGTTTCTTTCTCGCTCGCTCGAAGGTCGTATCAGTCCGGAAAAATCACCGGTGGTAAATCATTCCACAAAGAAGTGCGAGCAAGAAAACTTTTAGTAAGTTATTGAGGGAGTATTTTGGAAGAAAACATTTTGGCTGTCTTTCTGTCTGTCCGAACTAATCTTTGGAATGGCTGAACCAATTATGATGAAACTTTACGAACAGATTGAGAGCAAGCCCTGGATTACATTTTATCCTAATAACGTTGAGTATTTGAGCCCACCCAGGCGAAGCCAGAGTGAGTCGCTAGTTTTTTTATAAAACTTGAACTGACAAACAAACTTACAGTCTGATCAACCTAAGGCAAGTGGCTAAAACAACCAAAACACCTGTAACAAATTTTTAACAAAAAATAATTTTTAACAGAAGCGTAGTCACCTCTGAAGCCTGAGGTGGAATGGCTCACATCCTTCAATTATATATAGGGCGTTCAAATGCTGTGTATAATCTAATATATAAAAATTAATTTTCGTTTGTTCGTATTTTATGCGCTGCCATACCGTTCATCAGATTGCGCTAAAACTTTGTCAACTTATTGCTTGCACTTGGGCGCAAAGGTTATAAGCATAGTACAATTAACTTACACTAGGTGGCGCGAGTCAAGGGATTGATACACGATTCAATAAAAAATATAATTTTTATTGAATAAAACAGAGATACATTGTTTTATCGAGCGAAGTCTGAGAACAGATTGACAATAAAAATGGAATATAACTTATATATAGTTGGAAACAACTGGGAACAAAACTTATTGTCATGAACGTCAGCATAAATTGGTTCCAGAGAAGTTATTATGTATTTTGCAATATTCAATAAAATTTCTAAAGTTAGTTTGAACAACAGGAAACAAAGAGTGTCGTATAATTTATTCTCATAGATGTCAGCATAATTTGTTCTAGAACATTTCATTATATTTTGCAGTATTTTATACACATGTCAAGTAAATGCTGAGTCAACCCCTTTAACTTGTTGCTATGCTATGCGATGTGCTGACAAAGCATATATCTACAGGGCAAGTATCCTTAACTCGCGCGTATTGTACCGACAAATTTATTTGAAAGTTATATATCATATTTATACATTCCTAATCAAACAATATAACTCTTCCAAATTTAAAACGATATTTCCAGTAGAAGATAGTACCAGCTAGTTTTGTTATATAAAGTAGTGTATATTAAAATATTGTGACAGGAGATTAAACATGGATATAATGTTTAATGTTACTTTTGGAAAGAAAGCAACAGAATTCTGTACAGTGTAATGTGTGAAGGCGACAGCAAAACAACAAAATTGAGGCAGAAGCGTGACCAAAGATGATTGCGAGAAATTTAGTGCTGTGTGATTCACCACCATTTGTTTACCCAGTGGCTTTGAAAAAGTATAGGTAAAACAATTAAGAATTCGCGTCCCATTGCACCATGATAATGCTTCGGCGCCTACCGCGAACCGCGAAAATGTGGAGCTCGTGACCCATCCCGCACACGGAACAGAATTCGTACCATGCGATTTTTTTTTAAATATCAAAGATTTGACGAGAGGTTTAATATTTAGGGAGCCAGAAGAGGACGTGATAACTTTCAACCAACACGTGAAAAACATGCCCTAAGACCAATGGTCCATAAATTTGGTTGGTTTGAACAAAACAAAAATGGTTTGAACAAATGAAAATTTTGCCTAAAACGTAATCTATATAAATAAAATGATAGAGGTTTGCTGTTGTGCGCGCATCACGGAAAAACTGTTGGATAGATTTCAATTAGGTTTTCTAAGTTTTATTTGCTTTGACACTTGGCCTTTATCTAAAAAAAAATATAGCGATATCTTTATTTAATATAAAGTTGAATAAAACTATTTTTACGGATTTTATCGCGTTTAATTTTACTATTTTGATTCCCCACGTTTCGGTTTCGGTCCCCCCCTTGACCATGGGTTGTTGTAAATTAAACGCGATAAAATCCGTAAAAATAGTTTTATTCAATGTGTAGTGTTCGCGTAAATATAAGAAATCATTAATATAAAGTTAGATAGTTAATTAAAGTTTTAAGAAACAACGTTTTTTATACAGTGTTTTTCACACAGTCAACTGTACGTCGCTTGCTCTCGCGTCACTAACGCAGATAATTTATATATTTTAGCTACAAACGAAGCTACGAATAACATTGTTTACAAAGAAAATTTGCCTTTTTGATGTTTTTACCTTCGCACATACGAAATCTTTGTTAATATATCAAGCAACGCGGACAAAGTCACGGGTATCAGCTAGTGGCGAATAAATTGAAAAACAGTAAATATATTTGTTTGCATATAAACTGTTTAATGTATGAGTTACGCAAGACTTTCAGTGTACTCAGGTAGAAGCTTTCTATACCCTCCAGAACGGAACACAACCGTGCAAGCTGCTTCTTGACGACATAAAAGGTAAGAGGATATGAAAACACGAATGAAAACTTAGTTGGCGCATTTGCGAGGTTGTTTTGTGAGGAATTTATGTATAAGCTCATTCTTTTCTTATATAAATAAAATGATAGAGGTTTGGCAGTTGTGCGCACATCACGGAAAAACTACTGGACAGATTTCAATTAGGTATTCTAAGTTTTATTTCTGAGACACTTGGCCCTTATCTAAAAAAAATTATTGCGTTATCTTTATTTAATATAAAGTTATTAAAGTTTTTTAGAAACAACGATTTTTATAAGCACTACGTGTTCGGTGATGTTTGTAAGCAACGCGGACGAAGTCGCGGGTGTCAGCTAGTTTCAAATAAAATATTAGCAATGCTATTAACATTACAAATAATAATATCTCTTTAAATTCCCTGTCATATACAGCGATACCTTAGCCTCGGATTCGAATCCTGGGTCGGGGCAAAATTAGTTACATGGTTTTTCTGTGAAGAAATTCTCAATAGGTTTAGGTGGCAGTGTTCAACCACCATGCCTCGGAAAGCACGTAAAACAGTCGGTTCTGTGATTGATTTTTCTCCGGTCGTGTTAATGAGGGCATCCACGACTTTTTCTGCCACCAGGGCGTCGCCACTAGAAAGTGAGGAATAATATTTGACAGATTTCATAGCGGGTAAGTTAATTTGTTCGGAAAATGTAAAGTTTATTGTTTCTTTCTGTACTATTAGCTATATTTTATATTAATAAGATTAAAAATAAATAAACCAAATCTCGTATATTCATAAAAGTAGAAAAATTAAAAAAAAAGTTAAAAATGTGCAAAAAATTAAAGAGCAAACCACTGACGCATTGTTTTGTGTATTAATATAATACTCTAGAAACTGATAAACTTTTATTAAAAACCAACTTCTCAATTAAATTACATTGTGTATCAAAAAACTTTACCTCAGTGTCAACTAGCGACATCTGGTGAGCAGAAAATTATTTCTGCTCACCAGATGTCAAAAACAAAAAAAAAGGTAACAAATTTTAGCGTTGATCAATAATTATAAACTGGGTGTTATTACAAGTTTCAGCTTAGCATGTCCATTTCCTCATACGAAGCTTATAAAATTATGTTGCCAAGTCATATAACACGTGAGTGATGTTGCAGGAAAAGCTATTCATTCAAATAGACATCAGTCTATCATCGGAACCTACATTCGCGTATAAATGGGGGGTGGGGGGGGGGGGGGGATGCGGTGGCCTGGTTAACTATTTTTAACGTGTGATGTCCTATCGATTATTGTTATAGGGATACTACAGAAAGGAACCATTCGTGTCATGTACAATATACCATGTGACTCGCTCAGAGATCTTTTTAAACAAATTAATATATTTACAGTTGTTTTACATTTCATTCTAAATTATATTATTAACTTCCCAAAAAAGTGCGAAGTTATAGATTTCGGTCCGGTTTTGAGAATGCGAGTTTTCATTAGATCTCCAAGTTTTGAAGTCCTAGGAAGCCGTTCCGACTATTCCCAGCTGGACGTCCGGCCGTGTGTGTGTGTGTGTGTACATATGTATGTATGTATGTATGTAAATAAAATTTTGTCGTACGATATCTATAGAATGAATCAACCGATCGAGATGGGCGACACGGCGTTTGAAAGTGTTCATTGAAACTTCGAGCTCATTAGATTTTCAAGTCAATCGGACGAGCCGTTTCAAAATTTTCAAAAAATCAACTAATCTCATTTTACAGTAACACTGAAACTAAACATTCGTCGAGCGGACTATTAATTAAAAAACCTAAACATTAAAAAACCTAAATATCACTAAAATTGTTTAATAAAAATAGAAACTTGTTACATGGCTCAAAAGCTAGGTTAAGTTTAAAGTTAAAGCTAGGTAACACACAGTTTTTACATATGTCAACATTATGGGGGCCACAAATTGCGTTCCTGCATTTCATGCGACAGCATTTCGTCATTCTTTGAGATTTCGACGAATAGAGTTATCATATTATCCACACACCCGACGCAGAATGAACAGGGTTCTTTATTTGAAGAATCACCAAGAATATCCTATAACGTGGTCCTGATGTCATGTCTCAATGCCACCGTTTGTAAATGTGGTCGTAGCCAGGACTCAATGAGTTCGTCTCCTATCTTCTTGATATAATCTCGCCGAGACAACAGAGTTTTCTTGTTACTGAAGTTGTTACACACATGAATAACAGAACTGTTGTTTGTTGATAGATTTAGCATATTGTAGAAAATGCATAGCCGCTATCTTGACTTTTCGGTTTGGTACATATTCGAACAAATTTGATCAACAGTGTCTACTGCATCCTTTGTACTCTTATATGAGTTTATCACCTTGTAAATCATCCGAGTGTATAATTTAAGTTCTCTGTCTGTTACAAGGCCGTATGTTCGTCTCAATACGCACTTGAATAATCAGAATTGTTGATAGTATCTCGATGTATTCCTCCATCCAAAATATTATCAACTTCTGCCAAGTGTCCGATATCTCTCCATATTCGTCGTCTGTTTCTGCATTGATCCATCGACTTATCTGCTCATCTTGGCTTCTCAAATCTATATGAAAATAGTTTATAAAGGACACAAGAATAATATAAATTATTGAGCAACAATTAAAATAGTTATACCTTTTATAGCATTAATAGTACACATTATGTCGCCTATCTACATTAATTTAATTAGAAACATATTCAAATGAACATAATTTATTATAAATATGGAAATCCATTGCATTTCTGCACTGTAAAACAAGAAAACTGAAAAGACTGTAATGTAAATACCTCGACAAAAAAGTTACGTAGCAACTAAACTATCGTCGAGCGGGCAACGGGATAGCCATAGCTCGCTTCCTAATTGAACTGTGATTGCAAGTGTGTCACGCGTTGCCCTATTTACTCAAATTAGGAAGGTAAAAAAAGAGCCGAATGCAGGGAGTACGGGGAAGTTCGTGAACTGGACGTTCGCGTGGAGTTGCGTCGTCACGTAGACGAATGTTTAGTTATCTAGGGTTAAATCTAAATAAAAATAAAATAAGCGGGACGTTCCAGGGATAGCCTGCAGGGTCAACCGTTTTTCAGATTTTATTTGTTAAAAACCATTTTAACACATTTGATAAAATGAGTAATCTCTAATGTAATTTGCATAATAAATCTAAACTGCTATTCCAAAGTACAGACTCCATAAAACTAGCGACTCATTTTTGGGTAAATGTATAACTATTTATATCAAGATTCCCTCCCTGTAAATATAACTGATTTGCATTATCATACATACATTTTACGTGGTAGAGCCATGCTGCAGCTATATTACTGGTATAGCTGTAGCACGAATGGGTCGGCTCGACCGGGGAAGGACTACGTTCTCACAGAATACCAGCGCAAAATAGCAGTTAAACTGAAATCTGGTTCTCTACACTCACCTTACGAAACACGTATGGTGAGTGTAGAGAACCAGAGAACCGTTTTACTGAAAACGAGGCATTTCATCTTAGTCCTCACGGGTGATAACGCATCTGCATTTTGATTCGTTATAATGATTATTAAAATCGTAGGAATTCTTGGACGCGGTAAGCTTCTTTAGATTTTCTTGATTTGTGTATTGATTGATTTGATTTATGTTTTATAATGGCAAAATTTCTGTTTGAAGAAAAATAATCTACTTGTGTGTTTCTTACCGCTTCTTTTCACAAGGTCTCCCGCAGTAGGGAATTGATGAAGCGTTGCCGTAATTTTTTTATGTGAAAACCAATTGAAAAGGGACGCGGTATTCGTCTCACGCCCTGCATCAGAGATCAACCAATTATTGACCTTCTATTCACAGACCAATACCACACCACGCTGGGTTCGGGAACAACGAGGTGGGCGTGACCCCTGAGTGTAAGACGTTCGACTCCGAACTCGGCCCTTTTTCAAACGAAAGTGTTGACGACTAAGATTACGGGCCCCTTATGGAAATGGTCCCGGTCTTGTGTATGTAATTAGTTGACTGTATATTCCCTTTTTCCCTACTATTAGGGTGAACACTGAAGGATCTTGAAATAAAACATTAATTTCTTCAAAATTCCCTTTGGAAATGTGATACTGAAATTTTCATTCCTGATGCTAAGTGGATACTGCCGCACATGAACATCTACATCTATCCTCGATTAAGAATTAAAATGCAGATGCGTTGTGACGCTGAGGACTAAGATGGAATGCCTCGTTTCCTGTAAAAAGGGTCTCCGGTTCTCTACACTCACCATACGAAACACAGCAGCATTAAACTGCTATTTTATGCTGGTATTGAGAGAGCGTGAGAGCGTAGTCCTTCGCCGTCCAGCCGACCCATTCGTGCTACAACCATAATATAGCTGCAACATGGCTCTACCAAGCAGGTACGAGTTTAAATATCAGCGAAATACCACTGACTCACTCACTCATCACGAGATCTCCAAAACTATAAGCCCGATTGACTCAAAATTTGGCATATATACTCCTTTCTCAACGTAGATACCTCCTAGAATTTTGGATAAATCCTGATGGATTTGAAATAGGATGTTACAGCTTGTATAGGCATATAATGCATACACATTTTAGATGTACAAAACATTGATAAAAGGGCTCAAAAAGGAAACGAAAACTAATTCGATAAAAATCTGGAAAACTATAAGAAACTAAAGACTGTCCATGCTCCTCCCCTCGGAATTGTCTTGTGCTCACCCCAAGATGTTGGGTGATGAATTATTAAAAGTGGGTTAAATTAGTTGCTGCTAGAATAAATTAGTTTAATTTTATTTAAGTAAAGGAACGATATGATTGATTGTCTTTAAGATCGGTTGTTTGATCATGAAGAAAAAGTGAATGTGGAAAGAGTGACAAAGCAAACTTGTGTTGCAGAAGTGAACAGCAGAACCGGCAAGTTTGTCGAATAAAATTGGTGATATATTGATTGAATGGGCATAATTTGAATGAAAGAGAGACGAGCATGTATGCGTAGATACTATTTGGATGTTAAGGAAGCGAGAAAGGTGCGATTATGCCACTGACCTCTATATATACAAGTACGCGGTCAGTGGATTGTGCCAAATGAAAGTTTGCATCTCTGCCTACCCTCTTGGTGACAGGCGTGAGTATTTATGCATGTACATATGTATGTATGTAAAGAAACATTATATTATGAATATGGCTTAACACTTCAAATTGAAATTAATTTCTTTGCGTAGGTACATTGGGCTTGGGCTTCTTTGGCCATCGCCTTTCAGGAGCCAGACCCCTCTGGAAAATAACCCATACACCTATGAGGGCTAATAATCTTCCGCTCGTCAGATGTCGCTAGTTGGGACTGAGGTGAAGTTTTTTGATACACAATTTAATTTAATTGAGAGGTTAGTTTTAAATAAATGTTTTTAGGATTCTAAAGTTAGTGCCTCGGTGGTTGGCTGTTTACTTTTTTGCACTTTTAAACTCTTTTTTTATATTTCTACTATTACGAATATCGGTAGATTGGTTTATTTATTTTCAATTAATATTACAGAAATAAACCTTTACCCAATACATTTTTCTAACAAATTAACTTCCCCGCTACGAAATCGTGTCAAATATTTCACCTCATTCCAAAGTGGCGCCGCCCTGCACGGCTAGCATGCGCTGGGGAAAAAAATGTATCCCCCGATTTTATCCACTGACAAGCGATAAAATTATCTTGACCTTATGCCAAAGCACGGCAACGGGGAGAAGTATATCCCCATTTGACATAACGAGTAGACATATATCCCCCGTTCGTAACATGGAGCCAAATGAAAAATAAAGAAATATGCTTTTTTGACATTTGAAAGGGACTATTTTATCCTAGTTCATTGGACGCGGGTTTAAGTTTATATTCATACAAAAAATCTATCTAAGTCTAAGTCTATCTCCCATTTTATCTACTGTGGATATTATATCCACCGGTGTGCTCATGCTCAAAGCGTGGATAAAACTAAGCGAGGGGATAAACATTTTCTCCTTTCCCCGGGGATAAAATTGTCTCCTGCCCATGCTGGCCCTGCTGGATGTAATAAGAGGCAGCCATAGAAAGTACCATAAAGTTCACTGCTTCTGACAGATGGCAGTATAATCATTCCTTAATGCTAGCCCTGAGGTGGCAGAAAAAGTGGATGCCTTCATTGGAACCTATCAACTTTTCATTATGTTGCCACAAGTCCACGTCACCTGATTACACAGCCAACATGACAACTTGTTATGTTTTTAGCGCAATTGTCAAACATTTAGCTGCGACTCTGCGAAGTCAAGGGCTCGAATCCCGTACAGGATAGTTAACACAAAACAGAACAAGTGTTTGCATGACCTACAAATAATTGTTCTATTAACTTTGGCCTCTCAATACATTTATGAAAATGTAATTTACGTGCACAAAAATAAAAGTAGTTATACAAAAATAAGTGATATTCATTCTGTAAATACTAGGAACAAACACAAGCTAGTAGTACCAGTTACTCGACTCCACCGAGTCGGTAATTCATTCTTGGGGCGATGTATACGCTTTTACAACAAAATCCCAGAAAATATACAAAATTCGACTTGCTCAAAATTAAAAAACTTTATTAAACATAGTTTGTATAAAAAGGATTATTATAATATTAAGGAATTTATGGATGATAATAACCCCTGGGAATGAGGTGTTCGCTACCAAGCTATTTCTAATTTGTTTTGTGTGGTTAATTGTGTAACATACATGATTGTAAGCTGTTATTTAAAAAAAATGTCCCGCTGGGTTTCTTTATGGTTCTTCCCAGGACAGAGGTTTTTTTTTTCGAACCAGTGGTAATTAAACAAAAGAGTGACTTTCAATAATTATTATTTATAATCTATATTGAATAAAAAGTTTCTGTTTCTGTTTCTGTTTCTAGGTCTGGATGCTTGTCCATGCGTAATTCATGTATGTAGAATTGATTCAAGATACAGGAGAAATTCCTAGTGTAATGATAACGTTATAAAACAAGGAATTCAGCCACGGATCCTACGTTAGATGCCAGCCGAAGTCAAAATTAATATATAAAAACTAATTGTTAGTTTCGGGTTTTTTGTGGTTTAACTTTTCGAGACTGGGACGTGGGAATTAATTAGTTTTATAATTCATTCAATGCAGCCTATCAAAAGTCCACTGCTGAACATAAACCTCCCGCATATATTGCTCTCATATGGTATAATTGCCATAGTTTTCCGCTTTTCAGGAGGGTTGGCAACCCCAGTTTCTTTATTATCTTTGAGCTGTTATTAGGAAGATGCTGCCTATCTCCTCTTTAATGTTTTTATCGAATAAAGGTGACAAAGAAGCACACAGGTCACCTGTTTCTATGTGGATACTTTGATCCATAGACTATATATATCTCGATTGCGAATCAAAATGCAGAATTCGTTGTCACCCCTGAGGACCAAGATGGAATGCCTCGTTTCCAATTAAAGGGGGTCTCCGATTCTCTACACTAACCATACGAAACACAGCAGCATTAATGATTTCTGATATTTACGCGAACACTACACATTTAAATAAAACTAGTTTTACGGATTTTATCGCGTATATTAACTTATTTTATATTCCCGACGTTTCAGTACTTTACAGCACCCATGGTCACGGGGGACTGAGGTATTGACTTCCTAATGTCATAGTTAACCACGGTTACCTCCTGATTAAAATTTTGTTCCGATCTACGCAGTATGAACTTACAGTATCTTGAAGTCTTGCAGTTGTATGCTTGGGTTGGGATTTAATTTTATTAATTATAGGATCCCAAGCAGATGGTAACACCAGCCATCTTCTCTATTGAAATTAGGATGTTTTTTAATTTCAATAGCCTCGCGAATCATCCTTGGAAGGAATCGGTATTTTTAGCGAGGATTTGTGGTCTATCAAATCTAATGTAGTGACGGGGGCGATCCTGTACATGTTCACAGACTGCAGACTTCCCGGAGCGTCGATTCTTCACATCAGCTATGTGTTCTTTAACGCGTGTTTTTATTGATCTTTTAGTTTGTCCTATATAAGAGAGACCACATTCACAATCAAGCTTGTACACTCCCTCACAGATCCTTCGTGCTCTCTGAAACAAAGATTTACCCACGATAGCTAACTGTGAAGGATGGTGATGAGAGTCACCGTTTAAATATCTATCTGTATCTATCTGTAGAAAAGCTAAAGACTTGTTTAGCTTTTCTAGATGTGTTAGTAATTCGGAATCCTGATAACACCTTGAGCCACATTGTGTATAGAAAAAAGACCCATACAGATAGATATTTAAACGGTAACTCTCATCACCATCAGCGATTGCCTGCTGTACTGCCATATGTCAGAGGTGTCACTGACAAGATTGGCTACATCTTGAAGCGTGCTTCCATTAAAACAAACTAAAAGATCCATAAAAACCCGCGTTAAAGAACACATAGCTGATGTGAAAAATCGACGCTCCGGGAAGTCTGCAGTCTGTAAACACGTACAGGATCACCGCCGTCACTACATTAGATTTGATAGACCACAAATCCTCGCTAAATAACACCGATTCCTTCCAAGGATGATTCGCGAGGCTATTGAAATCAAAAAACATCCTAATTTCAATAGAGAAGATGGCTGGGTGCTACCATCTGCTTGGGATCCTATAATTAATAAAATTAAATCCCAACCCAAGCATACAACTGCAAGACTTCAAGATACTGTAAGTTCATACTGCGTAGATCGGAACGAAAATTAATAATTTTTAATCTGGAGGTAACCGTGGTTAACTATGACATTAGGACTTCAAATACCTCAGTCCCCCCCCTGTGACCATGGGTGCTGTAAAGTTTTCGAAACGTCGGGAATATAAAATAAGTTAATATGCGCGATAAAATCCGTAAAACTAGTTTTATTTAAACAGCAGCATTAAGCTGAATTTCACGGTGGTATTCTGTGAGAGCGTGGTGCTTCCCCGGTGCAGCCCACCCATTGGTACTATAACCATAATATAGATGCAGCGTGGCACTACCACGTATAAATTACCCTCTGTCGCTTCTTACAACGCCCACGGGATGATATGGGATAGTGGATTCTATTTTGGAACGAAATTTCTTATCGCACGGTACGAATTTGGCGGATGGGGGTTAGGCGAGAGAAAGTGTAAGATTTTTCCGTCACGACCCTTTCTATAGTGCGAGCGAGATGGAATAATATCCATCTCCCTCGCTCTTTTCTTATCTTGCCATGAAATAAATATTATTTTAAATGACGCTTCATTTTAATAGACGCTAGTAATTCATTTATTTGTATTTGTTAATCAATAATATAATACGTTTATCAATAATAATATACTACGAAAGGAACTTCGTTCCAACCGAGTGTTCCACGACACTCACGCATGTTTTTTTTTATAAAAGAGGGGGCAAGCATGCAGCTCACCTGATGGTAAGTGACTGCCGCCGCCCACGAACAACTGCAACACCAGGGGAATTGCAGGTACCGGCCTTTTAGAAAAGAGTAAGCTCTTTTATTGAAGGTCCCTAAGTCGTAACGGTCCGGAAAAATCGCCGGTGGTAAAGGATTCCACAAAGAGGTCGTACGAGGAAGAAAAATCCTAGTAAAACGCACAGTGGTGGACCGCCAAGCATCCAGATGGTGTGGATGGTATCGCGAGTTTTATCAGATTGTTAAAAGTACTTACTGACTCTCGAGGAAGTTAATTTAAAGCACACAACTGTTTATAATCACGGTTAAAAACAAACTAGCAGTTAAACTTGGCATCGGGTTAATTGACCGCATTTCTTTTAAACCTATCTAGTGCGGCGGTTATGTAAATGTTTTGGTAATCTACGGATAAAGCGCCATCTAGTAGTTGCTTATTTTTTCAGTCAGTAAAAATCATATCATCCCTTGGGTGTCGTAAGAGGCGACAGAGGAAAACAAATCGGGAGATGGGCAGCAGTATCTTCCTAATAACGATTAAAAATAAAAAACTGCGGTTGCCAAACCTATGAGGCATTCTATAGGGGAGGCCTAGGTTCAGCAGTGGACTTTAGGCTGTAATGGATGAATGTGAAGATAATCTACCAGGCGCACATGACCCACTGAGAGGTGAAATTATTAAATCAACAGTAACATTACCACTATGACAAAATATCCTCTATGAGGCAATTTATGAGGGAGGCCTATGTTCAGCAGTGGACTTTAAATAGGCTGTAATGGATGGATGTATAGAAGATAATCTACAAGGAGCACATGACCCACTGAGAGGTGAAATTATTAAATCAGCAGTAACATTACAACTATGACAAAATATCCTCTATGAGGCAATCTTTGAGAGAGGCCTATGTTCAGCAGTGGACGGACCTTAATAGGCTGTAATGGATGGATGTATAGAAGATAACCTACCAGGAGCACATGACCCACTGAGAGGTTAAATTATTAAATCAACAGTAATATTACAACTATGACAAAATATTCTCTATGAGGCAATCTTTGAGGGAGGCCTATGTTCAGCAGTGGACGGACCTTAATAGGCTGTAATGGATGGATGTATAGAAGATAACCTACCAGGAGCACATGACTCACTGAGAGGTTAAATTATTAAATCAACAGTAATATTACAACTATGACAAAATATTCTCTATGAGGCAATCTATGAGGGAGGCCTATGTTCAGCAGCGGACTTTAATAGACTGTAACGATAACGATAAAAGTCCACTGCTGGACGTGGGCCTCTCTCGTTGTTGCAGAATTTGGCTTAATCGTCACGCTTGGCAGGCGGATTTACAATCTAAGTACCAGACATGACGACGGCCTCGTTGGTCTAATGGTTGTAAACGAAGTTGCTGATCATAGGGTCTCGGGTTCGAATCCCGGGTCGGACCAAAATCAGGTATTGGGATTTTGGGTTTTTCTGTCAGGAAATTCTTAATAACAGCGCGGAGTCGGAGAGGTGGCGGTGTTCCACCCCCGTGCCTCGGAATACACGTAAAGCCGTTGGTCCTATATCTCTCTCCGGTTGTGTCCGATTGTGCCGTACCATCGGACTATGAGAGTGAGACAACAGAGAGTGCACCTGTGCTTGCGCATACACTTGGGCACTATAATCCTGTCCTGCGCAGATGACTAGCCTCCGTTGAGACTGTTGTGATTGATATTCGGTGTGGAACACATTCAGTGGCTAATTAAAAAACTAAACCAATTCTCTTATGCTCTTTATAAATTAAGGAAGGTTGGCAGTGTTAAAACACTCCTAACAGCCTATCACGGATATGTTGCATCAACCTTAAGATACGGAATAATGTTTTGGGCCAACACTACTGAAAAACAAAGTGTCTTCAAAGCGCCAAAAAAAGTGCGTTAGATCCATGTTCGGTCTAAACCAGGATGATTCATGTGAACCTTTCTTTCGCAAATATAAAATTCTGACTCTGCCGTGTATGTATATATTTGAGGTTGCAAACTTTGTTCGAAATAACCCAATTTATTTTGAAATGAATACTGCCGGAAGTCGTCGTGAAGGCACATTGAAAGTTAATCACAGATGTAAAACCCTTCTTCGCAGAATGTGTGTAAATTGCATGGCACCAAAAATCTATAATAAAATCCCATTAAATATCAGATTAATTAATGATGTTAAAAGATTTAAAACTGCACTCAATGGCTTCCTTGCTGAAAAAGTGTACTATGACATAAGAATATTTTTTGATGACAAAATGTAAAATTACTTCAATTATGTTCATATACCTTTAAGGTGAAACATGGCTGTACCTAATAATAATTTTGTGTGACATCCTGTAATACCCATGTTTATGAATGAATTAATAAATGAAATGAAATGAAAATGAAAAAATGGCGTAGCTACCGTAGGGCTGGGCGGGGCAGTGCCCCGGGGCCCCCAAGCTCAAAGGGCCCTTTATTTTTTACTAGCTTCCGCCCGCGACTTCGTTCGTCTGGTATGGACCAACATTAAAAATTATCCCACGGGATCCTTTCATCTGGATAAAGGTATCCTATGTTTTACCCAAGTCGAGCTATATCCATGTGCAAAATTTCATCCAAATCCATCCAGTATCTTTCGTGAAAGCGTAACAAACAAAGAAACATTCACATTTATAACATTATTAGGAAGAACGATTAAATATTATCTGCTGCGTTACACATAATACTTAGTAGCAAGTAGCTTTGCTTTAAGTCTTGCAGTGGGCGATAAGGAACTGAATATGAAGTACTTTTACACAGCCTTTAAAGTATTGTTTAGTTTAAATAGGGCCTCAATCTCATTTTTGCCCCAGGGCCCTTGATAACATAGCTACTCCACTGAACACATTATTATTATTATGGGATATTTATGAAGTATTCTCATTTGGTTGGGCTGAATAAATATATAAAAGAAATATAGTAAATAATAATAATTATTATTATTATTACTAGACGTATTCACCTTAAACGCTGCTGCCCGTCGCCGGTCTGGTTATTTTACGTCTGGTAAACTAACATGGGCCAAATTAAGAGTACCCTTAACCGACGAGCGTGTATGCGTAGGTATATGGATGTGGAGGAGGCGAAAGAGGTGTGTCAGGATCGTGCCAAATGGAAGTCCATAGTCTCTGCCAATCCCTCTGGGTGACAGGCGTGAGTGTTTATGTATGTATGTAAACTAACATAAGATGGTTGTACCGCCATCTATTGGAAGTCATTAGGCGTATCTGGCAAATACCTTTTCTTTTTTTTTTTCGTGGGGAAATCCTCATGGATACCTTCCGCTGCGGGGGCAAGGGATCTCTGAACTGCTCTGAATGTTCGGAACGCAACCGGGGCCCCTCTATCTCTTTGCTACACTAATAGCACGTCCCGGGGGCAGTACATGCTACCCCCAGCACCCTCGCAGTGCTACCACGATGTCTCGAGACCACTTCCGAGTCATCGTCCTCCTCGGAGGCTACATAACTAGGCGCTCGAGGCCCCCGCCTCGAGTCTCTGCAACCCCGGAGGCCCCGTTTCTGGTAGGGGAACACCGTTTTCAAGAGGAGGGCCGTGACGAACGCCTTGGCGACGTCGTCTCCGCGCGGGATCTGCCCTCTCCCGATCCCGCTCAGAAGCCTCCTTCTGAATCATAACAGATTCACAGAAGGTGGCTACGGCCCTCCACGATCTGGCAAATACCAGATACATCTAAGTCTACGTCGTAAGAGGCGACTATGGGGAATGGGGAAATGGGTTTATGATTTGGAATAGTAGTTTTATACGTGGTAGAGCCATGCTACAGCTGTATTACTGGTATAGTTGTAGCACGAATGGGTCGGCTCGACCGGGGAAGGACCACACTCTCACAGAATACCAGCGTAAAATAGCAAAAAAAAAACTCCCACCTAAGGATTTTCTACTGTATTGTGGAGGTAGTTTGCATATAATACATAATTTGCACAAGGACAAACAACCGAACCCGGAACAATTATTTGTAGGCCACACAAATACTTGCGGCCCTCAGTGCTGTAACTCAGTGGTAAGCCCCCACGCCAAGGAGCCGTCAAATTCCTTTCCCGGATTCCAGCAAGAAACAAGTATACTAGCCGTAAGCCATAAAAATACCGGCCAAGTACGAGTCGTACTCGCGCATGAAACATTATGGAGGAAATTATTCAAAGCATATATCAGACCTTATGGTTCAGATGACCAAAAACGTGCGTTCCATTCTAGATACTGAACTTAAAACATTTCGGGAAGAAATTTGTAACATGAAGCAGAAAATGGATGATATGAATAGTAAATGTGAAGATATTCAAAATAAAAATACTAAGTCTCTGGAAGATACTAAGAGTCTGATTGAAACAAATGCCAAATTGCAGAGTACTGTAAAATATCTTGAGACACGCATGAACAACCTTGAGCAGAACGCCCGCAGCAGCAACGTCGAAATTCAATGCTTGCCAGAGAAGAAGTCAGAAAATCTTTTCACGGTGTTCAACAACATTTGCAGTATAGTAAAGTGTGACATCAAAACTGAACAGATAAATCGAATAACAAGAATTGCCAAACTCAATCCGAATAATGATCGTCCTCGTTCGGTGATAGTTGAATTTAATAACACTAGAGTACGAGATAGCTTCTTAGCAGCCACAATCAAATTTAATAAAGCTAACCCGGATAACAAGTTGAACTCTAGTCACCTTGGTTTTAATGGTCCTAAGACTCCGGTATACGTAACAGAGCACTTGTCAGCTGCAAATAAGGAATTGCATTCGGCGGCGAGGAAGACTGCAAAAGAAAAAGGGTTTAAATTTGTTTGGGTGAGAGGTGGACGTATATTTCTAAGAAAAAGTGAAAATTCAGGCTTTATTCTAATTAAAAATTTTGATTCATTGTCAAAACTAGAGTAATTCGCTAATTGTTTCTATTAGTTAATATAAAGTTAAAATATAATGTCATCTGCTAATATTAATTCGTTTGTAATTTATTACCAGAATATTAGAGGTCTTAGGACCAAAACACAAACATTTAATCGTAAGTTAGCAACTAGTGACTATGATGTAATAGTCTTAACAGAGACGTGGTTAAACAGCAGCGTATTGAGCTCCGAACTATTTGATAACCGTTACACAGTATTCAGAAGGGATAGAGAAACGTCAGGATTTCATGGTGGCAAGGATGGAGGTGGGGTTCTGGTTGCGGTCAAAAAAAGCTTATCTTCTGACTGTATAAATGAATGGAATAGTGCATGTGAAGATCTTTGGATTGTGATAAATTTGCCTTTTTCAGTAGTTAAAAAGATCGCACTTTGCGCCGTTTACCTCCCGCCACCAATTCAACGTAGCATGTTAGAACATTTTGTTAATAACTGTAATGCGGTTCTTGAGAATTTTGACGGACATCTATGTATTATTGGCGACTTTAATATGAGTAATATAGATTGGACGCAGGTTAATCACAACTCAAGCTACTGCACCACCAGTCTTTGTCAAACATTAATAGATTTTACTTTTGTTAATAATCTAAAACAAATTAACTGTATAATTAACTCTAGAGATAAAATATTGGATCTAGTTCTTACTGATATTGATAACTGTACTGTGTTTCCTGTTTATGATGTTTTATCCACCATTGATCCACAGCATCTACCTATATGTACTTATGTCACATCTGATGAAACAGAAAACTAACGCCTAATATGAGTGTTCTTAAGTATAATTTTATAAGGCTGATTACGAGGCAATAAATGAGTATCTTTTTAGTTTGGATTGGAACTCAATCTTCTCCCTATGCAATGGCGTGAATAGAATGTTAGAAATATTTTATGATACTATGAAAGAAGTCTTTAAAAAATTTGTTCCAATTAAAAATGTTAAAGGCCTTAAACCTCACCCTTCTTAGTTTAATGAAGTGCTGATTGCAAGACTAAAGGAAAAAAATAAACTTCGGCTTAAGTATAAAAAATATAGTAACTCTTTAGACGAAATTGAAATATAAATTTTAAGTCAAAGATGCGATAATTTAGCAAAAGAATTTTATAGTAATTATACGATTAGGCAAAATTCAAAGTACTTTTGGACATTTATCAAAAACAAACGTGGAGGGTTTAGAGCCTATCTCAGGTCCGTGACAGATGTTATTGCTATCGCAAACAATGGCCAAAGCATTTGTGAATTGTTTGCTGCAACTTATTCAAGGGTCTATGGTGATAATCCAAAAGAAGGACCCCATTCTGAATTTGAAAGTCTTAGAATCATTGATAATGGGAGTTCATGTTTTTCCAATCTTACCGTTGATCTCAATGTTATTGTTAAGAAACTCAAAAATTTAGATATTATAAAAGGTACTGGTGCCGATGGATTAGCGCCAATATTTCTTAAAAATTGTGCTGATAGTTTAGCTTTTCCTTTGTGTAAAATTATAAATGAGTCATTTAGTACTGGAGTGTTTCCAGATCTGTGGAAGCTTGCAAAGGTAGTACCAGTCTTTAAATCAGGTGATATTGGTATTGTTTCGAATTATCGGCCAATCTCGATACTTTCTACATTAGCCAAGCTTCTTGAATCAATCGTTTGTCCTCATATTCAAACCTATTTCCGACAATTTATGACTGACTCTCAGCACGGTTTCGTGAAAATAGATCAACTTTAACTAATCTTGTAACTTTTGTCGAAGATCTTGTAGATGCCATTGACAATAGAAATCAAGTTGATGTTATCTATACCGATTTTAGCAAGGCATTCGACAAAGTTTCACATTCAATTTTGCTAAGAAAATTAAGCTCCTATGGATTCACAGGAAAGATTTGGGATTGGTTTAAGTCCTATTTAAGTAACCGTTCCTTCTATGTAGTCTTGGATGGGTTTAACTCTGATACTTACGATATAACATCTGGTGTGCCGCAAGGATCACATCTGGGCCCATACTTTTAACATCTTTATTAACGATCTAACTGATAGTTTTATTTACTCTAAACCTTATCTTTATGCAGACGATTTAAAGATTTCTCGTAAAATTGTTGATGATTCCGATGTAGTACTATTGCAATCTGATTTAAATAGGCTGTCACACTGGTGTAAAATAACTCAATGAACCTAAATGTAAATAAATGTTTTCATATTAAATTTTGTCGAAATCATAACTTTATAAGCTCGCATTATATAATAGATGATTCTACTTTAAGTGAAGTAGATACTGTTTTAGACTTAGGGGTAGTGTTTGACCGCAAATTGACATTTATTCCACATTATGATTATATTGTCAAGAAAGCATCGAAAATGTTAGGATTTATTATTAGAAACGGTAAAATTTTTCGCAGTTATCAAACAAAAAAAATATTATATAATGCCTTTATTCGTAGCACTCTCGAGTATTGTAGCGTAGTATGGAGACCGCACTATGCTACCCATTATTTGCGGCTAGAAAGGATACAGAAGAGATTTCTTTGGCACCTGGCGTACTCTTCTGGAATGGGACGAAGGGGCTTCTCTTACTCTTACTCCCACAGGCTAAAACATTTTAACATGGACTCTCTTGAAAAACGCAGAGCTATTATCGACCTAACTTTTATTTTTAAAATTTTAAGAAGTCAAATAGACTGTCCCCAACTTCTAAGCTACATTAAATTTAGGTGCCCAGGACACTTCATGAGCTCCCATTCTGCCACTTGCCCCACCATTTCGTAGGACTGTGCTTGGTAACAACTCTCCTGTAGCTAGGTTAAGTAAACTTTATAATGGGGTCAGTAGCCGGACAGATATAAATTTTGTTTCCTTGTACAAGTTTCGCAAGTACTTGTTAGACACAATTTCAAATTAAGTTATTTTTATTTTGTATGTTTACTACACATAATATCTAAATCACTGGTTGTTTTGTTGTTCTGTTTTTAAAATGTTTTAATTAACTTTTTTTTTTTTTCTTAACATAATATGTAAATTAACACTTTAATTATGGTTTAGCGGTGTTTACCTGTAAGTAATTGTGCAATTAGTATAAGACTTTATTATACATTTAGATTTAGTATGTTAAATTGTAACAATTGTAGGTAGACCTTTTTTAAATAAATAAATAAATAAATGAAGGGTTCCGTACCATCACACACGTTTCTAGTAAGGGAGAACCATTTAATTTTTAAATTAATTTTTTTTTATTAGTTGTTGTTATAGCGGCAACAGAAATACACATTTTTTTTATAGTGTAGGGTGACAAACGAGCACACAGTCCACCTGATGGTAAGTGGTTGCTGTGACCTCTACATCTATCTTCAATAAAGAATCAAAATACAGATGCGTTGTCACCCGTGAGGACTAAGATGGAATGCCTCTTTTCCAGTAAAAAGGGTCTTCGGTTCTCTACACTCACCATACGAAACACAGCAGTGTTAAGCTGCTATTTTACGCTGGTATTCTGTGAGAGCGTGGTCCTTCCCCGGTCGAGCCGACCCATTCGTGCTACAACTATACCACTAATATAGCTGCAGCATGGCTCTATCACGTATAAAAAATTCTGTGAAAATTTGAACTGTCTACCTATTACGAATCATGAGATACAGCCCGCTGACAGACAGACGGACGGTCAGCGGAGGCTTAGTAATAGGATCCAATTGGTTACCTTTTGGGTACGGAACCCTAAAACGCAACAAAACATATCCTGTAGATGTAGTAAAAGTCCCCGAAATGGAACTAAATGACATTAAGATCTAGTAATTTCTGACAGGAATCCACCACCCCATTTTGTACCATGCCCGGCTAGCATGGACGGGGGACAAAAATTTTATCCCCCGATTATATCCACTGACAAGAGATAAAATTATCTTGTTATGTCAAACGGGGAGAAGTATATCCCCGTTTGACATAACGAGTAGACATATATCCCCGTCCGTAGCATGGAGCCAAATGAAAGATAAAAAATAATGCTTTTTTGTCATTTGAAAGGGACAATTTTATCCTAGTTCATTGGACGTGGGTTGAAGTTTATATTCATACAAAAAAATCTACCTAAGTCTAGCTCCCATTTTATCTACTGTGGATATTATATCCACCGGTGTGCCCATGTTCGCCCGCGTGGAATTTTTTTGCGTGGAACCCTAAAATAAAAGTAGCCTAAGTTACACCTTATAACATAAGCTATCTACTAGTGAAAGTCAGCTTTCAAACAAAAAAATAATTATAGAAATCGGTTCACCCAGTAAAAAATTATGAGGTAACACACATTAAAAAAAACATACAGTCGAATTGAATACCTCCTCCTGTTGAAGTCGGTAGAAAAAAATTATACGTGAAATTTATATTTAAAAAAAAATTACGAAAACTAGATGGTTAAGCAAACAGTTGCATAGACATTGTGATTCAAAGTTTTGCCAATGAAAATGCGGTGGATTTTACTTTATGTTTGTGTGCCTCTTCTGTGCTGTTCTGCCGTGAACAACATGAAATCTCTGACGGAATCCATGGGGCAAGAAGTCATTGAAATGGATTCTCCAAAAGGTTTGTTGTGATACAGTCTTTACTTAACCATTATAAGTCGAGTAAGTAGATTGCCTCATAGGAGGGATTTTGTCATAGTTGTAATGTTACTGTTGATTTAATAATTTCACCTCTCAGTGGGTTATGTATATATGTAAATATTAGGCTATCTACGGGGGAGGCTTATGTTCAGCAGTGGACTTTAATAGGCTGTAATGGATGGAAGTATAGAAGATAATCTACCAGGAGCACATGACCCACTGAGAGGTGAAATTATTAAATCAACAGTAACATTACAACTATGACAAAATATCCTCTATGAGGCAATCTATGAGGGAGGCCTGTATTCAGCAGTGGACTTTAATAGGCTGTAATGAATGGAAGATATATAGGTATACATATCAACCGCCGGTTAAACTAGAGTCCCCATTTCATGTATCTCAGGTATAGGGGATTAACTGAAAAAAACGTGAAGCTTATTGAAATACGGTAAGTCTGTCGCTCACTGGCTCTTAGACCATGAAATTTGTTTTTACTATTTACCACTGGTTCGTAAAAACTTTGTCCTGGGAAGAACCAGCAAGAAAGTCGGCGGGATAATTTTTAGACACATAAGTTTACATTAATTTTGTGCAATTATTTAGATGAATCATAAAAGAACCAACATGGTAGCTATCGCCTCATCCCCAAGACTTATTTTTTATGTATTCCCTAATATTATTATAACAATTTTATATTACAGTTGTGGTTTAGTGCATTTTTTAAACTTGTTTATTGACAAACTTTGAAAATTTTCTGGGATTTTGTTGTAAAAGAGTATACATTTCCGCCTAAAAAATTACAAATTATTTGGAGTCTAGTAACTGGCATAACAAGCATGTGTTCCCAGTCAAAGTATGAACATCTCTGTTCTTATCAGCTAAAATAACTGAAGTAACCACAGATAGACTGTTAGTTTGTTTATCACTTCAGTTGTATAAAAAAAAAAACTATCATCTCAAAGCCACTTCTCGGCTACATGATTTTGACGACATGATCTTTTAGCTTTTACAAGTTGATTTTTTAGAACTGCCGCCATATATAGAAGAAGAACCGTCGGCAGAGAGAGACATTGACATCAAACCCATCACAACGCTTCTGCCCGCTACCAAGATCAATCTTAGAAAGAGTTCCACGGTATGTGAGTTTCAATCGCTGTATAAAACAAGAGTAATGCCGTGTGTTGGGGGGGGGGAGAGAATCTTTTTATATATAATAAGGGTGACAAACGAGCATACAGTCCACGTGATGGTAAGCGAATACAGTAGCCCATAGACATCTAGATCTATCTTCAATTAAGAATCAAAATACAGATGCGTTGCCACCATTGAGGACTAAGATGGAATGCCTCATTTCTATCACACCAATTTGCTTTTGTTTTTCTAATTATAAGCCAGTGCCAGTGCTTCACCACAATCCCACCTGATGGTAAGTGCTGATGAAGCCTTAGATGGTAATTCGCACCGTCTAATGCGTAACAAAAGCCTATTCAGTCTTGCTTTAATGCCCGGATTGTATTCGGACGGAAAAACAGACGCCGGCAAATTATTTCACTCTTTTGTCCCGTGGGTGGAACGTGGTAAAGCAACGCTGCAGTTATACAAGGTTATTTTTCAAAGGGTAGCCAAATTTTAAACTTAAGGTCAAATATATAAATAATGATATACCGTTATTGCAGTTTTTGAAAATACCAGTAAATAAGGCTTCCAATTTTATTTCAAATTATCCCAAATTGAATATGATTTATGGGCAACACCGATCGACCCTTACGAATGTGTGCGTACGCAGTAAAATCAGTTAAAAGTACAGAATATTTGAGATTTTTTTTAATTAACTTTTCTTCACCATTTGTCTATATTACTTATTCTGAACCTTCTCTACAAATTTGGCCGGTTATTGCAAAATAACCCTGTATTATGGTTGTAGCGCAATCTGGGAAGGATAAAGATCTCACAGAATGTCAGCGTGAAATAGCAGTTTAATGCTGCTGTGTTTCATATGGTTAGGGTAGAGAGCCAGAGACCTGGAAACGAGAAGTCCACTGCTGAACATAGGCCTCCCCCAAGGAATGCCACAAAGCACGGTCCTGAGCCACCTGCATCCATCGATTTCCTGCATGTCTTACCAGGTCATCACTCCATCTAGTGGGGGGTCGCCCTACACTTCGCCTACCGGTACAGGCTGCCACTCGAGAACCTTTTTTTCCCATCGGTTGTCGGTTCTTCGAGCTATATCGCCGGCCCATTGCCACTTCAGCTTACTAATCCTTTGGGCTATGTCGGTCACTCTGGTTCTACTGCGGATATCCTCATTTCTAAGTTTATCACGCAGAGAAACTCCGAGCATAGCCCTCTCCATAGCTCGCTGAGCGACCTTGAGCTTCCTCATACGGCCAGCAGTGAAGGACCACGTCTCAGTTCCATAAGTCATCTTTTACTGGAAACGAGGCATTACATCTTAGTCCTCAGGAGTGACAACGCATTTGCATTTCGATTCTTAATCCACGGCATCCACTTACCAAAAAAAAAAGTAAAAGTCATAAAAAAACATGCGTGAGTGTCGCGGAACACTCGGTTGGAACGAAGTTCCTTTCTTAGTATATTATTATTGATAAACGTATTATATTATTGATTAACAAATACAAATAAATGAATTACTAGCATCTATTAAAATAATATTTCTTTCATGGCAAGATAAGAAAAAGTGCGAGGGAGATGGATATTATTCCATCTCGCTCGGACTATAGAAAGGGGGTCGTGACGGAAAAACTTACACTTTTTCTCCCCTAGCCCCCGCAGGAACTTCGTTCCAAATATCAACACAGACTAGAAATAAACCTCATAGAACGTTATTATTTACTTCACAAGTGGTTTGAAAATCACCACTTTATTAAGAAGAACCAGCAAGAAACCCAGAAGGGATTTTTTTCAAAATAACTTAACTGAAAACTTGTACAATAATTAAAAAAATCATTTTAAAAACAGCCTGGCAGGGTTCACTTCATTCCTAAGTGTCCTATGACTGCCTCTTAGGTCTAGTGGTCGTAAGTGCGAATGCTAATCATGTGGTTCAAATCTCCGGTCGGGCCCACAAAAATAGCACGAAATCAGGATGTTGGCGGTGTGTCACTCCTGTACCTCGGAAAGCACGTAAAGCCGTTAGTCTTATCGCGTCGGTTTACCGTCCCATCGAGCTATGAGAGTGAGACAATAGAGAGTGCACATGTGCTTGCGCATACACTTGGGCACTATAATCCTGTCCTGCGCAGATGGCTAGTCTGAGTGAGTCGTTGAAACTGGCCGCCGTGACTGAAACTCGGTCTGCATGGCTAGCATGGGCAGGAGACAATTTTATCCCCGGGGAAAGGAGAAAATGTTTATCCCCTCGCTTAGTTTTATCCACCCTTAGAGCATGGTCACACCGGTGGATATAATATCCACAGTAGATAAAATGGGAGATAGACTTAGACTTAGATAGATTTTTTTGTATGAATATAAACTTCAACCCACGTCCAATTAGCTAGGATAAAATTGTCCCTTTCAAATGTCAAAAAAGCATAATTTTTTCATCTTTCATTTGGCTCCATGTTACGGACCGGGGATATGTGTCTACTCGTTATGTCAAACGGGGATATACTTCTCCCCGTTGCCGTGCTTTGTCTTATGGACATATAATTTTATCGCTTGTCAGTGGATATAATCGGGGGATACATTTTTGTCCCCAGCGCATGCTAGCCGTGCAGGGCGGCGCCACTTTGTAATGAGGTGAAGTATTTGACACGATTTCGTAGCGGGGAAGTTAATTTGTTAGAAAAATGTATTGGGTAAATGTTTATTTCTGTAATATTAATTGAAAATAAATAAACCAAGCTACCGATATTCGTAATTTCATCTTTCATTTGGCTCCATGCTACGGACGGGGGACATATGTCTACTCGGGAGAAGTATATCCCCGTTTGACATAACAAAATAATTTTATCTTTTATCGATAAAATTTTTGTCCCCCGCCCATGCTAGCCGGGCTGGAGGACATTATTATTATAAATGATCAGGAAGATGCTACTGCCCTCTGTCGCCTCTTTAGATACCCACGGGACGATATGGAGTACTAGATATTCTTACACCGCCACTACACGGTTCTAAGTTTTAAGAAATGTGCTGTAGTCTAAATTTTGGCCAACCGCTCGCATTTGAAATCAAATTTCAGACTAAAGAAGATCGGCGCAAGATCAAAGACGCCGAAAAGATTGACAGCTTGCAGCAAGAGGAAGAAGCTAGAATAGAAAAAGAATTGGCTGATCTTTATAAGGATAACGCAGGTAGAATACATTTTTAACCGATTTCAAAAAGAAGGATAACTCAATTCGACTGTATGTTACCTCATATTAACTTGTTTTTTTATGTGTGTTACCTCATAAATTTTTTCTAGGTGAACGGATTTTGATGATTCTTTCTTTATTTGAAAGCTGATGCTTCTTGTGTGGTCCCATATAAATTTGATCAAGATATGCCTAGTAGTTTTTGAGTTATCCTTAATAATTTATATTGAAGTCGGCTGTACAAAATTTTAATCATAAATTATTAAATTTTGTCTTTAAGTCTGTCTATCCGAGCTAATGTTCGGAATGGTTGATTGTAATTGAGCTTCACGAACAGATAGAGAGCGAAAAAGTTACGCTGCCCTGCACGGCTAGCATCGGCTGGGGACAAAAAAATTATCCTCGATTATATCCACTGACAAGAGATAAAATTATCTTGTCCCTATGCCAAGGCACGGCAACGGGAAGAAGTACATCCCCCGTTTGACATAACGAGTAGACATATATCCTGCGTCCGTAGATAATTATGTTTTTTTGACATTTGAAAGGTACAATCTTATTCTAGCTCATTGGACGTGGGTTTAAGTTTATATTCATACAAAAAATCTATCTAAGTCTAAGTCTATCTTCCATTTTATCTACTGTGGATATTATATTCACCGGTGTGCCCATGCTCGAAGGGTGGATAAAACTAAGCGAGTGGATAAACATTTTCTCCTTTCCCCGGGGATAAAATAGTCTAATGCCCATGCTAGCCCTGCTGGGGTGATCTAGACTATATTTTGATCGAAAAACTTGAATATTAAAAAATTGATAAAAGAAATCGTTTTTGATTAATTTTAATCTCAACAACACAACATTAATAGATCGGGTCGCTTGTAATAAATAAAATTAAAACAATAGACAATAGACATGCATTTATTCAGCAACTTGTACAGTTTTGATACAGAAAATAAAATACTACATTATTAGGTTACCAACTAGGGTTAAGCATAATGTACTGGCTGTTTATACGTGGTAGAGTCATGCTGCAGCTATATCAGTAGTATAGTTGTAGCACAAATGGGTCGGCTCGACCGGGGAAGGACGAAGGTCTCACTAGGCTTGGGCGAAAAATATCGATACATCGAAATATCGATATTTTCTCATAAAATATCGCTATTTTTAATCGCGATATATCGATATTAATTTCGATGTATTTTAAAATATTGTATTAATGGATAAAATATGAAACAACAAAAGGAGCTACAAAAGCATTCATGCATGGTTGTCGTCCAACGTCAGTAATATAAAATTTTGGGCCTTATCCTTACATCACACAAATGATGACGATATATCGATATATCGATATTTATCCCGCGATATATATCGATACTGTTTAAAAATATATATTCGCTAGCTCTCACAGAATACCAGCGTAGAATAGCAGCTTAACGCTGCTGTGTTTCGTATGATGAGTGTAGAGAACCGGAGACCCTTTTTACTGGAATAGAGGCATTCCATCTTAGTCCTCACGGCTGACAACGCATCTGCATTTTGATTCATAGTCGAGGATATCTTTAACCAATTACCATTAGGTGGACTGTGTGCTCGTTTGTTACCCTTATCCTATAAAAAAGCAAAATTGTTGCTGTTTTACTGTCTGAAATAAATTAATTTTATTTATTTATTTATTTAATTTCAGACTACAAGGCGGATAGCGCAGAAATTTCCAAAGAGCCAAGCGAAGCCACCAACGGGACCACGCAAGCACTTCCAGAAGTTACTACAGAAAATACCGAGAAACCAATAGTTAGAGCAGGGAACGAGTATGTTATTTTAACCGAGTTCAAAAAACGAGGTTTTATATTCGACGCATAAAATAAAATAGAATAATTTTTATGAATACTAACTGAACCCGGCAGACGTTGTCCTGCCAGTTTATATCATAGGTTGTGTTCAGCAACGTTTTTTATTTATTTGAAAAAAAAAAAGCATATAAAATCAAAAATTTTAAAATTTTGTTTCTAAAATTATTCAATTTTTTTTACTTTATAAATAAAAACCTGTGTAACAAAGGTGTATATATATATATATATATATATATATATATATATATATATATATATATACGTATATGACCAATTTTCATGGTGATCGATCAAATAGGTTTTGAGTTAAACGATTTCATATATACAAACATCCTCTTTAATACAGGGTTATTTTACAAGGAGTAGCCAAATTTTAAACTTAAGTTCAAATATATAAATAATGATATACCGTTATTGCAGTTTTTGAAAATACGTGTAAATAAGGCTTCTACTTTTATTTGAAATTATCTCAAATTATCAAATGGGCAACAACGTTTTTGCCTACCGATCGACCCTTACGAATGTGTGCGTGCGCAGTAATATTAGTCGACGTCGATCGATAGATTCTACCACACCATTCGATCGATGGTAGAATGGATTAGTCGACGTTTTATCGACCAGTATCCGTCGATCAGCTAAAGTTACCACACTAATCGATCGACATCAATCAAACGTCGATCAATGGCATCGATCGTTGGATCGACGATCGATGACCCTTATGTGGAAATTATTGTACATTTCTACCGACTTCAAAAAGGAGGAGGTACTCAATTCGACTGTATGTTCTTTTTCTTTTTTTATGTGTGTTACATAATAACTTTTTTCTTGGTGAACCGATTTCGATGACTCTTTTTTTATTTGAAAGCTGGTGCTTCTCATGTGGTCTCATATAAATTTGATCAAGGTCTGATCAATAGTTTTTGAGTTATTCTTAATAATTTATATTGAAGTCGGTTGTACAAAATTTTTAATTTTAAATTATTTGGAGATTTTTTTTAATTAAAAAAGAGATAAAATAAATGGTCTATGATGATCTTAAACCTAAATAACGCCTCATTAATAGACCCTACACATGCGAAGCCGGGACGGGTCGCTAGTATATTAATAAATAATTAAATACAGGCATAAAACTTCGACTCAGCTCAGCCTAAGGTTAGGACCAAACCTTAGGCTGAGCTTGGCTAGACGCCAAATGTGCTGACAAAGGTACTCTTTTGGACAAACTGATTGTAATTTTTTTTCTTTTTTTTTAACGTTAACCCCACACTAGGATTTTTTCCTGTATCGTGGAGGCAGTTTACAAACATAAATTGACAAGGACAAACATTTCTATGTTACAGGTTCAAATTCCAGCCTGACAGCTACAATGTCGCTGATGTGGAGCGCTTCAGGACCTCGATAGACATCATTCGCTGTGACAGAAATCGACTTGCGGGAACTGTTAGTCACTTACTGTTTACATCGAAGCATCAGCATTTTACACATGGTAGAGTCACGCTGCTATTATAGTTGTGGCACGAATGGATCGGCTCGACCGGGAAGGACCACGCTCCAGAATAGCAGCGTGAAATAGCAGCTCAATTCTGCTGTGTTTCGTATGGTGAGTGTAGAGAACCGGAGACCCTTTTAAATGGAAACGAGCATTCTATCCTAGTCCTAAGTCGTGATAACGCAGTTGTATTTTGATTCTAAACTGAGGATAAATGTCAATGGGCCACGCATCCACTTACCATCAAGTGGACTGTGTGCCCGTTTGTCACCCTTATTCTTGAAATAGAAGGCTAATATCCTTGACATTATCAATCAATAGCCGTATAGCTCGAAGAACTGATAACCGATGAGGAAGAATGGTTCTTGAGTGGCAGCCTCGTACTGACACAGTGTGGCAACCACCCATTAGATGGAGTACTTATACAAACACCAATTTACAATCGTTGATGGATGTAGGTGACTCAGAAACGTGCATGGTGGCAATCAGTGGGCAGGCATAACTCTGTAGTGGCGATGTAAGAATATCCACTACCCCATATAGTCTCGTGGGTGTCGTAAGAGCCAACAAATGGAAATTAAAATAGGAAATTAGCAGCATCAGCTTTGCTGTGACGGGTTGACAATTGCTGTTGCCAAGTCGCCTACGTGGCAACTACTTCAAGATCATCTATGAGGCAATCCAAGAAGCCTATGTGATGATGGATGGATGGGGCAGGCCTATATTCAGTAGTGGTCTTGTGATATGCTGTAATGATGATGATGGTGAATTCGGACTAATTCCAGCCGCTCAATTTCACCATCGCACATTGCGACAAAACTCGCGATACCATCCATACCACCTGGATGATTGGCGGTCCACCACTGTGCGATTTAGAAGATGTTTTCTTCCTCGCACAACTTCCTTGTGGAATCGATTACCACCAGCGATTTTTCCGGACCGATACGACTTAGGGACCTTCAAGAAAAGAGCCTACTCCTTTCTAAAAGGCCGGCAACGCATCTGCAATTCCCCTGGTGTTGTGGTTGTTCATGGGCGGCGGTAGTCATGGGGCAACCATCAGGTGAGCCGCATGCTCGTTTGCCCCCTCTCCTATAAAAAAAAATATAACTGAATAATTTCAAAGCAGTATATTTTATGCTTTTATCGAACGACTCACATTACGAAAAACTTGTGATCCTATTGTTAAGATATGTCCATATTTAAATGATATTTCTTGCTCTGTTATAACTCTTTATGGTATGGCTCTCTTTTAAGGAATGTTATGTTTTTTTTTTATATAAAATTTAAGATGACAAGTCACAGTCCAGGTATGGCAAGTGGATGCTGTGATCGATAGACACCTGCATCTGTCCTCGATTAAGAATCAAAGTGCAGATGCATTGTCACCCTTGAGGACTAAGATGGAATGCCTCGTTTCCAGTAAAAGGGTCTATAGTTCTTTACATTCACTAAACGAAACAGCAGCGTTAAGCTGCTATTTCACACTGGTATTCTGCGAGAGCGTGGTTCTTCCCCGGATCAGCCAACTCATTCATACTGCAGACACTTATTTTTACAAAAGTTATGTATACAAAATATACATAAAATTAAAGAGTCTGTCTGTATATCTCTCTATTTGTCTATCTGTCTGTTTTTCTGTTCGGGTTAATCTTCGGTATGGCAGAACCTATTGCGTTGAAAGTTCACGAACAGATAGAGCAATGCCAGAAGTTATCTAACCGAAAAACTTAGACATTTGATGATTATCTTTAAAAATCTAAATGACTAAATAAATGACATTAAGGGCATGCGCTCACAGACGGCATGGCATGGCGTGGCAAGGCACACTTCGACATGCCGAAGGATCCTGTGGCATCCCGCGGCATGCCAAACATGCCAAACAAACGCTAATATTGCCGCCGCAACGGGCTAGATTCAATCTTGTTTCAATTACTTAGCAGTCACATTCCTTTAACAACATGAAGTAACCTATGCGTTTCACGTGACGCAGCATGCCGCGCGAGACGTTTCGGTCTATTCGTGTTGAAATAAAGGAATGTCAGTTCTAAAGTAATTGAAATAAGGTCGAAAATCTTTTCTCCACGAAAAAAAATATTTTGACACGCCGCGCCGTGCCATGCCGTGCCGTCTGTGAGCCCTAATAGAAACCACCCAGGCGAAGCTGTTGGGGGTTGCCAATTATGAAATAATTTGATTGGTGTTTTTTTTTCCAGACCACGACGCCTCCCTCATCCGGACACCGTTATTCAGCAAATGTAATAATTATAGCGATAGCCTTTTCTAAAACCTTTTTTAATTTGTAAAATCTACTATTAACCTAAACTGTTTATTATTTATATACTTAATTCAATCAATTATAAACAGGTACAGTTGACACCATAACGACGGGTTTCTATATTTCTAAAACGTTTCGTTTTTCGTTAAGTACGTTCCGTTTTAATATTGTACAAAATCAAATTGACCAACGATCCGGTAACCGGACGAATAATATGTATATTTTATTTAACCGCCTAGGCTTAGCTGGCTAAAACTACTTTTAGTTAAACTTAGGTGTATTTGATTTATTCATATCTAAAACTATGGTGCCGATGATTGCGGTTAAAACTATTTCTAATAAGTCCAACTTTTGACAAAGTTAAAAATGGCTATGACTTTACACCTAGAAGCACCTATCAAGCAATATCAGTGACCAGTTAGAGGTGGTGGCCCTAGGGCAACCCCAGCATAGGCTTATTATTCCCCTTGCGTTACCTTTACCATGAATAAATCGAAATTACCCAAATTTAACCAACAGCAATTGGCTGCATCTAGTTGTAACCCGCTAAACTTAGTATAATTAAAAAAAAAATACAAATGATCGGATAAATGAAATAAAATTATTGGCCCGGTTAGCCGAATAATTAGATTCAGCCTTTACTAAATACGAGTACATATAAAACTGTTATTCCAAATTATCCATTCGGCAACAATTTAACCTTTGTTTTTTTAATATAGTTTTCCATGCACTTTTTGCATTGAAGAATGAGCTCTATTGAAAACGAAACGTATTTATAAATAAGAAATTACTTGTTTAAGCCGTAAGCCAGAAGACTTATACAAGCACCGAGATTTTCTTGTGCATGTTCTCGTTATTGAATTTATAGTTAAGAGGACTACAAGAGCTAAGTGACCTCGAATGACGCACGCAAACATTTACAGAATTTTGTATAGCATCAGACCTCGGCCGGCACTGTCGGTACAAAGGCGTTTTCGCACACATGCGTACGTATTATGTTCAGAAATAAGAATATGCGATTTTAAAAAATCTATTGATTGGACTAAAAATTAAAACACTATTACGTTAATATTTTGCTTGTAGAATAATCTGACAAAAATCTGAATGAATGCATGTATATTAATATGGTTTTAATCGTTAAAAGAATTTTTAGAGGTATATTTGTGATTTTTTTCTATCGTATCAAATTAGTAGTATCATGTTTTCAACACAATATCTAACTAGCATATATCCAGAAATATATCACATATTTTTCTAATTTTGTTTACTGCAGTGGATCATATATTATGTTTGTAGCATGAACGGGTCGGCTCGACCGGGGTAGGACCACGCAATACCAGCGTAAAATAGCAGCTTAATGCTGCTGTGTTTCGTATAGTCGGTGTAGAGAACCGGATACCCTTTTTACTGCAAACGAGGCATTTCATCTTCATCCACTTTTTACTGCAAACGAGGCATTCCATCTTCATCCCCTTTTTACTGCAAACGAGGCATTCCATCTTCGTCGCCTTTCTACTGCAAACGAGGCATTCCACCTTCGTCCCCTTTTTACTGCAAACGAGGCATTCCATCTTCATCCCCTTTTTACTGCAAAGAGGCATTCCATCTTCGACCCCTTTTTACTGCAAACGAGGCATTCCATCTTCGTCCCCTTTTTACTGGAAACGAGGTATTCCTCAGGGGTGACAACGTATCTGCATTTTGATTATTTATTTATTTATTTAAAACTTCATATACACAAGTGGTATATAGGCGGACTTAATGCCTAAGGCATTCTCTACCAGTCTACCTTGGGATGATGCAGAGATAGAATGAAGTAGGTGTAATAAAAAGTTAATATGCGAACACTAAATTAAATAACAAAAAAAAATTGTAATACATGGAAAGAAGAATGAACAAGTCCAGAGCTATGGGAGGGACATAGGAGAAGAAGGTTGTTCGTAGAGCGGAGGTTTCTCTCATGACTAGCACTAAGCAACTGAAAGTAAGGAGATAAGTAGGAAGGGGAAGTTGGAGACATCAGGATAGAATAAAGGGTGGTGAGTGCACGCAAACTACGGCGTTGACGAATAGGTAACCATTTTAATTGAGATCGATACGTGGATACATGGTCATACTTTCGAAGATTGAAAATGAATCGAATGCAGTTATTCAGAAGACGGTCATATTTGTTGAGAAGATCTGCATTCAGGTCGAAATAACACACATCGCCATAGTCGATTAGGGGAAAAATTAAACTCTGCACAAGCATTGTCTTAATTTCAGATGGTAGAAAATTTTTTAGGCGATAGAGAGAACGCAGGGTACCAGTGACTTTCTGGCTAACGGTCGTTGCTTGGGCTTTCCAACTCAAAGTAGAATCAATTAATAAACCTAGATCCTTCACAGTGGAACACAATTGAATCTCAGTACTATTAAAAAAGATAGGAGGTAGAGCTACTGTTTTCAATCTCTGGATCATCGGACGGCTACCAATTATTATGGCCTGACACTTCGAAGGGTTGACCATTAGGCCAAACCTGTCAGACCAGTTCTTAATGTACTCAAGGTTAAGTATGTCCACCGCTGTAGAAATATCGTCAATACTCGCTTGTGTGTACAATTGCAAGTCATCAGCATACAGATGATACGCAGACTGAAGGTTTTGAGTAATGAGATTAATAAATATAGAAAACAACAAAGGAGATAATATGCCGCCTTGAGGGACACCAGCATGTATGTCAAGCCAGCTAGATGATAGCTCATCGATGCGAACCGACTGCTGGCGCCCTTGAGGATATGATGAAAACCAATCCAGTGCTTCGGGTGAGATCATAGAAAGGGAAAGGATGGAAATTAGAATGTCATAACTAATGGTATTAAAGGCGTTCGAGAAGTCAACTAAAACCAACACAGTGACTTTAGTGTCCTCTATGCCTGTCCTAATATCACCAGTTACTTTCAGGAGTGCGGAAATGGTACTATGACCGGGCCTAAAGCCAGACTGCAAGGGACTTAAAAGTTATTACGAGATTATTAATCGAGGATAAAGATGTAGATATCTATAGGCTACAGAATCTACTTACCATCAGGTGGACTGTGTGCTCGTATGTTGGCCCATATTCTATTAAAAAAAAGTTAGGGATAGGTATGATATATACAATTAAGGACAGGAAGTATGATGGGAAATATTAGAGCTCAAAGCTTTGAGTAAATTTTTGAAGAAACAAAGTTCAAATAAAGATGAAACAACTCTTTACTTTTACTCTGTAACAATGCTTTGTGTGTACATAATATAATACAATTGTTTTAAAAATAAATAAAAGATAGCGAAAATCAGCCAATTCGAAAAAACTAAAAAAAATATTTATAAATTATTTAACTTGTTTTTTTATATTATTCTAAGCCAGCGCTTAACTTCAATCCCACCTGATGGTAAGTGGTGATGTAGCCTAAGATGGTGAAGCGCACTGACTTAACAAAAGCCTATTCACTCTTGCCTTGAAGACACCTACATTGTAACCGGATGGAAACACAGATACTAGCAACTTATTCCAATCCTTTGCTGTATGCACGATGAACGATGTAGCCAACCGTTCGGTTCGAATGCGTGGTAATTCAATAATGAAATGTTGCGAAATACCTACGGCGAATCGTGTATATCGAAAACAAGGGCTTATGAATGGTATAAGGCTTTGTGAAGGTTGAGAAGTAGTAGACTTGCCTCGTTCTGGTAGACCTTCAACCGCTACGACCAAAGAAAACATCGACAAAATGGAAGCTAGTGCTCGAAAATCGACGTATGAGTCTGAGAGAGTTGGTTAGTGAGGTGAACATATCTTTTAAGTCCGTCCACAACATTCTCATTGACATTTTAGGCATGAAACGCGTCGCCGCTCGACTAGTTCCAAAAGAGCTCAATTTTGTTCAAAGAGCGCAGCGAAAGCATGTCGCTGAAGACATGGTTTCCCGAGCTTCTACGGATCCGACCTTTATGAAACGTATAATAACTGGCGACGAGACATGGGTTTATGAGTACGACATGCAAACAAGCCAACAGTCTTCAGAATGGCGTCTCGAAAACGAGCCGAAACCCAAAAAACCGCGGCAAAGTCGCTCCAAAATCAAGGTGATGCTGACAGTTTTTTTTGACTACCGTGGTGTGGTTCACTCCGAATTCCTTCCAAAGGGAGAAACAGTGAATAAAGAATATTATTTAGGCGTCATGAAGCGTTTGCGTGAGAGTATCCGCCGAAAACGTCCAGATTTGTGGCAACACAACTCATGGATGCTGCACCATGATAATGCACCATCACACACAGCCATTATAGTGAAAGAGTTTTTAGCGAAACATTCAACAAAAGTTCTCGACCAAGCACCGTATTCACCTGATATGGCTCCGTCTGACTTTTTTTTATTTCCCAAGTTAAAATTACCACTTCGAGGAAAACGTTTTGAGTCGATAGAAGCCATAACAAAAAATTCGCTGAATGAGCTAAAGGCCATACCGCAAATAGCCTATGAAAAATGTATGGAAGACTGGGTGAAGCGTTGGAGATGTTGTATTGCAAGCGATGGGGCCTACTTTGAAGGCGATAAAATAAATTTAGATGAATAATTTGTATTTTTTGTTTTATTGACAAATTCCCGATATTTAGTACACAGAATGTATATAGGCTGTAACTTTAACTACCTTTTTAACTTTAAGGCTATAGATGCGTTGTCACCTCAGAGGACTAACTTTTTTATAGAATAAGGGTGACAAACGAGCAGATAGTACATCTGATTGTGGTGGGGATATTATGTGGTAGAGCCACGCTGCGCCTATATATTAGCTGGAATAAGTTTGCGCTTGTTAAGTTATTATAGACGATGGGATAATAACAATTTTGTTTTGTGGGTAGGTAGTAAAATAAAATATATCAACTACCTTACAAACTAGTTATTAAATTACCTACCTATCCCATGAGTTTTGGCGGGAACTTGATCGGCGGCGGTTTGCTGCTCCTGTATTATTGTTTGAATAATGGTTTGAAGTGGATTTTGATATGTAAAAGTGGTGCGATTTTGTGTATTAAGTGTCTGCGCATGTGAACTATTAGTGGAAACGGTGATACAAGTGCTCTGATGGTGATGTGATTCTAAAGATAAGGTGTCTATCTGCTTAGGCGCCTTGAGATACCATCGGAAACTGTCAGCTGTCTGCTGACTCAAGTTGCCGTCAAAATCTCCCAAGGGCTGCACAATGTGACGCATCAACATATTGTGAAGCAGTGTACTATGAAGAAAATTATAATAAAACGAATAAAAATACCTAAGACTTGGCCTAAAGGTCTAGATACCAGGCCATAAACTCCAAAAAAAAATACCTATCCCATCGTCTTTAATAATCTAAACCTAACACGCTCTCACAGAATAATTTTGTGTTTAGTATATGAGTGTTGAGAACCGGAGACCACTTTTTATAGGTAACAACTTAATCTTAGTCCTCAGGGTGATAACATCTATATTTTGATTCTTAATCGAGGATAGATATAGATGTCTATGGGCCACAGCATCCACTTACCATCAGGTGGACTGTGTGCTGATTTGTCACCCTTTTTGGACTTCTCGACAATTTAATGAAATAAAAGATTTTTTAATGTATATGGGTGACAAAGGAGATATATTTCCCATTGACCTATATACTGTATATCTATATACAGTTAACCTCGATTAAGAATCAAGATGCAGATGCGTTTTCACCCACGAGAATAAGATGGAATGTCTCGTATCCAGTAAAAAAGGTCTCCGGTGTACTCTACACTCGCCATACGAAACAGCAGCGTTAAGATGCTATTTTACGCTTTTGCTAGTTGCTATATATTTTATTATAAAAAACATGCGTGAGTGTCGGTTGGAACGAAGTTCCTTTCGTTGTATATTATTATTGATAATCGTATTAATTATATTATTGATTAACAAATACAAAGAAATTAATTACTAGTGTCTATTAAAATGAAGCGTCATTTAAAATAATATTTGGCAATTATGGCAAGATAAGGAAAAGTGCGAGGGAGATGGATATTATTCCATCTCGCTCGCACTATAGAAAGGGGGCGACGGAAAAATCTTACACTTTTTCTCGCCTAGCCGTACCGTGCGATATGGAACTTCGTTCCAAAAATAATGTTATTCCATCTTAGTTATCAGGTGTAATGACGCATCTATTTTTGGAAAATTCTCTCCCAATTCGCGCAACAACTTTATAATACGTACATTAAGATAAGAGATAAGCCGTTAACTAAAGTTGTGATTCATACAATATTTTATTCATTCACTCGAGTGTACGTGCCGACACCTAAGTGCTGTTTGTATAGTGATTAAACAAAATGGAACATCCAGCGTTCGCTGAGGCGGGTAGCGGCCCGGGAATCGAAGTGTGGACTATTGAGGTAAATTATTTCAACACATATGCACTACGCACGTACGTCGGTACGTACATAATATAATTGCTGCAACGTAATCTTGTAATTATGCAATCTTATAAAGAATACTAGAGTTGCATTTTTGTATTTTCTACTGACTTCGAACAGGAGCCTCATACCTCATAACTTTTTTCTGGGTGAACCGATTTCGATGATGATTTTTTTTATTTGAAAGCTGCTGCTTCACATGTGGTCCCATATAAATTTGATCAAGCTCTGACCAATAGTTTTTGAGTTATTCTTAATAATTTATATTCAAGTCGGTTGTACAAAATTTTTAATTTTAAATAAGCTATCTATATAACGTAGCAAATAAATTGTATTTTTATTTCTATTTGTGGTAGAGCCACGCTTCAGCTATATTATGGTTGTAGCACAAATAGGTCGGCTAGACCGGGAAGGACCACGCTCTCACATAATACCAGCGTGAAATAGCAGCTTAATGCTGCTGTGTTTTGTATGGTGAGTGTAGAGAACCGGAGACCCTTTCTACTGGAAACAAGGCATTCTATCTTAGTCCTAATGGGTGACAACGCATCTGCAGTTTGATTCTTAATTGAGGATAAATGTTTATGGTCCACAGCATCCACTTACCATCAGGTGGACTGTGTGCAAATTTATCAATCACCCTTATTCTATAAAAAAATATTCCTGCTTTACTTTTTAATTTTACGCGCTCTGGTTTTTGTTCTGAGGGGCAATATTCATTTTGTTAAATATAAATTTATATTTAAAATATATTCCCATTTTTCTTTTTCATATTCTAGGTTTCTTTTTTTGTCACTTCAAATAGCTTGTAGTGTGGACCTCGCCGTGTAGTGGCGGTGTAAGAATATCCACTACCCCATATCATTCCGTGGGTGTCGTAAGAGGCGACAGAGGGAAACAAATCAGGAGACAATCAGCAGCGTCTACCTAATAACGACTAAAACTGCGGTTGCAAACCCGCTTGTCAAGCATGGCAACTATGGCTAATATCATCCCCCCTATGAGGCAATCCCTGGGGCGAGGCCTATGTTCAGCAGTGGACTTTAATAAGCTGTAATGGATGGATGTATAGAAGATAATCTACCAGGAGCACATGACCCACTGAGAGGTGAAATTATTAAATCAACAGTAACATTACAACTATGACAAAATCCCCCCTATGAGGCAATCTATGGGGGAGGCCTATGTTCAGCAGTGGACTTTAATAGGCTGTAACGGTAAAGGTAACTTGGACTACTCGGGTCCCACCAATTTTTCTAATCATATCGTATACCGTAACTTTGACAAAATTTTAAGCGGCAAACCATGTGATGGTAAGTGGTTTCTACAGCTCACGGACACGAACAAACGAGTTCAGATAAAGAAAAACATGTGTAAGTGTCGTTGAACACTCGGTTGGAACGAAGTTCCTTTCGTAGTATATTATTATTGATTTTATTTATTTTTTATTTATTTATTTAAACTTTAAAATTAAATTAAAATCGTACATATGGCGGACTTAATGCCTTAAGGCATTCTCTCCTAGTCAACCATTAGGCTAAGCAGAGACAAACGTGTTATATTATTAATTAAAAAATACAAATAAATGAATGACAGGGTGAGAAATAGTGTGATAAGAGAAAAGTGTGGTTTGCAAGATGACGTTGTGACCAGGATTAAGAAAGGAATACTTCGGTGGTTTGGTCATGTAGAAAGAATGAACGAAGAAAGAGTGACAAAGCAAATTTATGCTGCAGAAGTGAACGGCAGAGTCGGAAAGGGACGCCCTAGACGAAGGTTTATCGACCAAATTGGCGATATATTGGAAATGGGCCAGATTAGGAAGTACCCTTAACCGACGAGCGTGTATGCGTAGATATATGGATGTAAAGGAGGCGAGAGAGGTGTGCCAGGATCGTGCCAAGTGGAAGTCCGTAGTCTCTGCCTACCCCTCTGGGTGACAGGCGTGAGTGTTTATGTATGTATGTACAAATAAATGAATTACAAGCGTCTATTAAAATTAAGCGTAATTTAAAATAATATTTCGTTCATGGCAAGATAAGAAAAAGTGCGAGGGAGATGGATATTATTCCATCTCGCTCGCACTATAGAAAGGGTCGTGACGGAAAAATCTTACACTTTTTCTCGCCTAGCCCCCATCCGCCAAATTCGTACCGTGCGTTAAGGAACTTCGTTCCAACATGCGTTGTCACCTCTGAGGACTAAGATGGAATACCTCACAGCCTGTAATCATACTGGTTCTCTACACCCTTCAGAGGGGAACATGACAGTGTAAGCATTGGTATTTGGCGGCAGAAATACGTAAGAGACTGGTACCTACTCAGACTGACTCCTAGGCAGAAAAGGAGTCCTCCCACCTAGTAAACTGCCCCAAAACCCTCCCAGATACGAGAGGAGACCTGTGCCCAGATGCGAGGTGTATTGGCTGTTTTATATAATATATATATATAGGATAAGGGTAACAAACGAGCACACAGTCCACCTGATGGTAAGTGGTTGCTGCGGCCCATAGACATCTACATCAAACAAAATGCAGATACGTTGTCAACCGTGAGAGTAAGATGGAATGCTTCATTTCCAGTAAAACGGTTCTCCGGTTCTCTACACTCATCATACGAAACACAGCAGCGTTAAGCTGCTATTTTACGCTGGTATTCTGTGAGAGCGTTCTTTCCCTGGTCGAGCCGACTCATTCGTGCTACAACTATACTACTAATACAGCTGCAGCATGGCTCTACCACGTAAAAAAAAGTTTTTAAAGTTTGAAATGTTTCAACTTTACTTTTGATATCGTATGTTTCAGAACTTCGAACCGGTGCCCCTTGAGAAGAAAATGTACGGAAAATTCTACAATGGCGACTCCTACATCGTACTTAAAGTAAGAGCTTCTGTTTCTTCTCTTATATTTCTTTTATCTATACATACAATTGAAATTAAAGTGTATGTTTGTAATATTGAAATAACTGGCTTCTATTTAGCTCAGGGGCTATTTGCATGATATTAAGACATGAACCACCATTTTTTAAATTTTGTATGTCTGTCTGTCTGTCCGGGCTAATCTTTAGAATGGCTGCACCGATTGTGATGAAACGTTACGAATAGATAGAGAGCAATGCCAGGAGGAATTTAGGCTATATTTTATACGAAAAACTTAAATCTAAATGCTACATTGATAAATCCTATCCAGGCGAAGCCGGGGCGGATTGTTAGTAATATTTAAAGATCTAACGGTCCATCTGAAGTGACATTTTTCATAAACATTGTTTCGTAATGAATATTACAATATTCACTTAAATGTAGCTTAGAGGCTAACTTATAATATGATGTAAATAAATTTTAACATTTTTTTAAAGTACAAAATTAAGTTGAGTGCTTAATTATTAAGGTACAGTTCAAAAAAATAAGTGTAGGTAAAGTTACTAACGATTTTTTTTATAGCATGAGGGTAACAAAGGAGCAAACAGTCCACCTGATAGTAAGTGGATGCTGTGGCCCATAGACATCTACATCTATCGTCGATTAAGAATCAAAATACAGATGCGTTTGTCACTCCTGAGGACTAAGATGGAATGCCTCGTTTTCAGTTAAAATGGTCTCCGGTTCTCTACACTCACCATACGAAACAAAGCAGCATTAAGCTGCTATTTTACGCTGGTATTCTGTGAGAGCGTGGTTTTTCCCTCGTCGAGCCGACACGTTCGTCTATCACGTATAAAATAATTTAAAATTAAAAGTTTTGTACAATCGACTTCAATATAAATTATTAAGAATAACTCAAAAACTATTGGTCAGACCTTGATCAAATTTATATGGGACCACATGAGAAGCACCAGCTTTCAAATAAAAAAAGAATCATCGAAATCGGTTCACCTAGAAAAAAGTTGTGAGGTAACACATTAAAAAAACAGTCGAATTGAGTACCTCCTCCTGTTTGATTCGGTAGAAAAGTGCCAGTCGTAGGACTGCACGTCAATAGAGTAAAGCATCAGATAGCGTCAAGAGCTATATATATATATATATATATATATATATATATATATATATATATATATATATATATATATATATATATATATATATATATATATATGTGTGTGCAGTCCTACGACTAGATATATATATATATATGTGCAGTCCTACTACTGACTGTTTTTTTTATACGTGATAGAATCACCCTTCTATATATATATATGCTATATATTCACTTCAAAAACATGTCTAGGTCTGCTTGCTCTAGGGCGAGTCAACCTCAATGAGTGCAGTTCGAAGCTAGGCCAGAAGTCTCTCAACTGAGTAACCATTTTGCTCTACATTTTCAGACATCTGGCGAGCACAATTTTTCCTACGATGCCCATTTCTGGATAGGCAGCAATACTACCCAAGACAAGAAAGGTTCTGCTGCTATATGGACTGTGACCTTGGACGACATGCTTGGTGGGAAGGCAGTGCATCATCGTGAAGTGCAAGGTCACGAGTCCAGTCAGTTTCTCGGATATTTCCAGCCCGGTGAGTGTTTTTATACTTATGTCATGATTTTGGCTGTTAACTTTAGAAAATTATTTATTATAGTAGCAACACTGTACTTTTGAAGTTTATGAGAAAAATTAATGAATATAATCATGTATAAGATTTAAAGGAAATTATTGCCGTAAACATAATTTCATTAAAATTAAGTAATTTAAGATATTATTAAAAAAATATATTTAGTTGTATTATTCCAAAACTCTTTTAATAATTAATTTTATTTATGTAGTTGACGAGATTTACTTCCGGTTGTTGACGCAACTGTTCTGTTCGTCACTAGTTGGAGAGCGGGAAAAAAGGGAAACTGCAAATAGAATGAATGTACTCCCTACATTCATTCTATTATAGCTTTAGAGTCGAATGGGTTACTTGATCAATCGATACTCGAATTTATGTTATTATATTTCTATATTACCTTTAAGTCGTCGAATGTAAAATAAAGATAATGAAACTTATTTATAATTAACAACCTGACTGGTTGTTAATGTGAGTACAATCGCACCTGATAGCAAGTGGCAATGAAGCCTTACATAATACATCGCACGGTCTTAGCGTAACAAAACACATTGTACTCGGGGGGAAAGAAACGGACGCCGGCAAATTATTCCACTCCTTTACTGTACGCATACGAAAGACGAAGCAAATCGTTTGGCAGTAGGATCGACCACCCTTTTAATAAAAAAAATATTGTGTTCCAGCCATTCGCTACTTAGAAGGCGGCAACGAGTCCGGGTTCAATGCCGTGGAGACGAATGCCGGTGCCGAGAAGCGACTGCTCAGGTTGTCCGGTTGCGACAACATGAGAATAGAAGAGGTAATCTTCTTCTTCGTCATCATTTTATGCGGGGTAGAGCCATGCTGCAGCTTTATTACAGCTGTAGCACGAATAAGACGGCTAAAAGAGGAAGGACCACGCTCTCACAAAATACCAGCGTAAAATAGCAGCCTAATGCTGCTGTTTTTACTGGAAACGGGGCATTCCATCTTAGTCCTCAGGGGTGACAACGCATCTGCATTTTGATTTTTAATCGAGGATATAAGTTGATGTCTATAGGTCACAGCATCCACTTACCATCAGGTGGACTGTGTGCTCGTTTGCCATCCTTATCTATAAAAAAAAAAACCTAGGGCTTTAAAAATCTTTTAATTAAACTAGTATACTTTTATAGCATAGTAAAAAAAATGATGTTCTTTATTAATACTGATATACATACTTCTCCAGGTTCCTGCGGATTCCACGTCACTGACAAAGAACCATTGCTTCATTCTGGAAGTAGACCATGATATCTTCGTCTTGATGCCTGAAGGCGCTAAAGCAACTCAGAGAAGGAAAATCATCAGTGTTGCCAACACACTGAGAGACGACTATCACAATGGAAGAGCTACTATTGAGATTATAGGTACGATAAAAATGTAACAAAACAGCTCAGGGGCTAAGCGCTCTCGGAGCGTTGGCCCCGAACGCCAAGAGATGTAACCCCCGGGGAAGACAAGGATAAGGACAAGGTGCTGAGGACGGTAAGAACTGCTCCCGGGACCTGCTTTAATGACGCAAAGCGATCCAGGAACTCCTCATATACGCTGATGGTGACCATCGTGTGGTTTAACCTTTTCGGGAGGATCCATGAGGATTTCCCCATGAAAATAAGGGGTTAAGCGCTAGTTGTAAATTCAAGTACGCGAACCACCCAAGTTTGACCACCACTGGCACCACTAAAATTGTTAACAATTTTAAGCGCTGATTTACGGGGTACTCGTCTGTGAAGGAAGACGTCGTAAGGAATCCGGCAAGTTCGAGAAACTAAAAAATATTACAAGGCATCAAGTACGCCATACCGTGTAGTGGAGTTGTAAGAATATCCACTACCCCATATCATCCCGTGAGTGCGACAGAGGGAAACAAATCAGGAGATAGGCGACAGCGTCTTCCTAATAACGACTAAAAATAAAAAAACTGCAGTTGCGAACCCGCTTGCCATGCGTGGCAACTATGGTAAATACTGTGGCCTATGTTCAGCAGTGGACTTTAATAGGTTATAACGGAAACAGTAACGGTAAGTACGCCATAAGATATTTTAGCACATTCCAGAGTCGCCTCTTACCACACCCACGGAATGAAACACAATCCTCTATGAGAGTGAGGCAATAGAGAGTGCACTATAATCCTGTCCTGCGCAGATGGCTAGTCTCCGTTGAGACTGGCCGCCGTGACCGAAATTCGGTGTGGAGGTCATTAATGTCACTTTTCCTCAAGTTGCTCAAATGTCATCTGGCTCGAATATTCCAATATCCTAATATTGTGTGGTTAAAAACGTGGCGATTGAGGCAAATCCACCCTACATCAGGCTTAGGTTCAACAGTAAACTTTTATGGGCTGATGAAACAGGAGGCCTACATAGATCTGACCCTTATTATCTTTGTCCCCAATGGTGACAATGCATCTGCATTTTGATTCTTAATTGAAGATAGATCTAGATGTCTTTTTTATAGGATAAGGGTGACAAACGAGTACACAGTCCACCTGATGGTAAGCGGTTGCTGTGGCCCATAGACATCTACATCTATCCTCAACTACGAATCAAAACGCAGAAGCGTTGTCACCCGTGAGGACTAAGAATGCCTCGTTCCAGTAAAAAGGGTCTCCGGTTCTCTACACTACCATACGAAACACAGAAGCATTAAGCTTCTATTTTACGCTGGTATTCTGTGAGGGTGTGGTCCTTCCCCGGTCAAGCCCACCTATTCGTTCTACAACTATTATATATAATATAGCAGCATGACTCTACCATGTAAAAATTCTACAATTAACACTGGTATATATTATGTCGTGCGAGCTACACTACAACTGCTTGCTGCAGTTCAAGGTCAAAAAAGTCAAGGAAGCTAAATATTTTGGGACTTACCATAAATAAAATTGCTTTTGTGCAGATGAGTTTTCTTCCGACGATGACGTAGCTCTGTTCTTCGAAGCGCTTGGATCAGGCTCTAAAGACGATCTGGTTGAGGAGGATTCATCACAGGTATGATATTTAAATAATAATAATAACCCCTGGGAATGAGGTGATCGCTACCAAGCTATTTCTAATTTGTTTTGTGGTTAATTGTGTAACATACATGATTGTAAGCTGTTATTTAAAAAAAAGTCCCGCTGGGTTTCTTGCTGGTTCTTCCCAGGACAGAGGATTTTTTTTACCAGTGGTAATTAAACAATAAAGTGACTATCAATAAGTTATATTTATAATTGTATTACAAAACAAATATAATCTATATTGAATAATATGGATTATATTTGTATTGGTGATTTTAATGATAATTCTGTAAACACATACTCGTTACGGTCGCGAATCATATTTTGTTAAACATACAACCTGACCCTGACCTGCGAATTCCAAAAAAACGTAAGAAAATTTGAATTTCGCGGGCCATCCTCGCGCTTTCACCTTTTCTCAATATTACAGACAGACACTTCAATTTTATTTATGTGTTTAAATTAAATATCTATCAATATCGAAGCATTTTAGAATAGGTTAAATAAAGTATATATGAGATTTTGTTTTTTAATCGAACTAAGTAAATGACAAACAAGCACACAGTCCACTTGATGTTAAGTAAATGCTGTGGCTCTTCCTCGCTTAAGAATAAAAGGCAGTTACGTTATCACCCCCGACAACTCAGCTGGAATGACTTATTAACAGTAAAAACGTACGTTACGGGGTAGAGCCAGGCTGCGGCTTAATTATGGTTGCAGTACCAATGCGTCCACTCGACCGGCGAAGGACCACTCTCACAGAATACCAGCGTGAAATAGCAATTTAATGCTGCTGTGTTTCGTATGTTGCATGTAGAGAACCAAAGACACTTTTTACTGCAAATGAGGCACTCCATCTTAGTCTTCAAGGGTAACAACGCATCTGCATTTTGATTCTTAATTGAGAATAGATGTAGATGTCTATAGACCACTGCATTCGCTCACTATCAGGTGGACTGTGGGCCCATAGACATCTACATTTATCCTCGATCAAGAATCAAAATGCAGTGCATTGTCAACCCTGAGGACAAAGATGGAATGCGTTGTTACTTGTAAAAAGGGTCTCCGATTCTCTACACGCACCATACGAAACACAGCAGCGTTAAGCTGCTATTTCATGCTGGTATTCTGTGAGAGCGTGGTCCTTCCCCGGTCGAGCCGACCCATTCGTGCTACAACCATAATATAGCTGTAGCGTGGCTCTACCACGTAAGTGCTGTTTCATCACATCCTATCAAAATAAGAAATAGAATCAGCCGTAACTTTGTGGAAATCCAATATATTCAAGATGCTAAAAATTATTTAGCTATAATAAAATAGAATGATGTGTCTTACCTAATTTGAAGATCACCTCCCGCCCTCCCTCAATTGCGTGTACTATCCCCGTCGCTACTAATCCCAACCACCACTAGAAACCTGAGTGTGATTTTTTGAGGCATTAGGTGCATGTGCAGGTCCATGTACCCAGTGACTCGGGAAGGCACTCAAGGTAGAAGTAATGTTTATTTAATGAATACATTTGCTAACATAGAATTTAAGACTTTTTGGAAGTTTCTTAAAGCACGGTACGAAATTGGCGGATTTAGGCGAGAGAAAATGTGTAAGATTTTTCCGTCACGAACCTCTTTCTATAGTGCGAGCGAGATGGAATAATATCCATCTCCCTCGCACTTTTTCTTATCTTGCCATGAAAGAAATATTACTTTAAATGACGCATAATTTTAATAGACGCTAGTAATTCATTTATTTGTATTTGATAACCAATAATATAATACGTTTATCAATAATAATATACTACGAAAGGAACTACAACAAATTATGGACTAAATGGTCTACAATAAAGGATTTATTATGATTATCAAAATTCCAGCAGACCTATGCCAGAGAGGACGTATCGGCTGTGTATCTGTACCGCGTGCTGATTGGTGACGAACTCGACTTGATCTCGCTTAGCAAGCCCTACAAACAGAGTCAGCTGTCCTCTGCCGTGAGTATTTTTTTTTTATAATACTGACAAATTAACTGCTGATGGTAGATGGCTTTTGTAGACATGGACACCTGCAGTCAACTTCTAACAAAGAAGGCTACAGATGCGTTGTCACTTCTGAGGACTAAGATGGAATGCGTCACTAGGCTCTATCGTTCAAAAAGTTAAAATTACAATATTAAAGACGGTCATAATGATTTCTTATATTTACGCGAACACTACACATTTAAATAAAACTAGTTTTACGGATTTTATCGCGTATATTAACTTATTTTATATTCCGACGTTTCAGTACTTTTAGCACCTATGGTCACGGGGACTGAGGTATTTGACGTCCCAATGTCATAGTTAACCACGGTTACCTCCAGATTAAAAATTATTAATTTTTGTTCCGATCTACGCAGTATGAACTTACACCCGTGACCATGGGTGCTGTAAAGTACTCGAAACGTCGGGAATATAAAATAAGTTAATATACGCGATAAAATCCGTAAAACTAGTTTTATTTAAAAGACAGTCATGTTTGATAAGAAGCCTGAGTCTTATATTCCCTTAAAAAAAGTAGTTTTGAAATTTAATTTGTATCGTACAGATATAAATCTTTAAAAGTATGTTTTAAATATGTTTATTATACATTTTCTTAGTAACCAGCGCTACATTCAATTAGACACTCCCCATAAATTGCCTTATAGGGAGTATATTTTCCATAGTTACCAAGCTTGGTAGGCGGGTGGAAACCATAGTATTTTATTTTTAGTTGTAACTAGGAAGACGCCGCTGCCCAACCCCTGCAGGGCTAGCATGGGCAGGAGACAATTTTATCCCCGAGGAAAGGAGAAAATGTTTATCCTCTCATTTAGTTTTATCCCCCCTTCGAGCATGGGCACACCGGTGGATATAATATCCTCAGTAGATAAAATGGGAGATAGACTTAGACTTAGATAAATTTTTTTGTATGAATATAAACTTCAACCCAAGTCCAATGAACTAGGATAAAATTGTCCCTTTCAAATGTCAAAAAAGCATAATTTTTTATCTTTCATTTGGCTCCATGCTACGGACGGGGGATATATGTCTACTCGTTATGTCAAACGGGGATATACTTCTCCCCGTTTGACATAACAAGATAATTTTATCTCTTGTAAGTGGATATAATCGGGGGATAAATTTTTTGTCCCCCGCCCATGCTTGCCGTGCTGGTTTGTTTCCCTCTGTCGCCTCTTACGACACCCACGGGATGAAATGGGATAATGGTTATTCTTACACCGCCCCTACACCGTCACTCGAATAAAAATCATTTTATTTTGTTCAAGAAACATTTAAAAAAATCATTTTCAAAAAATCTATTAGCAGCCGCTTTTTTCCAGGAGGTGTACATTCTGGACACTCCTTGCACCGGGGTGTACGTGTGGCTCGGTAATGAGCTGGAAGCAGACATCAAGAAGGACTACAACGATATTGTCCAGAAATATCTGGACTTGAAGGGTTATCCGTCATGGGTGAGCTAAAGTTTTGAAAAGTTTCCCCGTAGAAGCCTTTCTTTAGTCACTTCTGGAACAAGGATTTCTCCAATTTTCCAGGAGGATTTTGGAGCAAAAGGAGTTGACCGCACTGCAACTGTTTTGTACAATTAAAGAGGATAAATGAGCACACAGTCCACCTGATGATGAGGGATGCTAAGGCCTGAGATGAATTAGAAATATATATGATATATATTTAGACATACCTCAAAACCTCAAAACTAGATTGTACAACCAGTGCGTGTTGCCAGTGATGATCCATGGATCTGAGACGTGGTCCTTCACTGCTGGCCGTATGAGGAAGCTCAAAGCCGCTCAGCGAGCTATGGAGAGGGCTATGCTCGGCGTTTCTCTGCGTGATAGACTTAAAAACGAGGATATCTGCAGTAGAACCAGAGTAACCGACATATCCCAAAGAATTAGTATGCTGAAGTGGCAATGGGCCGGCCATATAGCTCGAAGAACCGACAGCCGATGGGGAAGAAAGGTTCTCGAGTGGCAGCCTCGTACCGGCAGGCGAAGTGTAAGGCGTCCCCCCACTAGATAGAGTGACGACCTGGTAAGACATGCAGGAAGTCAATGGATGCAGGTGGCTCGGGACCGTGCTTTGTGGCATTCCTTATTACCTCTGAGAACTAAGGTAATTTTTTTATAGAATAAGGGTGACAAACGAGCACACAGCCCACCTAATGGTAAGTATATGCTGTGGACCATAGGCACCTACATCTATCATCGATTAGAAATCTAAATGCAAAGCGTCGTTACCTCTGAGGACTAAGATGCCTTTTTAATTAGTAAGCCTAACAAACGAGCGCACATTCCACCTAATTGCAAGTAAATACCGTAGTCCATAGAAGCATATATCGATCTTCAATTGAGAGTCAAAATGCGCTGTCACACCTGAGGACTGAGACAGAATGCCTCGTTAATATGGGTGTCCGGGTTCTCTATACTCACCACACGAAACACGAGAGAGAGAGCGTGGTCTTTTCCCGGTCTAGCCAAAACGTTAGTGCTACAGTGTGACTGCAACGGAATGCCTAAGACATGTCAATCTGGCTGCCATGACTGACGATTAAATTAAAATCTCCCTACAACGGGAGAAGCATATGTCCAGCAGTCAACTTTATAGGCTGGTGATGAAGCAGAAATTAAGACAAAGAAAAATTACCATCTCTTATAAGGAAACTCCTAAAACATTTCTTTTATAGAACGGGGGTGACAAACTAGTACATGAGTCCACCTCATGGTAAGTGGATACTGTGGCTTATAGAAATGTACATTTCTATTCTAGATCGAGCGCATCTGCATTTTGATTCTAGATAGAAAAATGCAGATGCGCTGTCACCCTGAGGATCAAGATGAAATGCCTCGTTTCCAGTAAAAAGGGTCTTCGGTTCTCTACACTCACCATACAAAGCACAGCAGCATTAAGCTACTATTTCACGCTGGTATTCTGTGAGACTGTGATCCTTCCCCGGTCGAGCCGACCCATTTGTGCTACAACCATAATATAGTTGCAGCGTAACTCTACCACGTATAATAATTATTAATGTACATAAGGAAAGCTTATTATATTAAGGGGAATAGATATAAGAATATACATTTTTATTATGACTACCTCCTTGCTCCAGTTATCGTAAGCGTAATAGCTGATAATTTGACAGGGTTCGAATCCCGAGTCGGGCGGAAACCGGTTATTGGGTTTTTCTGTCAAGATATTCTCAGTAGCAACCAGGAGTCAGGAAGTTGACGGTGTTTTACGTCCGTGCCTCGAAAAGCACGTAAAGCCGTTGGTACTGCACCTGATCTCTCCCCGGTCGCGACGGATTGCCGTCCCATCGCACTATGAGAGTGAGGGAATAGAGAGTGTACCTGTGCTTGCACAAACACTCGTGTACTATAGTCCTGTCGTGCGCAGATGGCTAGTTTCTTTAGAAAATGGCCACCGTGACCGAAATTTGGTCTGGAGGACCTTTATTTTTAGTAGTAGAAGTAGCAGTAGTTTACTCACCAAACGTTATATAACCTTTTTCGCAGGTGAACGTTACCAGGGTAACAGAGGGCAACGAGAGTTGCAACTTCAAGCAGTACTTCCACAATTGGGACACTTTGAACGCAATGTCAATTCATGGGCTGGTTTCTGAAACAGGTATGCGATTATATAATATACTCGAAGAAGCGACAACCGATGGCAAAGAAAGGTTCTCCAATGGCAGACTCTTAAAGTTAAGCGAAGTGTAGGCCGGTCCCCCACTAGATGGAGTGACGACCTGGTAAGATATGGAGGAAGTCGATGGAAGCAGGTGGCTCAGGACTGTACTTTGTGGCATTCCTTTAGGGCCGTCATGGGCTGTAATAATGATGATGAAGATGTTGAACGTTGTCACCTAAAATATTTTCTTAATCATACTAAATTTTATAGATGCGGGATACTTCTCGAGTGACGCCGACGAGTCTGGTGCAGCGGCGAAACTGATTGGAAAAAGTGCGGCAGCCAGGGGCTTCATGCCAGACCAGGGAGGAGGGACCTTCACCGTGACACGGTAAAAAATAACACTTATAATATAGTTTATAAATAAGTTTTTGACACTACATGTACGCCAGTACAGCAAAATTTTTATACCGCAAAATTTTCGACCGGGTAAGGACCACACTCTCACAAAATCCCAGCGTAAAATAGCAGCTTAATGCTGCTGTTTCGTATGATGAGTGTAGAGAACCGGAGACACTTTTTACTGGAAACGAAGCATTCCATCTTGATCCTCATGGGTGACAACGCATCTGCATTTTGATTCTTAATGTTGGATAAATCTTCTTAATGTCTATGGGCCACAGTATCCACTTACCCGTGCTCCGTGCTCATTTGTTACCCTTATTCTATAAAAAAATGCAGATGGCTCATTGTGGCATTCCCTGGGGCAGGTATGTTCAGTAGTGGATTTGTAAAGGACTGTAACGATTAATCGTCGGCAGTAAAGGTTAAAATCAGTGATTGTAATTAATATTTAAAATAAGTTAATAATGTTTTTCATATTTAATACAATACCAATAGGAGCAAAGAGATTTAAATATATAGGTATACTACTTAAATGTCTTTGAATAGTAACAACCAATATTAATAAATCACTACTTTAAGTAGGCAAATAAAACGCTATTATAAGCTAAAATAAGCTAAGTACATTATATTAAAGTTGTATATATTTACTTTGCCAATATCCGCTTAATAAAATAAAATGATGTGTCTTACCTTGTTTGAAGAGCACCTCCCGCCCTCCCTCAATTGCGTGCACTATCCCCGTCACCACTAATCCCAGCACCACTACTCCCACCACCACTACAAAGTTGGCAAAGTAAATATTTACAATTTTAATATAATGGATTTCCGCAAAGTAACGCCTGATTCTATTAATTATAAGCTAAGTAAACTACTTACTTACGTTCTTTGTTCTACTTATGTTTTTTATTCTTTTAATAATCACAAAATCTTACAAATTATTCGTGTTAGTAACAATTTAAGGTGAATAAAATATTCTACCTGTCAATGACTTGAAGACAGTTATTTTTAAATATATAGGTTAAATAAGTACATGAAATTCAGTCCAGTACGTTTTTCCAATTAAGAGTTACTAGAACATCAATTAAATAAAACTTTAACATTTGTTGAGCTTTTTTATATTGAGTGGTAGGAACCCATCCAATGAATTTGCCACGCGCCCCTAACGGTATATTTACGCCACTGCCACGGTCAACCCATTCGTGCTGCAGCCATAGTATAGGGGGAGTATGGCTCTACCACGTAAGAAAATGTATTTGGGAGTCAATAAATTTATTATTTTAGTGTGTCCGGTGATGAGGAAGACGTCACTGAGAGGATCGCTGAGAGGCCGGTGCTGTACCAAGAAGACGTGTACATCATTAAGTATCAGTATAGTGACAGCAGTGGAGAAGACGGTTTCATTGTCTATGTGTGGATGGTAAGTACATACATTCTCATTCCCCGTCATCATCGTTAAAGTCCGCAGGTTTTTTTTTATAAAACTGAAGTGACAATGGTAAGTGGCTATTGCAGTCTATGGACATCTGCAGCTAACTTCAAACGAAGAAGGCTACAGGTGCGATGCCACCTCTCAGGACTAAGATGCAATGCCTAACAATCTGTAATTACACTGGCTCTCTATACTCTTCAGACTGGAACAAAACGGTGCACGCACTGCTATATGATTAGAGGCGGATTAAATGTCGACTGCGCCCTAACACCTCATCGACACCCCTCTGGCAGCCATATATTATAGATTATAACTACTATTTGCCAAATAAACTAGCGCCCCTAGGCACTAGCCTGGCTTGCCTTAAGGATAATCTGCCACTGTATATGACAGCAAAAATAAGTAAGAGAGTCTTACCCCTACCTGGTACAACTGAGCATTGTTGTACCATGTAGGGGTACCTCGTAAGTTTAGTAGACTATAATTAAAAATTAAAATTTTTGTACAACCGACTTCAATATAAAGTATTAAGAATAACTCAAAAACTATTGGTCAGACCTTGATCAAATATATATGGGACAACATATGAAGCACCAGCTTTCAAATAAAAAAAGAATCATCGAAATCGGTTCACCCAGAAAGAAGTTATGAGGCAACACACATAAAAGAATACAGTCGAATAGAGTACCTACTTTCGTACTCTACTAAACGTAAGAGAAACCACTACTCCATATCATCCTTGTGTGTGTCGTAAGAGACGACAGAGGGAATTGAAATAAAAAATGGGCAGCAGATTTTCCTGAAATTAGCTAAAATAATAGAGCGCTACGGTTGCCAACTCGCCTGTCAAGAAGGGGCAACTATGGCAAATATACCGCTTATGAGGTAATCTGCGGGTAAGGTGTATGTTCAGCAGTCGACTTTGGACAAGCTGTAATAATTGGATGGACTTATAAAATTATCTAGCTTTCTTATATTTACGCGAACTCAACACTTTGAATAAAACTACTTTTACGAATTTTTTCGCGTTTAATTTTACTTATTTTTAATTCCGGACGTTGCGGGTGCTTTGCAGCACCCATGCTCACAGGGGGACTGAGGTGATTGATGTCCCGATATCAAAGTTAATTTTTAATTTCCTAGCTATTGGATAACTACGAATATTATACAGCCGTCATAGCTAGAGCAACCCGGGTTCGATCCCCGCCAGTTAAATTTTTAATTACATTTTTAAACTCTGATTTACCACATGTGATGGAAAACATCAGCGGTGAAGGAAAACATCGCAAATAAATAATTTCTTCGACATAGATTTTATTTCATAAACATGCTGGATGTCTAAGAAATAAAATATTTTGATGGCAGGCTGCCAACACGCATTGGAGCAGTTCATTCTTATATTAATACATCCTATCAAAATGGCTATTTATAGGCCTTTAAATAGATTATATCATGAGGTTATATTTGCCATAGCTGCCACGCTGATAGGCGGGTTGGCATTGTTATTTCATTATATTTTTTAATTTTTATCACGAAGATGTTGCAACCATCGGCTGGTTTGTCTCCTCAGTCGCCTCTTAGACACCCACAGCACGCCTAGCATGGGCGGGGGACAAAAATTTTATCCCCCGATTATATCCACTGACAAGACATAAAATTATTTTGTTATGTCAAACGGAGAAGTATATCCCCGTTTGACATAACAATGAATATATCCCCGTCCGTAGCATGGAGCCAAATGAAAGATAAAAAATTATGCTTTTTTTGACATTTGAAATGGACAATTTTATCCTAGTTCATTGGACGTGGGTTTAAGTTTATATTCATACAAAAAATCTACCTAAGTCTAAGTCATCTCCCATTTTATCTACTGTGGATATTATATCCACCGGTGTGTCCATGCTCGAAGGGTGGATAAAACTAAGCGAGGGGATAAACATTTTCTCCTTTCCCCGGGGATAAAATTGTCTCCTGCCCATGCTAGCCCTGCTGGACGATTTGGGGTAGTGATTTTTTTACACATAGTAACATCCGTCTCTATCCGTCTAACTCAATAACCCCCTCAGCAGCAAGAGGAGACCTGTACCTAGCAGGAGAACGTACAAACACTGTAATTTTACTAAATTAGTGTTATTGTATTTAGCAGCTTAAATTAAAAAAAAATAGTTATATTTTCTCATGCTAATTATCGCTAGGGAACTGACGCCGAACCAACAGACAAGCAAGCAGGCTTAGATCAAGCGTCGCAAATCGAACAGGAGTCGGAAGCTGATGTGACCGTGGTGAAAGTGCCACAAGGAAAGGAGCCCAAGCATTTCTTAAGTATTTTCAAAGGTAATAACGATAAGTAAGTTTTTATGGCGATTTTTTGATCAAATTTAAGTAACAAACTTACATGCCTACCTGATGGTATATAACTACCTCAGTTCAGCCTGTATCCTTATTGCAACGAATCTATACAAATAAAAAAAATTGAAGTGTCTGTTTGTAATGTCAAAATAACAGCTTTTACTAATAACAAAATAAACTATTTTTAAATTTTTTGTCTGTCTGTTTTTCTATCTGTTTGTTCCGGCTAATCTCCGAAACGGCTGGACCGATTTTGACGGGACTTTCACTGGCAGATAGCTGATATTAGAAGGAGTAACTTAGGATACTTTTATTTTAGAAAAATAATTAGGGTTCCGCGCAAATAAATTAAAACCCATGAAATCCAATCTTAATAAATTCCACACGGACGAAGTCGCGGGGGACAGCTAGTTTTAGATAAAGAAGACAACAGTTGTGTTGTCGCTTCTAAGGACTAAGACGGAATGCCTCACAGCGTGTAATCATACTGGCTCTCTATAACCTTCAGACTGGAACTCAGCAGTGGGTGCACCTGCTACTTAGGAAATAGGATACAATAAATAGAAGTAACTAATATTGACAATTCACAGACATTAACTACTTACAAATCCAGTGATAGATTAAATTTATTTGGAGTTCCACAAGGTACTGTATTAGGGCCAATGCTTTTTAATTTAAACATAAATGTGCAGTTGCCAGAAATGTGCAGTTCAAAAACCGAGAAGGTTCTATCGAGTACGAATATATTTGATGCGAACTTCTTTTTATGTTGTATGTTCACCGATTTCTCGGAAATGGCTGAACCGATTTAAGAAGATTGTGAAGCTGTAAATTTTCATACAAAAAGCGATAAAAGTTTTCCCCCGTAAACATAGTCTAATTTTCATAATTTTTGGAAATGTTGTAGATGTAATGAATAACTAGGTCATTACGCTTTTATTTTAAATAAATAAGTTATAAGCATCTAAATATCTATATTTTTGACTTAAAAATTTCCTCAAGCGTTTATATATTTTTTAAATTAAACTAAACTGTATTACTTTAAAAAAGATGTACAGACCTAGATTAAGGTGTACTGAATCTAATGAGACCAAAATTGTCTAATTTCGTAAAGGTTTAGGGGGTGAAAAGGTTATCGCCCGAAACAATACTTCAAAAAGAAAAAGCAGGCAATTGTCTTCAAGTCTTGAAACTCTCTCAATCGCACGATAAGGCGATACAGACCGAGCGGTATGAAACAGAAAGCATTTTTGAAAATACCTACTCGCACCGCGTATCGACACTTCTCACATATCGACAATCCTCTTAAGGTCTTAAGCTATTCTTTTTTTATTAAACAGGTTATACATACTTTAGTGGTGACCCTTTAAAAGAAAAAATCGATCCCTAACAGTGCAAAAATGGTGGATAAAGAGTTTAATATAGAATTTAAACGTCATGTTAGTTGTTACTTTGAGCTTGTGATATTCCTTATATATTAGACAATAGTAAAATGGCTTGACTTTTGATTAAAAAAAACCGGCCAAGTGCGAGTCGGACTCACGCATGAAGGGTTCCGTACCATCGTAAAACTCGTTTCTAGTAGGGAAGCCCCATGTAATAATTATTTATTTCTATTTTTATTATTTGTTGTTATAGCGGCAACAGAAATACACATTCTGTAAAAAATTCAACTGTCCTACCTGTTACGGATCAAGAGATACAGCCCGCTGATAGACAGATGGACGGACAGCGGAGGCTTAATAATAGGGTCCCGTTGGTTACCCTTTGGGTACGGAACCCTAAAAAGTAAAAACCGATTTAAAAAACCTAAAAATAAAGATAAGATAAAGATATTTATTTTCTAAAACATTAGTAAAAATATAAAGGTGTTAAAAACTTAAAACGAGTTACATGTTTTGCCATTTATGGCGTACAAAAATTATACTACATATTTTATACAAGATAAATTAACTAACCCTACATACATAATTCTAGATGTGCAACAATTTCAATGGCAGCTCCTAAGAGAAACACATTATAGCTAAGCTAAGAGCTAAGAGAAATACATTATAGCTAAGCTAAGAGCTAAGAGAAACACATTAAAGCTAAGCTAAGAGCTAAGAGAAACACATTATAGTGACCTAAAATAACACATTATAGCTAAGCTAAGAGCTAAGAGAAACACATTATAGTGACCTAAAATAACACATTATAGCTAAGCTAAGAGCTAAGAGAAACACATTATAGCTAAGCTAAGAGCTAAGAGAAACACATTATAGTGACCTAAAATAACACATTATAGCTAAGCTAAGAGCTAAGAGAAACACATTATAGCTAAGCTAAGAGCTAAGAGAAACACATTATAGCTAAGCTAAGAGCTAAGAGAAACACATTATAGCTAAGCTAAGAGCTAAGAGAAACACATTATAGTAACCTAAAAGAACACATTATAGCTTCTGAACCGTGTAGTCGCGGTGTGTCTATGGGAGAGGCCTATGTTCAGCAGTGGACTTTAGATAGACTGAAACGAATTTCACCCTTATCATTTTCAGGAAACTTGGCTATATTGTACGGAAGCAAGGACAATAACTACATGCCGGAGAATTCTAAGAAATCCTTTGATGATGACGGCATACGTCTGTTTAGGGTGAGTTATAACGTGTTTATTTAATTTTTAACATTAGTGGTGGCGTAAGATTAAGAATGATAATGCAGGTGCGTGACGTGTTATCGTTACTAGTAAAAACTTTTATTCTATCTGGACGCGCCAGTAACGTGAAGTTTCTTCGATAAAGATTTAGTGGACTGTATTGGTACATATGTCGTTTTTACGTGGTAGACAGCGGTAGGTAGCAGCTATATTAATAGTATAGTTGTAGCACGAATGGGTCGGCTCGATCGGGAAGGACCACGCTCCACAGAGTACCAGCGTAAAATAGCAGCTTAATGCTGCTATGTTTGGTATGGTGAGTGTAGAGAACCGGAGACCCTTTTACTGGAAAAGAGGCATTCTATTTTAGTCCTCACTACTTACTTAGGCTGACAACGCATCTGCATTTAAATTCGCAAACGAAGATAGTTGTAGATGTCTATGGGCCACAGCAACCACTTACCATCAGGTGGACTGTGCTCGTTTGTCACCCTTATTCTATAAAAAAAAGTAAGATAGTTAAGGCCGTGATATAGTTATATCTTTAGGGATATAGCTATATACCGTAATATAGTTATATGAAAGCGGTTCATAACTATCTTACTAGACTAATCTAGTGGAATAATTATAATTGTAGTTTGTTTGTTATTTGTTAGTCAAAACTACTTTTGACTTATACTTTTTGAATTTTTGAAATTAAAAGGTTAAATTCTTTTAATTTTACTTTTTATATCGATATAATGTACGCGGCTTTAGGGTGGCCCAAGGGCCACCCCAGCCGCACCTTAACGTACTATCGAAAAAAGAACAAATACAACAACACAACAGGAACGTCAATGTCGCGAAATTTGTTCCTTCTGTACATTAAGTTTACAATTATAATTATTTCACTAGATTAGTCTAGTAACATAGTTATGAACCAGTATATAGCTATATCCCTAGGGATATAACTATATCACGGCTTTACTATCTTCCTGCGACACATACAATAAGCAGAGCGAGGAAAGTGGATGAGAATGCACGCACTAACCTTGTGAGGGCAGCGTTCCTCGTCGAGTATTAGCTAACACAACAGGCCGGCCACGTGGTTCAGCGTACGCATTCTTGGATCAGTGCCAGGATATCACACATTCAAAAAACAAAAAAAAAATCTTTATTTCACAATACAGTGGTTTATAATTGTAAACACAGGTTGCCAAACCAAACCAAACTTGTGCCAGGTGGCCTCTTCCTTACTGTGGGAAGAGCTACCACATCTTCCTACTACATATCTTTAATTGTGTTTGTGAATTAAAGTTGCAAAAAATTACTTTGCCAATATCCGCTCAATAAAATAAAATGATGTGTCCTACCCAGCCTGAAGAGCACCTCCCGCCCTCCCTCAATTGCGTGCACTATCTCCGTCACCATTAATCCCAGCACCACTACTCCCACCACTACAATAGGAAAGACACACCACCGATGACAATACGACACGTGTTTCGCCTCTACGAGGCATCTTCAGGTGTAGTAGACTCTACGGTGGCTGACTTAGGTCAGCCACCGTAGAGTCTAATAAGTCAAGTTAAGGAATGTGTGACAACGAGAACTGTGACATTTTATACAACACACACATTCACACTCACACTACATACACACACACACACACACACACACACACACACACATACATATATTTTCTGTGTTTGTGAAGACAATTGGCAAAATAATTAATATTAACATTAGTTTAGAGTGAACTACAAGGCAAAACAACAATTTTTAATAAAATTTACCTATTACATGAAATGAATTAATTCTGAATTTTAAACAAAAGCATGCGTGCGTGCATGTGTGTGTGTGTGTGTGTGTGTGTGTGTGTGTGTGTGTGTGTGTGTGTGTGTGTGTGTGTGTGTGTGTGTGTGTGTGTGTGTGTGTGTGTGTGTGTGTGTGTGTGTGTGTGTGTGTGTGTGTGTGTGTGTGTGTGTGTGTGTGTGTGTGTGTGTGTGTGTGTGTGTTGTGTGAGTGTGAATGTGTAAGTTGTATAAAATGTCACAGTTCTCGTTGTTACACATTCCTTAACTCTAGACTTATTGCAATCGCGGAAGGGCGCGACACATTTTGTGAAATCAATAAGGACTTCAATGTTCGGTGATAATTAATATTAAAGAGGAGATTGAAGGACGCAATGTCCCCCGTGCGGTCACGGTTATTAAACGATTAGAAGTAATGCCGTCGCGCGGCACTTTTGTCGCCTTCAACGGTAGTGCAAGTACGTGCATGTAGGAAGGATTAGGGAAAGGAGGGGTTAAAGATATGTTCCAAGTATTTTATTAAATTTATAAATTAAATTGTTACCTGACGTTACCTACCACTATTTAAATATTAATACGTGAAGGGAAAATTTTGTACCCCTTTATAAGCATAGCCTATATAAGGAGACGTGGTAGCTCGGATGGTTAGCCTCGCTGTAAGTTTCACAGTACGCAAGCAACCTGGGTTCGATCCCCGCCGGCACCAATGAAATTGTTAATTGCAATTTTAAGTCCTGATTTACCGTGCTCGGCGGTGAAGAAAACATCGTGAGGAAACCTGCATGTCTGAAATAAGACTAAAAATATTTCGAAGACATGTGAAGTTCCGCCAACACGCATTGGGGAGCGCGGCGGACATTTCGCCTTAAAACCCTCTCAGAAATGAGAGGAGGCCTGTGCCCAGCTGTGGGACGTATATACGCTGTAACTTTACTTCTTTACTTTTATAAGCATACTGCACGCACGGAGGAGTGTAGGATTTGGCATAGTTAAAGTTTATATGGAGGAGGAGTGTGCAGAAATCTAAAATAATTTAAATTAGATATTACAAATATATGAAATAAAATAAAATAAAACATACATTGTTTACTTTCATGCTGCCAATCAAACAGTATGTAATCACTATGTTTTAGGCAAATAATTCCATGGCGAAATATCTTTTATTTTATATTTTGTACTAGCGATCCGCACGGGTGATTTCGTTCGGTTCCAAATGTAAAATCTAAGCCATCTAGGGGCCCATTCAAGCACACACAAAAAATTTCATCAAAATCGATGGGGCCGTTTTTGAGTTTTAGCGAGACTAACTAACAACAATTGTTTTTATATATAGAGATTTTGTATATTAGATATATATTTTACCTATACAACGTGACCAAAACAATTAGGCGCATGACAGCTAAGACGTTATTAGAACTAGGGAGGAACACCGGAACGGTGATTGGTCACTTTGGGAAGCGCGGGGACAGAGGCGGGTGTGGGCGCCGAAACCGCATTCCTGTCATGCGCCTAATTTTTGGCCAAGTTGTATATTAATGCGTAGTTGAAAGTAAAATACAACATGTATATATATATATATAAAACCTAAAGATTTAATGAATTACTGTCGAATTTCGACCACTAGGCGACCATTAAAAATGTAAAGTCAGACTTAAAATTAAACAGAATAAAATAATTTCCTTATCACAGCGTCAGAAGTCGCTGCAAATCAAAGTGACGAAGGAATTAAATCACCGACTTTAGAAACGTGGAAATTTTATTTCAAAGAACTAAACAGTCCTTTAAAGTCCGCTTTTACTTTTTGAAGTGTAAACTTCTTTAGTATCGTTGTGATTTGAAACTCGATGAAACGAAAAAGCGACACTAAAAAGAGACAAACATATACATCTATAGGATTTAGCCCGCGAAAGAATGAGATAGAATACAGAATACAGGTGTTTCCTATTACGTATGGAGACTATTGCATAAGATCTATGAGTAGTAAGGATTAAGGACGAAATTTGTTGATTAGAAAATATTAGATACGGTCACCTTTGTTACAAAGGTTGCCGCGTGCGGCGTACCCCCGCAGGAGAATATGGCATTTTAAAACGAAGCGCCATAGTGAAAGGTTCTTTGCTATCTAACTTGTGTTTATTATATATATTCGTATTTTATTACAATAACCATAACAATAAAATAGTATTCTTTTTTATTCTCAAAATAGAAAAAAAAATTATTTAACAAACACGGTAAAAATAATAAAATAAAAGCAAAACGCCTTTTTTTAATAGGATAGGGTGTCAAACGAGCACACAGTCCACCTGATGGTAAGTGGTTGCTGTGGCCCATACACATCTACATCTATGCATTGTCACCCGTGAGGACTAAGATGGAATGCCTCATTTCCAGTAAAAAGGGTCTCCGGTTCTCTACACTCATCATACGAAACAGCAGTGTTAAGCTGCTAATTTACGCTGGTATTCTGTGAGAGCGTGGTCCTGCCCCAGTCGAGCCGACCCATTCGCGCTACAACTATACCATGGCTCTACCACGTAAGAACCTCCTTACCAATTTCTGCCTCCACATAGCATTGCTTGCACTGTTGTGTTCCAGTCTGAAGGATATAGAGAGCCAGTATAAATACACGCTGTGAGGCATTCCGTCTTAGTCCTGAGAGGTGACAACGCATTCTGTAACCGTCTTTGTTTGAAGTTGGACACAAAATTCCATGGACCGCAGTAGCCACTTACCATCAGGTAAACTGTAAGTTCGTTTGTCACTTCAGTTTAATAAAAATATTTGGCTACATCCACACCACTTATTATCAGATGGGATAGCTGTCAAGAATTAACTCAGTAAAACAAAAGAAACCTTCTAGGTCGAAGGCACACAATTAGGCGTAGACATGCGTACGACCCAACTCCGTGAATCGGCCGACGTTCTAGAAGACGACGACGTGTACGTTCTAGAAACACCTGGAACCATCTACGTGTGGCATGGAAAGGTAAATAAGATGTCTTCGTTAATTTTACTCGATTGCTTTTCATTATAATTCTTCCTAATAATTACTCAAAATAATAAAAAAAGGTTGTTAACCCGCCTGTCAAGCGTGGCAACAATGGCAATATCCTATGTGGCAGCCTATGGGGAATGTATTAACCAATGATTAGGAAAACCCAGCGGGACGTTTATCACCCGACTGGTCTAAAGGATTTAGTTGCAGTGTTTTATGATGGATTTCTTTTGGTCGTATAATGATCGCATTGATTGGCGAAAACAATAACACCATAATATAATCACTAACCTATATGTAATTCCTGCTAGGAATCTCTACCTGAAGAGCAAGAGGCAGCTATGGCCTTCGTGAAGGAAGTGTTCGGTGAAGACAAAGAAATCGTGGCGTTAGAGCAAGGGGAAGAGACTGATGAGTTCTGGGAATCGTTGGGTATTTTATCTGCGTTATTATTTTTCTTTTTTTATTATTATTAACGTCTTCCAGAAAAAAATTGGTCACATTAAATAAATAATAATATCCTTAAATTAATGATCACGGCGTCCAGTCCCACTGAAGACTACCCACCTGTGCAGGACAAGAGACAATGCGAGAGTGTGTGCGAGAACAGGTGCACTCTCTATTCCCCACTCTCGTAGTCGGATCGAACGGCTTGACGTGCTTTTCTTTCCGAGGAACGGGGTGTAACACTGCCAACACCCTGACCCCGGGCATCTACTGAGGATTCCTTGACAGAAAATCCCAAACCCGAATTGTGGCATGACCCGAGATTCAAACCCGGGATCACATGATCAGTAATTGCACTTACGGCCACTAGACCAACGAGGCAATCAAAAGTCTTTTTAAATAAGTGGCTGCAGTCAAAGACCTCTATGTATACTACAACACGGGGACTAATACATTGCGCACTAAGTTACGGTCAATTCTCCGTAACTTCTTTAGTTGATTGCATTTGGGCGAGAAGACTAGTTTTTGTTGTAAACCGTGAATATGCTTTTCGACAATCTAACACTAGTTTTCTTTAATAAGACTAAGAAAATGCTGTCATTGTTTTATGTGCGCACTTTGTCAACGTGATTGATAAGTATGTAACTTCATTTTGTATTTGCCTAAAACAGTAACTGTCGTAAATGATAACACAACTGTGTGGCATATTTACCGTGCCAACTACCCGCCCGCGCGATCTACAGCTGTGTCACAGTTTTGTTCTGAATTGCTGGTCTAGTAGTGTTTATAGAAGTCCTGGGCTGCAGCCTATGATTACTTACTTCATCCGCCCGTAAACGGCAAGCCACAGGCGGATTGACGGTCGCAGTACCTGCTCGTCGTCGGCCTGGATATTTTACGCCTGGTGTAAACGAGATGGTTATATCATCCATCGGAAGCTAGAATATTTTCCTGGCAATTCCCATAGTCACCCGGGAAATGCCAAGAAATAGAAACATTGTGTAATAGAATTGCGTAATAGAATCCTTGGGTGAAGTATTCTATTACGCAATTATAAAAACCTATACAGGGTATTTTTGAAACGCTCCGAAAACGAAGACAGATGATAGTACTAAGGATACCTATGATGATGGGTCACAAAGAAATTCGATCCGAGGAAAAATCATCTTTTCACAACGTTTTATTAACTTTATTCACGCTCCATCATGTTATTACAGTTATTTGAAACGATATTTCACACAAAAAATCATGAAAATACTGAAAAATAAAACAGTGAAACTTTAAAAGAAAATCAGCTGACAATAGGGTCAATATCCTCGCGGGCGCCGAACTCGGTACGAAACAATGCATTAGGTTATACTACTTACTCACTCTACCCTTCCCTTCACACACACGCTGCTTCGTGTCGCCTCGCGCTGTGGAATTTACACATGCTTCAAGGACGTTACAATAATTTTAGTTTTTGAGACAGTGCCATGTTGACTATCACGAGCGATAGTTCAATTGTTTTGTTTATTAAATTATTGTCGTTATTACTTGTTATTTATTAATTAATGTTGTTGTTCTTGTTGTTACGTTTTGTGTTTTTGTTTTGTTTTAATAATGTCTAACGCGTAGGTACGTTTATAGTGCTCGTGAATACGGCAACATGTTAATGTGCCTTGAAGAATCTCATAAGGCCACGGAGGATCGGTGCTGTTTCATACCTAATTTTTTTAAAATAACTTAGTACTGAACTGATCTGAATAGGTACATAACTGAATACATCAGAATAATAAACATACCTACATAATGGATAACAAAGCATGACTCTAACCTTGTAAACATTTTATTTAAGTATTTTTTCATTAGCGGGAATCGAACCAGTTATTTGGTTTATTTAACCTGTGAATTGAATTAAAGTGGCTACGTGGAGACAAGCACAGTGGCAAAATAGTAGGTTAAGTAGATAAGTTAGGTATTTAGACAAGTGTTGTAAATTATTAGGTATTGTGGTACCATCGTTGTTGCGGGCCGCGCGAATTCGGCGTTCGCGCGTACATTGACCCCTAGTCAGCTGATTGTAATTCAGTAATTCCACTGCTGGTTTTATTTTCAGTATTTTCATGATTTTTTGTGAAATATCGTTTCAAATAACTGTAATAACATGATGGAGCGTGAATAAAGTTAATAAAACGTTGTGAAAAGATGATTTTTTTCCTCGATCGAATTTTGTGACCCATCATCATAGGTATCCTTAGTACTATCATCTGTCTTCGTTTTCGGAAGCGTTTCAAAATACCCTGTATACCGGGTGTCCGGTGGCTATTTTCACATTTCAAAGGTGATATAAAAATAAATACAAAGGTTTCTAAATTATTTTATTCTCATAGAAAGAATATTAATGTGAGTTTCATTTTTTAAAATAACGTTTTCTAAATGTCGACCTTTGGCGCAAACACTCTTCCCATCTCACACGCATATTTTCGAAAACATTACAGAGATCGCTAGAAATATTCAAAACTTCAGTCCGGATATTTTCTTTCAGTTGAGCAGTGGTGGTCGGTTGGTTTTGGTAAACGATGCTCTTCAGGTAGCCCCATAAAAAAGTCACATGGACTCAGGTCGGGCGATCTGGCCAGGGATGTCACCGTACCGAGAGATGATTTTCCTGGGAACAATTTCTTACAACATTCATGGAGATGTGTGCGGTATGAGCGGTGCCGCCATCTTGTTGAAACCAGCTGTTTCTGTTAGCAATAGAACTGTTGCGTAGTTCGTCTCAAAAACCGTTGACCATCTCACAATATCTTTCTGAATTAACGGATATTGCCCGACCACGACTGTCTTCAAAAAAATAAGGACCAAGAATTCCTTTCCCTTATATAGCGCACCAAACTGTTACCTTATCTGTATGCAATGGTTCTAGATGCAATTCTTTTGAATTCTCAGAACTCCAGTAACGGTAATTTTGTTTGTTTACATAACCGCCTAAATGAAAATGGGCTTCGTCACTGTAAAAAACGTTCAGCAGTCGTGTTTCCGTACAAAAAGTTGTTAACATTCGTTCGGCATAAGATAACCTTGCTTGGTAATCATTTTCGTTAAGTTTTTGGGTTATTTGAATTTTATACGGATGAAACTTGAGCTTTTTTTGATTATTTCGTGCAATGTTGATCTAGCAATACCTAAAGCTGCTGAACGTGCTCTTAGTGACATCCGTGGATTTTGCAAAACTGAATCACTCACACGTTGGATGGTTTCTGCAGTCGATACAGATGCAACTGGACCTTGGCGACGCATGTTTACAGCTGAGCCTGAAGCACGAAATCTTGCTACCCAATAACGAATTAAAGTTTTTGAAGGAACATCACTTATTCGTGGAAGATTAAAATGATTACGGAATTTCCGCTGCGCCGCAATCAGCGAAAAATTGCTTGTTAAATATGCCTCGATCACGAAAGCGCGCTCCTCTCCCGACCAACACAGCATGGCGACTAAAAAACTCACGACGCTGACGAATCTAACCCCGCACCCCACGCCCCTCCAGCTGTTTGCGTTCTTAAGTTACAACACTTTGAAATGTGAAAATAGACACCGGACACCTGTATAATAATCAATTGCTGTCCGTTGGTCTCGCTAAAACTCAAAAACGGCTTGACCGATTTTGATGAAATTTTGAATGAGTCCCTAGATGGTTTAGATTCAGATTTGATTATGAGACCCGGTAGATGGCGCTGTTGTCGAGATCCAGAAATCACCCATGCGAAGCCGATCACTAGTAATTAAAAACAATAGAATTGCGTAGTAGAATCCTTCACCCAATGACTCTATTACGCAACTACACACGGCTAATGGACACAACTGTTGCGTTCCAAATATAGCCAAGGCCTATCAAACATTTGAATTTGAACCAACGCACAGAATCGGTCATAACTTCATAATACAATATTAAATTCGTTACACATCAATTATTTTGCATTCTTTTCTTAATAAAGAAAATTTATTGCATCTTTAAATTTCTTGAATATATTAAGTATACTTATGCAAATATGGTTAAAATACAAGATTTTCATTTTTGGAATTCGATTAAACCTGTGCGGGACAAGTGAAAGATAGTGATATATAGACACTGATAGGACGGTACATAAATACTCATAAGCGTTTGATATTATAAGTTTAGTGAATAATCATTATAGCTTAGAGTTTATCTCATAATTATATATAGTAGAATTAGTTTTAAGTTATGTATTGAATTTATAATAGTTACGTAGAAATGTATAACTTTAATAAATAGAAAAAAACACAATTGTTACGCGACTCAGCAAGGTAATTACATAGCATCGTGCCTTGCTCTCTCGCGCCTCGCTCTGATTGGTCGTTACCATTCCCCCGTCGCTTGTACTGTATTTGTCGACCAAGCCGAGGCTGTATAAAACGAGGGCCATTTCCGTCGGCGGATAGCTACCTCAGAAGAAACTCTTCAAATATACAAGGAAGAAGATCTCAGTGGTTTTATTCCCCACTAACCCAGCACACAATTGTGCATGTAGGGCACAAAATTCAATATATATAGACTGTTCGCTAAGATAGTGTCGGTACATCCGGAGGCGCGCTTATTACGCTTTTTTTTACGGTGGTATTTAAATAAATGTTTTTCTATTCTAAGAATAATATAGAATATTATTTTATTCTTATGGTTATTGTTATAAAATACGAATATAAATTATAACTACAAGTTACGTAACAAAGAACCCTTCACTACGGCGCTTCGTTTTAAAGTGCAAAATTTTCCTGCGGTTGTACGCCGCGCTCGGCGAACTTTGATGTTGCGGCAGCGCCTTTGACAAGATGCGGCACGTGCCAAGCCGGCGAGACACAAAGACGACAGTATCTAAGCAAACAAACTATACATCACCCAAGAGCTCCTGCCGCATCCAGGATCAAGGTCTTGGGCAAACACAACTCTAACTTACATCAAACCCAGCACGCTTCCGACTACTGAACTGAACTGAACCAATAATTGATACAGGTGGCGTTCCAGAAGAAAAAGAAGATGCGGTAGGCTGGCGACTGGTGGTGAACAGGCGCATGACTACACCGCAGACCCTCACAGCTGTCACTGTAAGTGTGACTGGGAAGATTTTCTTCGAAGATCTGCCACCTGACTTCACACAACAGGTTGGTAAAGAAGAACTCCTTTAATTAATTTATTTTATTTATAACACAAGCTTTTTACATACCTATTTTCATTAATTCCCTAGTCCCCGAGATAGTATAACTGTGTTTCAGGAACCAGTTCCTCCCCTTAAAGTATGCCTAGACAAAATCTCATTTTCTATATAATAAAGTTATATCCTATTAAAGTCCACTGCTGAACATAGGTCTCCCCCATAGATTGCCTCATAGGGGTATATTTGCCATAGTTGTCACCCTTGGCAAGCGGGTTAGCAACCGCAGTTTTTTATTTTTAGTCGTTATTAGGAAGATGCTGACGCTGAGACCCATCTTCTGATTTGTTTCTGAATAGTTGCCATGCTTAGCAGATGGGTTGAAAACCGCAGTTTTTATTATATTGAATACTACTTTATTATATAACAGAAATAAGGAAGATGCTGTTGCCCATATTCTGTTTGAGTTTTTTTTATATAGATTAAGGGTGACAAACGAGCACACAGTCCATCTGATGGTAAGTGGATGCTGTGGTCAATAGACATCTACATCTATCCTCGATAAAGAATCAAAATGCAGATGCGTTGCCTCCCCTCAGGACTTAGATGGAATGCCTCGTTTCCAGTAAAAAGGGCCTCCGGTTCTCTACACTCACCATACGAAGCACATCAGCATTAAGCTGCTATTTTACGCTGGTATTCTGTGAGAGCGTAGTCCTTCCTGAATGCGAAATATAAAATATTTTGATCGACCAGATGGCTCAGAAGTCGAGAGTGTCTGGTTAATTACGCCGCGAACCAAGAGTTCAGATTTCAGCTGGTGTTGGAGCAAAATCACAAATTAATGTTTGGATTAAGAATTTTCATCGACATTCGATTGCATCGACGGGAACAAATTGAATGCTTTATTCTCAGAGACCGTGGCTTAGATGAAAATCAGTCTTATGCCCAAATACTGTACTACTGCTATCTCTGTCACTTTAAGTGAAAGTGACTGTGACACCACGAGACTTAACGACATCTTAAAATTGAGTGGTTAAAGTGACAGAGTAGAAGTAAGTAGCGTTTGAGTATTCGGACATTAGCGTAACAAAAGCATAATTACTCTTTCCTTGAAGACTCTGATTGTTTATATTTAATGTTTGCTGTGGGGTGGATGCGTTAAACTAAGACTACCACCAAGTGGGACTGTAGTAAATGACTGGCAAATTGAAAATAAATACATTTGTGTGTATATAATTAGAAACCAAAATAACGAAACTTTTTTCAGGATTTGTCCGACGATGGCGTGTACATTTTGGACACAGGTGAGGAACTGTACTTCTGGCGCGGGAAGAATACACCAGAAAGGATCAAGATGGTTAAGAATGAAATCATTCAGGTAAAAAAGTTAAGAGTTTAAGTATAATACTATGATTTTAGGACTAATATTTCAGGAACCAGTATTTACCTAATATTTTATATTATATAGTATTCACCTAATATTTCTGCCGCCAAAATGCAGTGCTTGCACTGTTGTAGTCCAATCTGAAGGATAAAGAGAGCCAGTATAATTATAGGCTGTGAGGCCTTCCATCTTAATCCTTAGAGGTGACAACATTCCCGTAGCTTTCATTGCTTGAAGCCACTTTACATCAGGTGGACTGTAAATACGTTTGTCACTTCAGTTTTATAAAAAAAAAACTTAAATAATGTAACTTAGTAAGGACGTTTGATAATAATTATATTGTACTAAATTTGAGGCATTCCATCTTAGTCCTCAGGGGTGACAAAGCTTCTGCAATTTGATTGATAATGAATGATAAATATAGGATATTTATAAACCACAGCATCCACTTACCATTAGGTGGACTGAGCTCGTTTGTCGTCCAAACGTCAAAAAGCGACAGTAGCCAAATAGTAACAGGTGCGGACTGTAAATTTGAAAGTCGTGAGTTCGAATCTGCCATTTGACTACGTTCGTGAACCACTCCTGACACAAGCATTTTAAGCTTACCTGGAGTAGTTAAGGAGTGTATTATTCATGTTACTATTAACGCTATCGTTAATAGAACTGTTATAAAACAAATTAAATTGATTGGTTTAAATTGATTGGCCATATCCACTGCTGGTCAGTGGAGATTAAGAACCAATCTTACGCTCACCATATGTCGCTAGTTGGGCCTGCGGTGAACTTATTTGTTACGCAGGTGTTCATGCAGTCATCATAGTTGAAAAGTAGCTATACTCAACCAAATATAAGAAATACCTTTTGACGTTTCACATTTATCATTCCGCAATAACTTTGTACAAGCGTACTCACACGATTTAAAATAACCTTTTATATAAATCTCAATAATTACGAAGTAATATTTATTTCATAACAACATGTATAGTTCTTTATCACTAATTTAATTTCGAATCTTTCAAAAAAAGCGAAATATAAAAAAATCAGAGTCAACTTTTTTGCCTGACGTTGTTTCAATGACATGTCGCTATGTACCTTACCGTAGTGTTTGGATGATTAAAATTCATTGTTATGCGAATAGTCGGCAAAAATATTCGAATAATTGGTAAAAATATTCAAATAATCGAATCTTTATTTTTTTTTATTTATTATTTGTTTATATTTTTATTTTTCAAAATTCCTTAAATCATGAATTAAACAACTATATTTTTTTTATAATTTTCTACTTTGTCAACGTAAGTCTATGCAAAAAACTCATAACCAACGCCGCGCTGAAAAAACACTACGTAATTTCAATCTCCCGCCATTTCGGGAGCTTACTGTGCGTACTTTTGTGATAACTTTTTGGACTGTTTCTTCTATATTCGTTGACCTTGGCAAGTTATATACTGGACTCTGACTAAGCAAGTGATCATAATATCGAAAAGAGGACGTAGTTGTGGTAGTCGCACTTTAAACAGTACGGCTCGTGCATTGATGGTGAAACTACACGAATATTTTGAACGTGAGTCACAAAACGGTGGGCCCCTTTTACCAGTGACACAAGTGCTGGATCATGTCGGTGAAACACTCGGAATCGTCACTGAAAAGTACGGGCCTTAAGGCAGTGAGAATAATTTACTTCATATGTGGAAAAAATTAAAAAAGAACAAACCAGTAACAGGTATCGATCAATTCGACGCAGATGCTCTAGAAAACTGAACTATGTCTACGGCTATTTCACAAGAGGCGAATATTCTACTGTGCCGAAGTTGCATGAAAGTTTAGTAGATGTCGGCTTGTACAGTGGTAGTGTAGAGTCATTGAGAACAATTTTAAAACTTCCGATATAAAAAAAATATAAACGCAAAATAGTTATGTAGAGGCATGACATAGCCTTGCCAAGAATAACAATTTTAAGAGAAATGAAAAATATAACCAAATGAGACAACGTCATATTCATTGATGAAACGTGGTTAAACGCCAATCACACTGCGCCGCAAATATGGACAGATGACACTGCATCATCTTGCTCGAAGGAGCCCATGGGAAAAGGTGGGCGCCTCATAATTTACCATGCGGACTCCGCCGGAGGAGAATTTGTAGAAAATTGTTTATTAGCCTTCCAATCAAAGAGTACAAGAGAATATCATGAGGAAATGGATGCAGAAAAATTCAAAGAGTGGTTTATAACCCTTTTACAAAACATTCCTGCGAATAACACCATAGTAATCGACAAAGCGCCAAGCCAAACGACTAATAAAAAAAAATTATTAGCATGGCTGCAACAAAAAGGAGTGGAAGCGGACATGAAATTATTGAAAGCTGAGCTTGTACGTTATTGATAAATTAGCAGAAGAGCACGGGCATAAAGTTATAAGACTACCACCTTACCACTGCCAATATAATGCTATTGAATTGATTTGGGCCCAAATCAAAGGCTAGTAAGTCCTTATATGAAATGTTCTAAATGTAAACATATTAACTCTACTTAAACACACACGAGATGAAAATATCTTATGCATTTATAGGCTACGCAGCACGACATCACACGCCACCTTTCACGGTGAAGGAGATAGCTGAAAGCACACCATAACAACGGATGATTAAAAGTCTGAGAAAACATAGAATTTTAAAATTGTTATGGTAGAGCCATGCAGCTATATTAGTAGTATAGTTACGAATGGTCGGTGACTGGGAAGGACCACGCTCACAGAATACCAGCGTAATAGCAGCTAACACTGCTGTGTTTCCGGTGAGTGTGAACGGAGACTTTTACTGAAAAGAGGCATTCCATCTTAGTCTCACGGTGACAACGCATCTGCATTTTGATTCTTTATTGAAGATAGATGTAGATGTCTATGGGTCACAGCAAACACTTACCATCAGGTGGACTGTGTGCTCGTTTGTCACCCTATCCTATAAAAAAAAAAAAAAAATAGAAAATTATTATGGATGACTTTGAAAGAGACATTAATTTTGACTACATTATTGAAAATCAAAAAATAATTAAGTCAAACAACGACAGCTCAAGTTGTAAATAAAGTGATTGAATAAATTTTTTTTAATCTGGTTTCAATCTTAAATTTATATAGTTTTGCCTCTAGAAATAAACAGTAACAATAAATACGAAGAAACTGATAAATCTTGTGTTTTAAATTATTCGTTTCTAATTTATTCTGTTATAAATCTTGTAAATGATTACCAACTCTAAAGAACCGATATCGATTTTGTAAGAATCGAATATTGTACGTACCGATTTCTTGGTTGGCATACCTAGTCCAATAAGTCTAGTCCAATAAGTATTTCTTAGATTTGGTTGAGTATAATTAATTATAAGTTTTAGGTTTGTAGTGTATGTATATACACAAAACAATGCCTCAGTGCTGTATTTTTTGTTTTCTATACATTTTAAAATTTTCTCCCTTTAGGAATATCTTATAATATAAAATATATATAATTAAAAATATAAAATATAACTAATATTTCAGAAAGGAACATTAATTCTCTACACTTTTTTCTACTGACTTAAAAAGGAGACGATACTCAATTCGCCTGTATGTTTTTTTTTGCATTTTTTATGTGTGTAACTTTTTCATGGGTGAACCGATTTCGATAATTTTTTTTTCATTTGAAAGCTGGTGCTTCTCATGTGGTCCCATATAAATTTGATCAAGGTCTGACCAATAGTGTCTGAGTTATTCTTAATAATTTTTATTGAAGTCGGTTGTACAAAATTTTTAATTTTTAATTATTAACAAATTAACTTCCCACGCTATGTAATCTGTTGAATATTTCACCTCATTCCTAAGTGGCGCCGCCCTGGTGGCAGAAAAAGTCGTGAACCCTCATTCCAGCAAGCGACGATTGGTTATTTTGTTTGTTATTTTCATTTGTTTTATTTCCGATTCTCTTTCTTACCAGGAGTACATAGCTGACGATGGACTTGGCAGGACAGTGGACACGGCTATCGTGATGTCTGTGAAACAAGGCAAAGAGCCGGTTGTGTTCAAGAAACTGTTTCCTAGTTGGGAAGATGACATGTGGGAAGTAAGTAGTTTTTTTTTAAGATTAACACAGTGTTTGTGTCTTTGGTGTAGCAAAGGGAATGGGACAAGAGTAGGAAGGTTTACGGCCACAGATGGAAGATTTTAAGGTGCGACATTTAAGGGACGAAAGTCACCGCCCCGTCTTATTTTTTTTAAATTTATTACATGACCATGTATACAGAGAGCTTTAGTCGAAATATTAAAAAATGGTTACATTTAAAGCTCCCAGTCTTATCTTTTTAAATGCTGACATTGAAAATCTTAAAAAAATTTAGAAGCAGGTACTGAATAGTTTTGATTAAAATAATATTACCATTGCAGAGATTAATATACTTTATACTTACTTTATACTTACGAGTACTTACCTATAAGAATGGAGTTTTACTTCAAATTGAGAGGAGGGGGGGAGGGAATATAGGGGCAACATTTTTGGCTCGGACGACAACGACCAATGCTACGCCACTGTATGATAATACTGAATTCGAGTGCACAATATTAAGTGTTGACATACCAATATTGAAAAAATCAAAGATTATTGCGGCTCGCAAACGCACTGAAGCAGCTTATTTTTAAATATAGGGGTGACAAACGTATTGTGAGCACACAGTCCACCTGATGGTAAGTGGATGCTGTGGCCTATATATATCTAAATTTATCCCCGATCCAGATCCGTTGTCACCCCTGAAGACCAAGATTAAATGCCTCGTTTTCAGTAAAAAAGGTCTCCGGTTCTCTACACTCACCATACGAAACATAGCAGCATTATACTATTTTACGCTGGTATTCTGTGAGAGCGTGTTCCTACCTCGGCCGAGCCAACCCATTCATGCTACAACCATTATATAGCTGCAGCATGCCTCTGCCATGTCTGTTTTGAAATCGGGGCGGGGTCCGATCTTGGCTCTTGAAATCCGGTCAAGACCGGATTAATAAATATTATTATTAAATCAGTCAGATGGTAAGCCTACCCGCTTTAGACTGTTTTCTGAGAGGATAATATATCAGGAATGTACTGCTCAACTGCTCCTACGCGAATTGATGGACTTGGCTCAGACATACAGGTTTCCTCAAGATATTTTCTTTCATCCCTGATGAAAATGAGTACTTTTAATTTTGCAATCAACAAATTCAGTAGTACCAGTACAAAGCGAACTCCGGATACCCACCATAGACTAACTAGAGATTCTAAATACGCCCGCGTAATATTAAAAAGGGTCACATCGGCTTGATGACGTAATAATTTTGACATTTGTTTTTTTTTCAGAACCAAACATCCTACGAGGACATCAAGAACAAGACAAAAGCAGCTAATTCTAACTGAGACATTAAAGTTTTATTTATTTGTATAGATTTAACTGCACAATATATTTATAATTTATATGGTATAAAAATAAAAGATTTTTTCACAATCTTATTTTGTATGTTTTTCAAAAATAAAATCATCCCTTCTTCAATCAATCCCTTCACAATAGTTGTAAGTCAGGCCGTTAAAGTCCACAGTTGGACTTGGGTCTCTCTTGTTGTAGGGACGATTTGCCTTCCTCAAGGTTTACAGGCTGTTTAGCGATCACAGTTGAGACAAAAGGTTGTGGGTTCGAATCCACCATTCGTCTATTGTCGTGAAACACTCCTAACACAGCATTTTTAGCTTACCATCAGTGGTTAATATATAAATAGGGTATATTAGTAATGTTAATAGTATTTCTAGTATTTTTTTTAAATTAGTGTTTTTTATTATCTCGGTCCCCTCTATGTGCGGTGCTTTAAATATGGTTAGTAATTTTAACTGTTAAAATAAACAATATAAAAAATTAATAAAATTAACCATATTGAATAAAATTATCATATTATACCAATCCATTCATCAAATCCATGATTTCATAACTTCAGGTTATCAGCGTCTATTTTACGTACCACCGTGAGAGTCAATCAATTTTTGTTCGATAAAATTACTTTACCTACGAATGACAAAGTCAATTTTACTCGAAAGAAAATATTATTTTGATTTATCACACTAAAATTTTGTCTAAAAATAAGGATTGTAACATTTATTTGCTATAAAATTAAACTTTTATCTTATATTACAAAATTAAACTTTTTTCTTATACTTCAGGGGTGGTTCGATATATTTAAGACAAAATATTCCACCCCTAAGAGTGGCAAAATAGGGGATGAAAATTTTAATGTAGCTAACTATGTAGACAACATTGAGATTGTGATATTCCTTAGTCCACTTGAGAGGGTGTAATGGCGAAATTTGACTGGCAGTGACTAGAAAAAGTAGTCTGTGTGTAGAAAAAAAAAGAAGAAAAAAGTAAGATTTTGTTGTTAAAAAAAAGTAAAGGCAGACTTCGAAGAACTAAAAAGAATAAAATAATTACACATTCTGAAGTCAGTGCTAAAATCTCTATCTCTACATAAGTATAAAACAAAGTCGCTTCCCGCCGCCTGTAGAATAGAATAGAATAGAATTATTTTTATTCAATATAGATTACAGTACATAATACTTATAGAAAGTCATTTTTTACTTTTACCACTGGTTCGCAAAAAACCTCTGTCTTGGGAAGAACCAGCAAGAAACCCAGCGGAACTTGTTTTAACGGTACGTCAAAAAATAAAAATGTGGAGCATGTCTTGACAAGCAAATTTAAAATAATCGTACGTGAAACGAAACCTTATATCATTGCCAACATAATAAACAAAGAAATAACACTTGTCATTTGTCGTTTGTCAAGATGGCGGAGACAAGCAAACATGTGTGCACCGGCCAACAAACGTAAGTAATCTGTTAATATCAGTTCAATCTTTAATAGTATTATCAATTGTAATTACTTATTTGAAAATGACTCAATAACCTAATAATATTGAAATTCTATTTGATGCAAAGCAAAAACAATAACCTGGCATGTTTTTCGTCGATGTTCCGCCAAACATTCGGTCCTATTATTATTATCGATGTTCCCTATTTGACTCATTCGTTCCGTATATCAAATGTTTTTACAGCTATGAATGAAAGTGACATTTTGAATTTTTGAATGCATCAGATGGAGATTTTAGTGCTGATTCGGATAACGATCCATCATATCACCCATATTTAGATAAAAATCGACAAAATAGGTTGATATCCAGTAGTTCTGATTCAGACAATGAAGATGATATATTATCTGATCATTTTGACCACTCACAATCTCCAGCACTGTCTATTGCCAAGTATCACAGAACGTAGAGCTACACAGCAGGTTTCGGTACGACTTTCCATTGACGTCCGTCGAGTTGGGGTTGATTTTACAGAAAGGCTACATTATTGTAAGCACACACGCGAAGTTTCAACATTCGGAGACGCGTACTTTTGAGAAAAAAATTGAAAATCCATTATTTTGCAATATTTATGTCAATCGCTACCACAGATTATATAGAATTCTCGAATTATATTAAATTACAGAATTATTTTATTACGAATTTCCATTGACATTCGTCGAATTGAGGGGAGGGGTAGGAAGGTGTTCTAACTCCTTAAAAGGAAAGTTTCGGAGCCTTTCTAGTTTTTTTTTTTCATTTTAATCCTGAGGAAATTTTCGTCATTTTATGGATTAATATTATGTAAAAACCAAGGAGACCCCTTGAAGGGGGTTCCCCTACGGAAGGGAAACCCTTCATCAAAAAAATAGGGACTGATTCAGAGGATTTCTGTATCTATTTTGTGACTGCAACGTCTCCGGCGCTATAAAAACACTCTAGGGTAGGACAGACTCACCAGGTGGAGTCGGGGTCAATCAATTCGGCTTTTACATAAGTTGAACCTAACCTATTTTATTTGTTATCTGCCCTAATAGGTACTGTTAAAATAAAACAAATCAAATATAATTAATAATTTATTAATCAATTTTATACACATATTGTATTGCTTTAATTAATTCTTCGAAAACATCTTTATGCGCTATTTTTATTTTTCTTCGCCAAGAATATTCAATGAGCCAGTCTGTGAAGTTTGCTTTATAACCATCCCTACTGAACATCACATCAACACACATCAGCTTACGATTCGAATCGATTTAAAAATCGATCTTTTTCGGAAAGAATCGACATCCCTACTGACGATGACAATGACAATACAAAATAGCGTCAGTTTTACGGTAGGAATTGACATAAATATTGCAAAATAATTGATTTTTAATAATTTTTTTCTCAAAAGTACGCCTTTCCGCATGTTGAAACTTTGCGTATGTGCTTATAATAATGTAGCCTTTCTGTAAAAATCAACCCCAACTCGACGGACATCAATGAAAGCTAAGCCGGGTTTCAAGAGGACTAATAAGAGGACGAGAAGAAACAGCATAGGGACAAGATGCAGAGTACTAAGGTACAAGAAACACGTGAATCTGAGGGCGAAGCGTCTGTTCTGTCAGCAATAAATTCCGTAGCAGATTTTAATCCATTTGTGACACATTTGCAAAGTCCAAATTATATTCATAGAGAACTAGAAGAGGGAATGGTTTAAGATTTTCGATGATTATTTAGATCAAATGATTAGGGCCACAAATCAAACATCTGTTTTACTTACCCAAAAATATAGATTTAACGGTTCGTAAGCTAAAAGTATTTATTGGGAAATATGGTCATGTCGAGCATCAATTATCCGAAAATAAAATGTACTGGAAAAGCTCATGGCGTATTCCACTTATTACTAATTCGATGACTCGAGATATATTTTTCCTAATACGTACACGTTTAAAGATTGTATACGACGATGATGTAACAGAAGAACAGCGGGCTTAAGACCGCATATGGAAGGTAAGACCACTTTTCGATCGAATTGTCAAGGGTTGTCACATTGAGTAAAAGGCAGAAAAGCTATCAAAGCATGAGATGATTATGCCCTTTCAGGACATTGCGTTTGACAATACGGTCCTAATAAACGTAATCCCGTCGGTTTAAAAATATTTTTAAACTCTCGCGAATCCATGTGGCCTTATTTGTGATATGACCGTATATGAAGGTGAGATAACATTTAGAAGCTACAGAGAACAAGGTTTCAGCTTAGAGAAGCTGCTGTTCTGAAAATGACGGAATCATTGGTTCCTGGACACTATCTTTTTTTACAGATACTTTCTTCTATTAAGCTGATGAAAGAATTACTAAAAGAGGATTCAACAACAGGAACTATTATGAAAAATCGTTTTCAAAGACATATATCATTGACACCTGACAATTGTAAAACATAAGACTATGGACTTCCATTTGGCACGATCCTGACACACCTCTCGCCTCCTCCACATTCCATATACCTACGCATACACGCTCGTCGGTTAAAGGTACTTAGTTTGGCCCATTTTCAATATATCGCCAATTTGGTGATAAATTTCGCCTAGCGTCCTTCCGACTCACTGTTCACCCACCTAAATTTGCTTTGTTACTCTTTCCTCATTCATTCTTTCTACATGACCAAACCACCAAAGCATTCCTTTCTTAATCCAGGTCACAACATCTTGCAAACCACACTCTTCTCTTATCACAATTTCTTACTCTGTCATTCAGATTCAGCCCTAACATACTCTTAATGACCGCATTTCTACAGCATTTATTCTACTCTCATGCTTTTCTGCCACACCCAACTTTCACTACCATACATTAAAGTAGGGACTAACACAGCATTGTGAATTGCCATACGTGCCTTTTTGGACACATTCTGACTTTCCACAACAGAGTGTAGAGCCCCGTTTACTTTATTTCTGCGTTCACTCGTCGTTCTGTATCCTTATCATATCTACCATCCCTACTAAATACACATCCCAAATACAAATAAATTGTTTCAATTGTTTCATTAAAAATCGTAGCACATCTGAAGTTGTTTGTCTAAATAATAATCGAATTGCCATTACAAGATGGCTAGATAATAAACTTGTAGTGATGATATCCACATGTTATGCAAACAGTAAAACGGATATATGCAAACGACAGAAACGTTATATAAATGTGTCAAGACCAAAAGTGATAAAAGAATATAATCAGAATATGGGTTCTTTAATAATATTAAAGAAGTTATTTTTTGTTTGTGTTCACAGTAAGTGGTTTGTTTTATTGTTATTAAAATATTTTATTTCTAAATAAACGAAATTTTATTTTACGATTTACCGAATCAAGTCTCATGAACTAAAGCACGAATGTGCCAAATATGCCACATCGACATTATAAGTACAGACTGAACGTTCTACATTTGACACGTCGAATAACTAATATATTAATAATAAGAGATTTTTTATTTATTTTTCCTCATGGTCCTGGGTCATATAAGAGCTCGAAAATTATCACTTGTTTAAGAATAATGAAATTCTTATGTCTCGTCCTCAGGAGGTTAAATAACTGTACTGAAAAAAATGTACTACACGAGTTTGGCAAGTAACTTTAAAAGTTGGTGCATTTAATAAGGATTCCAAATGGTATAAACCTGTCGTCTGTGGATAGAAATAATAGGCAAAAATATGCTGTGGGCACCCAAAGAGCATAACCCTCCTTCAGGAGCATCGGTGAACATGATCTATCAAGGTAACAATAAAAAACCAATTTAAAACAAAATATTTTATTTCTTTAGTAACAATCATAACTATTTAAGCCTATTTCATCACAAATTAATATATACATTTTATACACCTTAATTATAAAAGCTTTTTACTGCTGTAAAACAGATTCTGGATTTCAAATCCATATCTTTTTTTATTGACACAAAGGTTTACATTATTTATCTTTAAGACATTTTAACAAATGATGTGAGTTATAACTTATACAATTTTATGCACTAGCGTCTAAACTAGACCCAGCCTGTATCTCACACACTAGTATTTTCCAATGACACCATTATTTGCAGATAAAAAAGTATACGGTATATTAAGTTGATGAGGATAGATACACTGTATTAGTTAGAAATTCCATTTCCGGTCATAGAAACAAAAAATTATTGGTAAATCCAATTGCATGCCCTAAGCGCATTAAAAATTTATAACATGATTATACGGAATTTTAAAGTAGTTTAAATACACACAAGTTTTCACTAACCTTATTATACTTCCAATTTTCCGATAATTTTATGTCAAACTTCAATTTTAAAAAGTTTGAAAATCCAAAAGTGCACGACTCATAATGCTCATATGATCATCATCATCATTCAGGTCACTCCATAAAGTCCAAGACGTATTGAATAAAACTATTTTTACGGATTTTATCGCGTTTAATTAAGGATTCCAATGTTCGCGTAAATATAAGAAATCATTATTGTCCAAGACGTATTTAAGTTAAATATTACATCCTACTTACTTTTAGTACGTACTACTATTATTTATTCTGTGCTTTTAAAATATTGTAATAAAAATCTTGATTATTATTATAATCAAGTATGAAAGAAATTTGGTTTTTCGAATATTGTGTATTTGTACAGCGATCTTTTGAGCCGTTGCAAACAACCGATACAGCGTCCACTCACGACGGCAATTGACGCCGAACTAACTGAGTGAGTGATCTCTATTTAGTAAAAATAAATTCATACAAGGCTGCTAAAACACCGAATTTTCCACATTTCGCAGCCGAAAAAATTAATTATAACTAAACTAAACAAAATTAAACTGCCATTTACATTCAATGGCTTCCACATAACAGATGAAGAGTTTTAAAATAGATTGAGTTGAACAATTGATATTTTCAAAAATCGTGTTTACGAAGCCATGCGGACTTGATAAACACACCATAAGCCACTAAAACCCTTTTTATGTAAAAGCAATTAATCGATTTAAAAAAATATTAATAAGTTCAACAATCATTTATCTTTCTGACAATGTGCTTTTATATCACTTATATGTACAATATGATTGCTAGATACGATTTCATGCGACAGAACATACCTACGCGCTTAGCGCTTACGGCATGCAATATTAAAGGGTTTTGGGCCTCAATGTATTGCACATATCCTAAACTCTTTGAAGTAGAGCCATGCTCAAGCTATATTATGGTTGTGGAACAAATAGGTTGGCTCGACCGTGCAGAATACCAGCTTGTGCTGCTGTGTTTCGTATGGTGTAGAAAACCTTTTCACTGGAAACGAGACATTTCTACTTAGTCCTCAGGGGTAACAACGCATCTGCATTTTGAGTTTTAATATAGGATAGTAGAATGTATGCTTGTGTGTCACCCATCGTCTATAAAAACTTTGCAATCTACTTTACCTCCGAACTTCTCTACATAGTTTCCCGCCGACTGTACGCTTAAATCTTTTAAACTACGCATTGGATTATGGGTTTTCATCAATAGACAGAATGATTAAAGAGGACGGTTTATACGTATAATACACGCATATTATATAACTAGCTTTTACCCGCGGCTTCGTTCGCGTGAGCTTGAATTTAAAACATCATTAAATGCAGTTCCGTGCCAAATTTAGCAAAATTCTATCACAAGTCACTTGGTGTCTGTGTCTCTATGTTTGTCAAAGATTTTTGGAATTTAAAAGACTATTAGACGTAGATGATTGGTATTTGGCATAGATATAAGCCACAGGAACACGTGAATATATATGTCTAGAAACACCTACTATTTTTTATATCGGGCGTGTCTTCCTATGTATCCATAAGAAAGGTAAATTGTTTTGAAATCAAAATGTATTATTATTATTTACATTTTACTCTTTACATTCATTAATAATTAAAGTTAATTTAGTTTTGACAAAATAATGATGAATTTCATGGTCTGATGTTTATTTCAGATATTTCATTCATTTCATTGGTCCTATTTAATATTGATTAGTACCATACAATAGATGTAGATATTTTTTTTACGTTCGAGTAGACTTCAAAATTTCGTAAATGCAGATCTATAATAATGTATACTACACATGGAATAAAACTAATGTCACGGATTTTATCATGTTTAAACTTTTTACGAGGGGTTTTACGCATTGGAAGAAATTTCCTTAAAAGCCGCGCGTAAAGAAACTTATCGTTGATGATGAAGCACCGACGACCCGGAAAGTCTAAAGTATGTCATGTCATATTATGTCAGTGACATGTTTAGTATCGTCCCAACCATTATATCGGATCTGATAGACAACAAATTTTGCATTAGAACACCGATTCCTACCAATGATGAATCGCGAGGCTATTGAAATTAAAAAAACATCGTAATTTTTAAAGGAAGATGGCTATGCTAACATCTGCTAAGGACCCCATATTTAATAAAATTAAATTCAAACCCCGCATACTACTGCATAATTAATAGAATCAGCGTTACTTTGGAAATCCATTATATTAAAATTATTGTGTATAATTGGTAAAAATTATTGCGTGCAAAGTAATTTTACCACGTTTAATACTACTGCATTTATTCTATTCTATTATATTCTAACTATGACATCAGGTGGTCAAACAACTCAGTCCTCCCGTTACCATGGTGCTGTAATGTGCCCAAAACATCAGGAATTAAAAAGTTTAAATTAAACGCAAAAATCCTTAAAATTAGTTTTATTCCTTATAAATTTTATTCACAGTGAACGTGGGAAGCACTAAGCTCATGGGCGTAGAAAAATGTTCGCCGTGAAAGAAAATCCGCCACCTCATACCGTCTCATCGTAAGAGGCGATATAGGAAAACAAACAGGAGATGGGCAGCATCATCTTCCTGACAACAGATCAAAATAATAATAGCTGCGGTTGCCAACCCGCCTACCAAGCGTGGCAACTATAGGTATTATCCAGCTACTTGACAATTTATGGGAGAGGCCTATGTTCATTTCAGTGGATTTTTGATAGGCTGACGATAATGAGTTCTACTCATCTTTGCAACCTTTTATATTTAAGGTAGAGTGAAACAAAAAGTACCATACCCGAAAATATGAATGAAATAAAACTGCATATTGCCCCATCAAAAGTAAAAAGTAGCAGCTTACATACATGTTACATCAATCAACAGATTCATCCTCGAGGGAATCGTACACGTTTTGCTCCCGTGCCATGATGAAATCTCATGGCGAACTACACGGCCCTCGTATTTGTTTAAATACAATTCATAAAAACTGAAACTAAGCTTTTGCATGATTTTGACCACATCTACCTAGGTAATTACACATCCAACGATACCACGAACGAATTTTCAATTATTTACATCGTATATTCAGTAGCATTCTATTATTTAATTTTATCAGTGACTAACCATTTTAGTTTATTTAGAAGTAAGTAGATGGCGCTATTATTAGATGAAATAATGAAATCCAAAACTATACTATCTAGTAATATCAGCGATAGAAGCGAACAATATAAAAACCTCTTAGAGTATTTATAAGCAAGCTATTATAAATACTCTAAGAAAACCTTATCAATTTTCATATTTTTGATAGACGTCACTTTTATCTATTGAAATTATTACACTTTTAAAATAAAATAACAAAATAACTACAAAACTAAACGTTAGAATTTTTAATAATTTTTAAAATCTAATTATTTTAATTTTTGTAAGTTATTTATATTATTTAATTTATAAATATATAACTGAAGGCAAAATATACTACTTTTTCTCTTTGATGACAGATGGCGCTGTTTTGATAATAAATCTGTAGTCTCAAATTATTTTACCACGGCTATAACTATATTTTAATCTTTATTTATAAATATGGTATTTATTTGAAAAACACCCGTCATACCGCCTATAACTAAGATATAATAGAAAATTAACATCTAAAGGAAGGAAATACTTATTAACCTTCTTTTTCGAAGTTCCGTAATCGGATAAAAGCAGCCTATAAGTTGCCCCGGGTTACTAACTACCTTAGTAAATCGGTTCAGTAGTTTTTGCGTGAATCCGGAATATACAGACAGACAGACAGACGGACAAACAGACAAAAATTCTAAAAACCACTAATTTGGCTTCAGAACCCTTTAATTAGTCCCCTGGACTTGTTTTTTAAGAATATATTAGAATTACAGACACGACTTTTCTACAGATTTATTATATGTATAGATTCTTCTATCCGTGTGTATGTGACTGAATTCCTCATAAACGGCTGGACTGATTTTGATGAAATTTTGTGTGTGATTAAGTTGCTTAGAGAATGGTTTAGATTCACAATTTGACCTGGTAGGTGGCGTGTTTGTCGAGATCCAGAAATCAACCGAGCGAAGCCGGGGCATATCGCTAGTATAGTATAAATTTATTGAATATGGCCAGGTTTAGACAAATGTCCGCCGAGTACCGTCGTTGTAGTCTCTTGTGCTGTTAATAGTTTAGAAATATGTGCAGTCGAAATCATCCAAGAGATCATCATCAAACAATATACTTTTCATTATCCATGGGCCTAAGGCTGAGCAGTAGGGTGAAGTGAAAAAATGTTTACTATGGCATTACCTGCAACAAGATTAATGGTTAAAACAGTAATTAAAAAACTCCGACTGCGTAAAACAGTTTACTGAAAAGTGATTAATTATATAATAATAATAATAATAATAATGTTAGTTTTATTTGCTCTCACAAGTTTACATTGCCTTGTAATAATATTGGAGGTATAACCATTTTAATTTGTCAGAGCCTGGTGTTAGTACTAGGAAAGACCTGTATGACTAATCACCAGACTCTCGTCACTTAATTTAACATTTATCAACATACCTTTAACTTTAGCACACTTCGTGCGACAATATGATTTATAATTGTTGTTATTATAATTAAAGTTACAATAAAATAGAAAGAGAAAGAAAAAGAAAAAAAAAACAATTTTAAAAACTAAAAACTAATTTACACGTGAGCGCTGTGTGTGTGTGGGTGTGTGTGTATGAGTGTATGTGTGTCTGTGTGTGTGAGAGGGAGTGAGTGTGTGTTTGTGTGAGAGTGAGTTGTGTATGTGTGTATGTTTGTATAATATTTTATATAATGAGAGTTATCAGGGATTCTGTTTCAGTGTAGTTTAAGCCCAAAAGCCATTCCGTTACTCTTGTTTTTAACCCTAGATAGCTAACCTCCGTCGATTCGACGGGCAGCGCTAAGAAATATCGCCATCTCTTTTTAACGCCGCGTCCGAATGTGTTGTCTCGGCTAGCCAACTCAGTCGGCGGTGAGCCCGTTGCAGTGGCGCACGCAGTGAACAGGTAAGCGTCACAGGTTTTGAGATACTTGATCTTTGCCCGTCGTTTCGACGGATGGTTAGCTTTAACGTTAGTATTTTAATATGTAGTTTAATAGTGCGCGTGAATATTTTACTCTAAATTTGTAATTATTTTAGATTTACACCATGTCTGCGTTAAAAGAAGATGAAATAAGCAAGCTACTACATCAAGAACTAAATAGCGATGCCCTGGATGATAGTTCTGCTAGTGAGACCGAAGACTTGTTGTCGGAGGATGATGTGCAGAGTGATGAAAATTATGAACCATCAGATTCCGAGGAAAGGTATGTAAGCCCAACACCAAACTTGTCTTCAGACGTGGATCGCGATTCGCCAGTCAGCTCAAATACTGGTCCTGCAGAAACCAGGCAGAGCAGCATCATACAACTTCCTCAAAGGAACGTGCGAGGTAAAAATCGTTACGTTTGGGCCACAACTAAAGGGAGCACTTCGACTAGAACTTCGGTGAGGAACATAGTGCGAACTTCAAGGGGACCTACTCGTTCCTGTCGGGGATTAACGGGTGAATTGTCTTGTTTCGAAAAGTTTTTTACCAACGAAATATTTGATGAAATTGTTAAATGGACAAATATCGAAATATCTTTGAAAAGACCCATGTACAAGACTGTGACTTCAACACAAGCCGACACAAATATTTTAGAAATAAAGGCGCTTGTTGGGGTTCTAATTCTAAGTGCTGCTCTAAAAGATAACCATTTAACTTCAGACGAGTTATTTAATTCAAATTATTGCGGTTCTGGATATGTCGCTGCAATGAGCTGCGAAAGATTTGATTTTCTCGTAAGATGCTTACGATTTGATGACAAAGATTTACGACTGCAAAGAGCCCAAGACGATGTATTTACACCCATTAGAGTAATTTGGGATATGCTTATATCGCAATGTCGCAATAACTATACTCCAGGTACAAATGTTACAATAGACGAACAATTACTGGGTTTTCGAGGTAGATGCAAATTTCGCATGTATATTGCAAATAAACCTGCAAAATACGGAATTAAAATTGAGATGATGTGCGATAGTGGGACCTATTACATGATCGATGCTATACCTTACTTGGGAAAAGGGACTAATACTGGAGGCGTACCGTCAGGTGAATATTTTGTAAAAGAATTGACACGCACAATTTACGGTACCAATAGGAATGTTAGCAAAAGCCTGCAACTCGAACCATATAAGTTGACAATAGTTGGTACACTTCGAGGGAATAAAAGAGAGATTCCAGAGGAACTAAAAAATAGCAAAACGAGGCCGGTTGGTAGCTCAATCTTTTGCTATGACGGTCCACTTACTTTGCTTTCCTTCAAACCAAAGCTATCGAAGGTAATTTATTTGCTGTCGTCCTGTGATGAAGAGGGCACCGTCAATACGAACTCCAAGAAACCACATATGATTGAGTTTTATAATTCAACTAAAGGTGGTGTCGATAGTTTCGATCAGATGTGCTCTAATATGTCAAGTAGCCGAAAACCAGTAGATGGCCAATGTGTGTCTTTTGGGATGATCAATATTGCGTCAATAAATAGCTACGTCATAATTTATTGACAGCAGGACAAAAACTAACCTCACGCAGAGATTTTATGAAAAAACTACATCTTCAACTTGTAGAGCCCTGGCTAAAGGCAAGATTGGCAAAAACAACGATGCCTACCCAAGTGAAAGAGAAGATCAGAGGCGTTCTTTCAATGCTACCATCTACCAATCAAGATCGCCAGTCATCTCCTCTTCAAAGGAATGAAAACGAGGAGGAGCCATCAACATCTTCAGGTCGAGAAAACCGCAAAAGGAAAACGTGTGGAAAGTGTCACTACAAGAAAAAGCGTATGACCAAAAGTATGTGCGCCAACTGTAACGTTGCTATATGCGGTGAACATAAAGTTGATTTTTGTGTCACTTGCGCCAAAGAAAAATGATTTATTTGACATTTTAATTACTTTTATGTTTTTATGTGCCATTTGAAGCCAAAAAAATTATTGTTTTATTTTAATTTACTAGTTGATTTTGCATGCCAAAGTGGTTAATTAAAAATGTTCCTATTTCATTAGAGGTCTAAGAAGGATTAAAATTAATTTAATAAATAAATAAATAAGGTTAAATTCCAAAATGCATTTTTATTTACAATCATATCTAAGAATAAAACTATAAAAAGGAGACGATTTTTATAATTATATCATCCAAAAAAATATAATCATCAAATACCCGTCGTTTCGACGGATGGTTAACAAATAGAGTACACAAGAAGGTTAGCTATCTAGGGTTAAGGAATATTTATTCATAGAATATGGTAGGTTGGTATAGCCTTATTTATCCTATTGTAAAGAAGACTACCAAGATAACAGAAGAATCTACGAGAAAATTTGAATTACATTTTGATTTTTACAAACTATCCTACCCTTCCTGAGATTGGAGAAGACATGCTATTGTATGGTAGCGAAGAATGTTTTTAGAACAGTTTGCAAAATAAACATTTGCCTAACAGTCAGTACCCTGCAACGTTTGTATAGTTCAGCAGTTGGAAATAAAAATGGCATGAAAACCCAACTTTTAGAATGGCTCTTTGCGTGCGTTCCAACCCTATAAGATGGGTTTTTGCTGCACCATCCCATGATGTTATACCGTACAGCAAAAGAGATTGCACATAGGCAAAATAAACAGTTTTGATCACTTTTGTATCCGAAGCATTTCTAAGGTTTTTAAAAACATAAATCAACTTTCTTAATCTAGATACTAGTGTAGCTATATGTTATCAATTATAACACCAAGATATTTAACGTACTCAGATTTCTCGATAGTTGGGCAGGTACAACGCATAATCGAGTCTGAGGCAGTCTGAAAGTTGGTAAGATAAGAGAGAGAGTTACAGGCAAAACAGGAGTGCACCTTTAAATAGAGTTGATTCAGTGAAGGCTGATCTTATGCTCTGATGGAAAAAGTTAAAAATTTAGTTTTTTCAATATTTAAGGTAAATAAGTTTTTGTTTAGCCAATTCACAACAATATTTAATATTTTTTGAGCATTACTAAATGTCTGGGGCCAGGAATCACCATCAAAGAGAAGTGCCGTGTCATCAGCAACAGTTATTATTTGTCCATTTGGAAGATTTAGATTACATAAGTCATTACATAAGTCATTTATGTAGGTTAAAAAGAGTGTAGGGCCTAGTATACTGCCTTGTGGTACGCCAAAACTAACAGGCACCTCTTTACTCACGTAGTCTTGTACCTTGACACATTGAAATTCTATTCTGCAAATAATTCCAGAAAAGTTTTAGCTGGAGATCACGGATGCCAAGGCTTTCTAGATTTTTTACAAGTATGGGCAATGAGATCCAACTTGGTGACAAAAAAAATTGGTTAAGATATGAATAGCAGCTTCAGCGGATTTGCCCGTCCTAAACGCAAATTAGTTACAAGAGATTAATCCGTTTGTTTCTAGGTATTTCCTCAATCTGGTATTCATAAGGCGCTCAAGGATTTTGGACAAAGTTGGAAGAATGGATATTGGCCTGTAATTACAGACACAGTTTCTGTCGCCTGCTTTGAAGATGGGATGGATTAGTGGTTTTTTAAACGCCGTGGGAAAGACAGCTGTTGTAAAGGAAAGATTACATATGTAAGTAATGGGTGGGACTAGTATATTCTTAAAGGTCTTTATAAAACTTGTTGATATATTATCAAAGCCTACTGCGCAATCGGATTTTAACAATTTCCCTGTCCCCATACAACTCATTTTGATAATGCCCCACGTCCACAGATTTTTTATTATTGTTAAGCTAAATAACATTATTATCCAAAATAACTTTCGTTAATTATTTTTAATAAATTAATTATATTTCCGTTGTTTTTTTTTGAGTCACATGTGATGCATGAACGTAGGGCGATAAATTTTCTTTACCACGTTCAATGAGTCATATGTGCACACACCATAGACTTAGAATATACTGGCGTAATATTCTAAAGGTCAAACCACACTTCGGCGGCGCGGCGCGGCGCGTACCGGCGCGGCGCGACAGACTTGGGCCCGAGAGAATATTTTACCTCGCCGCGCCTCTCCGCTCCACGCCTCTGCCGCTAGTGCGGTATAGCTAGCGGCGTGGCGCGGCAAAATATTGCAGTCAGTTCGCGTTCAACTACCGAGAGAGCAAGACGACGCACGATGAACGAGGAAAAATTAATTAATCTCGTGAGTGGTTATCCTGAATTGTATGACTTGGAAAATCGAAATTATATGAACCAGGTCAGGAAAAATAACATATGGAATGAGATAGGTGTATTATTGGGAGTATCTGGTAAGTAAAAACATTTTATTTTGGTAATAGGTTTTAATATAATATTTCGTCGAGACTCTTGCGCATGCTTTCTTACTTAAAGTACCTAACGCTAATTACACATCTTTTTCACTTGACATCATGATTAAGGTAGGTAATTTATTCTCTTTGGCGACATCCTCGCCGAATCATTTCTGTTTCCCAAGATAATGATGCCACAGTAGAATTAAAGTATTCTTTTAATTTATCTCTAACTTCGTAAGCATTGCTAGTAAAATTACCACCAACCCGTGGAAGTTCCAGTAACTGTAATTGATCGATGGGCCTTTTTTTGTCACTAAAATGTAGTGGATCATCTCTGAGAAAATTGTGTAAGCAGCAGGTGGCGAGAATTACGTTATCAACGTTTTCTGGACTTAGATTTATTGTACAATAGTAAATTCTAATTTTTGAAATAATATTCCGAATGCGTTTTCGGATACTCTTCGAGCACGACTATGCCTGTAGGTGTAAATTTTATTGCCTTCATCTTGCAACTGTGTTTCCGGATATAGTCTCATTAAGTAAGGTTTTAATGGGAAAGCTTCGTCACCGACTATGACATGTGGCAATTGAATACTTGTGCCTGGTAATGATTTAGGTCCTGGTATATTCAAACTATTCGTTTCAAGTCTGATCGGGGATATATTCCTCCGTCACTATTTTTTCCCAGTTCACCAACGTGAACTATTATAAATTTGTAATTGGCATCTACCAATGCCAGCAACACTATAGAAAAATACTTTTTGTAAATGAAATATAATGAACCGCTGTTTGAGGGAGCTTGTACCTTTATGTGTTTTCCATCCATCGCTGCTATACAGTTAGGGAAATTTCACCTTTGTGAAAATCCACCCTCGGCATTCTTCCATGTTTCCTCAGTAGGTTCAGGCATAACTATTTTCGACAAGACTTCCCAAATAGCTGAACAAGTTGTATGCACTATTTCTTGAACTGTAGTATATCCTAAACGGTAACTTTCTCCAATAGTCCGAAATGAATCACCGGTCGCCAAGAATCTAAAACAAAATAACATTTTAGTTTTTCTTTTTCAGATACCATCTGCAGAGAAAATGGAAGGCGTTAAGAGATTCCTACCATAGATGTGTCAAATGGCGCAAAAGTAAGAGCGGAGACGCTGCAAAGAAAATTAAAAAATGGCGATTTGAAGGTCAAATGGAGTTTTTACTTCCTTACTTCCAAGAGAGAAGCTCAAAAACAAATATTACAGATTTTATGATAAGTGATGATGATCAAGGGTCTAGTCATTCAGCTAGTGTTTGTAAATTCACCATCGCCTACGAGATCGACCTCTACGCCTAATCTGGAACCAGAACATTCTCTACGATCTTCATCGAGATCCACTGTAACTCCTAATCTCTCGAGACCGGGCCCTTCTACAAGATCAACACCTGACATATTTGAAAACATAACGGCAAGAAAGAAGAACAAACAACCACAATCTCAAGTATCCAACGTATTACATAAATATTTAGACTGCCGAAAAGAGTCTATAAGCCCTATTCATTCTTTTTTAAGGCCATGGCAGATTCTGTGGTAAATTTGTCTCCAGATTTACAGCTTAAAGTAAAAAACGAAGTATATTTAAGCGTATCCCAAGCGGAATTAGAGAATTTAAATGGAACACCTACATCATCTTTAAGTACAGGATGCATCACACCGAATAGAAATATTGATCTTTCACGGCAAAAGAAACCGAAGATCTGTATCCTCCAGAATGAAATTGTAAGAAATGCTGAGACACAAAACATTCTACAGCCATCTCAAGCCAACCCAACGAATATTGTGCTCCAGGATGAAAATGAGGCAAATGCTGAAACACAATACATTCTACAGTCATCTGAAAGTATTTAACAACCACATCTACAGGCTCGCTATCGATATTACTTCAAAGAAGCAAGATAAAAGATATTTCAGATCAACTTGCTTCGTTTCATTCTCCGTTACGTAAAAGGTTAACGTGGTACAAAAAGATAGCAATAGATTTACTATTTCAAGTCGCCATTATCAATGCCAAATGCATCTACAACGAGTTAGCAAACGGCCCGAAGTTGACGGTTTTACAAGTCCAAGAACATCTAGTCCGACATTTCCTTGGACCTGCAGCATCAACCACAGAAAGTAATCTTCCTCAAAGATCTTCAATCTCCTGTAGCTCTCCAAGATCTTCAATTGCTTCTTCAAGCAATTCTGGATATTCTCTGCAAGAAATTCCACGAAAGGCCAACAATAAACTCGTACGAAAAAGATGCAATGGGTGCTATGTCAAATTGAAAAATGAAGGATTATTGGCTAGAAAGGCGAAGCAAGTAGACACTGAGTGCAAAAGGTGTGTTGAATGTTATAATGAGAAATATGCTTGATTTTATATTTTCTTTGAATAAAATCCTCACCTTCAGTATTTGAATTTTATTTATAGCAAGTTTTTTGTAGTGATTAAATGACAACTTTAAAAAAATCGCGAAGTTTTCCTTTATTTATTATAAACATTAGGTTTTTTGCTATACGTCCACGTATGATTTAAAACAATATCACGTCACGTTCATACCAACAAATGTGCCTCAATTTGTATAGAGAAATGAGTCTCAGACCTGTGACTCATGAACTTATTCTAATACGTTCCTGTGAGTCATATACTGGGTGTCCAGTAAGAGTAGCGGGAGTTTGTTTATTGGTTCACGGCGTCAAGTGAAGTAGCAGGGGCGCGGGGAGGGTAACGTCGCGCGCGTCGTTTCGTGGAATTTTAGTTGCCATGGAGCCGTATCCCGGAACGCATCACGCTTTTGCGTGCGTGCGTATTATCGCAATAACGATTCCATTGTTACTGCTCAGCGTTTATATTGCAGAGAATATAGCACACGTACAGCGCCAAGCGACGATGTCATACGAATGTGGATTAAAACGTTTGAGAATACCGGGTCGACTGTTAAAATTCAAAATACAGGTCGCCCGCGAAGCGTTAGAGATGCAGAAACAATCGAAGAAGTGAGAGTTTCAGTACGTGAAAATCCGTCGCTATCAATTCGCAAACGAGGACAAGAACTAAACATCAAAAAATCTTTACTGAAGGTAATTTTGAAGAAAGATTTGCATCTCACAGCCTACAAAATCCAGTTAGTCCAAGAACTGAAGGATTCCGATTATGAAAGTCGGTTAAATTTTGCTACAGAAATGCTAGAGCGATTCAACAGCTTTGACAATATTCTGTTTAGCGATGAGTCCAATTTCCACCTTAACGGTCACGTTAATAAACAGAATTGTCGCTACTGGTCCAAGGAAAACCCTAAAACAAAACATCAACGGCCACTTCATAGTCCAAAGGTCATCGTTTGGGCCGCCTTTTCTGGTAGTGGCATAATCGGCCCCTTTTTCCATGAAGACAGACGTGGGCGAGCAGTTACGGTGAATACAGACCGTTATTGTGACATGTTAAGGACTTTTTTGGCGCCCGCATTACAAGATTTCCCAGGGTTTAATTCAAGAACATGGTTTCAGCAAGATGGAGCCACATGCCACACCGCAGGGGCGTCAATAGAAGCTGTAAAGGAATTGTTCCCAAACAAAGTTATCTCGCGTAGGGGGGCACCATTAACTGGCTTCCCAGAAGTCCAGATCTTAGTCCTCTCGACTATTTTTTATGGGAATACCTTAACCCAGATACTGCGACGGGGCCTTTAAAAGACCCGAAAAAATTATTAAAAATACCCTCAAGTTTCGAGTTGTTAAAATGAATTCTCTAAGATATTTGCACTGTCAGGTTACTTAGTACCTATCCGTGTATGATTTCATGCGGTGTTGTTTACAACTAGACACTTGTTTATTTAAAGTTTTTGTGTCATTGAAGACTTAGGAGTATTAGTGTCATGATGTCTGGACAACGGTAAGCTTTTATCATTTATATATCTGGATGTTGTTGCTAATACATTTTGATATTTAATTTTAGATATATTATCTACAATATCAGGTTATCTATTTGTTTTGGTGCAACAAAAACTCATTCCTTTTTCACGTTTCAAATTGATGGCCTTTTAAAAGTCCCGTCGCAATATGGGGGTCTATAATATTATTGTTTTCTTTTTAGCACGCGACCTTTGAGAGCACTCAATCTCAACGATATAGTTGATGAATTAGAGCGATGTGAGGATGATGATTTGTTGCCAACTCAAATTACAATTTTTCCACCTGAGAACGCTAATGCCGACGTCACAGATGAGGATTCTGGAGATGAAGAAATTGTTGCATTGCAAAATCTACCAGGTAAAATATTTGTTTTCGGGTTGATATAACTACGTATCAATGATTCTATCTTGTTTTATTTATATGGTTGCAATATTTATATCTGTTTTTATAGGCTCTCAACTACGAGCTCCAGCCGAGGTCACTTTTCATATGAGTTCCGACGAAAAAGATGATGTACCTTTGTCAAGTTTGTCAAAAAGAAGACGCACGATGGATTTGACTTTAGAAGATAGTGACGCCGTACCTTCTTGTACTTCAGATGTGTCAACTAATTCTACATTTGTTCAGCCTACAGTTCCCCGAAACCAAACCTATAGATGGAAGAATCGTCATATTCCAAACCATTTCAATCAATGGAATGACGAACAAGGTCCAAAAAACTTACAATCACCCTTATATTATTTCGACTGCTTGTTCAACAACAATGTTATTGAATTACTAGTGCGATATACCAATTTGTATGCAGGACAGAGGAATAAAGTGGGCAAAGTAACTGTTTCTGAAATGAAGTGTTTCTTGGGCATCCTTATGTACAGCGGGTATGTAGTAGTACCCCGTAGGTTTATGTATTGGGAGACATCGACAGATGCCGACTTCAGGATTATGCACAACGCTATGTCAAGAGATCTATTATAATATATTTTATTATGTCAAATCTCCACTGCTGTGATAATACAGTTCTTGGTGATTCTCCTGACAAATTCGCTAAGTTGAGACCTCTGTTTGACGAGTTAAATAAAATCTTTACTGAAATGGCTCCGCTAGAAGAGAACTACAGCATAGATGAGGCTATAGTTCTATACTATGGACGTCACAGTTGCAAACAGTTTATACGTGGCAAACCAATTCGTTGGGGGTATAAACTGTGGGTTGGTGCTACAAGATTAGGCTACATGATTTGGTTTGATCCTTACCAGGAAAATCTTCAACCATTGCAGAAGGTTACAAACAGTTTGGTCTAAGTGGGGTGTGATTTTGGGTTTGCTGATGTTCTACAAGGTCGTAATCCAACATTGCCATTTCATTTATTCTTCGACAATTATTTTTCCTCTATTCCTCTACTGCATGAACTTAGTAATAGAGGTCTGAGAGCCACTGGAACTATTCGTGAAAACAGAACGTCCAAGTGTCCTCTCGAGTCTAACAAAGATTTCAAAAATACTGATAGAGGTTCATTTGTATTCAAATCCAGTTTGCCTACCAATATTTTGGTTTGCAAGTGGAATGACAATAGTGTCGTTACTGTTGCCTCGAATACTGAAACTGTGGAGCCCCTGCAAAAAGTCAAGAGATTTTCGCAAGAACTAAAAAGATTTGTACATATTGACCAACCGTCGGTTATAAGAAAATACAATGAAAATATGGGAGGGGTCGATAGATCCGATCAAAACATAGGGTTGTATCGGACTTCTATTCGTGGCAAGAAATGGTATTTTTCACTGTTTTGTCACACCTTAGATATGGCTGTGCATAATGCATGGCAACTTTACAAGCGAGACGGTGGAGAACATGATCATCTCACTTTTCGTAGACTACTGGCGAAAGGTTTGCTCGAAAGCTACAAAAAAAGCGATAAGAGAGGACCATGTCCCACAGGTAGATCTCATCTTGAATCATCTCGATATGATGGGGTTGATCACTTGGTCCAGTACAGCGCTCCCCAACTAAGATGCAAAGTTTGCAAAGTTAAAAGTTTTTTTATTTGCCAAAAGTGTAAGATTCATTTACATCCTAAGAACTGTTTCCTTGAATATCACACTAAAACTCAGTAAAGTTAGTGAACTTTACTGACTTTTAGTGTGATATACTTAGTGAAGTGCTGTTGTTTTATTGTGAGACATCATATCACATAACTTGCTATACCTATGTCTATTTTCTTTTGTATAGTTAAAATTTACCGTAATAATAAAAAACTAATATAATAACAGTTTGTTTTATTATTAGACCGCCACATACATGTAAACAATCCCATATTACGACGGGACTTTTAAAAGCCCACCCTTTTCCGCTTTTCTGAAAACATGTAATTTTTTACTATTTTTCCTGGTTATTATGAGTCATTTTAACTATCATATCCGAATATCACCAAGATCGAAAACAAAAATAGTTACAGTAACATCTGGGTTAAGGGTAAGGTATACAATAACCACCCAACAAATCTGAGTCAATTTTATTTTCACAAAAGATTATTTTCTTTTTAAATGCACATAGTTAATACATTTCAGTTTTATATAACTTGGCCTTGTTGTTATAGTTTTTTTTTCTTTTATGTTCAAAGATTTAAAGCAATAAGCAGTTCTGTTTTGTGTATATGTTAATACAATCTGTCTGATAAGGTGTATAAAATAATCCTTAATGAACTTAGGTCTTAGGTTTCCTCGATACAGGCTTGCCTAGTGGGAAACCAACAGATATTACCTATTGTATTTTTTTTTCTGATAATTAAACATTTTTCATTTTTTTTCATTTTCATTTTTCAATTGAAGGAGAACATCACGTCAGAGATGAGGGCAATCCCAACTTTGCTTTGTCAACGCATCGTCGCCAACCTGCGTTCTAGGTTAGAGGAGTGCCAGCAGCGTGGGGTACACATTTAAATAATGTTATATTCGCCAAATAAATTTCAAGAAACTGTTTTGAATTAAAAATAAAGGATATATTTAATTTATTGTATTTTTCATTTTATTTAACTGTCAAATACCCGGTACCCTTACTGGACACCCTGTATGACTCATCCGACAGAGAAGTTGTTAAGTTCGAAATGATATCTAGTACTTCGGATTCTGTGGTTGGTAGGAGTACAAACGAAGGAGTAGAGTTATATTTGCTGGTAGAGGCTAAGTTAGGATCATTATTCAATAATTTTTCAGCTAATGTCTTACCGATATTAACAAAGAACTGGTTTGCAGTGTTAACAGCATTTATTGGGTTTGCACAATTTATTAACTCAGAAGAGGGCAGTATTTGTTTTTGGTGTTTGTTATAATTTTGATTGTTTCCATAATTTTTATTATTCAGTTTTGCCTTTTGTAATTCAGATTTCGTATTCCGTTTTAAGTCTTCTATAAAATATGTCAGTATCTTATTGCAATAATTCCATATCTCTTACTTTTAAGACTTCATTTTCCATATTGTTTTAATTTTTATGTAGTTTGTCCCTGTTCCTCATACATTTCAAAAGTCCTGGTGTTATTCATGGTTTTATGATTCGTTTACGATTAGAAATTTTAATAGTTTTGGTGTTGATTTTATGACGTTACTTAGGTATCGATTAAGTAATTTGCTGCAAAATTCACATCTGTTGTATTATAAATAGGACTTAAATCAATATATTTAATCATTTTGCTAAAGAAGTGTAATCTATTTTGTTAATTGTTTTGGGCCTTGAGCCAGTTATTAAATTAGTATCTAAGTAAAGGGTAGTAGTAAAGTGATCTGTAATTGATGTTTTATAACATAACAATATGCCTTCCTTTAGATTTTATTAAGAAGTGATCAAGACAGGTGTGGAGTGTGTGGGTAGATTATGAGCTGGAAGAAGGCCATGAGACGCCAAAAGATTGAGATAGGAATCACATCGATTGTCATTATTAAATTCTGCAATATCAATGTTTATATCTCCCATAATAACAATATTACCATACGATGCACATTGTCTAAACAATTATTTAAAGTTGTTATTAACCTGTCTATATTATAGTTTGACGGTGGCCTATAAATGGCCAAAATGACGATTTTGAATTTAACGTTGTCTTCAGACAGTTTGCATCAAGTAACTGAGGCTCTTCCACTGTTATATTAAAATTTTGTTTATAGTATATGACTACACCTTCATTTTGTGAATTATTATTTAAAGAGTTACAGGAAAAATAACCGTTTATGGTGGGTATATAGGGCGAATGAGAAAGCCAACATTCCGTTAAAACAATAATATCGTAAGTTACGTTGCTTCTGGCAAGTAGAGTGAGAAAGTTTGACATATTTCGTTGAATACTTTTTATATTTTGATGTAAAATTTTAATGGAGAATTTGAGTTGGGATTGGACACCGACAGTCTACTATATTATCGAGTGTAAAGGAACTAGCTACAGCAAAATTATCTAAGTCATTTTTTAAGATTATTGAATGTTATTGATAAAAACTATATATATTACGGAAAATAGTAACCACAAAAAATTATATCTTATAAGGTAACGAAAAATACTTATTTTTAAAGATGTACGTAGGATGATAATATTATTTAAAGATATAGGATAGCAGAGCGGCATTTATATTACATATTAATAATTTGTTTAATTCTAAAAATTTTACGCTTATTATTTAGGAATGGGCGAATAAAAGTATGTTTAAATTCAAAAGTAATTAAAAAATGTAATAAAATTAAAAATAATGTAGTAAAAGTAGTGTATGTGATTTGCAATTTAAGTTCATGTATGATTTTTATGTATACTATAGAGGATAATCACTATATGTTTTTGCTTGTAATTATTCATTTCTTGTATTGTTGGTTGATAAATACATAAAAGTAGCATACAAATGTATTTTTTATTAGTGTGCTTTCGGCTTAACAAACAAAGGAGAAGGTTTTTGTGTGATATAGCATGATTGTGACATGGTATGAGGGTATTACGATTTTGTATTAAGTAGTGTAAGCGCTTACTATAATATTTAAATGGGATATAGATAAAAATTTAGTTGAAAAATTAATGCTAGTCATTTAATTAATTTATGTAAGTCTACTTCTTTTTCGATTCTTATAGCAGGTTTTCCTTCTTCTTTACGTGCGTACACTTTTCCAAATGCCGTCCAACAACCAACAATTTTTTTCGACCTATGTAACTCTCTTGCCAAGTAGTGTAAGCGCCTTGCTTTGGATGTCAAAAATTCCGTAACATAAATATTTTTTGCACTCCGTTTATAAATATATTCAACGTATTTAATTGCCGTTCATTTTTTTCTTTCTTTGTTTTATTATATTCCTTAAAATTTTTAAGAAAATCTTCTTTCCGACTTGTAGATATGTAATCGATGACGATAGTTTGCGTTTTAGTACGATATATATCTTATTTCTGCGTCTTGTAGATTAGGTTCTAACTGAATAATGGAACCAACTTTTTTTGAGATCACTAATAAAGTTTGTCGGTTCTCATTGTCTTGTTCAGGGATATTACGCATTTCTAAGGTTGTTGAACTAGAAAACTTTTCAAAATAATCAAGTTTGTTTTCAAATTCTTGAACATATCTTTTATAGTGGAGATTCTCTTTTTCGAGCACAGTCATACGTTGTATCAATTCATCGTACTGTTTTGACATGAAATCAACCGATTTTTTAATGTCTTGATTTTGTTGAACAACAGTTTGGATGGCCGAATCGAGAGCAAAGAATTTTGCAGTTTGTTGAGATTGGAGCGTTTTAAACATTTCCTTAATTTCACTCATACATTTTTCGGAGCTATCGACCTTGTTTACAATATCCCCGTGTATGGGAGATTTCATACACTCCTTGTTCCTGTTCCTCATCATCAACAAAGGATGTATTAAGCGAAGGGTCCGAGTTATTTTGTGTATTAATGGAAGTTCCCGCGTTCGGAGATTTAAGAAGCGGAATTTTTTCGAAGCGCAATATTCTGTTTAGGCATAAATTTGCCGTCGGTAATTGATTCGGGCAGTGCAATCGTAGGAAAAAAGCGAGTGCAGGTGCGAGTGAGCAAGGAAACAAAGTGGGCGTGTTAATCACTTACAGTGAAAGGCCTTAGCTGTTTATTTATGCCTTAAGAGAGTCTCGCAGGGGATCAGCCGGATATAATCGTGAATTTGCTTAGATATTAGAATCTTTATTAATTTACACTAAGGACGTACTCTCTGTTCATTTATTATGATTATCTGTGTAAGATTTGTATAGAATTTGATGTTTTGATGCAGATGCAATTTTTTACTATACACATTCTCAGTCCTCCCGCTAGCTCACATTAACACCAAAAGGACAATTTGTCTTTAATTTATATCTTAATTGATAATGAAAAGACAGCAAGCACCCCGTATCTTTTCACTACGTTCTAATAGTATATATTAGGTTGTTCAAGCGTTTATGGGTTGTTTTGTAACAGTGATATAAATGTAGCGCCTATTGAAGTGAGTGATTTACGTAACACTAAGTCAATTGAATTGATATCTAGCTGATGATTTCGGGGCTATGTCAAGGGAAATTTGAATCTTTGATCTTACATTAACGTTCTGATTAGTCAATGGGTTGGGTCCGATTTTAGAAGATGCAATAAGATTGTAATTATCTCGTTTTTTTAATTATCTGTCTTACTCACGCGCTACCGTTGTGTTAGTTTCGCTCTGCTCATGGACTCCTGGTATATAATATTATCACTTTTGACTATTTTCGAAGTGGATTTTAATTTTAAAATAAAATAATATTCTGCAAGTTTCGATACGTCCACTCTGTGCGGAGGTTGAGGGACGAGAGGAAAGTTGCTAACCAACATTAAATCGCTATAGATTCTAAATGGTCATTCAAAATGAAAAATGTTTAGAGGAACCTATAGATGATTTTCAAAGACCTATTCAATAATACCCCACTTGACATAGTCCGTCGGAAAAGTCTCGCGCCATCGGCCGCCCCGAACGCCACGAAACCGCGACGCTCCGCAGTTAAAAATTCGGAAAAGTGGGAAGTTAACGGATTGCAGTGTATTTAGTATCAAAAGTTGCGTAACAACTAGACTCATCTTGTGGTGCATTTTAAATTAGCCGCAAAACATTTTTTAGTGAAATTTCAAGTGAAAACCCGTTTTTACTTATGTGACTTAACCTAAAAAAACAGTTTATGGCGTGCGGCGCGCGATTTATCGCTGTGACATATAGTTTTTATGGTGTTGTTTTTAGTGCAAAATTTACTTTTTGTGTTATAAAATTTTTACTGTACAGTGGATCTTTCGGACATTACATGTTATGTTGGTGATGTGAAAAACTCCGTAACCGTTAGAGATAGCGAAATTCTGAAAAAAAATTCAAACAATAACGTGTAGCGGTTATAGGGGTAATTTACCCATTCCAACCTTCAAACTTATTCGTATGAAAGAAAGAAATTCCTATGAAAGACATTTCTATGTTAACCAATCTCGTGGGCCATGTGTATCATTTTTGATACACGGTATGTTTTAGTTTATTTGATTATTTTATATTTGTTTCAGATCAAACACGAAGAAATCACAAAAAAGGAGGTTTAGAAAAACAACAACTGTCTTTTTCTATAACTCCTTTTTTGTTTTGTTATAGGATATTCTATAAAACGTAAATAACGTGAGTGAGAAAAGTGAATCAAAATGGACTACGAAAGTGACGACTCTTTGTATGATCCGGATTATTATCCAAGTGACGGTAATGCGACGGCTAGTTCGGAGAGTGACAGTGCTAACGAAAGTTGGAATCCACCTTTATCTTTTAGGCGAGCATCGACCTTCACTGAGAGTGACCTGCCCCCTTTACCTGAAGTTCAGAGGAGGATTTCTGCAAGAAGAATAGGTAATACAGATTTGGACGCTTATAATATGCCAAGTACATCATCTGCTGCAATTAGTATGTCAAGTACATCTGCAACTACTCTTACTACTGGTAATAACGAGCCAAGTCTCTCTGGTACAACATCCGAGTGGCTAAAACAAAAACTCGACTCAATAGAGTGGCACATGCCTACTCAAGAAGGTCCAACGCCCATGGAATATACCGGGCCTATTTCAGGCTTCAAAGAAATATACTCAGGCATTCTCGCTAATGCTTCGCCAATAGACTATTTCGATTTGTTCATGACTAACGACATTATTCAGCATATTGTAGACCAAACGAATTTATACGCCACGCAGCAACTACTGTCAAATGATATTCCTTCAGGTTCTAGGCAACATGCCTGGGTTCCTGTTACCTTGGATGAAATGAAAAAATTTCTCGCACTCATTGGTTGGATGGGATTGGTGAAGCTGCCATCGATAAAAGACTACTGGCGCGTTCATAAGCTCTACAATATTCCATTAGCATGAACTGTATTGCCTAGGAACAGATTCGAGTTGATTCTCAAATTTATTCACTTCTCAGATAATACGTTAGCTGACCCAAATGACCGGCTTTACAAGTTGAGAGATATACTTGACAAGTTTATAAATAACTACAAGAAAACATACACACCGGGAGAAAAAATATGTGTCGACGAATCGCTGATACCTTGGCGCGGACGACTTTTGTTTAGGCAATATATACCCAATAAGAGTGCAAAATACGGTATCAAAGTATTCAAGCTATGTACCGAAAAAGGATATACTTGGAACTTGTCTGTTTACTGTGGCAAATCTAGAGACCCGCAAACTGAAGTCTCAGAAAAAACAGTTATGTCTTTGGCAGAAGATCTCTTAGATGAAGGAAGAACATTGTACACAGACAATTATTATACCAGTGTTCCTCTCGCCTTACGTTTGCGTAATAGAAAAACCCATCTAGTAGGAACTCTAAGGGCTAATAGAAAATATTTACCAAAGGAAGTGGTACAGGCCAAATTGAAGAGAGGAGAAATGGCTGCAAAGCAGAGCAATGAAGGCATAGTTGTTCTGAACTGGCGTGATAAACGCGACGTACGGATGCTTACCACGAAAACGTCTGCTCTTGATATGGTGCCAAATAATAGCAGAAATACGAACGCAATGCACACTAAACCCAAATGTATAGCTGACTACAATAAAGGTAAATCTTCTATAGATATAAGCAACCAAATGGCCACGTATGGTACAGCCTTACGACGCTGCACCAAATGGTATCGCAAATTAGCATTTGAAATAATTTGGGGAACAAGTATAGTAAATGCCCATTTCCTTTACAACGAATATTCACTTCAAAAACTCACAATCACGGAATTTCGTGAACAAGTGATCGATGCGTTGCTGGAGAAGTTCTGCAACGAATGTTGACAGACCTTCACGATCGAGACCAGACGACAAGCATTATTTGGTCCAAAATATTGTAAACGATAAGAAAGTTCGAGGTCGTTGTTTGGAGTGCTATAAAATTTATGGGAGGACAGGAATACAAATTGCAGGAAAAAATAAAAAAGCACCCCAAATATACACAAAATGTTCAGTGTGTAATTTTTTTTTATGTCGTCAATGTTTCAACAAAACTCATTAGCAATTAATCTTATTTTGTGTCTTTCTTTGTAGTTGTTTTCTTAATATAATTATGTAGAAACTAATTCATGACTTTTTTTTTCACCTTCAATTTTCCAGTACGAATATTTTTTGGTATATGTCTCATAACCCAATCCCAAATATAGCAAACCAATCGTCCAGGCCAGAGGATATTATTTCTAGTACAAAATCTATGAAAATCGTGTTCATTATTGGTACACAACGCTTTGAACGCAATAGGTCGTGTGTATCATTTTTGATACACTATGTTTTAACAAGCGTGTGCAAAAATGATACACTGGCGTTGAGGGTGTTAAGCAAACATGCCTACTGAATTACTACCGCGGTTAACGAAGGGAAGAGTGTAACCGCGACTAATAGGCGACTTATTGGCCAAGCTACTGAGGAAATTCGAACTGCTACGCGAGCCCTTCTTTCCATCAAGTCCGTGGCCTCCTCTAGCACACCAGCATCAAACAGCGAGCTAAAGGATGAAATTCTCGCATGTGTGAGGGAGGAGATTGCGGGCGTTAAAAAACTGGTTTCGGCCAACAAGCCGACATATGCGCAGGCAGCAGCAGTGGGTCGCGGGGTGTCGGCGCCCAATGGGCTGACCGACCCCCGCAGCCCTACAGCATCCAAACCACCGATTATAGTTAGCCCGACGGTCGAAGTTAAGACGCGCCAGGAGGCCGTCGAACTTTTTAAAAAGAACATTAATTATCGCACCTCTAATTATGCACCGGCTAGGATACAGCCTGTATCCAACAATAAGCTCCGTGTCGAATTCGACAACGAGACACACCTCAAGGACACCCTCACGCGACTTCAGTGGAAAAGTGATGTGAAAGCTGAACCCGTTCGCAAACTAAGACCAATGGTCATTTTAAAAGGCATCTCGAAGGATGTTCCAGCAGATGTCCTCGTGCAAACCATTCGCCGACAGAACGATGAAATTACAGGACTTATCAGTGATGATGGTGAGGGCCTCAAGTTGAGGTTCAAACGGGATAATAAAAACAGCAATCTTTATAACGCGGTTCTGCTGGCTGAACCTAAACTATATAATAAAACGTTAACCATGGGTCGCATTAGCGTCGACTATCAGCGTGTGCACATCTCTAGCTTCTCGCCGTTCCTCCAGTGCCACAAGCGCCTGCAGTTCGGCCATACTAAATTAAGGTGCACTACGAATGAAAGCCCCTGCTACCATTGTGCTAACACGGAACATGATGTCAGCAAAAGTTTCACCTCTGGAAAAAAGGAAAGTCGGTGTCCATCGATGTTGATGCTGGCTGTCTTAGCCTTAGGAGTGAAGGCAATGAGCTTAGTCTTGGTGGGGCCAAACGTCAACTTGACGTTCCTTCCCCACTCGACTATTTGGTGGAGAGCTAAGTTGGCAGCGCTTTCCAGCTCGCCGACACTCGCGGTCTTAATAACCAGCAGGATGTCGTCCTCAAAGGTCTGTATGTGGCAACCCGCTGGAAGTCTGATGTCGAGCAATTCGTCCAATATAATGTTCCAGAGAACAGGGCCACACGTGGAGCCTTGTATGCAACCCTTGGACATCGTCTTGGTGACCCGCCTCTCCGCATAGTCAAGAATGACCTCCCAATCGCGGACAGAATCCTGAATGAGTCCAAAGATATTATTAGGGCATTGGATATTCCGCAATCGGTGGAAGAGCGCAGGCCACCACTTTGATATCAAGAGATACGGCGATACTTAATTGTTTTTCAGTTTTTGCTTGTCTTATTATTTTAATCGGAGTGTTTATGGCTTCACACGTGTTGCTCTGTTCTCGGAAACCGAACTGAAATTTATTTGTAAGGTTGTTTTTCTGCGCATGATATCTGACTCTCCTGATGAAGAGTTTTTGACACTAATGGATAGGCAACCTATGAACATTTTGCTCGATTTAATTTTTTCAAAAGACCAAAAGGAGTCAGTCGTTTTTGGGCCCACTAGAAATTTTAACGACCCTTAATGGTATTACATACAAAAAAAAGTTACCAATTTATTATAATAAATGGCCTATACATTTTATGAATATCTAAACGGAATCAAGAAATCTAAAAAAATGAGTGGTTTTGATATTCCGTGTTCTGGTTAATGTAACATGGGGAAAAATGCGTGTAATGAATCATTTTGCAGTTTCTATTAAAAGAAAAATGTATTTTTTACCAATATAACTTATTATATTTGTACTTATTTGTATATTATATATTTAATACTAAAAGGATACCACTGAGATTTTTATCCTATTTCTAAGTGTTAGCTTATATCATATAACATGGTTCAAAGACACCGTGGAACGAAACGCTATTTTGTCATTGACTTCCGTGCTGGGTAAAAACCGACGGCCATATTATCATAATATAAGCATCATATCTATGTCTGTGCCGGCTGCCGGGTATTACTTTACGGCATTGACATTCGTCAGGCTGCTGTTTTTGTACTTACTTACTTATCTGGAAGATCAGCATGCACTGAAAACAATTAAATAATATTTGTGGATTTCAACGCACTGTGCAAAGACAATAACTAGCCGAGACAGGAGCAGATGTGCGCCAACTTTTATATTTGTGGATTTCTCAAGAGGTGAGTATCTTATCTTATGGAATGCGAAGAATTCAACTGTACAAAACCTACAATTGATTTAAAGTTTCAAACTTTTATGTGAAATATATCTTATTTTGTCACTCTCGAAGTTCTAGTCCAAAAATATTATACTACGGAAACGAAAACTACTAAGTTTCGTTTATAATGTATTACATTTTATTTTATTTTTACTGAATATTGAGATATGGTACGATTTTTTAGAAATAATAATAAACGACCCACACCCACAGACACTTAACGATCTATACATGTTTTAGTACTTAATTATTTTAAGTTTGTAAAAATACTAATAAATATCCCTTCATATTACTAACAAATTAATATGTCAATGTCTAATCAATGCAACAAGTGTTGGATTATATTATATAGGTTAGCCAAATATTCCACATTATGTATTTAATTCGCCAATGACATTCGAAAATGAAAACTGACGAGTTTAATTAAAAGTATATGTGAGTGTATAATACAAGTTTACTTTTGCTCCTAGAATTTTGGAAAATCTATAATTTATGTTGAATTACCTAAAACATATGACAAACACAATTCTTATTAGTATGTTAAAAGTGTCAAAGTATTGAAGTGTTATGTTATTGGTAAAATCTAATTTAATTAATAGAGAAAATAAAATCACACAAAATATACACAAATCTATGTTAAAAGTGTCTGTCAGAGTAACTATATCCACAACCGTTACATCCTATCAAAAGCCCATTGCTGAACATAGACCTTCCCTCAGATTTCCTCAAAGGAGGATACTTGCTATAGTTGCCATGCTTAGTAGACGAGTCGGCAACCACAGTTTTTTTATTGGTAGTTGTTAATAGGAAGACGCTGCTTAAATTCAGAAGGAATGTACACACATTCCTTCTGAATTTAATATTTATAGATATAGATAACATAAAAATAAATGGATGTTATTAGGGAATACATATTAGTGTTAATATTTAATTAAATATATCTACTATTTATGTTTATTATATTTAAACTCCATCAGGAAGCAAGAATTTTGTTTACATTATTTTTATGTTATTTTGTTGATTGTAGGTAATGTACGTTCTTTCTGAATTTAATATTTTTACTTCTTTATTTTTATTTGCATTCCCAATTTTTCAGTTACATCTACTTGATGCAGTTTGTTGTAACTGCCTAAGAAGTATTGAAGATGCAAGAAAGTATTGAAACTGCTCATTCCATTAGAAGATTTGTATTCCATGTGGATCTTCAATTTTAAGAGCTCATTTTAAGAACTCAGCAGAAAGAGATATTATTTTGCAGTGGATACCATCACACCAGGTACTTACTTTACTTTAACAGCCTGTAAGTGATCCCCTGCCTGAAATAGGCTTGCCCGGAGGAGTTGGCATAATCGCTTTGGCACACAGATTGATGTTTGTAGTATCATACACCTCGCACTACAAACAATTTGGCTATTCACCACCAGGTTATCTTTAACTTTACAGCCTATCAAAAGTCTACTGCTGAACATAGACCTCCCCCACAGATTGCCTTATAGGGGAGATATTCGATAACCACAGTTTTTTTTTTCTTTAGTTGCTACTTCTTCCTTACCTTACCCCATATTTGTCTGCCTTTGTACTTAATACACAAGTAATATTTTTTACCTTAAATGAAATTAGTGTAAATGTAAAACGTCTAGGAACTTGTACTTAGTCAAATAATGTTATAATTCTAAAATAACTACTTCACTTGTTTACCTTTCTGATTTGATGTACTACTGACTGTTTATTAGTAATAAAGATTGAAATAAATAAAATATTAATAAATATCATTATTTAGGTGGAAGACACTGTAAAACTATAGTCTGTTCGGTTAGTTGATGAAAAAAAACACTTTTCAGGTGGATCATTTAGAATGAATGTCCAAAAGAATGTCCTGGCACTGCACCTCATGACCTGTGATACTTATAATAGACTGCTTTAAGAATATGATGATTTTACAATAATAAACAATAAAAATGCAGTGACAATACAGTGTTTCTTTTTATCCTAACACAAATAGTTCAAAACACCTTACATGCTATTTATTTTCGTGGTTAATATCGTAAAATCGGATGTGTTACTATCCAGTCATTTTGGTTTTAATGGTGCTTGGAATGTAAACATGTTATTCAATCAATACAAATTAATAACAATGTCCTGACACTGCACCTGGTGGCATGTGTCACTTTTAATACTGCTTTAAGAATGTGATGATTTTACAATAACAAATACAGTGACAATATAGTTTTTTATCCTTACACGACCAGTTCAAAACATCTTACGTGCTATTTATTTTCTCAATCGCTGTAGAGGTAAAACTCGCTAAACACCCTTAATAATTCACTGTTGGACGCACACATGCACCTAAAACCGTGTTACTGGTTGCAAATGATATTAGATAAATAAGTACATGTGTGCTTGTTTCAATATTCATTAACTTTTTCAGGTGGGTTGCTTAGAATAAATGTGTATGTCTTGTAGGCTGAAATCTTGCAGAGCTGCTCGTAAGCAGAGACAAAAAGTATATGGATATTAAAGACAACAGTCTTATATCACATAAAATATCCTTATGATTCCTAACAATTTCATAAATGGACATGTTATTATCAAGTTATTTTGAAAAAATCTTTTGGAATGATAATGACTGACAATAATAAATACAATTAAATTATACATGTGTTTTGTAATCCTTACACAACTTGTTTAAAACATCTCACTTCATATTTATCAACATAAATAAACATGATATTACCTAGTCATTTTGGCTTTAATGGTGTTTGGGATATAATAACTAATCAGTTAATATATTTTAAAGCAAAGTTTACACACTGCACCTTTACTAACCAACAATGATATATCAAAATAAAGTCTTAACACCGCGCCTGTCTGTCTGTTCCACTATTAATAGACTACTTTTGAAATGATTACAGTAATAAATACAGTGGTATTTTACTTTGTGTTTTATCCTTTTACAACCAGATTAAAACATCTTTCTTACTATATAGCATGTAAAGGTAATATTATAAATAAACATATTATCTTTCATTCATTTTGGCTTTAATCATATTTATTTAATTACTGTAATGGTGTTTGTGATGTATATCCACTAATCAATCAAAACATGTAAAAATAGCCTCCACCATGTTTCTTGGTCAGTGTATTATTTTTGGGAACTACTAAAAGGATTTTCCATCAGTCTAAAAGTACCTATAAATGTTAAATGTACCTGCAACTTTGTTTTATGCTATTAATTATTTAGCTGTCCTATTCTATTCTATATACACTATTCTAACTCACAATACTAATAGAAAACAACTTTTAGTTTCGGCTCAGAAGGGCTAGAACCCAGAGCCGTAAAGCCAGATTAAAAAAAAATAGCGTTTAGTTTCTTTTTAGGTTATTGTGATATTCATATTTTAATTTCTCTGAATTCCCTTTAGATGCGATAAAACTAATATTAATTTTGCAATCTATAGATTATAAGGAATAAATCGACATACATTTCATTAAGTATCCTAAAATTTGTAGTGGGCCCATTCTCCATACAAAAGAAATTGTCTCTTTGATTTTATAAATTATTTTAAAATCTGGGCGTATTCACTGCCTACGTAGTAGTGGGAGTCAGTAAGCGGCAAGCTCTAGAGGTGAAACTCGTGTCGTTTGCAACAGCGTCGGCCAGCGCACATGCTCGCTCACGTCACATTATCAGTAGATAATATTATTAGTTTATTTTGTTTGTTATTGACGTTTGTTTTGGGTATAGTTTTTTTTTGTTAGTCATATATTGTGTTGTTTACTGCGCGATGAAGGTTTTGTGTGTATTTGAAACTACTGAGAGTTGCGAAAAGACGATACTATTGTACATATATACGGCACACAAAATGCCAAAGTACAAGAAAGTTTTGCAACAAAGACAGGTAAGATGTGCGAAATTCGGTAAGATGTCTCGTAATTATATTCTCAATAATAGTGAAATTATTACATAGTTAATTATCGTATATTTTAATAATTGCGTATACAAAACTAATTAATTTATTTATAAATCAAGTTATTTTGAAAAAATCTTTGGAATGATAATGACTGACAATAATAAATACAATTAAATTATACATGTGTTTTGTAATCCTTACACAACTAGTTTAAAACATCTCACTTCATATTTATCAACATAAATAAACATGATATTACCTAGTCATTTTGGCTTTAATGGTGTTTGGGGTATAATAACTAATCAGTTAATATATTTTAAAGCAAAGTTTACACACTGCACCTTTACTAACCAACAAAGATATATCAAAATAAAGTCTTAACACCGCGCCTGTCTGTCTGTTCCACTATTAATAGACTACTTTTGAAATGATTACAGTAATAAATACAGTGGTATTTTACTGTGTTTTTATCCTTTTACAACCAGATTAAAACATCTTTCTTACTATATAGCATGTAAAGGTAATATTATAAATAAACATATTATCTTTCATTCATTTTGGCTTTAATCATATTTATTTAATTACTGTAATGGTGTTTGTGATGTATTATTCACTAATCAATCAATCACATGTAAAAAAATAGCCCACACCATGTTTCTTGGTCAGTGTACTATTTTTTACGGAACTGTTAAAATGAAAAGGAAATGTTAAATGTACCTGCAACTTTGTTTCATGCTATTAATATTATTGTCTTATTCTATTCTACAGTGTGTCTGGTCACGACCTAGCGATAATTTAAGGTTACAAAATATACCTAATTTCATCGACGAAAACACCCATATATGGGGTCTACCCCCTCCTGTCGGAATGGTTATTTAATTTTTATTCTTGTAGATACCTCTGCCAAAAGATGCAGATTTCTCTGGACAGAAAGGTCCTACAGATGTAAAAAAAATGTTTAAAAGGTAAAAATAGCATCTATCAAATAAAATAAACATCATGGAAAGTTTTCCACAAAATATCTTAAAACATTTATGCATTTAAGTAAAAAAATTGACTATTTTTTATTTTTCTTAACATACTTCAAAAACTAGCACATTGATACTAAATTTTTAATACTGTCCTAATACTTAAGGATATTACTTACAAATTGACATTAAAATTATTGTTCTTAATTGCATATCTCGAGAGTTAGGGCTGTTTGAATATGACCCTTTGCGTGGGTTATGTATGTAGAGCCTCATTATGCTATTAATTTTCGATAATGGATTAAATAAAAATACACTATAACTTTTAAGAAACTTTTAATGGCATTAAGTATTATTATTAATTTAATAATTGTTCAAAATGTCCACCTCTATTCTGTAGACAGGCCACTGACCTTACAGCCATTTGTTGTGTGGCCCTTGATATTAAGACTATGTCGGATCTTATGTCATCCGCAATCGTCATTATTTTGTCGAGCAATTGTCTGCTATTTGGGACTGTAGCAAACCCTTTGCTTCATCCATCCCCATAAAAATAATCCAGAGGTGTTAAATCCGGAGCAGGTAAGCTACCGTTCCACCACGTCCTATCCATGGTGAATAATTTTCATTAAGTCTCACAGCACGTGCGTAGTGAGGGTGGTAACCGTCCAACTGTAGCCACATGCGCCTTCGGTTGATCACTGGTAATTCCTCCATGATTTCTCTAAATGTGTTCCTTAGAAAATCTAAAAATCTTGGGCCATTCATTGTATTTGGTAATTCAATTGGTCCAATTAATTTGTCGTCAATCATAGCCGCCCACACATTTACTGAAAATTCATGTTGAAATTTACTGGGCCTTACTGCATTTGGATTTTCTTGCATCCATAAATGCTGGTTTCTATGGTTTATAATACCAGCTCTTGTAAATGTCGCCTCATCGGTCCACGATTTTTTACAAAACCTCGGTTGACGTCGCACACAACCGTTGAACCACGAGCAAAAAGTGGCTCGCACAGCATAGTCTGGCTCTCGAATATCTTGCACGCGACGAAAATGGTACGGATGCATGCCTTCGCGTTTTAAAATTTTCCACACAACCCATTTTGACAATGCAGCATCATTGCTATTCGCCTTACACTGAGCCTGGGATCTCGGTAAATAAGTTGAAGAACTTCTTCTTCTGCTTGCACTGACACTATGCGGAGCGTTCATTTGGCGGCCTTTGGATGCCATATTGCGACAATCTTAAGTGAATGTCAACAAAAGTTTGTCGACTGGGTGAGGCCGGTCGATACCTCTGACGATACATTCGTACGGCGGCAGCAGCTTCATTACATCTGCCATACACGAAATGCATGTCAGCTATGTGATGAGACGAATAGTTAGACATGTTTTTATCCGAAAAGTACGTAGTCACTGCAAACTACAACAAACTCAGCAGAATATCTCGGTGAAGGAATAGCTCAAAACGGAACGGAATAGTAGCGATCGCAACTCAGAGCGGAGGACAACTGATCTAACAAACATTTATCTTCGATACCTGAGCTGGTCAAACATGATTTTTGTCCTACTTATTCACCGCCCTAACATAATACAAATCATTTTCGTCCTTGTCACATAAACCCTATTCAATGTAGCAGGTAGCTCTACATGGGTTTGGGACCGTCGAAAAAGGGTCATATTCAAACAGCCCTAACTCTCGAGTTATGCAATTAAGAACAATAATTTTAATGTCAATTTGTAAGTAATATCCTTAAGTATTAGGACAGTATTAAAAAATTTAGTATCAATGTGCTAGTTTTTGAAGTACCTATGTTAAGAAAAATAAAAAATAGTCAATTTTTTAACTTAAATTAGCATTGTAAATGTTTTAAGATATTTTGTAGGAAAACTTTCCATGATGTTTATTTTTATTTGATAGATGCTATTTTACCTTTTAAATAACATTTTTTACATCTGTAGGACCTTTCTGTCCAGGAAATCTGCATCTTTTGCAGAGGTATCTACATTAAAAAAAAAATTAAATGGCGGCCATTCCGAGGAGGGGAACCCCATATGGTGTTTTCGTCGATGAAATTAGGTATATTTTGTAACCTTAAATTATCGCTAGGTCGTGACCAGACACACTGTATACACTATTCTAACTCACAATACTAATAGAAAACAACTTTTAGTTTCGGCTCAGAAGGGCTAGAACCCAGAGCCGTAAAGCCAGATTAAAAAAAATAGCGTTTAGTTTTTTTAGGTTATTGTGATATTCATATTTTAATTTCTGAATTCCCTTTAGATGCGATAAAACTAATATTAATTTTGCAATCTATAGATTATAAGGAATAAATCGACATACATTTCATTAAGTATCCCTAAAATTTGTAGTGGGCCCATTCTCCATACAAAAGAAATTGTCTCTTTGATTTTATAAATTATTTTAAAATCTGGGCGTATTCACTGCCTACGTGGTAGTGGGAGTCAGTGCGCAAGCTCTAGAGGTGAAACTCGTGTCGTTTGCAACAGCGTCGGCCAGCGCACATGCTCGCTCACGTCACATTATCAGTAGATAATATTATTAGTTTATTTTGTTTGTTATTGACGTTTGTTTTGGGTATAGTTTTTTTGTTAGTCATATATTGTGTTGTTTACTGCGCGATGAAGGTTTTTGTGTATTTGAAACTACTGAGAGTTGCGAAAAGACGATACTATTGTACATATACGGCACACAAAATGCCAAAGAAGAAAGTTTTGCAACAAAGACAGGTAAGATGTGCGAAATTCGGTAAGATGTCTCGTAATTATATTCTCAATAATAGTGAAATTATTACATAGTTAATTATCGTATATTTTTAATAATTGCGTATACAAAACTAATTAATTTATTTATAAATCAATTTATTTATTTATAGCTAGGGTCGAAACAATCTGAACATTCTCAACAAAATTATGTTGGTAACGGGTACCCATTATACCTACTACAAACCTATTATAAACCAATTAAAAACTACTCTAAGATGTCAGTAGTTAGTAAAGTGATTACATCTCATCGTTGTCATATAATATTTTTTTTATCAACAAATAAAATTCAATTTTCCTACAAATGTTCGTTGTCATGCGTGTGAGTTATGAAACTACAGATATGAATGTGAGTATTTGAAAATGAATAACAGCTTCCGATGAACTAAAAAAAGGCAGATCGTGGATTATTTCCTTCGAGTATGAATGTTTTGAGGGCACATATCAAAGTCCTTATTTTTTATTTCAAATTAAAACTTCGTATGAAAATGAAGCAGAAACTAAGGAGAAAATAATAAACAGAAGAATTATCAATGTCAGCCACTTCCTTTCCGAATTTAAATGCATTTCAAACCATGGACCACTCGGATGCGGCTACACTTGACCTCATAGCTGAAACCCTAATTGGTCTACAGTCATAATTTACATTTAAATGTCGACTTTGCAATCAAGTTTGTCATAAATAGAGACAACTGCAGTGACAGCTACCTAAATATTAATACGTGCGCTGTCGCAGATACTTTTGCAATAGGTGGGGGCATTCACAGCTGGGTGCACTTATGGCAGCAATCAACCTTTAGAGAACCAGTAGGGAATGGGAAATGTTTTAGTCGATTCCATGAATCACGCTGCAGAAAGAGAAAAACAATTCGCAATTTCAAATGGCAGGGTGAACAAAGATGGAATCCCCATAATAGATGTCATTGCTAATGATTGCTAGTCCAAGCGTAGTTACAAAAAGAATTATAATGCTCTTTCGCGCACAGCTGCCATAATTGGCAAACATACTGGAGAAATCATATTCTAAGGCATTAAAAATAAATACTGCTTTATCTGTGAACGTGCAGAAAACAAAAGTGTTGATCCGCCAGAACACAAATATTTTAAAAATCACAGTGGTCCTTCCCCAAACATGGAGAGTGAAATAATTGTAGAAGGATTCAAAGAATTCATAAGAATGTATAATATAATTTACGGAAAACTCATATCCGATGGTGATGCTTGTACCTACTCCAAAATATTACAGGCACGCCCATATCCTGACATTACTGTTGAAACAATAGAGTGCCGGAACCACATACTAAGAAATTTCTGCAATAAATTACAAGCACTCGCCACCGACACTAAATATAATATAAAATACCGAAAACTAATACCGAAAACTAATAACAAAAAGAGCCATACTACGAACAAGATCTACCATTTGCAAATCAATTCAAAAACGTAAATCCAACTCAGGTGTTTAACTTCTGTTTGACGACTTATTGATTAGCCATCTCCTTGGCTTCGGGGACCCACATTAAGTGCCGATCATTTTTTTGTGAAAATATAGGCAAAACGGATTTGCCAAATGATTTTATTTTAAGCCCTTTGTAGCAAAAAATATGTTTAGTAATTCAAAATGTCGCTGGACATGCTCGCAGTTTATTATATGACGTTGACAGCAACGTGGCTGAAAGGTACAATAGCGTGGTGGCTAGGCTAAATTAGTTGGCGGCAAAAGAATAAATTTTTCTTTAAAAAATTCTTATCAAACTAGATGTCATGCCGCTGCCGTAGCTTTTAATGAAATGAAAACAATTTCTCGCCTACATAAATCTATTAATAAAGGAAACAGTCATCAAGGCAAAATTAAACGCCTAGAAAACCAAAGAATAAATAAAGATACGAAAAATAAGCTAAACAGGAAACCAAAAAAACAAGCCTTGTTTTTGGTTTCCTATGTGTCAACGTCAACTGCTGCCAATTCGTTTTTGATGTTTGTATTTCCGGTATTTTCGTGGTTTTGTGGATTTATTTATGGATTTATTAAAATAATGAATACTTCCGAAAAATAAGTGGTTAGAGGCAAAAAGAGGAAAAGACATCCTGAAAAGTATAAGCGAAATAAATTAAAACGGCAAAAGTTTCAGGGAAGGAATTTGTAAATTGGGTTGGACGTTATGTTCCTCCTCGTCATCGTGGAGCGTTCTGCGAGTAATTACGTTGTATATTATATTTTAAAACAACATACATGTTATTATTATACAGAAGTTTAAGCTAAATTAATTGTTATAGGTGTAACAAAAGGTGTTGTTCGAAAATATTAACCGACAAGAATATAGACACTGTCAACTCGTTAAACTAAAGACGAACAGGACATCTATTTGCAAGGTCTAGTAGTTTTAGGTATAAGTTTAGACAAACATTGTAATTGGAAAGATAGCGTAGATAAAGTTTATTCTAAAATATTTAAATTTAATTTTGCTTTACGAAGACTAGCTTCAATCTCGTCAAGGAACACTTCTCTTATAGCATATCATGCATATGTTGCTGCTGTATTAAGATATGGTCTCATATTATGGGGAAACTCGACAGACGTGAACCGTGCTTTTATAGCGCAAAAACGATGTATACGAGCAATTTGTGGCGTCGGGCCACTTGTTTCTTGCAAATCACTATTTAAAGAATTAGGTGTTCTTACTCTACCATCCATGTACATTTTTGAGCTTTCAATATTCGCAAAAAAGTATCCGCATTTTTTTACTAAATTAAAAGATACAGTGAAATATAGTACCAGATACCCAGAAAAAATTATTTTGCCTTCATTAAAAACTATTCTATCCTCAAAAAATTGTTATGTGATGGCTATTCAATATGGCAATTAGATTATAATCGATTTAGACGTAATTTATTTAAGTGGCTTTTGGAAAAACAATTTTATTCGGTAAATGAACTGCTAAAAATAAAAGAACGTTTCTAGTGACTGTTAAACGCTGTTTCTTCTTTGATCGTGTTTTTAAATGTTTAATTTTACTTAAATATTGTATTTTCTAACCATAAGTTTTCATATACCAAAATTGGTGAAATATGTGATACTTTATTATTTTATACGAACATCTTTGTACCATATTTCTTATGAATAAATTTATTATTTATTATTTATTTATTTATTACTTTATTTATTAACTCCGGCTGCTGTGAAAAGAAAGAGGCCTAGAGAAGAAAATCCTCGAAGTAGAGACATTTCATTCCATTATTTTGTGACCAATGATGATGATTCCTTACGTACAGAAGTGTGTAAAAAAGCTTTTATCAGCATTCATGGCATCTTGACCATAATTATTATGGTCAAGATTGCACGAAAACAAATATGCCAATAGACGTTTTTAGTGAACTTAAAGGAAATTTTATGGAAAAATTAAAGAAAACTTCTGAGGAAAGTTTAATCGAACGGACAACCGTTTTACAAAGCGATTGCATTGAGTGGCTAGAATTGCGTAGGTCGTTATTAACCGCTTCGAACTTTGGAAAAGTTATCAAGCGGCGAAATAACACAATTTGTCATAATTTTGTAAGAGACTTGCTATACAAAAGTAACATTGACCATGTGTCGTCAATAAAACATGGCAAGGATAATGAAACCATTGCTATCAAGCAATTAGAAAAGCAAGAAAAAATTTAAATCGAACCTTGTGCTATATTATATTTATTGACGAAGAATTGCCATTTTTGAGAGCCAAACCGGACGGCTTATGTAGCTACGATACTATCGTAGAAATTAAATGCCCGATAAAGTCATTCACATTGGGTTTAGACGAAGCCATAAAGAAAACAAAGTGACATTTTTGGAAAACAAACAAAAAAAATGGGTTGGAAATTAGTTTAACCACCAATGGTACTACCAACTGCAGGGACAGTCACACGTGACTAACTGCCGCACTCAGAGACGTTTAACGGTTACTAAAGGCGCTCCTTGTATAGATTTAACACGTTAGTTGCTAAAGAGAATTTTGAAAATTAAAAAAAAAAGTCACCCACTTTTTTTTATATTACGTTGAGTTAAAGTATAATTGAGTCGTATAGTATGAAAGGCGGCAAAGTAGGTAGATAGACTACCATAAAATATGGAGTGATTGTTAACAAGAAGAGAATACACATCCGTAATATATTTTTTTTTGCATATTTTTGGGATTACCAAACACAGAGTGGCATTTGTCATGAAGTTTTATTACGCTGGGGAAGTTAGTACTGAGCATCGTGTAGGAGACCGCAAAACAGTAAAGTTCGCTGATCAAAAACGATCCATTCACAACTACATTGCAACATTGAAATGTGTAGAGTCTCACTACAGTAGAAAAACGAAAACAGCTGAACGAAAATATCTACCATCTGAGTTAAATTTGTCTAAATTATTCCAAATGTACAAAGTAAGTGAACATGTACATCCTCTAGTGAAATTGTCGTATTTCCGCCATGTTTTTAACACATCGTATAATATTGGTTTTGGAACACCAAAGACTGATGAGTGTTCTACGTGCTTGGAACTTAAGGAAAAAATTAAAATTGAAATAGACCCAATTAAGAAAAATTTATTGATGATAAAAAAACGTGTTCATAGTTTGCGAGCGAAAGCATTTTTTGAGAAATTAGGCAGTGCACCTGAACATGTGAAAGTAATTTCATTTGACTGTCAAAAAAACCTGCCCCTTCCGAAATTGCCTGACCAGTCAACATATTACATTCGTCAACTATATTATTATAATCTTACGATAGTATATATAATAATATAGTTGACATGGATTCTTCGAAGTACCCTCAGTACTTCGAAGAATCCATTGTCAAAGGACAATGTTTTTGCTTACGTTTGTACTGAAAATGAGTACAATAAAGATTATAATCTTATTGCATATGCTGTGTATCATAGACTCACCGCAACCGACAAAACCGATATCACACATATACGGTTGATCGCTGACGGTTGCGGTGGGCAAAACAAAAACTGTATAGTTTTGGGGACTTGTACTAAATGGTTATTGGAAAATCCTTGTATTCATAAAATTGAATTGATATTTCCGGTGACTCGCCATTCTATTATGCCTCCGGACCGACAGTTTGGTGTGATTGAAAGAAAACTGGAAAAAAAAGGATGTTATTCTACATCCAAATGAGATAACAGAAATTATAAGAGAATCTTCAAGTATCGTGAAATTCGGAAGCAATTGTATTGTGAGTAATTGGAGGGACAAAGTCAGAAAAGTTCTGAAACAAACTACGTCATGGTCAGTCCAGTTTAAAGAGTGTAAAAGATTTATATTAAAAAGGTCAAAAAAAGCTGGAAATGTGCTGGTTCGTGGAGAACTAAATTATAAAACTGATTTAGATAAATTTGAAAACATATATCAGCGAAATAAACAAATATCTATGCTAAATCCTGAACCTCTGCAAAACATTGTCGCCGTAAACAAAAATAAGTTACAGGATATAAAGAAACTTCTCCAAAAACATTCGGATCTGAGTGGGTAGCTTTACGTTTTATAATGTTTTATAAACAACTCCTCCAGACACAAGAGGAACTGGTAGCTCCACAAAACGAAGAAAGTTTCTGCAATGAATCAACTTGCGAAACTATTGAATTACACGTTTGAATTATGATGTATATTATATTTCAAGATAATAGAACCTACGACCGACCTCGGCTCAATAAAACCGTGTTTATTTCAGTTTTTGTAGTAAGAGTTTATTAAGAGTTTTTTAAGTTTTTTTAACTTATTTCAATGTATTTAAGACTAGGTGGTTCAACACATACAAAATGCATATTTGAACGTTACGTGATTGTGTATACAATATTTAAGGGGCTGATTCTGCTGACCAATACAGCTAATTTATGTAGATTAGATTTTTTTTTATTTAATTAAAAATTTAGGTCCCATACTATATGGTTGATTTTTCCAAGTGTTTAGTATGGGGTATTTTTTTAAAGAATGAAATATATTCTACCACATGAAATCTTGCTATATTTGAGCAGCCGAATCAGCCCCTTAAATATCATCAAATCTTTTTTGTTACACTCTGTATACTTAATCATGTAACATTCAAATATGCATTTTTGTATGTGTTACCACATAATTTTAAAGATATTGTATTTCGTTGACATTCCATATAAGTACCCTTATAAATGAATATTAATTTTTTTTTCGAAACAATACTGCGTTTATAATTATATTTTAAGTTTAAAAAAAATATTAATTTCGTTTTTAGTTATTTTCATTAAAATAGTTGATTTTGTTAATGTTAATTTGTAATAAAAATATTCAATAAATAAAATTCTTTAATTTTGACAACCCTGTTCTACGATAAAACTGTTGAATTCAAACGCGGCTATCATGACATTCGGTTAGTATCAAAGGCGGCTATATTTACCAAGCTTAGGTTCAAACACGGCAATTGTTTAAGTTGACTATCAAAAGCGGCAATCTAGTAACTTTATTTAAATATTATGGTGCCTTCGGATCATGTTATGCTATAGGTTTAGTGTTCATTGACATTTGTCATAACCACAAATCACAATAAATCATCCAATATAAAAAATCCTCGTCTAAAAATGAGAGTATGCAGTTTTTTTTGGTTTGCCAAAAGTTTGGTTCGACCTACTTTGCCGTCTTTGATACTATACGACTCAAATATAAGCCTGCGGTGTTATTACATAGTGTTAGCTTGTATATAATGCTTATATACTACTGACGGACACATTAGTCCGACGTGGCTTGAACGGAATAATTATTTCAATTGCGCCACGCGGGTCACTCTGTCGATAATTTTCGAAATATTCAACAAATAAAAGGAGTGTTCAAAAAAGAGAACCAAGGATAATTCTGGACTATAATGAAGCGAAATCAGCAGTGGATTGGTCGGACCAGATGTCTGCATACTCGACTCCACTTAGGAAGACAGTAAAAAGGTATCGAAAATTAGGTTTCGAATTACTTCTCAATACCAACGCAACGCGTGAACGCTTCGGTGTTGTAGTTTAGAAGGCGCTAGTTGACCATCTCATGTTTTCAAACAAAGAAAACCAGTCTCAACTGACCGAAGTACCAAGGCAGTTGCGATTGAAACATCAGCTCTCAAGAAAAGAATGAAAGGCCAAACTATCACGAAGATATTGTCGTAGATGTTACAAGAAAAACGTACAAACTATTGGCAGGCAAACAGTACGTAACAAAACAAAAAAAGTTGTAACCTTCCGTCCAATTTGCCCCGGAAAGCTACATATGTGCCTAGATTGCTTCAATGTTCAATTCATAATTATTCTTTGCGTTTAAAGTTAATACTGATTAAAAAATACATTGAAAATTTATCTCATATTCAAATAAACAAATTTTTTTTTGTCTGTAGCATTCCAAATATTCAAAAAAATTAGGGTGACACATTAATTTTTAATACTCTACAGGGCCGCGCGGGTCACTTACTATGCGCAAATCTAATGAAAAAATGCCCGCCGGCCTGTAAGCGTAAGTCAAAGCATGCAAAGCACACCTGTCGGTCAATTGATGACCGACAGGTGTGCCCTGTCGGTCACCAACGCCTGATCTGTGTATTTCTCAGACGAGTAAAACCCACAAACGGCAATTTAATAGATCTGTTTACAAAACTCATTGGATTGTTGGCTGCTCACATACCAATAAGTTGTACTGTTGGTGCTGCATATTCTTTTCCAACGACAAAACAGCTTGGAATACTACTAGATATGATGATTTAAATAACTTATCTGGAGCCATTAAAAGGCATATGAATTCTTAAAAACACATGAATGCGGTAATTTTGTTTAGTAACTTTACTAAAAACAACAAAACCATACCTTGGGCTTGCCCTAGTTTGGAGCCCTAGCTTCGCCACTGATTTTGAGATTTATAAAGGTGCCAAGACAATGTTTGGGGATACGAGCTTAGGCCTCGGTCCATCAGTTGTTCTGTATTGCAATTAAAAAAGTCTGTTCCGCCTGGTAGTTTTGTGTACCAAAATCGTTATTTTACAACGATCCGTTGATAGAGGAGATAGATCGGTAGTACTTGCACAGTACTGGTACCTTAATGATGAACAGGATTCCTGGGAGAGTTAAAATGGAAGTAGCTGACGCTTGGTTAAATACACCAGCCCGCAATCGCCAATTAAGTCACGCCACTGCCAGCAAAGAAAAAGTATATGCCATCAAGGCCTTCTGATGCTAAAAGGTATGACGGTTACGATCATCTGCCTATATTCGATGAGTTATCGGCACCACGCTCCTGCAGGCTAGAAGCATGCACCAGTCGAAGTAAAATTCGTTGCATAAAATGCAACATTTACTTGTGCCTTTCGAGAGAAAATATTGTTTTAGATTTTACCATACAAAGAGCAATAATTAATCATTGAATATTTTAATAATTTAAGTATTTAACATGGAGATCTCCATTCGTTCCTATGTTGATTATTTTTAAGTTCCAAAAAAGATTAACGCTATGCATAATTATTTTCTGTTTAGAATTTTTATTTCTTTAGATATTATATTGTTACAATAGATAATTAGATATAGTAAAACATTAAATATTTTAATAAAGAAAATATTGTTGATTATTTAAGTAATTCTTTCAATTTCCTAATTTATTTCCTTAGTCACATTCTTGACAATGTCAAACTATTCCTGATCGTCACGATCGTGCAGTTATTTTAACAGTTACTCATGATTTTTTTTACCAATTTTTCTAGGTTCTCTGAACCCTAAATAACTAGAAAATACAATTTATATATTTTGAACAGAAAAAAGATCTCCGGCTGTAAAGGGATATATATAATCATGTTTCCATCACTAGTAAGTGTTTAAAGCATACAAAATACTATTCCAATAAATTATTAGGGGTTATATACAATTGAATGAGGCTGTAAAAAATGAATGAAATTATACTTTTTTCAAAATTGTTTTGTGCTGAGACACCTCAAACAATTATAATACATAAAATATGAATGAAGTATGTCAAATACATACTTCGTTCTCTCATCCATAGGCAGCTTTTTACCACTAAAGTTAAAGTTACACCCTATATACGTCCCACTGCTGGGCACAGGCCTCATCTCATTTCTGAGAGGGTTTTTAAGGCAAGGAAAGGTCCACCGCGCTGCCCCAATGTGTTTAGTGAACTTCACATATCACTGTGATATTGAAATTTTGTTTTTTCTTATTTCTCAGACATGCAGGTTTCCTCTTGACGTTTCCCTTCACCACCGAGCATATGGTAAACCAGCACTTGAAACTGCAATTAACAATTTCATTGGTGGCAGTAGGGATCGAACCCGGGTACATAATTACCACTACACTTTTACAAAATTAAGGAAAAAATAAATCTACATACATATTCACTGCACCCCACAGGGCAACCTTGATCTAGTACAATGTTTTACATGGCCACACACTGGTTGATGATCTGTACAAGATTATTATTCTCCAACGCAGCTGCCACTCGCTCCTTATCAGCTAACTGCTTGTTTACTGCACGTTCTGACACATGAGTACCTTCTGACACCTCGACGGTAACTTTGAAACGACTTGGTAGGGCTCGTAATAACTGGACCCGAATTGAGAGACCTGAAAGATTTTATTTTATTATTTACAGATAGTTATAGTCATAAAATATTACAGAGCAATCATCTTTGTGTATTCAGATTGTGGAATTTTAAGTCATAATTATTTGTACTACTTTACTCTACTAATAGGTATATAGGTTTTCTATCCTAATTCTCTTTTTATAACTAACATACATCTTTGGTATCATGACATATTTTTGCATACATTTCACTTAAAAAATTCTGTACACTGGCAGTTAGCAAGCTTCTAAGGTAATTTAAAAAATATATTCCTGTCTAGAGCAAGTGCGTATCTAGAACGTAAGATCTTACCAATTAATGTGGCCATACTACAATGAGGAATAGTCGGAGTGAAATTGACATGAACAACGTTTTCCTTATTGTCAACGGATATGTTTTTTTCTTCGACCACACGAAGCTCTTCAAGAGTAAGCGGATGCTCTGGATCATTAATATTGCGTATCAGGTCGAAAATTTCTCTCTCATCAAATTCATCTACAACGTTTTCGTCATGTTCTTCTAACGTTATTTCGCGCTCAGACTCCTTTTCGTATATATGAGGGTTAACGTTGTCTGCAATTTTTGTCATATTATTTGTGATAATTATACTATGTAATATTAATAAGAAAAATATAGCCTTATGTTAAATTCAAACTTCGAAGATGAAAAATACTGTATTCTAGTTATTTAATTCCTTGATTTCTAGATTCTAGCACTTTCACAGCAGTTTTATAGCATATAGACTCTGTCATTCTGACAGTGACAGTGACAATGTCTCAATGCACAGCATAGATAGTGATGGGTCAACTCGAGTTACTAATTCGAGTTAACTCGAGTTGCGCTTAACTAGAGTTAACTCGAGTTGGATCTCCGTAACTCGAGTTTGAGCTGCTGTACATGAACGGGTCAAGTGAGTCAGCAAAAGAGTAATAGCAAGTAAGAGCGCGATTCGATCGTTGTGTGCGCGCTTTGTGTTTCAAAGAGTATTTAGCTACAACCCAAACAATTTGTTATTTAGAATTTTATAATAGCTAAGTTATGTAATTTAATTTCTTTTATAATTTTGATTAATTATGATCAATATAGTTATGTAACTCACAGACATATTATTGCAATACCCGAAAAGGGTGGTTAAGTTGTAAGATCATCATATTTTAAATTAACGCCAAATGTAACACTTACAATAAATATTTTGAATTTGAAAAAATTTGATTTATTTAAGAATATTTTGACAGTGATAATTAAACTATTAATATCTTATGTACCTACATCTTAAAGCTAGACTAATATTGTTTCGTGAAGACTGTTATATAGCTAGTTTTTTATTAAATACAGTTACTTACTATTTACTAAGACTACTTTACTACTTTATTACGACTGGCTATGACTACTTTACTAAGATTAAAAACAAAATACATAAGTATGTGATAATACTAAATATACCTTTTTATTTCAATTCTACATAATTAGTTTGGTAATCATAGTTATCCCAATCCACCAAAGAGCTAGATAGAAAAGCAAATTTATAAAAAAGTAATTTGTAACAAAACAAATCATTGTTTTGTACTGCTAAAGTTGTAATTTTTCCGAGTTGGCACATTTATAAGCATAGATTACTGTATATATACACGCACCGACTAATATGATGCTTAGTTCCTTTTCACATGCTCCGGTTGCCGGGTAGCCGGTGCCGGGTACTCGGCACCCGCTATCCGGTAACGGCGAAGTGTATAGCATATGTACGTTAGCTTTCACACGTACCGGCGTAATTTGTCCGGCAAGCGATCGCAGGTACACACCGGATCCACCACTGTGCGTCCGGTCGCCGCCTGCCGGTTAGTCGGCGGCCGAAAGCACAATGGCGTATGGGAGACGCACGTGCGCACTTTCATACGCACTGGCGGCCAGTCGCCTAGGTACAACCACGGTGAGAGGACGCTACTGGATATGAAATCGTCTCGTGTGAAAGCTAAATGGGTTGCCGGACAGTCGGCACCGGCTAGGCAACCGGAGCGTGTGAAAAGGCACTTACGCATGTAGCAAGTGGTAGCAACACTGACCTCTATGTATATACAAGTACGAGGTAGCAAGCTTTACTAATGACGGCTTTACCACTTTTACTGTCACCAGCGCGGCGTCGCTTAAAAATGAGGTGTAATATTTCACAGATTTCATAGCGAGAAAGTTAATTTGTTCGAAAATGTAAAGGTTAATGTTTCTTTCTGTACTATTAATTAGATTTTGTATTCTTTAGAATTAGATTAAAACTAAATAAAATAAACCACAGATATTAACAAAAGTAGACAAATTTAAAAATATGTTAAAAATGTGCAAAAAATTAAAGACCAAACCACTGAGGCATTGTTTTGTGTATTAATATAATACTCTAGAAACTGATAAACTTTTATATAAAACTAACTTTGACATTGTGTAACAAAAAACTTCACCTCAGCCTCAGTGTCAACTAGCGACATCTGGCGAGCGGAAGATTTTAAGTCCTCATCAACCGAATTTTTCCTAAATATGAAAATGCCATGTTTTCTTTACTATGTTTGGCTTGGATGCTTGTTAAAGGAGAGATGACATTCATATTAGCTATCTTTTTTATCCTTTAGGAAATCTCATATTATGCATAAACAGTTCGGTTACAAAGGTTTTGTTCTGTTTTTAAGATTCTCTCTATGCTAGTAATTACTCTGAGGCTAGGAATGTTTGTATAGAGCATAGACTTAGAATCTTAGATTATACTTGCGTAAATCCTCTATGTTGCGTAGGTAAGTCTATGGTGTAGAGATTACCATAGACTTAGAATATACTTTACTATCCTATGTTTATTTTATGGAGATTACCACCCGTGGATAGGACAGTGTGACAAAATATATCGATTAAAATTTGAAAAACAGGCCTACTTTTGTTACTACTATGAATATTATTGTTAATGGAAAATAGGTAATTTAAAGCAAAACATGTTTTTAAGAGTCTATATTATAAAATAATTTTAATAATAATTTTAACTTTTTCATCTATACCAAATCTATCCTGTAAATTCTCTTACTTGTGGAATGTTACCACACTTCCCTTCTGGTAACGAATCTTACATTACCATTGTTACTAAAAAAAACTTTTTACTATATTACTAACATCAATCATAACCGAATCTATGAATGAATGAAAAATCTCACCTAATGTTTTTTTTTATAATAAAATTGGATAGACACAAGACATTTTACCCCAGTTCTTTCGAATCTGACACTGGACAATACTTGACACCTACGGCTTCCTCTGTGCCTTCACAGAGAGTGGCTTCTGCCGTAAATCTAGCGGTTCCTAATAATAGGAGCCGGCTGATAGTGGAACATGTGAAAAGCAGTTTTTCTACTTTGGCTATCGGAAAAATACTGGTTTGCCTGAAGTAAATAAATTGGTTTTAAAAATATTAGAAGATTGCTATTTAGTTTTTAATATTTTCTAATTTTGCTTAATAAAAAAAAAATGATTAAATACCTTCGTTTTTATTAAGATATACATTAAAATAATGTGCAATTTGGTATTAAAAATACGATTACCTATCATTGAGCCAGACTGAACTAAATATATTATTATTTTAAAACAGAAAATCTCTAAAAATTTGATCGATATATCAATATTTTTTTCTCGTAATATTGAGGTCGATATTGATATTCAAATGAATATCGATATTTTTTTCTTCTACATTATTAGTGTATTAATATTATACTCTGGAAAACTAAACTTTTATTTAAAACTAACATCTCAATCAAATGACATTGTGTAACAAACACCTGGTGAGTGGCAGATTATTAGCCCTCATTCAATACATCTTGTAGCAACAATATTTAAACGAAAAAAAGTATTGTGCAGTAAAAACAAAACAAGTGTCTCGAGTACTAACGACAAACGACTGACTAATGCTGCGTTTCCACCAGAGATTTGCGAGGTAGCTGGGCGGGGCGAGGATGCATAGCAAGGTTGTGGAACGGTGTGAGTGTTTCCACCAGAGATTTGCTAGGCCGCTGAGCGGTACGAGGATGCGTAGCAATGCTGTGAAACGGAGCGCAGATGAGCGGTGCGAGGATGTATAGTAAAGATGGTTGAATAAATAAAAACCTCGCACACAGCCCTCGCACACATTCTTCCCTTGTTTTGTATGTACAAAAACCTCGCTCTGCTGAGCCGTTTCCACTAGAGCTGCGCTGATCGAGGCTAGCTAAATGAAGTGGTTCTATTGGTTCTTAACAAACACATCCTCGTACATCTCTAGTGGAAACGCAGCCTAAGAAAACAAGGGGTAAAATTATAAATTTTGTACAACCGACTTCACTGGTCAGACCTTGATCAAATTTACATGGGACCACATGAGAAGCACCAGCTTTCAAATAAAAAAAAAATCATCGAAATCGGTTTACCAAGAAAAAAGTTATGAGGTAACACATAAAAAAAACAGTCGAATTGAATAACTCCTCCTATTTGAAGTCGGTAGAAAAGTAGGGATAAGCAAGAGCTCGCCGGCACCAATGAAATTGTTAATTGCAATTTTAAGTGCTGATTTACCAGGTGATCGGCGGTGAAGGAACACAGGGGGATGAATCTGCCATACAAATTTACAAGAATAAAAACGCATTTGAAGTTCTGCCCTCTAGTGAACTAGGTACATAAACTTGTGGGCTAGTTTTCTTCAGCGTTGTAGAGATGGCGTTAATTAGGCCTAAACCCCAGAATCCAAAGCCCAAAAACTAAATCTATGGCAGTTTTGGTCTATGGTTATGGTTGACACAAAGATAATACACTTGGTTCTTGGTTGATAGTTCCATTGGAGATATAGTGCGCGCAAGATAACTCTGCGCGCGGCCAAAATTGAACTAATCGTGCCGCCATCTTACTGTTTATGGCAAGTGTCTAAACAGAGTGGTAGGTGTCCTGTTTTATTCTTTTTGCAGTAATTAATCGTTATCATTATGCCGAAAGTGATTAAAAGTGCTGGCAGGGATGTTATTTTGAAGGTCAAACGTGCCAGAAGAAGAACGAGACAATAACGGGCCTATAGTACCGTTTTCCAAAGTTAGAGCTCATGTTGCATATTTAACAGGTAATTTTTAGGGATGCCATTACAATAAAATTCCCCAATTTTCTATTTGTTCCTTTTAATTTCCTCGTCATTAATATCATGTATTTATAATGCATTCTTTTATTTTGTTTTAGGTGTTTCTGAACGCACCGTCACCCAGATAAGTCAAGAGGGTAATATAGCAGAAGCTTCATCTTCTAAAATTGTGACGCCGGGAAAAAACTAAGAACCGAAGGAAAAAATTTATGATTTAGACGATTTCGATATGTGCGCTATAAGGCATTTAATTCAATCATTTTACGTCGTGAAGAAGGAGATTCCTACCATAAATAAACTTTGGTTGGAATTGAAAACTGATATTGGTTTTAAATATGGCAGAACATCGTTGAGAGTATTTTAAAGACTATGGGCTACAAATACAAAAGGTGCCAGTCTAAACGAAAAGTATTGGTAGAACGCAGTGATATTGCAGCTGAGAGCAAAATATATTCTGAGGTTGCGAAGAATCGTCAGGAAGAAAATCGACCGGTAATTTACGTTGACGAAACGTATATACATGCTTCATACCACCTTCAAAAATGTTGGCAATCGAAGGAACAGCCTGGTATTCTTGCTTTGATAGCGTCGGTGCAAGATGGATAATAGCCATGGTGGAGTAAAACTGGGTTTGTTGAAAACGGACTGCTGCTATTCAGGTCTAACTCAAATCGAGTGACTATCATGACGATATGAATTCAGCTAACTTCATGCGGTGGATGAAAAAAAAATTGTGCCGAATCTTCCAACGAATTGCATTGTAGTGATGGATAATGCGTCATACCACTGCACACAGATCAACAAGGCGCCTACATTGGCAATACAAAGCAGAGCTCCAAGGATGGCTTACGAGAAATGGTATTACATTTGAAGACTGTTGGACGAAAGCGCAATTATACGAATTAATTAAAAATACAAAGAGACCCACAGTACGAAATAGATCAAATGCTAAATGAATATGGACATGAGGTTCTGTTTGCCGCCTTACCACTGCGATTTAAATCCCATAGAAAAATTTGGGCAATAGTAAAGAGACGCATTGCAGAGAAAAATATCACTCAAGCTCCTAGCGAAATAGCTGCTATTACTGAGGCGGCGTTTAGAACAGTAACGACAGAAGAATGGTTCAACGTATGCCAACATGTAGAAAAATAGAAGATAAATATTTCCAATCAGATAGGCTGATGGATATGGAAATGGATGAATTTGTAATTAATGTTACAGGTGACACATCCGGTCATCTGATGAAGACTCTAGCATGGATTCTGATGAAGATATGCAGATGGAAGGCGTTGATCCACTGCAGGACCATTGTTACACCAAATTTATAAATAATAATAGGTATTCAATAAAAGATTTACAAGGTTTCCTTGGACTTTTATTTCGTTCTTTATAATAAATATTATAACGCTATTTCAGTTGTTTCAAAATACCTTTTTGGAAAAATTTATTATAGACAAAATATCAGTAATCTTAGTATTAGTCCTTTTATACACGCATATAATAGGTACCTGTAATGTGTAAAAAATGTAGTGGCGTAGTTAAACTTGTGTAGTGAGGCATCAAACTTATGAAAGTTAGAATCAAGAAATATATTTATTACGCGGATCTTAAACAATAAATATGGGGTTTAAAAAATTATTAGGTCTTTGTAAGTTTAGGCTGAACATTACAGTTTTTTTAATTGAGATTTGGTAATCAATTAGGTAATTTGTAATTTGATATAATTATACAATTCCAGTAATAAGATTAAACGAAGGAAAAAATATTAGTTAAGCTGGCAACATTAAGCACGCCATCAGTCGCGCGCAGAGTTATCTTGCGCGCACTCTATCAATAATTATCTGGTAGAATGCATACATAAACATTGATAATAAAACTACTTATTTCATAAATATCAATATAATAAATAACAAAATACGCCATCTAGTGGTAACTACCGTAAGCTGCGTTGTACTAAAGAATACAGCGGCATCTAGCGTACACGGTACACTCATTCGAAAACTGAAATGTGAGTGGCGCATCTATTCCTGGTAATAGTGTATTATCTATGAAGGAACACATTGTGAGGAAAACTATACGTCTGATGGCCAAATGCTCAAACGCTACTCAATTTTAAGATGTCTTTAAGTCTCGTGGCGACACAGTCACTTTGACTTAAAGTGATAGAGACAGCACGAGAGTTAACGGCGTCTTAAAATTGAGTAGCATTTGAGTGTTTGGGCATTAGAAATTAAAAAAATATTTCGAAGATATGTGAAGTCGTCGTTTCCTTGTTCTATTACTATTTAAGAAAGTTGGATTGAGGTGGCTAAAATACTGTATTTCGGTCACGGCGCGGCGGCCAGTCTCAACGGAAAATAGTCATCTGAGCAGAACAGGATTATAGTGCACGAGTGTATGTGCAAGCACAGGTGCACTCTCTACTGCCTCACGCTCATCATCTGAAGGGACGACAATCCGACACGACCGGAGAGATCAGGCGCAGGATCAACTGCTTTACGTTATTTTCGAGGCACAGGGGTGAAACACCGCCAACTTGAACTCCGGGCTGCTATTGAGAATTTCTCGACAGAAAAACTGATTTTCTTCTATAGGAGAGGGGTCAAACGAGCATACGGCTCACCAGATGGTAAGTGACTACCGCCGTCCATGAACAACTGCAACACCAGGGGAATTGCAGGTGCGTTGCCGGCCTTTTAGAAAGGAGTAAGCTATATGATAATAAATTATATTAGTTTTTGGCGTCGGATCCCGAATTCGAACCCGCCTTTGAGTAGTGTTGGGATTGCGGACTTCTATAACTCAGGATAAATAATACAATGGTTTTCTTAAACATTTATTTACATTTTTCCTTACAAATAATTAATCACACAAACCATTTCTTAAATTGTGCAATGTTTAAATTCCTTTATTAAAACTAAAGAATCTTTTAAACTCCTTTTACGAACACCAAAGTGTTTACTTATTGGTTACAAATATAATCAATACTGTAGCGCGCATATCTCCTCGATCTATTATTACTCGGACTGGTAGGTCCATTCGTGTGCCGAGTCGATATATTGATAACGTCATATAAAGTACGCTCTAGGGGGCGCCGTAGGTGGAGACAGTAATTCGCGGGTTGTTAACTCCCATAGATACACTCTGGTCTATGATTATTATTCTGCGCAGTTGCTCACTCAAGTAATAATAAAAAATGTCTGAACCATCGATATATATGTACTACGTACTAGATGTGGCATTCGAACATGCACTATGTTCAAATGAACTGTACTGCAATCCGTACAAATTTAGTGTCATTTAGTGTGGCTTCAATATTCATAGAGTGTGGAGCTGCGCTAATAATACGAGATTTCAAATTAAAGTTTAAACCTGAACGTAATTAATAATTCAGTAGTCAAATAAGTAAAATTATTTGTTGTTCAAGTTAATAAATAGGTAATAATATTACAATAGAAAAATAAACTTCATTTATATGCCACGCTATCTACAATCATAGACTAAAATGTACTATCTCCGCGCATGCGCGAAACAGAGTAGTGCACATTTTTGTTTGGAACAGCTTCTCTAGTACGTAGTACATAGAACTCAATGGTCTGAACTTGCAAGCAACCATAATTTCTCATAATTACTTTAAGCCTAGATAGTTAAATATAATAGAACCTATTTGTAACGTTTTCCTTTAACTGTATCAATTTTTGGACAATAAAACGTTTGTTCTATTCTTTTGTGGCGTTTTGTGGTTTTTTTTTCGTTATATAGAACACCACTACAATAACATAGTTTTGATTTTATTTTAAAAAATAGTACAAACTTTAATTGTCTTCTATGATTCAATGCATCCAGAGCACGTGAGTTGAGTATCACTCTTGCTCTCACTGGTGGGTAATGGAGACCGTGTGAGGGTAGACTGGTAAAATTACGTATTATTCTGGCGAGTGCTGTAAAAACGACAAATTAGTGTTATTAAAGATGTTACACAAACTATAGAGATATTTGAAATTTTTTGCTGGGCATCATTAAACTGCCTTGTTTTTTTATTGTTGAATATTGTTGAATGTTATTTTATAGAAGGGTTCCTTAATACGTCGCTTAGTGGCCATATCACCCCGTGATTCCTGACAACAGCTCAGTAAAAAACGATGGTTGCCTGCTTTCTAAAAAGCCTCTCAGAAATGAGAGGAGGCCTGTGCCCAGCAGTGAGACGTATATAGGCTGTAACTTTTAAGTTAAATGAAAAAAAGAAAAACTTTTCTAGGCTGTAACGGTAACGATAAACGTCGAAATGAAAAAAAGATAAACAAACTATTATTTAAATAAAAAACAAAAGCATGAAGGTCTGTTTACACTAACCTCCCATTCGGTACACATTTTATGGTTCCATTTTTTATTGGTTTTTAAATTTGCTTCTTCAGAATAAATGCACTTTCAATTAGCACATAAGGCACGGAAAGATTTTTCTACTCGTTCTATAATTTCATAAGAAATTCATAAAAAATGGATTTTTATCTGGTACACTTTTATTTATATAAAACACGTTTACATAATATTGTACATAATCTACCAGTTATCTTACGAAAAAGGTGGTTGGTTTTTGTGTATTTTCATATGCCTTTTCAAACTACTTTTTTGAATACATTTATATTCACACACATTACACGAATGAGGTTTTTCTCCGGTGTGTATTTTTATGTGATGTTTCAAATGAAATTTTTGTGTACATTTATAGTCACAGATATTACACGAAAAAGGTTTTTCACCGGTGTGTATTTTCATATGTGTGTGCAAATTACTTTTTTGAATACATTTATATTTACAGATGTCACACGAAAAAGGTTTTTCTCCGGTGTGTATTTTTATGTGTGTTCTCAAATCAGTTTTTCGTATACATTTATATTCACAGACATGACACGAAAAAGGTTTTTCTCCGGTGTGTATTTTTATATGCTTTTGCAAAACACTTTTCGTAAGACATCTATAATCACAAATATGACATGAATAAAGTTTTTCTTCGGTATGTATTTTCATATGTGTTTGCAAATTACTTTTTTTAATACATTTATATTCACACACATTACACGAATAAGGTTTTTCTCCGGTGTGTATTTTTATGTGATCTTTCAAATGAGATTTGTGTATACATTTATATTTACAGATATCACACGAAAAAGGTTTTTCTCCGGTGTGTATTTTTATGTGTGTTCTCAAATCAGTTTTTCGTATACATTTATATTCACAGATATGACACGAAAAAGGTTTTTCTCCGGTGTGTATTTTTATATGCTTTTGCAAAACACTTTTCGTAAGACATCTATATTCACAAATATGACACGAATAAAGTTTTTCTTCGGTATGTATTTTCATATGTGTTTGCAAATTACTTTTTTTAATACATTTATATTCACACACATTACACGAATAAGGTTTTTCTCCGGTGTGTATTTTTATGTGATCTTTCAAATGAGATTTGTGTATACATTTATATTCACAGATATTACACGAAAAAGGTTTATCTTCGTTGTGTGTTTTCATAATATGTGTTTGCAAAAGGATTTTATTTGTACATTTATAATCACATTTATTACAACAGTACACTTGCTTAGCGACGTGAACTTTAAAATGTGGCAAAATGCGATGCTTTTGAGGTGTTTTAAATTCGCAAATATCACAATTAAATATTTCTGTTAGTTGTGTTAATGGAGTTTGTTCACCTTGTGTCCGAACTGTAGTGGTGTCTGAGTTTTTTTGCGTCTTATGACTGCATGAAATGTGTTTCGCGAGAATGTCTTTTGATGAAAATTTTTTGCTACAACCATCACATTCAAAAATGTATTTTGTTGATTTTTTCTTAAGTATATTTACACTCTTTTGTTTCAAAATTTTCTTTTTCATAATCTTTGCTGGATGCTTTCCTTTTTTATTAATTGGTTGATTATCTTTTTTCATTACAGGGTTTGATTTAATAGAAGTGCCTTCAAAATCGAGGTTTTCTTTATGTACATCGTTTATTTTACTATCAGTAGAATTCGATTTAATCTTTTTCTCAGACGGTTCCGAAAAATTATTTGTCAGTGTGATGTATTGTTCTGAAATAAACACGAATTAAACATTAAATTTATTGCAAGACATTGTATCTTTATTGTAAGTTCCAACCCAAAGCCTTATCATCCTTAATCAAAATATTCACAGTATCAATAAGAATTTTGACGGTTTCACAGTATTAATGAAGAGACTTGAGGTTGACTGCGACATTAATATTCTGACCGAAAGCTGGCTTGGTTCTGATCCTGTATTGCCTATTATAAATGGATATAGTAGTCATGCAACAACAAAATATGCATTGCAGAATGATGGAATCGTGGTATATGTAAAGTCCGATATCAAAATTACTTTTGAAGAACCGACATTTCCAGAAGGACATTGTCTTATGAAGCTCGGTCTTGAAACTGCAATTATTCAGACTCATTCAATCTGTATTTTCACTTTTATTTGTCGAACTTATCAACTTTTAAAAATATACCTATTATAGGTGACCTAAATATAGATATTAGACCAGAAAATAGAGATAAAAGGGCTTACGATTAGCTTAATATTTGTGCTAGCCATGGCTTATACTATATTACCTGCCCACTCTTGCCCAACAAGACAGAATAAAACGTGTCTCGACCATGTCTTCCTCAAAACAAAAAAGCCAGCCCTTACATTAGTGATAACTTCTACATTAACTGACCATCAAGCAGTACTGCTGTGCTTAAATCAAAATGATATTAAAAAGCCATCTTTAAAACATACAACTAAATTAAATAATGAAGCATTACTTGCGGATATAGGTAATATAGACTTTAAACCAATTTATAAGTCAAATGACGCTAACTTTAGGATAGAATTTTTAGTTACAGCTTTAAAAACTATGATAGAACAAAATACAGTCTTAGTACAAATATCTAGGCGGTTAGAAAACATTAAGCCGTGGATAAACCTTGTCCTAATACGATGTATGCGCAATAGGGATCGAATTCATATGAAACTAAAACGCTCACAAGAAAACATAATACTTAAACTCACATATACACGATACAGAAATTACTGCAATAGCTTACTAAATACTTAAAAGAGAGTATGAGAAAACACAATTAGAATTAGCAGGTAAAAACAATAAAAAAAAATAGGAAGCCATTAACAGTAAAGATTAAAGAATTATTGAGAACTGGGTGTATTAAAGACTCCTTAAATAGTAGTGTTAATAATTTCTTTACAAATGTAGTGAAAAACTTCACGGAAAAATATAGTATCAACAATAGTATTATACAAAAACAAGAATTATAACAAATAAACCTTGACACAACAAGGGAATCGTTTGTATTATTATCTACTAATGTTGAAGAAGTAGAACGTATTATAATAAATTTAAAAAGAAAATGTACAGTTGGTTAGTATAAAATCTCCAATAACTTTCTAAAAAAAATTTCGATACCTAATCTTTAATCTATGTCCCACGAACGGAATATTCCCTATTTAAGACCTATTTCTATACTTCCGGCTATTTCAAAAATATTAGAAAGCCTAATTAATATTACCTAGAGAATTTTAATATTCTATCAAACTGCCAAATCGGCTTTAAATTGGGAAAGTCTACCAACGATTCAGTACATGAATTAACCGATAATATTATCAAAAATTTTGACACAGGCAATAAAAGTAGGATTTTTTCTGGACCTTCTCACACGGTCTCTATTCCCATACTGCTAAGAAAACTTGAAAAAATCGGTATACGGGGCACACAACTAAAATTATTTGAAAGCTATCTAACTGGAAAACTTCAGTATGTTACAATAAATAACCAATGTAGTTCTGATGTGCCTGTCAGCTATGGAGAACCACAGGGGAATATCCTAGGCCCAATTATATTCCTCGTCTACATAAATGACCTCCTGAAACGTATTTCCTTCCATTGCAAATACGTATCATATGCTGATGATACAGCACTCCTGTTCTCAACAAGTACATGTAAGGAGGCCTTTGATAATGCTCGAACTGGAATTGATGCTGTCTCAGTATGGTTGCTTAATAACCTATATCTTAATATTAACAAAACTAAATTTATTGCCTTTTCCATGACAAATGACCCTCAGTCAACAATTAACTATAAGTTAACTACCGTGCACCTGCTCATCTTTATCTAGAACTTGCTGTTTCAAGTATTTGGGTATTCTTATTGATTATCAATTGAGTTTTAAAGAACATTTAGATGTATTAACGTCCCGAGTTCGAAAACTTATTTATGTCTTTAAAAATCTGAGGCATGTAGCTCAACCCAAACTAGTGAAACAAATATACACTGTTTTCTGACAATCCATTATAACTTACGGTGTAACAATATGAGGCGGAGCCCCAAATACTATATTAATTCCCCTAGAAAGAGCTCAGGGTTTTGTTTTAAAGGTTTGTACTTATCGACCCATTCTCTATCCAACTTATGAACTATATAAAAACTGGGAAGTATTAACGGTCCGACAATTATTCATTTAAAGTTAAAAAAGTTAAAGTTACAGCCTATATACGTCCCACTGCTGAGCACAGGCCTCCTCTCATTTCTGAGAGCTTTTAGGGCAAGGAAATGTCCGCCGCGCTGCCCCAATGCGTGTTGGCGAACTTCACATGTCTTCGAAATATTTTTTTTTTTTATTTCTCAGACATGCAGGTTTCCTCACGATGTTTTCCTTCACCGCCGAGAGCACGTGGTAAATCAGCGCTTAAAATTGCAATTAACAATTTCATTGGTGCCGGCGGGGATCGAATTCATTTATCTTACAATTTTAAAACAACAAATGTTACTAAATTTTACCTCATATCAATTAATAAAGAGAAGATCGGACAAAGTGTGCCATACTGTTACGTTTAAACATTCCTATGCACATAAATATTTTTGTTTTCTTGGTTCATTCATGTACAATAAAATAAATAAGCAACTAAATTTATACACTTTGATTAAGAATCAATGTAAAAAGTCCTATTTAAATGGTTTCAAAAACTAAATTATGATGAAACCCAAGACTAATGTATAATAATTAATAAACCATTAAATTATGTCTTCTTATTATAATTACTACTTTGATGAACACTACTCACCCTCTCCCTCACTCGCGCACACGAACGCGCACACACACACACACACACACACACACACACACACACACACACACACACACACACACACACACACACACACACACACACACACACACACACACACACACACACACACACACACACACACACATGTAGTGTAGTATATATATAGCCTCACGACTATATATATTAGAGTTAAGTTAAGAATAAAGAGTATAATTAAAGTTGTTGTACAAGCAACACGTCTCCTATTTATTAAAAACCTTCAACATTACATGGCGACCCTGCCAGGCGGTGCGCTGCGACAATGCACGCGCACCGCCGAGGCCTACTAAATAAAAGAAGAAAAAAATATTATAAGAAATCTAAATTAAATTATGAAAAGCTTGTTAAGGGGATTGCCAATTAAGTAAAATAAAATAACATATTAACGGAATGGACGCAATACCGGACGTGACGAAAAATAATAAAAATATAAGAAAAGGCCACAATATTACTAATTTTTAAAGGAAATTACAGAACGTATTTAATAAACCGATGAAGATCAACTTAAAAAGACAAATATTATGAAAATTTCAAAGACAATATGAAGATTAAGATATTTAATAGAGATAATTATGAGAAGTAGAATGAAGAAAGAAACAGCAGTTGTACTCTAGCGAGCTTAGCCCATAAGAATATGAAAATTGAGTCAAAAGAACAAAGAAGAAATTAAGAGGTAACTTGCACCTGTGTGATTTTAATTCCATTTAAAACTTTATTTATCAATTTGAGATTGTTTTTATGTTCTTTTTGCTATTATGTTTTTTGAAGTTAAGTATTAAATTAATATTCTGTATTTAATATACCTATTTTTAAATTGAAATTATTTATCAGATAATTTACGATTGAATTGATTTTTTTTAAATATTTTTATCACTGTATCTGAAAAAAATAATCAAAATGCAATAATTATAAATTAAGTTACAAGAGCACTTCTGTGCCATGTTTGTATTAACGCACAAGACGATTTTATATTCACTTTTATTCAGTTATTATTTTATATTAATTTTATTACTGATTTGTGCAAAATTTAATAAATTAATGTGATAGATTACATTTTTACGTACTTAAATTTACAATAGTTCATCATAAATTAAATTGTTTATCTTTTGTAGTTAAAATAACATTTTTTTTCTTTCTAAATACAACAAGTTAGTCTAGATAAGTTAAGTGTAACGAGAATTAATAATTACACCATAGACTTAGGATAGAAGTCTATGATTTAGACAGTGAATATAAAAGGTCTGCTAACCTTTTCTTATTAATGATATATCTAGAAATATGACATGTAATGTTATGCAATGAGCTTATCTTAAAACAATAAAGAGCAACATGCGATATATGAACAGGTACATAAAAATAAACCATAACAGCATTCTAATAAAGATGAAAATAATAACTATCAGAAAATAAATAAGAAATGATCTGTAATAGTATTAACATAAATATAAAAATAATGAAATACAGTAAAGTAAAAAATAAAATAATTAAGACAAGGTTTAATAATAATATTTCTTAACAAAGTCAAACAGGGACATAAAAAATTGACTGACAAGTATATTACCTCTTTCTCGTACAATATTAAAAAGTATATATTTAAAAGGTGTGAGGAATGAGTGAAGGAATGTTCAAAAGTGTGAATACGAATGATTGAATTGCTAAGTTTCGTCAATATTGGACTGATCGCCCAAATATTTGACGATGCTTAAACTCCTGGTATTGAATCCATTATGAGCGAGAATTATGCAAGTTAGTACTCGTATATGGAAATGGAGCATGAAAGTATATAAAAGTTACCGATACAGTCAAGTAGATAACGACAGGTACTATAAAGATAAAGAAGGAAATAAAGATTTACTTAGAGAATAAAAGATAAAAGAAAAGATGACCTTGATAAATAAATAATGGAAAGATACGGGAACGTCCATCACTGGTATAGCATATAGTCCTCGAGCAGGGTATGTTTCCATGATTGGATGATAAAATCGGAAGTAACGGGTACTAGGGAACAATACCTTCAGTACAAGTGATGTGAACAAGTTTGCTCATATTAGTACTGTTGGGGACCAGAGAAGTCTTAAATTTGTTACCCTTGATAATGGTACATAGAGGTCACATCCTTCATTGGATCATAGTGTGAACTTAGTTTTCCTCTGAGACAATTGTTGGAGTCCTTTTAAAATTACTTAAACGTAGACCTCAAGGTTGTGCGCACAACCCAAGGTACAGTTTTACCTTGATATAGTATGATTTAAAAAGTTTATGTACCAATAAAATAAAATGAATGTAATGAAAATGTAATATAGTACCCAAGTAAATGGGGGGCCCATATGTATAAAGTACCCGCATGATAAACATCATGAAGTAAAATATAAATGAAGTGAATTAAAACTCCGATTCCCGGTATCTAAATAATAAATAAATATATAAGTGAATAGAGAGAAATAAAGCTCGGTAAAGGTCAAATATATCACAAAAAAATTACGTACAAGAATTATGGAAAAAAAATTATAATATAAAGGCCTAACAAACGAAAATAAGGAATAAGGTGATCCCCGACCAAATCTATAAAGTTAGATAGGCAATTATTTGCATTTTGTATTAGGGCTATTAATGCTGTCCAAAATGCTACTAACACGTTACATGTAATAACTATAGGGATCGATGCACACAACTACACGTAAACAAAAAATAATAATATTAATCAAATACAATAAACATTTCGCATAATTTTTATATGAATTTACGAGATTTTTCATATTTAGGCATGCATTAGCAAATTTGAATGTGCCTTAAATTTTTGAAACTCTACCTTAAATTTTTGTTTATGTAAAATTTTTACATTTTAAACTATATTAGGTATATTATATTGCTTACTATAGTCAAATCCAAAGTGTGTAGATAAGCTGTTATTATGTAGTAATGTAATAGTATTTTTTCTTTATAAAGACAACGAAACCTAAAATTATGTTATCTGCTTAAAATACAATTGTCTTTTCTAATGTTAATAAATATTTTGTTAAACAAACTTTAGCTGTGTACCTAATAATGTATTCTTTTTTTTATATAAATTTCTGTCTCAATTAAGATAAACATATTCCTTAGAAGTCATGAAATAATGAATTTTCGAAATTATAAATAACTTAAATAATAAATATTTATTAATGTACCTATGTAAAAGTATTATAAAAATTGCATGTAACCATCTATATTAGAGGTATAAACTATTAGGCAAGATAAATTAATTTTATTCACGATATCATTTTAATGCATTGTTAAAACTAGGTACCATTATACGACGTAATCAAAAACGTTCCCATAAACGTACTCAGAAATTTAAAACAAAGTGTCACAAATCGCTTACGCGGCTGGGATCAAACATGTATTTTGATCTGTCTATTGTTATGTTAACGAAAATGATTAGGTACATTGCTTTGCATTGACTTCTTTGTTCTGGATATCTTAATATGAAATGTAACAAACTATTTTCGGTATAATATTGATTAAACTATCAAATCATAAACTTTTATCCATTACAATTTATTATTTTCTGGGAAAATAGTACAGTAATGCCAACTTACTTGTGTGGATTATGAAAATAATTACTTCATTTAATATGATTTAGAAACTCATTATACTATGTTTACAACTAATTAATTTAAATTTTGTTGTGCCCATAATATTGTGAGCCTCAATCCCTGACTGACAACGATATACCTACCTAAATATTATATGAGCCTATGTGATATAAATTTGTAATGCCTGAAAAATTATACCAGATGTCCGCGAATTTCTCAAATATTTACTATATTGCCTAATAATGTCAAATATGTATGTTGTATGTGTGCATGATACATCATACCAAATCTATTGTGACCTTGAAATTACTATGGGACAGGGGGATCTGGCCACCCGACGTACCCATAGAATATACCTGTTTTGACTTTTGTAATTTATATTCTTATTAGATTTAAGTTTAATTTTGATTTTATAGTTAAAAAAAAAACAAATGTAATCATTTCTTTTTTATTTATTTTTTTGTCGGTGGGAGGTGTAGTGTAGTATATATATAGCCCTCACGACTATATATATATTAGAGTTAAGTTAAGAATAAAGGGAGTATAATTAAAGTTCTTGTACAAGCAACACGTCTCCTATTTATTAAAACCTTCAACATTACACACACACACACACACACACACGAACGCACGCACGCACACACACGCACGCACGCACACGCAAAAAAACTAACAAATATTTAGGTTTATATTTTCATACTTTAAAACAATTATGTTGATATGTTTACGTAAGTTTCTTAATCGGAAAGATTTTTGTATAATTGTCCCATAAGAAAGAGCACTATTGCATGAGATACAAGCTTATTGCTTAGTTCAGGTGCAGATGCAAATGTGTTGTTAAAAAAAAGAGAACTCATTATCAAATTTTGTTCCGTAGGTGTCGTAAGAGGCGACTATGGGTTTGCCAGAAAAAACTTATAGGTTCCGACAGGTGATGGTATAACTACCTCGTTTACTTCAGATGTAAAATTGCCAGACAGGCGACAAGCAACATTGTCTGAGTTGCTCACGTCTGGTACTGCGATTCTCAATCCTATGCCAAGGCAAATCCTCCCTACATCGGAAGAGATCCATATCCGTTAACTTCCACTGCTGAAATAGTTCAGCAGTGGAAGTTAACGGGACGATTAAAATGGATCCATAAAAAAACTCAAAAAAAGCCCTGGCAGCTCAGGGGCTAGACGTTCGCCGTAAAAAAATCACAGTACTGCTCGCGTACTGTATCCTTGTTCGATTTCCGCTGGCATCAATAAAAATCAACGCATAAATTTCAACGCTACCTAACCGTTAAATTCATTAACATTCTCTGTGGCTAGGATTCCAATCCAACCAGAAGTGCGTTTTAACCAGCATACTATTGTAGAAATATGGTAGGAATCATGGTTAGCTCCATTTTAATGTTCGACGTTTGATTTCGTTCTATTGTGTAAATGTATCAGTATAGATTATAGACCGACATCTTTTACATATATTTAGTATTTTATAGACTATGGATGACAATCGAGCACATAGTCCACCTGATGGTAAGTGATTTCTGCAACCAAAGACATTCACATTAGGCATGGCGATCTGAAATCGATTAATCGAAGAATCGATTTTTGGAGCCAACAAGATCGATTTTTTAAATCGATATGTAGTACTGAATCGATTCGGTGAATCGATATTTCACCCTTGAAAATCGACATTCGATTTTTTGGTATAAACCATAAAACTATTTACAATTAATTGAATGTATCCGTATTATAAGAATGCTGCCGGTTAAAATTAATTATTCAAAACTCATGAGATGGCTGTATGTTTAGATTCCTTCGCATCTCTTGAATAAAAAAAGTTACGTTTGTAGTCTTTGACTTTTGTTTTGTTTGCATCTGTGACTGGACCATAATTTATTTTTGGTATTTATTTCATTTGTTTATTGTTGATTGATTAGTGATTCTCGTAAAGCGATATAAATACTAATTTTATGTAGTGTTTGTTGCGGAATAATAACTAATTGAGACTAAGTAGGTAAGTAAAGCGCTTTATTTTGTTTTTTACTTTCGTGCTATTATTTTCAGTTTAATCTATTAGTTGTGATCATTAAATCTAACCATGTATGTAATTCATTTACGTTTAGATACGAATAATCAATATTGGGCATTGAAATAACTAATAAGTAAGTCATATGTGGAATTCCTTAAGGAAGTGTGCATACTTACTTCTACTATTATGTCCATTTATCTATATAACCTCAAATTGTTTATTTTGTTTACATAGAAAGTAATAGTAAAGCCCTGATTATCTTTTTAAAAATAAAGTACCAAAATTACTTTAATCTTATTTTATCAAGTAAAATCGGTCTGCGGTCACCTTCAATACATATATTTGGTAGGTAAGAAAAGAACGCCAGGCTAGGGATGGGTGGGCAATTCTTTCCGAAAAGATCGATTTTTAAATCAAATCGAATTATAACCTGATAAACCTATAAAGGTTTTTTTTTACAAAAAAACTATTATTTCTATTTAATTGTTTTACTATTTAAATGTTTTACTAATCTTTCATATAAAGTCTTCTTTTAAATTGTTTAGGAATTGATGCTAATAGGATTTTGAATATTACTTAAAACTAGTAGGTAACAAATTACTAAAAATTTCGTTGTTTATCAAATTTAATGAGGAAAAAATGTATTTTTTCAGCATGTCGGGTAAAAGTGATATTTGGAATCATTTCATAAAAAAAGACTCAGGAGGCAAATGCAAATATTGTCACCAGGAAGTAAAAACTAAGGGAAACACAACAAACTTGCGTAATCATTTATTAAGACGTCATCCAACAATTCAGACCGTAAGTCTCAAAAAGAAGAGTGAAAGTGGTGGTGGCAATTGTGGTAATGCACGAAATGGTGATGGACAAGTGAGTGGAGTGGAGCCTGTATTTCTTATATCACATCCTTTGTTTTCCAATGTACTGAGTTTGAACAAAATAAGAATTAATGTTCAATAAATCAAAGTAATATATTTCTTATTTTAGGTTTTTGATGACATGGCTTTAGGCATCGTGCCAGTTCCAGATTCTCAAAATGTTGATAATTCGGATACTGAAAGCGTGGCTTCTTCTTCTGTCTCTGTATCAGTCTTAAAACAGCCAACATTGACATCTTGCTTAACAAATATAAAATCATTTCGGTAAGACAAAACTGAAATATTTTTAATAAATTTTCATGAAAGTGAGATGTATAGATACAGGATCGAAAATTATAACTTTTTTTTTAATTTTCAGATAATAGTGTTAAAAGTGGTCAACTAGCCAATGCAATAGTCTTCATGATAGCAAAGGATGGCTTGCCTCTAAATACTGTGGAAAAACAGGATTTCAATATTTGATGAAAGTAGTGGCACCGCTATATAAAGTTCCAGACAGAAAAACAATTACCCACATGATTGATGATAAATATAACGTTCTTTCAACACAACTGAAATTAAAAATACAAAAGTAGAAGCACTATCTTTGACTGCAGATGTTTGGACCGACACGCATAATAGTCAAAGCTACTTAGGCTTAACTGGTCATTGTTATATATGAAAATAAATTAATGAGCATAATTTTCGGTGTAACTGCTCTAACAGAACCACACAATGCTGACTACTTAGCACAAGTAATTATTAATACGACAGAAAAATGGGACATCACAAGTGACAAAGTGGTAGCGTTTATCACGGACAATGGCGCTAATATCGTTAAAGCAGTCACAAATGTTTATGGCAAAATAAACACATGCCATGCTTTGCTCATACATTAAACCTAGTAGCATCACAACCATTTGACAATAAGGATGGACTAGACAAAACCAGAATTTATTAACAGCTGTTAAAGATATTACTACATATTTTAAGCAAAATACAAATGCTGCTGACTCTTTAAATAAAGCTCAGGATCACCAAACAAAGCCTTTGGGGCTTATTCAATCTGTGTGTACCAGATGGAATTCTATTTTTATCAATTAGAACGATTTGTTGAGTTATCCGAAATAATTGCGCCAATATTACTCAAAAAAAGGTTCCTGTGTCTACCTCTGACTGAAGGACTTGTACAAAAAGTTCGAATGGAAACAAATATAAAAATTAGCTATTCTTTTTGTAGCTTCGACCTTCCTGGGTGGTTTTTCGAAAAAGTCGATAGAGATACTTGTTTGTGCATAATTCATCTCAATATGGAATTATTAATTGAAGGTCTAAATAAAACGTCTATAATAACAGAGAAAAATTCCGAAGCAGTGCTCTCAAAATGTACTGTGATAACAAAAATACTGATTGTTTGCGAAGAAACTGTGACGCATGTAAATCGAATGACATAGAATATAATGATCTTTCGAGGATTACTGTACTTTTTACGAATGGAAAAAGTAACAAAAGAAATAACACTTACGAATGGAAACAGAAGAAACAATCGATTATTGAAAGACGAAAATTACAGTTACAACGATAGAAGCATTAGATAAATTCAAGAGATTTGACGAATTTTTTGAACACAACTATAAAATTATGAGCCAATACAAAGCTATTAAGAATCTTAAAGAAAATCTAAATATTCAGGAAGCATTAGTACATGTCGATTTTCTGAAAATTATGCCTTGAAATATGGAGCAGAAGTTCAGTCGTTCCACTTTGGTGGAAGTAGGCAGCAGGTTTCCTTGCATACTGCAGTTATCTATACACATAATTTTCTCATGGACAAGTTGGACAACTTCCATGTGCATAGTAAGTGATTGTTTACGTCATGATGCTCCAGCTGTATGGGGTCATTTGATACCTTTAATAGAAGAAGTGATTAAATTAAGCCCGTTTATTGACACCATACATTTTAATCGGATTCACCATCCTCCCAGTATAGAAATAAGTATATATTTTATCTGATAACTCAGTTAAAGAATGACTTCCCGCAGCTGAACAGAGTAACGTGAGTTATTCAGAAGTTGGTCACGGAAAACGTGCTCCTGACGGGGTTGGAGCTACTATAAAAAGAACGGCAGATCGAATGGTCATGTATGGACAAGACGTTGGGTCATTCGATCAGTTTTATGAATTAATTACGAGATACATTGAAGATGAAAGATTAAAGGTAATAGTCAAAAAAGTCGAAGATAGTGACATACTACTTAAAGCCAGCCTAATTCCAGATAACCTACAACCATTTAGAGGCACCTTTTCAGTCTACCAAGCATTGTGGGATAGGTCTGAACCAAAAACTACTCTAAGAAAGTTGAGTTGCTTTGACTGCAGCCCTTCAAAAATTTGTGAACATGGCAAACATTTAGGATGTATACCTCTGTTGCTAAAAGAAAACGTAGGATGTAACTTTGTCGAATCTGATCTAACACTACTTGCGAAGACAAAATCTAATCACACCAGGAATAAAAAAGTAACAATTCTGTCTGATATAACGTTAAACGAGATCAATGTACCTAAAAAAATTGTAGGACGCTTCTTTAAACATCCTGATGTGACCATTCTTGAGAAAACAAAATCTGACGAGATCAACAAACCATCAACATCAAAATAATTAGTGTCTTTCTGTTTGGTTGATTTTTTTTTTGTGGCTAGTTTTATCATATTTTAAATTAAGTTTACAAGACGGTTTGAATTTTTAGAATTTCACAAAATTCTTACTAAATGACTTATATTTCTATTTAATCGTGATTATGTTTGTTTTTATCAATATTTGTGTGTTACTTTTGATTGTGATTTTTAATTTTGCCTAAAGGTATACTGTCGAATTCAAAGAAGTTACAACAGGCTTAGAAGATTTAAAAAGTCTCTTACTATATGAGAATTTTCGCTTTGTACATTATTGTAAGAATTTTATAAGTTCTGTGAATTCAACTGTTAGGGTTTTAATTTTGATTAAAAACAAAAGATGTGATTTAAAGTAAGTAGATTCTTACAAGTTCCTAATAGATACTCTATAATTTTTTAATGTCCAAAAATGTGATTTTCATAAAATTTCATAAAAAATTAAAAATATTACAAATTATCATGCAATTTATTGATTATATGCCTCATTATTCTTAATGAAATTGTCATTATTTGTAACATAGCATCATTCTCCTCTGCACTAATGTCATTATTCTCACAAGTTGTTTTCGTCGGTAACAGCAAACTTTAAATAATGACATTTTTTTCTAAAACCAGTGATTAGTTTCGAATGCCTCCTAGATAAAACCGTTTACTATCAACAAAACAATTATATACGCATAAAATTTTAGGTATGTATGAAGGTTTAAAAAATTGGTAACTTTTTTGCGAAAAATATCATTTTGATGAGAATTACCCACATTATTCCTGCCCACACGCAAAATACGCGCCTAGACGTGGAGTTGCGGAAAACAGCCCGTCGCAAACTAATAAACTAACTAAATAAAAACTGATATTTTTTCCAAACGACTAGATCATTACACTCCATCACACAGCTTATGGGCCTAAGCCACCTACTTTCATTACCATATTGCACACATATCATATGGAGTGACGACCTGGTAAGACATGCAGGAAGTCGATGGATGCAGGAAGTCAATGGATGCGGGTGGCTCGGGCCAAGCTTTGTGGCATTCCTGGGGGAGACCTATGTTCAACAATGGACTTTTGAAGGGCTCTAATGATGATGATGATTCATTCACCTCATTTAGTGAGCGTTCTGCCACAACTTGTTTTTAGTAGCGATTTTTCCGGACCGATACGACTTAGGGACCTTCAAGAAAAGAGCCTACTCCTTTTTAAAAGGCCGGCAACGCATCTGCAATTCCTCTGGTTCCCCTGGTGTTGCAGTTGTTCATGGGCGGCGGTAGTCACTTACCATCAGGTGAGCCGCATGCTCGTTTGCCCCCTCTCCTATAAAAAAAAAAAAGCGCTTGCCAGTACAAGGATGCCTTAAGCACCTTTTCTCCATATTTTTTTTAATATGAAGTGACAAACAGTTCACCTTATGGTATGTAGCCGATCCACCTGATCGTAAGTCGGTACTGCAGTCCATGGACCGCCTGCAGCTAACTTCAAACATCAAAGGCTAAAATGCACTGTCACCACTGATGACTAAGATGGAACGCCCCACAGCCTGTGACTATACTAACTCTATATTCACTGGACTGGAACACAGCAGTACACGCACTGCTATTTGACAGAAGAAATAGGAAAGAGGAGTAGGGAGGAGTAATATCTACTCCTAGGCAAAAATGGAGTCCCACCACCTAGTAATCACACAAAGAAATTGGCAAAGATAGGTGGTTGCTTACCAGTTGTACGTATATCATTAATTCCTATGAAATTAATACATCTTAGTGACATAACTGACTGCATCTATACAGGGTCAAAATATTTTTTTTAATATTTTGACCCTGTATAGATGATATAAGTAAAAAAATATCAAAAGCTCATTATGATGTCCATACATTCTTATCTTTTGAATAATTATTTAATTTGTAATTTTGATTCTCTATAAGAGTGCTTTTAACAAGCACTTGTACTTAGTACATTGCACATCAAGCCCTCTTTATTTTGTTTCCACGGGCTACAGTACAGTTGCGTTTATCTAATGGCAAGTAGTTATACTTGCCATTAGGTAAACTGTACCTTATTTTAATAATATCATAAAATGTGTATATCTTGCCTGTTTCATGATTCCCATTTTCTTCAAAGTTGGAATTATAATTTTCAAAATTTTCTTCCTCAACTTTAACAGATTCAAGGCTAAAAATTTCATCCATACAATCATTTTCTATATCACACTCTACTGGCCTGATATCTATATGACAAATTGGTGTAAATTTAATCTCATCTCTTGCCTCAAGTGGTTTTGATATTGTCTGAAATCATTTTTTTTAAATAAGAGAAAAAGCTAGTGTAGTGGTGGCATAGGAGAATTCATACTAGTCCATACCGACATATACGACATCTGCGAGAGCAGATGTCGTATAAAGGGACAGAGGCAAACTGAAACAGGAGATGGGCGGCAGCATCTTCCTGACAACAACTCCATATAATAATTAAAACCCGACAAATGTCAGGGTTCCGAATAAACTTAAATAAGAATGTAGATAGTTCATCCATCCCGAGAATCGAGACTCAGCAATTTTTCAATTCAGATTCATGAATGCCGTAAATTGACCAAGATCTATATTTGTTTATTAAGTAATATTACCTATTACCTATAGATAATATTTCGTTTATATACAAGAGGGTAATATATAACAGTATACACAGTTCGATAATTATTTTTGTAAAAATAACTACTTAACTTACTGAAATTCATAAAACATAGAACAAAAAAGAATAAAAAAGTAAGTTGGATTGATGGACAAAATTAATTTTGCAGTAGAAAAAACATTCTCCCACATGGAACAGGATAGAAAGCGTGAGACAGGTAGTGATTGGAAGTGATTATTATGGCAAATACTTGATTATAATGGGAATGAACCATCAAGCAGTGAACTTTTATTAATAAAAAGTATAATACCGTGAACCGTGTAGTGGCGGTGTAAGAATATCCACTGCCCTATATAACTACCCACAAGATGGATGTCGTAAGAAGCAACAGAAAGAAACAGAAACAAGAGTTGGGCGACAGCATCTTCCTGATAACAACTCAAGACTAATATAAACTGCGGTTGCCAACCTGCCAAGCGTAACAAATTTGGCAAAATCCCTCCTATGAATCAATCTACGAGGGAGGCCTATGTTGACTTTAAAGATTTTAATAAATGGAATGGATAATACTGTGGTCCCTCCTGCAAGCAACTGCTCCAGAACTGCATTTGACTCAATAGCCTGTTGTTGTAATCTTTTGCAACGATTGAGTCTTGCATGACAGGTGAAACAGACAATTATGGGCCCCTCATCCTCATCATCCATCTGAAAATATGAAGATTGTCATAAATATGGAAAATTACTTATATATATATAAGTTTGTGATAACATCTATTGGTTACCACAATTCCTTTCATCAACATTAACAGAAACAGAAACTTTTTTATTCAATATAGATTATAAATAATACTTATTGAAAGTCACTCTTTTGTTTCATTACCACTGGTTCGAAAAAAAAACCTCTGTCCTGTGAAGAACCAGCAAGAAACCCAGCGGGACTTTTTTTTTAAATAACAGCTTACAATCATGTATGTTACACAATTAACAACACAACAAATTAGAAATAGCTTGGTAGCGATCACCAATATTATTTTTTTATAACATTGAAGTGACAATTAAACTTACAATCCATCTGATGGTAAGTGGCTACTGCAGCCCATTGGCACCTGCAATGAACTTCAAGCAAAGGCTACAGATGCAATGTTACCTCTGAGGACTAAGATGTAATGTTAAATGAAACTAATTTTTACGGATTATATCGCGTTTAATTTTACTTTTTAATTCCCGACGTTTCGGTTGCTTTACAGCACCCATGGTCACGGGGGGGGACTGAGGTGTTTGACGTCCCAATGTCGTAGTTAGCCCGGCTACCTTCAGTTTTTTTTTTTTATATTAAAAAGTAAGGTATTAGAAAGTAAAATTAAACGCGGTATAATCCGTAAAAATTAGTTCCATTTAATGTGTAGTCTTCGCGTAAATATAAGAAAACATTATAAGATGTAATGCTTCAATTTTGGTTATTATACTGGTTCTCAATGTCCTTCACACTGGGACAAATACTGCTGCTTGGTGGCAGAAATAGGTAAGAGGATGATATCTACCCAGACAGACTCCTAGGCAGAAAAGAAGTCCTACCACCTAGTGAATCATCATCACTGCAACAACACAGTCCTAAGCTTCCTACATCTATCGACTTCCTGCCTTACCCGATTGCCACTATCTAGTGGGGGGGCCACTACAATTTGCTTACCAGTATGAGGCTAACACTCTAGAATCATGTTTCTCCATCTGTTGTTAGTTTTGCAAGCTACAAGGACACCATTCTCTAATTAATTTAAATTTTGTGAGTTCAAGTACGTAGCAGTCTCTGTGACGTTAACAGATATAATTTTAAAAGCAGTCGCTTCAGACTCGTGGGACCCCGACAGAGGTATTATCAAATTCAGGATTTTCAAATTCAATACTACCAAACCTACTTTCAAATTTTAACTTCCAACTACTAGCACCACTATTAACATTATTACAAATACTCTTATTTACTTTAAGTTAACTGAAAATGCTTTTGATAGGAATAATTTACGACAAAAAACAACAACATTAAGCTACTATTTTACTTTAGTATTTTGTGAGAGTGTGGTGCCACCCCGGTCGAGCCAACCCATCCGTGATACAACCGTAATATAGCTGCAGCTTGGCTCTACCACATATAAAATAATGATAATAATGTCCTACAGACAGAATTTCGCTCACAATGGAGACTATTCATTAGCGCAGTACAGGATTGAATATTGCATGTGTGTTAAAGCAAGCACAAGTGTACATAATTCCCTCCTTTGATTTCTCAGTCTGATAGGAGTATGAGAAATATGAGAGCAAGGGAACTTCTGTGTCTGGTAGCATATGTACACTCTATTCTCCTATTTTAATAGTCCGATAGAACGGCTTTAAGTGGGTGAAGGACCAAACCAAGGTAGAAGTTAATTTCTTGATAGAAAATCCCAATAATACTCATTGAAGTAATATGTATTAGAGCAGACACCGGGAAGCTGGCACAAGGTGCCTTTTTATGACACAGACTCAGTAAGTTTGAGCTCGCGGGCACGTGTTGCAAAGAAAGTATGGTAATGAAAGCAGGCGGCGTATCTTGTGGTACGTAGTACATATTACTTCAATGATAATACTGATTTTAGCGCGACCCAGGATACCAGGCTAATTGTTGTTTTTCAGGTTCTGGTTGTTTTTGTCACTATATTTAACGCTGCACCTTAGCTTAGCCCCGATCTATCGCATTTTATATCATGCAAGTTATAATATTCTCCAGCGATAACAAGAAATTACCGACTCACACTTCAATTTGCAATATGTAAGAAATAAACAAACTTACAAAATTGTTAGTCAATGTTTTATATAAATTTTGGAGGCCAGTCTTCTTTAGCATAAACATGCGTACATTAACGCATAAACAAATTCTACAAACTCCACTAAAGGCCATTCTTGTTTCCTATAGCTTTAATAATTATTAATTATTGAATTATGTTTTTCATCAATAAACCGGAGTTTTTTTTTTTTATAGCAACCTTACAAACTTACAATTACTGCCAACCTCCAGTCAATAAATAATACTTGTAAGAAAAGACGAACAATAAAATGAAAACTATGATTCTGATTAAAAACCGAATAAAATTAAGAATTAATGAAGAATTAAATGACTTGTACTGAAGTTTATTAAATACTTAAATGATGAATGTAGAATTAAAATAAAACTGAACTCTTTACCACATTTAAAATATTAAATAAAACTAAATAAAAACTATTAAATGCATTTAGCATTTAATAAAAATAATAAAATTTATAACTTAATAATATTTGAATCTAAATATTTCATAAGGCAATTGAAAACATTTTTACTTTTTTCAGAATAAATTAAAAGAGAACGAATTTCTGTAGGTAGAGGTATTATAAGTTTTACCAAAGTGTTAAATAATGAAGTATGATCATACAGAGGATACGAGAAGAAAATATGATTGAGGTCACCAATATCTAAACCACACTCACATTTAGAAGAATTTTTAATATGAAGCCTAGCAAGGTGAACCGAATTACAACAGTGACCCACGCGCATTCTACATAACATTGTTGTATGTTTCTTATTTAAGGTTAATTTATAAAACCAAGGCTTAGAAGGAATGATGGGTTGAATTTTGGCATAATGACAGCCTTTCGCCGTTTTCGTTTTGTTCCAATGTTTTGACCACCTATCTCTATACAATAATTTCGTATTCCTTATAAGGTCATAGCAATAATTTTTAAATAGGAAAGTATCCCCACAGACTATAGCTTATTTAGCAAGTTTGTCAGATGATATACCACTATGACTAGGAATCCAAACAAGAGAAATGTTGATGTTTTGAAATTGGTATAAGAATAGAAGTTTCTTAATTTCAAATATCAAAGGATTGCGGGAAATGTCATAGAAAGGATTGCAAAACAGTGCCTGTAAAGAACTAAGAGAATCTGAAAATATCACGCTTGATTTTAATTTAAAGCTATAGCAATATTTTATTGCTTGTAAAATGGCTAACATTTCTCCAGTAAAAACTGAAGATTCGGGAGGACTTTTCATTTTTTTAACTATTCTCCAATTTTGGTGGTATATTGCGTAGCCAATAGAACCTTTTGGGTTAATTTTACAGGCATCTGTAAAAATATAATGATAACCTGGGAAATTGTTGTCCAACGCAAATACAATTTTTTTAAGTATTTGATTCAATAGAAAATTTATTTAATCCTATATCTAATATAACATTGGGTTTGAAAAATGCAACCTCAAACGAATTGGAGAAAAGAGGCAGAGTCACCGACCTATAAATAGGATGTAATAAAGAATTATATTGTTCATCGCTTTTTACTAGGATAGGTGTTTCTTTATTAAAATGTACTGAGAAAGTAAACGAATTTTAGGGATTAGTGGATGTTTGGAAAATTGAAGAGCCCGAAAAAAAAAGCATCCGATAAATATTGTCGTCTAATAAAAAGTGGAGGATCGCCGCATTCAATCTGCAAGGCATTGATAGGCGACGAATTCATAGCGCCTATAATTAATCTTTAATCCTTTAAATTTTTAATCCTTTTTTATTAGCAGGTTCAAGAAGAAATGAGGCATAATCTAATCGACTTCTTATAATTGCATTATAAATTAATTTTAAGGAATATGGATGGGCGCCCCACCATACCCCGCACAAAGCTCTTAGAATGTTTATATTTTTTTCGCATTTTTTTTTGGGTATAAATGATATGAGGCATGCCAGATAATTTATTATCAAGAATTACACCAAGGAATTTAACTTGCTGAATATTTTCGAGCGGATAATTAAAAAGGCGAACCTGTATTTCAGGTAAAACTCTTTTGCGGGAAAAAATTACTGTATTACTTTTATTTGGGGAAAGTTGTAGTCCATGATCATCTAACCACGTGGTCATAGAGAGGATATCTTGTTCTATCGCGTTAGCACTGGATTCTATACATTTATCATTTACATAAACTAAGATATCATCAGCATATTGCAAAATACTACACTTTGAAATGGACTGATCTAAATCTGACGTATAAATATTGTATAATAAAGGACTTAAAACGGAGCTTTGTGGAATCCCTTTGAAAACCTTTCGAGTATATTTTAAATCATCATCAATTTTAATATGTATATATCGATCTAGAAATAAATTGATAATCAAATTTGTAAGTTTTTTGGATATATTAGCTTAAACATATTTTCGCTAAGGATGTAAGGATCAAAAAAAGATTCACATGGAATACTTTGAGAAACCTCCTCTCTCGAAGGAGCAGAAGAGGAGGCAAGTTTGTCTAGAAAAGAATTTATTGATTGAGGGGGAATGGCACCACTGTAAGAACAAGATGAAAAACAACAGCGAAATTTTCTTATATTGCGCCAAACAGCTGATGAAGGGATTGCAGGAGATATTGAGGAACAAAAGGCATGCCAACTTGTTTTTTTTGTGCGAAGAGTATTTTTAGTCACTTCTTGTATACGTTGAAGGTATGAATAGTTTTCCGAACTCATGTCTAATTTATATTGTTTTTCAGCTTTTTTTCTATTACGAATGGCCTCAGTACATTCAGAATCCCACCAAGGAGGGGAAGGCTTACATTTATTATTTAGAGTTTTAATAGGAATTGATTGTTCTGCTGCATTTATAATTGCGTTTGTAAATGCTTCAACAATTGAAGTTAAATTATTTTCAGAAATAGGAGCGATTTTCAGAATTTCATTGTAAAGAATAATATTATACAGGTTCCAGTCTGCTCTGTCTAATTTGTATTTAACCCCTGAGAAGGCGCGCTATGAGCAATTTGCTCACACAAAATTTAATTCAAAAATTTTTGTCTTTCCTTGCCACACCAATTCAAGCACTTAAGTACCTTCCTAAATATTCACCCCTCTCCCTGACGCAATTCTCGATCCGCTCAGTGGCGTTGCGACCGCGCAGCAAGGCGTTTGTGGAGGCCGTGTACTAATTTGTGCGTCGGTGCGGCAATTTGCTCATCACGCGCCCATCCGTGTAAGTATTTATTTTGTGGTTTAAAAAGTTAGATTGTTATTTCTGCCATATTATTTCTTATTATTAAATTATTATTATTATTTGTTTGATTTATATTAGTTGATTATCATTAATAATAATAATAATGTTATTATTTTATTTTTCTTCTAGCTACACTATAGATACAAAATGGACGATCGAATGCAAGCACAAATTCGTTCGTGGTTGGAAGAGGATTCTGATGATGAATTGGATGCAGATCTTGAAAATGGGGAACAATATCGTGTTGACACCATAGAAAGCGATAGTTCTGTCCGTAGTCCTCACGAAACTGATACGGAGCAATCGTCGGATGAAAACGATGCTGATATTTCTACTCCCGCGACTCAACAACAAAGAGGTAGGATCCCATACTATATTGGCAAAGATCGTTCCACAAAATGGCTTATCCACAAGCCTTTACGTAACGTACGTACTAGGAGTTATAACATAGTTATCCACCTGCCAGGAGTAAAAAATGTAGCTAAGAATGCCAAAGAACCTTTACAATGTTTCTCATTGTTTGTGGATGATACCATGATAGACAAAATAGTCCTGTACACGAATGTGTACATAACTAAACTACAAGAAAAGTTTTCACGTGAACGGGATTGCAAACTTACAGATGCAGTTGAAATAAAAGCATTGATTGGAGTTTTGTACATGGCGGGCTTGAAAAAGATCTGTCATTTAAATGTAAAAGAAATGTGGCTAGATGATGGAACAGCATGTGATTTTTTTAGAGCAACCATGTCAATAAAAAGATTTTTATTTTTGTTACGGGTTTTGCGATTCGATGACATAAATACTCGTGATAACAGAAAGGAAACCGACCACCTGGCACCAATCCGAGAAATTTTGAAAGCTTTGTTGCTCATTGTAATCAAAATTACACACCCGGGGAATACTGCACTGTGGATGAAATGTTGGAATCATTCAGAGGCCGCTGTAAATTTAGAGTTTATATATCCAACAAACCCGCAAAGTACGGCATCAAAATCTATGCACTTGTAGATTCCAAAACCTTCTACACAAGTAATTTGGAGATTTACGCCGGGAAACAACCCGCAGGGCCATTCAGTTTGAGTAACTCCGCTGCTGATGTAGTGAAGAGAATTGCACAACCCATATTGAACACGGGAAGAAATCTAACTATGGACAATTATTTTACATCCATACCGTTGTTTGATGAACTGAAAAACACCTACAGAACAACTGCGGTGGGAACACTGCGAAAAAATAAAAAAGAGATTCCGCCTTCTTTTTTGTCAACAAAGGATAGGCCAATGCCAAGTTCAATTTTTGGTTTCGGTGAAGATAAGATAATCTTATCATATGTGCCAAAGAAAAAAACAAAGAAGATTGTCCTTATGCTATCAACACTTCACAATGACGACGCTATAGACCAAGAAACTGGAAGTGAAGCTAAACCTGAGATTGTTACATTTTACAATTCCACAAAAGGAGGCGTAGATGTTGTAGATCAAAAGAAAGAGGATTATTCCGTTGCCAGAATCACATCAAGATGGCCAATGCGCTTATTCTTCTCCATTTTGAATATAACTGGGATCAATGCCCAAATAATATACAAAGCCAACACAAACACTCTGATTGAGAGACGAACATTCTTGAAAGAGGTGGCTCTCGAGCTGGTGAAACCACATATTTCACGCCGGATTCGCATGGAGAACATATCCTTAGATCTCAAATTTCTAATGAAGCGATTTGTGTCGGCTCCTGTGCCTGTTGCGGAGCCAGGACCAAGCGGATTTTTATTTATTATTAGACGTAAAAATAGAAGGTCAAAAAAACCATGTACTTCGTGCAAGCAATTACTTTGCACCGAACATGTAAAATACATGTGTTCAGTGTGTTTCGAGAGGCACATTAGTGTAGATTTAATGGATGAATAACACTTTTAGTTTTGTTATGTAACAGTTTTATTGTGATTTTTATGAAACGTGCCAAAAATTTAATTAATACTAGATTGTTTTGTTATTTGCGTTAGAAGCTGCTATTATGTTTAATTTTTGATTAAAATACTTGTTTTCTTACTTACTAAACCTTGTGTTATTTATTTAAATAAATTATAAGTCAATAAATATAGAAACACTAAAAATATGAACATTTATGATAGTGTGAGCAATTTGCTCGCGCGCGCCTACTGTAAGAAAATTAGGCGCGCCTTCTCACGGGTTAATACATGGTTTTTTGTTAATTTCTGCCGATTCTTTGTTTGGAAAGGAAATCACAATAGGAAAATGATCCCTGCCATGAGAGCTACCTAAAACTGTCCAATTTAAAAGAGAGGTCAAATCAGGAGTACAAATTGATAAATCTACAGCACTTCTAGACTCATTGGGACGAGAGCGTTTGGTGATTTTACCAGTATTAAGGACGCCAATGTTAAGCTCGTCAATCATTTCAACTAATAAACTGCCGTATCTATCAGAATTATCACCCCATAAATAATGATGGCAATTAAAGTCACCAAGAATTAAAAATGGTTTGGGGAAGGAGGCTATTAAAGATTTTAATGACAGAAGGGGAGGGAACATAAATAGAAACGAAAGTATTCAAATATTTCATCACAAATATCTATAATGGTATAAGCTATATTATTCTTTATAAGCAAAGCACATCCGGCATAACCATCAGATCTGTCATTTCGAACACAACAAAAACCAGGGATTCTGATGTTGGAATCCGGTTTCAGCCATGTCTCTGAAATAGCAGCGATACAAATATTGTATTTTTTTAATAAATAAATTATTTCAGTATGTTTATCTAAAATGCTTCTACAATTCCATTGAAGGATTCTTGTGAGAGTGAATGTCATGGAGAATTTCAGGTATAGAATTTAGTAAGCGAGAAACGTGGGACGGTAACTTTGATGAATACGAAGATATGATTATGTTAATAAGGGAATTTATAATGCTTTCTATATAATTAAAACTACTCTGTGAAGTATCTGGTGAAACCCGAAGAGCACAACCATCTTCTGGTTGCGGAATTGAAAAATCTTCAATAATTTTTTGATGACTTTTTTTTCGTATCCTATTTGTGTATGGTGACGGAATGATTTAGGAATAAATAATGATTTCTTATAAGAAGTTTTATTAGATGAAGCAGGGTGTGAAGGAAAATGATCCATTGTAGGATTAGTAGAAGGCGAAGAATTTATAGGGTTTTTGAGATCAGAACATCAGCATATGATTTTGATGAAACTTGGGGATATTTTTGTGATGCTTCTAGGTATGAGATTGAATTTTGTGCCATTTCGATTTTAATATTATTTTGTCTTGTGTGTTCAGGGCATCTAGAATCCGTGGCTTTGTGGTTACCTGAGCAGAACAAGCAACGAAAGGTTTTATCTTTGTCGCAAGAAGAAGAAGAATAGTGATCATCGCCACATTTTGAGCATCTTGGCTTGGAACGACATAAATCTTTAGTGTGTCCAAATCTGCAGCATTGAAAACATTTAATCGTTGGAAGCTTATAAATTTCAACAGGGATGGAAGAATAGCAAAAATAAACCCTCGAGGGAAGAATTTGACTGTCAAATGTGATTACGACACTTTCAGACCTTTCATATCTGACTTTGTCTTCGTTGCGTACTCGGTAATTTAATCTTCTTACTTTTAATACAGGTATGGTGTTTGGATACGTAGATAATTCAGAAATAATCTCTTCTGGTGTCCAATCTTTTGGTACACCTTTTATAACACACTTAACAACTTTAAATGGTCCTATGTACAGAGGATCGAGTTTGTTTACATTTTGTTCATTTCTTGGTAGTATCAAATCACCAACATTGTATGTAACAGGATTGGTATAGCTATCATATTTGTGTTTTCTTATTATTTTACTTTTTAATAAATTTTGTCTTGCATCATATTGCGATTTCTGTAGTCTATATTTAAGTTGTTTAGGATAGTCGTAATCATTATATAAGGGATCTATCTCGGTCGTTAAATTATTGGGTAAATTGCTAGGTTTTCCGAAAACGAGTTCGAACGGCGTATATTTAGTTTCTGTGTGTACTGTCGTATTAAATGCAAAACTCCAGTGGGGTAACCAAACACTCCAATTTTGTGGGTCATTATTAGTTTGGATTCGCAAAAATGAAATTAGATTTTTATGTGTGTTTTCTAGACTGCCTATTGATTGGTGGTGGTATGCTGTTGATGTTAATTGCTTGATTTTAAGAATATCGCATACCTCTTTCATCACACAAGAAACGAACTCAGTAGACCGGTCAGATATAATTTGTTTGGGGATCCTGTACCTTAGGATAAAATTATTAACAAACGCAGAAGCTACTGAAATAGTGTCTATATTTCTAAGAGGATAAGCCTCTACACACTTACTCAGATCACACTTTAGTGTGAGTATATACGAATTATTATCTATATCCTTAACTAATGGGCCCACTAAATCTACATAAATTCTATCAAAAGAGTATGCCCGTATGTGTTATGACCATTGGCTCTTTAATATGTTTAAAATGTTTTTGCCGAATACATTGGTCACAACGGCTAACAAAGTCATATACACCTTTTTCTATACCTGGCCAGTAATAACTCTGCTTCATATTATTTATCATGCACCTAATACCTGCGTGACCGCTTGTCGGCAGCACATGATAATCGTTTAATATTACACGTTTTGTCCCACGGCGTTCCTTGTGCAACATAATTAGGATCATTAACAACAGGGATCAAAATACAACTTACAATCCCAGCCGCGTAAGCGGTTTATGACACCTTTGTTTTAAATTTCTGATTTTATCATCCAATCATGGAAACATACCCTGCTCGAGGACTATATGCTATACCAGTGATGGTCGTTCCCGTATCTCTCCATTAATATCATATCAAGATCAACTTTTGTTTTATTTTTATTCTCTTCATAACTCTTATTTCATGCTTTATTTATACATTATCGTGTTCTTTATTAACATGTTATTATCTATTTGCCTCTATCGATTACTTTTTCACACTTGCATGCTCCACTTATAATACTAACTTGCATTATTCTCGTTCATAATGAATTCCATACCAGGAGTTTAAGCATTCATCGATATTTGGGTGATCAGTCCAATATTGACGAAACTTAGCAACTCAATTATTCGTATTCACACTTTTGAACATTCCTTTCTTTCATTCTTCACGCCTTTTAAATACATCCTCGCTAATTTCTGTACAAAATGGGATAATATTTTTGTCAGTCAAAATTTAACTCTGTTAAGAAATATTACTATTAAAACTCTCTTAGTTCGGCGACATACATACATTATAATAGGATAGCATTTTTCTAATCAATTTCCCTTTCCATTTTTATTACGATGTGTAGCCTATCTATGGATATGCTGGTGTTATGTACCTGTGTATATTATTGTTATTCTTAATAAGGAGAACTCTTATACGGTAACGACCTAATTAGTAATCATCATCATCATCATCATCATTACAGCCCTTCACAAGTCCACTGCTGAACATAGGCCTCCCCCAAGGAATGCCACAAAGCACGGTCCTGAGCCACTTTATTAGTAATAAAAGATTTTTTTTTAAATATTGCTTTATATAAAATTTTTCATAATTAATAAATTTGACATAAATACAGATTTAAATCAATGATAATTGGATGTAACATTTATAATTTATAATATATAATGATTGACAAATTAATGATTTTATCAACATATAGTATAATATATGTATATAGTATATAGTATATTATGACATTGAGCCATAATAATAATCTTACGTTGGTATTTCCTCTGACGCTGTTACATAACTAATTAGTTACCATATAAATTGAATAATATTGAATAATTTATGTGTTGTTAAAATTTCGATAAATATTGTTATAGTTACTTGACCATTAATATTTGCACACTACTATAATAGAATATGTAGAACTAAATAATACTTAAACACCATTGTACAACCATATTGTTGCAAACAAAATACGATTATTATTAACAAATGGTTATTTACCGATTAATTGTTGCGGTAAAATACATCATTTTGAATTTTCTATTAATACTAATGTTTTTCCTACTTGTTAATTAATGATTTGAAAGTTTTCCCTTCCCCAGAACTGTGTATAACATTATATATATAGAGGTCAGTGATATAATTGTATCGATGTTAAATGTCAAATTATATTATATTATATATATATATATTTCAAATTACAAATTATATTATTACTTAAGGACTGGCTATACACCGTGACATAATGAGGCGATCCGATTTTCGCCATTTTGGCGCTGACAGCAGAAGTGAACGTCCACGGAACTAATGATAGAGATAAGACAGTGTGACAAAATATATCGATGTCAGGCCTACCCGTAACGTCCATTCTATTTATGTATCATATTAATATAATGGCATACAATAAATAAATGTATCAATTGATACCTAGGCCTTAGACGCAAGCTTTATACCTCATATAAAACCAAGATCGACGCTGCGTTGGTCTGTCTACGTTTTTATTCGTAACTACAGAACGGATTTTGTTCCGGGTCTCAAATGAGAAAATGCCTACGCATACCCACTTCGCGGGGGCAAGAACGGATTATGTCGGACGCGCACCTACTAAAACCTCATGGTGTTCCACCTTCGCCACACATTGGCAGGGCTACGGAAACATTTCCAAACACATCCGCGGCCCCACCAGCGAGGAACCTTTCTTACTTGAGGACTTCTCCTCACCCTTTTCCTTCTTAGATAAGGCGCACCAGGAACACAAACACAAAGTCATCATCAGGCGACCTTTCTACATTTGGCTATGGCCCGTGAGTCTGGGGGAAAATAAGGAGAGAAGAAACAAAAAAAACATACGAAATAATAATCTAATAATTTTATACTTACTGGTATTGGTACTATCAGAAAATATATTGGGTATACTGCACTTTTTCAAAGTGGTACGTTTCTCATGTCTAATAAAACAATCGTCTGTGAAGTGTTTAGAACAAAGATAATCATTTAATTTCGGACGCCAATTCACAATTTTTGTGCTTTTTACTCTAAATTTTAGTCTAGAATCAGTTGGAAACCTGTTAATTAATAAACATTTGATAATTATCTCTTGTAGGCGACTTTGGTTGTTTACAGATATGGGTAGAAAAGAACATCGATCAATATTATAAACAAGGAACTCGACAACCCTATTGAATTTTATTGTTTATCAAAACTCAGTTATATAAAGCCAAACATGTTGGAATTACGATATTAAGATTAGTAACAAATTTTTAAGTACCTTTATTATCAAATAGTTTTAATTTGTTTAATATTAGCTGTAAATTCACTTACTTGTGGAATGTTACCCCACTTTCCTTTTGGTAACGAGTTTTACATAATACGCACACTCTCATTATTACTAAAAATAATTCCTATTATGTAACTAAAATAAACCATAATCAAACCACATAAAATACTTTCATTTTTTAGTTTAAAAGTCAAAATACAGAGTTACGATTTAAATAACACAACAGACTTTGGCATATTATGTCAATTTTAGTTCCCGGTACGTACAATGAGGGCGCTTCAAATCGGCATAAGCATTTTGTATGGTATAGCCAGTCCAGCGTACTTGTATATATAGAGGTCAGTGAATTATATAATTTGACTTACATTCGGCGTTTTCGAGATAGGTATGTCTTGTACCTGCTACGGAACTTGACTGGTCGCTGGTTGAACCCCTGACTTCTTTCTGCTGCTTTGGCACTCGAAGATGTTGTTAGCTCACCGATGTGAGCCTGGACCTCCCCGCACGTTTCTTTCTTCTTTCGTTTTTATTTTTGATAAAATTGGTACTCTCATCTTGAAGGAATTTTATATTTTATATATATAAGTAAAACAAACTTTAATTGTAATGTGTCATGTGTGTACCACGTTCAAATAACGTTCCTTCTGCGGTGCTACCGCAAAAAAAAAGACAAAAAGGAGATACGGGGTGAAGAAGCCGCTCTTTATACACTTCTATCACCAGTGTCCAAATTTCATATTCTTTATTGTATCCATTGTGACTTGTACTCACACGTGTGCTCCGCGCGAAAGTCGCAACGAACTGATTGAAATTGCCCCAATTGCGCTACACACGCGACAGCAGCAGCTACGATCTAGGGAGCAAGGAAGGTCTTGCGCCCCTGCCGCCCTGCCGCAGAGCCGACTTAGAAAATTGCCCCTGCTTGCATACACACATCACAATTAAGGAGGCAATTAAGGGTCATCCCCACTCCTACACCCTAGATTGCCCCTGCGGCAGGCAAGAGAATAGCCGGCTTAAGGTATTATTATCAAAATCGAAAAGTTCCTTTTTTGATATTTTTTTTATAGAATAAGGGTGACAAACGAGCACACAGTCCACCTGATGGTAAGTGGTTGCTGTGGCCCATAGACATCTACATCTATCTCTGTTTGCGAATTTAAATGCAGATGCGTTGTCAGCCGTGAGGACTAACTGATTTGAAAATAAGTCCTTCAGTTACGCACTTCCTATTTGGGCTCATTATCAAGGAAGCCCACGTATTATGACGGGCAACTACGGAACCCTACCTCTACATTGTGCGTGGCCCGACACGCACTTGGCCAGTTTTTTAGTTTAACAATTGAAAATACTTAGAACTTTGAAAATAATGAGATACGATTTAAATAACTCAACAGACTCACTATGAAGTGCCTACCCACTAAACACCACCTGTGGGACTGGGTTTGGCCTGTATGGCCTTTCTGCTGAATCGGAAGCGACCCCACTCAGGGAAAGCGGGCGCGTCACAGTGAACGAGTGAAGCCGGCCACAGTCGAGCGAGTGCCTGCTGTACTGCCATATGTCAGAGGTGTCACTGACAAGATTGGCTACATCCTGAAGCGTGCTTCTATTAAAACATACTTCAAGCCGCCGAAGAAGATTAGTCAGTTTTTACCATCAGTTAAGTGTAATGTCCCTCTGCAAGATGCAGGAGTGTACAAGCTTGATTGTGAATGTGGTCTCTCTTATATAGGACAAACTAAAAGATCAATAAAAACCGCGTTAAAGAACACATAGCTGATGTGAAGAATCGACGCTCCGGGAAGTCTGCAGTCTGTGAACATGTACAGGATCGCCCCCGTCACTACATTAGATTTGATAGACCACAAATCCTCGCTAAAGAACACCGATTCCTTCCAAGGATGATTCGCGAGGCTATTGAAATCAAAAACATCCTAATTCAATAGAGAAGATGGTTGGTGCTACCATCTGCTTGGGATCCTATAATTAATAAAATTAAATCCCAACCCAAGCATACAACTGCAAGACTTCACGATACTGTAAGTTCATACTGCGTAGATCGGAACAAAATTAATAATTTTTAATCTGGAGGTAACCGTGGTTAACTATGACATTGGGACGTCAAATACCTCAGTCCCCCCCGTGACCATGGGTGCTGTAAAGTACTCGAAACGTCGGGAATATAAAATAAGTTAATATACGCGATAAAATCCGTAAAACTAGTTTTATTTAAATAGCTTATATTATTAACAAAATGACCGTCGATTGAGCAGCCGACTCCGGCATCACTGAGCTCAACGATCAGACCGTTGACGTACAGGTTGAAGAGTTGAGGGGAGCTAAGGCTGCCCTGCCTCACTCCGCACTCCAACCTGTACTCCAACGAATATGAGCCAGCCCACTTCACACAGTTGGTTTGGTTGTGATACCAATATTTGAAAAGGTTAATCACTTCCTTGGGTGTTTCCTGGTTAAGCTTATCCCATAAAACGTTGTACGAAACCAGGTCAAACGCCTTCGACGAGGCGTTTTTCGCGTAGTGTAATACTGGACAGTATGCTTGAGTCGCAGTATGGCAGTTTCAGTTGAAAGCCCTGGCCTGAAACCAAACTGAGCTTCATGTAGGTGAATATGTTGGCTGAGTTGCTGATCAAGCAAACCGTCCAGCACCTTTGCAATTACAGTAGCCAAAGATATTGGGCGATAATTGGACCCAACGGAGGCATCACTAGTCTTATTTTTTAATATTGGTACAACTATGGTTTTTATAAGCTCTCCAGGTAAGTACGTATGACCTAGACATAGGTTAAACAATAGAGTTAACACCCTCGGCAAATGCACACCCGCATGCTGCAAGTGCTCAATGCTGAGGTCATCGTGACCAGGGGACTTACCCCTAGTCATCCCATTTATTACACTAGCTATATCCTCAGTTTTAACCCTGTGATATTTTCTATTTAATTCTTGTTCGGCATTGAGCACTTGCTGCGTCGAAACAATTGAGGACTTAACCTTAAAAATATCTTTAAATAATTCAGCTATCTTACCTGGCTCATGTTGACCCTGGACGCTAGCTGGGACACATAACTCAGTATTAAACTTTTTTGTGTGTTTCCAGAATGCCCTGAAGTCTTTCGACTTATGATGTTTGACCAAAATGTCCTGTTTGATTTGTGTCTCATTATCTTGACACCACTTAAGTCGAGACTTAAAACGCTTTCTGGTCTCACACATATTTTCATACAAAACGCCAGATGTAGGTTTGCCATGTAGAATCCACATCTGGTAACAAATTCGAGCTTCATTATGTATTTCCCTTACATGCCTGTTCCACCCAGCTATATTTTTTCGTTTATTACAACAACGTACTTTATTACTATCTACTGCAGCTTGCCTCAATATGTTAACAATATAGCTATATAAAATATCAATATATGCTTTATGCTTCACATTACTACATATTTGATCAGCGCAACATCTAAATACATCTCGGAGATCGATAGTTTTTAATTTATTGTTACAAATATCGTGATAATGATTTATTTGTTCGCTGTTCCTCTCCCCCCATCTTATCATATTACAAGTATTTTTATTACATTACATTTTAAGGCAACCTAGATAGCTCACAATATACTTCTAATGGAAGATGATCCGACCAGTATACATCATAATTAACCTTTACTTCATTTAGACATTGCCAAGCTGCCTCAGTAGTAAGACAATGATCAAGCCATCGCGTACATTTATGCGCTTCACTAACATAAGTGTGAGTATTTGAAGTTAATTCCAACTTGATCACTTCTGCACAGAGCCAACTTCGCTCTTCACAAAAGTTCATTAGTTCCGTGAAAAACTGTTCTTTTGGATGAGCATTAAAATCATCGAGAATGAAAACAGATTCTATTTCACTACTTTCAATCACGGCATCAAAGTACTTTAAGTTTATATATACAGGGTTACAAGAAAAATCGTGCTAGATCCGTTAAGGGCGTGGAGTACCCATCATTTCTGACTTATTTCACTATGAAACACCCTACCCTAAACTTAACCCTTTTCGAGATATTTCGACTTTTAATTTTTTTATTGACAAGTGAAAGTAAAGAAATAAAAAAAATTATTAGAAACTTTATTTTTCTCTAAGGGATATCTAAAAATAATATTATGGCAATTATTCGGCAGATGTTTTTTTAAATATCTACGTTTCATCAGCTATCTAACGAGTATAACAATCTAGGGTTTGTATTACGTTTCGTGGAAAAAGAGTAGTTGGGACGCTCCAGGTAGCAGTTCTAACGGTCCCGCGCCTATTGTCCTTCAAGTTAAGACGCACCAAGCGAGCGAGACAAGTGACGATTTATGTATGCGATATCGTTTTGCTCTTTTTCTCCACTTGGCTGTGATTCTGGACTATTTCTTCTGATTTGTGACTACTGTGCTTGTTAACCGGACTCTGACTTGTACCTGTGATACGGAAGTGTTGAAGATGACGTCCTACACACCTGAGGAATATGCTGATATGCTTATTTGTTACGGATACTGCGATTGTGTGTCTGCGCAAGCTCGCAACGAATACATAACTCGCTACCCCGGTCGTCGAGTGCCGGATGTGGCCGTTTTTGACAGAGTTTATCGAAGACTTCGAGAAACTGGCTCTGTTTTGAGACGAAATACAGACATGGGAAGACCACGAATTGACGACGAAGAATAGGACAATGAGATAGTGCAACGCTTTCGAGCGGATCCGACTACTTTCACTAAGTAGTGAAGACTGGTCTCCGTAGAAGGATGCGACAATGTATCAGAAATAGAGGCGGCCATGTTGAACATGAACTGTAGAATAAGAAAAGTTGTGTGAAAACCTTTAATAAATGACATTTCATGCTTAACTATTGTTTTATTTTACTTTTTTGGGCTAAGTATAAATTTTCTTCTCCACTGTCGCCTATGAAACTAAAGTTTTTTCAATGCATTTGAATAAAACCTTAGATTATTATACCTCGTTAGATAGCTGATGAAACGTAGATATTTAAAAAACATCTGCCGAACAATTGCCATAATATTATTTTTAGATATCCCTTAGAGAAAAATAAAGTTTCTAATAATTTTTTTTATTTCTTTACTTTCACTTGTCAATAAAAAAATTAAAAGTCGAAATATCTCGAAAAGGGTTAAGTTTAGGGTAGGGTGTTTCATAGTGAAATAAGTCAGAAATGATGGGTACTCCACGCCCTTAACGGATGTAGCACGATATTTCTTGTAACCCTGTATATATATATGTATATATATATATATATGTATATATATATATATATATATATATATATATATATATTTAAAATTATTATTATTTTATTTTCTTATATTATTATTATAATGTATTTTAAGCCTCAGCGCGTGTACTCAGGTTTTGTGACCTATTAGCTCTGAACTCAATAAATTTACGAAAAGGAATTCCTTCTGACCACAGATTTTCATCCAAAAAAACTTTTATTTTATGCTTTGGAACAAAAACTTTATATGCTTTGTAGTCTTGTGACGTTTCATTTTAATCTCAATTAGATGAATAGCTACGTTTATTTTGACTTTTATGTAGTCTGTTATGTCTTGTATCGATACCTCTTTAACTACGTTGTTTTTAAACAATGGTATTTTTATTTCCGCTGCCTTGAACTTACCAGAAGGATCTCGTGATTGTCCCTGCGTAACTATAAATTGGTTTCTATGCTTTCTTCTCTGCGCCTCAATCCAGTTTTCATCTTTAGGGTATTTAAAAACACCGCCCGTTCTAGCTACTTGTGCAAATGATTTACGCTCATTATGATTCATCGTAACTGCCGCGTTTGTCGATATACGGGACCTGCTGTCTGATTCATAAGCTTCTTATTAGTTTGTGTTAGTAACTATAGTTTTAACTAGTGTTACAAATAGCTTGCATAGTTTTCTAATGATGACTTTTAATAATTTTAATTACTGAAAGTATTATTATTTAATTATTTAGTTAATGACATTTTATTTACATTCCAGCAATTTTAATACTGCATAAGCAGATTTGCGACACTTTTTTTATGTATGTCAGTTTTGATATGTACTATGTCTTAAAATGATATATAAACTTTCTCTAGGGTGTAAGTAGTTATTATGTACCAGTTCTGGCTCACTGAGCCAGACGGCTGACGGTGGGTCGACGGATCCTACAAAAAAAAGGTTTTGGCATACTCTGATCACGAATCTGCGGTCCGATTTTGCGTAGGATGCACGGTTCCGGAGATGTGCAGATCAATTAACCAATATCTAATTGATATCCGGTGGGCCTGCACCCTCATTAGCGTTCCATTGTTCAGCCTTTCCTCTTATCTATTGTTCCTTGAACACCGTCATTGCCGCTCTTATCTATTACTCATTGTACACCCTGCTTATCAGTGCTATTGTATTATACTTCTTTGTTCATAACTACATTCCTTAATTTTGTTACAATTTTTAACTCCACAATGTTATTGCTTATTATCTATAAAATAGGAGCGAAACATCTCATCCACTAAAATATCGTTGCACAGTGTGTTCCCTGTAAATATGCTCGTAAAACTATGCATTGAACATCCCTGAAACTTTTAAAAAGACTTATGCACAGTTGAGTCCGCAATATGTTACATATTTTCATAATTTATCATCATATGAACATTTTATATAATAACCAAAACTATGCACTTCATGTTTCTGTATATTATTTGTGAAAGGTTTGGAAGGATCGTTAGAACATAATTCTATTGGTTTTAAAAATGCTTCAAAATCAGCATAAACTACGAATGGTATCTTAAACTTTTTTCATAACTATCATATTTAATTTTATCATTTGAAATAGGTTGACCAAATCAATTCTTTTTTAGTTTCACTGTTTGGTAATTCTGTACAAATGTGGGCACAATCGTATTGTTCATGGTTATTTAACCTTTCCTGAGATGGAAAATGAAGTAGACATGCTTCGCAAATGTACATGACGTGAACGTCTTTTGAAATTTGTTTACTAACTCATCATCATTATCATCATCATTACAGCCCTTCACAAGTCCACTGCTGAACATAGGCCTCCCCCACGGAATGCCACAAAGCACGGTCCCGAGCCACCTGCATCCATTGACTTTCTGCATGTCTTACCAGGTCGTCACTCCAACTAGTGGGTTAGTTTCCCAAACGCTGCCCAGCCGTGTTGAATCCGTCGATTGACCTCTCGGTCGAAGTTGGACTTACCTAGTCGGACCATTTGTCCCAAGTAAACATACTTTTTTACGTGGTAGAGCCATGCTGCACCTATATTAGTAGTATAGTTGTAGTACGAATGGGTCGGCTCAACCGGGGAAGGACCACGCTCTCACAGAATACCAGCTTAAAATAGCAGCTTAACACTGCTGTGTTTCGTATGGTGAGTGTAGAGAACCGGAGACCCTTTTTACTGGAAAAGAGGCACTCCATCTTAGTCCTCACGGGTGACAACGCATCTGCATTTTGATTCTTTATTGAAGATAGATGTAGATGTCTATGGGTCACAGCAACCACTTACCATCAGGTGGACTGTGTGCTCGTTTGTCACCCTATCCTATAAAAAAATACTCGTCAACAACTTCGAGCTTAGTGCTCCCAACAACTACCGGCATAGGTGTGACATGGACATTAAACATGATCTTTGTTTTGTCCATGTTCATCTTAAGAACTATCCGTTGGGAGACACTATTGAGGACATTGAGCACTATTTAGGTCCTCCAGCGATTCTGCCATAAGGACTATATCGTCGGCAAATCGAAGGTGAGTGATGTACTCGCCATTGATGTTAATACCGTATCCTTTCCAGTCCAGTAGCTTGAAAACGTCTTCCAATGCAGTGGTGAAGAGTTTCGGGGATGTAACGTCACCCTGTCTTACACCACTCTGCAGTTGAATAGGTTTCGTACTCTGATTCTGTACTCGGATAGCCATCGTAGCCCTACTGTACAAACACTTCAGCACTTCGATATACCGACAGTCAACTTGGCACCGCTGAAGGGACTGTAGCACCGCCCAAATTCCGACGGAATCAAAGGCTTTCTCATAGGCCACATACGCAAGGCAAAGTGGCAGATTGTACTCTTCTGTCTTATGTACAATTTGCCGAAGGGTGTGTATGTGGTCTATGGTACTAAAGCCTTTTCGGAAACCGCCTTGTTCGGGAGGCTGGAAGTCGTCGAGTCTGCGTGCGAGACGATTCGTAATGACTCTCGAAAACAGCACGTAGACGCAGCTCAGAAGGGAAATCGGTCTGTAGTTCTTCAAAAGAGCGCTGTCGTCTTTCTTGAAGAACAAGACTACCGCATTTCTGCTCCACGCCTCCGGAGTAGTGCCACCATGGAGGACGGAATTAAAGAGCTTCTGAAGGACTTTAAGTACTGGTTTTCCACCCGCTTTTAGAAGCTCCGCTGTAATTCCATCTTCTAGGCACTGAAAACGGTTTTGTAACTCGAGCTGAAAGGTTTCAGGACTTTGGATTAGAGCACGAGGGGGACGGAGCGTTGACTTCATTAGACGACACCTCTCCAACTTAACGTTTAGGTTCAGTATGCCTCTAACCATTCGGTGATCGCTACCAGTTTTCACCCTTGCGATCACTGAGACATCACTGAACAGTTGTCGTTTGGTCGTCATAATGAAGTCAATCTTATTTTTTGTCGAACCGTCGGGACTCTACCAGGTCCACTTCCTGTGGGGCCGCTTCTGGAAGAAAGAGTTCATCATAAAGAGTCCCTCTTTCTCCATGAAGTCGGCCAGCTGCTGGTCCTTTGGGTTCCGTTGCCCTAATCCGAATTTCCCTACTTTCAGCTCACCGTTCTCTCTTGTGCCTAGCTTTGCGTTGAAGTCTCCCATTAACACCTTATAGTGGGTTTTGGAGGAATGCATGGCTCTATCCTCATACATTTCCTCCACCTCCTCATCGGAATGTGCCGAGGTTGGTGCGTAAACCTGTATGACCTTCAGCGAATACCGTTTGGTGATTCTGAGTATAAGGTACGCAACTCTCGTCGACACACTCCCAATCTTTACAACGTTGTTAACGAGAAACTCGTGGACGATAAATCCAACACCTCCTTGGGACAGATGGTCGCCGTCCCGGTGATAGAACAAGTTGTCGGATTCGAGGATCACCGTGTCCTCCCCCTCTCTTCGGATCTCGGATAATCCTATAATATACCAGCGCAACTTGTCTATCTCTTCTTCCAGCTCCAGGATTTTCTCGTGTCCTCAGGGTGCGTGTGTTATAAGTTGCCAGGTCGAGTCGTCGTAGGTAGCAAACGAACTTCCACTGGAAATTCTTAGCACCCCCTGCCCCGCCGTTACCATGGTGGCCACTGTAGCCAGGAATAGCGGGGCCGTTTATTAGTCGTTGCTCATGGGGGGTAAATTGCCATAGTTGCCAAGCGGGTTGGCACCCGCAGTTTTTTTATTGCTTTTTGCTTTTATCAGAAAGATGCTGCTGCTCATCTTCTGCCTCAGTTTCCCTCTTTCGCCTCTTACGATACCCACGGGAAGATATGGGGTAGTGGGTATTCTTACCAGCCACTATACGGGGAGAACGAAGACAAGGATAGTTTAAATTAAAAGATGAAATTTTCATTTATATATTTTATTGAAAATCAAACAATCACTTTGTTTTCAAAACACCATTTCTTAATACATAAAACATTTTGACGTGACAACGTCTTATAAATTGGTTTGCCGGGTGACACTTCAAGAAACTGCGTTACGCTCCGCTCACGTTATGCGCTCACAATGAGAGCGAGTGAGAGGCACGCGTCCCTTCCACTCGGGCATGGTTAGCCCGCCTAAGAGCGAGAGAGACAGACATAATAAAATTATTTTACCACTCAAAGTCGTTGTCACGTAAAACTTTCGCCCGTATACCGACTTTACAGGCAACCAATTTTTTAACGCACAGATTTTCTTATGAGTAAGACAGTTATGCAGTAAAGTATCTTTACAATAAAGTTCACAAAGACTATTTAAATTGGGAGCTCCTAAGCAATTTATATCTATGATAGTATTATTTTCATCACAAAGATCTTGTACCCATTTGATTTTTTCACATCCCTTTAAAAAAATCTTTTTATCTTTCAAATATGTCTTGATAATTCTGTGAAACTCTCTATAATCAACAAAGCCCTCACTCCATCGATACCCTCTGTGCTTTTCGATCCAGCAAATTTGTTTTTTCTCTTCAAGAGATAGTGAGGTGAACGGGTAAGGAGGTTTAATTAAGAATATTTTGGTGTATTCTAGAGTGGCTATAGCAAATTCTTTTACTATAAATTCATTTTTGCTATTTTTGAATCCTTGAAGATCTACGATTATTGTATTGCTATTCATGATATTTTCTTAAAGATTTTACTCAGATTAATGACGATGTCATCACTCTCTTCTTGAGAGGAGAGTGACGAGTAGTAATACTGTTTATAAGTATTTTCATCGAAGCTGAATGATTTCTGCAACAACACAGTTATACTGTTAATATCAATTTGTTTACACTTAATCACACACACACACACACATACATACACACACGTAAGAAAACAACAGAAAGTAAAGTAAGTTTGTCAATAGAATAAACACTTACGTCCATGACCATTGATCCGTTGAAGTAACACAAACGTAGTATTGGTAGATCCACTGCGGTCAAACGACCATACGTCTTATATAGCACCAGTAAGTTATATCTAATCTAAAGCATTTCCGCAGTGAAACTGATAGTAACTTTATGAGTCAACAAGCTTATCTCGCATTCTTTCGTGTTGCGACCTGCGCTACAACGATGACTCCTACAAATCATCACAAAAGAATGCCATTTAATATTTACAAATCACTATTAATTGATCATTCCTATGTTAACCATTGAATAGATTGGTACTGTAATAATCTACTAATAGCAGTAATATCATGGATTAACTAGATTTACAACAATATCTGAAAAAGATTCATCCCAGTCTAGAAAATAATTTTTATGCTGCTAATAGACTGCCCATGTATACCCACGCACCAACGTATACAACGTGTTACAAAATACTCCGTAAAAATATAATTAATTATCAAAGCCAACATTTTTGTCAATCCTAGTAAGCTGTCATGTCAGGGAACCAGATTATTTCACAGAAAGGCCTACGTACCTATTTTACCTAATAATTGGTCTACTTTAATAGTTTTTCTATTTTTCATTCATAAATGTTTGCTACCTCAATACAAGGATGTCATTATACTCAAGTACTGGCTTCAAAAAATGTCAAGTTGGAAAAAATAAATATGTTGTCAATTTCAAATCTTCTAATCGATAACCTACAACTGTTTCGAGTTTTTTTCCAACAGTTTTTGCAAAATAAGGATGCTTTCTAACTCGGAATATTACGATATGATGTTATGCGTAGGCCATGAAGATAGCAATTTAAATTGTGCTCGCGAACTGTATTGGCAACGATTTATCGATGGTAGGCCCCTAACGATAGGTTGTTTCGTTAGGTATTAGGTCTTTTAAAATTTTTGTGGTTCCTCGAATTAGGTAGAAATTTAGGTACATTCTGCGTAGTTTACTCTTTAATTTTACTGAAATAGGATTTGCACATCAGTGAAAATAATAATATTTTTTTATTTTTTTGGGGTATGATATACAGCGTTACTACGGTTCTTAAATATTGTGAATGGACTCGTTATAAGGCCCCATTTAACCTCCTTTCGGCTTTACGGGTAGTTTTGTAACACCGAGTATAATATGTAATTTGTATACAGATGATAAACCAGGCTCACATTGGATAGCTTCTCCACATTTAGCGTGGAATGTTTTAATTAATTATTTTTTAACTAAGTACTTTGATTTGTAAATAAGAAAAAATTGTGAAGTCTAGACTACCTTAGAAGTTATTTCATTCATAGAAATAGGGTAGCTAAAGTTATTGATATTATTATTAAGTGTTTTTTCTTTGTTTACCTTTGATTATGTATTATCGTAACGTAATAGATAAGCGATTAGGTAAATATGTAAATACGTTAAGTAGCTAAAATAGTAAATACCCGCATTATAGACGCATAAATAAGTATGTGAATAAAGTGTTATGTTTTCTTGTTTTATTGAAAAATACAAATAGGAATAATGTGTTTTAGAATAATTAAGTAATAGATTAAGATCATATCCCTATTCATAATCATGTTAGTGTACGCGCCGACGCTCCACTGAGAACTGCGTCGCGCGCGCATTTTTTTTTTGCGCGCAAAGCAAGGACTACCCTCCGGAAGCGGGGGAGGGAGGTGGTGAATGCTCTTAGCATACCACGCAGCCGGCTGTGTGGTAATGTGGGACACACTATGAAGTGCCTATCCACTAAATACCTCCTGTGGGACTGGCTTTGGCCTGTATGGCCTTACTGCCGTATCGGAAGTGACCCCTTAAGGAAAGGGGCGCATATATGTATATAGGCTGTAACTTTTAACTTTAAGTCATAAGTTAAGGTCATATCTACTGGGTGTTACAAAACTACCCGTAAAGCCGAAAGGAGGTTAAATGGGGCCTTATAACGAGTCCATTCACAATATTTAAGAACCGTAGTAACGCTGTATATCATACCCCAAAAAAATATTATTATTTTCACTGATGTGCAAACCCTATTTCAGTAAAATTAAAGAGTAAACTACGCAGAATGTACCTACATTTCTACCTAATTCGCGGAATGACAAAAATTTTAAAAGACCTAACCTAACGGAACAACCTAAACGAACACTTACTTTTTCATAATAAACGTCAAATTTACAGAAACGGCTCAAAGTGTGCTCCGCCTTGCTCAATACACAACCTCGCTCGTCGGGATATGGCTTGTGTGGCATTTCGCACCATCGTCGGTGTTATTGATGCGAAAACCGATCTAACACGCTGTTCCATCTCGGCAACCGTTGGGCAATCGGAGAAATACACTCTGTCCTTCACATAACCTCACAAAAAGAAGTCCAAGGGTGTGAGGTACGGAGAACGAGCAGGCCATAATACCGGTCCCCCGCGGCCGATCCATCCTCGAGGAAAGCGAACGTTAAGATGTTCTCGTACGTTGCGAGTAAAATGTGCCGGAGCATGATGGAGATGCTGAAACGCCATGTTTCTTTGGTTCTCAAAGTAATCCCAGTCAGCCACAGGAAAGTCGTCAATCGCCTCTTCAAATTCCGTTTGTAAAAACGTTAGATAGTTGCTACCGTTCAGACGTGATGGCATAATGACGGGACCGATGACATGCCCGTCATAAGGGCCAGCCCAAACATTCAGCCGCCACTGGTGTTGGAATCTGCCCTGCCGTGAAGCATGGGGATTCACGCGAGCCCAAACGCTCTAACACTAATTCAGCCTGCCTGGCGTCGACTGTGCTTGGACGTCCACTTCCAGTAGACCGATGAAAAGAGCCGGTGGAATGTAGTCGTCTTGACATGTTCAGAAAACACTGGTACGAAGGCAGCCGTCGCTGTTCAGTGGGGGGTCTACTATCGATCAATCGTTGCCGATACAGTTCGCGAGCATGATTTAAATTACTATCTTCACGGCCTACGCATAACATCATATCGTAATATTCCGAGTTAGAAAGCATCGTTATTTTGCAAAAAAATGTTGTAAAAAAACTCGAAACAGTTTCGAGTAGAAGATTTGAAATTGACAACATATTTTTTTTCCAACTTGACATTTTTTGAAGCCAGTACTTGAGTATAATGACATCCTTGTATTGAGGTAGCAAACATTTATGAATGCAAAATAGAAAAACTATTAAAGTAGACAATTATTAGGTAAAATAGGTACGTAGGCCTTTCTGTTAAATAATTTGGTTCCCTGACATGACAGCTTACTAGGGTTGACAAAATTTTTGGCTTTGATTATTAATTATATTTTTTTACGGGGTATTTTGTAACACGTTGTATATTCTTAATCATGTAAATGTACGCGCCGACGCTTCACTGAGTACTGCGTCGCGCGGACAAACTAGGGCGCGCTTAAATAGTAGTGAAGCGGGGAGCGAGGTAGTATTTAAAAGGCGCTCCCAAACCCAAATAACAAGGGCAGAAAAATAGTTGACAAAAATGATTGCGTCTAGAATAATTTATATATAAAATGAGTTTAATTAGTTTTCTATGATTTTTCAAATAAAAATGTGTTTTAATTAAAGTCACAGAAATAAAAATACATTTTTGGGAATATCAAATGACTTTAATCATTTTACACTATTCAAGTGTTGCCATTTACTATACTCATAAGGCCACTTAGGATTTAGATCGGTAAGCTGTTTCATACCTAATTTTTTTTAAATAACTTAGTACTGAACTCATCTGAATAGGTACAGAACTAAATACATCAGAATAATAAACATACCTACACAAAAAAGCATGACTCTAACCTTGTTAAAATTTCATTTAAGTAATTTTTTATTAGCGGGGAATTGAACCAGGTATTTGGTTTATTTAAACTGTGAATAAAGTGGCTAGGTGGAGACAAGCACAGTGGCAAAATAGTAGGTTAAGTAGATAAGTTAGGTATTTAGAAAAGTGTTGTAAATTATTAGGTATTGTGGTACCATCGCTAGCTGCGGGCAGCGCGAATTCGGCGTCCGCGCGTTCATTGACCCCCTCAGCTGATAGTAATTCCACTGCTGGTTTTATGTTTAAGTATTTTCATGTTTTTTTATGAAATTATCGTTTCATTTAGCTGTATTAACATGATGGAGCGTGAATAAAGTTGATAAAACGTTGTGAAAAGATGATTTTTTTTTCCTCGGGATCGAATTTCTTTGTGACCCATCATCAAAGGTATCCTTAGTACTATCGTCTGTCTTCGTTTTCGGGAGCGTTTCACAAACACACGGTATATGTACATTAAAGGTTTTATATAAAATAAAGAATGATGGCCAGAGGGGGTGAGGCAGAGAAGTATCCAGAAATAGAAAACATATAAATATCTCGCCCATTGGCTGGGGACGTTCGGGCCTTACCAGAAAAAGGAGAAACAAAAAGAAGTTAAAAAACGGAAACTGCCCTGCCCTCAGCTGCCTCCCTGACAAGTCAACAAGTCCTGAAGCAATCTATCTACAACATATACCCCTATAAGGCTATTTGTGGGGAGGAATTTGGCGCAGTGGTGGTACATAGGCCGTAATTATTATGATAACGACGAAGGGTGAGAAATGAGCACACAGTCCACCTCATGGTTAGTGAGTACTGTATCTCATAGACTATCCTGAATTAACAAAATGAAGATGCGTTGCCACACCTAAGGACTAAGGTGGAATAAGGTGGAGTGTAGTCTTCGGTTACCTTTTTTTTTAGAATAAGGGTGTCAAATGAGCACACAGTCCATTTGATGGTAAGTGGATGTTGTAGCCCATAGACATCTACATCTATTCTCGATTGCGTGTTATGTGACATACGAGCACACAGTTCACCTGATGGTAAGTAAATGCTGAATCTCATAGACATGTATTAAGAACCCTTATCCTCAATTAAGAAATAAAATGCAGATGCGTTGTTACACCTGAGGACTGAGATGGAATGCCTCGTTAACAGTAAAAAGGTTCTCCGGTTCCCTACACTCACCATACGAAACACAGCAGCATTAAGCTGCTATTTCACGCTGGTATTCTGAGAGAGCGTGGTCCTTCCCGGTCGAGCCGATTCATCCGTGCTACAACCAAATATAGCTGCAGCGTGGCTCTAACCAAGTATAAACACATCCCACTACATAGCATCATAAGGTGATGTGGTTATGATGTTGTGTAGTGATTGTGTAAGACAATCCACTACCCCATATCGTCTGAAACAGGAGAAGGGCAATAGCATCTCCCTGATAACAACTCAAAATTATAAAAAGCTATGAATATGAAGATCAGACCGTGTAGTGGCGGTGTTAGAATATCCACTACCTTATATCGTCCCGTGGGTGTCGTAAGAGGCGACAAAGGGAAATAAACTAGGAGATGGACAGCAGCGTCTCCCTGAGTGTAACGGAAAATAATAAAAAAAACGCGGTTGCCAACCCACCTGCATGGCAACTATGGCAAACATCCCACCTATGGAGTAAGCCTATGTTCAGCAGAGGACTTTTCTAGGCTGTGACGGTAACGATAAACGTCGAAACGAAAAATGAAAAACATAAACTATCATTTAAATTTTTAAAAACATGAAGGTCTGGTCTGTTTAGACTAACCTCCCATTAGCGGTACATATTTTAAGGTTCCATTTTGTATTGGTTTTTGAATTTGCATCTTCAGAGTAGATTTTTCTACTCGTTCTATAATTTTATAAGAAATTCATAAAAAATGGATTTTTATCTGGTACACTTTTATATTTATATAAAACACGTTTACATAACATTGTACATATTATACCTGATAGCTCACGAATAAGGTATTCCTCAAGTGTGCATTTATATGTGTCTTTTCAAACGATTTTTTTTGTAAACGAATTATTATTCACAAAAAATATCATTTGTACTATGTGTAAAGAAAGACGATCGCTCGCATTTGTGTTCTTTTAAATTGTTTAAATATTTGCCCGCTAAATATTTTTATCAAACTGCCATTGCTATATAGAATACAGAGAGGGGCGTTACAAAAGTCTGTTCTGTTTCCACTTACCTCTCTTTTTTGATTTTGAATCAGCTTCTTGCAAATAAATGCAGTTTCAATTAGCACATAAGGCACGGAAAGGTTTTACTACTCGTTCTATAAATTCATAAAAAAAAATAAGAAATGGATTTTTACTTGGTACTCTTTTATATTTATATATAAAACATGTTTACATAATGTTGTACATATTTTACCAGTTATCTCACGAAAAAGGTTTTGCTCCAGTGTGTAGTTTCATATGGCTTTGCAAACGACATTTTAGAATACATTTATATTCACACACATTACACGAAAAAGGTTTTTCTCCGGTGTGTATTTTTATGTGATCTTTCAAATGAGTTTTTTTTATACATTTATATTCACAGATATTGCACGAAAAGGGTTTTTCTCCGGTGTGTATTTTTATGTGTGTTCTCAAATCAGGTTTTCGTTTACATTTATATTCACAGATATGACACGAAAAAGGTTTTTCTCCAGTATGTATTTTTATGTGTGTTCTCAAATCAGTTTTTCGTATACATTTATATTCACAGATATTACATGAAAAAGGTTTTTCTCCAGTGTGTATTTTTAAATGATTTTGAAACTGACCTTTTCTTATACATCTAAATTCACAGATATTACACGAAAAAGGTTTTTCTCCAGTGTGTATTTTTAAATGATTTTGAAACTGATCTTTTCTTATACATCTAAATTCACAGATATTACACGAAAAAGGTTTTTCTCCGGTGTGTATTTTTATGTGTTCCCAAATCAGCTTTTCGTGTACATTTATATTCACAGATATTACATGAAAAAGGTTTTTCTCCAGTGTGTATTTTTAAATGATTTTGCAAGTGATCTTTTCTTATACATCTAAATTCACAGATATGACACGAAAAAGGTTTTTCTCCAGTATGTATTTTTATGTGTGTTCTCAAATCAGTTTTTCGTATACATTTATATTCACAGATATTACATGAAAAAGGTTTTTCTCCAGTGTGTATTTTTAAATGATTTTGAAACTGACCTTTTCTTATACATCTAAATTCACAGATATTACACGAAAAAGGTTTTTCTCCAGTGTGTATTTTTAAATGATTTTGAAACTGATCTTTTCTTATACATCTAAATTCACAGATATTACACGAAAAAGGTTTTTCTCCGGTGTGTATTTTTATGTGTGTTCCCAAATCAGCTTTTCGTGTACATTTATATTCACAGATATTACATGAAAAAGGTTTTTCTCCAGTGTGTATTTTTAAATGATTTTGCAAGTGATCTTTTCTTATACATCTAAATTCACAGATATGACACGAAAAAGGTTTTTCTCCGGTATGTATTTTTATATGTGTTCTCAAATCAGTTTTTCGTATACATTTATATTCACAGATATTACATGAAAAAGGTTTTTCTCCAGTGTGTATTTTTAAATGATTTTGAAACTGACCTTTTCTTATACATCTAAATTCACAGATATTACACGAAAAGGTTTTTCTCCAGTGTGTATTTTTAAATGATTTTGAAACTGATCTTTTCTTATACATCTAAATTCACAGATATTACACGAAAAAGGTTTTTCTCCGGTGTGTATTTTTATGTGTGTTCCCAAATCAGCTTTTCGTGTACATTTATATTCACAGATATTACATGAAAAAGGTTTTTCTCCAGTGTGTATTTTTAAATGATTTTGCAAGTGATCTTTTCTTATACATCTAAATTCACAGATATGACACGAAAAAGGTTTTTCTCCGGTATGTATTTTTATATGTGTTCTCAAATCAGTTTTTCGTATACATTTATATTCACAGATATTACATGAAAAAGGTTTTTCTCCAGTGTGTATTTTTAAATGATTTTGCAAGTGATCTTTTCTTATACATCTAAATTCACAGATATTACACGAAAAAGGTTTTTCTCCAGTGTGTGTTTTTAAATGATTTTGAAACTGAAATTTTCTTATACATCTAAATTCACAGATATTACATGAAAAAGGTTTTTCTCCGGTATGTATTTTCGTATGTGTTTGCAAATTACTTTTTTTATTACATCTAAATTCACAGATATTACAAGACAAAGGTGCTTCGCCGATATGTATTTTCATGTGTGTTTGCAAATTACTTTTTTGAATACATTTAAATTCACAGATATTACACGAGTAATGTTTTTCTCCGGTATGAATTTTCATATGGTATCGCAACTTATCTTTTCTAATACTTTTGTAATCACAATTATTACAACAGTACATTTGTTTAGCGACGTGCGCTTTAAGATGTGCCAAAGTGCAACGTTTTTGAGATGTATTAAATATATCCATTAGTTGTGGTACAGGAGTTTGTTCAACTTGTGTCCAAACTGCAGTGGTGTCCGAGTTATTTTGTGTCTTATGACTGTATGAAATGTGTTTGGCGAGAATGTATTTTGTTGAAAATTTTTTGCCACAACCATCACATTCAAAAATGTATTTTGTTGATTTTTTCGTAAGTATATTTACACTCTTTCGTTTCAAAATTTTATTTTTCATAATCTTTGCAAAATGCTTTCCTTCTTTATTAATTGGTTGATTATCTTTTTTCCCTTTAGGGTTTGATTTAATAGTAGGGCTTTCAAAATCAAGGTTTTCTTTACGTACATCGTTTATGTTACTATCAGTAGAATTTGATTTAACCATTTTCTCAGACGGTTTTGAAAAAATATTTGTCAGTGTGATGTATTGTCCTGAAATAAACATTTTATTTATTGTAACACATTGCATCCTTATTGTAAGACAACTTAAATGGTTAATGTTGGGCGGAGTTTATGCCTTATGGCAATCTCTATCAGTTAACCCAGGAATAAACAGATAAATTATAATTTATCTGTTTCTTCCTGGGTTAACTGATAGAGATTTAGAGATTTTACATAATTATACACAATGATGTTGCTTGATATAAAGTATTTAAGCCTTAAGAAACTAAATTCGAATGATAATGATGACGTTCTTCTCACGTTGTTATAATTACATAAATCTAATAATCGGTTTCGAATCCCACACAAAACTAGTATTATACATGCTTTCCTTATCATCGATCAGAGTTACAAAAAAATTTTGGTTAACCTATAGAGAAATGACAATTATGAGTTTTAAAGAAAAAAAATGTTACTTAATTATTTAAACAATCGAAACATACAAAAAAACGATTATAAATTTATAAACAATTAAAAATATATTTCAGTTTTTCTTTAAAAATTTCCATTTTGCCATGACAATGAAATTGTAATTTTTTTTTCCCTGCGTTTATTAATGTCATTGTTAGATGTAAAAATAGAAATTAATTACATTTGTCAAAAAAATGAGATTTTTTATAATATTTCACTTTTTGTTCATTTAAAAAAATTATAACAAACCAAATATAAAACTTTAACAAACTTATCACGTGATCTTGTTAAGTATGTATATAAGAACTCCAAGAAGTAAAAAAAATATAGGTCAATTATTTAAACTTTTATGTCGACTTTTGTGAAAACAGATATTGGAAAAAAAATTAGTTAATTAACAATTGTATAACTTCTTTAAAAATCGACATAAATGTTTTCCAACGGAGCTTTATTTATTCAAGTGTTCTGATGATACCATATTTTTTCAAATTTTAAATTAATATTTAATAGTATAAAAAAAATATGTGATTTACTGTCTTCAGCGGCAATGCGCTTTAGCCGTAACGGTCTCGCGGAGTCCTATTTTCGGCGTTAAATAAAAATAATAAATAATGGAGATAGCATTCCGGGAGTCGAGACTTTTTTGTTGGAAATTTCCTCCTCTTCAAAAAGATCTTCTTTCAAAAGTTATTAAATATTAATTGTTTTTAAGTTATTACAAATTAACTAAATATCTTTCTTTTCTTCATCTTATTTTGTTAATAACAATGGCATTTTTTTATGTGGTCATCTAATCTAATCGTCGAGATACATTTTTCTAGAGGTCATTACCAATCGAATGAGCTATCGCACATATTTTGAAGAGCGGGAACAAGAATTAACACGTCTACGCTGTTGAACGGTGGTGAGCTACAAAGTTTATTATTACTTCGCGCCTATTTACATTTATTTAACAATGCCATTAAAATGCACTCCGCCGCATCTAAAATCAGTGTCTAAAATAACTCTCTCTCTCTCTTCTAAAACAACTTTTTACGTGATATAGAACAACAATTTGCGGAGCGATGCGGGAATGGGGTCAAAGTGCATGTACACAGCCTGAATTGCATAAATTCAAAGTGGCGTGTACACTTAGGGTAGGTCCACACGGCGCGTTGCGTCAGCGTTGCGTTGACGTAGCGCTATCACTGCGTCGTTTTACATACTAATAACCATAGTGTACACACGGTGCGCTGCGTTGACGCAACGCGCACACGACTGACTGAAAGCCCCCGAGACGAAGGGGAAGGGGTGTATTGCTTGCGACGCCGGAGCGGCAGCGCTCAGTTGTTTGTGCGTTGATAGCACGCAAGCTAATTTCGTTTTTTCTTGGGTACAGATCCAATACCGTCTTGTGAATTTGCGTCGATTTCGGCGGTGACGTAGTAATAGGAGCAATGCCAGACGTCTTTTTCGATCCATGTTTCCAATAGACTGAGATGCTTGCCAAAAATTTCGCCGCAACTGTGTGTCGCCGCTACGACGACGGAACGTTACGACTGCGTTGTAGCAACGCTGCGATGACGCAGCGCCTGTGTGGCCGGCAATGCGTCAAAATATTTGCGTTGCGACGACGCAACACAACGCAACGCGCCGTGTGGACTTACTTTGTGTTCATGGGTAACAACTTGCTATTACATAGGTAAACAGTACCTTACTTAAACAATATCACAAAATGTGTATATCCTTACCTGTTTCATGATCCCCATTTTCTTGAAATTTGGAATTCTCATTTTCGAAATTCTCTTCCTCAACTTTAACGGAATCAAGGCTAAAAATTTCGTCCTTACAATCATTTTCTATATCACACTCTACTGGTCTAATATCTATATGATTAATTGGTGTGTATTGAATTTCATCTCT